>CM059429.1:150088654-152488654 GCA_030390025.1 Squalus acanthias
CCCCCCCCCCCCACTTGAATGGCCTCCTGTATCATGGTGCCGTGGTCAGTTTGCTCATCCACCCTGCAGACCTTGCCCTCATCCAAACATATGGCAAGAACCTCGTACCTGTTGGATAAGGGCAAAGGCAGAGACTCCTCCAGCACTGCACCTGGAGTCCTCTTACCTGAGTCTCAGCCTCCTTTCCTTGACCACTAACCAGACCTGTACCATGACCTAACCTAAGGGGTGTGACTGTCTCCTGGATCAGAGTGTCCAGGTTACTTATTCCCTCCCTGATGCCCCGCAATGTCTGCACCTTGGACTCCAGCTCAACAACTCTGAGCTGAAGTTCCTCGAGATGCAGACGTGGTCGTCCGGGATCGCGACGCTCTCCACAAACTCTCACATGCTGCAGTTGCGGCACGCCACCTGAATAATTCTTTCCGGGCTTGGTGTACGTTTCAAGCCATTTTTTCGGATTTGATTGAAGAACCATAGTCTAAAATTTTGTTCCCTACTACAGAACAGAATATTACATAAACTATGCCAGCAATTACAGATAAATATCTCACCTTGGTTTCTGAGATTAGGATGTAATTTTTTTCTATTATGGCTAGCAAATTCCAATTGTATATTGGATCTGGACAAAGTAGGACAAAATGCTCATGTAGCAGTAGGTGGAAAACTCTGTGAATATGAAACAAAAGGTGCAACGAAGGTTCACTAGATTGATTCCTGGGATGAGAGGGTTGTCCTATGATGAGAGATTGTGTAGAATGGGCCTATACTCTCTGGAGTTTAGAAGAATGAGAGGTGATCTCATTGAAACATACAAGATTCTGAAGGGGGTTGACAGGGTAGATGCTGAGAGGTTGTTTCCCCTGGCTGGAGTGTCTCGAACTAGGGGGCATAGTCTCAGGATAAGGGGTCGGCCATTTAAGACCGAGATGAGGAGGAATTTCTTCACTCAGAGGGTTGTGAATCTTTGGAATTCTCTGCCCCAGAGGGCTGTGAATGCTGAGTCTTTGAGTAAATTCAAGGCTGAGATAAATAGATTTTTGGACTCTAGGGGAATCAAGGGATACGGGGATAGGGCAGGAAAGTGGAGTTGAGGTCGATGATCAGCCATGATCTTATTGAATGGCGGAGCAGGCTCGAGGGGCCGTATGGCCGACTCCTGCTCTTTTTTCTTATGCTCTTATGTTCTTAAAAGAGATTGGTAATTTGAAAGCCAAGAATAAATTTCAGTTCTCATGAGTTCATTCATATTTGACCAGCAAAATGTTACTAGATTTTCAGGTTTGCTCATTGTACTTGTAGTCACTAAAATTAATGCCACTCTAGAATACTAACAAACTTTGACCAATAGTGTCAATGAAACGGAGTGCTGAAAAACAGTGCTGATTATAGCCAAGTAGTTACGTTGAAAGGGCAGGGGAATTGAGATTGTCATAACATAAGCAGTAGTTATAGACAATCTATTATCACTGTATCGCGGAGAAAAACGCACAGCTTGCAGCAGTGAAGGATTAAGAAAGTGCTGAAGAGGGATGCAAGCACTGAAGGCACAAACTTTACTTTCCATAGGAATCAATTTCTCTTCCCGCCCACCACCCCCCCCCCCTCCCCACCTTGCTGACTCCCAGCCACAGAATGTTTTGATTTTTGATACTTTGTTGCATTTTCCAGAATTTTGGAATTTACTTTATTTCTGTCTTCCAAGCCAAAATATTTATCCTGGAAGGATAACAGATATTTTAAATATGAAAATCTAGTTATGCAAATTTAAGGGTTCACTTTCTTCCATCAGGAACTTAAACACTGATACACAGCATTGATTGAGAAATTGAAACCTTTTACAACCCATGCTGACAATTAACCCAACTGCCTTAAGATGCCTGATGTCTTGTACTGTGACCAGTGTGTGGATCAGGTCACCTTGTGCCCATTGACACTAATAAACTGTGTAAGAATGGTAGTACAAAGAGAGAGAGAGAGAGAGAGAGAGGAGAAAATATATTACAAAGCTGAGAGTTCTGTTTCCATATTGATAAATACAGCACCTGCAGTTTCCACATTTTGACTTCCAGGTCTGAGCTTGGCCACTGGGGACTGGTTAAAGGTTCTTGCTCATAGGAAGCGGGGGAGGGGAGAAGGGAAATAGCCAAATGGCTACTGTAAAACGTGCAGCAGCTGGATCTAGTAACAGCAGGCCAGCTGCCTACCATCCTAGTCTAGGAATGGTGTACAGGAAGGATGATCTAAAGTGGGGATAATTAAATCATTAAAGAAAGTGACCAAAAAATTAAACTGTAAATTGTATAATAAAAGTATGTCCAGTGCCTCTTTTTAAATGGATAGAAACACAACTGATTCAGTTTGCATTAATATATTGGTATCATGGTACCAATATATTAATGCAAATTAATCAAAGATCAGTGTCTATCTTTAAATACCCAAACATTTAGTAGCCCTGTGATTTTTTTTTTTTTTGATAATCTGTTTTTAGTCCAACGGTACTCCGGGAGGTGCAGTGTTCATGGACATGAAAGTATATGCTTATTATAGTCAACTTTTTTTTTGTAAATTCACAGAGCAAACAGTTCAGTCCATGGGCAAAATGGTTTGTGCTAGCATCAAAGCTAAAGGTCACTAAGCAGAGTGCAATATTGGGTTCTAAAGATTTAATTCTCTCGTGCTCTCTCTCATTCAGTCTTTCTCTTCCCCCTCCCCCCCCCCCCCCCCCCCCCCCCCAGCTCCAGTCTTGTCCCACAAAACATGGGAACTATTTGATACAGCAGCAAATGCAGATTAATGTTGAGCTGCAGTGACTGATGATGCAGCTCTCTGAAGTTTGGGAAGCTTGAATGAGGATTTGGGGGGGTGGGGGGGGGTTGCTGATTTTTCAAATGCAGACTGACACTGCATTATGCCGATTGTGCACATAAAATATGGATAGTTGGTGTGCATTATTTTACTTAGCAATGTTTAAAACTAGCATTCAAATAGTTAAGCTTCATTTCATCTTTCTGATGTTGGCCTGGATAGAAAAATCCATTAGTGCAGTTACCCAATGGGAAAAGCTTAATGTATACAGGAGGGAAAAAATCCTAGTTTGTCAACAAATAGTAGTCTGCCTTTCAGAGTAAGGAATGGCTCCTAATCATCGACTAGTACAGCACAGAAGGAGGCCCATTGAGTTTACTTAACTAGGCATAAAGTTTGACAGTATTAAATATTTGCTTAGTTCCAGTAGCAAATGAAATTCACGCTCACAAATGACCAGGAATAATATTTACAGTGCTTTGCCTTTTCCTATATTTTCAAAATCATTTTCCAGGTCATTTGGTATCTTAATGTGGGAAGTAATGACATTGGGCCAGCAACCGTACCCAGCTCGTACCAACCTTGAAGTATTGCACTTCGTTAGAACAGGAGGGAGGCTGGAGAAACCAAACAGTTGTCCAGATAATGTGTAAGTATCACTAAGTTTAAAACATGTTTAAAAAAAAATATCAGAATCACATACTGGTTCCTGAACCATATTCAGAAAGTAAAAGTAACGGCAATAAATATTTGGTGAATTCTGAGTACGGAGCTTTTTCCGCAACTCTCAAAGTGTGTGCTTGTCAGAAGCTGTGTTAATAATTATCAAAAGAGTCATCTTCTAATTCTCTTGATGCTTTAAGGTAACTGGGGTAGTCTGAATTACAAAGATAAAAGCGATGTATAGATATAGCAGAGACTTGTAAGTGAGTGCCTTGCTGTTTTATAACCAAAGTTACAATATACGGGAAAGCCAAAAACGAGCGGACTGGGGTTTCAAATCTCTTGGGTACAATAACCGTTGTAATGCCCTCCTTCCTGGTGTGCTCCAATCCAATGGCCATCTCTTTCACTTTTGAAATGCAGTGAAACCCATTGCGATGATTTTTTGAGACTGCCAGTGGTGGTATTCATATTCAGGTGCCCTCTTGATGGTTTCCATATTTGTTAAGTGAGTTTAGATTGGCACTGTCTTTGCAGGCCCTCCTTGGTATAGATTACAGTGTATATCATTAACTTTTAAAGAAGTAGCATTCATACCACTTGTAGTAAGTAACTTTGATGAAATAAATATAATGGCAAAATAACAATATCCAAGTCAAATCTTGGGACCATCATCTTTCAGCTCCCATACAGTTGGCCTAGAGTATCCCACAGCCTTGAAATTTTGGGGAGGAGAGAGGGCCCACAGTCCTCTCCCTGCCCCCCCCTCACAGACTTGCACATGTCAATGGGGCATGTATGGGGACGTTCCCAGGCTACCCCAGGAAATTCTGCTAAGAGCAGGTGTAGGCTCTGTTATGATCCCGGAGGCGATTGCTTATTTCATTTCAAAGGCACACAGGCTCCACTAGGAGCAAAAACTTCTTCCGACTTATTTTCTTCAGCCTGGGAGGTCCCGGGGACACTGCAGGCAGAGCAGCTGTTGGGCTGCTCCACCTTCTGGCAGGCATATGGTGGATGGGGTGGTGGTGGGGGCGGTGGGGGGGGTCAGGCGCAGCTGAAGCAGCCTTGCAGGCGCAACGTTCCCTGGCTACACAACTGATCTTGCCCTTGGGATTTGGGACAGGGTCTCTGACTTTGGGCTCCACCACACTGGACCCCGATGATTTCAGGGCCGGGATACATGCCGATAGAATTGTGTATGCTTTGCATATTGCCCAGCAGAGGGCAGTCAAACTGTTTGACTGAAGTGGGTTGGGGGTGGGGGGGGGCCCTTAAAAAAAAATTCTGTTAGATTTCCATCGAAGCCACCTTCTAGCTCTCCCAACAAATTGCGCTTCTCAATTTAAAACAGCACAGCTTCAAACAGCATCTCTCATTTTTGCTAACTGTGACTACGACAGTGGCTGTAAAATGCACAATACGCTCAGAAAAAAACGGGCAGCTGGAGTATTAATTTCTCTGCTTTAAACCTCACCATTACTAGAATTTCTAGAACCGGCAGCTGCTGTAATCTTGATGGGAGGATTGTATTCATTTCTAGGTTTACGCTTGCAATACTGCAGAGAGCTGTTTTATGGTAAGCAACTAAGGAAAACCAATCACTCTGGTCCCACTAATACATCATTGTCTGTCAACATACGAGAGGATCATCGGTCTGAAGTTAACAATCATGAGCCGTGTGCCTTTCTATCTGGAAGAAAGTGCCATGTGACAATAAATTAGGGAAAGCTGTGCGAGGGTGCTACAATTCAGAGATATTAATTATAGAGGAAGTTGGGCAGTGTTTATTTTGTCTGTGTTGTTTTGACTTCCAGCAGCCATCCTATTGAGATTAATCGTACCCGAAGCTACTCATTCTTTTTGCTGATTTGTGATCACAACATGGTCCATAAACTACAGCACAAAACACATGGAAATGAACTTTAGAGTCTGTGAAATTATCAGTGAAGTGGATGAAATACTGCAGAGAGTGACAGGTCTGGACTGAACGCCTCAGAAGTGGTTGTGACTGGAAAGTTTTGCCAGTATTTGTAATTCTGCAATAAATAGGTTCTCTGGCATCATTTCTAAAGTCATCATGTATCTCTGAATGGTAAAATAAGGCTATGGCTAAACGTTAGTGCATGGAGAAGTGAAGATAAACTAAACTCTGTCTGCAGTCTTCTTTTCCCCAGCTCCCTCTGCTGCAGCATGAATGGGAAGAAGTTATACAGTTACATGTGCATTTTTGAGAAGCTCATACAATCGTAGTGCATGCTGCTATTATTCATTCTTTAGTAATTCCATTGCAGTTAAGTCATTACAAGCAATCAGAGTAAGCCCAGAGTGTAATTCCATATTTGGAAATGTCATGTGAGATGTCTAGTGCCACATTAAAATAAAATAAAGACCAAATTGTCTGGCTGTAGCTGGATTTAATAACAGGCGCAGTGCCAGAGCTTTGTTGGGAACATGGGAAGGTCCTGCTTCTTACAGCTTCCAACGATGGTAGCCAGCAGGTGCTTGCTTCCCTTTTCCTTGAACACCATTCCCCCAAAAATTGAGTTCTGGTGAGATTTTACTTTTGACAGTTTACACAGAGAAGTTACATTGGCTTGTTAAATAACTGGTGACTTAATGTAAGAACTATGAGAGTGATTTTAAAACGACATAACAGCCACTATATAATCACATCAAAGTCATTTTGATCGGTTTATGCATATTTACTGTGGGTGTGTGTATTTTCAACTTATTAAGGTGTTGGGAATGGAACTTTTCCCATTTTAGGCACCCAGTGCCAGTATCAAGCACTCCCAGGTTAGATATAGCAAAGCCAGATGTAAAGTGCTTGTGCTTTACTCTGTGCTTTAGCTCCAACCTCAGAAGAGCACCCCCTACTGCAATAGTGTGGCATTTTTTCCGTTTCTCATGCCAGCCATCCTGCAGCCGCTCCGAGTGAGATTACCAGTTAGTGTCCAATTAGTTTTGTGCCGCAGGCTCATACCCACTATAAACGGGATTGAAACTGCCCAAACGCTGCCCACATAGGATCCTTGCAGCAGAAGGAGACTTTTTCTTTTTTTACACTCTTCCCTTGGAGAATAGTGTGAAGTAGTGAAAAAGAAAGGCTTGCATCTACATAGCACCTTTCACAACATCCCAAAGTGCTTTACAGCCAATGAAGTGACCTTTGAAGTGTAGTCACTGTTATAATGTAGGAAACGCTGCAGCCAATTTGCACACAGCAAACTTCCATAAGCAGCAATGTGATAATGACCAGATAATCTGTCTCTAGTGATGTTGATTGAGGGATAAATATTGGTCAGGACACCAGGGATAAGTCCCCTGCTTTTCTTCAAAATAGTGCCATTTCTTTCACGTCCACCTGAGAGAGCAGACAGGGTGTCGGTTTAACATTTCATTGTTAAAGACAGCACCTCTGACAGTGCAGCACTCCCTCAGTACTGCTCTGGAGTGTCAGCCTAGGTTTTTTGCTCAAGTCTCTGGAGTGGGACTTTGAACCCACAATCTTTTGACTCCGAGGCGAGAGTGCTACCAACTGAGCCACAGCTGACACTATGGGGGCGATTTTGTGACTGGGGGCGCGTTGGAGGCAGGACTGCTGCTTGTCGGGTCGATGTCCCGCCTCCATCGATTTGTGGCCAACCCACGCTATTTTCCCTTGATTGACCTTGTTAAGCCTGCCCAGTGGGTTTAGCAGGCCAATTAAGGGAAAGCTGGTTGCAGAGCATGTCAACGTATGACGTGTCATCTGTCAAAAATTTTTGACAGATGATTTGTCATCGTTTGACAGCTCTGTGAAGCTGTCAAACAATGACAATCTCTGCAGTTTGATGAGGTCTTGCAGACAAGACCTCATCAACCTTCTTTATTTTACAGAAATGAGATGGTTGTTGCATATGAGAATGCAACAGCCATCTGTCATCTGCAACACGGAGGTGCGAGAGTCTCCGCATACAAACCGACTGAAGCCTGCAGGAAGAAACAAAGGTAAGTACACTTTTAAAAACACTTTGCACTTACATCAGATACTCACCTCTCCACACTTGCACCCATCACTCCCCTCCACACCACACTTTTGCACCCCCCCCCCCCCGACCCCCGCAGACCCAATACTCTCCTCGCTGACCTGGCGGGTTTCGGAGCCTTCGGGAAGCCCGCACTTGTGAGGGCAAAAAGGGGATAATCCTATTTTCTGCCTGTTAAGGATTTTGCTATTGTATTAGTGTTTGGTTCACTGCCACCTCTCTTCTAGGAATGCCCACCTTGAAGAAGTTCTGCTCTTCTCTTCGACGGGATTTCCGTTTGTCTCTTCAACCTTGTTCATCTTCATTGCTTTCAGTTTCCCTTCTCGTGTTTGATCAGGTATCTGCCAAGACTCGGTTTCACAGCCACATCTCTTTCCTCAGTAACTGTCTCCGGTTCCGAGTTATTCCACGTGGATTCCAACTGAACTTCCACCCTTCATGTTTCGGATCCACCCAGGATTACAAATATCTCCTCGATATTCATCGTTCCTCAAACTACTGCTCTCGCCGCATCTTGAGATCCACGCTCAACGCCATGCGCCGCCACACGAACACGCTCGACCTCTCTCTTCAGCAGCACCGACGCACTCTATCTCAAAGCTGTCCGGTTCCACAGTTTCATTTCATCCTTCGACTCATCCGACGCTTCAACAAAAAACTTTTCTCTTCCTTTCTGATGTCAAGGATCACAAGCTTCATCAACTCTTGGACAGCAACGCCCCTCCGGAACCTTCTTCCCGGTCACTTTCCTCTGACCCCCCTTCTCCCAATCTCACCCCCTGCCGTGTTTTCACTATCCCCTCTGACCTTCCCCTCTCTGACCCCGAACGATTAGTCCTCAGCAAAGGCCTGAGCTTCATCCCCTTACGCCCCCATCTTAATGAATTTCGAGCTCGGCACGATGCTGAGCTCTTTTTCCGTCGCCTTCGTCTCCGTGCCCACTTCTTTGGCCAGGAGTCTTCCCCCCGCACAGCTGACCCTTTCTCCCGCTTTCTAAATTCTCGTTCTACTTGGACCCCTCCGTCTGGCCTCTTACCCTCTCTAGATCTTTTCATTGCTAACTGCCGATGTGACATCGGCCGTCTCAATTTCTCTGCTCCCCTCTCTCACTCCAACCTACCTCCCTCTGAACTTGCAGCACTCCGTTCTCTCCGATCCAACCCTAACATTATCATCAAACCTGCTGATAAGGGTGGTGCTGTTGTTGTTTGGCGAACCGACCTCTACCGTGCGGAAGCTGAACGCCAACTCTCCGACACCTCCTCCTACCTCCGCCTGGACCATGACCCCACTAGCAAACATCAGGCCATTGTTTCCAAGACTGTCACTGACCTCATCTCCTCTGGAGATCTTCCCTCCATGGCCGCCAACCTCATAGTCCCCCAACCTCGCACAGCCCGCTTCTACCTCCTTCCCAAGATCCACAAACAGGACTGCCCTGGTAGACCCATCGTTTCAGCCTGTTCTTGCCCCACGGAACTTATCTCTTCCTATCTCGACTCTTTTTTCTCCCCTTGTCCAGTCTCTTCCCACCTACATTCGCGACTCTTCCGACGCCCTCCGTCACTTTAACAGTTTCTAGTTTCCTGGCCCCAACCATCTCCTTTTCACTATGGACGTCCAATCCCTCTACACCTCCATCCCCCACCAGGACGGCCTGAGGGCGCTCCGCTTCTTCCTTGAACAGAGGCCCAACCAGTCCCCATCCACCACCACCCTCCTCTGCCTGGCTGAACTTGTTCTCACATTAAACAACTTCTCCTTTGACTCCAGTCACTTCCTCCAAATTAAAGGTGTTGCTATGGGAACCCGCATGGGCCCTAGCTATGCCTGCCTGTTCATGGGATATGTGGAACATTCTTTGTTCCAGTCCTACTCAAGTCCCCTCCCTCACCTCTTTTTCCGGTACATCGATGACTGTATCGGTGCCGTTTCCTGCTCTCGCCCTGAACTAGATAAGTTCATTCACTTTACTTACAATTTCCACCCTTCCCTCACCTTCACATGGTCCATCTCCGACTCTTCCCTTCCCTTCCTTGACTTCTCCGTCTCCATTTCTGGCGATCGGCTTTCGACAAACATCCACTACAAGCCCACTGACTCCCCTGGACTACACTTCCTCCCACCCCGCTTCCTGTAAGGACTCTATTCCATTCTCCCAGTTTCTCCGTCTCCGTCGCGTCTGTTCTGACGATGCCACCTTCCATACCAGTGCTTCCGACATGTCTTCCTTTTTCCTCAACCGAGGATTCCCCTCTACTGTGGTTGACACGGCCCTTGACCGTGTCCGTTCCATTTCCCGCACTTCTGCTCTCACCCCTTCCCCTCCCTCCCAGAACCACGATAGGGTTCCCCTTGTCCTCACCTTTCATCCCACCAGCCTCCACATTCAACAGATAATCCGCCGCCATTTCCGCCACCTCCAACGTGATCCCACCACCAAACACATCTTCCCCTCACCTCCCCTTTCAGCATTCCGAAGGGACCGCTCCCTCTGCGACACCCTGGTCCACTCCTCAATCACCCCTAACAGCCCTTCCCCTTCGCCCGGCACCTTCCTGTGCAAGCGCAGGAGATGCAACACGTGCCCTTTTACCTCCTCCCTTCCCACTGTCCAGGGTCCCAAACACCCCTTCCAGGTGAAACAGCGATTTACTTGTACTTCTTGCAATTTAATATACTGTATTCGCTGCTCACGATGCGGTCGCCTCTACATTGGGGAGACCAAACGCAGATTGGGTGACCGCTTTGCGAAACACCTCCGTTCAGTCCGTAAGGGTGACCCTGAGCTTCCGGTCGCCTGTCACTTTAATTCTCCGCTTCACTCCCACTCTGATCTCTCTGTCCTCGGCCTATTACATTGTTCCAATGAAGCTCAACGTAAACTCGAGGAACAGCACCTCATCTTTCGATTAGGCCTTCCGGACTCAACATCGAGTTCAACAATTTCAGACAATAATCCCTGCCCCCATTTTTCATGCTGTATGATTTTGCCATTCCCATTTGCAACATTTTATCTTTCCTGCCTCTTACATAAGCACAGTATGTTCTTTCAACTCCTTCCTCCCCTCCTAAACCCCCCCCCCCTGTCTCTGCACCTGCTTAATATCTGTTACATCTCCAGCTTTTTCCAGTTCTGATGAAGGGTCCCAGACCTGAAACGTTAACTCTGTTTCTCTCTCCACGGATGCTGCCTGGCCTGCTGATTATTTCCAGCATTTTCTGTTGTTGTTTTAGTTAATAGACTTTAATCCCTTCCTGCCTCCAAGGAGATGGGACCCGGCGTGGGTCGGCTACCCGCCTCCTGGGAAGATGGCACAGAGGCGGGTTGGCCCGCCCCCAAAATCTGCCATTTTCCTGGAAGTCCCAGCTCCATACCCGCCTCCCCAGGGCTGGCAAAATCACCACCAAGGTGAAAAGATTTGTAGGCTGATTAACAGTCTGATGGGCCGCGACGTGGAATGCTCCTTTTCCCTGGCCAGCTGATAGGGTGGTTAATCCCATATAGTGCGAGGGTTTTAGGAGCTCCCACGATACCAATGTTGCCCAAGGTTTGAATGCAAAACCACTTTTCATAAACATGCAGGTTTTCTGAACTGTTGTCATGGCTCTTAGCCATGTGGCAAACTGATTTGATTTAGTAAAACTGTTATTGACATTGTGGGGGGCGATTTTGTCAATGGGGGCGCGTTGAAGGCGGGACTGCTGCTTGTCAGGTTTTAGTCCCGCCTCCATCGACCTCTGGCTAACCTACGCTATTTTCCCTTGATTGACCTTGTTAAGCCCGCCCAGCGGGCTTAGCAGGCCAATTAAGGGGAAGCCAGTTACAGAGAACGTCAGCGTATGACGTTTCATCTGTCAAAAAAATTTTGACAGATGAATTGTCATCATTTGACAGCTCTGTGAAGCTGTCAAACACTGACATTCTATGTTGTTTAATGAGTCCTTGTATTCAAGACTCATCAAACCTCTTTCTTTAGCAGAAATTAGATGGATGTTGCATCAGAAAATGCAGCAGCCATCTGTCATCTCTGCCGGTGAGATGCGAGACTCTCTGCATCCCCAACTGTTGAATCCTGCAGGAAGAAACAAAGGTAAGTAAACATTTTCTATCACTTTCCACTCACCTCACATACATACCTCTCCACACTTGCACCCATCACTTACCTCCACAGCGCACTTTTGCACCCCTCCGACCCCCGCAGACCCACTGTTCGCCTCGGTGACCCTGGCGGGGTTTCCCGACGTCGGGAAGCCCGCGCCTCTGGTGGAAAAATGGGGATAATCCTCTTAACTGCCTGTTAACTACCTGTTAACAGGCAGTTAAGTGGCTGTAATCCCCTTCCCGCCTCCAGGAGATGGGACCCGGCGCAGGTCGGCTACCCGCCTCCTGGGAAGATGGCACGGAGGTGGGTTGGGGGCGGGATGGGCACCCGCCCCCAGATTCTGCCATTTTCCCGGCAGTCCCGCCTCCCCAGGGCTGGCAAGATTGCGCCGTGTGTGTGCAACTTTTCATACTCATTTTATCACTTTCTTGTCAATTAACTTTAGTTTAAGCTGGTGTATTTTCAAACAGCCCATGGGAACTTCTGTCTGACAAAAGCCCAAAAAACCGTGCAAGATATAAGATAATTGATCAACACAAAGCAGTTCTTTTCAATACATAAACTGTTGCTTAGGTATCCAGTGAGCTTGGAGCTGTCAGTATTGGGCTGCGAAGAGGGAACATGGGAGAATACTATGGCTCCACAGCTATGCAGTTACATTTGTTATGGCTGGTTATTAAAAGTTAGAAATTCAAATCTTTCCAACTGCTGGCCACTATCCTGCCGGCTTCTACAACGTGCAGTGTTACCATCTCTATTGGGATTCCTGTATTACATAGAATCTGCAATACAAGATGGATATGGCAAGAAATTTCCAGGAATGCTATGGATTTCAAGTGCCCCTGTGAACTATCCAAATAGTCAAAATCCTGCGTGAAAATGCCCATAATTATACATTTTCCCATTGGATTACAGTCATTTTATTGTAGTGCACACACTGCTTATGTTGTGGTCTGGGTGGCAGTGACTATAAAGTGAGAAAAAGGGAAAGAATGGAGGGGAGAAATGAGCAAGTGAAGCAATAAAGAGAAACAGCAGGGAGGCGAAAGAGAAATATTGAATCCAAGATTAAAAAGTCAGGAAAGAAAACCGTCAAGGAGAAGCCGCGTAAGCATGAACGGGATATGGGGATAGATTTGCGAGACCCTGTTCCAATGTTGCCTCTAATTTCTTTTTCGTGCGCGGTCCCTTTAAATTGCTGTGCGGCCCATTCAAATTTTGCGCATGCACGGTTTTTACAATGCGAAAACCGGTGAGCGGCCTGCGCGGGGACCTCCCAGACGCTGCGCAGCATCGAGGGAACATCGTCCTGCACCTAATGTGGGAGATAGGGTTGATTCTGCGCCCGTGGCTCTCGCCTAGCAAGGCTCCATGCTAGGAGTCCATTACCCCTGCTAAATATTTTAGTGAAATCTTAATTTTAAAACAAATGCCTATGGCGATACAAGTGAGAATGCATTAAAGAAAAATATGGCCGCAGTTTCATTGCTTCTGCACTGCACTACTTCTTAGTGTGTTTGTAGTAGTGTAATATGCAGGAAAACCGGAAAGAAAGTAAAGGAAAAAGATAAATTTGGTAGAAAAATCCAATCCTGTTGAGCCTAAAACTCTTTGTTAATTTTTGCAAATAAATAAATGTGTGTATAAGGTGGTAATGTGGAGAAAGCACTAATGAACTATCTGACAGTGCTGCTCTGATCATTCCTATCCTTAAAAAAAAATAGAGTAATGCATATTAGCAACATAAATATATATTTTTTAAATGCTTTTGTGTGTTAAGGCCTAGTTGAGGTTCGAACTATACAGATAAAACAGTAAAGTACAAGTCAGAAGAAGTAATGCTCAAACTGTATAGTGTACTATTCAGATCACATACTGAAAACTGTGTCCAGTCTGGTCACTGTGGCACAAAGGAGATATTCAAGCCCTAAAGACAGTTCAAAGAGCCATCAAATTGATCCTTAGTGTCAGAGAATTGAGATATGAGGAAAGACTGGAAAAAAATTGTGCTTTTCAGCTTTAAATGGAAGTGAATGAGACATAGAAGACTGCATATGGTACAGAAAAGATAAATCGGGAGCACTACTTCATACTAAACTGACAATGGGACATGGATTCAAACTAGCAAAAAGCAACTTTAGGACTGATGTCAGGAGGTTTTCCACACAAAGAATGCTCTATGCATGGAATGGACTTCGGGTCGGATAGTGGAACCAAACACTCTGAAATCATTTAAGAAACATTTGCATGCTGTGGGAGGAATGGATCAGCTAAGTTGGGCTGAATGGCCTTCATCATCAATATCTAACCTGTAAATAAATTGTGCATCATTAAAGTGCCGCACAGGCAAATCAAACGGTGAGCATTTTACTGACCTTAAAAGGAAGGCATAAGAGCAGCTCATTGATGAACCAGAAATAAGGCATAGCCCATCTGCCATGGTCCACCTTTGTGGAAGTGCCCTTGTATGGCTCCATTCCTACCTGTCCCAGTACATTTTTTTCATTCATCCTTGGGATGTGGGCGTCACTGGCAAGGTCAGCATTTATTGCCCATCCCCAGTTGCCCTGAGAAGGTGATGGTTGCCCACCTTCTTGAACAGCGTTGTCATTGTAGCAGTTTGATCCAATCGAGTGGCTTGCTTAGGCCACTTCAGAGGGCAGTTAAGAGTCAACCACATTGGTGTGGGACTGCATATAGACTAATCTGGGTAAGGGTGACTGGTTTCCTTCCCTAAAAGTCATTAGCGAATCAGTTGGGTTTTTACAACAATTTGCCAGCTTCATGGTCACTTTTTTTTTACTGATAGCCTTTTTATTTCCAGATTTGTTTTAATAATTCAAATTCTGAAACAACCATGGTGGGATTTGAACTCTCATTCTCTGGATTGATGGTCCAGGCCTCTGGATTACTAACCCATTTCTAGCAATGATTTGTACCATATGGTCAGCTTCAGACGCCTCAACATTTTATCATTAGCCCTTTCATTTTCTTATTTATATCTTACTCCTTTCATGACATTATCCATCAGCATGGGATTAGTTTCCATATGTGTATATATGCTGATGACACTCCGCTTTAACTCTTCATATCATCGCGGTGTTGTCAGACAGCTTGTCCGGCATCAAGACATGGATGAACAAATGAGTAGTTCCCAGCATTTTAGGAGTAGTAGTTTGGAGGGTGAGGTGTGTCCAGTTTCTTGCTATGTGCCTTCTGGCTCAGCAACAATTTTGATTAATCTATACCAATATACTTAAAAAAAAAAATGAAAGAGCTCACACCATTCAAATTGAGTTAATTTTCTGGACAGGTTTTTCACATAACATAAGAAATAGGAGCAGCAGCAGGCCATTCGGCCCCTCGAGCCTGCTCCGCCATTTAATGAGATCATGGCTGATCTGATTTTGGCCTCAACTCTACTTTCCTGCCCGCTCCCCATAACCCTTGACTCCCCTGTTGCTCAAAAATCTGTCTATCTCAGCCTTGAATATATTCAATGGCTCAGCTTCCACAGCTCTCTGGGGTAAATAATTCCAAAGATTCACGACCCTCTGAGAGAAGAAATTCCTCCTCATCTCCATCTTAAATGGGCGACCCCTTATTCTGAGACTATGCTCCCTCGTTCTAGACTCCCTTCATAGGGGAAACATCCTCTCTGCATCTACCCTGTCCAACCCCCCTCAGAATCTTATATGTTTCAATAAGATCACCTCTCATTCTTCTAAACTCCAATGAGTATAGGCCCAACCTGCTCAACCTTTCCTCATAAGACAACCCTTCCATCCCAGGAATCAACCTAGTGAACCTTCTCTGAACTGCCTCCAATGCAAGTATATCCCTCCTTAAATAAGGAGACCAAAACTGTACGCAGTACTCCAGGTGTGGTCTCACCAGCGCCCTGTACAGTTGTAGCAAGACTTCCCTACTTTTATAATTCATCCCCCTTCAAATAAAGGCCAACATTCCATTTGCCTTCCTAATTACTTGCTGCACCTGCATGTTAACTTTTTGTGTTTCATGTACGAGGACACCCAAATCCCTCTGTACCGCCGCATTCTGTAGTCTTTCTCCATTTAAACAATATTTTTCTTTTCTATTTTTCCTACCAAAGTGGATAACTTCACATTTTCCCACTTTATACTCCATCTGCCAAATTCTTGCCCACTTACTTAACCTATCTATATCCCTTTGCAGACTCTTTGGGCTGGATTTTGCCAATGGGGAGCTTTTGGAGGCGGGACTCCCACTTGTCGGGTTTCAGTCCCGCCTCCATCAACTTCTGGCCAACCCACACTATTTTCCCTTGATTGACCTTGTTAAGCCCGCCCAGCTTAAGGGAAAGCCAGTTACAGAGCTGTCAAACACTGACATTCTCTGTAGTTTGATGAGATCTTGAATTCAACACCTCATCAAACCTCTTTCTTTTGCAGAAATTAGATTGTTGTTGCATTGGAGAATGCAACGGCCATCTGTCATCTCTGCCACAGAGGTCCGAGACTCTCCGCATACCCAACCCTTGAAGCCTGCAGGAAGAAACAAAGGTAAGTAAACTTTTTCTAACACTTTCCACTTACCTCTCCACATTTGCACCCATCACTTACCTTCACAGCGCACTTTTGCACCCCTCCGATCCCCGCAGACCCACTACTTGCCTTGGTGATCCTGGCGGGGTTCGGAGCCTTCGGGAAGCCCACACTTGTGTGGGCAAAATGGGGATAATCCTCTTATCTGCCTGTTAACTACCTGTTAACAGGCAGTTAAGTGGCTGTAATCCCCTTCCCGCCTCCAAGGAGATGGGACCCGACGCGGGTCGGCTACCCGCCTCCTGGCAAGATGGCACGGAGGCGGGTTGGGCACCCGCCCCCAGATTCTGCCATTTTCCTGGTAGTCCCGCCTCCCCAGGGCTGGCAAGATCGCGCCCTTTGCGTCCTCCACACAACTTGCTTTCCCACCTATCTTTGTATTATCAGCAAATTTGGCTACAATACACTCGCTTCCTTCATCCAAGTCATTAATATAGATTGAAAATAGTTGAGGCCCCAGCACTGATCCCTGTGGCACCCCACTAGTTACAGATTGCCATCCTGAAAATGACCCATTTATCCCGACTCTCTGTTTTCTGTTAGTTAGCCAATCCTCTGTCCAATCTAATATATTACCCCCAACACCATGAGCTCTCATCTTATGCAGTAACCTTTTATATGGCACTTTGTCGAATGTCTTTTGGAAATAACAAAACACATTGTAATTGTCTGGCAGTGCATTAATTCAGCCCATTAGCCTTGGAACTATTTCTGCTGCATAATTCATTCTATGATTACATTTACTTTGAGGCGAGTAATATAGCCAGGTTTGAAAGTTGTAGCGTAAGACTTCAAACTCTGGTGCCTAAAACATGGATGTAATTTATTTAATTTTTAGTGTGTAACCTTATTTGCACTTTGAATGTGGTTACACTGTCACATTTGTGCCATTGCAAAGCAGTTTCCAATTTGGAGCAATATAAGAGTGATAATAAAACTAATTTAGTACATCCAACTATTCTGCTATGTAGAAATGGCAAAAAATATTTTTTATCTGTGCTGCACTTACGCTCATTCTTGAGGGAAGTGAGGGCTCGAGTGCATAGAATACCTTGTAAATCAGGATTTTGCTCTGCTGTCGTTCAGCCGTTTTCAACAATAATTGCACACTCAACAGCTGGATTAACGAAGTCTGGGAGATTTACGCAAGTTAAGTGACTGTTCAGCTGCCGGAGAAGTGTTAAAGGATCATTACTGCAGCTGTGTTATGATTGCCTGCTATTTGATCATTATCCCTACCTAAATCTTTATTTCAGGAATTGTACCTTTCAAAAACATGCATTTCCAGAGTTTCGTCAGTGCTTCATGAATATCAAGGAAAACGTCGGCCTCTCCTGCTTTTTTGAGGAAAATAAAAATTTTGAGCAATGCTGACTAAACTAACTGCAGTAGTAAGGTTTAATATTGCTGGGTTTGATTGCTGAGTTTTCTTACTTGGGGTTTAAAATTGTCAGTCAAATTAGATCATTCTCATTGCTGATCAGAGTGAGCCAAGTTTTCTGCTTTGACTTCAAAATGTGACAGACTGTTAACTCATTTCTCCACCTTCCACAAATGGTACCTGGAGCAATGGGAGTAAATCTGCTAATTAACACCTTATCCATCTACCCTCTCAGCTGGACGTAAAAGATCCCATGGCACTATTTTGAAGAAGAGCAGAGGATTTCTCCTGGTGCCTGGCCAACATTTTATCCCTCAAACACCACTAAAAACTGATCATTATCTCACTGCTGTTTATAGGAGCTTGCTGTGTACAAATTGGCTGTAGCTTTTTCTACACTACAGCAGTGACTACAATTCAAAAGTACTTCACTGGATGTGCTGAAGTGCTACGGGACATCCTGAGATCACGAAAGGTGCTATATAAATGCCGGTTCTTTTTTTCTTCTTAGCAAGCCAATCAGTCCAAATATGTTTACCCTTTCTAAAGAATTCTGTCTGTCCCTTTGTACTGGCCTGGTCCTACAGTACTGTAATCATTACTGTTGTCTCTGTTTGCTTAATGTAACTTGTTGGTGGCTTCTCGCTTGCAACTCGGGCTGGATTTTGTCAATGGGGAGCATTTGGAGGCGGGACTCCCACTTGTCGGGTTTTAGTCCCGCCTCCATCGACTTGTGGCCAACCCACACTATTTTCCCTTGATTGACCTTGTTAAGCCCGCCCAGCGGGCTGAGCAGGCCAATTAAGGGAAAGCCGGTTACAGGTGACGTCAGTGAGTGACGAGAGCTTTTGACCGATGAATTGTCATCGTTTGAGAGCTCTGTGAAGCTGTCAATCACTGACAATCTGTCCTCTAACTTCAGTCCTGTCACTCAGGCTCAGTTAGAGAGCTCTCCTGAGCAGCAAGCAGAAGGCTGCAGCTTTTGACAGTTCAGCGGCCATTCTGCTTTCTGTGCTGGTGAGCTGAGGGACTCCCGAGACCTGAAGGGAGGAAGCCTGCAGGAAGAAGTAAAGGTAAGTAAAACTTATTAAAACACTTTACACACACCTCACACAATTACCTCTGCACACTTGCACCCATCACTCACCTGAACACCGGACATCTCGGCCCCTCCGACCCCCGCAGACCGACGGCCCGCCTCGCTGACCCTGGCGAGGTTCGGAGCCGTCGGGAAGCCCAAACTTCAGGGCTCAAAATGGGGATTCTCAAAAAAAACTGCCTGTTAACTATCTGTTAACAGGCAGTTAATTGGCACTAATCCCCTTCCCACCTCGAGGAGACGGGACCCAGTGCGGGTCGGGTACCCGCCTCCTGGGAAGATGGCACGGAGGCGGGTTGAGGGCGGGATGGGTACCTGCCCCCAGATTCTGCCATTTTCCCGGCAGTCCCGCCTCCAAACCCGCCTCCCCAGGGCTGGCAAAATCGCTCCCATATGAGCCAAGAATTAGAAACTTAGGGGGCGATTTTGTGACTGGGGGCGCGTTGGAGGCGGGACTGCTGCTTGTCGGGTCGATGTCCCGCCTCCATCGATTTGTGGCCAACCCACACTATTTTCCCTTGATTGATCTTGTTAAGCCCACTCAGCAGGCTTAGCAGGCCAATTAAGGGAAAGCCGGTTGCAGAGCACGTCAATGTATGACGTTTCACAAGACAAAAACTTTTGACAGATGAATTGTCATTGTTTGACAGCTCTGTGAAGCTGTCAAACAGTGACATTCTCTGCAGTTTGATGAGGTCTTGAATACAAGACCCCCATCAAACTTCTTTCTTTAACAGAATTGAGATGGTTGTTGCATCTGTGACTGCAACGGCTGCCTGTCAATCCTGACGCGGGGGTCCGAGAGTCTCCGCATACAAACCAACTGAAGCCTGCAGGAAGAAACAAAGGTAAGTACACTTTTAAAAACACTTTGCACTTACCTCAGATACTCACCTCTCCATTCTTGCACCCATCACTTACCTTCACACCACATTTTTGGACCCCGCAGACCCACTACTCGCTTCGGTGACCCTGGCGGGTTTTGGAGCCTTCGGGAAGCCCGCACTTGTGACGGCAAAAAAGTCTCGCCTCCATACCTGCCTCCCCAGGGCTGGCAAAATCGCCCCCTTAGGTAGTGATTTTCCTTGTCATTTCTGGTGCACTTAACGTGCAGGAATAGCAGAGACCTGCAATTGCTTCTGACTGCTTCTCACAATGTCGGACCACCAACAGATTTTCTAAATGACTGAAGTTGTGCGTTCTTCTCTGGCTTGGTGCCAGGCCCTGCTGCCCTCTAGGCACAGATGGTGCTTGAGTGGCCCTAATTCTGTACAAGTGAAGGTATTAGAGAGTGAAGTGAAATAGCCAAGCATTGTTGCTGCCTTACTTGTTTGTCCCCAGTCTGCTGCTGAAGAGTGCAGGCTGAACTGTCTTTTTAAAGGCTGCACAGAAGCTTCCAGGCAGTCCAGCTTCTTACACCGGTTTTAGACCAACGACTGCACCAATGCGAATGCAAAATGAGCAGACCCAGGAAACTCGTGTTAACTCCCTCGAGACGCACCCGGCAGACGCAACACCTTTTTAAAGAGGCAACAGTGGTGTAACTCATTTCAAGGAAACTCTGGGCCTTAATTTCTTATCAAGTTCTTTAAAAGCTCTTGTGAAGAGATCTTTAGCTGGAGCGAAGCTCATTTTTACTCCTCAGAATGTAATCAGTAATTTAGACGTAGAATAGAAATTCTCTGTCATTTAAATTTTAAAGTTAAACTACTGAGGGCAGGGTTACTGTAAGCAGGGAACAACCTTCCCTGTACTTACTGTACTAAAAGACAGAGATCTAAGGTGTATAACATTAGACCACCAGGGTTTGGAAGGTACACACCCATTAAATGCAGGAAGGCTCCAATGGACAGTCCTGTTTGAAATTTGTATATACTCTCATTAAATTGATGGAGATTGTGATACATTTTTCCTTTCTACACCACCCCGCCCCCCACAGCCTGTTGGTAAAATGGACGCAAATCATGACACATGGTCATTTACAGATGCAACACTGAATTGTTGTTACAAGGACACCTGTTCCACCGCCCCCCCGCCTGCCCATTCCCAATCACCACAAGAGATTGACTTACCATTAATGTAATGATTCTACTGCCTGATGCCAGCTGTAATGGAGGCAATCTATTTTCCTGGATAAAAAATGGCATTATGCCCCCCAGTCTGCACGGTAGATATCACTGGTACCTGCTGCCATGCCATCTGTCCCCAACACTATTGTACTTGTCCTGACATTTTTTTTAACTAAAAGGCACGTAGTTAAGTTCTCACGTTATCTCTGGGAATATTTAAGTGTGAGGCGTATGAGACTGGACATTGGAGGAAACAGGATGGAGAAGATCATAAATGATCTGAAAAAAAAACAGACAGGCAAGAAGAAAGGTCAGCGAGAAAAAGAAACCCAGCAATGCAGGAAAGCTGCAATTTAAAATGTAATCAGTGAAAGTTTTACTACGAGCTGAGGGTAATTTAAGATGGACTGGGAGTCTGTGTTTTAGAAATAAGGGTCATGTCTGAGGTGATTGGGAGGATAGGGATTCCATCATGCGTGTGTTGGCAGTAATGGTGGTAGGAGTGGGCACAAGTTATTAAACTTCCTTTAATTTGCCTGCCTTCTGTGCGTTTGGAAAACACTTCAAAATCACAAGTGTGAAACATAACCTTACAACGATGTCAAATCAGCTGACAGTTAGCGTCCTGACTACTTGCTCCAGCTCGGCTTGGTGGAAAAAGGTGGGGGTAGAATTTTTTTTTTAATGTAAGAAATAAGCTGGGAAGCAGGGCGGAGAACGAGAGCTCCTTTTTCAGACTTTATTTTCCCCCTTCATCACTTGGGGTCTCTGCACCGTGGACCAAACTTTGTCCAAGAGCACACGCAAGTAACTTACTCCTGGAACTCTGCCATTTTGCTGCAGGCAGCCAATGGGAGATGTGGAAAGACGGCCTGATGTGTGTGTGTGTGTGTGTGTGTGTCTGTCTGTCTGTCTGTCTGTCTGTCTTGTCTGTCTGTCTGTCTGTCTGTCTGTGTCTCTCTCTCTCTCTCTCTCTCTCTCTCTCTCTTCCTCTGTTTTAATGACATTTTCCAAACAGACTATACCTAGACTGCATCCCCCCAGCTCTGGGGCGGAGTGCCATGCGTCTGCAGCCATGATTTGGAGGCGAGGGGAGGGAGGGTACTCCAATTTATTGCTAAAAATGGCTGAGTCGTCCTCCGGCTCGCCCGATATGTTTTTCATTAATGGTTTAAAATCCAAATTTTAAGATCTTTGTGGTTGCTGGAGACTTTTGGTCGCTGTATTATGGCTGTTTGGGCCTGTTGAAAATGTTTCAAAGGAGTTTAAAAGATGATTCCACTCTAATTACAATTGCGGATAAGCTAAAGATCAGTTTACAGTGATAGTTTGTTTTTGTTTGTGCCAGCTGCTCTCTCTTCAAACATCTAATTGGATCCTTATAAGATTTCTGGAACATACAAAACCCTGTTAAGCAGAGTTCGATCATCGTGCTGTTTAATAGTTTTATAAGCTGTAGCAACATGCTGTAGATCAGTTTTTGAAATTCTGTAGGATGTTGTTTTCCCTGGTAAAGGAGGTTCATGGGCCTGAGGTGGGTTTTTGTTTCTTAGTGGACTAGTCAGAAATTACTAATTGTAAGAAAACAACCAAAACCAGTCATACATGTTGGTGATGTAGTCATGTTATTCTCATCATTAAATAATTGACATTTAGGGAGTTTGTATTTTCTTGATGTCAATGTGGGGGCGCCTGTCTAGCCTAGGAAACAGGAAAGACGTCTTGACATGTTTCTAGGTGGGAGGGAGTTAAATTTTGTTCGATTACAAAAAAGTCTGTTAATGCCACAGATTTTAATGGGATCAAATGTACATTAACACTCTGTAAGGCTTAATATATAACAAAAAAATTGGATTTTTTTTTTCTTTCATTCTTGTCACTTGTTCCTCTGGGATGGTACTTTGATAATCTCTCTGTGGCCACCATTACTGCTGCTCCCTGATTGTGATTGGTATATCTGCAGGACAGGGCCAGCCTGAAAGCCTGTTCTGTCCACCAGAGAGGGAACAGGTCCGACTGCGACTGTGAGGAGCTCAGTTCAACAGACCAGTTCCAAGCTGGTGAAACCGGGGCCGTTGAAAGGAGTTGTGTTCAAAGTGGAAGTAGAGAGCATTTGAATTTGGATGGCTTAAATGAAAGCCCACTACTTGCTACCGAAGCTACTTCCATTTTTTTTTACTTATTCTTTGCAACAGCATATACCTATGAAATATCAAATGACAAGAAATATGCACTTTGACGTTTTAGATTTCACTTTTTTTTTGAGGAACCGAAGTATATGCTCTGCAGACCTCTTCTGTATACTGGGAACTGTGCTGGTTTGCGTGAGAGAGTAAGCCTCATTCAGCATGGGGAGGAATGGTGTTTTCAGTTAATAAAATCCATTGTTTTTAGCTGTGTTAAAGGAGACAGGAAACCAGCCTAATTCCAGCCTCATTACATTGCTCTACTGGCTGAAGTTCAGCTTTCTGTAATGACACTGCTGTATTGCATTGCTTGTTTTAACCATTACACTGTATTTAAATTTTCACCATTGCCAGATGGGCTGCTTAAATTTTCAAACTGCATATTTATTATCTTAAGATGTGAAAGGATTTTTTTTTTAAAATCACGGTTCCAACACTTTAGAAGACAGGAACTTTTAGCTTTTAAGTTTCAATTTTTCATGGGGTGGTGGGTTCGTGGCTTAAACAGCAATGACTGTATTCATCTTCGTGACAAATCCTATGTAATTAGGCACAAGCTGAAGTAGCAGACTGACTGCACCTGTTGGGCCATGCAACTATCTGAACATTTTGAAATGGAATCAAGTAATGGATGAATAAAAACTGGTAATATTTTCTAGCAATCTTTGGCTTTTCACTTCCCAAGTTATTTTGTTTTGTTGTCAACAGTGAAACTTTAACTTCATTTTGCAGTTTTTCAATGAAAACATTTTAAGGAAAAAAACAATAGTTAATCAAAATCTTATGTGAATAAGTGTTTAGCTGTATGTTTGTAACATTTATCAAGGGACGTCGATACGGCTTTGGTGCCAAGTTGCATTTTTGAAGATAGCCCACAAATCTTTCAGGTTTTATATTTAATTGTTTTTCAATACGTGGGTATAATCTATTGAGGAGTTGACAATGAACCTACAATTATTTTAGGACACCTCCACCAAGGATGCTTACTAATAATCTCGCTAGGTACACGTGTGTGTGTATAATGCAAGAAAATATGTTGCCATTTCTAATGATCTAAATGCAACATTCTACTGTGACGGAATGCTTCACGGTTGCATGACTTTAAAATCTCTTGTCGTGATTTTGATGCATAACATTTAAATTAGAATTTTTAAAAACCCAGTAGTAGGACTATTTACAGCATTGTTGATAACCTGCACACCTAAGAAGAAATGACAACACCTGCCAAAGTGAGGTTTGCTACCTCCCTCCACAGATATTGGGGTGCAGGTGTAGGCGAGAAGACAGAGGGCATCTCTCGGGCAATCTGACCTGCCTGGCATTCATCCTCTGGTTCCCCCTCTCCTTCAAACACGATGAAGGATCCTGGTAGCAAACCCTCTGGTGCCAATAAAGGGAACTCCAGGCAAAATAAATTGCATCTGGCACTAAGGCTCATGAAAGCCTACATACCAACTAGAAATATAATATGTACAAGAAGGGCCTTTGAAAGGCTTTTTAAATGCCCTTCCACTGCAGGTCTGCCAAAGCCCTCGTTCCCCCTGCCAGGTTTTATTGGGATGATGCTTCCTACATTTCAATTGTGTTGGGGTCATATAGTGTTGATCTCAAACTTTGAAAGAGCACCAAATGCATATTTTTGCTTGCGTCCCTTGCCCCGACAAACTACAAAATATATGCACCTATGCAAATAAAATAGATAAGAATGTGGACATTACCTCATTTATTTTTCTCTATTACCTGCAGGTGGTTATTTTTGACCAGATTATATTCATTCTCTGCTCTCTTACTCTCACACGGTCCCTTGTATTTCCCCTTTTTCTTCATATTTCTGATTGGCTGGTTGTGTTTTTTTTAATTTTAACTGTCTGGCCTGGGGAGAGATTCATATTAAACCTATAACTCAAAGTGGCAGATATTGGGCAAGTATGGGTTAATTCTCAAATACTCAAATTTTACAATTGGCTCTTGAAAGTATGCACACAAATATTTCACTTGTGCCATTTATCTTATCCTGCCATAAGCTCGCCATCATTACGGAGAGTTACAAGTGAGCATCTAATGTCTGTGGCTAAGTACGTAATGTTGAAGTTTGATACCTATTTTTTTCTGTCCTGCCTAATGTAGGCAGAGCAACAATCCAGTTATTAATGATTATGTTGGGAGTGGGAAGGAAAATCCCAGGCAGCCTATTGCTTGTATGTTTTCTCTGGCAGTGGCAGAGTAGTATGTGTTCAATGTCCCTGGCAATGTTGATGAGGTGGCTGTTTGTATCCAGTCTCCATGTGATAATCCATTGGGTGTCTCTTGCGTCTTAGTTGGAGGGGTTGCATCTATGTAACTTGGTGAAGCAAGACTACTAATTTGTCAGCAAAATATATGGAATTTGGGCCTCTGATGGAAAATGACAAAGAAGATTAACATTCAGCCTGTTTGCTCTCTTATCTTCCCTTCTATTGTCCATATGTACCTTTCTTCCTTCTCGTGTATATCTTAAAAATGATCTCTTTTCAAGATGAAGGATGATTTACTTCTGTTTCTTTCAGTCTGCCTTTCAGTAGTTGTCAGGCTGTGCAGTGAGCTGTAAGGGAACTTACTGTCTTTGATATTTAGAGGTAAAAAACGTAAATAAGCCATTATCCCTCTGCCAGTAATGTTTTTGTTTTTGAATTCGGTGCTGGGGAATAGAACTCATTTATTTTAGGTATCCAGTGACATTGTCCAGAGTCTCAGGTCAGGAATAACTCTGGATGAATGAAGTTACGCTTTCCTTTACCCTTTCCTAAACATTATGGCTTATCCCAGCCTCCGTAAAACACATCATATTGGACCAATTTGAATTTTATCATGCCTAACATGAGCTGTCTCTATGTCCCTGCCAATTTCTGCCCATTTATAGCATAACATCAATTAAAAACTGGCCTAATATTGACCAAACTCAATTCATGTTGGACCCTTATAGTTCACAGCAAGTGGAGACTTTCATCCAGCTTTC
This sequence comes from Squalus acanthias, assembly GCA_030390025.1. NCBI lineage: Eukaryota > Metazoa > Chordata > Chondrichthyes > Squaliformes > Squalidae > Squalus > Squalus acanthias. The sequence goes on from CM059429.1 coordinate 150,114,579, forward strand.
GAGGACTGATTTTAAGCCCAGGGCCTAGAGGTAACAGGACAGTTGACACCCACCACTTATTTTTAGTATTTTTCAAAGCTGTTGAATAAGAGAAAAATATAATTATGTACAGATAAGTAAGTTAAAGGAGCAATTGCTGCAACATCTAATGCAAAACAGTTACATGTCCCAAATTCCCCACAGTAACTCCGCCCCCCCCCTCCCATTTTCTTCATACCATCAGAGGGTGGAGCAAACTGTATACCAGGTGCATCCTTACAGTGAGGGAAACAAGAAGCAGCAGAAAATGACCCTGTATCATTCTTGCATACCTCCCAGTTCAAATGTGAAATTGGCAGAGGCCTGGGAATAAGTCACCTACTTGCACTCATGAGGAGACTTAGAAAATAAGATAACTTCAAAATGGGAACAAAATAATGTACTAATACACTCAGATGACAGCTGGACTATTTTAAAGCAGGGAGAAATTAGAAACAGAATATCTAAGCAATGCCAATCTTTCAAGGGAAAGAACGTCATGGAACTCACAACTTCGCTGTCTATTTATTTCCAAGAGTGTATGTGCCCTGGTAGAATGTTATTATGTTTTTAAATGATCTCTGGAATGTTGGACATGGTTGGTGACTATTAAGTGAAATTTACATGTGTAAATTATTATTTCTGATTTTTGAATTATTGACCATTTGACCCATCAAATAAATAATTGCGAGCTGTAGAATGAAAAGGAAAGTAACCACTTTCTATAATTTGAGTATTTATGCAAATATGAGGATTAAAATGACTCAAATATTTTTGCCATTAATCATTCGGTGTAATAAGTTGTTGTGGTGGGTGGGGGGTGGGAGAGAGAGAATACTACCATTTTATCCCCATCACTAATTTGTAGAGGGCAGTATGTGTCCAAGGGTTTGGGATTAGATCTTTGGTTTCATAATTACCACTGAAAGATGTCTGTACTAGAAATGAGCTGCCATAAGCTTGTTCAAGGAAAAATCTGCTGGACCTTGTACCTTGATTTATGATACTAATTTTTTCATGAGCACATATGCAGTACCAAAAACAGCAATTTAATAGAGCTAAAGTATTTTTAAAGCTATCGTACCACGCAGTGGCAGAAACAACAAGGTCAAACTAAAAGCAGCTGAGAGTCTACTAACAACATCAGATCCGTTGATGACTAAGGTTTGCCTATCATCTTGAAATTCAGTGGGCTCGGAGCTAATTCTATCTGTAGAATCTCACCAAATAATAGGTATATTTTTATACTGACAATAGAGAAGGTTGCTTGTTCAAATCCATTGCAGCTGTGTATTTATTTTGGCCTTGGATTGAAAACTCCAACAATGTAAATGCCTACAGATGGTCAATCTTTCAGTATACTTGAATAAATTGATTCACCATGAGCTAACAAATACAACCAATGGTTCATTGTGTTGTTTTCATGTACTTATTATATTTGGATTGCTTGACTAAGATTTAAAAACACTCAAATTGGAATGCTTTTAGCTAGACATTTCTCTCGCCGATTACTTTACCTTAGAGGAAAATATTCAGGACTTTCTATTCCTTCAGGTTAATCTGTGACTGGGAATTTAATAAAAGGTTGCAATAGACCTAAACTTTGCTAATATTTCTATTTCCAATGATCCTGTTCACGTGAAGCTGATTTTTTTTTATTGATTAGATGAAATCTATTGAGAAATACGGGGAAAAAGTCAACTTTGGCCTTGTGTATCAGGCGGATACCAATAAATAAAAACAGAAAATGCTGGAGATACTCAGCAGGTCAGGCAGCATCTGTGAAGAGAGAAACAGAGCTAACGTTTCAGGTCGATGACCCTTCGTCAGAAACGTTGGGCTCGAATTTCCAAGTCCCATGGAGGCGGGTTTGGAGGCTGAAGTGGTGGGAAAATTGCAGATTCGGGGGGCATGTACCCATCCCGCCTCCATGCCAATGTCCCAGGAGGCGGGTACCCGACCTGTGCTGGGAGCCGCCTCCCCGAGGCGGGAAGGGGATTAGTGCCAATTAACTGCCTGTTAACAGGTAGTTAACAGGCAGTTTTTTGGCTAATCCCTATTTTTAGCCCTGAAGTGTGGGCTGCCCGACAGCTCCAAACCACGCCAAGTTAGCGAGGCGGACCGTCTGCAGGGCTTGGAGGGGTCGAGATGTCCAGTGTACAGGTGAGTGATGGGTGCATGAGTGCAGAGGTAAGTGTGTTTGGTGTGTGTAAAGTGTTTTAATAAGTTTTACTTACCTTTACTTTCTCCTCCAGGCTTCCTGCCTTCAGTTCTCGGGAGTCCCTCAGCTCACCGGCACAAAAAGCAGAATGGCCGCTGAACTGTCAAAAGCTGCAGCCTCTGCTTTCTGGTCTGGAGAGCTCTCTAACTGAGTCTGAGTAGAAGGACTCAAGTTAGAAGACAGATTGTCAGTGTTTGACAGCTTCACAGAGCTGTCAAATGCTGAAATTTCATCTGTCAAAAGCTCTTGACAGATGAAATGTCAATCGCTGACATCACCAGTATCCAGGTGTCCCTTAATTGGCCTGCTAAGCCCGCTGGGCGGGCTTAACAAGGTCAATCAAGGGAAAGTAGCGTGGGTTGGCCACAAATCGATGGAGGCGGGACTACAACCCAAAAAGTGGGAGTCCCGCCTCCATCACGTCCCCATTGACAAAATCGAGCCCGTTAACTCTGTTTCTCTCTTCACAGATGCTGCCTGACCTGCTGAGTATCTCCAGCATTTTCTGTTTTTATTTCAGATTTCCAGCATCTGCAGTATTTTCTTTTTGGATACCAATAAATCTTGGTGTATAGATGGTACCAGAAAATCTGTCTCCTGTTTTTTAAATAGCAAATTTCCCAGATTTTTTGAAAGTTTGCAGATTTTATAAAATTGATTTAATTAGCTTTGGGAATTTGCCAACAAATTCCATGACCCTGGTCAATAACTAATTCCTTAAACTGGTTGCTAAAACTTCTAAACTGTCAAAAAAAATATGCTAATGGTAACAGTCAAGCACATGGGGTGAGATAACCTATATTATTTTAGATGAACTATCAAAAATGTTCCTTTATTCACTATTGGATTTTTTTCGTCTTGATATCTTGTGACATTCCATATGGCTTGGCATCAAAATTGTTTTACTTGGCTACTAGAATTGCAATTTTGCTAAGCAGAAATTCTTTCCAGGCAAAAAAATGTTTTTCACGGTTGCGTGTACTATTGTAGATAGACTTTGCCTGAGAATGAGACAGTACTATTGCTAGTGCAAATGTTTTCTATCTCCTCCTTTCTATTTTCCTTTTCCTTTTCTGTTTTGCAATGGTATTAGCTATGGAGGTTCAGCAATTTTGGCAACATTATGTTGGCCCTGTGAGAGCTGACGTTCTAAACCCATATAAAGTGCTTTCTTGAAAACTACGGTAAACATTTTATAAACAGTAATAAAATGAAAATATCTTTTTTTTGTGCAGTAAAGGCTGCCTATTCGTAAAGTTTGAATGATGATTCATGACATCTGCCATGCAATTTAGTGAGTTAATTTTCCAGTTCTAATTTGGTAAGGATAGAAATTAATTTTGAAATCACTTTGTGGTAGACAGGATCTTCTTCCCTTGTTTTAAAAAAAACACAAAAATGTTCAAAGGTTTTGGTCATCAGTGCAGAAATCTGGGAGGAGTTACTGAGATGTGTGATGAATTTAAATTAGTAAATACAGTTAGTCAGTCAGTTAGTTAGTCTCCTGTCGCACATGAGGCAACCCATTTCTTCCACTGCTGTCTGTCCAGAGCAAGATATTTGACTCCATCGCAGTATTGTCTTGACTTATGCCAGCATTGTTTACTGGGCCATAGGAGCATGCAAGGCTTCCCACCACGTCAATAATGCAGTCCCTAGGGAAGGAGTAGATACAAGAGTAAGAGCGTGCTTAAAGAATCTTGCCATTTCAGTTGTGCAGACTAATTCCAGCTCACATGCGCTGTTGGATTTAGTAACCCACAGGTGTAATTACTGAGGAACGTGTGCTACTCCTCCCCCACCAAACATTTTTTGGCTTGGGTTATTTCCCCGTATTGCACACACCCACTCACGATCCTGGAATTTCCTCCCTCAACTTTTTACACATGGTTATGTGTTTTCAGCAGCCTTCTTCCAGCCACCAATTTCTTCCCTGTCCCAACCCCTAGTTCTCCTTTATTTGATGTATTTTTGTTATATTGATTTTTTTCAGACCTTTCTTTTAAAGAATCGTAATTGCTTTTTGAACCTGCTTGATATTTAAATGCGGTGCTGCTAGTAATACAATATTCCGTCTTTCAAACATAGGCTGCTATTGGTAAATCAGCGAAAAGGAATCCTGTCTTCAAAAGAAAATAATGAAGCACTCACAACGATTGAGTCATCCTAATTCCTCCATTTTCACTTGACATAATGTGAAAACCTTTGAAAAAAATGTTTTGAAGTCCAGTATTAATGGTAGTTATGACCCTCAGAAAATATAATGACTATCCGATATCCTTATTTTAAATTAAACATCAGTCTGTTAATAATTTGATAGCGGACAATCTGTCAGTAAAGAATTGGTTCCACCACGCTGACTTTCTTATAATATTCTATAAAAACAATTTTTTTTATTCCCGTGAGCGTACCTAAAGGATTAGTCAATTAAGTCAATCAACAGTAAAATTCCAACTTAAAACCTCTTCTGCTGAAATTACATTTGACATGTTCAATTGCTAATACTAATGGAGAGTAAAAGTGAACCACTTTTCTCAGACTTGTTACAGTGATTATACTTAGAATTAGTTTTGATTTTAACCCTTTAACCATCCCTGTAATACGTGCACCTTTTCAAAATGTCTTCTTAATTTACTTTAAAATACTTTGCTTTGTAATTTGCGTTTTTTTACAAAAAATTACAGCAATGTACTGAATTATTGTGTGAAGTTAGTTGCAAGAAAATTCATTATTAAAGGAAAAAAATTAAAGTGGTTAATAATACCAAATGTTTTAAAATGTTATTTTTTAAATCCACAGATGCAGCAGTTACAGTAGTGATTTATTTTTGGGATTCTGATCATCATTAAGCATGAATTAAGTTAGAATTATTGCTTTTATAATGGCTTAAAAGTATAAATTTTAATACAAGTGCAGTTGTTTGGGTATTAAGAGGAGCGTAATGTTTAAGTATTTAAGAGATAACTTTCTGGAATGATGGATTTAAAGGCAATTTTGATACTTTTGTGGTCTTCGCTGCTACATTTACTAGTGAGTGAGCTGTTAACACTTAATATTTAAACCCACCAACAGAAATGAAGCCATTGCCTGTGCTAATTTGTGACTTCTGGCATTCCAGTGGCAAAGAAGGAGCATTGGTGAATTGACATTGTTTGTTTCAGTGAGGCACTGGTCAATTTAAACATGCTTTTCTCTGGCAGCAAAATGGCAATGCCTACAAGCGAGGACCATCAAAAGGCCTCAGGAATCATTACCAGAAAATGTAGCAATGTTCCCAAAGTTGTGGATAGCGTAGAAGGCTGCAGGAAAATTTATTAATGACTTAAATATGCAGCAAAATTTAAAACAATGAAGAAATTTTGCAGAAGACAAATCCAGCTAAGTGGCCTCATAAGTATTGGGGTAGATTTTTACAAATTAGTGCTTCTGGCACAAAGCTTTCTGCAACAGGAGCACAGATTGTAAATTTTCATGTGCAGGTCAGCACTTCCTGCACAATTTCCCACCCATTCATTTGTTCAGGTTTCCACCCTTGCATTATAAATTTTACGTTGGAGCACTAATTTGAAAAATCTGCTTCATTGCAACTTTGGCCATAATCAATAACTAAGTTCTGCAAATCTTATGAGGGAATCAGCACATACTCAGAGTCCTTCAATTCAAGTAAGTGTATTCTACTTTTTAATAGTTGCATGCAATGTTCACAATGTTTTCTATAATAATGCTTATTAAATAGGAACAGGAGTAGGCCATTCAGCCCCTCGAGCCTGTTCCATCATTGAATTCGATCATGACTGATCTGTATCTTAACTCCATCTACCCGCCTCGGTTCTGTAACCCTTCATACCCTTGCTTAACAAAAACCTATTAATCTCAGTTTTGAAAGTTTCAATTGACCCCCCTAGCCTCAACAGCTTTTTGGGGGAGAGAGGTCCAGATTCCCACTACTCTTTGTGTGAAGTGCTTCCTGACATCACCCCCTGAACGGCCTAGCTCTAATTTAAAGGTTATGCCCCCTTAGGAAATAGTTTCTCTCTATCTACCCTATCAAATCCTTTAATCATCTTGAACACCTCAGTTAGACTACCCCTTGATCTTCTATACTCATGGGGAAACAAGCCTAGTCTATGCAACCTGACCTCATAATTTAGCCCTTTTAGTCATATTTCCTTGCTGTGGTTCGTGTAATCAGATTAATTATTGGCTTTCTGTTTTCTGCAGCAGGTTTATTGTAAAGAATGCGAAGTTCATATAAATCTAACGTCAATTGGTGAAAATACCGTGTTAGTGGTTCCACAGAAGTTTTTATATATACCGCACTTGGAGTTGCATTATAAGCCTGACAGCATTTTGAAAGTAGACAGCAAAGAGAAGTAGGACGACAGTGAAACACTTGGCAAGGGGATGATGGTGAGAGATTGCAGAGCTCTGAAATGCAGAGGCATTTGGGTGTCCTAGTGCATGAATTGCAAAAGGTTAGTATGCAGGTACAGCAAGTAATTAGGAAAGCTAATAGAATGTTATTGTTTATTGCGAGGGGAATTGAATACAAAAGTAGGGAGGTTATGCTTCAGTTATACAGGGCATTGGTGAGACCATCTGGAGTACTGTGTACAGTATTGGGCTCCTTATTTAAGGAAGGATGTAAATGCGTTGGAAGCAGTTCAGAGAAGGTTTACTAGACTAATACCTGGAATGGGCGGGTTGTCTTATGAGGAAAGGTTGGACAGGCTAGGCTTCTATCCACTGGAGTTTAGAAGAGTAAGAGGTGACTTGATTGAAACATATAAGATCCTGAGGGGTCTTGACAGGGTGGATGTGGAGAGGATGTTTCCTCTTGTGGGAGAATCTAGAACTAAGGGTCGCTGTTTAAAAATAAGGGGTCGCCCATTTAAGACAGAGATGAGGAGAAATTTTTTCTCATAGAGGGTCATGAGTCTTTGGAATTCTCTTCCTCAGAGGGCGGTGGAAGCAGAGTCTTTGAATATTTTTAAGGCAGAGGTAGATAGATTCTTGATAAGCAAGGGGGTGAAAGGTTATCGGGGATAGGCGGGAATGTGGAGTAATCAGATCAGCCATGATCTTATTGAATGGCGGAGCAGGCTCGAGGGGCCGAGTGGCCTACTCCTGCTCCTAATTCGTATGTTCGATGCCACAGTCATAGGAACACAGAAACAGAAGTAGACCATTCAGCCTCTCAAGCCTGTTCCACCACTCAGTCAAATCATAGCTGATCTGTAATTGGTTTACCCGCCTTTAAATCCATATCTCTGATGCCCTGACCTAACAAAAATCTATCAATCTCAGCCTTGAAAATTTTAATTGACCCAGAATCCACAGCCTTTTATAGGAGAGAGTTCGGATTTCCACTACCCATTGTGTGAAAAGTGCTTCCTGATTTCACATCTAAATTGCCTAGCTCTAATTTTAAGATTGTGCCCCCTTCCCCCTTGCTCTGGATTCCCCACCAGAGGAAATAGTTTCTCTGTGTGTACCCTATCAAATTCCCTTATCATTTTTAAACACCACAATTAGATCACCTCTCAAACCTCTAAACTTAAGGGAATACAAGCCAAGTTTATGCAACCTGTCTTCGTAATTTAACCCTTTAAACCCCAGTATAAATCTGCGCTGTACCCCTTCCAAGGCCGATATATCCTTCCTGAGGGTCGGTGCCCAAAACTGAATGCAGTAGTCTTGATGTGGTCTGAACAAAGCTCCACAACTGAAGCATAACTTCCTCCCCTTTGTATTCCAGTCCTCTTAAGATAAAGACCATCATTCCATTAACACTTTTGATTACTTTTTGTACCTGTGCACTAGATTTTAGTGATTTGTGTACATGGAGACCTAAATCACTTTGCTCCATCACAGCTCCTAGTCTCTCACCATTAAGAAAATATTCTGATTTGTCTTTCTCCGATCCAACGTGGACACCTTCACACTTTCTCACTTTAAACTTCATCTGCTACTGTTCGGCACACTCACATAATTTCTCTATACCCCTTTGCAACTTCCTGCTCCTATCTACACAACTTTCTGTGACTCCTAACTTAGTGTCGTCTGCAAACTTGGATATACAACTCCCTTTTCTTTCAAACAATTCATTTTTAAATGCTAGAAAGCTGGGGCCCTAGTACATATCCCTGGGGAACACCACTTCCTCATCCCACCAATCCAAGATTATTCCCAGTATCCCTACACTCTGGGCGCGATCTTGCCAGCCCTGGGGAGGCGGGTATGGAGGTGGGACTGCCGGGAAAATGGCAGAATTTGGGGGCGTGTGCCCAACCCGCTCCCAACCCGCCTCCGTGCCATCTTGCCAGGAGGCGGGTATCCGTCCCGCGCCGGGTCCCGTCTCCTTGGAGGCGGGAAGGGATTACAGCCACTTAACTGCCTGTTAACAGGTAGTTAACAGGCAGAAAATAGGCTTATCACCATTTTGCCCACACAAGTGCGGGCTTCCCGAAGGCTCCGAACCCCGCCAGGGTCACCGAGGTGAGTAGTGGGTCTGCAGGGGTCGGAGGGATGCAAAAGTGCACTGTGAAGGTAAGTGATGGGTGCAAGTGTGGAGAGGTGAGTATCTGAGGTAAGTGGAAAGTGTTAGAAAAAGTGTACTTACCTTTGTTTCTTCCTGCAGGCTTCAATCGGTGGGTATGCGGAGAGTCTCGCACCTCCACAATAGAGATGACAGATGGCCGTTGCATTTTCCAATGCAACAACCATCTCACTTCTGCAAAAGAAAGAGGTTTGATGAGGTCTTGAATTCAAGACCTCATCAAACGACAGAGAATGTCACTGTTTGAAACGATGACAATTCATCTGTCAAAAATTTTTGACCGATGAAACGTCATGCGTTGACGTTCTCCGCAACCGGCTTTCCCTTAATTGGCCTGCTAAGCCCGCTGGGCGGACTTAAGAAGGTCAATCAAGGGAAAATAGCGTGGGTTGGCCAGAAGTCGATGGAGGCGGGACTAAAACCCGACAATTGGGAGTCCCGCCTCCAAAAGCTCCCCATTGGCAAAATCACCCCCATTGTCTCCTACCTCTCAACCAATTAGCAACACTGGAGAAGGGATCCACAGTCCAGCCTTTGTACACTACTATCAAGAGAACTTCACAATCGTAGCAACATCTCCCATAAAGCAATCTTTGAATAGTACCACATAAGTTAGAAAGCCTAATGATATGGGCATATTGCCTTATCAGCTGCAGAAGGCGGTGCAGATGCTTCAGCAACCCATACTCAAGGTGCATTGGAGATGAGCATCAGCCAGACAAAAATGTGCATGACACTGGGCAATCTGGTTTCATCAAGATATACAGAAACTTCACAATACTGCTTAACAATACACAGTTTGCCTGGGTGCACCAACAAAGCTGGTTGGTAATCTGCTCAACACGCTGACCGGAAGTTAACAAACCTCCCTCCTGCAGTTCCAGCACACTGCATGTATTACAAATAGCTTCATTGGACATATTAGAATAAGTAGTAATGTTAGAAAAATATTAGCAGTGCTTCATGATTTATCAAAATGCAGCAGTAAATTTTAAACAGTCATATTGGTTACATATATAAAAAACATTAAATGTGTTACCTCGAGTCTTTTGGCAGTAATAGAACCTGGTCCAGCTGTGACTCATAGTGCTAGTTGCATAAGAGTTTTGAAATGTCAGAATGTGTAGAGCTACTTCACTGAATTGGATCTGCAGCCTAATAACTGGCTAAATTAGTGTTCTTAGTTCGCTGATGGTAATCATTTACTGCTGTGTTAAACCTATCCTGGAATGCACAGAGGGGTGTAAATACAGCTCACAGTGCCCTTAAAGCCAAGATTGCAATATTCTTCCTGGCGGTAAGTCGATGGCAAAATTACACACAGTTTGAATATTTTCCCCTATATTTTAGTTTGTTCTTCAGATGTGCTATTTGTTCTAATTACAATGGGACTGCAGTAATTAGAAAGTACTGTAGTGTGTAGTCCCTTAGTAATATTGGGACTACAGCATTTTCTTATTAAATGTAATAAATCTGGTGGATAAGTGATCTGGGGAGCAGTTTGTTTTTGCTAAAATTAACTCCACCTTGTAGGCTTTGTGATGCATTTGCCTTTTCAAACATGAAGGTTATATGGTTTAATATTAATAGAAAGTTTCAATAGTTTTCCTCAAATTCACATTCCAAAATAACCTGTTTACATTACATTAAGATTCCTAAAATTCATTTTCTGTAAGATCCTATGTCACGTAGTATTACAACAGCAATAGAAAACAACATCTAAGAAATCACTTCATAATTAATAATGGAAAATTACTGAAAAGCACTACTTATCCAATATATATATGATAATACTGAATATCTCTCTGAGTTTAACAGCTTGTTTATATTGAAGCTTAAAGAAGTGATTTTTCCTGTGCTGACTCCCAGTCCTGCTGTGAATGCTGTTGAAATTGCCCTGCTTATATTCAGGGATGTTTTACAACAGCCAGACTGAATTTAAAACAAAAACAGAAAATGCTGGTAACACACAGTTGGTTAACCAGCATCTGCGGAGAGAATAGACAAATGAGCATTTCAGGCACACAGCCCTGGGTTCTGATCAAGGGCTATGTGCCTGAAATATCGATCTGTCTTTTCTCCTTACAGATGCTGACTGACCTGAATGTTTCAAGCATTTCCTGTTTATTCTTCAGATTTCCAGTATTTGCAGTTTTATGCTTTTTATTTTAAATTCAGAAATATTATGTGCCACACATGATCTAAGCATGATGGCAACCAAGATATCCTCTTTTTTCATGTCACAGTTCACAGACTACTTTTTAAAAAATCAGTGTTATCATTCCATATATCCACACTGAATTAAATGAGGGGGTTTCCATTAAAAGCAGGCAATATCAGTATTTTCCTATCTACTTCTTCTATTTCACAAATAATCGTATTCACGCTACAAATGCATTGATAATTCGATAAGCATGAAACTATAGGTGTGATTTTCATATGTGGCGCATGTTGGACAGGTGATGAGCATGGCGTGTACTCTGCTCACCCATCCTATGGAGTAGGATGGGGGGGTTGTGCCATTTTCGTGGCCAGGCCTAACTTAAATGAAATCAGCAAGCTGCCAGCGCTAATCGGGTTCCCTTGAGGTAGCTCGGCGATTGGGAGGTGGGGAAATCCGGCAGGGTGGCCACTATATAAAGTCGGGATGCAGCACCTTTCAGTGGTGGATTATGTACAATGACATACTGGAGCAGCAGGCAGCACCACTTCAACCAGGGCCTCCTAATTCTCTGATGCAATGCTGGAGGTGTTCATAGACCAAGTCGGCAGCAGGATGGAGGTCTTCTTCCGCTCTGATGGGCGTCGGGTGCCCAGGCACATTTGCCAATAACAATGGAGCGAGGTAGCAGAGCACATTAATGCCACAAGCATTGCTCCCAGGACCTGACTGCATCACAGGAAAAAATGTAATGACCTCATCAAGACTATCAAGGAAAGACTTCAGATCTCTCTTATTCTCGGCACAGCTCTGCAACACTAAACCTTTGCCTCAGCACCATTAATCTTTTCTACCCCAGATTCCCATGCCTCCTCCAATAATGGAGCACTTCACTGCACCTCCTCTGCTTGCACTTACACCTGTTACTGCCCTCACAGCTACATCTCCCACTTGCCGCTTCTTCCTCCCATCATGCATATTATGCTAAGCTGCCGCGTACATCTTGAAAACCCTTCAATAGGACACAGACTAACCCACTTCTACTCTTCATGTAGGAGAAGCAGCTATATGACAGACGGACGAATACAAGAGCAGGAGGAGCTCCTGCCTCTATATAGACAATGACGCCAAGAGAGGAAGCTGCAATCAACATCATTGGAAGAGAAAGGGCACACGGCATTGGAGATGGCCAGGCTGGAGCCATGCAGAGCAAAGTATTTAGGCATCTTCCCTTTTCTCTCACTTTAACTCTCTCACTCATACGGTTAGCAGGACAACCTGGTAGTGTATTGCACTGCCACTCATCTGCTACTGCTTACCCTTGCCACTGTGTGTTAACTTCTGTCCCTCCCTTCCTTTCCTAGGTCCATCAGACATCTCAGGCCTTGCAGGTGCACACACTGAGGGGGGAGAACCTTCTCGAAGATATAGCATCACTTGCTCTTACCTTCCAAATACCAGCACAGAAATCAATAACATGCGTGGTATAGACCATGAGAGAGAGGGATCGGCACTGGATGATTCACCAAGCACAAGTGAGCAGGAGCAGATGCAGCTGGACAGAAAACAGTTTACCAGAGGTTCAACACACATCCTAGCTGTGCTGAAGTGTACCAAGATGCAGACTTTAGGGGCTCAGCTTTTAAAAGAAAGATGCTTTCTATGGACCAGCATTTGCCAAATGCATTGGGCTGTCTGCCAGGGAGCTTCCATGACATGTCTGAGAGTATGGAGGAGTCTACTCACAACTTGTGTGGGGTTCTGGTTCATGCCATTGAAACTCTCAAAAAAACATGTAGCATGTGGCCACCTCAGTGGACACTGCCACTGTGCTCGTCCTGCAGGAATCTGTGACCAATAATAGCATCTCTCAGGGATGCTCATACAAGGGCCATGCAGGCTCTGGACTCAACTACCTCCTCCGCCTTGAACAGATTGGTAGACTGATTGCATACGGGTTTTAGTCAGACTATGAATCTCATACAGTCAGCTCTCCTGCAGAACAGGAGAGGCGCAGCCTGGTAACGGGCAGTTGTGGAATGGAACATGACAGGACGTCTAGATCCTTGGGATGACAGGATGTCTAGATCCTCGTGACCCCCTCTCAATCAGTGCCCACCTTGGTGCTAGAAAGCCAGCTGGGCCTGACTGCTCTGGCAGAGGCTGAATTTTTCTGTCTGCAGCCAGGCCCTCTTGGCCCGGTCTCCTACAGCTTGCCAATATCTCAAGCGCCCTGGACAGCCATAGAGGCCTTTCACCTCCCATACTGCAGCCATTGGGGGACCACCTTGTGTAGGAGCACTAGAGTAGGTGAGAGAGCACTTAAGACAGACACCCTGGTGATAATTACTGTTTGGCATTTGCATAAGGCAGTAAAATTATAATTTTTGAAATATTCGTGTACAGAGTGTTCCCGTACCAGCTGGTGACCCTGAAATGTTAGTTCATACGAGTTTCATATATGGGCAAATGCATTTTATTTGAGGGTGGAAGGACTGGGGGGGATGTTGTTCATGACTGCTAATGCAGCAATTGTTCAGCAGGAGCACTGTTCAATGAGCTGTTGCTGAAGAATTCTGATGCAGGCAACTGTTGGTCCTCTCTCACTTTCTCATTAATGTCTGTCATCAGAAATCTCTCCATTGGCTGGAGTCATACCTAGCACAAAGGAAGATGGTTGTGGTTGTTGGAGGCCAATCATCTCAGCCCCAGGACATCACTGCAGGAGTTTCTCAGGGCAGTGTCCTAGGCCCAACCATCTTCAACTGCTTCATCAATGACCGTCCCTCCATCATAAGTTCAGAAATGGGGATTGCACAGTGTTCAGTTCCACTCGCATACCCTCAGATAATGAAGCAGTCCATGTCCACATGCAGCAAGACCTGGACGACATTCAGGCTTGGGCTGATAAGTGGCAAGTAACATTCGCACTACACAAGTGTTGGGCAATGACCATCTCCATCTCCAATGTTAAAGACGCTATATAAATGCAAGTTGTTGTATTATTGGAAGCAACCAGGCTTGTCCAGGCAGTGGAATCGTTGTTTGATGTCTCCAATGGTCTGCTTGCTGAGGGCTTTATTTGAGTCATGGATCTAAATGTAGTGCAGTTTGGGCACAGAGTATGGGTTCCTGAGAGGAGCACTGAGCCAAGTGTGCAGGAGATAGTCCTTGACCCTGACCAGCCAGTCTTATACTTGCTGTACAGGAGTAAAGAGTGGGGAATGGAGGTTTGGTGTTGGATAAAATTGTCAAGACAGCTCCCAGGAAAGCATGATGTGCCGCTAATGATCAGATACCAGTTGCACAATAATGGAATGAAAGCCCTTGCGATTCATTAAAGCAGTGGGCTTGTCTGAAGAAGCCTACAGGGTGATGTGGGTGCAGTCAATGACGTACAGGACTTGGGGGAATCCTGCAATCGCTGCAAACCTCAGAACCCTGTCCTGCTGTTTCCAGATGTCTATGGGAAAAATGATGAAATTATTTGCTCTACCAAACATGTCATCAGTGACCTGCTTTTAATGCAGGGATGAACTGCAAACTGACTGATGTTACAGATATCCCTGTGGCAGTCTGGAAGGAGCCGGAGGCCAAGGGGTTTAGGACTGCAGTGAAGCTGATGGCAGCGCGCAGTGCTGTCCCAGCTGTACCATTGGGTTGTAGGTCTTGTTGCAGGAGGTGACTCAACTCTGTGACAGCCTCCCTAGAGAAGCACAGCCTTCTTAATGCACTGATAATCAGAGAACTGTAAGTATGGGGGATTGGGACTAGCTGAAGTGCTCTTACAGAGAGCCGGTACGGGCTCGATGGGCCGAATGGCCGCCTTCCGTGCTGTAACCATTCTATGATTCTATGTTATCTCAGGTATTTAAACTCTTTTGGGAGGGTAAGGCTTCCTGTGAACACACTTCCTTGTATTTGCTATCCCGACTGTTAGAGCTCCTTCCCTCTGTTGTTGCTCCTCCTCCTTTTCCTCCAGCTCGAGTGTAATTCCCAGAAGAACCCCCATGAAGAAAAGTGGGTTCAGAAGCCCCTTTACGAGTTCAGAATGTTCTTCAGACACTGCAAGCAGAAGTAGAGAAAAAACATAATGGGACCTGAAATTGCGGTCGGAGGCTTCCCGCGGGCGGATAGCCCCAAACCGCAAGTAAACTCCGTACTTACTCGATGGGCCGGGACCTACGGAGACTCGCGCTCCTGGGCCTGCAGGCCTAAGCCTGCGTAAAGGCCCACATATCCCAGGGGCGCATGCGGTTCACATGAAACATACATTTTCACCCAACCTAAATAAAAATAAATCATCACATGTTTAAAATTAATTAATATACAATTTAATTAAACATTTAAAACAAAAATTTAATTTTTTGAAAAATAAATTTAAACATTTTTAAAGGGGCCAAAAATAACCTAAACTACTTTTTTAAAGGTTTTTTAATGTTTAAATCATTTAAAATTGTTATTTTAATATTTATTTAAACACTTACGCTGGTAAAAGAAAGCCTTACGCCTGCTTTTACCAGGCATAAGAGTTTCATGGGCATTCGCTGGGCAGTAGTTGGGCAAATAGCCCAACTCTCCACCAGCGAATGTCCACTTCCTTCGGGTTCGTGCAATCTGTCAAACTGAAACTTGACAGATCGCAGGTTCTGGGTTTTCGTGCATGCGGAAACCCGGAGCTTGCGGGGCACAGCGTACGCGGTCATAGGCCCCAGAAAATCCAGGCCAAAGTAATACAAACAAAATGTCTCCCAAAACTTTACTTGGGGCTGCTCGATTCTGATACACGAGGTACAAAGAGGAAATACGCAACTCCCCAGCTCTTAACCTGCTAAATGGAAAATGGAAAATAAAAAGGACATCCTTTGGTTTTGCTTTATTAAAAGCTAACTATACCATCATTGTTTCATACAATCTTGAGTTGATCTAATCACTCGCCGGTAGTCTTTCACGAGAGATACAGAAATGTTAACTCTGCGGCGGTTACTTCTACAATGATCAGTTCACCCTGCATTTGTGGATAAGTGCCTATCTAATGCAAAGAATAGTACCTGAAATATCCTCCTCAATTGATGATGCTTGTGAAGTGTATGAGAAAATTTGAGTTAAATGTAACTTGGATTTAAGTTGAATTTAGATTGAAATTAAATTGTGGCAGTGGTGTAGCATTGGACTCCCAAATAGATTTGAAATCCCAGCCATAACTGACTGCAATTTACATTTGCCCTCCCTCATTTGAAATTTTTGCCTGATGAGCTGCTGGAGCGCAGTGTTTCTGGGGATGGGAGACCAGTCCCTACCCTGCAGAAATGAATCTTGGATTTCTCTGTTGGGATGATGTCAAAGCATGCAGTTTGAATGTTTTATGGTACAAGTGTTATACCTGAGCTGAAAGTAAATTAATGCTGACATTAAATTGCTAATGTAACAATCCTTATCCATTCTATAATTTACATATGTAAAAATCCTATAGTATTTTTAATGTGATGTAGTTAAAGATGTGGTAATCAGAAATAAAATATGTAAATTCAAGACAGAGATCGATAGATTTTTGGATACTAAGGGAACCAAGGGATATGGGGATAGTGCGAGAAGGTGGAGTTGAGGTAGACGATCAGCTATGATCTTATTGAATGGTGGAGCAGGCTCGAGGGGCCGAATGACCTACTCCTGCTTCTATTTCTTATCTTCTTATGTAAATCAGACCCCCATGACATCAGAATCAGAGAATATGCTGAAATGTGGCATCTGAAGTATGGCTACTCAAATCTGATAGGATGAGTGCTCTATCTGTAAGACTTTTAAGGGGGAGAAATTCGGTATCGCCCCGTGCGGGGGCGCTAAATTTTGAAATCTTGAAAAATTAGCGGCAGGTGCTAATGAGTCTGAGGTTTCCCTAAATTGGCTGTTGGTGCTCCTGGAAAGAGCTGGAGCGCTAAATCAAGCGCTAATGACCTAAACAGGGCGCTACAGGGCCGCTACCAGCAGAGCGATAATGAATTTCAGGTGCAATGCAATCGGGAATGATCCTTCACACTGGCCCCTTCCAGCTCTTAACGAGAAGGATGCATCATTGTGCAGATCCTCATTATCAGCATTGCTGGCTGTGAAGGTGACCTGCAAGCAACTCAATCCCCTGATCGTGATGGCTGATCCCACTCACAGGGAGAGAGCTCGTCGTTTCACGAACGAGGCATTGGTCGCGGGAGTGAAGCGAAGGAGGGCAGTGTTGTTACCGGACACTGGAAGGAGGCCATTGCCCCAGGAATTCAGGGCAATGTGGAGGGAAGTGGCCCAGGAGGTCTCGGCCAGTAGTGTGGGCATACACAGCCTGACACAGTGCCGCAAGAAATTCAACGACCTCACTCGGGTGGTCAAGGTGAGTACATGCTTCAACAGGTCCTACATACCAGCATCTGAACCTTAGGGCTGGATTTTGATACTGGGGCGGGTTGGGGTCATGTTATCCACTTTTCGTGTTATCCACCCGTCTGCAATTGGATGTGGGAGATTGATGCAATTTTCACCTAATTGGGCAATTGAGTTCCAGCATGTGGGAACCCATGAACCAATTAGTGTTTTCAGTCTGAAAGCCGCCTCTGATGATGTCATCATTGCTGCTGCATTGAATGTCTTCAGAGACTGCCTGGCCTTTGCTGTGAGAGGACCTGGATATATCTGAATATGAGAAAGAGAGAGAGAGACTGGCTTTTGGTGTGAGAGGACCTGAAGGCAAAATGCACTGATAGTCAGCTTTCGAAATGTGCTCCCGCCAGGTTTCACATTCGTGTTTCAGAACAGGCGTGCTTCACGTAGAAAAAGAGTTAAAATCACAAAGGCCTTTCAAAATGGCATTTTGAGCCAATTTAGTGCTTGTTAAGGGCCTTAACAGCCTATCCCGCCTCTTTAAAGGCGGGACGGAGTCGGGACCAGTAGACACGATTTAATGAAAATTGCGTGGAGGCGGACTTGTGCCCGCCCGCCAGTTTTCGCAATTTTAACCCCCCACATGCCTCCAAACCCGCCTCCACGGGTCAATGAAAATCCAGCCCTTAGTCTGTACACACTGCACAAACCACCACACCCCCACCACTCATCCACCAAGCATCCGCACCTATTCAAACTCACATCCACATCTCACGCCTTGCCTACAATCACAGCTATTCAACTACAGCAGGCATTTCTCCCAAACACATAGCTGGACTCTGACTCACACACATTCGTTTCTCTTGCAGGCCAAGATGGCCCACAATAGGAGGGAGCAGCAGAGAACAGGCGGGGATGATGTGCAGCTCCAGCAGCTCTCAGACCTGGAGGAGCGAGTGCTGCGACTCATTGGGCAGCAGGTGGTGGGCGGCGTGGCCATCGGCGACGTCGACTTCCTTGGGGGCAACAACGGTATCTTCAGCCCCTCTCCTTCTCTCATCCTACTTCCCCCTCACACCACAAGCCTTTCCCACTTTCCTGCTCCTGATACTGTCTGCATTGCTTGCTCCATTCCTGCCCCCCTCCCGTCATCTTAATGTGAGTCTTGTGCCTTTATGCTTTCAGCGAATCAGCAACCAGATGACCAGTCTGTCCCTGAGCCTCCCACTGAGAGTGAGGAAGGAGAAGAGGAGGAGGAGCAAAGCACCGCGTCACTGCATCTCTCACCTGCAGGCACCACCTCAGATATTGGCACTACAAGATCTTTAGAGGCACTGGGTGATGCACCGGGGACGAGCGGGCTGCAGCAAGGCCAGGGGTAAAGGGTAGCTCGGGAGCCAGTTCCCCGGAGGGCGAGTTTGTGTGCGAGTTCTGCTGCGCAGGACTCAGATGAGGACCTCGATGGGGAGGCGTTCACAAGAAGGGTGATGGCCATGCACACCGAGATGATAGGTGCAATGGCAAGGGTGCCCGAGAGCCTGTCGGCAATGGTGAGGAGCGTGGAGTAGTCCGCCTCCCAATATTGCACAGAGCTCTGCGCACACCATGGAGCCCATCCTTGGCAGTCTGCAAAGGATAGTAGACTCCCTGAGAGACCGTGGGGACCCAGACCTCATGCCGCGTGTCATGGGCGATGTGACAGCTTTCATTGCAGCACACGCGGAAGCTATGCAATGTCTTAGTGCTGTAATGCAATCAGTGGTTGATGCCATCCAGTCTCAGACTGCTCTCATGCAGTCTCAGCTTAATGCCACGAAAGCTCTGACTGCTGCCATCGTCGCTGGGACCACCACAGTCCACCGGGTATCTCACGGTGTCGCAGCAGCCCAGCAATCCATGATGTAGCAGATTGGTGGGGATGCTGAGGTGCTGCCCCGGGGGAGTGGCAGTGTGTCAGTGGAGCAGGAAGCTGCTGTCCTATCTCAGGATGACCGCATTCCTGGCACTGCCACTCCACCATTTCCCTTGTCGCTGCCTGTCATCCAGCCAGCCCAGACTGCCGCTGCCCATCCTGAGGTGGTGCAGTGTACAGCCTGGCCTTCCAGGCCCAGAGCTGGTCGAGGGCATCCTGCAAGGCCATCTGTAGTTTCTGGGACCAACACTCAGCAGCCTCCCACCAGCCCTGCTGCAGCCACTGGGGAGACACTAAGTAGGAGCACTAGATTAGGAAAAGGCACTGTAAAGAGGGCAAGTAAGGGTTTGCACAAGGGTGATTAGTTAATATTGTTGCTGTATATATGTGGTTGCTGAATTTGGATAAATTTCTGATTGGAATGTTACAGATTTGGGGCTGTGTCTCATTTCAGCTTTGGGGTGTGGTATGGAATGAGAAATTGATGGAATGATGGAGACTGGATCAGCAACCGGGAAGTGGCCTCGAATTCATTGGAACCACAGTCTGATATGGTGGTCATGGATCGCCCTTCCACAAGGCCGATGGAGTGGCTGGATCCTCCGTCACTGCTATTCGTGCTCTTGTTCCTTGTCCTCCTCCTCCTCCACCTCCTGGTGGCAAAGGCTGGGCCCTCATGATGGCCAAGTTGTGCAGCATGCAGCACACCACAACGAAAAGGGACACCCACTCAGCTGAGTACTGGAGGGCTCCTCCCGAATGGTCAAGGCAGCAGAACCATTGCGTGAGCACTCTGATGGCAGCCCAGTGTGCTTAGCAGGCCAATTAAGGGAAAGCTGGTTGCAGAGAACGTCAACGTATGACGTTTCAAGATAATTGTCATCGTTTGACAGCTCTGTGAAGCTGTCAAACAGTGACATTCTCTGTAATTTGATGAGGTCTTGAATTCAAGACCTCATCAAACATCTTTCTTTTGCAGAAATGAGATGGTTGTTGCATTGGAGAATGCAACGGCCATCTGTCATCTCTTGAATTCAAGACTCTCCGCATACACACCGACTGAAGCCTGCAGGAAGAAACAAAGGTAAGTACACTTTTTCTAACACTTTGCACTTACCTCAGATACTCACCTCTCCACACTTGCACCCATCACTCCCCTCCACAGCACACTTTTGCACCCCTCTGACCCCCGCAGACCCACTACTCGCCTCGGTGACCCTGGCGGGTTTTGGAGCCTTCAGGAAGCCCGCACTTGTGAGGGCAAAAAGGGGATAATCCTATTTTCTGCCTGTTAACTACCTGTTAACAGGCAGTTAAGTGGATGTAATCCCCTTCCCCCCCTCCAAGGAGCCGGGACCCGGCGCGGGACGGCTACCCGCCTCCTGGCAAGATGGCATGGAGGCGGGTTGGGCACCCGCCCCCAAATTCTGCCATTTTCCCGGCAGTCCCGCCTCCAAACCCGCCTCCCCAGGGCTGGCAAGATCGTGCCCCACGTCCTTGGTGAAGCGGAGCCTTCTAAGACACTGCTCCTCAGTGAGATTGATGTAGGAGAAATGCTGCCGGAATACCCTGGGAAGGAAAGGCCTCCTGTTGAGAGCCCTGTTGGCCCTCCTCCCTCTGGCCACATTTTGCAATCTTTCTCTGCGCCTCTGCTGCCACCAATGGTGGCGCTGGAGGGCGAGGTCCAGTGCCAGTACAGCCTCCATTAAATGATGGAAATGGAAATGTTGCACTATCAAATGTAACCCAAATGAAAGTGATAAATTTTTCTCAGCCAGAACACTCCTTCCAGTTGAGAACGCTCAAATCACTCAAAACGCCTGTTTGCTTTAGTCAAACAGACAAGGCAGTGTTCTTTGCCAACAAAGAAAAACGGAAATTGACGCCTTTATCTAGCGCTCCTCCAGCGCTCACCCAACTGCATTCTGCCTCCTCTACCTGTCGCTGCTAATGGCAGGCGCTCAGGCAGGGGGTGAGAGTGAATTTCAGAGCTGGGGCGCTGCGCACCCGGATGTCATCACGATCTCCGGCCGCAGGAGAGCGTGGCGCTAGTGGTTACCGCCGCCGCAAACCTCCACTTCAGTTTCGCGGGCGTCGGTACTATCGCCGCGCCCGGTCGCAAAGCCGGTAGCACCCCGCTAACGGGAGGCGCTAAGGTGCCCAATTTCTCCCCCTTAATTTATTACTAATAGATTTCCTATGTCATTGCTCACAGTGAGTCAAAGGATATACTATTTGTAACAATAGGGTGCAATGTTAGTTAGGGTGTAACATCAGGGCCACTGATTTACAGTGACTGAATAAATAAAATTCCATTTACTTGCCTAGTATACTGGGATTTTTACAGTGCTTTGGGGATCTATTTTATTGGCTCTATCAAATATTTTGTGAAAACTATAAATGAGTGGCCAGTACATGTAAATCCTTTATCCTTTACTATTTTTAAAGCTGAGGCTACACTGCAAGATTTAGGTTTTAGAGGTGGGTACCTGGTATATACCTGGAAGTTAATCGGGGGAAGGTTAGTGGCACTGGGAGTGGTGCTGAACTTTGGTGGCTCTGGAGGGAATTATCTTTGGGTTTGGAAGAACTGGGGTGGGGATCCTGTGGAGTGACAGCAATGAGGTGGAGGTGCTGGAGTTTGGCAGCCTGGTGGAGGGCGGGAGAGAAATCCTATTGAGGCTTGGCAAAACTAGTGAGTGGAATGTGGGGTTTGGCTCATTGGTGGATTCCTCGAGTCTGAGTAAAAAAGATAATCGATTATATTTAAAAGTTTAGTTGGAAACCTACCCAAATTCATTGTTGAATTGTATTCAAATCATTTTCAAAAACACAAAGGCCGCGATTTCGCCAGCGGAGGCGGGATCGGGGCAGGAGAGGTGGTTGGCGGGTTCTGGTCCCGTTCCCGGCTACAGCCGCTCTGTAAAAAGGATTTTCCATTAGTAGAGCTTGTTAAGTCCACCCTGCGGTGTTCCCGGCCAATTAAATGGAGGCGGGTCTGATGACGTCGTTTGATGACGCGTCATCAGCCGGTTTCCTTAAAGGTACCATGTCCACATTCATTTTGTGGAGATGCCGGTGTTGGACTGGGGTGGACAAAAATGAGAAGTCACACAACACCAGGTTATAGTCCAACAGATTTATTTAAAATTACAAGCTTTCGGAGCTGTCGCTCCTTCTTCAGGTAGGGTAGCTGTGAGAGAATCTCCCAGAATTCACAATATAATGTAGGGAAAGATTTGAATACATTTTTTCTGTGTTTATATTGTGAATTCTGGGAGATTCTCTCACAGCTACCCTACCTGAAGAAGGAGCGACAGCTCCGAAAGCTTGTAATTTTAAATAAATCTGTTGGACTATAACCTGGTGTTGTGCGACTTCTCACATTCATTTTGACAGTTGTGCTGTCAGTGTTCTGCAGCATTGAGGTGCTGCAAGCACTGCACAAAGGTGCACGGCTGCACTCAGGCTCTCCCGTGACTTATGGAGGGAGTCACAGCACGCTTGGAGGTTCTCTTCCCTTCCAAGGGCGGAGGAGACCTCCCCAGGACACCATCGCAGCCTGGTTGCACATTGCACAGGAGGGAAAAAGCAGGGATGTTGTCAGGAGTACCTGGCTGCAGTGGTGCAAACCTTTCAATGATCTCAGTAGATCACAAAACGTTACTCCAAATCCACACTCAACCTCATACTGCTGTGCCACTCATCACATCCCCATCACTCTGCCTTCTCTACCCTACTCCTGCATACCCTTACTCACACCAACTTACCTTGTACCTCCACCCATCCCTCTCTAGCTATATTATTACTTCCCCATCTTACTAGCTACCCCTCTCACTCACCCTCATCCTAGTCCAATCATACCAACTAACAACACACAAGGGTAGGCACTTGGATGTTTTATGCAATGTTCATGTAAATTTTCTGTTAATGTGTTGTCAAACATTGAAATCTTTATTTTCAACACTTTGCCTTATTGTACAGATAAGTGGAAGTGTCTTAGTGAGTTGCAATGAATGGTGAGACATAACGGTATCCCCGCAATGGTGATGAGTGTGAAAGGAATGGCTTGGTCATTGTAGGAATGCTTTATGATGATGGTGTGGGGTAGTGTTAACCTGGTGCATCATGTGTGTCGTAAGAATGAGCCTTACGCGTGGTGAACTTAAAGTAAGCTTTAATCAACTAAAAAGGTGCTACATACAAAAGAGGTCTTACTCTATGCCTCTCCAGGATCCAACTAATCAGTCCAGTATTTATCCTGGACTAATCACAGGAAGTGATGCAATAAAGTTCGAGTCACAGGAAGCTGTATGGTGTTACCACATTCTCCCCCCCCAAAAGATTAGGAGGCCGGGATGCTCCCTCCATTTCGTAGCCGCTGGACGAGCGAGAGCCGCACCCGTTTGGGTTCTCGTTGCGGTAGAGGGCCCCTAGCCCGTTTACCCACCGCGGGCCGTGGACCAGAGTCCGAGTGATCCAGCCCGCTCTGTGAGGGGTCAGGACGATCCTGACTGTGTACTGGTGCCCGAACGGGTGTCGGGCAGGGCTGTGGCAGATCCGTTTCCGAGCGTACTGTACGGGGTGGATCGTGGCTGCGCGTGCGAGCCCCGACGGGCTCATAGTCAGTCTGCCCCAGGTCGGCACGCTGGAGTGAGGTACCAGCCGGCGTCAGATCCAGATCGTGATGAGAGGCACCTGGCGAGCCCAGAGATGTGCCTGGTACAATATCATCCCCTGGTGTCCCTCTATGTTTCGGCGGGCAGGGAGCCAGATCCCGCAATGACACGGTAGATTCCCGACCGTCAGGATACCGAATATAGGCGTAGGTAGGGTTGACGTCAGTGAGCTCAACTTCATCTACCAGGGGGTCATTCTTAGATGCCCGGACATATCTTCGGAGTAGCACTGGTCCCGGTGTAGTCAGCCACGACGGGAGAGATATCCCATAGGATGAGCGACGCTGAAATCGGAAGAACCGTTCATGAGGCGTCGTATTTGTGGCGGTCGAAAGGAGGGACCGTGTGGAGTGTAATGCGTCTGGAAGTACTGCTTCCCATTGCTGGTTGGGTAGGCCCCGAGATCTCAAAGCCAGACGTACCGCATTCCAGATGATAGCGTTAAAACGCTCGACTTGCCCATTCCCGACCGGATGATAAGGCGTCATTCTGCTGGCAGCAATACCCCGTTCCGAGAGATAGGCCTTGAGTTCTCCTGACATAAAAGAAGGGCCCCGATCCGAATGAACATAGGATGCCATGCCACAGAAAGCAAATACCTGCTCAAGGCAGCTGATAACTGTGGTTGTCAGCATATTGGGGCAGGGAAAGGCAAACGGAAAACGGGAATACTCATCGACCATGGTCAACAGATAAGTGTTGCGAGTTGAAGAGGGCAACGGCCCCTTAAAATCGATGCTAAGCCGTTGCATTGGCTGGGTCGCATGTATGAGTATACCACCCGAGGGGCGGAAAAACTGAGGTTTCAATTCCGCACAGACTCTGCAGTCCGAGCACATCTTCTTTACATCCCCAGTAGAGAATGGGAGATTTCGGGACCGCACGAAGTGTAGCATGCGAGTAACGCCCGGATGACACAACCCATCATGGATGTCTACGAGCGTAGAGGGTGCCATGGCGGAGCAGAATGCTCGTGAGAGGGTATCCGGAGCCACATTCTCCTTGCCAGGTCGATAGTGGATGGTGTAACCAAAAGAGGCCAATTCCAGCCGCCAAAGCTGGATTTTATTATTTTTAATTTTGGTCCGTTTTCGATTATCGAGCATGAAGGCGACCGATCGCTGGTCCATGATTAAGGTAAAGTGCTGGCGAGCTAGGAGATGACTCCACTTCCGTACTGCCTCTATGATGGCTGTAGCTTCCTTCTCGACTGGAGGATAATGTAGCTCAGCCCCTTGAAAAGTCCTGGACAAAAATGCCACCGGACGACCTTCCTGATTCAGAGTGGCCGAGATCGCCACCTCCGAGGCATCACACTCAACAACAAAAGGAAGACTCTCATCGATGGAGTGAAGAGCCGCTTTCTCCAACTGTTTTTTCAGGAGGTTAAAGGCTGCAACAGCTGCTGTGTCTAGTGGGAATGTGCTGGCCTTCAGTAGAGGTTGGATTAGGTCCGAGAAGTTAGGAATCCATTTAGCATAGTATGCAAACAGGCCGAGGGTCCGGCGCAAACAGGCCGAGGGTCCGGCGCAAGGAGGCCGGATTCTTAGGTGGCGGGAGTTCTTGGAGTGGGCGAAGCCTTTCAGGGTCAGGTTTAATGATGCCATTGCCCACACAATAGCCAAGGATGTTGATGGTTGGTTGTGACTCAATGGATTTAGCCGCATTTAATGTCAAATTACGGTGCTGGAGTGCATCCCAAAATCGTTGGAGATTGACGTCATGTTCCCGCTGATTGCGACCTGCGACAGTAATATTGTCCAGATAAGGAAACGTATCCTTCAAGTCTTCCTGTTTGACCAGGTCATCCATTGCTCGCTGGAAGACAGCCACTCCATTAGTGACCCCAAAGGGGAGGCGACGAAATTGATACAGCCATCCATTGGCTTCAAAGGCCGTATACTGCTTGTCTGAGACCTTCAAGGGTACCTGATGATAGGCACTTTTCAGATCATATGTTGAGAACACCGTGTACTCAGCCAGTTTATTAACCATATCATCGATGCGCGGCAATGGGTATGCGTCCAAGTCCGTATATTGATTGATGGTCTGTGAATAGTCAATGCACAGCCGTTTCTTGTGAGGTTGTAGAGGGTTCTTAACAATAACGACCTGGGCGCGCCATGGCGACGAACAAGGCTCGATGATATCCTCTGCTAAAAGCCGAGAAATCTCAGCCGCAATAAAAGACTGGTCTTCCTGACTGAAACGTCGTGACTTTGTTATAATCGGTTTGCATCGAGGAGGGATACTGGTAAACAGTGAGGGTTCATCCAGTGAAGCTGCTGACAATGCACAGAACGGTAATCGAGGTCGTATATTAGAAATAGTGAGTTCAGGTTTGGATCCGCCGAACTCAATGGTGAGCTTCTTATGCTGCTTTTGAAAATCCAGCCCTAAGATAAGATCACTACATAAATCCTTGAGCACCGAAAGCCGAGTGGAGGGATACCTGTGACCATTAAGTGTTATTTCAACCATACAAAAGCCAGAAATTCTGGTATTAAGTGATGACTGAGCCATCGCAATTGCCTGGTCCGATGGGAAAACATGTAGCTTTAACTCTGCAACAATCTGTTCCCTAATGAAACTATCAGTGCTACCTGAGTCAATTAAGGCATCTAAAGTATGTCCATTAATTGATGCTTTTGTAGCTGCATGGAATAGGTTCTGAGGACAAGCAGCTGTAATTGGTGTCGTTGCACAAAGAGTGGCTGAAACTCTAGGTGTGTTTCTTCGAGAGGAAACCCGAGAGGAAGCACGATAGATGTTAGCCGGAACATCTTGATAGGCCCTTACCGGGGCAGTTCGGTAGGACTTAGCTTGATAAGCCCTCATAGAGGCTCTTGATAGGCAAACCTTTGCAAAATGACCCTTTTTGTTGCAATGACTGCAAAACGCATTGCGAGCAGGGCAGAATTTCCGAGGGTGAAACTCATCACCACAAAAGAAGCATTTCTTAGATTGCCAAGAGGCTGCCACAGTGGGGTCATCATCCTCTTCATCAGTGAAGTCATCAGATTGATCGTCAGGGATAAAGACCTCCCTAATAGAGTTCACCTGTGGCCTCTTAAATTGCCTGACTGTAGTTAAGGCAGTAGACCGAGGTCTGGGCACTGTATAAAGGTCTGCATTTCTTTTTGCCAGATCTAGAGAGCAAGCCATGTCATAAGCTCTCTGAAGCTCAAGTGTCTTACTTTCCAGTAGACGCTGGCGTATAAATGGGGAGGCAAGCCCGCAGATGAAAGCATCACGGATCATTTCTTCACGGTACAGCTCAGCTGAGGCCGCCTGAAAGTTACAGTCCATACTAAGTCTGCGAAGCTCTTGGAGGAATTTATCAATGGATTCCTCCGGCCCTTGTTGGGCTGTAGCTAGTAGATGTCTGGCATAGACCTCATTCGGTGTCTTAGTATATAGTCTCTTAAGCGTCCGAATTGCCTCCTCGTAACTGCCCCATTCCTCCACATACTGAAATACATTCGGGGTGACACAGTTGATGAGTATCCGCAACTTTGAGTCATCATCAGCCTTGCAATACTCAAGAAAATTGTCAAACGTGCGATACCAGTGTTTCCACACCTTACCGGCTGCTGGGGTGTTTGGGTCCAAGTCAAGACGCGATGGTTTAAGGATGTTTTCCATGATGGGTGATTCCCTGGATCCTTCATTCCGAGTTCGTCCAAAAAGTTTGAGTGCGAAGTTTTCCAAAGTTGATTAAATTGTCGTAAGAATGAGCCTTACGCGTGGTGAACTTAAAGTAAGCTTTAATCAACTAAAAAGGTGCTACATACAAAAGAGGTCTTACTCTATGCCTCTCCAGGATCCAACTAATCAGTCCAGTATTTATCCTGGACTAATCACAGGAAGTGATGCAATAAAGTTCGAGTCACAGGAAGCTGTATGGTGTTACCACAATGTGGCAACCAGGGTGTACAGCATCAAGTGAAGTAAATCTGGCCATGGTGATGCCATCACTGGCCTCCCGGGCAGCAATGTGGTCAGGTGCTGATGCCCTGTGTCCTGTGCAGCATCAGGTGATTGCGGAGAAGGTTGGTGTTGCTGTTGCTGATGTTGGTATGCCTGGTGATGTTGGTGTTGGGGCTGATCATGGAGGGATTCTGAGGACCAAGGTAAGATTTTTTCAAGTGCACCTATGTTGCTGGAATGGATGGCAGCTGAAGTTGAGATGACAGAAGCGATCTGTCAGTGGTGAGAGAGCTTGCTCCAAGGAGGTGACAGTGGATGGAGAGTTTACTCCAAACACTTCCAAACTCAATACAGCGCCAAAGTGTCTTCCAAGTCCTGAAGGCTCAAGCTTCTGACATTGAAAAGTGACCAGCTGTGAAATGGTAGCTTTCATACCACGTTTGCAGCTGTCACCTATTCACAGCAATGGGGAGACATAGAGAACCCGACCTACTTACCTGATGTGATCTCCGAACGATGGGAACCCCGTTAAAAATGTGGTAAAATAGAAAAGGGCTGGCAAAATAGTAGTTAACAAGCACTTAACAAGCAGTTAACTATCTTAAATGCCTCCCCCGCCGCATGGTGTCGGGTCTGTTCTGAAATCGCAGACCCGACACTTTGGAAACTTACATGGAGGCGGATTCACAGCGGGTTCCCAACCCACCCTCAATCATTGCAATTTTGACAGCGGACCCGCCTCCAAACCCGCACGCTGAGCGCCGACAAAATTCAACCCAAAATGAAATACTGTTATGGACAGACATATAATTTGACTTTTAATCTAAGAAAAATGAATAATTGTTTATGTTTTGAACATAAACAAAAACTGCAACAAATGTATTAAAAAAAGAAGAAACTTGCAATTATAAAGTGCCTTTCATGACCTTAGTAGGTCCCAAAAAATTTCAGAGCTAATGAAATGTTTTTGAAATTTAGTCATTGTCGGTTTGTAGGCAAATGTGCATTGCAAGCTCCCACAAGCAGTGCTGAGATAAATGTTTTTGTGGTGTTGATTGAGGGGGCCAGGACAACTGGAGTGTACAATATACTTGGAACTACAGGAGCTGCTCTCAGGGTAATGGAGTCATAGTCCTGGGCAAATAAATCAAGTCCAAGCTTTGGTTTTTGAGAGAGGTTGAAGCCTTCAAGTGGAATCTTTAATAAAGGCACAAAAGATAATTCACTGGGTAAATTCAATCATGTTATTGTGAAATATGTATTTTTAAAATGTTTTTGATATTGGAAATTTCAATTACGTTTTGTGATTCAAAAGTAACATACTTTTGTGATTCAATTGGTTCATCGCTCTATATTTTTTTAATCAGTAGGGTCCCCTGACTGGTCATTCAGGATTGGTTGTTTTCATAAATCCTTTGCGGTTTTGCATTGGCAGTTTTCTAGCTACTTTCCTCAACGTGTGCAAGCAGGAAGTTGGGTAACATCTGGAGAAACCAGTGACCAACACTAAAGTAATACAAAGGAGTTGGCTGAATGCAGTAACTTGGTGTGTTGCAGTCAAATCACTATGATGGGCAAGGTCAAGTTTGGAGGGTGATGGAATCGATCCTAGCCTACCTCTTCAGTTTATTTATATATTTCTGGTTAGGAGGATGCATCAGGACAGTGCTTAGTATATCTGCGTCAACTTCACCCTTGGTTTTTTGTGCAGAAAATGCCCCATCCATTTCAAGCATTTTGAGTTCTAAACTAATGTTTTAAAAAAAATCTTATCAAGTGGTTGAATCTCAAACATAAAGCCATCTTGGAGACCTATTCTGCACTATATTTCTTTAAAACTGTGTCGAGCAATAATGCTAATTGTTAAATTATTTGGCCGCTGTGCACTAATAAACACCTTGTCCAGGGCTTCTGTTTCTATTTAGTGCATGTGAGCTGCTCATTATCAATTTAGGATCCCTGCATTTATCAGAAATGTAATCATAATTAAGAACAGGCCCCATAAACGATCAAAAGACAAGTTGAAAACTGCAATTGATTTTTAGTACGCCACATAAGATTTATTAGGATTATACAGAGCAAGTTACAGCCCAATAAAATGTTTAAGAAACCATAATGGTATCAGGTATTAGTATCAAGTGAAAAGAGGTGAATGTAATTCACAATAGCCAATGATCTGAATTTATTTCATAAATTACATTCTGAACATTTCTGCTCCTCAATCTTTTCCCTTCATGCACTTCCCTGTCTTTAAAGCAGTCAATCATCAAGTCAGTCAGTCATAACTAGTAACCATGATGTGACAAGATCTTATAATTGCACTCTTCTGCTAGCTCCCACAGCTACCTGCCCTTTGTGACTACTTTATTTAGATCTTTTACAGAGCTCCACCATCTCAGCTTTGGTTTTCTATGTGATCATTTGCCAGCTAAGATACATTTCATCACCGTCCAAACCTGACACGTATACCTTGGCCATCATAACACTGCATTTAGTACACTCCTTATTACTTTACTGTTGGTCACATTTTCCCAGGTATTACCCAACTTCCTCCTAGCACACGGGACGATTTAAACCCTACTTGCCTGGCAGAAACTGGGCAGGTGGGCAGTTTAAATTGCCCAGGTTACCTACCCGTGATGGAAACGTTGGGAGCTGACCATTCCCGATTTTAACCTGCGCAACTGAGCAGGCGGCAAGGATACCCGTCCAAATGATGGGATCCTTTTTTACATATGCATGCCGGGTCCCCAAGATGTCACCTAAGCCCATCTGTAATTTTAACTAGGCGGCCTAAGTGGGAAGCCGCATTGAGTTTCCTGCCAGATGAAGATAGCAGGGAAGAGGATTGGGGCCAGAAGAGGCCCACAGGGTTTTTTTTTTTTAACTTGCCTTAGGTCTGGAGGACCAGGCGTGCTCCTCTATGCCCCACAAGGAAAGCTTAGGCCTCTCCTGTAGCTTCCTGCTGACTCCTGGTCGGAACAGGTGAGAAGTTGACCGGTGGGATTTAAATGAGGACTGGCAGTTATAAGACCCCGAGTCAATTTCTGGAGCAGCGGTGAGTTTCTAATTCGCACTGCCACTCACCTGCCAAAAACTGGGCCAGAGTTAAAATCGGGCCTTGTGTTTCAAAAGCATAAGGGCATTGTTGCAATATTGAGTCTACATGCACATTTAGTTCATGGAATAGCCGGGGCAACATGTCTTACAATCAAGCTGATCACCAGGAGCATTCAGGCATCAAGAGACATAATGGCCCAGAATTTGCTGGAGCAGGGCATCTTGTGACGTGCGACATGAGTTGGAATATTTTCCTCGCCCTTCAGCTCAAATTATTTTTGCACCACAAATTGCTGGAAGCACGAATTGGTAACAGTGTGGTGAAGTCATCTGGGAACTTGGTGAACGACAGGACCAATAGTCTATCTCCTTAACCAATGAAATTTAAAGATAGAGAAAGAAACAGAGTGAACAACGGAGAAGGAAATAGGGTGAATTAGAGTCAAATTAGATACAGAAAGTGAGGGAAAGAAAGATTCGATAAAGAGAGGAAAGAGAGACAGGAATTAAAAATCTAAAAAACTTCTAGGAACAATTTACTACTTGTAGGGGTTAGACGCCACAGTTTCAGTTGTTCCCTTTCTGGGCCGGAGAGGTTGAGTGGCATGTCAGGGCCATTAATCACCCCATTAACAGGGTCCTTACGCCGTGAAATAGCAGCCCTAACTTTCTGCGACGAGTTTAATTTGTATTTACGGTGCAAATCCAGCAATTCCTTAACACTCATGGAGAGGTTAACGACAAGATCCCGTTTTTCCGAGACTAACGACGAGCAACTCAAAGCGTCCAGCAATTTGTGGCGCTTTGCAACACACGGCATATCTCTTCCTCACTACAAATTGCTTTTTTTTAATGCACTAATAATGGCGAGCACCATGAACTCACTCTTACTTTCCCAGCAAATTTTGGGCCATTATCTTCTGCAGTGTAAACTTTTGCAATGCAGTTTTCTGATTTGTATCGATATTGATTTGTGTAACCAGGTCTGCGGTGTGATATCACTGCATTTCTAGTGTTGTCATTGTGTCTGCCTTTGTGTACAAAACTGTAAATGACCTCCCTAGACACTTGCACATTAAATTTTGGCATAGAAAGTATATTGAATCAAATTAATGTAAATTTATCTTCATCTCTTTCTAACTGTATATTCTGTTTGTGAATCATCTTTATTTATATTTTCAAAATGTATCATTTTGTACCTCGTCTTGAACACTGAACTATCTCTAATCCTGACTATCACAAATTTAAATCATTGTGGGTGGGATTCCTGATAGTTTCTCTCTTGTTTCCAGCATGTTTTTTTAGATATAGAGTTCCTTCCCCTCCACCCCTGCCAACTCATTGTTTCACGTCACGTACTAACTGGCATGCATTGGTTACGGTGATGACTCTTCCCCCCCCAGTTTTCCCTTGTTTCTGTGAGGAGGTCGCTGGTCTTTGCCTGGTGCCTCCTCGCAGCTGTGTGGCTGACATCAAGAACTCAGCAGGCTGGAGAATCTTAGCACTTTGTGACACAGTTGTTGCCTCTTTACACTACTGGCAGCCAATGGTTATTTTAAGATAAATATTGTTGCAACATTTAACTTGCTGAAAAGTGTTCCTGGCAATTTATTTTTCCTTGTGGGTCAAACAAGGCCAAATTTACAGAATTGGGTAGGAGAAACAGTGCTGAATGCCAAAGTCTTCATATCAGTGAATATGACAGATGGTCAATCCAAAATTGTGATTGGGTAAAAGTCTGCACAGTATCTCAAATTATTATATTGACTCCATAACTCCCTACAATTTTGGATCTAATTATCCATTGACAGTGTAATTAAGCTACTAGAGCTGATTTAAATTGCTGAAACAGCAGTGTGGTTATTTAAAGCAGATGGCTCATTAACAAAAATATATTTTCTGGTAGAGGCAAAGGTATCACTTGTACCATATTGAAATAGTAATACTGTGCTGATTCTAAATATTTGCTTTAGCTTAAGTCATTTCTCAAAGTGGTTAAAAGGGGAAAATCTGTATTGATTGGTTTTCATTATCTTCAGTATTTGTGTTTCAAGACATTTCAGGGCACTATTGTGGAACTTTATCCAACTAGTTACCAAGTCCTGGAGGGGGCTTGCTCTCTGAAAACTACAGTCAATCTCCATTTGGGTCCTGTATTAGTGAGTTCTCTTAACCATTTGTATAAAATCAAATTGTACAGCAGAGAATGTCAATCATTCTCATCTCATCTCAGTCTGTCTCTCTCAATATAGACATTGATATACAGAAAACAAAATATTGCGTCTGTGTATTACAGTTAGGATATTTAATGGTATGATTCCACATCTTGCATAAGTATTCATTTACCTGTTAATTTTTTTTGGAAAATGTTATCACTGTCCAAATAATGCTTCACTATGGTCCTCAACCTAACCTCTCATGGTATCTTAATTATCTTAGCAGTGTTAAAAAAACATTGACTATTATGGATTTTACATAGAGTGAAGTATCAGTATATTATAATATTGATGAATTCCCTAAATTTGTGTTATGTATTTCTTGGAGATTATATAAATCTTGATTGCTGAGTGGCTTCTAAATCTCAAAAGAATCCAATTTGCATTGATTAAGTTAAGTTTCTCTCTACAGGTTAAAATGAAATTCTTTGGCTAAGACTTGTGAGTGTGGCAGTCATTGGAATGTGACTAATGCAGAGCATTTACAAATGTATGCGGTGCTGCTAAATGAAATAAACAAAGGTCTATTTTAGAACTGTCAAAGAACCTTTTGTGATTATCAGAAAAAACAGTGAAAAGCTGTCAATTCCATTATAACTTTTGACATTCCACGTATGGTCTTTTGTATAACGAAGTTAGCTTTCTCCTTATCCATGGTGATCATCTTTCCTTGTCCCTAAAACAGCCACCAGCTGATGCTCAAGTGTTGGACACGTGAACCCCACAAGAGGCCGTCATTCCAATACATTGAAAGCTGCCTGGAACACCTGAAAAGCAGCCCCCAAGGCGCTCAGAATGCTCTTGTGCACTACAGTGATGGCTACAGGAACAGTGACATCTCCCAGGGTATTGTCAATCAAGCATTTGAAGGTAAATGTGCTAGGCTTTGGCTGAACAACTGACAGTATTGTAATCCCTAAATAGGAAAAAGAGGGATAACATGGCTTTGTCCCTCTTAAAGGTTAGAAATAACATCTTTGTGTTTCTTAGCAGTATAGATGGGAGATAACATGACTGTCCTTGGCCTGATGGGAATTGATACAAATTGGATGTTAATTCTATTGTTGATTCTATTGTTCTACCATCCAATTGAGTTGTGAGTTCAGAGTGCATCTTTTAAGGGAACATTCACCAGTTGTTTGTTTAAGTTGAGGCCTATAGTCGAGCCTGCCCTAACACTCACATTCCCAGGTAGCCTGTCCACCATACTTCCTGCAGTGAGGGTTTTATAAGAAGATCGGCAACCAACAGAGTACTTGCCTTTTTACAGCAGGGTGTCGTGGTTACTGTGTTCCAGTGATTGACAGGTGTTAAGGAGGATGACAGGGTGACTTTTACATCTGTGTAGTGGCTACTGTCAAGAATTTTATTCCCACACTGCCCTTTGTCATTCTTGGTACATCGGGTATCCCACTGTTACTATTGCAGATGCCAGACCACTGTGGAGCTATAGTATAGATACATTTTATTAGAAATAATAGTGGTCTTGGGTCATTGCATCATGGAATGTAATTCTAAGGTTCCATAACAGCTGTCCTCTTATCAGTTTTATTTCTTCACAGTAAAAGTAATAACACTGATCACAGATAGACTTCTTAATCATGGGTTGTTTTGTGCATGTGTGTCTTTGTAAGTTGACCATCCTACTAGTTTTAGAAAATGTCATGATACCCACCATTTTTATTTACTGACTAAAATACCTGTTTTAGCCTTAAAAAGATCTCTGGCTAACTATAGATCTTTGTCATTTTGCATATTAAAACCATGCAGTGTCTTTTAAGATCTTTACTGGATTTCTAGCTTTTGAAGTGTGCAGATGAAAGTAATTTCAGAACATAGAGAATTATGTACATTATAAAAGCTAAGTATATTTGAGCAAAGAAAGTAAGTTTGGGCATTTTTTACCCTTAAATCAAGCATCTCAAATACTTTTAGGTTGGTAAGTGTTCAGTACAAAAGATGGTTTATGCTGAGTCAGTTGGGGTGTCACTAGGGATGTTCCAAATAGCCTTAGCAGACCTGGACTGGGAAGGGGAAAAATCAGCTATGGTTCCCTTTCTTGATTATTATTCAGTGACTTTGCGTGCTGGCAGGTACACATGTGTTGGTTAGGTGAGGCCAGAATCAACTTGTCCTGGATGCCCTTCACAGTTGAATAGCCTGCTGACACTAAACTAGACTCACATATAAAGAATGGGCACTTGGTCAATTATACCATTCTCTTGTCCAGGGCTTCCATCTCATTTATAATGAAGTTATTGGTTTTATTCGGGATAGCTGTGTTTGAGGAGGGTGGGTTGCTAACGTCTTCCCTTGTGATAACTTGGAGGAATGAGTCATTCAGAATTTTTACTATTTTGTGCTTGTCCTCAGTTTTGAGCCTGTTTGATTCTTTCATGGTTTTCACCTCATCTCTAACTGCCCTCTTGCTGTTGTGGTACCAAAAGAATGTTTTACTGTTACGCTGAGCTTTAGCTGCTATGCCTCTTTTCAGGTCTCTCTTTTCTCCTTTGATCACCCTTTTAATATATTTCTGCATTTGCTTGTATTCATTCCAATTCGACCCTTCTCCTTTATTCCTGCAGGATTTGTACAGACCATTTTATTCCTTAC
The DNA here is from genome assembly GCA_030390025.1 of Squalus acanthias. Classification (NCBI taxonomy): domain Eukaryota; kingdom Metazoa; phylum Chordata; class Chondrichthyes; order Squaliformes; family Squalidae; genus Squalus; species Squalus acanthias. The sequence continues at coordinate 150,150,314 of CM059429.1, forward strand.
CTTATAATGTATTTATCCTTCATGCTCCGCATTATACCTGGATTTCTAGCTTTCGAAGTGTGCAGATGAAAGTCATTTCAGAACATAGAGAATTATGTACATTATAAAAGCTAAGTATATTTAAGCAAAGAAAGTAAGTTTGGGCATTTTTTTACCCAATACTTTTTACCCACTATACATTTCTCTACTACTGAAATGTTGTTGAACAACCTCCTCCAAATTCATTTGCTTTAACTGTTCCCTCTTTAAAGTTGTATACCTGGCTCCTGGTCTTGGGTATTTACAACTTCACTTTCATTGCATCTCCTCGCTTCACAATTCAGCTAAAGTTATCAACTTGATCGGGGGCGATTTTGCCAGCCCTGGGGAGGCGGGACTGCCGGGAAAATGGCAGAAATTGGGGGCGGGTGCCCAACCAGCCCCCAACCCACCTCTATGCCATCTTCCCAGGAGGTGGGTAGCTGTCCCGCGCCGGGTCCCATTTCCTTGGAGGCGGGAAGGGATTAAAACCTATTAACTGCCTGTTAACAGGTAGTTAACAGGCAGAAAATAGGATTATCCCCTTTTTGCCCTCACAAGTGAGGGGTTCCCGAAGGCTCCAAAACCCGCCAGAATGAATGCAAGAATCAATTTATTACAATTTTATTTAACACGTTCTGTCTTTCACATAAATTTAATATTGTTTAATCTATAGATGAATCTTGTGGAAGCAAGACATTTTTCACTCAAGTGCCAAAATTTGGATCAAAATGTTTCCTACAAAATAATTACCTAAAGTTTTGACAGTTGTACAGTGAATCTTTCACTGAAGCAGTTGGTCATTTGGCATTAACCTTCTCTTATTAAATGAAGAAATTATTTCTGGAATGCTAATGTTTAGATTTATGGTGCAATAAATTATCGTTAAGGATTTGATCGTACTTACTGCTGTTAAATAGAACATGTTGAATTCCAGCATGAAACAGTGCTTTCTTATGGAATAGTTGCAATCCCAAATACAAATCTCAGGTCTGTTTGGCACAGTCAGGAACAATGGAAAACAAAAACAATGGCCCGTATTTTCCGATCGCAGGCCTCCCGCGGGCGGAGGCCTGCGATCTGGAAAAATCTGCGCCCTTACCTGAGGGCTCCCGGGACGCACACGTTTCTGCTCCTGGGCCTCTCCAAACTTGAAGTGCGCAGGGCCCACGTATCCCAGGGGCGCAGGTAGTTTGCAGCATCCCTGGGATCACGTGGGCCATGGGGAGCCAATCACAGAAGGGAATCTCCCTTCATACACTTGACAGGAAGGCCTGTCAAATATATGAATGGAGATCACCCCAAAAACATAGTAAAACTTTAAATACATTTTTTTTTAAAATCACATTTTTAAAATGACTTGAAATTACAATAAATTAAGTATTTTAAACAAAAATTTAAATTTTTGAAAAAAATAATTAAAGTTTTTTAGGGAGCTAAAAATAAACTTACCTTTTTTTAAAGTATTTTTAAATGATAAATCAGTGAGAAATTTTTGATTTTACTTTTTTCAACTCTTATCCTGGTAAAAGCAGGCCTTACGCCAGGCGTAAGAATTGTAAGGGTTTTCTGCGGGCGGAGGGTCTCCAAAAAGCAGAACTATTCGCCCGCAGAGGCCCTTCTCCAGGGCAGCCGGAGGATCTGTCAAGAGGATTCTTGACAGATCGGAAATGCCGGTTTTCAACGCATGCGCTTGGCATGCCTGAAACCGGCATTTCCGATGTCCCTACGGGTGGATACACAGCGCGTACCCACCCGTAGGGATCGGAATATCCGGGCCAATATTACAGTTCAGTTTCTTTCACATGCCAGGAGAAAGAGATACCAGGATATTTGAAATATACTCTGCTTTGAATCATTGAAGATTTCAAATATCCATTTATTTAAGTTTGTGGTTTTGAGCTGCTGCATATCTAAGATCACAAAGATAAACCTGTACAAGCAGCTTAAAAAAAGTCCTGTTTTTTCCAATTATTTTCATTTTGCGGAATTGGTGTGCAGAAGGTATAAGTAACTAGAATTCCACACAAGTAAACTGGTATTGTACAATGCGAATTGGCTTAAATATATTGTATATGGTTGAATTCCTATGTCTCCAGTACAAAGCTGCACATTAGCCTTTTTTCCCCTAAGTGCTAGATTGTGCTTCTAATTTTTACTGGTCCACTTTGTCTAAATGACTTCTCAAGACCATTTTTCAATATTTTAATGAATAATTGTAATAATTTGCTGTGGCAAGGTTTATTGTCCCAGTGCTGATAATTCCATGCGCGCATTTCTGTTATATAGAAAATCTAGATGGTGCATAACAGAAAAAAATGACAAAATAATTGAGTTTAAATTTCAATTTATTAAACACTTGCCTATCATCCACAGGCCATTGGCTTTTGAGAGATGGGGTCAAGTCATCTCTCAGACTCACCTTTGTTCATTCGGGGAGTTCTGCCAGTTTTAGAAGTTGATATTGGATAAATGGAGTGCTTGATAGAAGTAGAATGCTCCATCTGTTGGATGGGGGTGGGGGGGCGGAGCAAGTCGGGTGGGCAGAGGGGTGTAGGAAACACCGACATCCAGATTACCATGTTTGAGTCTCATCTATTGCTGGCAGACTGTAGAGGAGAATTGATTGAACTTACGGGGATGCTAACTGCCAAGGCCATCCGGTTGTTCCAGATGGAGGTGATGTTTGGCACATGTGGTCTTAAAAGTGAGAGAAATGAGGGGAAGAATCAAGTAATAATCTCATATTGTTTCACCCTTAAGGGGTGAGGCCATGAGGGGATTTAAACATAAGGATGACAATTTTAAATTTGAGGTGTTGGGGGACCAGGAGCCAATCTATGTCAGTGAGGATAGGGTGATGGGCGAGTGGGATTGTTTCTCATTAATCAACCTCTCGATACAAACCAAATAGACTGTCGCCCAAACCAGGGAAAGGCACAGGGATACTGTCTTAAATTAATAGTTTGATTACATACAGTAGCTGCGTAGACATATGGGGTAACAACAGAAAATGCTGGAAACACTCAGTAGGGTCAGACAGCATCGAGGAGAGAGCAACAGAGTCTACGTTTCGAGTCGGGGACCCTTCGTTGGACATATGGGGGGGTCATTTTCATTTTCGACGTGGACGGTATATTGGCAGATGTGGATCAGGCACCTGTTGTATGTCCCAATTTTCCTTGAACTGAAAATCGGGTGCGACAATCGTGGCTGATCCACAACTGCCTGCTCACCGCCCACAGTGGAAGTGAAAATTACTCCCCATGCTCTTCTCAATACATTTCAGCTTTGATTCTGATGTTGCACTTTAGTTCTTTTTTCCTGTTGTCGGCAGCATTTTATTCTGTTGCTGAAAAGATGTAACTTTTCAATATTTAATTTAGTTTTAATTAGAGTTGCTAATATTTTGCCATCACTTTGCAAAATTTGTTCAGAAATTAAGAGTTTTCAAACCGTCTACATACACATTCATGTTGATTACTATTGTGTTGTATTGTCTTTTGCTACAGCCTCACACAACCTGCCCTAAGGGGGCGATTTTGCCAGCCCTAGGGAGGCGGGTATGGAGGCGGGACTGCCGGGAAAATGGCAGAATTTGGAGGCGGGTGCCCAACCCGCCCCCAACCCGCCCCGTGCCATCTTCCCAGGAGGCGGGCAGCCGTCCCGCGCTGGGTCCCGTCTCCTTAGAGGCAGGAAGGGATTAAAGCCTATTAACTGCATATTAACAAGTAGTTAACAGGCAGAAAATAGGATTATCCCCTTTTTGCCCTCACAAGTGCGGGCTTCCCAAAGGCTCCAAAACACGCCAGCTCAGCTCAGCGAGTACTGGGTCTGGGGGGTGCAAAAGTGTGGTGTGAAGGTAAGTGATGGGTGCAAGAGTGTAGAGGTGAGTATCTGAGGTAAGTGCAAAGTGTTTTTAAAAGTGTACTTACCTTTGTTTCTTCCTGCAGGCTTCAGTCAGTGTGTATGCGGAGACTCTCGGACCTCCGTGTTGCAGATGAGAGATGGCCGTTGCATTCTCAGATGCAACAACCATCTCATTTCTGTAAAATAAAGAAGTTTGGTGAGGTCTTGAATGCAAGACCTCATCAAACTGCAGAGAATGTCACTGTTTAACAGCTTCACAGAGCTGTCAAACGATGACAATTCATCTTGAAACGTCATACGTTGACGTTCTCTGCAACCGGCTTTCCCTTAATTGGCCTGCTAGACCCGCTGGGCGGGCTTAACAAGGTCAATCAAGGGAAAATAACGTGGGTTAGCCACAAATCGATGGAGGCGGGACATCGACCCGCCAAGCAGCAGTCCCGCCTCCAACGCGCCCCCATTAATAAAATCGCCCCCTAAGCTTCTAACGGCTAGTTCCCCATGAAGCACAAGAAATATTCGAATTTAAAAAATAGAGCACAGGTCAAAATGTTCCCTCTCAAAATATCAATGCTCATCAAAAACACTAGTGTTCTGTTGCATGGCAAATCAGAAAACTGAGAAAAACGTGTTGGGGTTCTCTGGACCTTGCAGAATCCAACAGTGCTCACTCTTAAAAAATTCTTTGCCTGCCAGCATTGGCGTGCAGACCACTGCATCAGTAGCCAGAGTGTCACTGTCGAGCCACTTTTGTTCTCCGAAGAACCTCAGCTAGTATCTCGGTAAGAGAAACTTCAACTCTTATTTTACCTTTGGCCAATACCCCAATGGTCAGAGAGAGATTAACTGAAGTTCTGGTTCCATTTTCACAGAAATTGAGTGGGAGATTTTCATCAGCTCCAAGTTTGAAAATGTTCTACTTTAAACCAGTTTAGCCACTAGATTTCCCCATGGTCTTTAACAGTGCTATCCTCGTTTTTTTTTTAACTGGATCTTATGTTAGGAATCTCCCTAAACATCAATACTTGGTATATGATCTGAATGTAGCTTACAAAAACTAGTGCTTTAGCCAGATCTAGGAGTATTTCTCAAATTAAAACTCAAATCAGGTTCTCTCCAATGGTTCAATGAGCAGTGGCACCATTCAGAACAAGGTAAAATCCTATGTTTAATCCCCTTAGTCTGTGTTGCGATAGCTGACCTCAATCAGACAGTGAAAGGGATGTTATAATTGGCCTCCTGATTGCTATTCAGTGACAACTCCTGGAAGTGAGCGTGTGTAGACATTGGATAAGTGCAGGATCAGACTTAGTTTTGATGCTCTCTTGGCACCACTCAGTGTCAAGGCTCACTCAATGATAAAGTAGCCAGTTGGGTGAGGTACCAGAAGCCAACCTATGCCCACGGAACCAATACCCCAGCAATAAGTCCATGCCTTTGGGAGAGGAGGGAGGGGAGAGGGATTTGTAGCGAAAACTGGCAAGGAAAAAAGATGAAGAAATAAATCTTGCAACAAATTGCTTCAGATGCTCTAATTAACTGAAAATATTTTGCAGCCTGCTGTGTTCATAAGTACTACAATGGTAAAAGGAAGACTTTTCTTAAATTATAATTTTACTAATGCAGCTGCTGACCATAGGTCTGCAGACAGTGTTTAGATACTCCAGGATTTGTGATTCTGCCCCTTACTTTTGGATTATGTTTGCAGTATGGTGTGGGGTGGTGGGGGGGGGGAATACAAGGAGATGCATTTTCATGGCCCAGTAATTGAGTGATATTTGCAGATGAAGTGTGTGGTTAGATAGGGGAGCAGCTGGCATATCAACAAACGTAATTTGGCAAAGCATTGGATTAGAAACCTGGCCTTCTCCTTTGATAAACAGCATTCATTAAAAGCTGCAGGCTTCACTAATCGCAAACATGGCAGTGTAATATAATGCACAATGGAACTAGCTCGAAGGGAAAAGCAACAAATTGGCCAAAAAGTTGGGAAGATAAAGTTTATTTTTAATATCAAAGTCGAAAAACTTACTGCTACAATGTCCGTGACCATTGTGTCCATAATTGAGACTTGTAACAGCTATAGTATCTCATTCTAATGGATGAACTTTGGTGACTTTTTTTCCTGGCTGCCAGTACAAACTTGTTTGGTGGGCCTGTTTTTAAAAGCGCCCCTTTGAGTTTCAGCACAAGTGACACTTTTTAAAACTTCAATATGTAAAGTGAAAGCAAATGATTCAAGAGCTGCTGGAGATCACCCTCAGCATCAATCTCAATTGCTACCACAGACATTGAACAAGCCGAACAGTTTGAGAAAAGCCAAGATTTGGTAATCATTTTTATAACACATAAATGATCTTGCAAGCTTTACTAACTGTGACCTTGATTCCAAATTATAGAGAGTCCTCACTTCGATGAAAGCAGTCAAAATTAAACTTAGATTATTTTTAGCTCCCTGGTTTTTCTCTTTACCCAAGTTCCTGAAAGCTGTGACATTTACTGGTGTGGTTCCTTGTGCAGCAGCTACCCTTCAGTACCTGCCCCAAACAGCCATTCTTCTTGTGAGCCTAGATGATGAGCGTTGGCAGGCTTGGGCTATTTGAAAATGCGGAGGGGGGGGGAGTGGGCATTACATCTTGCCTTCACCCAGTGTCCACGTATGCCCACTTTGCAGTAGGGTTAATGGATGGTGACCAGAGATCCTGCACCCTGCTTTGATTTCCAGCTAGTGACTATTGCCTTTGGAGTTAAACCCATCAGAGAACAGTGAAATTTGACTTAATAACAATTAAATTGTGCATGGTAGTTAGGATTATCTACTGTCTCCAGATTGGAACAAAGATAAAGATTTTTTTTTGCTGCAGCAGACACTGTAGGACCAATTTTATGTGCTATTTTTTACAGAATTGCTTCCACCAGTATTGTCTTACATTTGTGTGTACGAACATACTTCATTTGTTTCCTGTCCTCTGTCTCAACTGGAGTTTAAATAATGGTAGTGCAGCAAATGCTATATAATATGCAGGATAGCAAATGTTTGTTTGAATTTGTTGCATAAGACAGATGGCCAAAAAGGAGTACAGATTTTCTGACATAAGCAAGGAGACAGCAGAAACGCTGTCATGGGATTATTGCACCCAACCGATTCACACATGGCCAACTCTGAATCTTTGGATCAGGCCTTATTAAGCATTCATAGTGAGGTCCTAGTGTGCAATCCATCAGTATTTTGGAGCTTGTTGTTTAAGAGATGGGGTATCCAGTGCTGACGCAGGCTTTCAAAGGTCTGCGGCAGGCTTTTCAAGGTCGCCATTGTTGATGTTCTGCACACTTGGAAAAATGGCAGTTTGAAAGATTCCTTGCTGCCTGGATGTCTGCTGTGAGGATTGGTGCCAAAGTGCACATACTGAGTGCATGCCTTAGCAAAGCCTTGATGACACTCTGGATTCAGTACTGCATCAAGTAATGGCTCACTCCTGCCAGGTCCCTCATGGATGGCTGAAACGATCCCAAGGAATAAAAATTCAAAGCTGTGGTCACTCACTCTATACTGGCCTCCTGATTGGATCACACTTAGTAATCATAGGCATTGCATGTAGTGCTTTGCAGTTCTCTGCAGATAATTGGTTCTGAAGTGGTAGACAGATTCCTGGGTTTCCCGGGTCTTGGGAAACCCAGCAGCTAAAGGGAGATGAGAAGTACTGCATGGAACAGGTAAGTGCTTGTCCAGCACTGCTTGTGGGCCAGGAGGAGCAGGAATGCTTCCCCCAAGCCCACCAAGCAAACCTGTTACCCTCCCCAGCGATCTGACGCCCTTCCCCCACCCCCCCGGCGATCCTATGCCCTCCCGATGTCCTCCATGGCCCACCATCTCCTCCCAGCCCCCTCCCTCTTCCATGTCCTCCACGGGCCTCCTGCAATCTTCTCCCCATTTCCCTTGATCTCTCCATCCCCACTCCATCGATGTCTCCCCCACCCGCCCCGACCCCCAATCTCTCCCTCCCTCCTCTCCGCTCCCCGGCTGTGGCCTAATGCCGCAGGCCTACCCACCTGACAGCCAGCCAGCCTCTCAAGCTGGCTGGCTTCTGCCGGGAAACGCATTCCAAAAATGGTAATCAGGACCTACCATTAAATTCAGCAGGACCTGAGGGAAACTTGTTCTTCCGCATTTCCGTACTGCAAAACTGCCCGCTCCCCACTCCCTCCCTGTTAATATTGGGGCCTAAGTGTTAAAATGATGGTACAGTTCTTGCCGACCTGTTTGTGCATTGATGATGTCCACCATCATTTCGCCTCTGGCTAGGATCTGGGAGACCCAGATTCTGGCATCAGCTGGAAGAAATATTTAAATCCGGGTTCTACAATGCAAATAGGACCCCTGCTGCAATTCTAACAGGAAACAGTGGAACAGCCTCTGAGTACAAGACCCACCCAGGAGACTCAGGAAGCAGACAGGCCATTTGGAGCAATTTTTAAAAGAGCAGTGCTGAATTTGTTCCTATGTTCAAGTGGATGTAAAAGATCCCATGGCACTATTCAAAGAAGAGCAGAGGAGTTCTCTCAGCGTCCAACATTTATCCCTGAAACAGCAACTCCAAAAAAAAAATGCACACAAAATAAGTGGCCATTTATCTCATTGCTTTCTGTAGGACCCTGCTATATGCGTGCAAATTCTTTATCGGTACTCATTTTTGTTGGCATTTTTGTGTGGTGTGTTTATTCGTCAGTTTTCCTCTTATTCATGCCATTTACATCACTAGTGACTCCTTTTAATAAAAAAAATAGTTTTAAACAAATAATTTTATAATACACTTTTGTAAGTTTAGTAAAGGTTTGAATCACTCTTCATTCTGTACAGTGAGAGATGAAACTTGAGATTCACTGCCATAGCATCATGCTGCATCAGAGCACCTGTCCCATTGTTTCTTTTAAATTCCATTTATTTTAAATTAGACCTTCAAATCGTGTATCTTTATGATTAAAAAGTTTCTCAAATGAATTGCAGCATAGTAGTTATGTTACAATTACCATTTTGAAAATCCTTACCCAGTCTTGGCAATACGCCACTTTCAGTTGTCTTACTATTTAGAATTAAGTTTACCAATTGAAGTCACATAATGTATGATTTGTTTTGTAGTCTTAAGTTTTCCACGGAGCCATCCATCCGGAAGTTCCACATGTAGCTCTGCTCCCAGATCAGGCTGAACACTAAATTTATGGAACTGGATGGCATGGTGGGTTTGCGTGGTGGTGTTTCAATCTCAGTCTGGCATCAGAGTTTGAATTCCGCTCGGGCACACGTCATAAAACTGTCTCTGTCTGCTGCCTGCAAGGGTCCAATATGAAATTAGTTTGAGCAGCCCAATTTAATTGCTGAATAAAAAGTGCCTTTGAAGAAGGAACTATAAGCAGTGCATGTTATCGGAGGTTGTGGAATATCAGCAAATGACATAGTGTGTATTACAGCAAGAAGTAATGTACTTAATTCCCAAAGCTTAAGGAATAGTGAGCAGCTTGTTTCCCCCCCCCCCAAACGAAACAAAATGCGCTTTAGAAGGTACTGATGTTATGTTGGGGGAAGGGGAGATCAAATTACACTCGGAATAATAGATGGAGACAGCTAAACTGTCAGTCAAAAAGAGGGATCTGTGATGATCTGAAATTGATGCCATTAACGACAGCGTTTTTGCAGAGCAACCGGTTGCAAGAGAAGTAAACAGTTGCGCTCTTATTCTGCGTCTTTAACATTTCACATTAACGGTGACGAATGGTAAAGATACTGTGAATTTTGGCCTCCACTTATGTTTAACTTTTTCCTGAAAATAAACGTACAGTTTTGACAGACTGCCACCACTGCACACCAGAAGACAGTGATCTCATTGTGAATTCTGGAAGCACATGGCATAACTACACTCAAATGATTGAAGAGCACGACATGCTGAACAGATGTAAAAACCTTGTGATTCATGAGTTTCAGCAGTAACGTTATATTTTTGCATGCAGTTGCATTGCCTCTAGAAGTGATGCACTATGCCTGATATTTTCTTATGAATAGGGGAACTATTTGAAAAATGCAAGTGCTGTTTCTATTTTAGTTATTTGGCTAAGAGTAGTGTTTTCATTACTCTTTATGCGAGTGCTCACAGATCCTAAACTGTACCAGGAAAGGGTGGAGGGGGGGGAGGCGAGGAATTATCAACATTATGCAGTATAATTAGAGCTTCATACTCCAGTTCTACAAGGCCTTGAGGGCTTGAAAACCAAATAAAAATAAAAGTAAACAGTGAAAAACATATTGTAAATAAACCATCTGTATTGATAAAAACACTTTGGATAGATTGAAACTAAATGCACTGTTCCTGGCCATGACTAGAAACCAGCCGTAAGTTGTTTAATTGCTTTTAAAAGAAGGAAATGCTTTGAAAGCGCTTAACCATCTTAAAATAAGCCTCCGGCAGGTGATGCTGTGGAGCACAGTGCCACATGCTGGGAGGACTCCAATCGGGTAAATCTAATGGATGGAGAGAGTTTGGATGAAGAATAGACCTGATGAAAATGACAGAAGTAGAAATTAAGGGCTGGATTTTACCAGCCCTGAGGAGGTGGGGTTGGAGGCAGGACTGGTGGGAAAATGGGAAAAGTTGGGAGCGGGTCCCAACCCACCTCCGAACCATCTTCCCGGGAGGCGGGTCCCCGACTCGCGCGGGGACCTGTCTCTTTGAGGCAGGAAGGGGATTAGAGCCAATTAACTGCCTGTTAACAGGTAGTTAACAGGTAGTTAAGAGGCTTTTTCCCATTTTACACCTGCTGATGCTGGCTTCCCGACGTCGGGAAACCCCGCCAGGGTCAACGAGGCGAGCAGTGGGTCTGCGGGGGTGAGAGGGGTCCAAATGTCCGCTGTAGAGGTGAGTGATGGGTGCAAGTGTGGACAGGTAAATATGAGAGGTGAGTGTAAAGTGTTGGAAAAAGTTTCCTTACCTTTGCTTCTTCCTGCAGGCTTCAACCCTTGGAGATCCGGAGGTGCCTCATCTCAACGGCAGAGATGACAGAATGGCTGCTGCATTCTCAGATGCAGCAGCCATCTGCTTTCTGCTGAGGAGAGAGGTTTTGGTGAGCCTTCTGTGCAAGGGCTCACCTTAGAACAGAGATTGTCAGTGTTTCACAGCTTCTCAAAGCTGTCAAACGCTGACAATTCATCTGTCAAAATTTTTTCGACATATGAAGCGTCATACGCTGACGCCATCTGTCACCGGCTTTCCCTTAATTGGCCGGCTAAACCCGCAGGTTGGGCTTAACAAAGCCAATCAGGGAAAATAGCATGGGTTCATCAGATGTCGCTGGGGGCGGGACTGAAACCCGATAAACAGCAGTCCAGCCTCCAGCACGTCTCCATTAACAAAATCCCGGCCTAAGTGTTACTTTACAGAAACATGAGAATTGCGTAGTATATCCAAGGTTTTTAATATATTACTGGCTGAAGTACTATGGCAGGCAAGCATTGAGGCAGGTCCTAACATCAGGGAGTAATAGGAGGGTCCTAGAGAGTAGGGGCATTGGGGGTGGTCCTGGGGTATGGAAGAACTGGGAGAGCAGTCTAAGATTTTGTTAGAACTGGGAGAGGATTCCTGGGATCTGGGAGCAGAGGGAAGGTTCTGCACAGGGGGTCCAGGACGATTGGAGAGGGAGACCAGGCAGCATAGAGAGGCAGAGTCCAGCAGTATTGGGGGAATTCCCAGGGTCTAACTATATTAGGGGCCCATGAGAATGTGGCCAATACTGTCCATGGCCCCTTTTGGACTATCAGGAACCCACATCACTTTTTCTTCTTGTCAGCCAGTTCCTACCTTAAAGCAGTTTATAAGCTGGCAAACTCAATATTAGTAAGTGTGCCAACTATAAAGTCTTTAGCAACATTTCTGTGAATAAAATTACCACATAAAATGCAGAAAAGTTCAGCGTTTACACAGTGGTTATACAATGGCTTGCTGTCTTTCTCAGAAGAGAAAGAATTTTTAACTGATTTTAGAGCCAAAATGAAGATAGGAGGGGCTTGTCATGATTGACATGGATAACAGCCAATTAGGAGGAAACTGCTAGTTCAAATTCATCTTCCTTTGTTTATATCACTTGAAAAAACTGAAATACCTTTTGATTTTGAAACTAAAAATGAATCCATTCTTGACACAGAATTTTTGTCTTGCTTTCTAAATATTAACAAAGAAATCACAGATGTTGTCTGTGAGCTAAAATTGAATAGTTCAGAATAGAAAAGGAGCAGTTAATATTTTAAATATGAAACTTGCCTGAAATAAAACTTTAAAAATGCAATTTCCTGTTTGAAAGTCTTTTGGAAAATGCAAAGAAACTCAAATCCTCGCAGGATGAGGGGATACAACCTTTCACCCTTAACTCGGAGAAACCCACTGATGAATGCTGTGAAATTCAACAAATTGTAAATGCTGAAAATATACAAATGTGATTGATAAACCACTTCAGTGGATCTAGGGAGAAATATCTAGTCAAAGGCCAGGCTTTTGAGATAGGCTGAGTCCTTGAAGTAAAAATTTTGAAGCTATTAAAAGACTTAACAAAAAAACAATTACATGGGTAAATTTAGATTTTAGAAATTTCAGTTACTGAGAAAACAGAATGGTGAATGAAATTGTTTTTCAAAGTGTTTTGATTAGCTCATCTTTTTTAATTGTTATGTTCTCCTGACTTGTCATTCCAAATTGGTTGTGCCCATTAGTCTTTGGTGCTTTCTCATTGGTGATTTTTTCCCAATAGCACCAGCCTTGACAGAGTGGTAACCTCTTATGTCAGCAGGTAGTGGGCTCACACTCCATTCCAGAGACTTGCGTTCATGACCCGAATGAATGCTGCGTTGTTGGAGGTGCCATCTTTCAGATGAGACGTTAAACTGATGCCCGGTCTGCCCTCTCAGGTCGACGTGAAAGATCCCTTGGCACTATTTTGAAGAAGAGCAGGGGAGTTTCCCCGCTGTCCTGGCCAATATTTATCCCTCAATCAATATCACTAAAACAGATTATCTGGTTATTATCACATTGCTGTTTGTGGGAGCTTGCTATGTACAAAATGACTGCCATGTTTCCTACATTACAAGAGAAAAAGAGACAAATCCATGGATGGAGTAGGCGAGAGAGAGCAAAAAGCATAATACACACAGGGATTGAGTGTGCGGGAGAGAGGGAAACAAATACACATAGAAATAGAAAGAGTCTGGTTTTTATCTACTCGGTCCCATCCCTTCATAATTTTAAACACCTGTATCAAATCCCCCCATAATCTACTCTGTTTTAATGATTTTTCATGTCTTTCTTCGTATTTGTATTTCTTCATACCATGGTTCATCCTACTGAATTTGCACTGTACCCTCTATTGCCTCAACATCCTTCCTCTCGTGTGAAACCCCAAAACTGTGGTTTTACCAAGGTTTTATATAGATTCATCATCATCTTAACTTTTATATTCTATGGGCTAGAAACTCGTGGCCATAGCGTCACTCCATAGCGCCTATAAATGGCACTAAAACGGCGGTGGCCACTCTTTCGCCAGCTGCTGGTGGGTCCCATGGCGGCTGCCATTTTCATCCTTACCTTTGCACTGCCGGTAACTGGCAGCGCCATCCCGAACAAGATGACGGCGTTGTGACGTATGGCTGTGTTGTAACGGTAAATCGGCGTGCAATGCCGACTTACCGTTACAAGCGCGAACTTCAACCCTAGCGCTAAATTAAGCGCTAGGTCCTAAGCACGCCAGGTTAACCTGCCATGCAAGCAGGCTGACCATGGCGATGTCTGCACCTATTAATGTGAGAAGTCGCACAACACCAGGTTATAGTCCAACAGTTTTATTTGAAATCACAAGCTTTTGGAGCGCTGCTCCTTCGTCAGGTGAAGTGAAGAGATGTATATCGGCACAGCATATATAGTCAGAGAACACTGCCAGACGATTACAGTTAATCTTTCTAACTGTCCTTTATCACACCTCGGCAGAGAGATAATCACGGCAATCAAAGGTGTGGATGGTGTCCAAACAGGTCAGTCAGGAAAACATTACATCAAAGACAATGAGGTGGGGTCACAAGGGGTCAAATGTGGTGGATGCTGGGGTCTGTATGGAAAACAAAAAAACTTTTTTTGCTGGAAATCACAGCAGGTCCGGCCGCATCTGTGTAGAGAGAACAAGTCAACGACGACTCGAGTCTGGATGACTCTACGTCAGGTGGGGTTACATGTAGCGTGACATGAACCCAAGATCCCGGTTGAGGCCGTCCTCATGGGTGCTGAACTTGGCTATCAGTTTCTGCTCGACGATTTTGCGTTGTCATGTGTCTCGAAGGCCACCTTGGAGAACGCTTACCCGAAGATCGGAGGCTGAATGTCCTTGACAGTCGGGGAACACTTCAGCAGTCAAGGACATTCAGCCTCCGATCTTCGGGTAAGCGTTCTCCAAGGCGGCCTTCGAGACACACGACAACGCAAAATTGTCGAGCAGAAACTGATAGCCAAGTTCCGCACCCATGAGGACGGCCTCAACCGGGATCTTGGGTTCATGTCACGCTACATGTAACCCCACCTGACGTAGAGTCATCCAGACTCGAGTCGTCGTTGACTTGTTCTCTCTACACAGATGCGGCCGGACCTGCTATGATTTCCAGCAAAAAAAGTTTTTTGTTTTCCATACAGACCCCAGCATCTGCCACATTGTCTTTGATGTAATGTTTTCCTGACTGACCTGTTTGAACACCATTCACACCTTTGATTGCCGTGATTGTCTCTCTGCCGAGGTGTGATAAAGGGCAGTTAGAAAGATTAACTGTAATCGTCTGGCAGTGTTTTCTGACTATATATGCTGTGCCGATATACATCTCTTCACTTCACCTGACGAAGGAGCAGCGCTCCGAAAGCTTGTGATTTCAAATAAAACTGTTGGGCTATAACCTGGTGTTGTGCGACTTCTCACATTTGTCCACCCCAGTCCAACACCGGCATCTCCACCTCATGTGCACCTATTAAAGGGACACACACATCGTTCAGGTAAGTTTGGATTTAAAGTTCTGGACTGGGTCTTTTTGAGTTTATTGAAGTGATGGCTTGCTGCAATAGATGTGAAAAGTTTTTTAAGTGTGTAGGGTGTGCTGCTGGATGCTTGCAAGGGCTCGGATGGTAAATGAAGGCCTTTGAGAAGACAAAACATGCTGCAAATACTCAGCAAGTTGCGCAACATCCGTGGAGAGAAAAACAGAGTTCACGTCTCAGGTCGAGATACTGCCGGACCAGCTGAGTATTTCCAGCATTTCATGCTGTCATTTCACATTTACAGCATCCGCTTGTAGCCGGGATATCCGGAATGGAATCATCCACCTGCACTCCCAGTGACCCCAACCCCAATTCCCCTTTCAACATTAGTCCCACACCTTACCATCCATCTGTTACTAACCATCACAACGTCCTCTTGGCCACGATGCTGAAATAAAAGCCACCACAAAGCAAACTTTCCAATCTACCAATACTTCTATCCATCCAATGTGACATCGAGAAATCAACTCATCACCCGTATGCATTCTCTTAGTGACTGTCTTGTGTGTACTTTTGCCTATCCTACTGATGTCACGCAGTGCTACCTCAGTGGCTGCAGCATGGCTGGTGGACTTTCAGTGGAGGACACTGCAAATGTCCTTGCTGGTTGACCTTGAGGAGCTGGTGGCTGGAAGTGTCAAATCAATCATCATCATCTTGTTCTTCTTCACTCTCCTCTCCCTCTTCTTGGTCACCTACTGGCTGGGCAGGCTGCATTTCTTGGGTGTGTGAAATGAGGAAGGCACAAAGGTGGAGTTGTGATGGGAGGGCGGGAAAGCTTGCCAGGAGGGTAACGTATGAGGATACCAGCATCTTGTATCCTTTCAGCCTTACCGCTGGCCAGTCATGCTGCTGCCAAGAATGGCCTGCATTGTCTCCTCCAAGGGGGTGAGGTGAGGCTAGGAATGGGAGATGTGCCTCGTGATTGGTGCAGATTGTTGGTAGGTGAGTGATTTGGGGTGGGGGTTGTGCATTGAGCATTGGCTATAACGAATTTCTCCCCCAATATGTCTTGCCTTAAAACCCAGTATTCATGTGGCTTTCTTTATGGCCTTATTCACTTGAGGTGCTGCTTTTAATGTCTTATGAAACTGAACCCCCCAAATCCCTCTGCTCTTCCACATCATCCAATCTTCCCCCGTTCAACGTATAAATTTTACTTTTTAAAAAGTAAAAGTTAGAAGATACCACCTTATATTTTCTGACATTGATTTCCATCTGCTAGGTTTTTTTTTTACACGCTCCACCATTGAGGTGGGCTTGATGGACCAGCTGGTCTTTTCCATATTTGTATATGATCAGTATTTCCTTACAGCTTCCTTTGGTCCTCCAAATTATTACTGCCTTCTATTTTAGTATTGTTTGCAAATTTGGACACCGCTCCCTCTAGCCCTATATCCAAATCACTGATGTACGCAGTGAACAGAAGTGGTCCCAGAACAAAACCCTGTGGGATTCCGCTACCTACTTCCAACCACTCTGAAGCTGCCCTTAACTCCTACTCCATTTCCTTCTTTCTAGCCATTTTAAAAATTCAAGTTACCAGCCTTCCCCCAATTCCATACCCCTTAATCTACTTCATTGGTCTCCTGTATGGTATCTTGCCCAAGGCTTTCTGAAAGTTCATGTACACTATCTAATCAAGGTGTTTAAAATGATAAAGGGGTTTGACGAGGTAGATACAGTGAAACTGTTTCCTCTGGTGGGGAAATCCAGAACAAGAAGGCATAATCTTAAAATTAGAGCCAGGCCATTTAGGCATGAAATCAGAAAGCATTTTTCACACAAAGGGTCGTGGAAATCTGGAGGTCTCTCCCACAAAAGATTACGGCTGCTGGGTGCTAACCCAACATTTATCCCTCAATCAACATCACTAAAAACAGTTCAATTTCTCATTGTTGTTTGTGGGACCTTGTGCTCAAATTGGCTGCCACGTTTCCCTACATTACAATAGTGATTGCACTTTCAAAGTGCTTCACAGACAATGAATTATTTTGGACATCCTGAGATCTTAAAAGGTGCTATATCTTTTTTTGTTAATTATCCTCACCAAAGTCCACTTATCCTCTGCTAACTCATCTCCTCTCAGACTTGCCACCTCATATCTAACAATTCTCTTTTTACTTATGCATTGGTATAATAATTTACTGTTCTTTTTAGATTATCTCCTAATATTCCCACCTTGTTTTCCTCTTAACCTCTTTCCTTATTTTCTTGTATTTTTATCACCTCTATCAGCGTTCTATCACCTCTATTCATCTTTAGTTTGTTTCGAACCTTGATTCATCCACAGCACCTTGAAACTTCAAGTAGTCTCTCTTTTCTGTATATAAATGAAATAAGTTTGTAAACTCCTTTTAAAAAATATCCTATTGTTGATGTACAGTTCTGTGAGGCAATTTGACTTTCCATCTCACCTCAGCTAGCTTATTTCTCTGCTGCCTAAAATCTGCCCTATTTCAATCTGGTGCCCATATTTTTGGACTAACTTTTTCCAATTCTGTTTGGGCCTTGGACCGCATAACATTATGGTCACTGGAGGATCTCACCCATACTTAATCTATTTTGTTACTCAGAACCAGATCTAGCAAGGCCTCTACCCTTGTACGCAAATGAACATACTGGCCCAAAAATTAGTGTCTACGCGAGAGTACGCACTGTGTACTCTCGCGTATTCTGTCTCCAATTGCCGGTTTTCTGCATGCACTGCGCATGCGCTGAAAACCAGCACTTGGTGATTTCAAAAGGGGGCGGTTCCTAGGTGAACCGCGTGCGCGCTGCAGGCTGCGCGCACGCAGTGCACTTAGTGCTTTGAACGCGCAGGTAAGCATGGAAGAATTTGCACATAAAAAAAGGAGGCGTAAGACCCTCTTTTAACAAGGTAAGTAGTTAATTAAGTATTATTTTGAATTTTTTTCAACAGGTATATCTTTTTTAGAGACTTTAAAGAAAGGTAAGTTTATTTTTATAACTTTTTAAAAGATTTTAAATTTTTTCAAAAATTTAATTTTTTGTTTAAAGTGGTTAATTTATTTAACTATACTTATTTTATTAATGTGATGTTTTTTTTAAAATTTAATTGAGGTTTAGCTGTTCTTTTGAGGGGGTATAGATTCATAGCTTTCACAGCACTTGCTGTGAAAACTATCAATGAAAGATGGTGTGCTGCCATTGGCTCTAACTGAATCACGTGATCCCACAGCTCGCACGAATGAACTGCGCCTGTGGGATACGGAAGCACTGCACAGCTGCTGTCTAGAAAATCAAGTTCGTGCGAGCTCGGAATGAAAAGGCAGGCGCGCAGTGAGATATCGCGGGGAAGCCTTACCCCCGCACGAAGGCTCCGTCATTAATTTCTGGGCCGATATGTTTATTTTCCACTCCTGCCCAGTTTGCAGCCAAGTTCCTGTTACTGCTATTAAATCTATATCTTCCTGTGACACAATTGCTTGTAATTGGAGGATAACCAGGGAAAGAGTAGGGCCCATTAGGGACCAAAGTGGCAATCTGTGTGTAGAGCCGGAAGATGTAGGTGAGGTTTTAAAGGAATATTTTGCATCTGTGTTCACTATGGAGAAGGACGATGTAGGCATAGAAATCAGGCAGTGGGATTGTGATATACTTGAACAAATTAGTATTGAGTGGGAGGAGGTAATAGCGGTTTTAGCGGGCTTAAAAGTGGATAAATCCCCAGACCCAGATGAGATGTATCCCAGGCTGCTGTGTGAGGCAAGGGAGGAGATTGCAGAGGCTCTGACACAAATTTTCAGAACCTCTCTGGCCACAGGGGAGGTGCCAGAGGACTGGAGAACAGCTAACGTAGTACCATTATTCAAGAAGGGTAGTAGGGATAAACCAGGGAATTACAGGCCAGTGAGCCTAACATCAGTGGTAGGGAAATTATTGGTAAAAATTCTGAGGGACAGAATTAGTCTCCACTTGGAGAGGCAAGGATTAATCAAGGATAGTCAGCATGGCTTTGTCAGGGGGAGATCATGTCTAACCAATTTGATTGAATTTTTCAAGGGGGTGACTAGGTGTGTGGATGAGGGTAGTGCAGTTGATGTAGTCTACATGGACTTCAGTAAGGCTTTTGACAAAGTCCCACATGGGAGACTGGTCAAGAAGGTAAGAGCCCATGGGATCCAGGGCAATTTGGCACATTAGATCCAAAATGGGCTTTGTGGCAGGAGGCAGAGGGTGATGGTCGAAGGTTGTTTTTGAGACTGGAAGCCTGTGTCCAGTGGTGTACCGCAGGGATCGGTGCTGGGTTCTTTGCTGTTTATAGTGTACATTAATGATTTAGATATGAATGTCGGAGGTATGATCAGTAAGTTCGCAGATGACACGAAAATTGGTGGAGTGGTAAATAGCAAGGAGGGAAGCCTCAGGCTACAGGACGATATAGACGGGTTGGTTAGATGGGCAGAACAGTGGCAAATGGAATTTAACCCTGAAAAGTGTGAGGTGATGCATTTTGGGAGGACTAACAAGGTAAGGGAATACACAATGAATGGTAGGACCTTAGAAAGGACAGAGGATCAGAGGGACCTTGGTGTGCATGTACATAGATCCCTGAAGGCAACAGGACAGGTAGATAAGGTAGTTAAAAAGGCATATGGGATACTTGCCTTCATTAGCCGAGGCATAGAATATAAGAGCAGGGAGGTTATGATGGAGCTGTACAAAACGCTAGTTAGGCCACAGCTGGAATACTGTGTGCAGTTCTGGTCGCCACACTATAGGAAGGATGTGATTGCATTGGAGAGGGTGCAGAGGAGATTCACCAGGATGTTACCTGGGCTGGAGCGCTTCAGCTATAAAGAGAGACTGGACAGGCTGGGGTTGTTTTCCTTCGAGCAGAGAAGGCTGAGGGGGGACCTGATTGAGGTGTACAAAATTATGAGGGGCATAGATAAGGTAGATAGAAAGGAACTTTTCCCCTTAGTAGAGGGGTCAATAACCAGGGGGCATAGTTTCAAGGTAAGGGGCAGGAGGTTTAGAGGGGATTTGAGGAAAATCTTTTTCACCCAGAGGGTGGGTGGAATCTGGAACTCACTGCCTAAAAGGTGATAGAGGCAGGAACCCTCAGAACATTCAAGAAGCATTTAGATGAGCACTTGAAACGCCATAGTATACAAGGCTACGGACCAAATGCTGGAAAATGGGATTAGAATAGACAGGGCTTGATGGCCAGCGCAGACATGATGGGCCGAAGGGCCTCTTTCTGTGCTGTATAACTCTATGGGGTAAAAATTCAGTTGGTTGCGCCTCCCGTTAGCGCCTTAAATGGGCGCTAATGGGGCGTTAAGGCGCTAACGCCTGGGCGCAGCGCTGTTTGCGCCGCTCGAGAACTTAACTTGAGATTGTGCGGCGGCGCTAAAACTTACCGCTGCGACCACCTGCGCGCGCAGATTGTGACGTCATTCTGTGGTGCAACGCCCTTGGGGCGCCCCGGAGCGGAAATTGAGTGGCGCCCCCTGCCTTACCGCCTGGCGCTTCCAACGACCGGAAGACTGGAACGTTATCAATCGGTCTGGGGCTGGGGGGGGCGCTATTTAAAGGGGGCCTCTTCCTGTCTTTTTCTGTGGTCGACATTTATGCACCACTCGTTCTGAGAGAGAGAGAGAGATTCGGAGAGAGAGAGAGAGAGACTTCTACATTGACTCAACGCTTTGTGAGGTAGTTTTGCCTAGTTCATCCTAACTTTGCTGCTACTTTCGTTGCTGTACCTCATTACTTTTCTGGCAAAGAGAAGATGGGGGCTGCAATGATTGGGGGCGTCGTCCTGCTCCAGCTCAATCGGAGCAGAGTGAGACGCAGACAGAGAGTGGCAATGATGGCCAGACGGAGGAGGCCCATCAGGCGCATGTACAGGAGAGCTTACCCTCCCAGGGTATATCGTGAACAGCTCTCCTACATCCACATGTCCGAGGAGCTGTGTTTGCGAAGGCTGCGATTCAGCAAGGAGGTGGTCACTGAGCTCTGCCACCTGCTGCAGCCAGATCTGCAGCCTCAGCTGAGGTCCAGGACGTCTCTGTCGGTGGCAGTGAAGGTCACAGTGGCCTTGAACTTCTACGCCACTGGCTCATTCCAAGCTGCTGTTGGGGACCTCGCCAATATCTCCCAGTTTGCGGTGCATCGCTGCATTCGGCAGGTCACCAATGCCCTCTTCACAAGGAGACGAGACTTCATCTCCTTCCCTATGACCCCAGACAAGCAGCATGACCGTGCTATGGGCTTTGCGAGGGTAGCGGGCTTCCCCATGGTGCAGGGCGCCATTGACTGCACGCATGTGGCTTTGCGTGCTCCGCGAGAGAATGCAGAGGAGTTCCGGAACAGAAAGGGGTTCCATTCCTTGAATGTGCAGTTGGTCTGTGACCACAGACAGGTGATTCTCGCTGTCAATGCCCACTATCCGGGCAGCTGCCACGATGCTTTCATCCTGCGCCAGAGTACTGTGGCAGAAATTTTCGAGGCACCGCATCAGCCAGTTGGTTGGCTTCTGGGGGACAAGGGGTACGCATTGAGCACCTGGCTGATGACACCGCTCCGTGCGCCAAACACCCCTGCTGAGCTGCGGTACCAGGAAAGCCAACAAGCAACGAGGAACATTATTGAGCGCACAATCGGCGTGCTCAAACAACGATTCCGCTGTCTGGACCATTCCGGAGGAGCCCTGCAGTACTCGCCTGAGCAAGTTTCCAAATTCGTAGTGGTGTGCTGCATGTTGCACAACATGGCAATCCTCAGGACGCAGCCAATGCCACCAGGCCTTGCAGCACCACAAGAGGAGGAGGAGGAAGAGGAGGAACAGGCCGAGGACGATGATCAGCAGCAGCACCAAGGCAGGAGGGCGGCCCACAATGGTCAAACTGCAAGGGCCGTCCGTCAACGACTAATAGCAAGCCGCTTCTAGGACCCCTGCCAGTGCTACAAACACGAATCAACCCAGCACGCAACCCCTAAGCCGGCCAAGGCACCAATAATTCCAACCACCAGCCATGTATATTTTGAATACAGAAACTTATTTATTGTACAAACTCTGTGTGTGTCAATTCCTCATGAGAAACTCATAGAAATAAACACCAAAAAACAGTCAATAACATAACTGGTTCTCACAACCTGGAGATAATGTCCAAAACACTAAACAAAAGTTGGGCCATGAACCTCGGCCTTTAATAAAAAAATGACCAGCATTTTGGCACACATCCTACTTTTTGCCCTTCGAGGGTGATCTCCTTCCCTTGCGCACTTCCCCCCTTCTAACCCTACTGCTCCTCCGTAATGGGACCTCAGTGGCTGCAGCAAGGCTGGTGGAAGGCTGCTGCTTGTCAGACCCTGACACTGCAGATGCCCCTGAAGGCCGGCCTCGACCACTTCTGGGCCTGGAGGGCCCGGCTGCAGACTGCACCAACTCTGCATGGGCGGCAGCAGTCTGTCCTACAGGCGGTGGCAAGTGCAGTGGAGAAGTGACAGTGTTGGCAGCAGGAATGCTGTCATCGTGAGAGAGGACAGCAACTCCCTGCTCGCCCGACACACTGGCACTCCCACGGGGCAGCACTTCAGCATCCGGAGCAATTTGCCTGAGAACAGATTGCTGGCCTGCTGCGGCGCGGTGACAGCCCCGGGGACATGTGCACGAACCATCGAGGATGGCAGCAGTCAGTGCTCGCGTGGCCTCAATCTGAGTCTGCATGAGAGCAGGCTCAGATGGGTTCCTGGCAGCCAGTGACTGAATTGCAGCAGTAAGCTTTAGTGTGGCATCCGCCTGTGCTACAGCGAAGTGCTCCACACTCCTTGCCAGTGCCTCAATGCATTCGGGCACCCTTCCCACTGCACCCATGAGCTCAGTGTGCATGACCACCGCCTGGCTGTTCATTTCTGCAATCATCCGCTCCTCCTCTGCGTCCATTGCATTAGGAGTGTCTGGCATACTCTCCCTCTGGGGAGAAGGCTCCCGTTCTTCCCTCCCCCCCCCCATGGCGTTGCTGCAGCCCGCTGGGTCCTGGAACTTCACCATCATCAGCCCCTTCCCCCCTGCTCCCCCGTTCTTCCCTCCCCCCCCCATGGCGTTGCTGCAGCCCGCTGGGTCCTGGAACTTCACCATCATCAGCCCCTTCCCCCCTGCTCCCCTCCGGGGAAGGCGTGTTCCCAGTGTGGCCATGGGCTTCCTCGGGAGAGGGTGGCACTGATGCTCCGGCTTCCTCTTCCTCCTCAGCTGCAGCATCACTCCCAGTGGCAGCTTCAGGGACCATCTCCTCAGCTGGTGAATCACCATCTGAAAGCAGGGAGGTACAAGAGGGGCTTTAGCGTGAGGACAGGGTGGCAGTAAGGGAGGAATAAGTGCAGCGAGTTAGCAAGTTGGATTGAAAGTGTCAAAGGCTGGTATTGTGAGGGACAAGTGGAAGGACAGAGGACAAAAAGGTGATGACCTTACCATTGCTGTCCACAACGGGGTCGGCGTCTCCAGTGGCGACGGGACCGATCACCCGGCTTGCCACAATCCTGTGGACGCGCTCCTCCAGATCGCTGAGGGGTTGCAGCTGAAGCCGCCCTCCACCCGTCCGTTGCTGCTGTCTCCGATTATGAGCCAGCTTAGCCTGCAAGAAAAAGGACAGCATCTGAGTCAATATACAGCCATGGTCTTGCCTGATGTGCCTCCCATAGGTGAATAGCCCTTACAATATGCAGCCATGGTCTTGCCTGATGTGCCTCCCATAGGTGAATAGCCCTTACAATATGCAGCCATGGTCTTGCCTGATGTGCCTCCCATAGGTGAATAGCCCTTACAATATGCAGCCATGGTCTTGCCTGATGTGCCTCCCATAGGTGAATAGCCCTTACTGTATGCAAAGTGTGGAATGTGTGTGTGTGTTTGATGAAAGGGCCATAGGTGTTGGATGAGTGTTGTGCATTGGGGTTTTAAGACCCTCTGGCCATAGAGTGAGGTTGAGATGGAGGGATGGAGAGGTATTGAGAAAAAGCCACTCACCCTGACGACCCGAGTGAGGTCGTTGAACTTCTTGCGGCACTGGACATGGGTCCTGGGCACCATGCTCCTGGAGGAGACGCTCTGAGCCACCTCCCTCCACACTCTTCTGAACTCGCGTGGCAAAGGCCTCCTGCCACTCTCTGGGAACAGCATGCATCGTCTGCGCTCCACTGCGTCAACCAGAGCATCCAAGGCCCGCTCGGTGAAGCGATGAGCGCGTTCTCTCACCCTCTCCATTCTTGGCAGCAAAATGGATTACAGGTCTCTCCAGGCTGAGATTCAAGGCTGCAATGAGCAGGGTGTGGCTGGGGAGCAAGTGGCCCCCCCCGCTTTAAGAAGTGTCCGGCGTCAGTGTGTCTGTGTTCCCGCGCTAACTGGCAGCAGCTGCGCTGCGCTCGTGCGCTGAGTTAGCGCCTCACTCCTAGGCCTTTGCGCCTTAAGAGAGGTGTGCAGCGCCTAATTTAGCGCTCCACTCACCTCCCGGGGCGGTAAAAGTGAAGTTTCCTGTCAGTGCCGATAATTAGCGCCAGGCGCTAATATTTGCGCGCGGACGATATTTGCGCCCCAAATGGGGCGCGACCTAATTTCTACCCCTATGACTCTTAATTACCCAGTTTATTTCCCACACTCAAATATTGCAGTACAAGCATTTTTGGTTGGGGGGTGGTGGAGGAGGAGGGGGTGGTTAAAGCCAATCTTTTTCCTTTGTTTTCTTTGCCCAAGATGACACCTCATTCTGTTATTTTGGTTTATTCCCTGTTTACAACTTGTTTATTTGATTTTTCTCCTCTACTCCTTTTATTCCTTCTACATGCTACTCCTTTTGATAAATTATTTTTATTTGTATGTTTACCTAATCTATTTCTACCTTCTCTACTTGCTCTTTGATTGCTTTTATTTTCCCTGTCCCCTTCCTTCCTAGTTCAAATGACACACTTCCATATTCCTTGCGGAACAGCTCCCATCTTCCCCAGAATGAGTGCCAATGCCCCTTAAAGTGGAAACCCTCTTCCTAACACCAGCCCTTTAGCAACGCATTGCTTCCGAATTTCTTCCCACACTATTCTAGCATGTGGCTGGGGGAATAATCCAGATATTGTCACCCTTAAAGCCCTACTCACATGCCGCCTTCCTGATTTCCTAAATTCCTTTTGAGGAGTTTCCTATATCGTTGGATCTCACATTGATGATGATGACTGGTTGATCTACCTTCCCATCAGCTATTCCAGTCTTCAGTTGGATCTTTTCCAGTCTTTCCGAAATGTTCCTTACCCTAACATCTGGGACGCAACAAAGTATCCAGGGCACTTGGTCTAGATTACAAAAGGTAGTGTCCAGTCCATCCCACCTAACTATTGAGTCCCCTATTGCTATTGCATTCCTAGCTGAATTGCTAATGTCTCCATCTTGAGCCATCTCATATTTTTTGGTGCCATTGTAATCTATTTGATTGTTCTGCCAGAAGCCAGTGCTTCAAACTTGTCAGAGAGAATCATTTGTTCTGGCCGTTGCTGCTCTAGCCTGTGCCCCCTGGCTATTCCTGATTTGTGGATCATCACAGCAGCGTGACTGCCTCTGAAACTCTTGCTGTAGAAACCTCTCTCTCCCTGAAGTGGCAGATTGTCTTCAACTCCACCTTAGGTTCTGATATCTTAAGTTCAGTAGTCTCAGTAGGTCAGAGCAAAAATCTCAGTAGGTCAGAACAAAAGAGAAAAAAACAAATGCACACACGGACACCAAGAGAAAGAGACAAATACAGGGGTAACCGTGGATACACCTGGACAGATAGAAGAAGAAAAAACACAGTACACACAGGGACAGAGAGAGAATCACAGATGGAGAGAGAGAGAGACAGACGGACGAACATAGGTACAGAGACTTCAGGGTAAATTTTCATCTTCACTCCTGGGCGGTAAAATGATGGAGTGCCTGCCCATTATTGGACACATCTGATTTTTTTTTTTAGCCAATTGAAACCAATGGAATGAAAATTGGGTGGGTTCTTTTAATGGATTTACTCCTTTATTTTTGGTCTAGAATGGGTCTGTCATGATCATAAGAAATAAGAGCAGGAGTCGGCCATACACCCCCTCAAGCCTGCTCCGCCATTCAATAAGATCATGGCTGATCATCGACCTCAACTCCACTTTCCCGTCCGATCTCCATATCCGTTGATTCCCCTAGAGTCCAAAAATCTATCTATCTCAGCCTTGAACATACTCAAAGACTCAGCATTCACAGCCCTCTGGGGCAGAGAATTCCAAAGATTCACAACCCTCTGAGTGAAGAAATTCCTCCTCATCTCAGTCTTAAATGGCCTACCCCTTATCCTGAGACTATGCCTCCTAGTTCTAGACACTCCAGCCAGGGGAAACAACCTCTCAGCATCTACCCTGCCAATCCCCTTCAGAATCTTGTATGTTTCAATGAGATCACCTTTCATTCTTCTAAACTCCAGAGAGTATAGGCCCATTCTACACAATCTCTCATCATAGGACAGCCCTCTCATCCCAGGAATCAATCTAGTGAACCTTCGTTGCACCACCTCCAAGGCAAGTATATCCTTCCTTAGATAAGGAGACCAGAACTGTGCACAGTACTCCAGGTGTGGTCTCACCAAGGCCCTGTACAACTGTAGCAAGACTTCCTTACTCTTATACTCCAACCCCCTTGCAATAAAGGCCAACATGCCATTTGCCTTCCTTATTGCTTGCTGTACCTGCATGCTAGCTTTCTGTGTTTCTTGCACGAGGACACCCATATTGTGCACAAAGATAAGCTTACAAAGCATAAAAGTAAAATATTTTGCTCCAATACAATTGGGTATGACCACCGCTGCTAGCTGTGGGAATTCACAAATTTGAAATGCTGATGAAGAAAGTATAGTATAGAAAAGTACGCTTTGCAGATATGTACTATACTATCATTGTGGATGGCGTAAATGAACGGAGAAATTCCCTCTGGGTTGAAAGGGCAACCCTGTGACAAAACAGAGGGTCCAGCAAGCATGAGGAACAATCACATAGGCAGTCAATGCAGTCTCAACGATCTTTTACATTTGTAAGGATCAACAGATCAAGGTATCTGATTTGAAGACAAAGTAAGTAGTGAGGATCACTGTGAATTACCTTACACTGCTATATATGACTGAGACAGTCAGTTAATTTAGATTGTCATATGTTGTTATTGAGTACTAACTGTATGAGATGCAGGAGGCTGCAGTGGGTAGAATTGCAGATTCTACCAATCAGTTGGGAAGTGGCGTGCAGCACGGGTTATCTGCTCTGCGTACTGCCATTGAGAGAATATAGCATCAGTGACATCTACTGGGGAGACCTCAGGTACACGGGTGGTGAGCACAGTTAGATAATTTCAGAGGCCCAAGCCCTGAGAGAGTTTTAACATACTTGGAAACAGTAGACACAGCTACCAAGAAGAAATGTATAGACCTCGCATCAGTGCAACAGTCAATGCATGGAGAGATCGGAGGTCGCTGTCAGGACTAGGCCTCCAGTAGGGATGTGAATGCAAAAGCACAGGAACAGGTGGTTGCTTCTCAGCCACCACCAATTCCCTGCTAGCACCTCCATCCACTCAAGTGACAGAAGAAACATCTTAAAGCATGCCAGTCCATCCAACTGCATATGCAGGAGTATCTGAGTCTGCAGTATGTGAAATTAGCTGGCCAGTGGAATTACAAGCAGATCCTTAAGAGACCGCCGCAGAATCCTCCACACTTACTCCTTCCAATAGGACATCATTTAAAATAGGGCAGGAGAAAGAACACTGCATATCACACCACACAATGCTGTAATTGTCATTTTCTGATAGCATGTTATATGCAGTGTTCTTTGTAAATGAAAACGCTAATCTTCCATTTTAGACAATGAAACATCCAGTCAAAAAAAATAAAATGACAAAGAAATGGTTATATAGAATGGTTCTATCTACACTAAACTGCATTTATGCATGGAGTTGAACTACATATACATTCAGCTATTTAGTATGTAGTTTACAAATTAACTGATCTGAATTATTCCATTTTCTTGCACTAATCACTTATCAGTCCTCTTGAGGGCATTGAACAAGCTTGAGATGTACTGCATATTCTTAATGGGAACCCTCAGGTTTTTTTTTTGTACGGTGCACATGTGGACTTTGTCTCTTTACTTTTGTTCATTAAATTTTATTGGTAGTTCGAGTATACATGGGTATGCAAGTTGACACTAACCATACGTTGACAGAGTGAAGGACAACATCACATTCAAGGTCTGCAGATATCCCATAGAAATTAACAAAAAAAGTAATCAGTTGCAGTCTTTACCTTATGAGAAACAAATGTTCCATTAAATTTTAGACAGGGGATATTCTGGTTTTATTAAACAGGATTACACGTTATGAGAACATGTCTGAATATGTCTCTCTTTATAGTACAGATGGGGATACTAGGAAGATATGATATTTTTGTTTTTGAACATGTTACAAAACCTCAAAAGGTTAAACTAGTAATTTATTTTTCCTATTTGCACAATAATAAACGTGGTTTACAATTAGCTTGGGTAAAAGTATGTTTCTGTGCACCTTCAAGGTCATTGATTAAATTCATTGTTAAAAAATCTCCACACTCTGGAGAGTATTGCCAGGATTCGCCTCTTCAGGGCAGAATTCTGGTGGGCGGGAATTTTGTCTGCCCCTCTGGATCTGCCCTAACCTAACCCCTTCCCTGGGTCAGGGGTCACTCTATGCAAAGCGGACGACAGCAAGATTCCCTCCACCAAGAGGGAGTCTACCTGTGCAAGGGTGGAAAATCCCAGTGGTGCTGCAGTAGGTAAGTGGGGCCAGATTGGAGAGACAGGAGGCCACGACAAGACCCTTTTCCTTCATTGGGGGGAACTTGTGGCACTTTACTGCCACTCCCCGGGGCCTACTGCCACCGTCCAGTGAATCCGAGGAAGAGGCGGTAAATCGAGTGGATGGAAGGCACCCAGGCCTTAGTACCCACCACAGTTTGAATACAGTGGACATGGAGGGAACAGCCAGTGGTGCTTCTGACAGGGTTGAGTAAATGCAAATCCCGGTGGAGGCACTGGGGAAGCCTCACCACCTGAATTTTCCCTCATTCTCTGCCATGATCCTGCCCAATTTCAGGCAGAATTGCAGAGGAGAATTTCCTTAATGGGTCATATTTTCCTGTGGGTGTTAAGTGTAATGAAGTAACAAAGGTGAATAATGACTGATTTTCATCAGGTAAGACAAGAAAAACTGGTCAGTGACTTGGTAACTAGAGGGCGTAAGTTTAAGATCATCACCAAAAGAATGAAGGAAACGGTTAGGAGATTTTGTTTTATATATGCAGAGGGTTATTGGGGTGTGGAATGCCATTATCAAAAACAGTGGTGGAAACAGAATCCATAGTAAATTTTAAAAGAGAAGTGAATAAATATTTGAAAAAGATAAATTTAAAAGGATATGGGGAAAGGGCAGGGGAATGGGACTCATCAATAGCTCTTTCAGAGAGCTGGCGAATGGCCTCCTTCTATGCTGTAGCATTCTATGATTCTATGAAAAGGGAGCAAGAGTGTACAAAGTGGCAACTTTATACGACAGTAATAGAGGGAACTTTTATTAAGTGGTGAGCGTGGAGTTCTCTACAGGACTTAATGCTATGCTGCAAAGTTGTCTGTTCTGGCAGTGTGTTCAGTCCATCCATTGTGTTCTGCCCTAGGGCGGGTCCCAACTCAAGACTCGCACGTGAGATTTTTGAGCCGCTTACTAGGGAAGAGTAGCTGAGCTGGTTTCCTGCTGCCTCCCTCATGGTTTTTATCTTTGGAGTACCTTCTCCTGGGTGGGCTGCAACTAAGGTGAAAGAGCTCTACCTAACCTTAAGGATTGAGGTGGCACGTGCCCCCACTGGATGCAAGTACTCCCACTGGCCGTCAATCCAGTATTCAGAACAGATGCTCCATGTGCCGGGACAACAGCAACAACTTGTATTTATATAGTGCCTTTAATGTAGTAAAATGTCCCAAGGCGCTTCACATGAGAGTTATAAAACAAAATTTGACACCGAGCCACATAAGGAGATATTAGGGCAGATGACCAAAAGCTTGGTCAAAGAGGTATGTTTTAAGGAGTGTCTTAAAGGAGGAAAGAGAGGTAGTGAGGCGGAGAGGTTTAGGGAGGGAATTCCAGAGCTTAGGGCCTTAGCAGCTGTAGGCACGGCCGCCAATGGTGGAGCGATTGAAATCGGGGATGCTCAGGTGGCCAGAATTAGAGGAGCGCAGATATCTGAGGGTTGTGGGGCTGGAGGAGATTACAGAGATAGGGAGGGGCGAGGCCATGGATGGATTTGAAAACAAGAATGAGACTTTCAAAATCGAGGCGTTGCTTAACCGGGAGCCAAAGTAGGTCAGCGAGCACAGGGGTGATGAGTGAATGGCACTTGGTGCGAGTTAGGACACAGGCAGCAGAGTTTTGGATGAGCTCAAGTTTACAGAGGGTACAAAGTGGGAGGCCAGCCAGGAGTGCGTTGGAATAGTCAGGACTAGAGGTAACAAAGGCATGAACGAGGGATTCAGCAGCAGATGAGCTGAGGCAGGGACGGAGTCGAGCGATGTTCCGGAGGTGGAAGTAGACTTAGTGATGGCGCGGTTATGTGGTCGGAAGCTCATCTCGGGGTCACATAACACCAACGTTGTGAACGGTCTGGTTCAGCCTCAGACAGTTGCCAGGGATGGGATGGAGTCGATGGCTAGGGAAGGGAGTTTGTGACGGGGACGAAAGACAATGGCTTTAGTCTTCCCGAGATTTAGTTAGTACTGGATGTCGGACAAGCAGTCTGACAATTTAGGCCGGAATGTTCCCGTTGCCGAGCGTTCGGGTTTGGGGGCGGGTCGGCAGTAAAAATCCCGGAAATTGCGAGTGTATCGGGAACCCGCCGTCATCCCGCCACCTCGCGCATTTAACTCGGGCAGCTTTGAAGGCACAACACGGACCCGATCGGCAGAGGCGGGCGACCTCATTCAAGTCATTAACTGCTTGTTGAGAGACCCTTAAGAGGGTTTATAATGCCAGCTTTTGACTTTTACTGCAGGAGCACGGGATTCACACATCTCGGGTACCTCGCCTGTGAAGGAGGCGGAAGCTCAGTGGACTTGGCGAGTTCATTCATTGAGATCTGGGAAAAGCACATAAGTACTCCAACATTACACCTCATGGAAAGGCTCTTGCTGACTCCATTTTGTCCACAGATTTAGGTGTCAGCAGTTTACAGGTCTTTTCTGAAACCTCGGAAGCCACTCTCACCACATTGCTACCTCTATCAAATCACCTCTCAACCTCCTTTTCTCCAATGAAAACAAATCCAGCTTCTCCAACCTGTCCTTGTAGCTAAGATCCCCCATCCCCGGAACCATTCTGGTAAATCTCCTCTGCACCCTCTCAAGGGCCTTCATATCCATCCTAAAGTTTGGTGAAAAGAACTGGACGCAATACTCCAGTTATAGGCTAACCGGTGCTTTATAAAGGTTCAGCATAACTTCTCTACTTTTGTACTCAATACCTCTATTTATGAAACCCAAGATCCCATATGCTTTGCTAACCACTCTCTCAATATGTCCTGCCACCTTCAGGGACCTCTGCACATTAACTCCCAGGTCCCTCTGTCCCTGCACACTCTTTAAAACTGCGCCATTAAGTGTTTATTGCCTCTCCTTGTTCCTTTTGCCAAAATGCATCACTTCACACTTCTCTGTATTAAATTCCATCTGCCACTTGTCTGCCCATTCTACTAGCCTTTCTATGTCCTGTTGTAGTCGATTGGTATCATCCTCATTGTTTGCCACACCCCCAAGTTTGGTGTCATTGACAAATTTAGAAATTCTACTCTATATTCCAATATCCAGGTCATTTACATATATATGAAAAAAAGCAGTGGCCCCAGCACTGACCCTTGGGGAACACCACTGTCTACCATTCTCCAGTTTGAAAAACAGCCATTTACCACAACTCGCTGTTTTCTATCCTGAAGCCAATTCCTTATCGAAGCTGCCACTGACCCACCTATTCCATGAGCCTCAATTTTGTTAACCAGCCTTCTGTGTGGTACTTTGTCAAATGCCTTCCTAAAATTCATGTAGACAACATCCATTGCATTTCCTTCATCAATCCTCCCTGTTACTTCATCAAAAAATTCAATTAGATTAGTCAAACACGATCTGCCTTTTACAAATCCGTGTTGGCTCTCCTTAATTAGCTTAAACCTCTCCAAGTGCCCATTAATATTTTCCTTGATTATTGTTTCTGAAACTTTACCCACCACTGATGTTAAACTGACCAGCCTGTAGTTACTAGGATTGTCCTTACACCCTTTCTTGAACAATGGTGTCACATTTGCCACTTTCCAATCCTCAGGCACCTCCCCCGCACCTAGGGAAGATTGGAAAATTATGGCAAGCCCTTCCACTATCTCCTCCCCCAATTCCCTTAGCAATGTGGGAGGCAAGCCATCTGGACCAGGCGACTTGTCGACTCTAAGCCTTTCTAGTACATCCTGTCTATCAATTTTCACCCCTTCTATTGCTTCTCCCTTTTCCACTTCTACCGATATTTTGTCAGCATCCACCTCCTTAGTAAACACCGATACAAAGTACTCATTGAGTATTCTAGCCTTTGCCCTGCGCCTCTAAGCATATGTTACCTTCTTTGCCCCTAATAGGCCCCATCCCGCCTCTTACTACCCACTTACTGTTTACATGCCGGTAGAAGATTTTTGGGTTCCCTTTTATGTTAACCGTCATTCCACTCTCATATTCTCTCTTTGCCAATCTTATTTTCATCTTCACTTCCCCTCTCAACTTATTGTATTTGGTCTGGTTCTCCCTTGAAGAATTCACCTGACATGCATCATGCACCCTCTTTTTTTGTTTCATCATCTTCTCTATCTCCCTCGTCATCCAATGAGCCCTTGTTTTGATTCCCTTACCCTTCCCTCTTGTTGGAATGTACCTAGCCTGTACTTGGAACATCTCCTCCTTAAAGATCACCCATTGTTCCGTTACAGTTTTTCCTGTCAGTCTTTGGTTCCATTTTAACCTGGCTAGATCCTTTTGCATCGCATTGAAGTTAGCCCTATTCCAGTTTAGAATTTCCACTCTAGATTGTTCCTTGCTCCTCTCCATTGCTAACCTAAATCTTATCATACGATGATCACTCGTACCCAAGTGTTCTCCCACAGACACTTGGTCGACCTAGCCCACCTCATTCCCCAGTACCAGATCCAGCAATGCCTCTTTCCTAGTTGGGCCAAGAACATACTGGTCAAGGAAATTCTCCTGAACACATTTCAGAAATTCCTCCCCCTCTATCGATATTTGGGTAATTAAAGTCCCCAGTATCACCATTCTATAGCTCTTGCATATCTCTGCGATTTCCCTGCAGATTTGCTCCTCTCCCTCCCTATCACTATTTGGAGGCCTATAGAATACCCCTAATAGCGTGATCATACCCATTTTGCTCCTCAACTCTAACCAAATGGATTCTGTCCTTGTCCCCTCAAGAACCTCCTCCCTTTCCAACATTACAATGTCTTCCTTAATCAGCACTGCCACCCCACCTCCCATTTTTCCTTCCCTATCTTTTCTGAACACCTTGTACCCTTGAATATTAAGTGCCCAGCCCTCACCGTTTTTAAGCCATGTTTCCGTGATTGCCACAACATCATATTGCCACACAGCTAATTGTGCTTGTAGCTCACCAACTTTATTCACCACACTTTGTGCATTTACGTACATGCATTCTAAACCCATTTTTGAATTTTTCGTAGCCTTTCTTGGTCTGCTCCTATCTAATATGGTACTACATCCGCCTCTCGTACTATTTTCTTCTCTAGTACTATCCAACACACTCACTCTTCTATGGACCTTATTCCTCTTTTCTACTCCTATATGCTGGTGCCCATCCCTCTGCCAAGCTAGTTTAAACCCTCTCCAACAGCACTAACAAACCACCCCGCGAGAATATTGGTCCCGGCTCTGTTGAGGCTGACAAGTCCCCTGGACCTGATGGCCTGCATCCTAGGGTCTTAAAAGAAATGGCTGCAGAGATTGTAGATGCGTTGGTTGTAATCTACCAAAATTTCCCGGATTCTGGAGAGGTCCCAGACGATTGGAAGACTGCAAATGTAACTCCCCTATTCAAGAAAGGAGGGAGATAGAAAGCAGGAAACTATAGGTCAGTTAGCCTAACATCTGTCATTGGGAAAATGCTGGATCCATTATTAAGGAAGTAATAGCAGGACATTTAGAAAATCATAATACAATCAAGCAGAGTCAACATGGTTTTATGAAAGGGAAATCGTGTTTGACAAATTTAGTAGAGTTCTTTGAGGATGTAACGAGCAGGGTGGATAAAGGGGAACCAGTAGATGTAGTGTATTTAGATTTCCAGAAGGCATTCGATAAGGTGCCGCATAAAAGGTTACTGTACAAGATAAGATTTCACGGTGTTGGGGGTAATATATTAGCATGGATAGAGGATTGGCTAACTAACAGAAATTAGAGAGTTGGGATAAATGGGTCATTTTCCGGTTGGCAAACTGTAACTAGTGGGGTGCCACAGGGATCAGTGCTGGAACCTCAACTATTTACAATCTACATTAATGACTTGGATGAAGGGACCGAGTGTACTGTAGCCAAATTTGCTGATGATACAAAGATAGGTGGGAAAGCATATTGTGAGGAGAACACAAAGAGTCTGCAAAGGGATATAGATAGGTTAAGTGAGTGGGCAAAAATTTGGCAGATGAAGTATAATGTGGGAAAATGTGAGGTTATCCACTTTGGTAGGAAAAATAAAAAAGCAAATTATTATTTAAATGGAGAGAGACTACAAAATGCTGCGGTACAGAGGGATTTGGGGGTCCTCGTACATGAAATACAAAAAGTTAGCATGTAGGTACAGCAAGTAATTAGGAAGGCAAATGGAATGTTGCTCCTTATTACAAGGGGGATGGAGTATAAAAGTAGGGAAGTCTTGCTACAACTGTACAGGGCGTTGGTGAGTGCACATCTGGAGTACTGCGTACAGTTTTGGTCTCCTTATTTACGGAGAGATATTCTTGCATTGGAGGCAGTTCAGAGAAGGTTCACTAGGTTGATTCCTGAGTTGAAGGGGTTGTCTGATGAGGAAAGGTTGAGCAGGTTGGGCCTATACTCATTGGAGTTTAGAAGAATGAGAGGTGATCTTACTGAAACATATAAGATTCTGAGGGGGCTTGACAGGGTAGATGCAGGGAGGATGTTTCCCCTCGTGGGGGAATCTCGAACTAGGGGACATAGTTTCAGAATAAGGGGTCGCTCAATTAAAACAGAGATGAGGAGGAATTTCTTCTCTCAGAGGGTCGTGAATCTTTGGAATTCTCTACCCCAGAGAGCTGTGGAGGCGGAGTCATTGAATATATTCAAGGCGGAAATAGACAGAGATTTGAGCTACAGGGGAGCCAAGGGTTATGGGGAGCGGGCAGGAAAGTGGAGTTGAGGGCAAGATCAGATCAGCCATGATCTTATTGAATGGCGGAGCAGGCTCGAGGGGCCAAATGGCCTCCTCCTGCTCCGATTTCTTATGTTCTTATGTTCTAACTTCTTTGCCTCCAGTTCCTTCCAGGGATCTGCAGCAGACATTTGCGGGATCTCGCAGTCGGCCACCCACAGATGCATCACACAGGTCACCGATGCCCTGTCTCACAAGTCAGCCAATTATATCAACTTTGCCACTGATGAAGCCAGTGTTACTGAGCGGGCGCTCGGCTTTGTGGCTCTGGCTGACTTCTCACAGGTGCAGGACGTCATCGACTGCACACATGTGACCATGAAGGCACCCCATCATCACCCCGAAGTGTTTATGAACCACAAAGGCTACAGTCCATCAATGTGCAGCTCGTCTGCAACCATAAAAAGATGATCATGCATGTGTGCGCCACATTCCCTGGCAGCTGTCATGACTCTTTCGTGCTGCGCCAGTCCACCCACCCTCAGCTCTTCGCTCCTCCAAACAGACTTACCGGCTGGCTGCTTGGAGAAAGGGCTATCCACTGAAGAGCTGGCTTATGACACCCTTGAGGACGCCAAGTACTGAGGCGGAGGAGCGTTATAATGAGAGCCACATGTACACCATATGTGTCATAGAGCAAGCAATAGGCATGCTGAAGATACACTTCAGATGCCTTGACAGATCTGGAGGAGCCCTTCAGTACACACCAGCCAGGGTTTCCAGAATCATCGTCGTTTGCTGCTCGCTGCACAACATAGCACAGCAGCAAGGATTGGAGCTGCAGGAGGAGCAGGGCACAGAGCGCACAGCTTCTTCGGAGGAGGAGGAGAAGGCGGAAGATGAGGAGGAGGAAGTACCTGAGGTGGAGATGGCACCAGTCGCAGCACACGTTGCTGCCCGGGATGGCCTCATCATGGCCAGATTTACTTAACTTGCTCCAATTCAGTCACATGGCTGCCACATGCTGTACTAAGTTTCCCCCCACCCCAACAACACCATAAAGCATCCCTACAATGACCAAGCCATTCCTCTCTCCCAAACCCCCAGTGCTCGAGGGTAAGTAACGTCTCCCCATTCACTCCAAGTGACAAAGCCACTTCCAAGGTAGCAGGCAAAAATGGAAAGTGGTGCAAAGAAGTATACTAACATTTTTTCATACACCCATGTGCATACCCATGTGCATCTACTTTTGTGTATTTTTTCTTTTCCGAGTACTTCTCCAGCAGAGGTAGAGGCAAGCTGCTCACTTCCCTGCTACGTCTCGTTAGACACTTTTGGCAGATGTCCTCTGGGTTTTGGAGCCTCTGATGGCCCCCCAAAGTCTGCTCCTCCTGCAACTGTGCAGGGGCAGACTCGGCCATCGAGATCCGAGGAAGCATGTGGGGCTCTGACTGAGGGGAAGGCAATGGGTGAGAAGTGTCAGTGCTTTGAGAAGAGTCCCCACTTCCCTGTCCCCTTTCACCATCATCCCTCTCATGGGCCACCCGCACTTCCCTGCTAGCAAGGAGGTGGAGAGCACCTTGCTGCATAGCAGTGGGGCGAGGAATTCCCAAGTCTAAGTTTATATCCCTCCTCAAGATGAGGCCTATGAGCATCTGCTATCTGTTGCCCACAGCTAGCGTGTGCTCCTGTGAGTGGCGCATTTGCTGCTCCATGCAGGTGGCCATCCTTTCCATGGAACAGCACATCGTCGCCATCGCCTGCGACATGGTGGTGCTCACGTTGGAGATGGACTCCTCCATTCTCTGCACATTTGCAGACATCATGGCTGCAAAAGCTGCCAGAGCACCATGCGATTGTTGCTGCCCCTACAAGATCACCCTCTTTCTCAATGGCCCCCGAGGCTCAGCGTCTGCATGCTCAGCATGGAGCGTCCTGCGCCCTCCGGTGAGGAGTCTCCACTGCTGTCCCTGTCAACACCATCTGCTCTTGTTCACTCGTGAAGTGTGAGACACCAGGTAACAACTCTATGGCGCACAGGACCCAACGAGGTGTGCGTATCTGCGCTGGTGCTGGGTACGCTTGGGTCTGCTGACGGTGCACCCTCAGAGGCTGGAGCTTCCACTGAGGAGTCGTCTTCCTCCTCCGGCTGGACAGTGGGGCGCAGGGGGGCACTTGATGGACCTGTGGAAGAGTAAAGAAATTAACTAGAAGTGTTATAATAAGAATGGGTAACGTTACCATTATGCACATGATGGCATTTCACTGGCTGCTGACATCGGTCACCATATGAGTGACTGTTGTATGCCATGTGGCTTTATGGATGTAATTCTGTCACCAGGTTGCTAGGATGACCCCCTCTCTCCATATCCCACCAGCAGCAGCACTGCAACTCCCGATATCTCAGGGCCCCCACCTCTGCTGGTGTTAGTTGGGTGAATACTGGAGGGCCACTTATGGTTCTCTGCCTCTCCCGCATGTTCTGGGCTCTTTTCTCCTGCAAGGAGATAAAGAAGAGAAGTTGAAGTGAGAGTGATGGAATGAGTGTAAGGAATGGATGGGTTACATCTGTAGAGGGTGACTATGAGGGAGTGGGGTGACAATACCAAATGGCCTCCTTCTGTGGTGTTACTTGCTATGATTGCATTAGGATGAGGGTGAGTGTGAGGGGTGGTTCGTCAGATGGGGATGTGAGTATGTACATAAACAGAGAGGGATGGGTGGGCGTGCAAAGTAGGCTGGTGTGAGGAATGATGTGCAGGAGTAGGCTTGGGAAGACAGAGTGATGGGGATGTGGTGACAGGCATTTCAGGATGAAGGTGAGTGTGGCATTGCACTCACCTTTCCTGACCTCATGAGATCATTGAATCGTTTCCTGCACTGGATCCAGCTCCTACTGACCACATCCCGGCTGGTGACCTCCTCTGCTATATCCAGCCAGGCTCTTTTGGTGTCTTTTTGGAGGTCTCCTGCGCCTATCTGCAGGGAACAGGACCTCCCTGCCTCCACCAGAGTATGCAGGGATGTGTCAGAAAATCGTGGTACAGCCCTCTGCCTTTGACTGTCCACCATTTATAGTTTAGAACAGTACTCAGCCCTTTGTATTTCAGCTTCCACACTCCTCTAGCAACCTTCAAATAGTTGAGTGCAAGGCTGCTTTAAATATCGGCGCTGGAAACGAGTCACCAATGACGTCATCAGACCCGCACCATTTAATTGGGCAGGGAAACGCGCATTTCTGCTTTAAGTGGGGTCATTAAGTTAAAGCTGCCCTGAAGAACTCGTTGAGCAGAACATCGCGTTCCCAACCCACTACATGGCCCGCACGCATTTCGGTCTTAGATACAGTGGCACGGAAGAGAGAGGTGGTGCTGAGGTAGAGCTGGATGTCGTCAGCGTACATGTGGAAACTGATGCTGTGTTTTCAGATGATGTCGCCGACGGGCAGGATGTAGATGAGAAATAGGAGGGGGATCCTTGGGAGACACCAGAGGTAACGGTGCAGGAGCGGGAAGAAAAGCCATTGCAGGTGATTCTCTGGCTACGATTATTTCGGTAAGAATGGAACCAGGCAAGTGCTCTGGACCTCCGGAGTGGGGCCGAACCTAACCCTTCTGACTCGGAAATGGAGATAGCGGTCACTCTGTTCGGACGTGAGTGCCTCGCTGGATGTCAACCCAGTATTTAGAGACCATATTCTGGTCTCCATTTGCTGAGGCTGTCTAGATTGGGGCTCGAACCCTTCAACTTCTCACTCAGAGGCAGGAATACTACCACTAGGCTCATTCCAGTGTGTTTAGTATATTGCAACATATCTACAAAGCAACATGGTATTGTGAATACATTTAGTGCCAACACTAATTCTGCAAATTTAAACTTCCTTTTTAAACGGACTGTAGTAAGACAATACACTGAAGTGTTGGCACTTTATTTTTATTGAAAGTTAGGAACATAGGAATTGCTAGATGAAAAAAGATCACGGTCCATTTCGTTCACCTTCTACCATCCTGGTAATGGAGTGGTTGACTAATTATGGCAATAAATCAGTCTACAACAAAGTTAGATATTTCTTTTTCAAAAGGCTGTAATTTCAAAGCTAGTTAAAATGCAGCTTCCAGTTTGAGTTAATGTGAATATTTCTTGAGCAGTTTTGGGCGTTTTTATTATGCAACTTATTTTTTA
This sequence comes from Squalus acanthias, assembly GCA_030390025.1. Taxonomy (NCBI): domain Eukaryota; kingdom Metazoa; phylum Chordata; class Chondrichthyes; order Squaliformes; family Squalidae; genus Squalus; species Squalus acanthias. The sequence continues at coordinate 150,189,968 of CM059429.1, forward strand.
GTCCTGTGATTTCTGCAACAAACACTGAGACATTCAGTCCATGTCCATACAAATGATGCCTGGTGTTAGAAATATGAAACGGAGAAGCTAGATAACTTTGAAAAGGGGATACTGTACTGCAGGCTTGTTAAATCTCACAGCGCTTGTCATAATATTTATTAGGCCACTCATAGATTTCCTGTTTAACTTGGTAACAGTTAAGAAGTATTGATTAAAGATGTGATTTAAAAGCAACAATTTTCATCAGTAGCTCCTAGGCAAACTAAAGTAGCTTTTATTACTCAAGGACAAACACAAATATTCCGTTCTGATGAATGGTTGCACCCAGAATTAAAGGCTGCATTTATACCAAAGTTAAATCTCGGAGACTGGTAGCTGCAGAATCAATTCCAGCCTGGCAGAACTGGATTAATTTCGAATCGAATCCACAGGATCAGGAGGGAGCTCTGCGGATGCACTCAGAGCTTTGCCCCCGTCCATTGAATTTGTATTGAGGTGGGATTGTCTACATTCTCAAAGCAGTTAAAACAACTCTTGTGTAAGTTTACAAAAATCTGCAGAATATTCATGGTATCCCCTGAGTACTTTTGAAACCAACTTTGGAGTTAGATTCGAATCTACATTGGGCCGTATTTTGCGACCCCCTACGGGTGCGTACGAGGTGCGAAGCGCATGCGCTAAAACCCGGAACTTGCGATCTGTCAGGAATCCTCTTGACAGATCCTCCGTATCCCCGGGAGATGGGCCTCTGCGGGTGGAGAGTTGCGCTATTTGCCCAACGTCCGCCTGTGGAATGTCTGTGAAATTATTACGCCTGGTTAAAACAGGCGTGAGGCCTGCTTTTACCAGCATAAGAGATTTAAAAAATAGAAAAATAAAATGTTATCACTCATTTATACCTTAAAAACCCTGTCCAATAAGGTAAGTTTATTTTTAGCCCCGTTAAAACATATACTTATTTTTAAATTAAATTTTTGTTTAAAATATTTAATTAAATGGCATTTTAAATATGTCACTTAAAATTTTTTTATTTAATGTGTTCGTGTATTTTTTAAGTGATCCCCATCATACTTGTGGGGATTCCGTACGTACGGAACTCCCATAAGTATGAATGGGGATTCCCTTCTTTTATTGGTTGGGCCGGCCCACGTGATCCCAGGGGCGCTTGCGAACTGCATGCGCCCCGGGATACGTGGGCTTCTGCCCACACGTACCCGGAGAGGCCCAGGATCGCAAACCTCCATATCTCCCGGGCCACCAGGTAAATGCGTAGATACTTTACAGGTCGGAGGCATCTGCCCGCAGGAAGACTCCGATCGCAAATGTTGGGCCATTGTGTGACGCTGCCTCTCTGCAGGGATCTCACGGCTCACTGTTTCACTTCAGAATCGGGACTGAGCCGGATTCCAGAGTTATATAGAATGTACAGCACAGAAACAGGCCATTCGGTCCAACTGGTCCATGCCGGTGTTTATGCTCCACACGAACCTCCTCCAACCCCTCTTCATCTCACCCTATCAACATAACCTACAACCAAAAGTTACACTTTTGCAGTTGACATGTTTGATGATTTCATGCTTTGCAGTCCGGGAGGCCATTTTCGGGCGTTCGATTGTCTTCATGGAAGACAAGGATGTCTTGCTGCAGTTGTACAGAGCCTTGGTGAGACCACATCTTGAGTATTGTGTGCAGTTTTGGTCGCCTTATCTGAGGAAGGATGTTCTTGCCATGGAGGGAGTGCAGTGAAGATTCACCAGACTGATACCTGGGATGGCAGGAATGATGTATGAGGAGAGATTGGGTCGATTGGGCTTATACTCGCTGGAGTTTAGAAGAATGAGAGGGGATCGCATTGAAACTTATAAAATTCTAACAGGACTAGACAGACTAGATGCAGGAAGATGTTCCCGATGGCGGGGGAGTCCAGAACCAGGGGTCACAGTCTAAGGATAAGGGGTAAGCCATTTAGGACAGAGAGGAGGAGGAATTTCTTCACCCAGAGAGTGGTGAACCTTTGGAATTCTCTACCACAGAAGGCAGTTGAGGCCAACTCATTAAATATATTCAAGAAGGAGTTAGATATATTTCTTAAGGCTAAAGGGATCAAGGGATATGGGGAGAAGGCAGGGACAGGGTACTGAATTTGGATGATCAGCCATGATCTCGTTGAATGGCGGAGCAGGCTCGAGGGGCCGAATGGCCTACTCCTGCTCCTATCTTCTATGATTCTATGATGACATTAGCTGGCAAATTCTCGGTGAACTAGCACACAGGCAGACCACGTGTGGTTGTCATCAGCCCCCCACTTTTGCAGTGATGCAAAAGTGGCAGTATAACTGGATATTTAACTTGGATTTTTCTTTCAAAAGCTGCCATGTATTTCAAGCATTTTCTGTTTTCATGTCACATAAACATTTGTTTGTTTCTTAGGGGAGGAGCGCGAAAGGGAGAAAAGCGACGATGACAGTGCCACTGGTATAACGCTGACATCAATGGCCAATGAAGAAGGAGATGGACTTCATTACGTCATGTATCATCACTCCCCTGACATCTGCTCAAAGGTTGATTCACTTGAAATGAGAAGTGATCCAAGTATGCTGCAAGAGGGAGCTATCAACTATGCTTATGTAACAAGCGGAGAAGATGAGGAATCTGTCATAAGCATCGAGTACTTAGATGGTCAGGGGGATTATGATAGATGTCACAACAGGCAAAGTCTGCCTCTATACAAAAAAACAGCTGTGTGTGCTGCACCAGATTCAGTGAATAAAGACAATAGACGATACAGTTTACACAGGACTTCTAAATGCTCAATAACCAAGTCTCAGCAACTAGAAAAGAAATCCATTTCTATCACACCTGGGCCAACAGAATTTCAAAATAGCAGCACACAGCCTAGTTTAGATGGTATGACTGTTCCATTCCTGTTCTATACCACAGTGGAGTGGGAAAATACACCATTAACACCAACAAAAGACAAGTACAGTAGTGGCATCAAAGATGCAGTGAGCTGCTGTGTCTCTGAAGTCAGTAACACATTTAAATGCAGCGAAAATCCAGAGGGATGGTTAGAGTCGAAGGGAGTGTATGAGGAAAATAGTGAAAAGATGGAAGAAGCCACTATTATCCAAAATAATATCCTGACCGCTGCAACTAACTTAGAGGAGCCAGTCTCCATCTGATAAAGTCGAAATCTGTTTTATCTGATTTTTTAAGCTCAAGTTTTAACTGCTACAAGACCTTCTGATTTTCCATATGTGCAACTTTTCTTTTAGATTGTCATTTTTTTTAATCAATCAAGAAATTTTAGGACATGTCTTCATTGTAGAATATAAGAATATTATGTGTATTAGGGTTTTAGGGGGAAAAATTGAGTCGCGCCCCCTTTGGGGCGCTAACTTCGCCGGGGCGCTACTTTTAGCGCCCCCGTGGCCGAAATTCATCGGCAGTGCCCCAAGAGGGAAGTGGAGCGCTACTGGAAGTGCCCCGCCTCCCTCTTGGGGTGCTGCGAGGTACTGCAGGCCTTCCTCCCCTTCTTAAAGGGGAGGGGCCTTGCGCAGCGCGACCCGGGGCCCAGCTGGGCCACCAGGGATCAGAGTGCCGGCAAAAGAGCCCGGCACTCAAGAGAAATGCCGGGCTCACGGAGCGCAGCCGGCACTCCGTGGGGGGGCTGGTCAGGAGGCCGGGGACGGCAACGGGGGCAGGTGTTGGCAGGCGGCCAGCAACGAAAATGGCCGCCCGGCACCTCGCCTTTAATTAGCGCCGCCCCGGCCGTAGGTAGGCCCCCCTAACCCCGTCAGACATAGCGTCCAGCGGCAGGTCAGGGGGCACTACTGAAGAACGCAGCCGGAGCACGAGCGGGGCGCTGCGCACGGCGATGAAGTCATCGCCAGGCAGCGCTGCGGGGTGCTAACGGTTACCGCCGCCGCTAACCTCCTGCTGAATTTCACGGAAGGCATTGGCAGCGCCGTGCCCGGGCACTAACGGGAGGCGCAAAGCAACCGAATTTTTAGACATTAATGCAGAAATACTACTGCAGGCCTCACAGGATAGACTCCATGTTATGACTGCTGATGGACAATGGCTTTTTCCAAATTGGGTAGGTCTCCTGGTTTACGGTATACAGATAAACCAGATCCTTGTGACAGCACATCTTAAACTTTAGAAATTTGTGATTATAAATGTGGGTCGTTGAATGTGGGCTTGCAATAATGATCCTAATATCACAAGCTATCCCACTCTCACCTACCATGTTTAAGGGGAGGTGGGCATGCCCACCTCATTCACAACAATTTAGATATGTTTTAGGAATTAACATTCATCCTGAGTGTTTGGTAGCATTTTAATAGAAAAGTACTTTTGATTTCTTTTATTGAAAAAGATGTTTTGATAAAGAAACATTCTGAATTTTGTATTCTTTATAAGATACAATTTGATGAAGTCATTTTCAATGTGACTTCCTATGTGCCTATAACTTCTCCCCACCCTAGTAGTGTAGATAGAATACCCAGCACTGATGCGCAAGGTTTGGTTGAAATTGTCTAGCTTCACTGGCCACCATGAAGTGAAATTTGCAGAGTAACCCATGCCGTGTGCATACTAGCCAGCTTCCACATCATCCAAAATACAGTGGGGCAATTTTCAACTGCCACCTGTCCTGTTTACACTGGAAAATAGGGCCAGTTGAAAAATGATATATAAAAAAAATCATCCACCCGTTAGCCATCATGTCCTACTTAATGAGATCTTCAAGCAGGCCTTGAAATGGGCATCTAGCATTCCCACCTGTAACAGGCAGGAACCTTATTAAAATATTTAAATTAAGTTCCCACACCCAATGGCATTTTGTGTACCAAAGGATGGAGCATAGCGTAGGGTACGTTAGCATAGTGGTTAAGTTACTGGACTAGTAATCCAGAGGCCTGGACTAATGATCTGGAGATATGAGTTTAAGTCCCACCATGGCAGCTGGGAATTTAAATTCAGTTAATTAAATAAATCTGGAATAAAAAGCTAGTATCAGTAATGGTGACCGTGAAACTACCGGATTGTCATAAAAACCCATCCGGTTCACTAATGTCCTTTAGGGAAGGAAATCTGCCGCCCTTACCCAGTCTGGCCTATGTGACTCCAGACCCACAGCAATGTGGTTAACTCTTAACTGCCCTCTGAAATGGCCTGGCAAGCCACTCAGTTGTAATAAACCGCTACGAAAAACAATAATAAGAATAAAACTGACGGACCACCCAGCATTGACATAGGCACCAGATTCGGACACGACAAAGGCACACTCAGCCCAGTCGACCCTGCATAGCCCTCCTGACTAACATCTGGTTCTTGTGCCAAAATTGGGAGAGCTGTCCCACAGACTAGTCAAGCAACAGCCTGACATAGTCATACTCACAGAATCAAACCTTTGAGCTATCGTCCCAGACTCTTCCATTACCATCCCTGGGCAGACCCACCAGCACAGACCCACCAGGGGTAGCAGCACAGTGGTAAACAGTCGGGAGGGAGTGGCCCTGGGAGTCCTCAACATTGACTCCGGACCCCATGAAGTCTCATGGCATCAGGTCAAACATGGGCAAGGAAACCTCCTGCTGATTACCACCTACCACCCTCCCTCAGCTGATGAATCAGTACTCCTCCCTGTTGAACACCACTTGGAAGAAGTACTGAGAGTAGCAAGGGCACAGAGTGTACTCTGGGTGGGGACTTCAATGTCCAACACCAAGAGTGGCTCAGTAGCACCAATACTGACCGAGCCGTGAAGGGCATAGCTGCTAGACTGGGCCTGCAGCAGGTGGTGAGAGAACCAACACGAGGGAAAAACCTACTTGACTTCATCCTCACCAATCTACTTGTCACAGATGCATCTGTCCATGACAGTATTGGTAGCAGTGACCACCGCACAGTCCTTGTGGAGACGAAGTCCCGTCTTCACACTGAGGACACCCTCCATTGTGTTGTGTGGCACTACCACTGTGCTAAATTGGATAGATTCAGAACAGATCTAGCAGCTCAAAACTGGGCATCCATGAGTTGCTATGGGCCATCACCAGCATCAGAACTGTATTCACCACAATCTGTAACCTCATGGCCCGACATATTCCTCACTCAGACATGCCAGGGGACTAACCCTGGTTCAATGAGTGTAAAAGAGCAGTACCAAGTGTACCTAAAAATGAGGTGCCAACCTGGTGAAGCTACAACACGGGACTACATGCTAAATAGCGGAAGCGGCAAGCTATAGACACAGCTAAGCGATCCCACAACCAACGGATCAGATCAAAGCTCTGCAGTCCTGTCACATCCAGTCATGAATGGTGGTGGACCATTAAACAACTAACAGGAAAAGAAGGCTCCATCAACATCCCCATCCTCAATGATGGCGGAGTGTGGAGTCCAGCACGTGCGTGCAAAAGTCAAGACTGAAGCATTTGCAACCATCTTCAGCCAGAAGGGCCGAGTGGATGATCCATCTCGGCCTCCTCCTGAGGTCCCCACCATCACAGAAGCCAGTCTTCAGCCAATTCAATTCAGTCCACGTGATGTCAAGAAATGGCTGGGTGCAACGGATACAGCAAAGGCTGTGGGCCCCGACAACATCCCAGCTGTAGTGCTGAAGACTTGTGCTCCAGAACTAGCCGTGCCTCTAGCCAAGCTGTTTCAGTACAGCTACAACACTGGAATTTACCCAACAAAGTGGAAAATTGCCCTGGTATGTCCTGTCCACAAAAAGCAGGAGAAGTCCAATCCGGCCAATTACCCCACCCCATCAGTCTACTCTCAATCATCAGCAAAGTGATGGAAGGTGTCGTCGACAGTGCTATCAAGCGGCACTTACTCACCAGTAACCTGCTCACTGATGCTCAGTTTGGGTTCCGCCAGGACCACTCGGCTCCCGACCTCATTACAGCCTTGGTCCAAATATGGACAAAGGAGCTGAATTCCAGAGGTGAGGTGAGAGTGACTGCCCTTGACATCAAGGCAGCATTTGACTGAGTGTGGCATCAAGGTGCCCTAGTAAAACTGAAGTCAATGTGAATCGGGGGAAAAACTCTCCACTGGCTGGAGTCATACCTAGCACAAAGGAAGATGGTTGTGGTTGTTGGAGGCCAATCATCTCAGTTCCAGGACATCGCTGCAAGAGTTCCTCGGGGCAGTGTCCTAGGCCCTACCATCTTCAGCTGCTTCATCAATGACCTTCCCTCCATCATAAGGTCAGAAGTGGGGAAGTTTGCTGATAATTGCACGGTGTTCATTTTCATTCGCAACTCCTCAGATAATGAAGCAGTCTGTGGCTGCATGCAGCAAGAACTGGACAACATTCAGGCTTGGGCTGATAAGTGGCAAGTAACATTCGCGCCACACAAGTGGCAGGCAATGACCATCTCCAACAAGAGAAAGTCTAACCACCACCCCTTGACATTCAATTGCATTACCATCATCGAATCCACCACCATCAACATCCTGGGGGTCACCGTTGACCAGAAACTTAACTGGACTAGCCACATAACTACTGTGGCTACAAGAGTAGGTCAGAGGCTGGGTATTCTGCGGTGAGTGACCCACCTCCTGACTCCCCAAAGCCTTTCCACCATCTACAAGACACAAGTCAGGAGTGTGATGGAATACTCTCCTCTTGCCTGGATGAGTGCAGCTCAAACAACACTCAAGAAGCTCGACACCATCCAGGACAAAGCAGCCCGCTTGATTGGCACCCCATCCACCACCTTAAACATTCACTCCCTCCACCACCGGCGCACCGTGTCTGCAGTGTGTACCATCTACAAGATGCACTGCAGCAACTCACCAAGGCTTCTTTGACAGCACATCCCAAACTCGTGACCTCTACCACCTAGAAGGACAAGGGCAGCAGGTGCATGGGAACACCACCACCTCCAAGTTCCCCTCCAAGTCACACACCACCCTGACTTGGAAATATATCGCCGATCCTTCATTGTTCCTGGAATTCTCTCCCTAACAGCACTGTGGGAGTACCTTCACCACACGAACTGCAGCGGTTCAAGATGGCAGCTCACCACCACCTTCTCAAGGGCAACTAGGAATGGGCAATAAATGCTGGCCTTGCCAGCAATGCCCATATCCCATGAATGAATAATAAAATGTGCCACTCATGCGCTTCCTATTGCTACCAGGAACTGAGTGGCCTCTCAGAAAACAGCTCCAGAAGGTTTTTATGAAAGAGTGGTTTTTGTGGGACCAGAATGAACGCTGCTCCTGGCCCAACAAAAATCTCAAGGTCTGCTGCTCAGTGGCCTCCCCCAAACTGCCTCTATCCGTTTGGGCCCTGCCTCCCGGCTCAGTCCAATGCATGAGCCACCAGATTCTCTGCCCCCTCCCTCCAATGGCAAGCTGCCCGTGTCTGCTTGCCCAGCACTGGCAACTCACACAAAATATTTAGATAAAGCTTGACTGTGGAAATGTGTCAGGGCTTTCGCTGGACCCATCAGGCAGGCGGAGCGTACAACCCGCCCATGTCCTGGATTGCCTCCCCCACTCCCTTTTTTTGAAAGTACTGCCTTTTTTTTGTAAAATGGCATTTTAGGTTTACGGTGCGATTATGCTGAGTGAGCAAAGATAGATAGATGACCTTGGATCAGAAGGTACAGTGTTTGCAAGTGATATGTGGGAGGGGTGGGTTGGAGGAATGGCTGCCAGGGTGTAGAGGAGGTAAACCCAGTGTTGTAGACTTGCATGCTTTGGGATTGATTGTTGCAGAAACAGTGGGGCCACAGAGAGGTCTGTAAGTGCAGTCTGATTAGAGAGATGTCATTAATCCAGGCACTCTAGGCTTGGAAAATGCTGATCTTTTATTTCCTTCTTTTGCTTTACTGAATAACAACATTAGAGGACTTGGAATGGCCTTAGAGTTTCAGAATTTGAATAAGCATAGTAACTTCCCTAACACGGTTAAATACCACTTTGGCTTTTTCCATTCTTCCTTGTGTTCAGATTGTAAATTAAGAATGGCTTTACTTTGGGGGACAGTTATATCAGTAGTGGGTGTGCATCAAGACTAACGTTGCGGAATAATTTGATTAGTCAAGTCCCAGTGCTCATCATACTGAAAGACTAGAATGAGTGCCTTTTCATTTTCACTCACTGGACAAGATCTGACTCTGCTGGCCTCCCTTGGGACCAGACACCTCTATAGCTAAATAAAAACTCTTGTTTTAACTACACCCAGTTGACTCCAGTGCTTGACTGTGTGTGAGAGAGAGAGATATGCCTGTGTACCTTTTTGAAAAAGAAAACAAAAAACACAACGCAGTGTGCACTGCACTTGTGGAAGAGCAAGTACACATTTTCACAGAGCGCGTGTGAAAGTGCTTTCTTTTTCCCCACCCCAAATACATATTTGGATTATAACTCCAGTCCAATGCAAAAGATACATTTAGTAGGCAACATCAGTTTTCAGTGTCATCAGTGGAGAAGAAAACAAGTGTCTCCTGTCTGTGCTCTGCTAACATTAAAAATTAGCCATCCAGGGAACCAAGCTCTCTGCATTCATCCAGGCGAGACAGTGCAGAGTATCCTTGTGGCTGACTTCAATGCAATCTGCAGTTGCTGGTATAACTCAAGTCGGTCGACTGCCAAAGCAGTACACAGACACTGGCAGTTTCAGTGTAACTGCAGCCTTAGCTTTCTATGCTTTTTCAATTTTTAGACATTTCACATGACTTACACATGAGAAATTTAAAATTAAACCCGACTACAATTATTCCCAAATTCAACTTTTTATAGCAGGTAAGCTTATTTTGATGTGTACCATTTGATGGTTCACAGCTAAAGTAAATCTCATAAAAGTAGTTTGAGATTCTGTGAAAAGGCCTAAAAATAAGTCGAGTCTCCTGATGCCCCAGATTTCAGTTGGATGCAATTCGGATAATTTGATAGCTTCCAAGTTACCAGTTCTTTAGCTCCTTGCCTCCTTGTAACTGTTATCCCTTCCACTGCTATTTATTTGGCTATTGGAAACAGGAAAATAAAGTGTTTTAAATGTACACATTTGAAAAATCAAAATTGCTCTTTTTTGATTATAATCACCTCCTTTCCCTTAATTGAAATTTCCACCGCTGGAAAAGGTAAGCTTCCCTACCACCAGCAAAGCTAGTTATAAAATATCCAGCCCTGTTCAATCTGCCTACACAGCCTGGTTGCATTAAATAACAGTGCCTTATGGTAGTATTAGCCTTTTTATACACCATTCATTAATTCATATCCGGGGAGAAAAACGTAATCAGAATTGATATGGCTGTCATCCAAACAAAAACCGATAAAGGTTTTACAAGCCTGCATGCAATTTATTTAAGCGCATTGAATGTACTATCTAGGACAGGTGCATGTGTTTGAAGTGAACAGTGTGTTGCACAATATTTCAGAATCTTAGGCCAATCATGACATACCATTAGCGTCACGTGCCTGAGCATTTGGTGATTTGAGACTTCAGCTGTATCCGTTGACCCCAATCCAGTTCCATCACTAGGACATCAACTAAAATGGATGATCTAAATATCATCTGCCATTCATTAAAAATAAGCCTTGTAATTAAAATTGAAGGAAATGAGTAGAATAGCTGCCCAAATTCACACTTGCTTAACAAAAATAAGCAATTTTTATAGTATATTTTTAAACTTGCTTAAATCTACCTTCCTCTCATGACCCAATTCATCAAAATTAATTCAACATTAAAACGCTATTTATCTATCAAATTTAGCATGACTTTAAAAAAAAATGTATCTCGACAATCAATCCCCATCTCGCTCCCACAGTGGTGTGGAACAGAAGAGGTCAGCCCTATAACCAAGTAGGAGCTCTATGCTGATTGTTAGTTTGCTATTTATCAGTTGTGGTTACGTTATGTACAATGTATTTTCAGTTTTATTCTAAAGTTAGCAAGTATTTTAAAGGAGTATTCAAGAACCAACATTTTGAATACGTTGGGTTTTCTGTGCCCATGAATTTCATGTAAGTGACAGAATCCTCACTGATTATATTATGAAAACATCAATAATGTAATTTCATTATAAAAATGGTGTTACAGAGCCTGACTTTGATCATTTTGTTGTTAAGATAGAATGGAGTCATTTATTTAAAGAATTAAAAATGTTAATTCATAATCTTTTATTTCCTATTCAGGTGGATGGCCTATGACAGGAAATGGAACCTTGGTATTTTATATAATTATGGCTTTTGTGACTCATTGTCACTAATGAGAGCCTCAACACATCACTCGGTCAAAGGCAAAATCCTTCAGTATTATAATTCAGCTGCAATTACTTATCTCCAAATATAACTAGTTCTCGCCTTTCACCCATCTTTAAATTAGAATCTAAGTTTGCACTGTATGCAGTTACACAAACATTGACACTATATGCTTTGCAGCAGACACATGATGGATTCATTGGCACATGTTTCAAAAAGAGAACAAATTGGTTCAAATTGTTCACTCAGAGTTAACAAGGTTTCAGCCTGTGTATAACAGGTATAGCTTAAGCAAAAAATGAAAACTTCCTATGATTGCCATATGGTCTGGTACCTTGAAAGGATGGTAGTGCTTATGAAGCATTAAGCTTTAAACAGCTGGCATTGTGTATGTGATTGTTAGCATAGTCATCTGTCTAATTATACAGGAATGCAGCAAAGTCCATGTTATGTTTTGACAGCTCAGTTCACGGAGTTCCCTTAAGGCTTCCAATTAGACTCTGGATAGAGGAAATACTTGTAAAAATGATTTTGTGTCAAACAAATAAATTTTTAGAGTCATTACTGCACTTATTTCCAGTCATATTTAAAATACTATAAATATTTTTAAATGCTGTTTTCTCACACTGGTCCCTTTTGGATTTGTGAATGTAATTCAGGATTTTATGTAGAGGAGGTAATTATATGAATGTATTATTAAACATGCAAACAGCAAATTGCAAAGTGATGCTCGATAACACCCACATGAAAGTTACAAAAAAAAAATTATTTAGAGAGGATTGTCACAGGGGTAAAAGTCAGGAATATTTTCTGACCTGTTATGATGTTTTGTTTTAGGTATGCAAATAATTCCACAATGCAATAACTGCATCTGTGTAATATGGAAATGCAGGGTCTGTGACAGGCTTTCAGAAGGTGATTTAAGAATATAAATGCTTTTAACATTTTCCTCAGCAGCAGCTCTGTAATTACTTTTGATGCACACTTTGTAAAAGACGCAGGGATGGATTATAGGGCTTTTATTTTCAGTGAGCAGAAGTGGGTTATGAGGTAAGGACCACTGTGCTTTGTTTTTCAGTAAACCACCAATCCTTGTTTTGAAACCCGGATTTCGGCCGGGATCGAAACAAAAAAAGTTTTAAAAGCCTTTTGCTCTGTACAGATGGGTGAAGAGACACCACTATTCTGGTGAAGGTTTTAAAAACCTACACTGTTACCATAGGGATGGTTTCAGCTCAATTCCATCCACAGTGGTGGTGAATGCTTTCGATGATCTTTAGAATGACATGAATCCTGAATAGTTTCCAAAGTGAGAAATCAGTAGAAAATCTGTTTGAAGATTGACCTTTATAAATTCTTCAGTGACAGTTTAATTGTAAGGACTGCAGTGGATGTAAATTCAACCTGTATGCTGGGTATACAAATTGACTTGTTCACTAATCTGAATTTCTGTCTTGCAAGACTAAAATAACTCATCAAATAGTGGATTCAATTGCTAGAATTTAAAAGTATTAGATTAAAATATTAAGTTTCTGTCTTCAAAACCAAAGTCCATCAAACAATGGTACTGGAAATTTACTTTTATTTTTCCCCCCACAGAAAAAGCTGGAAACACACAAGTCAATCAACACCTGTGGGGAGAACAGTCTATGTTTCAGTTGTGTACCCTTCATCAGAACTAAAGCATAAGAGATGGATATCAATATGATCAGAAATAGAGGCAGTGGAATTTTTTAAATATATTCTCTCCTGCTCTCTTATGATGGTATTAATATGCATACCTCTTATTTTTTCAGTTGGATGATGGGCACACACCCAAAACATAGACTGTGTTCACTCCACAGAAGCTGACTGACCTGTTTCAGCCTTTTCTGTTTCAGTTTCAGATTTTCAGCATCTGCAGCAGTTTGCTTTTGGCCTCAATTTATTTTTTCCCTCCTGAATTTAAGAACTAAATAAGAACATTAACAAAATTCAGACCAGCAAATAGCCATTTGGCCCATCAAGCCTGCTCCATCTAAAGCCTATGTAGATTATTCTATCATAGACTTGATGAAAATTGAACATAGTTAATATCTCGATAATCCTTAATTCCTGTTCTCAACAGATAACGATCCAGCTGCTTTTTAAAGAAGCTAATTGACTCTGAATGAACTTCCTTCTCAGGGAATCTGTTCCACTCTTGCACTATTCTGAGAGGATAAAAAAATGTATTTTCTGATGGGGACATATGGGGAGTGCAAAACTAGGGGTCATAAATATAAGATAGCCACTAATAAATCCAATAAGGAATTCAGGAGAAACTTCTTTACCCAGAGAGCAGTTAGAATGTGGAACTTGCTACCACAGGGAGTGGTTGAGGCGAATAGCATAGATGCATTTAAGGGGAAGCTAGATAAGTACATGAGGGAGAAAGGAATAAAGGATATGCTGATAGGATTAGATGAAGTAGAGTGGGAGGAGGCTCGTGTGGAGCATAAACACCGGCATAGACCAGTTGGGCTGAATGGCCTGTTTCTGTGCTGTAAATTCTATGCATCTCCAGTAGGGCAGTTCTTTGCACTTCCGAGAACTGTATTTATGGCTGCTTGGTCACTTGTATGTGGGAGGCAAATTTCATAATATCCACCAGGAAGTCGTGCTAGACTGGGTATGAAGACAAGCCTTGGGGGCCTGCCAAACCAAGAGGAAGAGGCAGCTACTGAGCTACCTGCAAAAAAGTTTTGCTAAATGTTTTGCCTGATGCTAATTAGGCCTGTGTATAACTGCGCTCTCTAACTTTGCTTGAGGCATATGGATTTTGTACTTGTCCATGCTCATTGTCCAAGTTAAATTTACTTCAACTACACCTATATCTTTCATTATTTTTTTAAAAAAATGCATGGTACAATTAAATTGTAGCTTTATACTGCTCAATCAGTTATACATTCAAAATGGAAAATCCCCTACCCCATGAAATTTAAGAATGGTATGAAAAACTTAGTATATTACTTAAAATGTTAATATAGAGTGATAGAAAGAATATTTTCTAACTATTTTGAAACCTTTAAACTTTCTATAAGTCTTATTTCAACCAAGTGTGAGATGAAATTCTTTTCAGACCAGTCCCTGTAGGTATATTTGACACTGCAAAATAAAAAGCTTGATTTTATTTCAATTTGTGTTAAATTGGGCTATCTTGATTTAATTGCCAATATTTACAATATACATTCACTGCACATTAAAAATGTATATGTAGAGCAGCAGCCTGATCTAAAGGGAACAATATGCCATGCCATTTGGAGCTGGGAAATTCAATTTGAGAAAACCTTGAACAATTTATTTAACAAGTTCTAATTAACCAATTACCTATGATTGCTACATACACACAAAAATAGAATGCTTTACTGAATAATTGATAAGAAAATGTAATCCATAATATTTCCATTCATTAAAATGATTTGTAGAACATTTGAGCATGGTACACAATTAAAAATGTAGTTTTTGGCTCATTTTCATCTTCCTGCTTATTCCAGTGAGATACCACTGTACTTTTAAGTTACTTGCCTTTACGAGTATTTTTCAAGCTTTGAGTAAATGTTTTCCTACTTTGAAATGGAGTTACCCAGACAGATGTTCAGCCATTAATACTATGAGGCATCTGGAGGATCAGTTAGGGAGTCCAATACTGTGTAATTAAAATCACTATAATTGGCCACATGCATTATGTTTGAAAAATAAGCCACTGTCCCTGTATCCAAATACAAGGTTTAAATTTAATCAATCCATGTGAGCATTATTTAGTGTCTTTGTTGATCAGAATCTTCAACAAGTAATCATATGTATTTGCATGCAGCACAATAGATTAGAAAGTGGCAAATCGATCAGCAGAATTGAGAAAAATGATTCTGTTGTGTAAGGTTTACAAAGCAGGACTATTGTTCACTCACTGCCTATTGTTTGATCGTGGATCAGAATTGATGGTAACTCAACAAATTTACAGCCCAAGTATCTCATCCCCCTGACTGAATTAAAATAGTGTGGCAGTGGATGGCAGCAATAAGGCCATAATAGGGAAAATTGAGGGGAAATTTTCAAGTGTCAATGAAGTAAACCACGTTATTCATCACAATACTGCTTAACTGTAATTTAAGAATCCATATTTAAATTTTGAATAGAGTAATTTTTAATTATCATTTGTCCTTTGGTCAGGATTAAACATTGACTCCTTTATCAATCTTAAAATAAAATGCAGCTGTCCGCAATGATCTTGACCCATTCTTCATCACAAAGGGATCGATTTTCCTGACCAGTCTTTCATTCGTATCTTCAGTCCAGGGCGAATGGGGTTGAAGTCTGTTATTTGGGACAAAACTGATGGAAGTGAAATAGTGAGTGCATTTACACTACAGCGAGACTGGTAGCTGCAGTTTGGAATCCAGTCAGGCAGTACCTGGTTCACACTGCTTCGCTCCTGCCTGGCTAGAGCTCCAACTGTCCTGCCCAGGAAAGAGCTTGGTGTGTGCATGTGTATTCTCTGTCAACAATTAACATTTTAAAAATATGTGTAGAATGTGGAGGGGAGAGTGCCAACTCGCTAACAATGTAATGTTTAAAAAGTGTTAATGGTTCAAAAGACCCTCCGAGCACTTTTAAAATTTAGATTTAAACACTACATTGGATCGACACTACAGATGATGCCAAATGGAAGTGGTGCGAGACTTCTTCCTCTAGGGAATTTCATTCCACTGAGCTCGAAAGTCGGGTTGGGGTCTGACTCCTGATCAATACGTTTGCTATCAATGCAAAGTGAAAACGCTTTTGCACTGATGCTAAACTTGTATGTGTAAATGCACCCTAGGTTTATGCAAATCATCAAGCTGTACCGGTCTGCACTAATGACACACACATTGGGAACACATTGGTGTCTGAGATAATTGTTAAAAAAAAGTTAACTACATCACCAAAAGCTGAAATCACTTATATTCCAGCAGGACTTGAATTATGTTAATAATGAGGATCATTTAGCACCATGAGCCTTTTCTTACAATATTCCATAAAGGCTGCACTATGTTTGGATTGTTACCCTAAAGGGGAAGAAATGGCTTGTACTGCAAGAAGGGATCTCATCAAAAAATCATACTTAAATTAATCTGTGGTTCCTTCATTCAATGTAACCATGTCAATGCTTATTATACATCTTCAACCCATGATATTGTATACCCTCTTGCCCCTATCAATTTTTCCGCAATTGAGCCTAGATGGTTTTCACTGAAAGCTTGTTTGTCTACCTCCTTTAAATAGGTTTAATTTCCTTAGAAGAGTAAGAGCTTTTATATATGTTGCTGCAGAAATAGTGGTTGAACACAAATTGTACATTAATAAGGTTTGAGGGAATGATATTTCATACTGGCATTTTTACATTTTTTTTGTTTTCAGTCCATAGATTGAAATGAGAGAAGGCTAAAATCAACTTTGAGTTGCAATTAGGAGCCAGTTAGTGGGGGCTCATTAGCTCTGTTGGTTAGAGCATGGTGCTAATAACGCCAAGGGTGCAGGTTCAATCCCCATACTGGTCATGTACCTTGCTTGGTGCTGCTTTGCCTAAGTCACAGCAATTCCTTTCAACTAAACACACACAAAAAAAGGCTAAGCAGAGCTATCATCCATCAAATTACTATAAGTGTCAGCATTACTGACAGAAAAGTCACAAAGGATCTGTTAAACCCTTGGAGAAATGTTGCCCCACCCCTAAGAAGTGTCTTCTGTACCAGGCATGGGAGGAGGCAACTTAAAAGTTGTCAGCACTAGTCATCACAGTCCCAGATGTGGCTGAGGGAGATCTAGGTCTTGAATCCCAGCAAGCTACCAAGAATCCTACAGCTAACCAATATACTTCACCCTTGAAGGTTAGTGTGCTCAGTTAGCTAATACATCTGAAACAAAGCACAAGCACCAATCACACACTATAGAATAGATGAAATAAATGCCTGCACATGACTTGAACATTATGCTGAGTATTTATTAGCAAAAGCCCAGCATAAAATAAGGGGGAGGGATGATGCCTGAAGACAAGGAACTATTGGCAATGTTGGATTGGAGGAGAGAGGAGGGGTGTGGGTAGTAAGGGAGACAAGGAAATGTCAAAGATCGTCTGGCTGGAGATGATGACCACAGATGCATGAAGGCCTTGAGAGATGGCAATGTTGAGTGGATGACCAAGGATATGAGTAGGGTAGTTCATATGAAGGGTAGGATTGAGAGATGGTTGTGGATTCGAAGGAAAGAGGCTAAGGGAGTTGAGGCATAGAAGTTTACAGCACAGAAGGAGACCACACGATCTATTGTGCCTGTGCTGGTTCTTTGCTAGAGCAATCAAAAACTAATCACACTGCCTTGTTATCTCCCTATCGGCCTAGATCTTCCTCTGCTTCAAATATTTATTCACTTTTCCCTTAAAAGATGCAATGGTCTCTGCCTCAACTATTCCCCGTGGCAAAGTATCCCATACTCCAACAACTCCGTGTAAAGACTTTTCTCCTAGCTTCCCTCCTCACTCTATTAGTGACAATTTTAAGTTGATGACACCTTGACCTGTTCACTCAATCAAAATCTTTCATCATTTTAAAACTCTCTAATAAATCTCCTCTTACCTTTCTCTGCTGCACTGAAAATATTCTCAGTGTCTCTAGACTCTCCTAATGACTATAGTTCCCATCTCTGGCATTATCTTTATGAACCTACCCTGTGTGCTCTCTATGGCTTTAATATCTTTTCCATAGTAAATATAATGGAAAAGAAAATTGGGCCAGCTAGCAATGCATTGTCATTCTTTTTGCACTATCATCCAAGATGAATTTTACCCTTAATATTATTAGTGTTTTCTTTACCCACAGCAACTGCATGAACAAACCTTTATGTAAGCATCGATCAGTTTTGCATATATCATGTGTTACTGAATTTCAATCTGTATGGCTGTATATCTAGAGGATATATTGATTATAAACTCATATTAAAATGTCCAAAAAGTAATTAAGCAAAGCTCCAGAATGTTCATCTCCATTATTCGCCTCAGGCTTGCTGGCCGCTACAGATTTCACCCCCTCTTCAGGCCCAGCAGCACAGGTGCCATTGTGTTCTTCAGAGGATTTAATTAGTTCAAGCAAAACCTATTTCTATAAACTCAAATTCAATTTCCAACTAAACGGGCATCCAGCTCCTATTTGGTGAATAACTGACCTAGCATTGATTACTTTGGTACCATTTATCTACTACTGTGGGGGGAAACTTGATTTCTTCTAGCCTCTAATTTTGCTCGAGGCTTATTAATTTTAGATATATGTCGTCTAGTTCTCCATCTCAAGTCAAATAACCCATGTTGTCTATAACATGTGTTAGCATCTGACTGACCTGGATCACGCATTCCCCCCCGCCTCCCATAATTTTATTTTCTCCAATAAAATAAAGTTTAATTCTGCAAGTGTCTCTTCATAACTCAAGAGTCCTAAATCCCAGAAATTGCTGATTTTTTAAAAGCTCATACAGCAATGCTAAAAAGGAGAACAAGGATGCTGCAGTCAGTTTCTTCATGCCCTTAAAAGGGACTACCTATTGAGCGCCTAAAGAAACTGACCGCAGGATGCACGGTATATGCTGCTGTCAGTCACAGACCAATTTGGCAATGGGGCCTGAAACAGGCGTTAGGCAGCTCTTGCTCATCCTCTGAGGCAGCAAGATAAAGGAGTTAACTGTTACAACAGTTACTTAAGAAATATTGCAGAATCAGTAAGACTGGAGTTAAAATTCCTTTTATGGAGCTGATCTCTGTTAGACCATCTCTGGTGGGAGGGGGAAGAGGAATTTCACACTACTTGGCTTTAGATTGGGATCTGATGCAAGTTAAACTTTTACTTTCATGTCTAAGCACACTTGAAACTGCTTTACATTGATGTAAAAGCTGCTGCATCGTGTACCAACTCAATCTGCCATTAAAAATACCACCATCGCTTGCTTATTTCCTTGCTCACCTGCATACCACCAACTGTAGAGCAAGATAAATATGCAAATAGTGAAATTATTCTCAGTACATTTTGCATTGAACACAAAAAGATAGCCAATTGTGAGGTACAATACAGGGCGCATTAACTATGTATCACAATTGTAATACAATTTTGGTATCGTAGGAAACTTCTTTAGTTGCTAGTGCTATGTTAATGGTATTCTATTATAATCTTACTGTTAGTTCTATGTCTTCATAGGCACCAACCTATTGCTAAACATACAATATAAAATAGAGATTGTGCACAGGTGCAAAGATTCAATGGTGGCAAAGCCTTCCCCCAAAAAAGTACGTTTTAAAAGTAAAAAAATCCTCTCGTTCTCCACTGTATCACAAATCACTGACGATCCCATACAGGCTATCCAAGTTCTAAAATTGTTCACAGCAGTCGAGACCAGCCAGCAGTACACCGTGCAAGTATTTAAGTACATACATGCAAAGCTCTGCCTTCACCAACAATTCAAGTAGCCAGTGTAAACACACCATTGCTGAAAGCCGTGTTGACACTGAGCTCTTGTGGATATTAATTACTTATCCAGTCACAGCTTGGATAATTGGGCACTAGTTAACAAGGAAGTTGGACAAGATATCAGCAAACAGTACCTTACCTTTTTTTTTGTGACTGTGCTCCTCTGTCCACACTGCTCTTATATTTACAAATATGTGTAAATGATCTGTGCAGAAGCATCCCTCAACCAAGCATCATAACAGGTTCATCCGCCAGCGATGGCCCAATTAGCAGTTTATTAATGTGTGTCTGAGTTGCTCAGCGCCATTCCATCTTAATGCAGTTTAATTATACACATGGCACTCACTGATCTACTATTTTAAATAGTTTGCATTAAATTTGAAAGAAGTGGGAACTAATCTCAGATTTATACTCCAGTGAAGGTACTGCTGTCAAGATAATTGCTCGTTTCTGGGGCACCGCTGTGAGTTTAACCTGTTGCAGTGCATGGCTGAAGCACACATCTGCACCATTTAACACGTATTTGAAATCCGTGACTTACATTGAGATGGTCAGGAGGAAACATTGCTCCTTACTTTGAATTAAGAAGGAGAATAGGCTGTTCATTCTACAGACCATGTATAGTTTGCTCTATCGTGGACTTCACCCAATTTATTTAATCTCTTGAGGGAAGGTTCTGCTGCTCCAGAACGCCAAAGCTGATTTGAGCAAAACCCCAGAAATCCTCTCAGCATTTTAAAAATCAGGATCATGTCTTTCAGTCTTCTGTTCCCTAATGAAAACACAGGGAGTTTGTGACTTTCCCTTCAGAAGTTAGAATGTACCTTCTGGAATTAACTTTGTCCCTCTTCTCACACGCCACGTCAAATGTCCTTTTGAAGGTAAGACGCCTTCATCTATACAAAGTTTAGAAATAACTTGTTTTTAGTCAGAAGAGCCTGAACTGCATCCCAGAAAATATACTTCAGTGGCACACCGGGAATCAAATGCTACAAACCCTGTTTCAGAAAGTCATGAAAATCCTTTCCACAGTAAGGGTTTTGCATACGCTATATCTTTCTCATCCAACTGCAATGTACGGATTAATTTGTTTGAAAGTTGTTTCTGGCCCACAAGAGTAAACTGTGGTTCATATTACACTACCTTCAGGACACCAGAGCATCTATAACTTTGGGTGCATTTATACTGCACCGAACGAATGTCTCCCGAAGTCACTTTGGTTTTAGACTGCTGATTGACACCAACTCTCCCTAAACCCAATAAACCCAATCTTACCTCCTGGGTTTATATTTTATCATGACGTGTGCGTGTGTGTGTGTGAGGGCATCACAATGCTAGGACCGCATGCGCACATGACAGCTAATATTATTATAATGCAAAACCTTTGCTATAGCACACCAATAGGGGCCAGCAACTGCTTAAAGATTTTCCCTGAAATCCCCAACGTTGCCTGTTGCAGCCGCTCCACAGTGCATGTTTGAACCTGATCTGCGGAAGACCACGTTGCTACTGCCTTCTGCGGTGGGCAATTCGGGTGTAAAACCACCAGCTCCTGAGAGCTTCCCTTCAGCAGTTCCAGTCGGATCAATGGGAGATCATTGGCCTCAATCCCTATTCACACTCGACGTCCGGCTGCTGCATAAATTGTACTCTCATTGTCCTTAATGAAATATAATCAGTGGATATCTTTTACCAGGGCATAGTTGTGACTTTCTAGAGTGTAAACACATGTGCTGTGGATGTTAATGTGACTTACAAGTGTTACTTGCCATCCGCCTATTTATATTTCGATGAAGGGATTAAGATAGTTTCCGATCATCGCAGTGAAAGGCGTTGAGTGGTGCTGCAGTTGCTCACTTTATTTAGTGTCCCGAAAATCTTACGAATATCCTACTCCTCAGTTATGATCAAGTTGAGACTTCCATAAAGTTCTGTTGGTCAGAAGTCAAATCTAAGAAAGCTAGAAGTGAAATGTGTGACTTTATATTAACTGCAGATCCCAATGGCAGTAATCAAACTCGACTGGAGTCCAATGCTGCCTTTTAATGCTTTAAAGGAGATCGCGTGTTGTAGCGCTAAGAGGATTTTACAGCTATTTGAATTTACAAATGTTTGAGATTTAGCGGTGCAATAGCATCAGGTTTATCAGCAGACCTATTACTGTCCACGAACGGAACTCCTGAAGTTCTCTCGATTTAGTCTCGAGAAGTCACATGTCCATTCTCCAGACACCGATATCACAGCTGCCGGACATTTACAAGCCAATGGAGGGAACCGATTATTTAGCAACATCGTTACGAAGAAATTGATCTCCACAGGACACATTACAGGGTTTCCAACCAGAGCAGATCACGACAGATGTTCCGTATGTATTGTTGGCAAACGCTGATGTAATAGGAAATCTCGGAATCTATCATTGATTATTGAACAACCTATCACTGATCTGCACCCATCACAAACATTGACATTATAATGATCAATCGCGGTTTTCAAACTGGCCGATGTATTCAGATGGTTGTATTTTGCAAAATAAAGGTTAGAATTGGTCTTACTCAATTGGCGTTACTGTGTACAAATATCTGAGTTTGTACTTTACAAGTTGATATAATTTTCACTCTTGTAAACGCTTCAATATCCTGAGTTGCTTTACTGTTGGAAATGGGCAAACTACATATATATGGGAGAGGGAGTTCTAACTATATATTTAGATTGCATTCCCTTTAGAAAGTTTAAAATCGTTGTACTGTATATGTAATGCTATTTTTTGATAACCGTTCGGTTTCTGAGGTTAATTCTTCCTACGCCTGTCCTTCCAATAGTTTGATCCTCTCTGTCTGCAATGTTATAATGTAAAAAAAAAGCCGCCCATTAACACACGAACTATGACAGCTGCAGAAATTTTAACAAAACAAATTCATAACAAGCTTTTGTATGTCCCTGCAGATGGTTTAAATCTGACCCGTCAACAATTTCACCACTGGGGAAATTACACTGATTGGTGGTTCTGTATAAAGATAAATGACTGAAGTTGTTCTTTTTCTAGAATCGGCCTAATTGTGTGTATATAACATGTGAGGTCTGGAAAGAGGGCAAAGAATGTCTCTTTACTGTCTATTAGAACATAATTACTTGATTATGTCTTATACCGTTAAAAATAGAACTAAAATGGCAAGAGGCGCAACTAACTTAGAGTCCCATCGATGTGTGCAAGTTAAGTTTTGTTTGCAAAGCAGAAGACTGCGAGTTAAAATAAAATTCTCCCGTGAGTAGTTATTGACGAATCATACATATTCGAATTGTAAGCAATGTTTTCAGCAAGTATTCGTTTTATTAACATCAGTGAGTTTTACAGTTTACTGTACAAATAATACTGAAACAAATTCGCTGAGAGAAATTTGCTACAAAATTTTCCCTTGGTTTTTGCCTCACTTTTACCGCCAATACGCATTTTCATTATAAACAAGAGAACAATATATGTAACATCTTGGAAAAATATATTCAACACAGAATCCTGACTCCATTAAAAAAAAACAACGTCCAATTTTTAGAAAGACTTTCAAAATTGATAGTAGACAATAATGTTACCATGTTGTACACTGTTGGGGGAAAGCTGGATCTGAAACGTCATTCATTCCCTTCAGAACTATTTACAGTTTGCATTTTAGCTCCAGAGCAGACGGGTCGTGTGTGCATTACTTTTTCACTATGTCCAATGTGGTTTTTACCATGATCTGCCAGACCTTCTTTATAATAGCCTCTGACTACAACCTCGAATACGAAATAACGTGTCTTATAGCTTCCTGCTAATTGAGAGCAGCGTAGAAAACACCCTTTTATCACCTCCCTATAGGATAATTGGTATAGCTCTCAAACTTGGCACCACAGAGGGTAGGTTTTTTAATTTGCTTACAGGAAAAGATAGTTCCATTTTACAAATGGGCCGAAATAAAAGCTAGTATGATCGAATAATTAAAGGCATAAATAAGGAACACATTAAAAGATTGCAAGTTCTATTGCCATCTAAAAGGTGAAACAATGGATGCCATAAAATGTTATGCCAAATTTATCAACCATTCCTTTTACAATTATTAGCTATTTAACTTAAAAAAAAATCCTTGTACAATCTTGATGCAAAGACTTTTGGGGGAGAAATTCTCCTCCTTTGCGCCTCCCGTGGGGGGCGCTAACGGGGCACAAAGGCCTTTACACCCAGCCATGGCGCTAACCGCGCCTCCCGCCAAATTCCGCGAGAGGTTAGCAGTTGCGCCCGGAGATCATGACGTCATCTCCTGGCGCATCGTCCCGGTAACGCCCTGGCAGAAAAATTCCCCTTCGCCCCCTGCAGCAGCGTCGGGTGATGGCAATGACTGCTACATGGGACGCGAGCAGGACGGCCGGCCGCTAGCGGGGCGGAAGTTAAAGATGAGGTGGCCGCTGCCCTGAAAAAAATGTCGGCTTTTTTGAAAAATGTTTTTTTTTTGCTCCGGACGCTTGAGTGCTGGGCTGATTGCAAGGCACCCCCGCACCCCGGTGCTGCATGTAAGTCAGGGGATTTAATTCAGGGAAGAGCCCCTGCAACGTGTCAGCGCCACGTGGCCCAGTGGGTGGCACTGCTGAGCCGTGCGCCCCGGGTCGCGAACTTCCCCCCTCTTGTGCTCCAAGAAGGAAGTGGAACAGTTGATTTAGCGCTCCACTTCCCTCTTGGAGCAAGAGGTGGGAATTTTAGAAAGGCTGGAAGAGGTTAGCACCTGCCGCTAACTTTTCCAGCTTTTCTGATTTAGCGCCCCAAACAGGGCTCGAGGGGAATTTCTAGCCCAAACTGTGTCCTAAAGATGGTGAACACTTTCAGTGTAAAACACTGTCCTCTTTTTCTCTTTGGTTTCCCTAAAATGCTATTTTAATTCCAGAGAAATACTTTTTCCATCATTTCTTTTTTTACAATAACATGGTGGAAAAACGAAAATGCTGACTGTCAACACAATGTAGAACCATTGAGCATGTCCTATAGTAGACCAAACAAAATGAAGGGACTTTAAATCTGTAATACTTTAGGGCATGGTAAAAGTGCTACTGCAGTCCACAAATGGTTAACTATACTTAAATAAGTAAGAAATCAAGAAAAAAAAATGCAGAAATCCCTGGTAGAGTCACATTACATTTTTAACAAAATCACAGTAATAGAAATTTATAAAAACTCCAATACTTCACATACCTTTTTTTTTAAATCACAAAAATAAAAGAATTTTCTGTTGTGCCTAATACAATTTTCCACCCAGTGCTTCACCCTCAGAAAATGTACTTGAAGCAACCCAGCAAGTTGTGTTAATGGTCCTCTAAAGCCGTCAAATTCTACATAAAACAGGTTATGAAACCCATTGTTGCCCTGTTATCTTGCTGCAACATTAATTATTGATTCACTTCATCACTCTTAGATCATCATAGATTCCACAAATTTACTTTGCATTTACTCTCGAACACTTTGGCAGCTTGTTCAGAGTAGATCCACGTAGAAGCCCCTTTATTTTCCATCGTAACAATTCTTCTGTAGATAATTGGTTGAGAACAAAGACTCTGGATCATCAGTTTTATTCCATCAGATTGCAGAGAGGTATTTTTTCTTCAGCCTGTGAGGGATCCGCCATACCAAAGGGCTGAAACCAAGATGAAATGGAAACATTTCATTTACAATATTGCAGAACCAAGCCTAAACAAAGTCGATCTAGAACCAAGTTGGCTCTTTGCTTTTCTCTTGATGCAGAAGCCCTATTAAAAGAATTGGAAATGTAACTATGTAGCAAAACTAGCTTCAAAATATTGTTTTCCAACTTATCAGCAATTGCCTTAAAGTTATCATCTCTCTTTTTGGACAAATAAAAAGGAGGGAAATATTTGAAATCCCACTCACAAATTGATCCTAAGATACCTGTGAATTTTCATGGGTTGGGAAAGGGTCAATGAACAATACACTCTATTGTAACAAAAGAGGAAGGTAATATTGTATTTAATTATTTTGGAAAGGATCAAAACTGGAACCTTTGCGATTTGTATAGCTCACACCAAACAATGCAAGAAATCACTGGAAGGGAGACTCCAGCTTAACAGATGATTTAATGATTTTTTAAAAGTTTCTTTCACCAGTACATACCCACAGACTGTCAAATAGCAACAGAATAAATATCGGACAAAAGTAATAAAAGAAGTTTATTAAAGATTGCAAAAAAGGCAAGAATCTATGACTTGTTTGCTTTAAGCTGTTGGTGCTTGTGGACTGAAATAATAACTGAAATATTGGTAGTGCTGGTTATTTTTTGTGCAACAGCACCATGCTTTTGGTGTAGCACTTATAAAAGTTCACAATACTTCTACTGCAACTTTAGCAAAGAAGGAAGGGGATCGTGAAAAGATCAGAAGCAAGCTCTTAACAGTAAAATGCTGTATTGAGCCAATAAAATATATTATACAATGGTAGCTCAGGCTTAAATCTTTAAATATGCTAGCATGGTGACACAGATGTTGGTACGCTGATACAATGTGCTACTCAGGGGTAAGGCATGGATTTTCCTTCAGGATTCCCTTCATGGGGAGTTTCCCATCTTGGCCTTTCCATCAAGGTGGAGCATTAACTAAAGATTAGCTATCTCCTCAAAGGATGGAAGGAGAGCTCCAAGAATGAGTTGCTCCAGGTTGGTCTTCTACATCTCCTAGCAACCAGCTGAAAAGTGACACTGGCATAGGCCCTGGGGCACATCACCCAGCCTTTCAGCTTGAGCATGCCATGGGGAGAATTAAAAGGAGGGACTTTTATTTGAATGGGTTAAATAAATAGGAATACTGTCAGATACTGCATATTATAGGCAACTTCATTGCTTTTATTTTTTTTTCAATTTTGTTATATGAAAGTTGTCATTATAACACACTTATGTAATATTTTTGAGTGTAAAATGTAATAAATTGGTTTACAAACGAACTATTTATATTTAGGTTCCAATCCTAATTTTCAGCTCCCACACTTTATCTTTTGGTATTCTCTCCAAAACTATTCTGCCTCATTAGCTCTCATCCTGCCTTTAAAAACCTCAAATAAACTCTCTTTGTTCCTTCTCCTCTATTCTCATCAATTCCTGCTTGATGTCCACCTAACCTCTTTGCATAGCACTTAGACATTTCTTTTTACAAGAGCAGCACTGTATAAACATAACTTGTTGAAATTATTTTTTCCAATTTTCTTTTATATCCTCTCCTGAAGATAATGGCTCTTGCTGAAGTATAGCTCTCAGATACCTTGCAGATTAGTCAATCTTTAAGTGCGAGTGTCAGAAGGCCATTTGACTGTGAGGTATCACAGCTGAGCCTGGTTCTGTTCTTGCCTAACATTCACACGTGCACGTTTCAAAACGGCCACTGGATAGTTATCGGGAGGGATCCCCTCCAACTTAGCTGCGATCAGTTAACTCATCATAGACCACAGAGAGAACCTGGAATCATACTCATCTGTATGGCTGAGTACCAAAGAGGGTGGTGACTTTACTTACAAAGTCATTGTGGGAACTTTATGTTAAATTAGAAACAAACAGTAACAGAGTGTCATTTAAATCCAGTTTTATTTATTCTTTATTCATGTTCTGTTCAGGACTAAAAGGGAACATGAAGGAAAGACTAGCAGATAATATTAAAAAAAAGAGAAAGGCTTTTGCAAGCATATAAAAAGTAAAGAATAATTAAAGAGCAGGTAGGACCACTAATGAATGAAGAGGGAAATCTAGTTGTGGTGGATGAAAGTATTATGGAGATATTAGATATGTTGAGGACAATTTTCAACTTCACTGCCTGGGCGGTAACCTGGTGGAGCAGATCACTCATCTGTTGTAAAACCCGCCTGATTTTCATTCCATTGATTTCAACGGAACAATAATCGGGCGGTTTCTACATTGGGTGGGCAAATGCTCTGCTGGGTTACCGCCCAGGAGTGAAGTTGAAAATTACCCCCGTTGTATCAGATTTTACAAATGGTGATGGAAATGAGATTGCTGGTGTACTAGAAGAAGATAGGGCACAATAGTTAGAAATGCCGATAGAAAAGAAATTGGTTCTGAAAATATTAGCAGAACGCAAGTGGATAATTCAGCTGGCCCTAATGGCATGTGCCCCAGGCAATTGAAGGAAATCAGAGAGAAGATAGAAGAGCATCTGACCACAATTTTTCAATCATCCTTAGATATGCAAGTTGTGCTGGGGGACTGGAGGGTAGCCATTGTAATACTTCTGTTGAAGAAGGGAGAGAAAGATAAATCAGCTAACTATAGACCTGTTAGTTTAAATTCAGTTATGAGCAAACTTTTAGAATCTGTAATTCAAGACAAAATTTGTGGGCATTTAGAAATGCATGGATTAATAAAAGGCAGCCAGCATGGATTTGTTAAAGGCAAGTAATGCTTGAAAAATTTAATAGAGCTTTTCAATAAATGATTGATTGGATAGATAAAGGGAATACAGTAGGTGTGGTGTATATGGATTTTCAGATGGCATTTACTAAGTTGTCTCGCAGGAGGCTGGTTACAAAAATTCAGGTGTACAGTATAAGAGGAACTGCATTAGCATGGATGGAAAGTCAGTTGAGGGACAAGAAACAAAGAGCTAGGGTAAATGGATATTGCTTAAATTGGAGAAGGGTTGTAAGTGGTGTACCCTAGAGTCAGTGCCAGGTCCCACTTTTGCTCTTGGGATATATAGATGATTTGGACTTGGACATAGGGGGCAGTATATTGAAATTTACTGATGATACAAAAGTATTGAGTTTGGCAAGCAACAAGAAGAACTGTAAAAGACTTCAGGAGGATAGAGCCAGGTTAGCAGAATGGGCAGGCAGCAGGCACAAGCAATTTAATGTGGAGAAGTGTGAAGTAATGTATTTTTGTGGAAGAACAATGGCAATATATACTAAATGGAAAGATTCTGAAGGGTGTGGAGGAACAGAGAGATCTAGGCGTTTAACTACATAATTTTCTGAAAGTGAGAATGCAGGTAAATAAAGCCATAAAAAATGTCAACATTTTGAGTTTTATAAATAGGGACATAGAGTACAAGAGTAAAGAAGTAATGATAAATTTGTAGAAAATAATAGTTAGCCCACAGTTAAGAGTATTGTGTGCAGTTTTGGGTGCCTTGTTACAGAAAGGGTATTAAAGCCAGCACAGGTTAACTGGGATGATGCTAAGATTGGGAAACTATAGTTATGAGGAGACACTTGAGATACTGGGGCTATTTTCACTGAAGCAAAGAAAGCTAAGAAGAGATTTACTAGATTTTTTTTTTTATTATAAGGGGTAGTGTGAATAGGGAAAGACTAGAATCCTCTGGTTGGAAAGTCAGTAGTGAGGGGTTATCAGTTTAAAATAGATATTAAGTGAGTGATGAGGGAGATTAGGAGAAATGTCTTTATTCAGCTGTAGTTGAGGCAGAGACTATAGCATCTTTTAAGGGAAATTTGGATAATATTTGAAAGGGAGGAAGATACAGGGCTATAGAGAGACAGCAGGGAAGTGGGATTAGTTTGGATTGCTCCAGCAAAGAGCCAGTACTGACACAATGGCCTGAATAGTCTCTTAGTGCTGTAAACTTCCATGGTTCATATTGTTTCATTAATTCCAGCCTGAGTTATTTGTTTTGCTATACTGTGAGAATATTTAGATAAATACCTTTTTTATAATTAAATTCAGTATCTCCAAATTTATATATTAGTTATATTTTTAATGTTCCTTCAGGGCTTTGATGAAAAGTAATATTCTACTTATTTGAAGTAACACTGTATGAAAATCTTAACAAATAAAAGCATTGGTGATATATCCTGGTACAAACAATTTAAAGGAAACAACTTCCTTCTTACCTGTGTCAAAGTTTACCCCTTGTGCCATATCCAGAGTTCCGTGAAAGGCTCCAGTCCATGAAGAACTAGCAGCAGTAGCTGTAGGATCTGTCTTTGTGACCTCACCCGGTGCTGTGGTAATCCTTGCTGCCCTCACTGATGGTACCAACAATGACCCGTAACGAGGGTCTAGATGTGGGCTATGATGGTGGGTGTGGGCATGTGGGTGGTGCATATGCGGGTAAACCTCATGCACAAGTGGGTAGCTGGAACTCCCTTGTGATGCCAATGTGTAGGGCCATGGCTCAGCGTTTGGTGGGGGAGCGCTGGCCTGGTGTAGTCCATGTCCAGGCCAAGCCATGGGATCTGGGGAATGAAACACACCACTAGTCGCAGCGGAGAAATCGGGGTGACTCCCACTCAGACAGGGTGGTGCTGGGGCCTGGTAAGTGCTGCTCCAGAAAGAAGCAGGAAAATTGTTCTTCTGACTTGTAGAAAATGGTGATCCTTCTGAAAACAAAAAAGTGGAATTAAAATTTGCTAGATGCTTTGGATTTTCTTTGTAATATGCTACTTTATATAGATAGAATATATGTATATATATAATTAGATAGATAGAATATATGTATATATATATATTTATATATATATAGATAGAAAATATATAAATAAAAATAGATAGAATATATGTAAGATAGTATATATTAAAAAATTAGATCGTATATATACACACAAGATATATATATATATATATTCCAAGATAGATAGAATATATATATATATAAAAGATAGACAGAATATATATACACAGAAGATAGATATATCACAAGCTACAGTGAATCTCTGGACAGCGTGAGCCTTTACCTCTCATCACCTCTATAAATGGTTCACTCAACGGATCAGAACTGAACACAGAGGAAAACAGCATCTGTTACTGTCTATATTAACTGGAATAAAACGACATGTCGTGTATTGGCATGAGAGTGTTAGTGTGAATAGGGTGACGGATCGTAGCCTGATCTGAAATCTTTCCTAACCATTAGTAAACGTGTTAGTAGGCTTTCTCCGCCAATGTTTTTTTTAAAATTTGCACGTTTCGGATAATATTCCGCATTGTGCCTTCACCGTCATCTTGTTACGAAATGCAAATATATTAGAGATGTAAACAGCAGATTTTCCAAAATCATGAGGTTCCATTTGATAAAACTAAATCGATCCGATTTGGTGATTGAGAGCCGTCGCTGGGAATTCACAGTCACTGCAGTTAGAACGTGGCATATCGGTCGTTACAATCTTTCCTGGTTAATTATGTCATCTGTTGAAT
Source organism: Squalus acanthias (assembly GCA_030390025.1). Classification (NCBI taxonomy): domain Eukaryota; kingdom Metazoa; phylum Chordata; class Chondrichthyes; order Squaliformes; family Squalidae; genus Squalus; species Squalus acanthias. The sequence continues at coordinate 150,220,893 of CM059429.1, forward strand.
ACAACTGCATTGCCACCAAGGTGCACGAAAATAAACAGAACGGTAAAATCGCCAAGAGTAAAGTTTAGCAGAAGGATAAGGGACCTGCCTGGGTAAGAGGCGTCAGTATAAGTTGCTCTTTAGCAGGTTTGCAAAGTGCAGTTAATGGGCATGTCTGTCAGTAAAACTCCAACTGTGTACTTTATATTATAGTTGAGCAGAAAAAAAACTTTTTCAGAAGCAAACACAAAAGTGCGATCTCTTTCCAAAGACCATCAGAAGTACCCGACCTTCGAACTAGCCCTCGCTTGTTTATAAACCAGAGAACATTTATTTTGGGACTTGGTCATCATTGTAAATAATTGGAATATGGAATATGCATAATTTCATTCCGTCCATTGTAATCGCATTTCCTTTATCGCTGGTTGCAAGATTAAGTTATCAAATGGACAGTGAAACCAAATAATGTCTTTGCTGTACATTGGATCGCGGTGTGTAAAATGTTCAAATATTGCACTTGAAGACATACTCCAACTAAAACTCTTAAAAACAAGCTCCAAATGGACGCCTGCAGATGGAGATTCTCCAGTTGAGGACTCGAGGCCAAGATCCTCATTTAGTCCCATCTCCTATCGTGCACGGTAATTAAAACCCGTCAGCATTTCTTCACACAAAGAGTGGCTTTAGAGAAATATTTACCAATAACCTCCGAAATAAGCGAAGTACTGTTCATTAGAGCCGCAGTATTCGTTTTCTAAAGTTGCGGTCCCTACCTTTCCACAAGGAGCTGGAAGAAGCCCGGGGCTTTGAGCTGGGGTTGTCAGCGTTGAAGTTGCTGGACTGGCTGAGGGCTCTGCTGAAATGTTCGTCTACCACGGCGCCAATGTCCCCCTGGAAGTAGGTGAGCAGCACACATCTGGAACTGATGTACTCGGCCTCAGGAGGCTGCTCCTTCTCGCTCTCTTTACTCTGCGAGTTGCTCTCCATTGACTCCTGCATCTTGCTGTACAGGGCTAACTTCTGCTGCAGAGATACAGGACCAAGAGGCAGTTCAGACACAACTTCACCCCTACACAGCTGCAATCCCCAGGCACAAATCTCCCTCCCAAAGCTCCACTCTCCTGCTTCGGGAACAAATTGCATTCTTACTGTACTCCCCTCCCCCCCCCACCCCAAAAAAACAGTCCCATTAGAAGTACAGGACTCAACACTCCTTACAGAAAACATTCGCTTTACCTTTAATGGCAAGTTTCATATCATAACTTGAACCTACTATAGATCCGGTGTAAAAATAGATACAGAAAGGCACACTGAGCCCTTTAAATATGCAGCACTCGATGTTCAATGATTAACTTCAGTGATCTGTTTGTCTTAAAGTGGAGCATTTGCTGAACAGTATTATTCGAATGTTATTTTTATATAATTAATATTAAGTATGATTTATATATTTATTAATAGAAATATACTAGAATCCAATGTCTATAACAAGCCCAGTTATGATAATGCAGGCCTTTAAGATATGTGTTTAGCTCGGCATTGCGTGTGCAGTGTATGATTTCATGAGAAAACCGGGTACTGGGTCCCTTAAATAAAAGAACACCACCAGACATCCACGATTCCAAATCATCCCTCTTTCATTTCCAATGTTTTTCTGCTCATTGTTGCTAGAATATCATTTCCATAATATCCAATATCAATCTCTTTAAAATGTCGCTTTCCCACGGTTTATTACTGTGCTCCAGCGTGTCTGCGCGCAGAACTATTCACATCTTGAATAAGTTTAACGTGGCATTATATACAGGGCAGTGTTGGAATTATCCACATCACTTTGCACGGCAGCAAATTAGACGTTAAACAATGGCAGTTTCGATTTATCCTCATTCACTTGTGTTATTCACGTGGGCTATTCACTCGGGCTATGCCCATTGGGCAATTCCCATTGGACTATTCTCATTGGGCAATTCCCATTGGGCTATTCCCATTGGGTTATCACTTGGGCTATTCCCATTGGGCTATTCATTGGGTTATTCCCATTGGGTTAGTCACTTGGGCAATTCCCATTGGGCTATTCCCATTGGGTTATTCACTTGGGCTATTCCCATTGGGTTATTCACTTGGGCAATTCCCATTGGGCTATTCTCACTTGGGCTATTCCCATTTGGCTATTCCCATTGGGCTATTCATTGGGTTATTCCCATTGGGTTATTCACTTGGGCAATTCCCATTGGGCTATTCTCACTTGGGCTATTCCCATTTGGCTATTCCCATTGGGCTATTCATTGGGTTATTCCCATTGGGTTATCACTTGGGCTATTCCCATTGGGCTATTCATTGGGTTATTCCCATTGGGTTAGTCACTTGGGCTATTCCCATTGGGCTATTCCCATTGGGTTATTCACTTGGGCAATTCCCATTGGGCTATTCTCACTTGGGCTATTCCCATTTGGCTATTCCTATTGGGCTATTCACTTGGATTATTCACTTGGGTTATTCCCATTGGGTTATTTTTGTGTATGTTTCAACAGGTACAGTTGATTGTTTGATTTGATATTTGTTCCATGTTGTGAAAGTGATTCAGTGGCCTTTTCACAAACGACGGATGTCAACATCACTATTAATGTAGGTGTAAGTTTGCAAAAGATTGGCAGATATTAAATGGTGCATTTCCAATTTTATTCAGTTGGAACTTTGCACCGCACTGTGACTGAAATTGTCAAATAGGCTCCACACATCTCTTTTTGTATTTGAATGCGCTTTACCAAACTACACCGTGTCATAAAAATATCTGCATGTGTCACAAACACTGTAAAAGTTAAACAGTTTTTTTAATGACCCTTTGATCGTGTGGAAATCTTATTAAATATAAATCCCGTGGGCTGTTTTATCCTGACCATTTTGCATGCAAGAAGAAGAATAAAACAAAAACTATTTCCATTTCTCTTGCTCTCTAGAATAATATATCCACGAATCAGATCAGCCGAGTTTCCATTTCGGAGAGCGCTTTTTGGACTAACGACTGAAACTTGGGGAGAACACACCCCTTCGACCGCGGGCTGCTATGCAGAGAATTTCAGTGCAAGCTTGTCAGACATATCAAAGAGATCGCGTCATGTGTTGTCAGACGGAATGAAGAAACCACAGCGGAATTTGACAGCTGACTCACAGCCAGTTTACAAGGCAGCTGCTAATTCGCCTCTCCTCTCTCTCTCTCTCTCCCTCCCTTCACCCAGTTTGTCTCAATCAGACGTCAATCAGACCTTGGCGGGCAAGGCTGGCAGTTTCCTTACCTGCTGAGAGTGGTGGTGATGGTAATAGGCTGCGGTGTAAGCGGCGGCGGCTGCTGCTGGTAAGTACTGGTGCGCTCCATAAGACTGATGATACATAACATCCAGACAACTCATGACCGACCCCACTCTTCGATCGCTCGGCTTGAACGGTGGGGGGAGAAATGCTGCTTAAATCTCAGGCGGGGCTCGTCCCACGCATCCTCACTTTATAAGTGCGCGTTGGAGATGGGGGTGGGGGGGAGAGAGAGAGAGATAAAGTATTAACATAAACACAGTGCGAGCCCCCTCTCCGCCTGTCGGGTGCTGGGACTCTCTAAAGTTTGGGGCTGATTGATCGGAGCATCAGCAACTCCGCCTGCACAGACCGGGCTCACTCCTGATTGGACAAGACATTGGTCCTTACTAATCCTTTTCATTGGACAAGGCATCAGCAAGCACCGCCCAATCGCAAGATTTTTTTCCACGATTTATACAGTGCTATTATTTTTTTTAAGCTTTTCTTTGAGGCAAATACTGTTTTAATATGAACACATATATTCATTATTGCACATCAACACGCCCAAGCGTATTTGATCTGTTTTGAAAACAGCCACAATTCTGTGCAAAGTATTGCTGTTACTTATAAAGCGTGCGCACATATTTAATGAAGGATATCACAACAGCAGCCGTGTGGTTGGGTTTATTTCCAGGGGCAGAAATCGAGGTTTCTGAATCAATGCAAGGTTGGCGATTTCCTATGTACAGACTTTAGGGCAATTTTTGATAGTTTAAAGCGGTAAGTGCCTTAGGCTGCGGTAATGCTGTGACCGGCACCTGTAAAGTGCATTGCCCAGTCAGAACATCGGAGTTATTCTGCCTGCTGCACATCACAGTGAGGGCAGTCACACAGGAGCTCTGTGCAGATGGCTAACCAGGAATGTTACGATAGCGCAGGTGCTCTCCGAACATTTAAAACACTGAAATGCAAGTTTGGAGAGTTCTGGTGCACCAACAGATCATCTGGGCACTTTAAAATGTGGCTAGTTATACCCAACTTAAACTGATGTAAAATAGTCCCTGTGGTGTGTCTCACATCGCTTGGCTTTAGTGTGCTTGGGAGTCAGCCTTAGCTCAGTGGATAGCACTCTCACCTCTGAGTTTGAAGGTTGTGTTTTCAAGTCCCACCCCAGAGACCTGAGCACATAATCTAGGCTGACGCTCCACTGCAGTGCTGAGGGAGTGCTGCACTGTCGGAGGAGCCGTCTTTTGGATGAGACTTTAAACCGAGGCCCCGTCTGCTCTCTCAGGTGGACGTAAAATATCCCATGGCACTATTTCGAAGAAGAGCAGGGGAGTTATCCCCGGTGTCCTGGCTGATATTTATCCCTCAACCAATGCCCCAAAACAACTGATCAGGTTGCTGTTTTTGTGCAAATTGGCTGCCATATTTCCCTACATTACAAAAGTGACTACACTTCCAAAATAAGAGTACTTCATTGGCTGTAAGGTGCCGTGGGACTTCCTTCCTTCCTTCCTTCCTTCCTTCCTCCCTCCCTGCCTCTCTCCCTCCCTTGAAAAAATAGGAGCAGGAGTAGGCCATTCGGCCCTTCGAGCCTGCTCCGCCATTCAATATGATCATGGCTGATCCTCTATCTCAATACCATATTCCCGCTCTCTCCCCATACCCCTTGATGCCTTTTGTGTCTAGAAATCTATCGATCTCCTTCTTAAATATATTCAGTGACTTGTCCTCCACAGCCTTCTGTGGTAGAGAATTCCACAGGTTCACCACCCTCTGAGTGAAGACATTTCTCCTCATCTCAGTCCTAAATGTCCTACCCCATATCCTGAAACGTTGATCCCTCGTTTTAGACCCCCCAGCCAGGGGAAACATCCTCCCTGCATCCAGTCTGTCTAGCCCTGTCAGAATTTTATACGTTTCAATGAGATCCCCTCTCAGTCTTCTAAACTCGAGTGAATACAGGCCTAGTCGACCCAATCTCTCCTCATACGACAGTCCTGCCATCCCAGGAATCAGTCTGGTGAACCTTCGCTGCACTCCCTCTATGGCAAGTATATCCTTTCTTAGGTAAGGAGACCAAAACTGCAGACAGTACTCCAGGTGTGGTCTCACCAAGGCCCTGTATAACTGTAGTAAAAAATTGAGAGGTCGCACAACACCAGGTTATAGTCCAACAGTTTTATTTTAAATCACAAGCTTTCGGAGTTAAAACTCCTTCGTCGGGTGAAGTGAGGAGATACAGAATCGTCAAAGCATATATAGATAGAGAACAAAGCATGTGTAACTTACAATTGCAGATAACTGAATTCAATCATCCTGACTGTTTATCTGCCGAGGTGTGATAAAGTTAATCAGGTCAGGAAGGTACCACATCAAAGACATAGCAAGATACAACTGAGACAATGAGGTGGAATCGCATGGGGTCGAACGTGTCAAAAGCTGCCGTCTGTATGTAAAACGATTAACTTTAAAATTTTTACTTTTTTACTGGGAATCACATCTGTGAACAAGCCAACGACGACTCGAGTCCGGATCACGTCATGTATCGTGACATAAACCCAAGATCCCGATTGAGACCGTCTTCATGAGTGCGGAACTTGGCTATCAGTTTCTGCTCGATGATTTTGCGTTGTCGTGTTTTCCTAAGGTCGCCTTGGAGAACGCTTACCCGCAGATCCGAGGCTGAATGTCCTTGACTGCTGAAGTGTTCCCCGACTGGGAGGTAACAATCCTGCCTGGCGATTGTTGCGCGGTGCTCGTTCATACGTTGTCTCAGTGTCTGCATGGTCTCGCCGATGTACCATGCCGCGGTGCATTCTTTCCTGCAACGTATGAGGTAGACAACGTTGGCCGAGTCACATGAGTATGTACCATGTACCTGGTGGGTAGTGTCCTCACGTGTGATGATGGTATCTGTGTTGATGATCTGGCATGTCTTGCAGAGTTTGCCATGGCAGGGTTGTGTGGTGTCGTGGTCGCTGTTATCCTGAAAGCTGGGTAATTTGCTGTGAACGATGGTACTTCTGAGGTTAGGCGGCTGTTTGAAGGCAAGTAGTGGAGGCGTGGGGATGGCCTTAGCGAGGTGTTTGTCGTCATCGATGACATGTTGAAGGCTGCGAAGAACATGGCGTAGTTTCTCCGCTCCGGGGAAGTACTGGACGACGTAGGGTACCCTGTTGGTTGTGTCCCGTGTTTGCCTTCTGAGGAGGTCTATGCGATTTTTCGCTGTGGCCCGTCGGAACTGTCGATCGATGAGTCGAGCGTCATATCCCGTTCTTACGAGGGCGTTTTTCAGCATCCGTAGGTGTCCATCGCGTTCCTCCTCGTCTGAGCAGATCCTGTGTATTCGCAGGGCTTGTCCATAGGGGATGGCTTCTTTAACATGGTTAGGGTGGAAGCTGGAGAAGTGGAGCATCGTGAGGTTGTCCGTGGGCTTGCGGTAGAGTGAAGTGCTGAGGTGTCCGTCTTTGATGGAGATTCGTGTGTCCAGGAATGAAACCGATTCTGAGGAGTAGTCCATGGTGAGTTTGATGGTGGGATGGAACTTGTTTATGTTATCGTGTAGTCTTTTCAGTGATCCTTCGCCATGGATACACGATAACATAAACAAGTTCCATCCCACCATCAAACTCACCATGGACTACTCCTCAGAATCGGTTTCATTCCTGGACACACGAATTTCCATCAAAGACGGACACCTCAGCACTTCACTCTACCGCAAGCCCACGGACAACCTCACGATGCTCCACTTCTCCAGCTTCCACCCTAACCACGTTAAAGAAGCCATCCCCTATGGACAAGCCCTGCGAATACACAGGATCTGCTCAGACGAGGAGGAACGCGATGGACACCTACGGACGCTGAAAAACGCCCTCGTAAGAACGGGATATGACGCTCGACTCATCGATCGACAGTTCCGACGGGCCACAGCGAAAAATCGCATAGACCTCCTCAGAAGGCAAACACGGGACACAACCAACAGGGTACCCTACGTCGTCCAGTACTTCCCCGGAGCGGAGAAACTACGCCATGTTCTTCGCAGCCTTCAACATGTCATCGATGACGACAAACACCTCGCTAAGGCCATCCCCACGCCTCCACTACTTGCCTTCAAACAGCCGCCTAACCTCAGAAGTACCATCGTTCACAGCAAATTACCCAGCTTTCAGGATAACAGCGACCACGACACCACACAACCCTGCCATGGCAAACTCTGCAAGACATGCCAGATCATCAACACAGATACCATCATCACACGTGAGGACACTACCCACCAGGTACATGGTACATACTCATGTGACTCGGCCAACGTTGTCTACCTCATACGTTGCAGGAAAGAATGCACCGCGGCATGGTACATCGGCGAGACCATGCAGACACTGAGACAACGTATGAACGAGCACCGCGCAACAATCGCCAGGCAGGATTGTTACCTTCCAGTCGGGGAACACTTCAGCAGTCAAGGACATTCAGCCTCGGATCTGCGGGTAAGCGTTCTCCAAGGCGACCTTAGGAAAACACGACAACGCAAAATCATCGAGCAGAAACTGATAGCCAAGTTCCGCACTCATGAAGACGGTCTCAATCGGGATCTTGGGTTTATGTCACGATACATGACGTGATCCGGACTCGAGTCGTCGTTGGCTTGTTCACAGATGTGATTCCCAGTAAAAAAGTAAAAATTTTAAAGTTAATCGTTTTACATACAGACGGCAGCTTTTGACACGTTCGACCCCATGCGATTCCACCTCATTGTCTCAGTTGTATCTTGCTATGTCTTTGATGTGGTACCTTCCTGACCTGATTAACTTTATCACACCTCGGCAGATAAACAGTCAGGATGATTGAATTCAGTTATCTGCAATTGTAAGTTACACATGCTTTGTTCTCTATCTATATATGCTTTGACGATTCTGTATCTCCTCACTTCACCCGACGAAGGAGTTTTAACTCCGAAAGCTTGTGATTTAAAATAAAACTGTTGGACTATAACCTGGTGTTGTGCGACCTCTCAATTTTGTCCACCCCAGTCCAACACCGGCATCTCCGCATCATAACTGTAGTAAGACATCCTTGCTCCTGTACTCAAATCCTCTTGCAATAAAGGCCAACATACCATTTGCCTTCCTAACTGCTTGCTGCACCTGCATGTTTGCTTTCAGTGACTGGTGTACAAGGACACCCAGGTCTATTTCCCGATCTCCCGATTTCCCAATCTATCACCTACCGAAGTGGATAACTTCACATTTATCCACGTTATACTGCATCTGCCATGTATTTGCTCACTCACTCAACTTGTCTAAATCGCCATGAAGCCTCTTTGCATCCTCCTCACAACTCACAATCCCACCTAATTTCGTGTCATCAGCAAACTTGGAAATATTACATTTGGTTCCCTCATCCAAATCATTGATATATATTGTGAATAGCTGGGGCCCAAGCACTGATCCCTATGGTACCCCACTAGTCACCGCCTGCCACCCCAAAAAAGACCCATTTATTTCTACTCTCTGTTTCCTGTCTGTTAACCAATTTTCAATCCATGCCAGTATATTACCCCCAATTCCATGTGCTTTAATTTTGCACACTAACCTCTTATGTGGGACTTTATCAAAGTTCTTCTGAAAATCCAAATACACCACATCCACTGGTTCTCCCTTAACTATTCTACCAGTTACATCCTCAAAAAACTCCAGTAGGTTTGTCAAACACGATTTCCCTTTCATAAATCCATGTTGACTTTGTCTAATCCCGTTGATATTTTCTAAGTGTCCTGTTATCACAACCTTTATAATAGACTCTAGCATTTTCCCTACTACTGATGTTAGGCTAACTGGTCTGTTCCTTCCTTCCTTTTCTCCACTTTCTCCCTTTTCCCTTTCTCCCTTTTCCACTTTCTCCCTTTTCCCCTTCCTCTCTCCCTTTTCCTCTTTCTCTCTCCCTATTCCCCTTCCTCTCTCCCTTTTCCCCTTTCTCCCTTTTCCTCTTTCTCTCTATTCCCCTTCCTCTCTCCCTATTCCCCTTCCTCTCTCCCTTTTCCCATTTCTCCCCTTTTCCCATTCATCTCTCCCTTTTCCCCTTTCTCCCTTTTCCCCTTTCTCCATTTGCCCCCATTCTCCCTTTCCCCTTTCTCCCTTTTCCCCTTTCTCCATTTGTCCCCCATTCTCCCTTTCCCCTTTCTCCCCTTTTCCCCTTCCCCTTTTCTCCCTTTCCCCTTTCTCCCTTTTTCCTCTTTCTCACTTTTCCTCTTTCTCCCTTTTCACCTTTCTCCCTTCTTGTCTCCCTTTTCCCCTTTCTCCCTTTTTTTTATTCGTTCATGGGATGTGGGCGTTGCTGGCAAGGCCAGCATTTATTGCCCATCCCTAATTGCCCTTGAGAAGGTGGTGGTGAGCCGCTTCTTGAACCGCTGCAGTCCATGTGGTGAAGATACTCCCACAGTGCTGTTAGGGAGGGAGTATCAGGATTTTGATCCAGTGACGATGAAGGAAAGGCGATATATTTCCAAGTCAGGATAGTGTGTGACTTGGAGGGGAACTTGCTGGTGGTGGTGTTCACATGTGCCTGCTGCCCTTGTCCTTCTAGGTGGTAGAGGTCGCGGGTTTGCGAGGTGCTGCCGAAGAAGCCTTGGTGAGTTGCTGCAGTGCATCTTGTAGATGGTACACACTGCAGCCACGGTACGCCGGTGGTGAAGGTAGTGAATGTTTAAGGTGGTGGATGGGGTGCCCATCAAGTGGGCTGCTTTGTCTTGGATGCTGTCAAGCTTCTTGAATGTTGTTGGAGCTGCACTCATCCAGGCAAGTGGAGAGTATTCCATCACACTCCTAACTTGTGCCTTGTAGGTGGTAGAAAGGCTTTGGGGAGTCAGGAGGTGAGACACTTGCCACAGAATACCCAGCCTTTGACATGCTCTTGTTGCTACGGTATTTATGTGGCTGGTCCAGTTAAGTTTCTGGTCAATGGTGACCCCCCAGGATATTGATGGTGGGGGATTCGGCGAATGAAATCTGGAGCTGAGTGCTCCTGGCGGAACCCAAACTGGGCATCCGTGAGTAGGTTATTGGTGAGTAAGTGCTGCTTGATAGCACTGTCAACGACATTTTCCATCACTTTGCTGAATATTTTTGAGTAGACTGATGGGCGATAATTGGCCGGATTGGATTTGTCCTGCTTTTTGTGGACAGGACATACCTGGGCAGTTTTCCACATTATCAGATAGATGCCAGTGTTATAGCTGTACTGGAGCAGCTTGGCTAGAGGCGTGGCTAGTTCTGGAGCACAAGTCTTCAACACGACAGCCGGGATGTTGTCGGGGCCCATAGCCTTTGCTGTATCCAGTGCCATTTCTTGATATCATGTGGAGTGAATCGAATTGGCTGAAGACTGGCTTCTGTGGTGCTGGGGACCTCAGGAGGAGGCCAATATGGATCATCCACTTGGCACTTCTGGCTGAAGATGGTTGCAAACGCTTCAGCTTTGTCTTTTGCACTCACGTGCTGGGCTCCACCATCATTGAGGATGGGGATATTCATGGAGCCTCCCCTCCCGTTAGTTGTTTAATGGTCCACCACCATTCATGACTGGATGTGGCAGGACTGCAGAGCTTTGATCTGATCCGTTGATTGTGGGATCGCTTAGCTCTGTTTATAGCATGCTGCTTCCACTTTTTCGCATGCATGTAGTCCTGTGTTGCAGCTTCCCCAGGTTGGCACCACATTTTTAGGTACTCCTGGTGCTGCTCCTGGCATGCTCTCCTATACTCCATATTGAACCAGGTTTGATCCCTTGGCTTGATGGTAATGGTAGAGTGAGGGATATGCCGGGCCATGAGGTTACAGATTGTGGTGGAATACAATTCTGCTGCTGATGGCCCATAGCGCCTCATGGATGCCCAGTTTTGAGCTGCTAGATCTGTTCTGAACCTATCCCATTTAGCACGGTGGTAGTGCCACACAACACGATGGAGGGTGTCCTCAGTGTGAAGACGGGACTTCGTCTTCACAATGACTGTGCAGTGGTCACTGCTACCAATGCTGTCGTGGACAGATGCATCTGCGACAGGTAGATGGGTGAGGACAAGGTCTCCCTCTTTCTCCCTTTCTCCCTTTTCCTCTTCCTCTTTCTCCCTTTTCCCCTTCCCCTTTCTCTCTTCCTCTCTCTCTTTCCCTCTTATCCTTTCTCCCTTCCTTGCTTCCTTCCTTTATCCCTTTCTCCCTTCCTACCCTTCCCCTTCCTCAAAAAGCAATGACATAAATGAGGAGCCAATGGTTTTTTAACTACTGCTCTTTGTTTTTCTTCACATAACGCTATGGGATCTTTTGTGTCTAATTGAGAGGTCAGACAGGAATTTGGTGTAACATCTAATTAAAATATGGTACCACCAACAGTGCAGCTCTCTCTCAGTACTGCACTGAAGTGGCAGCCTAGACTATGTGCGCTCAAGTCTCTGGAGTGGGGCTTGAACCCATGATCTTCTAGCTCAGAGGCAAGACTGCTGCCACTGAACCAAGGCTACACTCCCTTCATAATGCAATAACTGAATTATGCCCTCTGCCAGACCAGCTGCAGGCACAGCTCTTAAAGAAGGCCCTCACCTAAATAGGATCTGAGCCCACAGCCATAATTATTCCTGCCATCATGGAACTGCTTTGGCAATAAACTCAACTTTTCTCTATCTGTCATGTAGCTCTTTCCACCACTACTAAAGTTTCCATTTAGAAAACATTTTATTTCTTCATGGTGGCATTCTCTGATTTTGGCCCAATCATTCCATACACATCCTATGAGGGGAAAAAAATTCCTTACAACAAAACCTGACAATTTTCCTACAGTTTCCCCTTGGTGCATGCTATTGTGTGTATTTTCAATCCTAGTTCCTCTACAGTAGCTATCTGTTGCTATCTAGCAGGAACCTTAGGGAATTAAGATGGCAATTCCTTGTCTTTAGTTTTGGTCCTTTTGCCATTTAAGAACAATGTGGAGAGATTGAAACCACTCTGTGTGCAATGGCTGGAATGCCACCCAGGTTTCACAAAACATTTCTTAATGAGGCCAAGAATAGGTGCTGGCAATGATATACCTACCATGTGAGTCTTCCACTGCTTCCTTATGTGGTTGGCTGTGAGTAAAGGAACACTTGCAGGAGAAGGAAGGACGTGTGAAAGGTATTCTGAAACTTCCTACAAGTTGCTGCTAAATGGTTGATGGTGTGTCACACAGTGAGGGCATGACAGATGCAACCAGGAAACTTGCTTATTAAAGTGCATTGTTACAAGGTGCCACCACCTCCAGTAATCTTGGTTGCTCTGGGAAGGTCACTGAACTTCTTCCTGCATTGAGTAGGCTTGCAGGGTTTTTTTGGAGGTTGCCTTCATTGCCCAAATTTCCACTGGGTCAGCAACATGCCCTTGAAACCAAAGATCAGTGTCCTCCTTTGCTGGATTCCAGACACTTACACCTCAACTGAAGAATCTTTAAATTAGTTAGCTTGGTGCCCAGAAGAAACACCTGTCAGACATTGCAGTGAGACAAAATGGTAAAGACACAAAATGCTGCCTTGACCTTTAGAACTGCTATAACCAGCTTAAATCAACAGCAGCACCTGCTTTTCCTCACTCCCAGAGGGGACTCCCTATAGAGGGTGCTGATAGCAGTGGGAACCTACCATGAGTATTTAATGAAATTCAAGGAGAAAAATTGGACTGCGTTTTGGCGGTCAACGCTTGTTTTGGAAAACTCTGTCAGCTTTTTTGCTGCTGTTCGATCCTGGAGCTAAATGTAATGTAGCCACAAGCATTATGAAGCAGGACATCTGTGATCTGGGTATGCAGTAGTGAACCATCAAATGCCTGATGGTTCTTAAGTCTGTTGCTATTGTCTGGTAGGAGTCTATGGTAAGAGAGTTGAGTGTCTTTGTCACTTTTACCACTATTGTCAGTCCAGTGCTGATGTTGCTCCTTGGTTGAAGTTCCATTTTCAGGAGATGACACAAATCATTAGCGAGATGCAGCCTTCTCACACATAGGTCCTCAATGAGGTTTGTCACACCACCTTGGGTAATACAGTGTCCTCATGGTCCTTCTCCCATGGCTGAGTACCTCACTGGTTGTCCATTAGTGGGATTTGCTGGTGCATCAATGCTGCTCTGTGGACTGAAGCAGTTAAGTTGCTCCTTTCAATGTCTGCTGCTCTGCTCTGTGGCGGATCTTTGGTAACTCTGTCTGTTACATCAATGCTACCTTTATAGCGGGCATCATGAACACAATGTGGGCTGGTAGGTAACTATGGGCAAATTAGTGATTTGCGCTTTTGCCTTTAAGTGGCAGTTAACTAGCCAAAAGAAAATGCCAAAGCAAGTTCCTTGCTTTAACGTGTGTGAAAATGATTTGGTCCTGCAAGAAATTTTAGACCGTGGGTTAAAATAAGTAAACCTTCTTTTAATGTTAATGAACAAAATGACTAAACATTGACACACACGTAGCACATCCATTATCTCTAACACACAGAGAAATATATGAGTTTTCAATTTGATTCAGGCTCATTCCTACAAGCTTAAGATGCAATAAAAACTATGGCCTAGAAATTTGATGGCGACATGCCCGTTGTTCAGGCGCAAAATGGGTGCCTAAGTATCCAATGTGTTGGGTAGGACGCATGTTCTTATTATGCACCGGAAGTGGGCCGCTCGCCATATTGGTAAAGGCAGAAAAAGAGGTGTTCAGGATCTACAGCTGAAACAGGCATTAGGTCCTTTGTATATGAAATAAGGGGGTTCAATGTCTGTTTGAGGCCCCCTTTGTAAAACTGGGCTGCCCTGAATGCAGCCCTTGCATGTTGCATTAAAAAAAAATGGATTTTTAAAAATTTATTCATTCACGGATGTGGGCAACACTGGCAAGGTCAGCATTTATTGCCCTTGAGCCACTGCAGTCCATCGTAGCAGCTTTTTTTGGATACAACAGTGTGGTTTGCTAATGGCCATTTCAGAGGGCAGTTAAGAGTCAACCACGTTGCTGTGGGTCTGGAGTCACATATAGGCCAGACCAGGTAAGGACAGTAAGTTTCCTTCCCTAAAGGACATTAATGAACCAGTTGAGGTTTTACAACAATCTGGTAGTTTCATGGTCAGCATTACTGGAATTTTTATTGCAGATTTATTTAATTAACTGAATTTAAATTCCCCAACTACCATGGTGGGATTTGAACTCACGTCTAACTGGATTATTAGTCCAGGACTCTGGATTACTAGTCCAGTAACATAACCACTATGCTACTGCACCCATGGATGTGGCGTCACCAGCGGTCCTTAAAGGGACCGCTGAAGGCCATTACCAGAGAGGTAAGTTTTTAAACAAGACTTACCTGAATGTGGTTCTGGGAGGTGCAGGCGTGCTCCACCTGGCTCCAGCTGAAGACCGCTGGCCCCTGTTCGGCAACTTCCTGTTAGCCCCCTCCCTGTCTCAATCGCTGTCGCTTCCCTCTCTCAATTGCTGCCCCTCCCTCCCCCACTCGCTGCCCCCTCCCTCCCCCACTCGCTGCTCCCTCCCTCCCCCACTCGCTGCCCCCTCCCTCTCCCAATCGCTGCCCCCTCCCTCTCCCACTCGCTGCCCCCTCCCTCCCCCACTCGCTGCCCCCTCCCTCCCCCACTCGCTGCCCCCTCCCTCTCCCGATCGCTGCCCCCTCCCTCTCCCACTCGCTGCCCCCTCCCTCTCCCACTCGCTGCCCCTCCCTCTCCCACTCGCTGCCCCTCCCTCTCCCAATCGCTGCCCCCTTCCTCTACCAATTGTTACCTCTTCCCTCTCCCGATGGTTGCCCCCCCTCCCTATCCTGATTGCTTTACCCCTCTCCCAGTCGGCTCCCTCCCACCCAATCAATTCCCCAGCTCTCCCAGGACCTACCTGAGGGTTGTTGTCGTTACCCCGAAAGTACAATCCTCTTCACCAGCTCTGCCTGGGGACGTTTGCAGCTCACCTGTCTCATGCAAATGAGGCATGGGACCAATATCGGGGGCCCACCCACTCTAGTGTAGGGATCCATCCGGGAGGCTGGTAGAAACCAATTTCTAGGCCATGTTGCAACATTAATGTGAACTAAAATGTGCAAATAGAATTGATTAGGAACATAATGATACCATCATTATGATTCCGCTCCTCATTATCCATTATTACTAGCTGAAACAATATCTACCGTTCGAGCGAGTAATGTTTTGAAAGTCAAGGAAAAGATCCTTATACTCCTACACATGTCTGCTCGAAGGAAAACCCTGATTATAAATAAGTGATTATCAGAGTAGTCTGAGATTAACACTGAAAGGGAAACAAAAAGAAAGCACAAGAGAGGGAAAATGGATGCAAAGTGCTAAGTAGAGACAAATACGCTTAGTTTAAATTAAATCAAGGCTTCTTTTACATTTTTGCTTCAAGTTTTCCCTCCCAAATTAAATCAGTTTTTTGAAGCCAAGTTCATACTGAGTTTGACATGTTGTATATTATTCTATCCAGCTTCATCTCCTCTACAGTTACTTGTGTGTGTGACAAGTTTAAAGTACAATTAATTATAATGGAAATGAGATTCCATGCAAAGCCTAAATAAAATCAAAGTAATAAATTATTATAGACATTGCGTGTGTACAACTCCAGATAGAACAGAATGGAACAGGTTAATAAACAACTTGTCATACTTTCTTTGAAACTGGGTCTGGAAATTTAAATTTCAAAATGCATCTTAACAAACTCATGATCTGCCTAATCATGCCTTGGATTAAGTTATTGTAACAGTTTAATTGTGTCCACCTCACATTTACTGACATTGAATTACGTCAACTACTTTTCTGCTCATTCTTTCATCTTTTCAGTATCCCCCTGTAGCTGGAGACTTGGGGGGAAAAATTGAGTTGTGCCCCCTTTGGGGCGCTAACTTCGCCAGGGCGCTGCTCTTAGTGCCCCGAAAAAATTAGCACCCCCGCGGCCGAAATTCATCGGTAGCGCCCCAAGAGGGAAGCGGGGCGCTACTGAAAGCGCCCCACCTCCCTCTTGGGGTGCTGCGAGGGAATATCGCGGCGCTATGTGCCGCGGTACTGCAGGCCTTCTTCCCCTTCTTAAAGGGGAGGGGCCTTGCGCAGCGCGGCCTGGGGCCCAGCTAGGCCGCCAGGGATCGGAGTGCCGGCAAAAGAGTCCGGCACTCAAGAGAAGTGCCAGGCTCACGGAGCGCAGCCGGCACTCCGTGGGGGGGCTGGTCAGGAGGCCGGGGACGGCAACGGGGGCAGGTGCTGGCATGTGGCCAGCAACAAAAATGGCCGTCCGGCACGTTGCCTTTAATTAGCGCCGCCCCGGCCGCAGGTAGGCTCCCCTGACCCCGTCGGACATAGCGTCCGGCGGTAAGTCAGGGGGCGCTACCGAAGATTGCGGCCGGGGCGCGAGCGGGGCGCTGCGCATGGCGATGGCATCATCACCGGAGGCGCAGCGCCGTGGGGTGCTAATGGTTACCGCCGCCGCTAACCTCCCGCTGAATTTCGCGGGAGGCGTTGGCAGCGCCGCGCCCAGGCACTAGTTGCTTTGCGCCCCATTAGCGCCCTCTTAGGGTGCTAACGGCAGGCGCAAAGCAACCGAATTTTTAGGCCATAGTTTTTGGATGGTACAGTGGTAATGCAAGTCGAAGCAGCACCCATTTAGTGCTGTGGAGTGGAGGGATGCAGGATGCATCTAACTATCCCCCTTTTATCAGTGGGCAAAAACTGGGCAATAGCGATTGAGCCGCCTGGTTTACACCCCGCCCATTTTAATTTCCATTGAATGGGCGGCCAAATCGCTATTGTCCATTTTACAATTACCCCCAATGAGTCCAGATCAAGTGCCGTGAACAGGTTAAGCAGGGTTAGAGGGTGTGTTGGGGGGGGGGGGGGGTGGTGAGGGGATAATTGGACCAGGGCAGAAGAATGGGGGAGGGGAAGGAGAGGAGAGGAGGGGGAAGGTGAAGGGTGAGAGGTTGTGAGGAGATGAGAAGAGAAGCAGGAGGGGAGGGGTATAGGGAGGTGAGAGGAGTCGAGGAGAAATGACTGGGGAGGGAGTAGGAACAGTACCTCAGCAGGGGGTACAAAAATCCCCATTGCTGAGGTACTTTCCATACTCTTCTCCTCCCCAAACTGAGATGCTTCTCCAACCCACCCCCACTCAAGTACTTTTCCATCACCTTTACCTCACTGAGATATTTTTCCTACAACCTCCCCACTGAGAAGGATGGGGGAAGTATACCTCAGTGAGAGTGGTGGAAGCCACCCCACTAGGTACAGCATTGGAAAAGTCCTTCAACGGGACAAACTACCTCAGAGGGGAAGGGAAATTGGAAAAGTACCTTAGCGATGCATGTCAAGGTACTTAAAGGAGAAAATAACTCAACGAGTAAGTAACATCAAAGGTTGGAAATCAAACTCAAGCCTATATACTTAACTATAGAACTACTGAAAGATGCCATTTCATGTAGCACACAATGTACAGAATCAACCACATAATATTAATTGATCCTGCTCATGGAAATATTCTGAAGAATCTCTCATTTGTTTGTTACAAAGCCATTGAGACCAAGTTGCACAACATCTTAGGTTTACATTTGTGTTTGTCAAATATCACACAATTTTTATTTCTAATTTATTATATGCTTAATGAAATGTTTCCAAATACATTCATGGTTAGAATTTTGATTGTTGTTTAAGGACTTCCTAGGGTTGTGTGATACTTACTATTTGAGTTTCTTGACTGGCGGACCATGTATGTCACAGGATTGGCTCAGTTTCAACAATTTTCTTACACATTAAGAAATAAAACTGAAGTCTGCCCTTTTCTAAAAATGTTAGCAGGAAGAAAGAAGAAAAAAAATTGTGATTTTAAAACCATTAGAAGGAATTAAAGAAACAGTTTGCCTACCTTCATTTAAATAACTTGCTGTAACACATTTTGGCATGGCTTCTTTAGGATACTTTATTTCTGAGTTTTATTTCATAATTTCACGTTATACGATAATCGGTCAGGACTGAAGGCTTTTAGAACCATCAGAGCTGTCGGGATCAATCAGACCTTACTTCAAGTCAATCAAGGTACTTCAATGAGGTCAATCAACTGTATATAGAGCACATCTTAATCTTGCAAGTCTGTTCCAGAAATGTGCTCTCCATTATTTAGCAACTGCCGTTCTTGTTTTCAATGTCCTTTTAAACTTGGATGTCAACCAAAATTGTGCATAAAGTTGAGGCAGAAGAATTTAAAATGAGAGTTGCAGTTACAGGTTTGTTTATTTAGTGTTTGTCCCCAAAGAAGTTATATATAACAAATAGGCAATTAAAATGCAGCTTTACAAACTTTTCATTTCCCTGAAAGGAACTTTCTGGGGCACATCTGGCTGCTGTCTAATGTCTAAAGTTTGCTCGATTTTAAAATTCTCATCCTTGTTTTCAAATCCCTCCATGGCCTCGCCCCTCCCTTATCTCTGTAATCTCCTCCAGCCCCACAACCCCCTGAGATCTATGTGCTCCTCCAATTCTGGCCTCTTGAGCATCCCCGATTTTAATCGCTCCACCATTGGTGGCCGTGCCTTCAGCTGCCAAGGCCCTAAGCTCTTTAATTCCCTCCCTAAACCTCTCCGCCTCTTTTTTCTCCTTTAAAACGCTCCTTAAAACCTACGCCTTTCTGCCCTAGTTTCTCCTTATGTGGCTCGGTGTCAAATTTTGTTTGATTACGCTCCTGTGAAGTGCCTTGGGACGTTTTACTACATTAAAGGTGCTATATAAATGCAAGTTGTTGTTGTTATTGCTGCTTCAAAACTGGTCGCAGCACTTCTTTGAGGTAAGGAAGAAGTTCTTGGGTATGAATACATTAACTGGCTTTATTTGAGCATGCCTATCATTGTACTTGCAAGAATTGCTGGCGCTTAGAAATAAAACAGGGAATCAGGCTGGAGTGATAAATTTTATTTAATTAAAAAAAATACACTTAAATGTTCATTCAGAATTACAATTGGCTAGAAATACCAGATAATGCACCACATCAAATGTCAAAATCAAAATTTGCTAGCAGGAGAAGGCATGTCCCTAGACCCCCTAGGAAATAAACTTCATGCCATTCGCAGTCACATCTCCTTTCAATAATTTCTAATTCAAAACCTGCTGGTAATTCTGCTTTTGTGTGCTGCAATAAAAGTGATTAAATGCATAAGGGTCTACCTACAGCTTCAAGTTATGACAAATCTATGTCCTACTGCAGTTTCAGTCTGACTTCTCTATACATGGAATCACAGAATTTTACAGCACAGGAGACCATTCAGCCTACTTTGCCTATGCCTAAATACATGAAGGGGAACAATTTGCAGGGCTATGGGGAAAGAGCAGGCGAGTGGGACTAATTGGATAGCTCTTTCGAAGAGCCGACCCATGCACGATGGGCCAAATGGCCTCCATCTGTGCTGTATGATTCTATGCCAGGTTTCTAAAAGAGCCATCTATTAACTCCCATTCTGCTTTCAATATTTGAAAAAAATATTTGTCCACTTCCCTTTTGAAAGCTATGATAGATTTTGCTTCTATTTCGTTTTCTGAAAGGCATGCCACCTCTTAACAACACTGGGTAAAAACAAATCTCTAAGCCCCTTGTTCTTCTGGTGATAATTTTAAACTTACGCCCTCTAGATACCAACTCACCAACCAGTGGGAATAGTTTCTTCCTTTTTATCATGTTAGTCTCATAGCTAAAGCCTCTCATCCATGATATCATATACTCAGGGTTGTTTTTGAGTTGTCAGCTTTTTGGGTCTTTGTTAGCTTGTTTGAATCTATTGGTCAGCTTTTACAAGTCTTCTAGATTGCCATGTATGCAGGCAATAGGTTAACTCTGCTACACCCCATGTGAAGGGAGATGAAAAAGGAATGTCTGGTGTTACTGAGTTTGTACCAGTGCTGCCAGGTAGACAATCATACTGCTAGTAACATTAACACACCACTGCCCAGTTACTGCTATTAGGAAAATCTTCATAGTAGAAGATGGAGAATTCAGTTTTTCACTGATTAGTTCAAATAGCAACTACTGTGCTCTAAGGGAGTATGCTTCCCAGCTACCTGAAAGGGGCTCTGTTCCTCCTTTGTCAGAATCTTGCAGAAAACCCAGTAGCCAGCACTTCATTTACATTCTCCAGACAAGGAGCTCTTGTGGCTTTCAGATTATGAACTAACGTATAGAAAAAAATAACTGATTATGAAAAACACGATCCACTAATGACGAGTTGAATCAAAAACCGTACTTTTTGCAAATTTCACATTGAAACCTGCTCTTAATCTGAAGAGGAGCTGTATTATGTGATTCAGTTCAGTTTACAGCACGACTAAGAAACAGTCATCCAGTCTTTTCCTTTTGAATATTAGCACTTAAAATAAAACTTGTGTTAATGTGTAGTTCAAAGTGAATGTAATCCTTTGATGCAGTGACAATATCTGGCCAAAGATAAGTATCCTCACATTAATTAAGAATGCAGTTTTACTATAGCTACCAGTCTGACCAGTATCTGCAGAAAGTGATATACGATATGTTACACTGCTAACTGCACCTTGCACTAAGCTTAGAAAGACCTACATATGCATGCATGGAGTTCCGCTACCCAGGCAGGTTATTTTTAGTGTTACAAGAGAGAGGGTGGGAATGACCAAGGTTGCAAGTTTTGAACCTTAGGGGATGCGGGTCTATTTACGGAGACTTCAATTCGCTGTATACATGAGTGAAGTGAGTATGGAGAGAGTACGAATGATAACATATACTATGAAACTTGTAGCAGATCAAACAGGAGATTTGGTTGGTCATACCATAAACCTTGGCGGTCTATTGCTGTTTTATTTACCTATTTTTCCTTTAAGTCTCCACTACAATTCTTCAAATAAACCAATGGTTTTTGTGGCGGAGATACTTGATAAGTTAAGGGCAGTTAAGACTAACAAAGCCCCTGAGCCAGATGGTACATAATGTAGAGCTCTTGAAGAGGTTGGGGAACTGATAAGATTCTGTGTATATCTCTCAGAACCTCAGCAGTAACAGCAAGCCAATTTATGCCTATATTTGAAAAGGTGACAAGCTGGGCTCAGGCAGCTACAGGCTCATTAGCCTAACATCAATAACACGTAAAATAATGGAAACTATTCAAAGGCGTAAGGTCTCAATAACTTAATAAGAAAGAGCCAGCATGGATTTGGAGGGGGAAGAACCCGCCTGACAAACCTCCTTTAGCCCTTTGAGAAAGATGCAAATAAAAGAAGTAGTGAAACTCCCCATCATCTTGCTTTTTTGGACTTTCAATAATAGCTTTCAGCAAAATTCCAGATGCAATACTTCGAATGAAACTAAAGCCACAGGGCTTCGGGAGAAGAAGTTGGTTAAAGAAATGGAACATAGAGGAAGATTTCCACTGGTCACAATTTCTAACAAAGTCATAAGTCGGTTCTTTTGGAATGCTTTTCTCAGTCCTTGTGCCAATGTCAGCTTGGGGGAAAAGATGCTGAGTGAAGTCTCCTAGGGTTCAGTGCAGGCACCCCTGTCGTTTACTAATCTGTAAGCCTGTCAAGATTGCTGAAGAGGAAAACAAATAGGAAGAGCTGTAAAGCCAGAGAATGCAGTAAAAGCTTTGCAGAACAGTTTAAATCAGCTATGTATTGGGCAGACAAGTGGCAAATTTAACATTGATGAATGTAAACTATTACACACTGGTTGCAATGGTTTGCATCATAAGTACAAAATGAATGGAAATGACCTGGCAGAAGGAGGCTCAAAAAGGGACCTAGGGGTGATGGCAGACTCATTAGTTACAAAGTCTAGACAAAATCTAGACAATGTGTTGAAGCAATTTAAAAAGCTAATGGAATGCCAGGACATATACACATTTCAATAAAGTCTCTGGAAATCATGTTATGGTGTAATGATCAGACTCCACTTGGAGTACTGTGCTCAATCTGGTTACCACACCATACAAAAACAAATACATAAATTGGAAAGGGTGTAGAGAAGAGCAACAAGGCTCACCCCAAATGTAAAGAGGGAGAGCTACAGAGGAAGATTAGAGAAATGTAAGCTTTATGTTTTCCTGTCCTTGACTTTTATTTTAGTCCTTTAGATAGGAGTGCAGAATGATCAAGACTTTCTCATTGGCTACCATCATTGTTGCTTTTCTGACTGTAGCACTGAAATTCCTTTCGTTGCTACATTAATTTAAAAATTGATTTGGAAAGCGGAGGAATTTGCTAGTCATCTGTGTTTACACTTCTGTGATGATACTTATCCCTTTGAAAATGGATCAACAAACCTTAGCAAAAATGTTTAAAATGTTTTGAGCTTATTAAGGCCTTGTTAAAGGGCAAACCAGGAAACAGACAAAGTTATGTAACATTGGACATGAATCATAGAATCATAGAATGGTTACAGCACAGAAGGAGGCCATTCGACCTGTTGAGCCCGTGCTGGCTCTCTGCAAGAGCACTTCAGCTAGTCCCACTCCCCCACCCTTTCCCCGTAGCCCTGCAAAATTTTTTCTTCTGGTACTTATCCAATTCCCTTTGAAAGCCATGATTGAATCTGCCTCCACCAACCTTTCAGGCAGATCATTCCAGATCCTAACCACTCGCTGCGTAAAAAAGTTTTTCCTCATGTCGCCTTTGGTTCTTCTGCCAATCACCTTAAATCTGTGTCCTCTGGTTCTCGACCCTTCCGCCAATGGGAACAGTTTCTCTCTATCTACTCTGTCTAGACCCCTCATGATTTTGAACAACTCGATCAAATCTCCTCTCAACCTTCTCTGCTCTAAGGAGAACAACCCCAGCTTCTCCAGTCTATCCACATAACTGAAGTCCCTCATCCTTGGAACTATTCTTGTAAATCTTTTCTGCACCCTCTCTAAGGCCTTCACATCTTCCTAAAGTGCGGTGCCCAGAATTGGACACAATACTCCAGTTGAGGCCGAACCAGTGTTTTATAAAGGTTCATCATAACTTCCTTGCTTTTGTACTCTATGGGCTGGATTTTGTCAATGGGGATGTGATGGAGGCGGGACTTCCACTTTTTGGGTTGTAGTCCCGCCTCCATCGACTTGTGGCCAACCCACTGTATTTTTCCTTGATTGACCTTGTTAAGCCCGCCCAGCGGGCTTAGTAGGCCAATCAAGGATCCCTTGGATACAGGTGACATCAGCCATTGAAATTTCATCTGTCAAGAGCTTTTGACAGATGAAATTTCAGCGTTTGACAGCTCTGTGAAGCTGTCAAACACTGACAATATGATTTCTAATGTGAGTCCCTGTACTTAGACTCAGTTAGAAATCAATCCAGCACAGAAAGCAGAGACTGCAGCTTTTGACAGCTCCGCGGCCATTCTGCTTTCTGTGCCGGTGAGATTTCTGACTCCCGAGACCTGAAGGGCTAACACCTGCAGGAGGAAGTTAAGGTAAGTAAAACTTTTTTCCACACTTTTCACTTACCTTACACACTTACCTCTGCACACATGTACCCATCACTCACCTGCCCACTGGACATATCGACCCCTCCAACCCCTGCAGACCCACGGTCCGCCTCGGTAAAACGGCGTGGTTTGGAGCCGTCGGGTAGCCCACACTTCAGGGCTAAAAATAGGGATTAGGCAACAAACTGCCTGTTAACTACCAGTTAACAGGCAGTTAATTGTCACTAATCCCCTTCCCGCCTCGGGGAGGCGGCTCCCAGCACAGGTCGGGTACCCGCCTCCTGTGAAACTGGCATGGAGGCGGGTTGGGGGCGGGATGGGTTCGGGCCCCCCGAATCTGCTATTTTCCCACCCCACACGCCTCCAAACCCGCCTCCACGGGTCAATGAAAATTCTGCCCTATGCCTCTATTTATGAAGCCCAGGATCCCGTATGCTTTTTTAACCGCTTTCTCAGTCTGCCCTGCCACCTTCAATGATTTGTGCACACATGCCCCCAGGTCTCTCTGTTCATGCACCCCCATTAGAATTGTACCCTTTAGTTTATATTGTCTCTCCTTGTTCTTCCTACCAAAATGTATCACGTCGCACTTTTCTGCATTCAATTTCATCTGCCACTGTGTCCGCCCATTCCACCAGCCTGTCTATGCCTTCTTGAAGTATATCACTATCCTCCTCACTGTTCACTAAACTTCCAAGTTTTGTGGTATCTGCAAATGTTGAAGTTGTGCCCTGTACACCCAAGTCCAAGTCATTAATATATATCAAGAAAAGCAGTGGTCATAGTACTGACCCCTGGGGAACACCACTGTATACCTTCCTCCAGTCTAATAAACAACTGTTCATCGCTACTCTCTGTTTCCTGTCACTGAGCCAATTTCGTATCCATGCTGCGACTGTCCCTTTTATTCCATGGGCTTCAAATTTGCTGGCAAGCCTATTATGTGGCACTTTGTCAAACACCTTTTGGAAATCCATGTACACCACATCAACTGCATTGCCCTCATCAACCCTGTCTGTTACCTCATCAAAAAACTCAATCAAGTTAGTTAAACACGATTTGTCTTTAACAAATCCATGTTGGCTTTCCTTAACTAATCCACACTTGTCCAAGTGACTGTTAATTTTGTCCCAGATTATCGTTTCTTAAAGCTTCCCCACTACCGAGGTTAAACTGACTGGCCTGTTTTTTGAACAAGGGTGTAACATTTGCAATTCTCCAGTCCTCTGGCACCACCCCCGTATCCAAGGAGGATTGGAAGATTATGGCCAGTACCTTCGCAATTTCCAACTTTACTTCCCTGAGCATCCTAGGATGCATCCCATCTGGTCCTGGTGACTTATCTACTTTAAGTACAGCCAGCCTTTCTAGTACCTCCTCGGTATCTCAACTACCTCCTCTTTCACTATGACTTTGGCAGCATCTTCTTCCTTGGTGAAGACAGATGCAAAGTACCATTTAGTACCTCAGCCATGCCCTCTGCCTCCATGCGTAGGTCTCCATTTTGGTCCCTAATCGGCCCCACCCCGCCTCTTACTACCCGTTTACTATTTATATGCCTATAGAAGACATTTGCATTCCCTTTTAAGTTAACTGCCAATCTATTCTCATACTCTCTCTTTGCCCCTCTTATTTCTTTTTCACTTCCCCTCTGAACTTTCTATATTCAGCCTGATTCTCACTTGTATTCTCAACCTGACATCTGTCACATGTGCCCTTTTTCTGCTTCATCTTACTCTCTATCTCTTCCGTCATCCAGGGAGCTCTGGCTTTGGTTGCCTCACCTTTCCCCCTCATGGGAATGTACCTCTACTGTACCTGAACAATCTCTTTAAAGGCAGCCCATTGTCCGATTATGGTTTTGCCTGCCAATCTTTGATTCCAATTTACCCGGGCCAGATCCATTCTCAACCCACTGAACTTGGCCTTCCTCCAATTAAGTATTTTACTCTAGATTGCTCCCTGTCCTTTTCCATAGCTAATCTAAACCTTAAGATACTGTGATCACTGTTCCCTAAATGTTCCCCTACTGACACTTGCTCCACTTCACCCACCTCATTCCCCAGAACTAGATCCAGCAATGCCTCCTTCCTCGTTGGGCTGGAAACGTACTGATCAAGAAAGTTCTCCTGAACACATTTCAGAAATTCTTCCCCCTCTCTGCCATTTACACTATTACTATCCCAGTCTATATTAGGATAGTTGAAGTCCCCCATTATCACTACTCTATAGTTCTTGCACCTCTCTGTAATTTCCCTGCAAATTTGCTCCTCTATATCCTTCCCACTAGTTGGTGGCCTATAGAATACACCTACTAGTGTAATGGCACCTCTATTGTTTCTCAACTCTAACCAAATAGATTCTGTCCTTGACCCATCCAGGACATCCTCTCTCTCCAGCACTGTAATATTCTTCTTTATCAATACTGCCACCTCACCTCCTTTCTTTCCTTCCCTATCTTTCCTGAACACCTTATATCCAGGAATATTTAGTACTCAATCCTGCCCCTTTTTGAGCCAGGTCTCCGTTATTGCCACAAAATCATTTTCCCATGTGGCTATTTGCACCTGCAGCTCACCAACCTTATTTACCACACTTGGTGCATTCACACACATGCACCTATCTTAGATCTTCTTGTATTCTCTCGCAGTCTGACCCCACCTAACACTGTACTATTTCTTACTCTAGTGCTATCTGTCTCTCCCAATCCTTTGTGCACCTTGTTTCTCCTTTCTAATGCTACATCCTGGTGCCCATCCACCTGCCAAATTAGTTTAAACCCTCCCCAACAGCACTAACACACCCCCCCCCCGCCCCCCTCCGCCCCCCACTGCGAGGACATTGGTCCCAGTTCTGTTGAGGTGCAACCTGTCCAGGCCTGTACAGGTCTCACCTCCCCCAGAACCGGTCCCAATATCCCAGGAATCTAAATACTCCCTCCTGCACCATCTCTCCAGCCACGCATTCATCTGCTCTATCCTCCTATTTCTAGACTTCAAGAACTGAGCATTTAATGTAGCATAAACCTGAATTGATAAGGTAAATGAGGAAAAACTATTTTGACTGAGCGTTGAGTCAATAACTAATGGGCATGAACGTAAGATAATCTCCAAAAGAATGAAGGGAGAGGTTAGGAGAAATTTGTTAATGCAGAGTTGTCCTCCCAGAAACAGTGGTGGAAGCAGAATCAATAAAAAACTTTTAAAGGGGAATTGGATTGAGCAATATGACTAAATAAAAAGCTTCTTCAGGCAGCCAGCATAGACGCAAAGTTCCAAATGGTATTATAAGGAACAGACATGTGGAAGAGAGATGTGTAAAGTCTGAGGGGGAAAAATTGGGTATCGCCCATTTTGGGGTGCTAATTATCACTGCCGACCACAAAATTCGTCTCCAGCACCCCGGAGGTGATTGGAGCACTAAATCAAGCGCTACACACCTCTCTTAGGGTGCTAATGTTGGGGAGCGATGGCACTACTCAGCGCGCTACTCAAGCTCAGGCGATGTCAATTACCTTGTACCCAGACAGACTGGCGCCTTCCAGTTCTTAAAGTGGACGGTCCATCTTGCTGCACAGTCACACACTACTCATTGCAGCGTTTGACCTCGGCCTGTAAGCAGTTAAAAATCTTCATCCAAGATTTATGATGGATGCTCAGAGGCCCAGGGAGAGAGCTCGCCAGTTTAGTGACCAGGCATTGGTGGCTCTGGTTGGCGCTTTGGAACGGCGACGGGCAGTGCTCTTTCCAGAGACTGGCAGGAGGCCATTGCCCTGTGAGTTTACAAGGGTGTGGCGGGAGGTTGCCCAGCATGTTTCATCGAGGAGCCTGGTCCAAAGGAAGCATATGCATTGCTGTAAGAAGTTCAACGACCTCACTCGGGTGGTCAGGGTGAGTACCTGCTTGAAAAACCTCTACATCCCACCATCTCAACCTCACTCTGCACGGACGGTGTAAATACCCAAATGCCCAACACTCACTCAACAACTATGCCCATCTCATAAAAGTCACATGCACATCCCACACCTTGCACACATTAATGGCTATTCAACTATGGTTGGCACATCTGCCAAACACATAGCTGCACACTCACTCACATGCTGATCTTTTTCTTGCAGGCCAAGCTTTCACATAATCGCAGAGAGCAACAACGGACGGGAGGAGGACAGGCGGAGCTGCACCCCCTCACACAATTGGAGGAGAGAGTCCACAGACTCATTGCCAGCCATGTAGTCAGCACTGTGACCGTTGGAGAGGTCGACCCCCTTGGGGACAGCAATGGTATGTTCATCAGCTTTCTCTCCTCTCTCATACCACTTCCCCCTCACAACACCAGCCTTTTACACTTTCAATCTAACTATACTGTCTCCAGTCCTTGCTCCCTTCCTGCCGCCCTGCCCTCACGTTAAAGCCACTCTTGTACTTTCCTGCTTTCAGATAGTGAACCACCAGCTGACCAGCCTGTTCCTCAGCCTCCCAGTGGCAGCAACGTGGCAGAGGAAGAGGATGACGAAGCCCGCGCCTCACCGCCTGCGTCTCCCGAGGATGACACTTCCGACACTGGGGCCACGCATTCATTGGAGGGGAGTAGGGGGTTTGCATCTGATCTGGGTGAAGCTCCGGGACCCAGTGGGCTGCAGCAATGCCATGGGGAAGGGAAGCTCGGGAGCCATCTCCCCAGAGGGTGAGTGCGCGCACGAGTTCTGCTGCACAGGACTCGGATGAGGACCTCGATATAGCGGCCATGAATACTCAGGCTCTGAGCATGCATACAGAGCTCATGGGCGCAATGGCAAGGGTGCCCGATAGCATGGATGCACTGGCTAGGAGTGTGGAGGAGTCCGCCGCCAGCACAGCTATCATCTGTGCGCAAAACCTTGAACCCATCCTTGCCTCGTTGCAGAGGATGATTGAATTGCAGGGAGACCGTGGGGACCCAGAGCCCATGCTGCATGTAATGGGTGAGGTGGCAGGATCCATTGCAGCACAGACCGACACAATGCAACGGCTTAGTTGCTGCAATCGAGTCATTGGCTGGTGCCATCCAATGTAAGACTGCTCTCATGCAGTCTCAGATTGATGTCATGCAAGCGCTGACTGCTGCCATCGTAGCTGGGTCACCCACTGTCCACCGCGGATCTGACGGTGCCGCAGCAGGCCAGCAATCTGTGCTCGAGCAGATTGCTCCGGATGCTGAGGCACTGCCCCGGGGGAGTGGCAGTGTGTCGGTCGAGCAGGAAGGTGCTGCCTTCTCTCAGGATGACAGCAATCCTGCTCCCACCACTGCCACTCCGCCATTGCACTTGCCACAGCCTGTAACCCAGCCAGCCCAGACTGCTGCCGCCCATGCAGAGTTGGTGCAGTCTGCAGCCGGGTCCTCCAGGCCCAGAGTTGGTCGAGGGCGTCCTTCAAGGCCATCTGCAGTCTCTGGATCCGACATTCAGCAGCCTTCCGCCAGCCTTGCTGTAGCCACTGGGGCCACATTATGGAGGAGCAGTAGGGTGGGAAGGGGGGACGTGCGCAGGGGATGGAGATCATCCTCGAAGGGCGAAAAGTAAAAATTCTCCAATAAATGGGGGGAATGTTTGTGCCAAAGTTTGATGTTCATGTTAATATATTGTTCACTCTGTTTACGCTTATATTGATGTGATAAGAATGAGTTTTGTTAGCTAATGAATTGTTGTGTTTGTTTGTTATTGGTTGCGCTGAATAAATAAGACAGTTTGTCAGATAAATAAAAAATTTTATTGGAACTTTACAACTTTGCTCATTTGACTCATTGGAGCTTTGCCCGGCAATAAGGGCTGCGGGATGCTTGCGATGAGGTGCTTGTTCATCCCAAAAGCCATCTTCTCTGTCATTCGTCAAAAGCGGTGTTTATCAGGCGTTCACGGACGGCCCTTGCAGAGGCAACATTGAGTGCCTCCCTCCCACGTTGGTGCTGCTCATCCTCCTTCTCAGCCACCTCCTCAGCCTCCTCCTCCTCCTCCTCTCCCTCTTCTTCCTCCTGAGGTGGTCCACCAATCCTGGTGGCAATGGCTGGGTCCTCAGAATGGCGAGGTTATGAAGCATGCAGCGCACAACAATAAAAACCGATACTCGATCGGGGGAGTACTGCAGGGCTCCTCCAGAGTGGTCAAGACACCGGAACCGTTGCTTCAGCACACTGATCGTCTGCTCAATGAGGTTCCTAGTGGCGCTATGGCTCTCATTGTAGGCGAGCTCAGCAGGAGTGTTGGGGTTACGGAGCGGTGTCATCAGCCAGGTGCAGAGTGGATAACCTTTGTGCCTGAGGAGCCAGCCACGAGGTTGATGTGGTGGTTGGAACAGGTCTGGGACACCAGTCTGGCACAGGATGAATGCATCATGGCTGCTGCCAGGATAGCGGGCATTGACAGCGAGGATGCGCTGTCTGTGGTCGCACACCAACTGCACGTTCAGAGAGTGGAAGCCTTTGCGGCTGCGGAACACCTCTGCATTTTCATGAGGTGCCCGCAATGCCACGTGTGTGCTGTCAATGGCACCCTGAACCATGGGGAAGCCCGCTATCCTAGCGAAGGCACATGCGTGTTCACGCTGTTTGTCCCGGGTCATGGGGAAAGAGATGTACTCCCTTCTCCTTTTGTAGAGAGCATTTGTGACCTCCTGGATGCAGCAATGGACAGCGAACTGGGAGATATTCGCTAGGTCCCCAGTTGAAGCCTGGAAGGAGCCGCTAGCATAGAAATTCAGAGCCACCGTCACCTTCACTGTCACCGACAGAGACGTCTGGTCCTGAGCTGAGGCTGCAGATCTGGTTGCAGGAGGTGGCAGAGCGCAGTGACCACCTCCTTGCTGAAGCACAGCCTTCTGAAACACTGCTCCTCAGACAAGTGAATATAGGAGAATTGGTCCCGGAATACCCTGGGAGGGTAAGGTCTCCTGTGCAGAGACCTGTTGGCCCTCCTCCCTCTGGCCAAGCACTAGGGTTTATTTCTAGAGGGATAGAATTGAAAAGTAGGGAAGTCATGCTAAACCTGTATCGAACCTTGGTTAGACCACACTTACAGTACTGCGTACAGTTCTGGTCGTCATATTATAAAAAGGATATAGAGGCACTGGAAAGGGTGCAGAGAAGATTTACAAGGATGATACCAGAAATGCGAGGGTATACAGATCAGGAAAGGATGAACAGGTCTCTTTTCTCTTGAAAAAAGGAGGCTGAGGAGTGACCTAATAGAGGTCTTTAAAATTTGAAAGGTTTTGATAGAGTGGATACAGAGAGAATGTTGCCACTTGTGGGGAAGAGCATAACTAGAGGCCATCAATATAAGATAGTCACCAAGAAATCCAATAGGGAATTCAGGAGAAACTTCTTTACCCAGAGAGTGGCGAGAATGTGGAACTCGCTACCACATGGAGTGGTTGAAGCAAAATCATGAGGGGCCTAGACAGAGTAGATAGAGAGAAACTGTTCCCATTGGTGGAAGGGTCGAGAACCAGAGGACACAGATTTAAGGTGATTGGCAGAAGATCCTGTGAAGGAATAAGTCATATAACCTATTCAGACAATCTAAAAAGATGTCCTGCAGGATACCGAAGTAGAGGAACAATACAAGGTGCAGTCGTACACTGTCATCCAAGACCCAGCTTGGAGCACAACACAGGAAATGGATGCGATCGAACTACTGACGACGGTCAGCCAGACAGTGTCGTCGACTCCTCCACACGATGCTTGGCAACGCCGCAGCAATTGGATTCGCAAAAAGCCACAACCAAAACAAATAAAGACCAACAAGTTACTTCAATGAAGGAGGAAAACACTGAGAATGGAGAAGGAATCAACTGAGCTTCTGGCAAGGCCTTTACGAAAACATGAATCTGTCCTCACGCTGGATCAATGGAACAGCGTGTCAAGCTTCAGCCAGCTCCAAATGACATCTCCTTGACTCGTATGAATAACTCACCTCTACGGAACGTACATCTGCCAATTGGACATTCTAATTACATGTTGTTTCGCTAATTGCATGACAATGTACCTATCATTCTTTTAATTTCTGTTCAATTTAAAATAAGGCAAAACATTATCCTGGGATGACATAAAGGTATTTTGATGTAGCACATGATTGGGCTCTTGTGAATCTCGTGAAATTAATGTACTACTGTCACCTTATTTGAAACATTGACCAAACTCTGCCCTTGATGCTCGAGCTCATTTTTTGGTCAAGAGTGGGGTGTGAAGGAATAAGCCATATAACCTATTCAGAAAAATACACTATCTTATGAAAGAATTCTGGCCTTATTAAAACATGACAAACTGGGTTTGGAAATTTAGAAACCTAACTATGAAATAGCTATGAAAGAATTCTGGCTATTGAGCTAAGACAGTTGTTGACCCTGAATAAATAACCTTATTGAAACAGAAGGTGCATGGCTCCGACAGGCTGACCTTTGGGAACAAAAACAATGGTTCACCCTGGATAAGGTGTTCTAATTTAAACTTCGTAAAGATGGCACATAAGATAAGGAACATCTGCCCTCGTAAAGATGACATCAAATAAGGAACACCTGCTCTTCACACCGTTCTATATGGTGACCCTAGAACACCTGGAGATGAGACAAGATTCTGGCTGATGTAGCAGTAAGAATTGCAGAGGTCGACAGAAAGATGAATAGGGATAATTAACTTGCATCAGCAGAAAACCTTAAAGGAAATACCACTGGAAAAGGGTATAAATATTGAAGTTTCAAATGGGATATCAGGCAAATTGGGCAAAGCGATTCTCGGCTTCAGAGGCAGCTCTGTAGTCTCCAACTCTTTGTACCTCGGGGATCAAAGGTATTTGATATTGATGGATATCCTGTATAGAGAATTATAAGAACTGTAATACTGTAGCAAAGTTAAGATTTAAAAGTAAGATTCTCTGTTAAAAATATAGTATTTTTTTTCTTTTTAGAACAGTTAATGTTGCTGATTCACCAACTGTAAATTGCACGTTGGTCCTTTTAATAAATCTCTATATATTTTTAGAATTGTCTCACATAAGTCTTCTGTATCAAAAACTCACAAACTCAATCTCTGTACACTCTTTGGTGAAGAGTTACAGAATTCTGAGGGAGGCTTCCGGACCCTCATATTATCCGGGACGTTACAGTCAAGCTAAACTTATTAAAAGTGCTATCTGGAGGACGGTAACATTCTCGGGTTGTTCCTTTCCTTTCGGGAGAGATAGCCTGGACCTTTAGACCCAATTAAGCATCTTTAGGATTCGGCTACCTCAACCTTTAGTTGAAAGTGAACATCTGAGAAATACGCCTGATCTGGGGTAGCCCTAAAGGGGCTAGGACTAGTAAATATCCCTTCAATCCAAACGCGACATGAGGGAAAACTTTTTTATGCAGCGAGTGGTTATGATCTGGAATGCACTGCCAGAGAGGATGGTGGAGGCAGATTCAATTATGGCTTTCAAAATGAAATTGGATAAGTACCTGAAGGAAAAAAAATTACAGGGCTAAGCGGAAAGGGCGGGGAGAGGGACTAGCTGAAATGCTCTTGCAGAGAGCCGGCATGGGCTCGATGGGCCGAATGGCCTCCTACTTTGCTGTAACGATTCTTTGATTCTATAATTCAAAGAGAGGGAAGCAAAGCCCACTGACTCCGACAGCTACCTGGACTACACTTCCTCCCACCCCACTTCCTGGAAGGACTCTATTCCATTCTCCCAGTTTCTCCGTCTCCGCCGCATCTGCTCTGACAATGCCACCTTCCATACTAGTGCTTCCGACATGTCTTTCTTTTTTCTCAACCGAGGATTCCCCACTACTGTGGTTGACATGGCCCTTGACCGTGTCCGTTCTATTTCCCGCACTTCTGCTCTCACCCTTTCCCCTCCCTCCTGGAACCACGATAGGGTTCCCCTTGTCCTCACCTTTCACCCCACCAGCCTCCACATTTAACGGATCATCCTCCACCATTTCCGCCACCTCCCAAACACATCTTCCCCTCACCTCCCCTTTCAGCATTCCGAAGGGACCGCTCCCTCCTCGACACCCTGGTCCACTCCTCTATCACCCCCAACACCCCTTCCCCTTTGCCTGGCACCTTCATGTGCAAGCGCAGGAGATGCAACACCTGCCCTTTTACCTCCTCCCTTCCCACTGTCCAGGGCCCCAAACACTCCTTCCAGGTGAAACAGCGATTTACTTGTACTTCTTGCAATTTAGTATACTGTATTCGCTGCTCACGATGCGGTCTCCTCTACATTGGAGGAGACCAAATGCAGATTGGGTGACCGCTTTTCGGAACACCTCCGTTCAGTCCGTAAGGGTGACCCTGAGCTTCCAGTCGCCTGTCACTTTAATTCTCCGCTCCACTCCGCTCTGACCTCTCCGTCTTCGGCCTCTTACACTGTTCCAACAAAGCTCAATGTAAGCTCGAGGAACAGCACCTCATCTTTCGATTAGGCACTTTACAGCCTTCTGGACTCAACATCGAGTTCAACAATTTCAGACCATAATCTCTGCCCCTATCTTCTTTTTTTTCTTTTTTTCTCTCTCTCACATGGCAGCTGTCTTTCATTCTGCCAGTGCCATTTACACTTCATCTAGAGCCATCTTTTGTTTCTTAACTTGTCCCATTACCACCTCCTTTTGCCTGCACCATCATCCCTTTTGTCTCTTAATCTCTCCTGCCTTCCACCCTATCACAGACCTTCCCTTTTGTTCTTTCCTCCCCTCCCCCTTTTCCCTGCCCCTACACTTGCTTAAAAACCTGTTCCATCTCCAACTTTTTCCAGTTTTGACGAAGGGTCATCGACCTGAAACATTAAGGGGTAAAAATTCAGTTGGTTGCGCCTCCCGTTAGCGCCTTAAAAGGGCGCTAATGGGGCGTTAAGGCGCTAACGCCCGGGCGCAGCGCTGTTTGCGCCGCTCGAGAACTTAACTTGAGATTGTGCGGCGGCGCTAAAGCTTACCGCTGCGACCACCTGCGCGCGCAGATTGTGACGTCATTCCGTGGTGCAACGCCCTTGGGGCGCCCCAGAGCGGAAATTGAGTGGCGCCCCCTGCCTTACCGCCTGGCGCTTCCAACGACCGGAAGACTGGAACGTTATCAATCGGTGTGGGGCTGGGGGGGGCGCTATTTAAAGGGGGCCTCTTCCTGTCTTTTTCTGTGGTCGACATTTATGCACCACTCGTTCTGAGAGAGAGAGAGAGATTCGGAGAGAGAGAGAGAGAGACTTCTACATTGACTCAACGCTTTGTGAGGTAGTTTTGCCTAGTTCATCCTAACTTTGCTGCTACTTTCGTTGCTGTACCTCATTACTTTTCTGGCAAAGAGAATATGGGGGCTGCAATGATTGGGGGTTGGTGAGACAAAGTTGGGGGCGTCGTCCTGCTCCAGCTCAATCGGAGGATAGTGAGACGCAGACAGAGAGTGGCAATGATGGCCAGACGGAGGAGGGCCATCAGGCGCATGTACAGGAGAGCTTACCCTCCCAGGGTATATCGTGAACAGCTCTCCTACATCCACATGTCCGAGGAGCTGTGTTTGCGAAGGCTGCGATTCAGCAAGGAGGTGGTCACTGAGCTCTGCCACCTGCTGCAGCCAGATCTGCAGCCTCAGCTGAGGTCCAGGACGTCTCTGTCGGTGGCAGTGAAGGTCACAGTGGCTTTGAACTTCTACGCCACTGGCTCATTCCAAGCTGCTGTTGGGGACCTCGCCAATATCTCCCAGTTTGCGGTGCATCGCTGCATCCGGCAGGTCACCAATGCCCTCTTCACAAGGAGACGAGACTTCATCTCCTTCCCTATGACCCCAGACAAGCAGCATGACCGTGCTATGGGCTTTGCGAGGGTAGCGGGCTTCCCATGGTGCAGGGCGCCATTGACTGCACGCATGTGGCTTTGCGTGCTCCGCGAGAGAATGCAGAGGAGTTCCGGAACAGAAAGGGGTTCCATTCCTTGAATGTGCAGTTGGTCTGTGACCACAGACAGGTGATTCTCGCTGTCAATGCCCACTATCCGGGCAGCTGCCACGATGCTTTCATCCTGCGCCAGAGTACTGTGGCAGAAATTTTCGAGGCACCGCATCAGCCAGTTGGTTGGCTTCTGGGGGACAAGGGGTACGCATTGAGCACCTGGCTGATGACACCGCTCCGTGCGCCAAACACCCCTGCTGAGCTGCGGTACCAGGAAAGCCAACAAGCAACCAGGAACATTATTGAGCGCACAATCGGCGTGCTCAAACAACGATTCCGCTGTCTGGACCATTCCGGAGGAGCCCTGCAGTACTCGCCTGAGCAAGTTTCCAAATTCGTAGTGGTGTGCTGCATGTTGCACAACATGGCAATCCTCAGGACGCAGCCAATGCCACCAGGCCTTGCAGCACCACAAGAGGAGGAGGAGGAAGAGGAGGAACAGGCCGAGGACGATGATCAGCAGCAGCACCAAGGCAGGAGGGCGGCCCACAATGGTCAAACTGCAAGGGCCGTCCGTCAACGACTAATAGCAAGCCGCTTCTAGGGCCCCTGCCATTGCTACAAACACGAATCAACCCAGCACGCAACCACTAAGCCGGCCAAGGCACCAATAATTCCAACCACCAGCCATGTATATTTTGAATACAGAAACTTATTTATTGTACAAACTCTGTGTGTGTCAATTCCTCATGACAAACTCATAGAAATAAACACAAAGAAACAGTCAATAACATAACTGGTTCTCACAACCTGGAGATAATGTCCAAAACACTAAACAAAAGTTGGGCCATGAACCTCGGCCTTTAATAAAAAAATGACCAGCATTTTGGCACACCTCCTACTTTTTGCCCTTCGAGGGTGATCTCCTTCCCTTGCGCACTTCCCCCCTTCTAACCCTACTGCTCCTCCGTAATGGGACCTCAGTGGCTGCAGCAAGGCTGGTGGAAGGCTGCTGCTTGTCAGACCCTGACACTGCAGATGCCCCTGAAGGACGGCCTCGACCACTTCTGGGCCTGGAGGGCCCGGCTGCAGACTGCACCAACTCTGCATGGGCGGCAGCAGTCTGTCCTACAGGCGGTGGCAAGTGCAGTGGAGAAGTGACAGTGTTGGCAGCAGGAATGCTGTCATCGTGAGAGAGGACAGCAACTCCCTGCTCGCCCGACACACTGGCACTCCCACGGGGCAGCACTTCAGCATCCGGAGCAATTTGCCGGAGAACAGATTGCTGGCCTGCTGCGGCGCGGTGACAGCCCCGGGGACATGTGCACGAACCATCGAGGATGGCAGCAGTCAGTGCTCGCGTGGCCTCAATCTGAGTCTGCATGAGAGCAGTCTCAGATGGGTTCCTGGCAGCCAGTGACTGAATTGCAGCACTAAGCTTTAGTGTGGCATCCGCCTGTGCTACAGCGAAGTGCTCCACACTCCTTGCCAGTGCCTCAATGCATTCGGGCACCCTTCCCACTGCACCCATGAGCTCAGTGTGCATGCCCACCGCCTGGCTGTTCATTTCTGCAATCAGCCGCTCCTCCTCTGCGTCCATTGCATTAGGAGTGTCTGGCATACTCTCCCTCTGGGGAGAAGGCTCCCGTTCTTCCCTCCCCCCCCCATGGCGTGGCTGCAGCCCGCTGGGTCCTGGAGCTTCACCATCATCAGCCCCTTCCCCCCTGCTCCCCCGTTCTTCCCTCCCCCCCCAATGGCGTTGCTGCAGCCCGCTGGGTCCTGGAACTTCACCATCATCAGCCCCTTCCCCCCTGCTCCCCTCCGGGGAAGGCGTGTTCCCAGTGTGGCCATGGGCTTCCTCGGGAGAGGGTGGCACTGATGCTCCGGCTTCCTCTTCCTCCTCAGCTGCAGCATCACTCCCAGTGGCAGCTTCAGGGACCATCTCCTCAGCTGGTGAATCACCATCTGAAAGCAGGGAGGTACAAGAGTGGCTTTAGCGTGAGGACAGGGTGGCAGTAAGGGAGGAATAAGTGCAGCGAGTTAGCAAGTTGGATTGAAAGTGTCAAAGGCTGGTATTGTGAGGGACAAGTGGAAGGACAGAGGACAAAAAGGTGATGACCTTACCATTGCTGTCCACAACGGGGTCGACGTCCCCAGTGGCGACGGGACCGATCACCCGGCTTGCCACAATCCTGTGGACGCGCTCCTCCAGATCGCTGAGGGGTTGCAGCTGAAGCCGCCCTCCACCCGTCCGTTGCTGCTGTCTCCGATTATGAGCCAGCTTAGCCTGCAAGAAAAAGGACAGCATCTGAGTCAATATACAGCCATGGTCTTGCCTGATGTGCCTCCCATAGGTGAATAGCCCTTACAATATGCAGCCATGGTCTTGCCTGATGTGCCTCCCATAGGTGAATAGCCCTTACTGTATGCAAAGTGTGGAATGTGTGTGTGTGTTTGATGAAAGGGCCATAGGTGTTGCATGAGTGTTGTGCATTGGGGTTTTAAGACCCTCTGGCCATAGAGTGAGGTTGAGATGGAGGGATGGAGAGGTATTGAGAAAAAGCCACTCACCCTGACGACCCGAGTGAGGTCGTTGAACTTTTTGCGGCACTGAACATGGGTCCTGGGCACCATGCTCCTGGAGGAGACGCTCTGAGCCACCTCCCTCCACACTCTTCTGAACTCGCGTGGCAAAGGCCTCCTGCCACTCTCCGGGAACAGCATGCATCGTCTGCGCTCCACTACGTCAACCAGAGCATCCAAGGCCCGCTCGGTGAAGCGATGAACGCGTTCTCTCACCCTCTCCATGCTTGGCAGCAAAATGGATTACAGGTCTCTCCAGGCTGAGATTCAAGGCTGCAATGAGCAGGGTGTGGCTGGGGAGCAAGTGGCCCCCCCCGCTTTAAGAAGTGTCCGGCGCCAGTGTGTCTGTGTTCCCTCGCTAACTGGCAGCAGCTGCGCTGCGCTCGTGCGCTGAGGTAGTGCCTCACTCCTAGGCCTTTGCGCCTTAAGAGAGGTGTGCAGCGCCTAATTTAGCGCTCCACTCACCTCCCGGGGCGGTAAAAGTGAAGTTTCCTGTCAGTGCCGATAATTAGCGCCAGGCGCTAATATTTGCGCGCGGACGATATTTGCGCCCCAAATGGGGCGCGACCTAATTTCTACCCCTAACTCTGTTTCTCTCTCCACAGATACTACCTGACCTGCTGAGTATTTCCAGCATTTTCTGTTTTTATATTAGAGGGAAACAAAGATTTGATTAAGAGAGAGAGAAAAAAAAAGGGATAGAAAGGAAAAGTAAAATAAAAATGTTATCTTCATTGGCAGTAATTAACATTTAGCACATCATTAAAAGCATCTCTGAAAGATAATCCAGGCTTAATTAAATATGTGCAGACCTTAAATGGCTCCAAAACGGGCTCCTTGCATCACTTCAGACCAGCCCTAACCTTCTGTGCGAGTTTAGTTCGTATCTACCGTGCAAGCACAGCAACTTCACGCCACTCAGTGCATTTCAAAGGTGAATCAGACAGCGAAATGGCGTTTTGGCGAAGCTAATAGCTTAAATATACAAACAGGAGTCCTAAAACAGTTGTAGGATCCCGATTGCAATTTTCAGGTATAAATGGGAGGAGTTGCACTGCATCGAGTGGCCTAACCAGTGGTCCTTAAAGGGACTGCTGGAGGCTGTTGAAAAAATAGCTGAAGACATATTCAATTTTTAATTTTATGGGGGCAGGAGGAGCAGGAGATCGAGGACCCTGGAGGTTGGTGCCAGCTGGGGACGGGGTGGGGGCTGGGGACGGAGAGGGGAGGGAGAGCAGAGGTTGAGGAGCCTGGAGTTCGGGGCTGTGGAGGAGTGAGCTCAGAGATCGGGGAGCCTGGAGGTCAGGGCCGGGGAGGCAGGAAGGGCAGAGTTCGGGGAGCTTGAAGGTTGGGGCTGGGGTGGGGTGGGTGTGGGGTGGTACGGAAGGAAGGTTATAGTTCTGGGAGCCTGGAGGTCGGGGATTGGAGATCTCGGGGCCCGGGGTGGGGAGGGGGGCTAGGAGAGGCTGCAATCGGGAGTGGCGTTTAACGTGCGCTCCTGCACCTCCCAGCTCCACATTCAGGTAAGTAATTTACTGTTTTTGTTGTAGGCGTTCTGCAGGGTTGATTTTCCTTTACATTTATTTGCATGATCTGATGCTGCTAATCTAAAATGAGGTAGCATAGTGAGGTAGTTGATGGGATTGTGAAAAGGGGCATATGATGCAATGTATAACTCTGGACATTGGAGAATCCTGCTGTGTGGTAAAATTGAATTGCCCTGTCATGTTGGTGCTGTCTGTCCATGGGGAAACAAGTGTACTGGGCAGCTCTGGTAAATAGTGCATTGATGACTTGCTTGATCCGATTGTGCACAACTGATTGGGAAATATTACTACTGGCCCGAAAGTCAATCTGAAATGACCCTGCAGCGTAGAAAACCTTTACCTTTACAGCCACTGGAAGTGCAGTGCCTGACATGAATCTTGTCATTCATTTGGAAATGACTTATGAAATAATACTGGGCGGCCTGCTGGTGGCGCTGTCCAGGGAGAGTATAAATACTCGGGCATGGGCCCAGCTTGCTCAGGACATTCTTTAACAGGAACCAGTGAAGGACACAACTAGACCTCCATGTTGTAAAACAGTTGATTAAAGCTTTATTTAACGCTTAGACCAAGTGCCTAGTAGTTTGCTTACGTCAGTGCCTATGGTGAGGTTGTCTGTATGTCTGGTTCCAGCATGTGGCATAATTCATTGATGGTTTCCCGAGAGAAGCATGGCCACTGCAAGCACTATTTAGGCTTCAGGTGGAGTCATGAGTGCCTTGCTGGCATGTGCGGATGCGAGCGTAACAGCGGGTGGGACCAGACGCCTCCTGTGTTGCCTGATAAGTCCATCCTCCTCGCGTTCCTCCTCCTCTTCCTCCATGGAGCAGAGATAGAATGGTATTCCACTGTGGCACGTGTGAGATAATAAAAACATCAAGCCCTAGAGCCCAAGGCAGCAAAGTAGACATTGAAGCAGGATACTGCAGGAGCACATAGCTGTAGCATGAAGCTAGGAAGTAGAGGAAGTGTAGGCGTAGGCAGTAGACGCACTTTGTAATGTAGTTGTCACCTAATAAATTTTGTGCACTTTAATTCTCTGTAGTTTGGCTTTTGTTGGGAGGGCCATATTATGTCATCAACAGATGCTAGGCTGTTGCTACATGCTAGTTACGGTGAAGTAGATGGGAATATATAGCATGGCATTTATCAGGAACTCTGTGGTGATAATTTGTCAGTACTTGTGCATGGCCCAGATCCAGGAATTAGTGGAAGCA
The DNA here is from genome assembly GCA_030390025.1 of Squalus acanthias. NCBI lineage: Eukaryota > Metazoa > Chordata > Chondrichthyes > Squaliformes > Squalidae > Squalus > Squalus acanthias. The sequence goes on from CM059429.1 coordinate 150,261,871, forward strand.
GTTATCTATTAATGTGTTCTCCACCAATCTTCCTGGCTGCACCTCTGCTTAATTCATTTCCTTCTCCTCCTCCTCCTCCTCTGTTACTGCTGAACAATGAGCTTTCACTTTGTTTTTTTTGTACTGTGAAGTTATGCAAATTGCAGTAGACTGTAATCATTTTTGACATCTCTGCTAAGCTATAGAGGATCACCCTGCTGGAGCAGTCCAAGCAGTGACATTTTTGTCTCAGCTTACCAATGGTATGCTCTACAAAAATCTGGCATGTGCTCCTTGTATTTACATTCCAGTGCTGTTCAGTGGTTTTATTTTTGGGGGGGGGTGGGGGGGGCGGGGGGTGGTGGTGGTCACAACCACAGTTGCAAAGGATAGCCCTGGTCTCCCACAGCAGCCATCCATCCGATAAAAACCTGAGCTTTCAAATAATGCAGGCATTGTGAATTACTCCATAATTAAGGCATTATGGCTGCTCCTAGCATATCAGGCATTAACTTGCGTAGCCATGTTTCTGTGGTTAACGCAGCACCTGAACATTAATCAAATGTTGGGCGAGGAGCCCCCATTGGTGCCACTCATACTCCCAGTGCTGTTGGGAACCTGACCACCTGCTCTGTGTCCTGTCCAGCTGATGTCTCCTATTCAGATGGAAAGTGATAATCATATTGTCTCTTGAAAATATTGTCATTTGCTTGATATATTTATGGATAGCAGACTATCTGATGTGGTAGATGTTTCCTGCTTGGGAGGATCTGGTGCCATAAAAGCTTACCGTTGTGGTAACACAGGTGTTACAAGGTTTAGGTCTGTCTAAGATATTCTCTCGGGTGCTGGTCAGCCCTATAAGAGAGATCCGAGCGTCTTATATTCGGGAGTGTGCCTGCACTGCCAAATGTCCAATTATATGATAGTGTAACCCAAGGGTGGAGCAGGACCTCCTTGTGATTTGAACTGGATATCATGTCCTTCACACGTGCCCTCACATGTACTTCTCCAAGCTTTCAGTAGGCAAACTGAAAGACACTTTAGTGAGATAAGACCTGAAGCGAATCTTCAAGCTGCTTTATTTTACAGACAGTATGTGAACATACCGAGTTGTAAATAAACCTCACTTTCGCCACACAATTTCACTTCTCTCTCCTCGAAAGAGAGAACAAACAATAAATAGAGGGAACGGTAGCATAGTGGATATGTTACTGGACTAGTAATCCAGAGGCCTGGACGAATGATCCAGAGACGTGAGTTCAAATCCCACCACGGCAGCTGGGGAATTTAAATTCAGTTAATTAAATAAATCTGGAATAAAAAGCTAGTATCAGTAATGGTGACCATGAAAAACTATCGGATTATCATTAAAAACCCATCTGGTTCACTAATGCCCTTTACAGAAGGAAATCTGGTTGACTCTTCACTGCCCTCTAAAATGGCCGAGCAAACCACTCAGTTGTAACAAACCGCTACAAAAATAAGAATAAAACCTAGGCACCAGCATCGGACACAACAACGGCACACCAGCCCATATACCCTGCAAAGTCCTTCTCACTAACATCTGGGGACGTGTGCCAAAATTGGAAGAGCTGTCCCGCAGACTCGTCAAGCCTGACATAGTCATACTCACAGAATCATACCTTGCTGCCAATGTCCCAGACTCCTCCATCACCATACCCTGGGTATGTACTGTTCCACCAGCAGGACAGACCCACCAGGGGTGGCTATACAGTCGGGAAGGAGTGGCCCTGGGAGTCCTCAACATTGACTCCGGACCCCATGAAGTCTCATGGCTTCAGGTCAAGCATGGGCAAGGAAACCACCTACTGCCCTCCCTCAGCTGATGAATCAGTACTCCTCCATATTGAACACCACTTGGAAGAAGCACCAAGGGTACAGGAGAGGGCTCAGTAGCACTACAGCTGGCCGAGTTCTGAAGGACATAGGTGCCAGACCGGGCCTGCGGCAGGTGGTGAGAGAACCAACATGAGGGAAAAACCTACTTGACCTTGTCCTTACCTGTCGCAGGTGCATCTGTCCATGACAGTATTGGTAGCAGTGACCACCGCACAGTTATTGTGGAGACAAAGTTTCGTCTTCACACTGAGGACACCCTCCATCGTGTTGTGTGGCACTACCACCGTGTTAAATGGGATAGATTCAGAACAGATCTAGCAGCTCAAAACTGGGCATCCATGAGGCGCTGTGGGCCATCAGCAGCAGCAGATTTGTATTCCACCACAATCTGTAACCTCATGGCCTGGCATATCCCTCACTCTACCATTACCATCAAGCCAGGGGACCAACCCTGGTTCAATGAGGAGTGCAGAAGAGCATGCCAGGAGCAGCACCAGGTATACCTAAAAATGAGGTGCCAACCTGGGGAAGCTGCAACACAGGACTACATGTATGCTAAACAGCGGAAGCAGCATGCTATAGACAGAGCTAAGCGATCCCACAATCAACGGATCAGATCAAAGCTCTGCAGTCCTGCCACATCCAGTCGTGAATGGTGGTGGACCATTAAACAACAACGGGAGGAGAAGGCTCCATGAATATCCCCATCCTCAATGCACGTGACTGCAAAAGACAAGGCTGAAGCATTTGCAACCATCTTCAGCCAGAAGTGCCGAGTGGATGATCCATCTTGGCCTCCTCCTGAGGTCCCCACCATCACAGAAGCCAGTCTTCAGCCAATTCGATTCACTCCACGTGATATCAAGAAACGGCTGAGCGCACTGGATACAGCAAAGGCTATGGACCCCGACAACATCCCGGCTGTCGTGCTAAAGACTTGTGCTCCAGAACTAGCCACGCCTCGAACCAAGCTGTTCCAATAGAGCAACAACACTGACATCTACACGATAATGTGGAAAATTGCCCAGGTATGTTCTGTCCAAAACAAAAGAACAAATCCAATCCGGCCAATTACCGCCCCATCAGTCTACTCTCAATCATCAGCAAAGTGATGTAAGGTGTCGTCGACAGTGCTATCAAGCGGCACCTGTTCATCGATGCTCAGTTTGGGTTCCACCAGGACCACTCGGCTCCAGACCTCATTACAGCCTTGGTCCAAACATGGACAAAAGGGCTGAATTCCAGAGGTGAGGTGAGAGTGACTGTCCTTGCCATCAAGGCAGCATTTGACCGAGTGTGGCATCAAGGAGTCCTAGTAAAATTGAAGTCAATGGGAATCAGGGCGGAAAACTCTCCACTGGCTGGAGTCATACCTAGCACAAAGGAAGATGGTTGTTGTTGTTGGAGGTCAATCATCTCAGCTCCAGGACATCGCTGCAAGAGTTCCTCAGGTCAGTGTCCTAGGCCCAACCATCTTCAGCTACTTCATCACTGACCTTCCCTCCATCATAAGGCCAGAAGTGGGGATGTTCACTGATGATTGAACATTGTTTAGTTCCATTCGCAACTCCTCAGATAATGAAGCAGTCCATGCCCACATGCAGCAAGACCTGGACAACATGCAGGTTTGGGCTAATAAGTGGCAAGTAACATTCACGTCACACAAGTGCCAGGCAATTACTATCTCCAATAAGAAGGAGTCTACCCACCGCCCCCTTGACATTCAACGGCATTACCATCCTCCACCATCGACATGCTGGGGGCCACCATTGACCAGAAACTTAACTGGACCAGCTACATAAATACTGTGGCAACTAGAGCAGGTCAGAGGCTGGGTATTCTGCGGCGAGTGTCTCACCTCCTGACTTCCCAAAGTCTTTCCACCATCTACAAGGCACAAGTCAGGAGTGTGATGGAATACTCTCCACTTGCCTGGATGAGTGCAGCTCCAACAACACTCAAGAAGCCAGACACCATCCAGGGCAAAGCAGTCCGCTTGATTGGCATCTCATCCACCACCTTAAAAATTCACTCCCTCCACCACTGGTGCACCATGGCTGCAGTGTGTACCATCTACAAGATGCACTGCAGCAACTCGCCAAGGCTTCTTCGGCAGCACCTCCCAAACCCGCGACCTCTTCCACCTAGAAGGACAAGGGCAGCAGGTGCATGGGAACACCACCACCTCCAAGTTCCCCTCCAAGTTAAGCACCATCCTGACTTGGAAATATATCCCCGATCCTTTATCATCACTGGGTCAAAATCCTGGAACTCCCTCCCTAACAGCACTATGGGACTACACACGGACTGCAGCAGTTCAAGAAAGCGGCTCACCACCACCTTCTCAAGGACAATTAGGGATGGGCAATAAATGCTGCCCTTGCCAGCGACACCCACATCCCAGGAACGAATAAAAAAAATCACATATCTAACAACAGAAAACTCAGCAGGCCAGGCAGCATCCGTGGAGAGAGAAACAGTTAACGTTTCAGGTCGAAGACCTTTTGTCAGAACTGGATAAAAGCAGGAAATGGAATAGATTTTAAAGCAAGTTTAGCAGCCGGGAAAAGGGGGAGGGGATGAAAGAACAAAAGGGAAGGTCAGTGATAGGATAGAAAGCAGGGGAGATTAAGAGACATTAAGAGATATTCAAGGCAAGAGGAGGTGGTAATGGGACAGGTTAAGGAACAAAGGATGGCTCTAGATGAAGTGTGAATTGCACTAGCAAAAAATCACATGCCTTGTCCTTTTCGTGGGTTGGCTTACTTGTTTTTGGCAATGGGCCAAAAATTCAGGCCCTTGCCGGGTGAGTACGCACTGTGTACTCACCCGTAACGCGTCCTGAAGTGCTGGTTTCCTGCATGCATTACGCATGCGCGGGAAACCGGAACTTCCGGTCTGGTGAAGGGGGCGGTTCATAGGTGAACCGCGTGCACGGTAGAGGCTGCGTGCACGCAGCAAACTTAGGGTTTTTTTCAGGTTTCTACGGGAGGGTAAGTATTGAAGAACCTGCGCTTTTAAAAAGGAGGCGCAGGACCCGTTTTCAACAAGGTTAATTAATTATAATTTAAAAATTTTTTCAACAGGTTTATCTCTTTTAGATACTTTAAAGAAAGGTAAGTTTATTTTTAGCACTCTTAAAAAGTATTTCATTTTTCAAAAATTTTAATTTTTGTTTAAAGTAGTTAATTTATTTAACTTATAGTTATTTTATAAATGTGATGGTTTTTTAAAATTTATTTTAAGTTTAGCTGTTCTTTTGGGGCCTGATTTCAATTCATAGATTTGACAGGTCCTGTCAAATCTATGAATGAAAGATGGTCTGCTGCCATTGGCTCTCCATGGCCCACGTGATCCCAGGGGACGCATCGCACTAACTACGCCCCTGGGACATGCAAGCACTGCGCGCCAGTACTTGGAGCAGGCCCAGGAGCTGAAGTTCCCGTGGGCCCAGAGATCAACGGCAGGCGCGGTAGGTAAGTGCGCTGCGCGATCCTTACCCCCGCGGCAAGCCGGAGAGGCGAATTTCAGGGCCACTATCTTTCTTTGTAGACAACTTCCAACTGCAAAAACAGTCCAGATGTATCTTAGCTACCAGCCCAAGGCTAAGGCCTACACATTGTACTTTTCTATCCAAAACCTGATTGGCTACCCCTGTATCTATTGTCTTTTTTTCTCACCTTACATTCACGGGCAGTGCCTTCAACTTCTTCCCCCTTTTAAGGATTCATTAATGGGCCTATCTACCAAACTGATTGCCTCCTCTCAACAACAACAACAACAACTTGCATTTCTATCATGCCTGTAACGTAGCAATATGTCCCAAAGTGCTTCACAGGAGTGTTATCAAACTAAATTTGACATCGAAGCACATAAGGAGATATTAGGACAGATGACTAAATGCTTGATCAAGAGGTACGTTTTAAGGAGCATCTTAAAGGAGGAGAGAGAGGTACAGAGGGGGAAGAGCTTTGGGCAGGAAATTCCAGAGTTTAGAACCTCGGTAGCTGAAGGCACGGCCGCCAATGATGGAGCGATTAAAATCAGGAATGCTCAAGAGGCCAGATTTGGAGGAATGCAGAGATCACGAAGGCTTGTAGGGCTGGAGTAAGGTTACAGAGATAGGGAGGGGTGAAGCCATGGACGGATTTGAAAACAAGGATGAGATTTTAAAATTTGAAGCTTTGCCGGACCGGGAGCCAAAGTAGGCCAGCGAGCAGAGGGGTGATGGGTGAACGGGACTTGGTATGGGTTAGGATACAGGCTGCGGAGTTTTGGATGAGCTCAAGTTTATGTAAAACCAGAAAATGCTGGAAATACTCAGCAGGTCAGGCAGCATCTGTGGAGAGAGAAGCAGAGTTAGCATTTCAGGTCGATGACCTTTCGTCAAAACTGAAATAAATTAGAGATGTAACAGGTTTTAAGCAAGTGCAGAGGCAGGGATAGGGGGGAGGGGAGGAAAGAACAAAAGGGAAGGTCTGTGAGAGGATGGAAGGCAGGAGAGATAAAAAGACAAAAGGGAGGATGGTGCGAGGCAAAAGGAGATGGCAATGGCACAAGTTTAGAAACAAAAGGTGAGTCTAGAAGAGGTGTAAATGGGAATGGCAGAATCATCAACAGCTGCCATTCGAAAAAATGGGGGCAGAGGTTATGATTTGAAATTGTTGAACTCGATGTTGAGTCTGGAAGGCTGTAAAGTGCCTAATCGAAAGATGAGGTGCTGTTCCACGAGCTTACGTTGAGCTTCGTTGGAACAGTGTAGGAGGCCGAAGACAGAGAGGTCAGAGTGGGATGTGAACCAGAGAATTGAAGTGACAGGCGACCAGAAGCTCGGGGTCACGCTTGCAGACTGAATGGAGGTGTTCCGCAAAGCGGTCACCCAATCTGCGTTAATGGAATGTTTTTTTTTTGCAATCTTTTAAAGTGATTCCTAGTTTTACAAATCCTACTTCTGGGACATCTTTTATGTAATTTTCCCATTTAAGTGAATCTTGTACTGGACAACATGCAGCCTTTTTGGGCCAGGCCATGTTTTTTGCTTCTAAATGCAGCATGCAGCAAATCAGGTACATGGGCCAGTGTATCTATTTTCCCAGCATTGCTGCCAAAGTGCTGCACCACCAGCAGAGTCTCTCAAAAACGAGGCTTAAATCTTTTTAGAATTAGGTTTCATATTAAATGAAGACAAAGTACAGGAAACTCTTTATTAACCGGCACCGACGGGACCGGCGTGGTGCCGGTTTATCGAAATTACCGGATAACAGAGAGTTATATCTACCGAGGCTATTTTTAACAAAGAAAAATAAATAAATCAAGAAATGTGCAGTATACAGTATTTGGGTACTTTTGAAAACTACCCCTACTGACTAAATCGGCGTTCGCGGACTCGGACTCGGACTCGGGATCGGCAACATTGCCGGTTATTTGAGAGGAGTTTTCGGAGGATGATTTTTGCCGGTTAAGCGAGAATTCCGGATATTTGGGTGCCAGATAAACAAAAGTTTCCTGTAGTTATTTTTGTACAGGAAATATGTAATGCTATACATAAATTATGCAAGGGCTGCAAATGATGTCGGGACTTGGATACACAGGGTCCAGGCCTTCACCCTCCTCTCCGCCCCAAACATGGTTAATGACGTAGGAAGGGCTAGGAGTTTCCATGGCCCTGGCCTGAGATGCGCTGAACAAAGCATTGGCGGTCTGTACACCAGATGGAAGCAGGCGCACTGGCTATTAGAGTAGTGGATATGGGGCCCACCTCAGAGTCCAGGGCTGGAGGCTGTCCTGGATACCTGAAGATTGAGTACATTTTTTCCCACTGCATTTTAGCCCTCTGTCTTCTTTCCTGGGAGATGGTTTCCTAGCCTCATCAGCACAGCGGGCAGCTGAGATGCACCCTTAAAGTATCCATCATTAGCATTATAATGGTGTGATCTCCCTAGCGCAAACTTTGGCCGGGCAAGAACTGGAGGTTACCAGCTGGGATTTACGTTGGGCTCTTTTAGGCCCCTATATGTTTTTAAATTGTTTGGATTTGTGACTTGTGAGAACATTTGCAATGAGTAGCCTAGGAGCAACACAGGGTGACTGGAGGGAGACATACACTCGATAATGGCCCAGAATTTCAGGCTTGCCCAATTTTGGATGTATGGGGGATACAGGGTTCATTCCCTGTGCCTGAAAGGTGAGGCCCGAAGCTCCCCCTCATTTCAACAGAGCTGGCATAGTGACGAGAGTCCGCTGGCGAAGAGTGCAAAATCGGACTGCAGCTAGTGTCACAGCAGCCCACAGCAATGTTCCCCCTGAGCTGCACAGCCTCGCGGCACAACACCAGTCCAGAGGTCCCGCACAGGCCGCTCACCAGCTGCGGCCACTGGTAAAGATTCCACGCAGCAAATTTAAAGGGACTTGCAAGAAAAAAAAATAGAGGGAACATTGGCCCTGTGGTAAGTAGGTTCTGGTCCAAGATCGGGATTGGGCTGATGGTTGGGTCTGGGGACGGTGTTGGGGAAATGGGCCAGTAATTGCGGGCAGGGGATCAGGGGGCTGGGTATTGGGGGGCCCAGGGTCGGGGGAGGGAGATCAGATGTCAGGGCCAGAAGCGGAGAGATGGGGGTGGCAGTGATGGTAATGGACGGGGAGCGATGGCGATGGGAGGGGAGCAGTGGTGGTGGGGGTTGCAGCAGTGGAGATGGAGGGGGAGTGGGGGCGATGGAGGGGGAGTGGGGGTGATGGAGGGGGAGTGGGGGCGATGGAGGGGGAGTGGGGGCGATGGAGGGGGAGGGGAGTGGGGGCGATGGAGGGGGAGTGGGGGCGATGGAGGGGGAGTGGGGGCGATGGAGGGGGAGTGGGGGCGATGGAGGGGGAGTGGGGGCGATGGAGGGGGAGTAGAGGTGATGGAGGGGGAGTAGGGGTGATGGAGGGGGAGTGAGGGCGATGGAGGGGGAGTGGAGGCGATGGAGGGGGAGTAGGGGTGATGGAGGGGGAGCGGAGGTGATGGAGGGGGAGTAGGGGCGATGGAGAGGGAGCGGGGGCGATGGAGGGGGAGTGGAGGCACTGGAAGGGGAGCGGGGGTGATGGAGGGGGAGCGGGTGCGATGGAGGGGGAGCGGGGGCGATGGAGGGGGAGCGGGGGCGATGGAGGGGGAGCGGGGGCGATGGAGGGGGAGCAGGGGCGATGGAGGGGGAGTGATGGTGATGGAGGGGGAGCGGAGGCGATGGAGGGGGAGTGGGGGCGATGGAGGGGGAGTGGGGGTGATGGAGGGGGAGGGGGAGCGTTGGAGGGGAAGCGGAGGCGATGGAGGGGGAGTGGAGGCACTGGAAGGGGAGTGGGGGTGATGGAGGGGGAGTGGAGGCGATGGAGGGGGAGTGGAGGCACTGGAAAGGGAGTGGGGGTGATGGAGGGGGAGGGGGAGCGTTGGAGGGGGAGCGGAGGCGATGGAGGGGGAGCGGAGGCGATGGAGGGGGAGCGGAGGCGATGGAAGGGGAGTGGGGGTGATGGAGGGGGAGTGGAGGTGATGGAGGGGGAGTGGGGGTTATGGAGGGGGAGTGGAGGCGATGGAGGGGGAGTGGAGGCACTGGAAGGGGAGTGGGGGTGATGGAGGGGGAGTGGAGGCGATGGAGGGGGAGTGGAGGCACTGGAAGGGGAGTGGGGGTGATGGAGGGGGAGTGATGGCGATGGAGAGGGGAGTGGGGAGTGGGGACGATGGAGGTGGAGTGGGGGCCAATGGAGGTGGAGTGGGGGCGATGGAAAAAGAGCGGGGTGATGGAGGGGGAGTGATGGCAATGGAGGAGGAGTGGTTGCGATGGAGGGGGAGTAGGGGTGATGGAGGGGGAGTGGGGGTGATGGAGGGGGAGTGGGGGCGCTGGAGGGGGAGTGGAGGCGCTGGAAGGGGAGTGGGGGCGATGGAAGGGGAGTGGGGGCGATGGAGGGGGAGTGGAGGCGACGGAGGGGGAGTGGGGGCGATGGAGGGGGAGTGGGGGCGATGGAGGGGGAGTGGTTGCGATGGAGGGGGAGCGGGGGCGATGGAGGGGCAGCGGGGGCGATGGAGGGGGAGTGGGGGTGATGGAGGGGGGGAGCGTTGGAGGGGGAGCGGAGGCGATGGAGGGGGAGCGGGGGCGATGGAGGGGGAGTAGGGCCGATGAAGGGGGAGTGGAGGCGCTGGAAGGGGAGTGGGGTTGATGGAGGGGGAGTGGGGGCGATGGAGGGGGAGTGGGGGCGATGGAGGGGGAGTGGGGGCGATGGAGGGGGAGTGATGGTGATGGAGGGGGAGGGGGAGCAATGGAGGGGGAGGGGGAGTGGAAGCGATGGAGGGGGAGTGGGGGCGATGGAGGGGGAGTGGGGGCGATGGAGGGGGAGTGGTTGCGATGGAGGGGGAGCGGGGGCGATGGAGGGGGAGGGGGAGCGTTGGAGGGGGAGCGGAGGCGATAGAGGGGGAGCGGGGGCGATGGAGGGGGAGTAGGGCCGATGAAGGGGGAGTGGAGGTGATGGGAGGGGAGTGGGGTTGATGGAGGGAGAGTGGGGTGATGGAGGGGGAGTGGGGGCGATGGAGGGGGAGTGATGGTGATGGAGGGGGAGGGGGAGCGATGGAGGGGGAGGGGAGCGATGGAGGGGGAGTGGGGGCGATGGAGGGGGAGTGGGGGCGATGGAGGGGGAGTGGGGGCGATGGAGGGGGAGTGGGGGCGATGGAGGGGGAGTGGGGGCGATGGAGGGGGAGTGGGGGCGATGGAGGGGGAGTGGGGGCGATGGAGGGGGAGTGGGGGCGATGGAGGGGGAGTGGGGGCGATGGAGGGGGAGTGGGGGCGATGGAGGGGGAGTGGGGGCGATGGAGGGGGAGTGGAGGTGATGGAGAGGGAGGGGGAGCGATGGAGGGGGAGTGGGGGCGATGGAGGGGGAGTGGGGGCGATGGAGGGGGAGTGGGGGCGATGGAGGGGGAGTGGGGGCGATGGAGGGGGAGTGGGGGCGATGGAGGGGGAGTGGGGGCGATGGAGGGGGAGTGGGGGCGATGGAGGGGGAGTGGGGGGCGATGGAGGGGGAGTGGGGGCGATGGAGGGGGAGTGGAGGTGATGGAGGGGGAGTGGGAGTGATGGAGGGGGGAGTGGGGGCGATGGAGAGGGAGGGGGGAGCGATGGAGGGGGAGTGGGGGCGATGGAGGGGGAGTGGGGGGCGATGGAGGGGGAGTGGGGGCGATGGAGGGGGAGTGGGGGCGATGGAGGGGGAGTGGGGGCGATGGAGGGGGAGTGGAGGCGCTGGAAGGGGAGTGGGGGCGATGGAAGGGGAGTGGCGGCGATGGAGGGGGAGTGGAGGCGACGGAGGGGGAGTGGGGGCGACGGAGGGGGAGTGGGGGCGATGGAGGGGGAGTGGGGGCGATGGAGGGGGAGTGGTTGCGATGGAGGGGGAGTGGTTGCGATGGAGGGGGAGTGGGGGTGATGGAGGGGGAGTGGTTGCGATGGAGGGGGAGCGGGGGCGATGGAGGGGCAGCGGGGGCGATGGAGGGGGAGTGGGGGTGATGGAGGGGGGGAGCGTTGGAGGGGGAGCGGAGGCGATGGAGGGGGAGCGGGGGCGATGGAGGGGGAGTAAGGCCGATGAAGGGGGAGTGGAGGCGCTGGAAGGGGAGTGGGGTTGATGGAGGGGGAGTGGGGGCGATGGAGGGGGAGTGGGGGCGATGGAGGGGGAGTGGGGGCGATGGAGGGGGAGTGGGGGCAATGGAGGGGGAGGGGGAGCAATGGAGGGGGAGGGGGAGTGGAAGCGATGGAGGGGGAGTGGGGGCGATGGAGGGGGAGTGGGGGCGATGGAGGGGGAGTGGTTGCGATGGAGGGGGAGCGGGGGCGATGGAGGGGGAGGGGGAGCGTTGGAGGGGGAGCGGAGGCGATAGAGGGGGAGCGGGGGCGATGGAGGGGGAGTAGGGCCGATGAAGGGGGAGTGGAGGTGATGGGAGGGGAGTGGGGTTGATGGAGGGAGAGTGGGGGTGATGGAGGGGGAGTGGGGGCGATGGAGGGGGAGTGATGGTGATGGAGGGGGAGGGGGAGCGATGGAGGGGGAGGGGGAGCGATGGAGGGGGAGTGGGGGCGATGGAGGGGGAGTGGGGGCGATGGAGGGGGAGTGGGGCGATGGAGGGGGAGTGGGGGCGATGGAGGGGGAGTGGGGGCGATGGAGGGGGAGTGGGGGCGATGGAGGGGGAGTGGGGGCGATGGAGGGGGAGTGGGGGCGATGGAGGGGGAGTGGAGGTGATGGAGGAGGAGTGGAGGTGATGGAGGGGGAGTGGGAGTGATGGAGGGGGAGTGGGGGAGATGGAGAGGGAGGGGGAGCGATGGAGGGGGAGTGGGGCGATGGAGGGGGAGTGGGGGCGATGGAGGGGGAGTGGGGGCGATGGAGGGGGAGTGGGGGCGATGGAGGGGGAGTGGGGGCGATGGAGGGGCAGTGGGGGCGATGGAGGGGGAGTGGGGGCGATGGAGGGGGAGTGGGGGCGATGGAGGGGGAGTGGGGGCGATGGAGGGGGAGTGGAGGTGATGGAGGGGGAGTGGGAGTGATGGAGGGGGAGTGGGGGCGATGGAGAGGGAGGGGGAGCGATGGAGGGGGAGTGGGGGCGATGGAGGGGGAGTGGGGGCGATGGAGGGGGAGTGGGGGCGATGGAGGGGGAGTGGGGGCGATGGAGGGGGAGTGGGGGCGATGGAGGGGGAGTGGAGGCGATGGAGGGGGAGTGGGAGCGATGGAGGGGGAGTGGGGGTGATGGAGAGGGAGGGGGAGCGATGGAGGGGGAGTGATGGAGGGGGAGTGGGGGCGATGGAGGGGGTGGGGGAGCGATGGAGGGGGTGTGGGGGCGATGGAGGGCGTGCGGGGGGCGATGGAAGGGGGGCGATGGCAGGGGGCGATGGAGGAGGATGGGGGGGCGATGCAGGAGGAGTGTGGGCGATGGAGGGGGAGTGGGGGCGATGGATGCGGAGTGGGGGTGATGGAGGGGGAGTGGAGGCGCTGGAGGGGGAGTGGAGGCGATGGAGGGGGAGTGGGGGCGATGGAGGGGGAGTGGAGGTGATGGAGGGGGAGTGGGAGTGATGGAGGGGGAGTGGGGGCGATGGAGAGGGAGGGGAAGCGATGGAGGGGGAGTGGGGGCGATGGAGGGGGAGTGGGGGCGATGGAGGGGGAGTGGGGGCGATGGAGGGGGAGTGGGGGCGATGGAGGGGGAGTGGGGGCGATGGAGGGGGAGTGGAGGCGCTGGAAGGGGAGTGGGGGCGATGGAAGGGGAGTGGGGGCGATGGAGGGGGAGTGGAGGCGACGGAGGGGGAGTGGGGGCGATGGAGGGGGAGTGGGGGTGATGGAGGGGGAGTGGGGGCGATGGAGGGGGAGTGGGGGCGATGGAGGGGGAGTGGGGGCGATGGAGGGGGAGTGGGGGCGATGGAGGGGGAGTGGTTGCGATGGAGGGGGAGTGGTTGCGATGGAGGGGGAGTGGGGGTGATGGAGGGGGAGTGGTTGCGATGGAGGGGGAGCGGGGGCGATGGAGGGGCAGCGGGGGCGATGGAGGGGGAGTGGGGGTGATGGAGGGGGGGAGCGTTGGAGGGGGAGCGGAGGCGATGGAGGGGGAGCGGGGGCGATGGAGGGGGAGTAGGGCCGATGAAGGGGGAGTGGAGGCGCTGGAAGGGGAGTGGGGTTGATGGAGGGGGAGTGGGGGCGATGGAGGGGGAGTGGGGGCGATGGAGGGGGAGTGGGGGCGATGGAGGGGGAGTGATGGTGATGGAGGGGGAGGGGGAGCAATGGAGGGGGAGGGGGAGTGGAAGCGATGGAGGGGGAGTGGGGGCGATGGAGGGGGAGTGGGGGCGATGGAGGGGGAGTGGTTGCGATGGAGGGGGAGCGGGGGCGATGGAGGGGGAGGGGGAGCGTTGGAGGGGGAGCGGAGGCGATAGCGGGGGAGCGGGGGCGATGGAGGGGGAGTAGGGCCGATGAAGGGGGAGTGGAGGTGATGGGAGGGGAGTGGGGTTGATGGAGGGAGAGTGGGGGCGATGGAGGGGGAGTGGGGGCGATGGAGGGGGAGTGATGGTGATGGAGGGGGAGGGGGAGCGATGGAGGGGGAGGGGGAGCGATGGAGGGGGAGTGGGGGCGATGGAGGGGGAGTGGGGGCGATGGAGGGGGAGTGGGGGCGATGGAGGGGGAGTGGGGGCGATGGAGGGGGAGTGGGGGCGATGGAGGGGAAGTGGGGGCGATGGAGGGGGAGTGGGGGCGATGGAGGGGGAGTGGGGGCGATGGAGGGGGAGTGGGGGCGATGGAGGGGGAGTGGAGGTGATGGAGGAGGAGTGGAGGTGATGGAGGGGGAGTGGGAGTGATGGAGGGGGAGTGGGGGAGATGGAGAGGGAGGGGGAGCGATGGAGGGGGAGTGGGGGCGATGGAGGGGGAGTGGGGGCGATGGAGGGGGAGTGGGGGCGATGGAGGGGGAGTGGGGGCGATGGAGGGGGAGTGGGGGCGATGGAGGGGAGTGGGGGCGATGGAGGGGGAGTGGGGGCGATGGAGGGGGAGTGGGGGCGATGGAGGGGGAGTGGGGGCGATGGAGGGGGAGTGGAGGTGATGGAGGGGGAGTGGGAGTGATGGAGGGGGAGTGGGGGCGATGGAGAGGGAGGGGGAGCGATGGAGGGGGAGTGGGGGCGATGGAGGGGGAGTGGGGGCGATGGAGGGGGAGTGGGGGCGATGGAGGGGGAGTGGGGGCGATGGAGGGGGAGTGGGGGCGATGGAGGGGGAGTGGAGGCGATGGAGGGGGAGTGGGAGCGATGGAGGGGGAGTGGGGGTGATGGAGAGGGAGGGGGAGCGATGGAGGGGGAGTGATGGAGGGGGAGTGGGGGCGATGGAGGGGGTGGGGGAGCGATGGAGGGGGTGTGGGGGCGATGGAGGGCGTGCGGGGGCGATGGAAGGGGGGCGATGGCAGGGGGCGATGGAGGAGGATGGGGGGGCGATGCAGGAGGAGTGTGGGCGATGGAGGGGGAGTGGGGGCGATGGATGCGGAGTGGGGGTGATGGAGGGGGAGTGGAGGCGCTGGAGGGGGAGTGGAGGCGCTGGAAGGGCAGTGGGGGTGATGGAGGGGGAGTGGAGGCACTGGAAGGGGAGTGGGGGGTGATGGAGGGGGAGTGGGGGCGATGGAGGGGGAGTGATGGCGATGGAGGGGTAGTGATGGCGATGGAGGGGTAGTGATGGCGATGGAGGGGTAGTGATGGCGATGGAGGGGTAGTGATGGCGATGGAGGGGGAGTAGGGGCGATGGAGGGGAGTGGGGGCGATGGAGGGGGAGTGGGGGTGATGGAGGGGGAGTGGGAGTGATGGAAGGGGAGTGGGGGTGATGGAGGGGGAGTGGGGGTGATGGAGGGGGAGTGGAGGCGCTGGAAGGGGAGTGGAGGCGCTGGAAGGGGAGTGGAGGCGCTGTAAGGGGAGTGGAGGTGCTGGAAGGGGAGTGGGGGTGATGGAGGGGGAGTGGGGTTGATGGAGGGGGAGTGGGAGTGATGGACGGGGAGTGGGGGTGATGGAGGGGGAGTGGGGGTGATGGAGGGGGAGTGGGGGTGATGGAGGAGGAGTGATGGCGATGGAAGGGGAGTGATGGCGATGGAAGGGGAGTGATGGCGATGGAGGGGGAGTGGGAGTGATGGAGGGGGAGTGGGGGTGATGGAGGGGGAGTGGGGGTGATGGAGGGGGAGTGGGGGTGATGGAGGGGGTGTGATGGCGATGGAGGGGAAGTAGGGGCGATGGAGGGGGAGTGGGGGCGATGGAGGGGGAGTGATGGCGATGGAAGGGGAGTGATGGCGATGGAGGGGGTGTAGGGGCGATGGAGGGGGAGTGGGGGCGATGGAGGGGGAGTGGGGGCGATGGAGGGGGAGTGGGGGCGATAGAGGGGGAGTGATGGCGATGGAAGGGGAGTGATGGCGATGGAGGGGGAGTGGGGGCGATGGAGGGGTAGTGGGGGTGATGGAGGGGGAGTGGGGGTGATGGAAGGGGAGTGGAGGCGCTGGAAGGGGAGTGAGGGTGCTGGAGGGGGAGTGGGGGTGATGGAGGGGGAGTGATGGCGATGGAGGGGTAGTGGGGGCGATGGAGGGGGAGTGGGGGCGCTGGAGGGGGAGTAGGGGCGCTGGAGGGGGAGCGATGGAGGGGGAGGGGGAGCGATGGAGGGGGTGATGAGGCGATGGAGGGCGTGCGGGGGCGATGGAAGGGGGGCGATGGAGGGGGGCGATGGAGGAGGAGGGGTGGCGATGGAGGAGGAGTGGGGGCGATGGAGGGGGACTGGGGGCGAAAGAGGGGGAGTGGAGGCGCTAGAAGGGGAGTGGGGTGATGGAGGGGGAGTGATGGCCATGGAGGGGGAGTGATGGCCATGGAGGGGGAGTGAGGGCGATGGAGGGGGAGTGGGGGCGATGGAGGGGCAGTGGGGGCGATGGAGGCGCAGTGGGGGCGATGGAGGGGGAGTGGTGGCGATGGAGGGGGAGGGGGAGCGATGGAGGGGGAGGGGGAGCGATGGAGGGGGAGTGGGGGCGATGGAGGGGGAGTGGGGGCGATGGAGGGGGACTGGGGGCGATGGACGGGGTGCGGGGGCGATGGAAGGGGGCGATGGAGGGGGGCGATGGAGGAGGAGGGGGGGCGATGGCGGAGGAGTGGGGGCGATGGAGGGGGACTGGGGGCGATGGAGGGGGACTGGGGGCGATGGAGGGGGAGTGGGGGCGATGGAGGGGGAGTGGGGGCGATGGAGGGGGAGTGGTGGCGATGGAGGGGGAGTGATGGCGATGGAGGGGGAGTGGGGGCGATGGAGGGGGAGTGATGGCGATGGAGGGGGAGTGGGGGCGATGGAGGGGGAGTGGGGGCGATGGAGGGCGAGTGGGAGCGATGGAGGGGGAGTGGGGGCGATGGAGGGGGTGTGGGGGCAATGGAGGGGGAGTGGGGGCATTGGAGGGGGTGTGGGAGCGATGGAGGGTGTGCAGGGGTGATGGAGGGGGAGTGGGGGAGATGGAGGGGGAGTGGAGGCGCTGGAAGGGGAGTGGGGGCGATGGAGGGGGAGTGGGGGCGATGGAGGGGGAGTGGCAGCGCTGGAAGGGGAGTGGAGGCGCTGGAAGGGGAGTGATGGCGATGGAGGGGGATTAGGGGCGATGGAGGGGGAGTGGGGGCGATGGAGGGGGAGTGATGGTGATGGATGGTGAGTGATGGCGATGAGGGGAGTGGAGGTGATGGAGGGGGAGTGGAGGCGATGAGGGGAGTGGAGGCGATGGAGGGGGAGTGGGGGTGATGGAGGGGGAGCGATGGAGGGGGAGTGGGGGTGATGGAGGGGGAGTGATGGCGATGGAGGGGGAGTGGGGGCGATGGAGGGGGAGTGGGGGTGATGGAGGGGGAGTGGGAGCGATGGATGGGAGTGGGGGCGATGGAGGGGGATTGGGAGCGATGGAGGGGGAGTGGGGGCGATGGAGGGGGAGCGGGGGCGATGGAAGGGGAGCAGGGGCGAAGGAGGGGGAGTGAGGCCGATGGAGGGGGAGGGGGGGCGATGGAGGGGGAGTGGGGGTGATGGAGAGGGAGTGGGGGTGATGGAGGGGGAGTGGTTGCGATGGAGGGGGAGCGGAGGCGATGGAGGGGGATTGGGGGCGATGGAGGGGGAGTGGAGGTGATGGAGGGGGAGTGGAGGTGATGGAGGGGGAGCGGGGGCGATGGAGGGGGAGTGGAGGCGATGGAGGGGGAGTGGAGGGATGGAGGGGGAGTGTGGGGATGGAGGGGGAGTGTGGGCGATGGAGGGGGAGTGGGGTGATGGAGGAGAGGGATGGGGGCGATGGAGGAGAGGGATGGGGGCGATGGATGGGGAGTGATGGTGATGGAGGGGGAGGGGTAGCGATGGAGGGGGAGCGATGGAGGGGAGGGGGAGCGATGGAGGGGGAGTGGGAGTGATGGAGGGGGAGTGGGGGCGATGGAGGGGGAGAGGGGGCGATGGAGGGGGAGTGTGGGGATGGAGGGGGAGTGGGGTGATGGAGGAGAGGGATGGGGGCGATGGAGGAGAGGGATGGGGGCGATGGATGGGGAGTGATGGTGATGGAGGGGGAGCGATGGAGGGGGAGAGGGTGCGATGGAGGGGAAGTGGGGGTTATGGAGGGGAAGTGGGGGTTATGGAGGGGGAGCGGAGGCAATGGAGGGGGAGTGGGGGCGATGGAGGGCGAGCGGAGGCGATGGAGGAGGAGTGGGGGTGATGGAGGGGTAGTGGGGGTGATGGAGGGGTAGTGGGGGTGATGGAAGGGTAGTGGAGGCGATGGAGGGTGAGTGGGGGCGATAGAGGGGGAGTGGGGGCGATGGAGGGGGAGTGGGGGTGATGGAGGGGGAGCGGAGGTGATGGAGGGGGAGCGGGGAAGATGGAGGGGGAGCGGGGAAGATGGAGGGGGAGTGGGGGCGATGGAGGGCGTGCGGGGGCGATGGAAGGGGGCGATGGAGGAGGACTGGGGGCGATGGAGGGGGAGTGGGGAAGATGGAGGTGGAGTGGGGGTGATGGAGGGGGAGTGGAGGCGCTGGAAGGGGAGTGGGGGTGATGGAGGGGGAGTGATGGCGATGGAGGGGGAGTGATGGCGATGGAGGGGGAGTGATGGCGATGGAGGGGGAGTGATGGCGATGGAGGGGGAGTGATGGCGATGGAGGGGGAGTGATGGCGATGGAGGGGGAGTGATGGCGATGGAGGGGGAGTGGGGGTGATGGAGGGGGAGTGGGGGCGATGGAGGGGGAGTGGGGGCGATGGAGGGGGAGTGGGGGCGATGGAGGGGGAGTGGGGGCGATGGAGGGGGAGTGGGGGCGATGGAGGGGGAGTGGGGGCGATGGAGGTGGAGTGGGGGCGATGGAGGGGGAGTGGGGGCGATGGAGGGGGAGTGGGGGTGATGGAGGTGGAGTGGGGGAGATGGAGGGGGACTGGGGGCGATGGAGGGGAACTGGGGGCGATGGAGGGGGAGTGGGGGCGATGGTGGGGGAGTGGGGGTGATGGAGGGGGAGTGGGGGCGATGGAGGGGGTGTGGGAGCGATGGAGGGGGAGTGGGGGCGATAGAGGGGGAGTGGGAGCGATGGAGGGGGAGTTGGAGCGATGGAGGGGGAGTGGGGGCGATGGAGGGGGAGTGGGAGCGATGGAGGGGGAGTGGGGGCGATGGAGGGGGAGTGGGGGTGATGGAGGGGGAGTGGGGGCGATGGAGGGGGAGTGGGGGCGATGGAGGGGGAGTGGGGGTGATGGAGGGGGAGTGGGGGTGATGGAGGGGGAGTGGGGGCGATGGAGGGGGAGTGGGGGCGATAGAGGGGGAGTGGGAGCGATGGAGGGGGAGTGGGGGCGATGGAGGTGGAGTGGGGGTGATGGAGGGGGAGTGGGGGCGATGGAGGGGGAGTGGGGGTGATGGAGGGGGAGTGGGGGTGATGGAGGGGGTGTGGGAGCGATGGAGGGGGAGTGGGGGTGATAGAGGGGGAGTGGGGGTGATGGAGGGGAAGCGATGGGAGGAGCTGCAGCGATAGGGGATGTAGCGGCAGTGATCGGTTCCTTTAATTTTGAGACAGTAGGTTATTTGGCAGTAATTAAGACTCATCACACCATTATTAAATTCACATACACTTGAATGGACAAGCCTAACTTTTTCTAGCGTGTTTGTCAGGTATCAGTTCCTCAGCTTCACGCCCTTCCATGTATTTGAAGTTCCATTCTCTCGGTGAGATACGAGAGTTATAGTGAAGCTTCTGGAGGAGCAGGGCTACTTGGACAACAACTTGCTGATTTCCTCTTTTAACTGCGCATGTTGCTGTCTGATTTACTCTTTAATAACGGTGAGCGCTGATAGCCTCACCATTATTTTTATTGCAAAATCTGGGCCAATAACTTTCAAAAGGGAATTGGATAAATACTTGAAAAGGAAAAATTTGCAGGGCTATGGGGAAAGGCAGGGGAGTGGGACTAATTGGATCGCTCTTTCAAAGGCCCAGCACAGGCGCGATGGGCCGTATGGCCTCCTTCTGTGCTGTATCATTCTATGATTTATAGAAGGTAAATTTCTTGAAATACTATTTATAAAAAAGTCTTCATAAAATACACTTAATAAAGCATTTCAACCTTGCCCCATATATAAAGCTGTTGCTTGTTTCTATTTGCTTCGTGATTGAGTGTAGCAATGTACTTAATATAGAAACAGTTAGGAGGAAAAATTTGGTTGACTAGCGCCTCCCCGTTAGTGCCCTAAGAGGGCGCTAATGGGTCGCAAAGCAACTAGCGCCCGGGCTGCGGCGATTTTTGCGCCGCTCGCAAAATTGACCAGGCATTTTGCGGCGGCGCTAAACACTACCGCCACGATCTCCTGCACCCGCAGATCGTGATGTCAGTCGAGCGTGCAACACCCCGGTTGCACCCCGCACCGGATATTGAGTGGTGCCCCCTGCCTTACCGCCTGCCGCTAGCAACGACAGGTAGAGGGGAACGTTTTGCAGTTGGGAAGGGACTGGGGGAGTGCTATTTAAAGGCGACCGCTTCCTGACTTTTTTTGTCGGCGACATTTTTGCACCCCGCATTCTGAGAGAGAGAGAGAGACCTCTGGAGAGATTCAACGCTGTGTGAAGGGGTTTTGGGTACAGAGCAACACTTGGCAGGTTCATTTTGATTTGTCCTTCCTTGCATCGATTTAGAAGAGATTATGGGGGCTGCACTCTGAGCTCTTTCCCTGGGTCTCTCCATTGTTCTTTCCAGCAGAATTGATGTACAGGTCTCTCCAGACCGAGATTCAAGGCTGCAATGAGCAGGGTGTGGATGGACAGCAAGATCAACCCTCCCCTTTACGAACTGGCCAGTGTGTCTCTGTTCCATTGCTGACTGACATCACATGAGTTTCGCCAGCGCTCTGAGTTAGCGCCTCGCTCCTCGGCGTTAACGCCTTAAGAGAGGTGTGTAGCACCTGATTTAGCGCTCCAACCACCTCCAGGGGCGATAGAAGCCAAGTTTGCAGTCGAAGGTGATAGTTAGCGCCAGGCGCTAAACTTTGCGCCTAGCCGATAATTGCGCCCCAAACGGGGCGATAGCGAATTTCTCCCCCTTAATCTTCAAATAGTTGTTCAAGAACTTTATATTCTGCTATTTTTAGGTATCTCATGCAAGTATTATAATTGGTCCAGTAGAAGAGACAAATTTTAAAAGATGTGTTTGAAGCTTTCCATTGTAATTTTTTTATTATTCATGGACTGGGCTTTATTTATAGTAATCATCTATTGGTCTCTTAATTTCAGCAGCAATATATGATTCTCTAGTGGTTTCAGGCAGGAGTACAGTTCAAATAATAGCTTTGCTAAGTGATGCTTATAATAAATAAAGGTTTTTTAATTCTAGGGCAATATCTGAAAAGAGAAAGAAACCATATTCAAATAATTGCTAAGTTTGCATGAAATCTTTCGATATCCACAGGCCTTTAACCTCTTGAAGTTTTTCTTCTAAGAACTAGTTCAATGGGGAACCCTCGGTCTCTGAATAATATCAGTTGCTTTATTTTATATTACATATTTTATTATTAGACTTTTGATCACCATTCCCCAAGTCTTATTAATAAACTTTTTGATTATGTCTGATAAGAGTGTTTTATTAACAAGCATTAATTTAATAAGTATGCTCAATATCCAAAAATATAATAAAGGCTACAATTTTTCAGTACATATGAAGAATTGTAATTATAAAGAACCATTCTTGATTTTTTTCCCCATTCTCTGTCCCTGCTTAGAATCACTATTTTAAATAGGATTCCTGTAAGCTGGTCTTGTGGCACAGTATGATGGCACGGTATGGTGATACACTGGCAAGCTGTACCATAGGACAGCAGGACATAAATTTGGCTCACCGACTCCTCACATGACAAGTTCTCAATATTCATTGTGAGGAAACACCAAATAGAGACCAGGGGCAAATTTTCCTATTCCTGGGCAGGGAAGATCCTCGAGCCAATATTCTCTCCATTCATTTACAGGTGTGCAATCCTCTCTGCCCATTTTTCCCATGGGCAGTACCTGCTGGTGCACAAATGGCGACGGGAGTGCAGTCAATGATGCTTTCTACTTAGGGATTGCCAAACGAGTGGTAAAATTGGATCTGTATTTCCAGTTGCTGCTGTGTGCTTTCGCAGAACTTGATGTATGTTGATGCACAGCGGAAGCAGCTATCTGTTACCTTATAATGACAGACCAATGAAATACATACAGGCTGATCTCCATGATTTCTCCTGTTGGTGCCTGGAAGCATCCAGTGGTGTAGAAGTTGAAACAAAAACAGAAAATGCTGGAAATACTCAGCAGGTCAGGCAGCATCTGTGGAGAGAGAAACAGAGGTAACGTTTCAGGTCGATGACCCTTGGTCAGAACTGGAAAAAGCTGGAGATGGAACAGGTTTTTAAGCAAGTGTAGGGGCAGGGAAAGGGGGGAGGGGAGGAAAGAACAAAAGGGAAGGTCTGTGATAGGATGGAAGGCAGGAGAGATTAAGAGACAAAAGGGATGATGGTGCAAGGCAAAAGGAGATGGTAATGGGACAAGTTAAGATGGCTCTAGATGAAGTGTAAATGGCGATGGCAGAATGAAAGACAGCTGCCATGTGAGAGAGAGGAAAAAAAATGGAAAAAAAAGATAGAGGCAGAGGTTATGGTCTGAAATTAGTGAACTCGATGTTGAGTCCAGAAGGCTGTAAAGTGCCTAATCGAAAGATGAGGTGCTGTTCCTCAAGCTTACGTTGGACAGTGAGGTCTGAGTGGGAGTGGAGCGGAGAATTAAAGTGACAGGCGACCGGAAGCTCGGGGTTACCCTTACGGACTGAACGGAAGTGTTCCGCAAAGTGGTCACCCAATCTGCGTTTGGTCTCCCCAATGTAGAGGAGACCGCATCATGAGCAGCGAATACAGTATACTAAATTGCAAAATTGTAAAAGTTGAATCAGTTTCACTTCCACTAAAAGTGGCCTCTGGTTATTGCTCTTTTGAGTAGGTCTGGTTATAGGAGCTGAGAGAGTTCTAAGATTGCATCCCTTTTGAACCACAGCCTCCTTACACACTGTTCCAAGATAGATCAGCAGTACACACAGTGCATCAAGTAGCACTGAATCCTGAAAGTCTGGTCCCTATAATCCTTGAGCCCCTTGGGCCACGGTCACCTGCTGTTGCTGCTCTACCTCCCCCGGCCTTCCAAAGTACATAGCATTGACAGGCTTGATGCAAAACTCATGGTGCAGAGTTTAACAAAAGACTTCTTTAGTAAATATCTCCTACTTTAATGCCAGCTTTAAATGGAATAAAATAATACACTGTGGAAATGAAGTAAATCCTGAGTTATTTTTCACATTCCATGGCAAGCTGCTTAACAAGCAGTTAATAAAAAATAAGGTGTTAACATCACTCTCTGCATTAACATGTGTTAGAAATATTTCTTTCCAGAGGCAAATTCAGGAGCAAAATGCACTAATGTTCTGTTAATACTACAGACCAAATGACTAAAATGCACTATTGTTGCATTAATGCTAAAAATGACTATGCCTTGACCAGTGTTGATTTAGCCACCTAACACTGAAACGTCAAATATCGTTTCAAATTATTGTATTTTTGTCGACTAAATTAAAATCAGAAATGAATTTTTAAATTTAAAACTAAAACTAAAATTTGAGACAAGGTTAAATTTTAGGAATGCGTGCTCCTGGCATGGAGCCATACCCACAGGGAGTGCACGTCGAGAAATCTTGGAAGCGTGTTCGGGATTTCCTGATATGCACTCCCAGTGGGCGAGGCTCTGTGCCAGGAGCGCACATTTGTACAATTTATTTTCAAAACTATAATCAAAATTACTTCTAACACTAAAACAACACTGAACTTTTGGAATAGATATTAGAAATTAAAACAGACAATTATAACTGTAGTTCACATTCAAGCATCAATATATTTGTTTCTTAACATTCTCTGTGGAGGGCTGAGTTTATCCAAATGGTCACCTCCAGTTACAGTCATATTTTTAAGAGATCTGCTGGTTTTATTGGTCATTCTTTATTTCTCTTGCAGGGTTAAATCACTGTATTTCTATATTAATGATACCTTGTTTATGGCTTGATCTATCTTGTGACCATTAATTTCTTTTAAATAATTTTCTTTTTATATTTCTGTATTGTGTATTTTCTGTACAATAGGTCTTTATTCCTTCAAATTAAGTTGTCTTTTCAGATTAAGCTATGTTCTGCTTGGAATCCATTTTGCTTTCAATAAGCAGTCTACACGTCCCAGATTTCATTTTTGAAACATTTTTATGAGGAAGCAAAAGTAATTTTCCCCTTTTACTCTCAATTATAAATCTGCTCAAAGCACAGAAACATTATTATAAATTCCCCATTTACTGTAACCCAGCATATTTAAACAATCATTGAGAAGTGAGAGTAAAATAGGTTGCAATTCAAGAAAAGCAGTTTTGAGATCTCAGTTACAGCCTAATGTCAGACCGTAAGAAAGCATTTCATGAGAAAAAGCCACTCTTTCCACCAATCCCATTCCTTCTATAGACCGTGTACAATCTGCTCTATCGTGGACTGAATCTCTTGCATCCTAAGCAAACGTTGGGTCATTTGTAGAGGGAAATAAAGTAGAATAACGCACACTCGTACAACACACTTCTTCGACAGCACCTCCCAAACCCATGGCCTCCATTACCTGAGAAGGACAGGTGCAGTAAGTGCATGGAAACACCATCACCTCCAAGATCCTCTCCAAGATCCCCTCCAAGTCATACACCATCCTGACTTGGCCGTCCCTTCATTGTCGCTGGGTCAAAATCCTGAAACTCCCTACCTAACAGCACTGTGGGAGAACCTTCACCGCATGAACTGCAGTGGTTAAACAAGAAGGCTCAGCACCACCTTCTCAAGGGCAGCTAGGGATGGGCAATAAAGTGCTAGTGACGTTCATATCCCCAGAATGAATTATAAAAAAAAACAACACTTATGTTGCACTAAAGAAAGAACTTCAATCAATAGGAAAATGGTAAACATTTTAGTGACTATTACTATTTTATCCTGTTTATCCTTTGGTGGATGTACAAACAAATTAAATAACTTGTAAGTCATTACAGGGGAAAAGTAAGAAAGGAGCTGACTCCTACTGGGTATCATTCCATGGGCACAGTACAAACATTTGTTAGTTCACCTAAGTGACCATTCTTCATGGCACTGAGTATTAACAGATATGAGCACATTAAAGCCAATATTGATACACAGTTTCCACTAAATAGTCACCAGAAGTAACCTCCCTGATTAATGTTTCCCATCTCTCTCCCAGGAATAGTAATGCCAATTGCAGAACCCCTTTTTTGAGATTAGCTAACTCAACACAGACTGGGAATTGAACCTTGGACCTTCTGGTCTGCATGGAAATATGTCAGCAGCACGCCAGGGATTCCTTTACCCACTAAGCTATCAGGAAATCTGTTTGAGAGCAAAACTGGCTGAATTCTGCCTGTCCTACAGGTTGAGGCACAGCGTGGAATAAAGAAAAATATGTTTCAGATGCATTCGAAATTTCCATTGGTGAGAATAAAAAATCCTGGTCAAAAATGTGGGGCCTTTTTTTCATCTTTTTTGGGGAAGAGGGTATTTAAAATTGTTCAGAACATTACATTAGACATTACTGTTGACGATAATAGTAGACAAAAGCTTAACTTGTTCATATGACATTCTTCTCTTTGCTATTTTAACAGTCATTAACCCGTTCGCTATTATCACCGACAGTAATTTCTAGCCTAATGCTATTGTGAAAATTATGGCCAACTCTGTCACCACCACCACCACCACCACCATTCAGGATAAGGGTGCCTGTATTTACATGCAGGCATTTTCATTCTTCCTAACAAATTGCTGATGACTGCGTGTCTTTAAAAAAACACCTGTTACTCTTTCGAAGTTTCAGCAGCCAGAATGAAATGTATAAACCAAGCTCAAGGAAAGCAAAGAAATGAACAGATGTCAAAGTATCAAAAATACCATAAATCTCTTTGACACTAATTAGCGCTGGCCAAAATATTATGAGGCCGACTACAATTGCTACATTCTTTCATGTTTTTGAGCTGTAATGAGAAAAGGAAACTAGTGAAAACGTGTAAGTGGATCTGCCATTTTAGCTTTTAAGAGCAGGGTGCTTTTTTCTTCTTGTTTTCCATCATACATATCCTTGTGCTTGAATATGGCTTTTAAGAAAATTATCGTTAGAAATTTAAGGAAAAAAAGGTCCATCTGATCATGCAAAGAAGATTTTAATCATTTGAGACACACGACTACATTTCCTATTTTAGCTTTCAAAACTTACGCTTGAAACTGGATGAGTGGGCAGCTTGCATTGGGGTAGCTCGACTTACCCCCTCCGATCCTGACGCCTTCCCGCAGGATGTAATTTTAACCTGCTGTCTTTAGCAGGACACTCCGGCAGAGAAGTCCTGTTTTAAATATGCAGATTGAGCTCTGATGACACCATTGGGGGCCAATTGCAATTTTGAACCCACGGCCCGAGCGGGGAACCCATTGTACATTCTCCTCAGGCACTGCCCTCATCACCCCACTCCTCAAGAAACCCACCCTCACCCCTCCGTCCTTACAAACTATCACCCCATCTTCAACCTCCTTTCCCAAATCATTGCTGATCATCCACACAATTCCATATTTGAATTTCTCCGATCAGGTTTATGTCCCGCTAAAACACTGAAACAGCCTTAACCAAAGCCATAAATAACATCCTCTGTGACTGTGACCGTGCAGCATTAGCCCCAATGTTCCCTCTTATTTTTTTTTGTGCGCAACCCCTTTAAGGGGCTATGCAGCCCATTCAAAATACCACACATGTGCAGTTTTTCACATTGAATAGCCGGCAAGCTGGCTACGCGGGAGATTCCGAGAGCTGTGCGGCCACGCAGCTTCAAGGGAACACAGTAGATCACTCCACCCATTTCCAACTCCTTTTCTCTGTTGCTCAGCTCAGTGGGATTGCCCTCACTTGGTTCCACTTTTATCGATTCAATCATAGCCAGAGCATCTCCAGCAATGACTTCTATTCTCAACCCTGCACCATTACCTCTGGACTCCCCAAGGATCTATCCTTGGCTCCATCCTCTTCTTTATCTATATGATGCCCCTTGATGACATCATCCACAGTCATGTGGTCAGCTTCCACATATATGCTGTCGACAGACAGTTCTATCTCTCCACCATCTCTCTCGATACATCCATTGCCTCCAAGTTGTCAGACTGCTTGTCCGATATCCAGTCTTGGATGAGCTGCAATTTTCTCCAGTTAAATAGTGGGAAGACTAAAACCATTGTCTTAGGCCCCTGCCCCAAATTCTGTACTCACCACCAATTCAACCCCTCTCTGGACATTGTCTTAGGCTGAACCAGACTAGTCACAATCTCAGCATCCTATGTGATCCTGACCTGAGCTTTCAACCCCATATCCATCACAAAGGCTGCCTACATCCACGTCCATAACATTGCTTGCATCTACCCGTGTCTCAGCCCATCTGCCACTGAAACTCTCTCCATGTGTTTGTCACCTCCAGACTGAACTATTCCAACATCCTCCTGGCTGGCTTCCCATTCTCTGCTCTCTGTAAACTTCAGCTCATTCTGCTGCCTCTATCATATCCTGCAGCAAGTCCTGCTCTCTCATCACTCTTGTTCTTGCTGACCTACATTGGGTTCCGGTACCCAACACCTCAAATTTTAAATTCACACCCTCGTGTTTAAATCCCATCATGGCCTTTCCCCTCACCCTCTCTGTAACCCCCTGCAGCCCTACAATTCCCCCCACCCCTGAACTCTTTGTTCCTCTAAATCTGGCCTTTTGTGCATCCACCCTCCTTTCGCCCCGCCAGTAAAATTCATCTACATTAACAGAACTGTGTTAAAAATCTCTTAAACTTAGCCTCAGGCAGTATTTGAAAAGACTGTTTTACAAATTCATCATCCAATTAAGATGAGAATCTGACCATTCTTTCTGCCTTCTGGTTAAGGAATGAAGCATCAGGAACAAACATTCAGACAAAGTCTGGGGCACTTATGCCTCTCTGCAAAGTGAAATGCAGAGGATGGCCTTGAATGAATCATTGAGAAACCTTGTACCATTAATACTATAAAAGGCCAGCTGTACCCAAGTGCGTCACATTGTCAGTTATGTATGAGTTAAGCACTTGTAAACAACGTAGGCTTCTCCTCCATCTAGTAAATTGGATTGATTGGGCTCCCCACTGTTCCATGGTGCTTGGATGCTCGATAATGTAGGGTGGAAATTGGTTATTGCCCATTTTACGGGTCCATAACCAACAGCACGCCAACTGCGCAAGCCCCAACCGGGAGGCCTATGGTCGGCCTGAAATTGGTCCTTGAGCCTCATTAACCTTTTTGAACCAGCTGCCGGTGCCTGATGCACCTTCACTAACAGCTCGCATACTTTACTAAGAAGCAGCTCTAAGGTTAAGTCTCGGGAGGGAGGTTGGACCGGCAACGAGGGGCGGGAGGCTAAATGCAAGGACAGTGGAGTTGAGGGAGCACTCCTGCTAAATGTTTTTAAAATATTAAAAAAACCCTTACCTTTTGTTGGTGATCGTTGCTTAGCCACAGCGATCGCTCAACAATCCCAAGCAGAGCAAACCCAACTCCTCCTCCAATCAATCCAAACTAATCTCTGCAAGGGGGCCTAAAATAGGTGTTGCACCGCTCATCTACATATGCAAGGGGTCTAATGCCTGTTTTATGTGACTGTCCAGGATGCCTGAAAATCCGGCTTTACCGATATGGCAGAGCCCGTAACACAGGCGCAGATTGGACACGGGACATTGCGTCTCGAAATTGGTCCTTTTTGCCCCCATTTTCTGCCTAGAAAACGAGCGTAATGAGGACCAATTTCTACTAGTGTGTGTTTACCTTCTTCCTTCGCATTTCATGGGATCTTTTATGAACATTCATCCTACAGGAATGTGACAGCCTAAGATACAATTCTGGTTACCAGGCAAAACAATATTTGTACTTTTATATTCAAGTTTGATGGGTGATCCCATCTTCAAAGATGCAAATGTCTATAAAAGAATTCCATGCTTCCAGGTTATTAGTGACTTTCTCAGTCTAAGCTTGTCAGAGGAAGCGATCCACAACAAAATTTATGTTATGTACATTCTCATCAAGGGAAACATCCTGCAACCAACAGATTGTGCGGGTGTTGTGCTTACTGCACTATTTATTTGTATGTGGAGCAAGTTGAATGCTTGAGAGAA
The DNA here is from genome assembly GCA_030390025.1 of Squalus acanthias. Taxonomy (NCBI): domain Eukaryota; kingdom Metazoa; phylum Chordata; class Chondrichthyes; order Squaliformes; family Squalidae; genus Squalus; species Squalus acanthias. The sequence goes on from CM059429.1 coordinate 150,290,961, forward strand.
GTTAAATTAATCCTCTGTAGTTGATCTTTACATCTTTAAACAATTATGGATAGGGTAGAGTTCCCAGTTGGATAAATTGAAAATGGTCTGGAAGGAGCAGGCTTAAGGGGCTAAATGGTCTTTTCTCATTGCATTCTTTCTAGTGTTACAATAAATGACACTTGGCAGTATGATAGTTCTGCATTGCTTTTTAAATAATATTGTTTGCGTTTTTATATCATTTTATCATGTCAAAATGTTTCAAAATGCTTTACATAGTGAATTACTTTAGAAGTGCATTTATGGCTGTTATGTGTGCTAATGTATCTGTGTTTAAGTGGTGATAGAACTCAGAATTAAGACATTCGCTACTTTGTACTGTGACAGAACATAAGAACATAAGAATTAGGAGCAGGAGTAGGTCATACGGCCCCTCGAGCCTGCTGCGCCATTCAATAAGATCACGGCTGATCTTCGACCTCAAAACCACTTTCCCACACCTGGCACTCCCAGATCAGGACTGAAAGGAAATAAAAACAGAAAATGCTGGAAATACTCAGCAGGTCAGCCAGTATCCGTGGAGAGAGAAACTGAGTTAACGTTTGAGGTCGATGACCTTTTGTCAGAGCTGGAAAAAGTTAGAGATGTAACAGATTTTAAGCAAGTGCAGGGGCAGGGAAAGGTGGGAGGGGAGGAAAGAACAAAAGGGAAGGTCTGTGATAGGGTGGAAGGCAGGAGTGATTAAATGACAAAATATATGATTGTACAAAGCAAAAGGAGATGGTAATGGGAGAAGTAAAGAAACAAAGATGAGTCTAGAAGAGGTGTAAATGGGAATGGCAGAACCATGAACAGCTGCCATCTGAAAAAATAGGGGCAGAGGTTATGGTCTGAAATTGTTGAACTCGATGTGGAGTCCAGAAGGCTGTAAAGTGCCTAATCGAAAGATGAGGTGCTGTTCCTCGAGCTTACGTTGAACTTCGTTGGAAAAGTGTAGGAGGCTGAGGACAGAGAGGTCAGAGTGGGAGTGGAGCGGAGAATTGAAGTGACAGGCGACCGGAAGCTCAGTGTCACGCTTGCGGACTGAATGGAGGTGGAAGAAGCACTGAGAGTAGCAAGGGCACATAATGTACTCTGGGTGGGGGACTTCAATGTCCATCACCAAGAGTGGCTCAGTAGCACCACTACTGACCGAGCTGGCCGAGTCCTGAAGGACATAGCTGCCAGTCGGGGCCTGCGACAGGTGGCGAGAGAACCAACACGAGGGAAAAACCTACTTGTCCTCGTCCTCACCAATCTACCTGTCGCAGATGCATCTGTCCATGACAGTATTGGTATCAGTAAACACCACACAGTCATTGTGGAGAAGTCCCGTCTTCACACTAAAGACACCCTCCATCGTGTTGTGTGGTACTACCACCATGCTAAATGGGATAGATTCAGAACAGATCTAGCAGCTCAAAACTGGGCATCCATGAGGTGCTGTGGGCCATCAGCAGCAGCAGAATTGTATTCCACCACAATCTGTAACCTCATGGCTCGGCATATCCCTCACTCTACCATTACCATCAAGCCAGGGGACCAACCCTGGTTCCATAAGGAGTGTAGAAGAGCATGCCAGGCGCAGCACCAGGCATACCTAAAAATGCGGTGCCAACCTGGGGAAGCTGCAACACAGGACTACATGCATGCTAGAAGGCAGAAGCAGCATGCTATAGACAGGGCTAAGCGATCCCACAATCAATGGATCAGATCAAAGCTCTGCAGTCCTGCCACATTCAGTCGTGAATGGTGGTGGACCATTATACAACTAACGGGAGGAGGATGCTCCATGAATATCCCCATCCTCAATGATGGTGGAGCCCAGCACGTGAGTGCAAAAGACAAAACTGAAGCATTTGCAACCATCTTCAGCCAGAAATGCCGAGTGGATGGTCCATATCGACCTCCTCCTGAGGTCCCCACCATCACAGAAGCCAGTCTTCAGCCAATTCGATTCACTCCACGTGATATCAAGAAACGGCTGAACGCACTGGATACAGCAAAGGCTGAGGGCCCCGACAACATCCCGGCTATCGTGCTGAAGACTTGTGCTCCAGAACTAGCTGTGCCTCTAACCAAGCTGTTCCAGTACAGCTACAACACTGGCATCTATCCAACAATGTGGAAAACTGTCCAGGTATGTCTGTCCACAGAAAAGCAGGACAAATCCAATCCGGCCAATTACCACCCCATCAGTCTATTCTCTATCATCAGCAAAGTGATGGAAGGTATCATCGACAGTGCTATCAAGCGGCACTTACTCACCAATAACCTGCTCACTGATGCCCAGTTTGGGTTCCGCCAAGACCACTCGGCTCCCGACCTCATTATAGCCTTGGTCCAAACATGGACAAACGATCTGAATTCCAGAGGTGAGGTGAGAGTGACTGCCGTTGACATCAAGGCAGCATTTGACTGAGTGTGGCATCAAGGAGCCCTAGTAAAACTGAAGTCAATGTGAATCGGGGGGAAAACTCTCCACTGGCTGGAGTCATACTTGGCACAAAGGAAGATGGTTGTGATTGTTGGAGGTCAATCATCTCAGCCCCAGGAGTTCCTCAGGGCAGTGTCCTAGGCCCAACCATCTTCAGCTGCTTCATCAATGACCTTCCCTCCAACATGAGGTCAGAAATGGGGATGTTCGCTGATGACTGCACAGTGTTCAATGCCATTCACAACTCCTCAGATAATGAAGCAGTCCATGTCTGCATGCAACAAGACCTGGACGACGTTCAGCCTTGGGCTGATAAGTGGCAGGTAACATTCGCGCCACAAATGTGCCAGGCAATGACTATCTCCAACAAGCGAGAGTCTAACCACCGCCCCATGACATTCAACGGCATTACCATCGCTGAATCCCCCACCATCAACATCCTGGGGGATCACCATTGACCAGAAACTTAACTGGACCAGCCACATAAATACTGTGGCAACAAGAGCAGGTCAGAGGCTAGGTATTCTGCAGCGAGTGTCTCACCTCCTGACTCTCCAAAGCCTTTCTACCATCTACAAGGCACAAGTCAGGAGTGTGATGGAATACTCTCCACTTGCCTGGATGAGTGCAGCTCCAACAACACTCAAGAAGCTCGACACCATCCAGGACAAAGCAGCCCGCTTGATTGGCACCCCATCCACCACCTTAAACATTCACTCCCTCCACCACCGGCGTACCGTGGCTGCAGTGTGTACCATCTACAAGATGCACTGCAGCAACTCGCCAAGGCTTCTTCGGCAGCACCTCCCAAACCCGCGACCTCTTCCACCAAGAAGGACAAGGGCAGCAGGCACATGGGAACACCACCACCTCCATGTTCCCCTCCAAGTCACACACCATCCTGACTTAGAAGTATATCGCCGATCCTTCATCATCGCTGGGTCAAAATCCTGGAACTCACTACCTAACAGCACTGTTGGAGTACCTTCAACTCATGGACTGCAGCGGTTCAAGAAGGCGGCTCACTACCACCTTCTCAAGGGCAATTAGGGATGGGCAATAAATGCTGGCCTTGCCAGCGACGCCCACATTCCATAAACGAATTTTTAAAAGCGGTCACCCAATCTGCGTTTGGTCTCCCCAATGTAGAGGAGACCTTATCGTGAGCAGCGACTACAGCATACTCAATTGCAAGAAGTACAAGTAAATCGCTGTTTCACCTGGAAGGAGTGTTTGGGGCCCTGGACGGTGGGAAGGTAGGAGGTAAAAGGGCAGGTGTTGCATCTCTTCTGTTTTTATTTCAGATTTCCAGCATCCGCAGTATGTTGTTTTGGTATCAGGAATGAAAGGAGCTGGATGCAGTACACAACTATCTTTAATGACCATCCTATGTATCACAACTCTAGCCTGAGAGCATCCTTGATGTACCCACGGTGTTCTGTCCGGTATCTAGCTCAATATTTACGCATATAACTTTCAATCCTGTTCTTAGCCAGATATTTGTGCAGTACCTGTTCAAGGAATTAACTAGTTTTGTTAGGAGTCTATTGCTTCATGGAGAAAAATATTTTCTAATTTCTGGCATTACTTCAGTGTTCCAATGCACTGTTCCAATGGAATGTTCTCATTTTGTGTTCCAATTCGGCCGATTGAATTGAATAACTTGCTTACATCTATACCATTGATGCATTTCACCATTTAAAGACTCTGATCATGTCTCCTCTCCACCTTCTATTCTCCAATGAAAACAAATTCCATTTTTGTGACTTTGAAATTCCAAAATCACTGTTCCTCTATATCCTCTCCAATTCATCAATGTTCTTTCTGAAGATAGAGAGCCTAAAATTGCACACAAAGATTGCCTACTGACGTGTCACACAGGGTTAAAATAATGTTTAAATTAGGTTTGTTCACATGGCATTAGCTGTGATAGAAGGTCAGGTTTACTTATGGAATGTGAAGGTTATCAAAATACAATGAGCCTTAGCTGATTGGTAGTTAAATTTCATTATTTATTCCTGATTATTTATTTCTGACCCATTTTTGAAAGTTGCCTTTGTAAAGATAAGAAATGTTTGAGCTAATCAGATTGGGCAACAGTGAACACATTTTTAATGGTTTTCTAGCTGTTATTTTTCTGATTCTCTGTTTTTAATTGATGATCCTCCAAAACAGATGTGTAAGCTCTGGTCAAATAATACATTTTTGGTTGCACTTTTATCTGCTTCAATGGTTTTCAATAAGCATTATAGATTGCTCAATGGTGATGTACTAGTTATTAACAGAAAGGAAACACTGCCATCTGCTGGGTGGCATAGCATAATGCAGTGGAAAACCTTAACTATAAAAGAATTAACTGAATTTGGTTCAGAAAATTGGATTGATAGGAAAGTGTCTGTTGCTACATCTATGCTGGCTCAAGTTGCGAGAGGAATATTTTCAATTCAAGACCCAAGCAATTTTGAAGATCACCAGTAGCCATAGGTTTGGGAGGATCTAGTCTGCTCTTTTGGCAGTTTGTAGTGACAATTGTAAACAGGACTTATAAAATAGAAACATAAAATGGTAACAGCACAGAAGGAGGCCATTCGGCCCATCGAGTCCGTGCTGGCTCTCTGCAAGAGCACCTCAGCTCGTCCCACTCTCCCGACCTTTCCCTATAGCCCTGCAATTTTTTTCCTTCATACTTATCCAATTGCCTTTTGAAAGCCATAATTGAGTCTGCCTTGTAAGATTTGGATCACAGGTCACACACAGATTACCCAAAGGGTCTTAGGAGTTGTAAGGCTTTTTATTAGAGAACTACAGTTTAAGCATAATCAGATACTACTACATGCGATTGAAATAGATACAGTAGACATACAACCCATGACAGATGAGGGCGATCTACGGCCCTGGAATGGAACGAAATGACCGTTGGGTCATCCCTTGAGCTGTTGGAGGTGTTAGGCTGTCAGCCAGCATTGATCTACCTCAGAGGCTAAACTTGACCAAAGTGTTAGGCCGTAGCCACCTCAGGGAAGCCTTCACCCCTAACTGCGTGTTTTCCTCTCTCGGTCGTCTGTTTTTATACCTTATTTCGATTGGCTGGTGGATACCTGGTGTCAATCATTTTTACCCATCCCGTTGTCCAATTACAAGGGAGAGGCTACCTATGACAGCCCCCTCCCAGCCTCATGAGGTAATTTTCCTCCTTATCTCTGTTCTAAAGGTCTTGTTGCCCTCTCATAGACAGCTTGTTTATCCTACAGCTCCTTGCTGCATCCCTTATCAGGCCTAGCTATGCCCACTCGAAGACCTGTTTTTGTGTTCTGACCTCGTAATTCAGCTTTCTGTACAGCTATTTTTCTGACATGACTGGAATCTTTCTGTGTCATCAACTTAGGCAAACTGCTGATCTCGGGAACCCGTAACAGACTATTATTTCTTTCAATCCACGATTTCTTACAGCCTCCACCACCCTTTCAGGCAGTGCATTCCAGATCCTAATCACTCGCTGCGTAAAAAAGTTTTTCCTCGTGTCGCCTTTGGTTCTTCTGCCAGTCACCTTAAATCTGTGTGCTCTGGTTCTCGACCCTTCTGCCAATGGGAACTGTTTCTCTCTATCTACTCTGTCTAGACCCCTCATGATTTTGAACACCTCTATCAAATCTCCTCTCAACCTTCTCTGCTCTAAAGAGAACAACCCCAGCTTCTCCAGTCTATTCACGTAACTGAAGTCCCTCATCCCTGGAACCATTCTTGTAAATCTTTACTGCTCCCTCTCTAAGGCCTTCACATCTTTCCTAAAGTGCGGTGCCCAGAATTGGACACTATACTCCAATTGAGGCCAAACCAGTGTTTTATACAGGTTCATCATAAATTCCTTGCTTTTGTACTCTATGCCTCTATTTATGACTTCACCTGAGGAAGGAGCAATCGATAGCTCCGAAAGCTTGTGATTTCAAATAAAACTGTTGGACTATAACCTGGTGTTGTGCGACCTCTCTATTTATGAAGCCCAGGATTCCGTATGCTTTTTTAACCGCATTCTCAACCTGCCCTGCCACCTTCAATGATTTGTGCACATATACCCCCAGGTCTCTCTGTTCATGCACCTACTTTAGAATTGTAGCCCTTAGTTTATATTGCCTCTCCTTGTTCTTCCTACCAAAATGTATCACTTTGCACTTTTCTGCATTAAATTTCATCTGCCGCATTTCCGCCCATTTCACCAGCCTGTCTATGTCCTCTTGAAGTCTATCATTATCCTCCTCACTGTTCACTATACTTCCAAGTTTTGTGTCATCTGCAAATTTTGAAATTGTGCCCAGTACACCCAAGTCCAAGTCATTAATATATATCAAGAAAAGCAGTGGTACCGACCCCTGGGCAACACCACTGTGTACCTTCCTCCAGACCGAAAAACAACCGTTTACCACTACTCTCTGTTTCCTGTCACTGAGCCAATTTCATATCCATGCCGCCACTGTCCCTTTTATTCCATGGGCTTCAACTTTGCTGGCAAGCCTATTATATGACACTTTATCAAACGCCTTTTGGAAGTCCATGTACACCACATCAACCGCATTGCCTTCATCAACCCTCTCTGTTACCTCTGCTACAATTGAAAATTCCGGCCCTTGTGTTTCCATATAAAAAAAATCTTAGCCCATTATGTGGAATCCCCTGAAACTGGATAAAAAATTCAGGACAGAAGGGGGCATTCAGCCCATCGTAGCTGTACAGCCACTAACTCCACATGAGCTATTGATTCTAAATGCATTTCTCTGTTCTTTCCTCATGCACTTTATTATTTCTCTTTTTCAAATGTTTATCTAATTTCCTCCTAAATGTCATGATTCAGTTGACTTCAAAAGCCCATTGAAATAATACATTTCATATTTCAATAACCCTCTGTGAAAATAATCTTCATAGTTCTAGCATTAATTCTAAATTTATGCCCCTTGTTACCAATTAACTGTTATAAAAATCTTTCAGCAGAACTTTATCCTTTCATTTCGGATATCATTCTGATTCTACTTTGCAGCTTTCTAATGCTCCAATATGGGGCGCGATCTTGCCAGCCCTGGGGAGGCGGGTTTGGAGGCGGGACTGCCAGGAAAATGGCAGAATCTGGGGGCGGGTGCTCATCCCGCCCCCAACCCGCCTCCGTGCCATCTTCCCAGGGGGTGGGTAGCCGACCCACGCCGGGTCCCGTCTCCTGGAGACGGGAAGGGGATTACAGCCACTTAACTGCCTGTTAACAGGTAGTTAACAGGCAATTAAGAGGATTATCCCCATTTTTCCAGCAGAGGCGCGGGCTTCCCGATGTCGGGAAACCCCGCCAGGGTCTCAGAGGCGATCAGTGGGTCTGCGGGGTCCAAAAGTGCGCTGTGGAGGTAAGTGATATGTGTAAGTGTGGAGAGGTAAGTGTGTGAGGTGAGTGAAAAGTGATAGAAAATGTTTACTTACCTTTGTTTCTTCCTGTAGGCTTCAACAGTTGGGGAACCGGAGAGTCTCGCATCTCACCGGCAGAGATGACAGATGGCTGCTGCATTCTCTGATGCAACAACCATCTAATTTCTGCTCACTAAAGAGGTTTGATGAGTCTTGAATACAAGAACTCATCAAACAACAGAGAATGTCAGTGTTTGACAGCTTCACAAATGCATCAAAATGAATATGTTAGAAGAACTGCACAGATTTATGAATGCATGCACTTCTGTTTTTTTACGGTCATTGCATTTGCTGCCTGGGTTCAGCTGTCAATCTATAAATTAGCATTGCAATTCATGCAGTTACAGTGTGTATTTTACAATCTGTGCAATACTTGAGAAATGTCTTCAGTAAGTTTCAAATCTAAAAAAGGAATTTAATGGAATTAAATGGCAGTACCTCTATGAATAAAAATGTAGTATTTCTGTGGATGGTTGGTATGGCTCGGCCAGTATCATGGTGCACTTTAGCCTGAGGACATACCTGGGAAGATATTTCATAATTTTATTTCTGTTGTTCATTATAATGCAGAGCCAGCTAGTGAAGATCACAATCAGTATACCAACATCCTGGAAACTCCTTTGTGGGGCAGCCCTCATAAGTTATCCAAGTGTCATCCTCTTCTTTTACTCTGGCAGCTATACTTTCGTTCCTACTGGAGTTGGTGGACTGACATAATAAAGTTAAACCGAATGACTTTGAAGTGAACTGTGCAAGAGCATTCTGTTTTACTTTAGTATAATTTTGCACATGTATTTAATATTGAATTCATTTTTTTTTAATGTTACATGACTGATTTAGTAGCAGACTAGATATTCACAATGTATTTGAAACAAAATGTATTGCAATAGGTGACATGCTGGTAGAGCATGTTGGAGCCTAAAACGCTCCAGCAATGCGTGATAGGTTGTGGCCTTGTGCCTATGATTTGTGGTCTCATTTATATTGCTGTTGTGATGCACTTAATGGAGGCCATATGTTGGCACATGGAGGAGTAGAAAAAAAGTTAGTGTATCTGTCAGTTTAAGTCACTGTTATACAAAATGCAGTGCCTTTTTGGCCCTTTGTCATCATGAAGGATGTAGAGGAATTGGGAACAGAAAATAATAGTAATGAAAAGCTTTGGGCTGGATTTTGTCTTGGGGTCGGGTTGGGGTCGTGTAATCCGCATTTTGTGTTTCCCCCCCCGACTCCAGATTAATGTGGATGCCTGATGCAATTTTAACTTAATTGGGCAATTGAGTTGGAGCATGTGGGAACCCATGAACTCATTAGTGTTTTCAGACTGAAAGTCGTCTCTGATGATGTCATCATTGCTGACTGCCTAGTCTTAGAGACTGTTGGTGAGAGAGGAACGGCCTGGATTTTGATGTGAGTGGACCTGGATGCAAAAATGCGGGGGGGGAAGAGAGAGAGAGAGAGAGAGAGAGAGAGACAGAGACAGAGACAGAGACAGAGACAGAGACAGAGACAGAGAGAGAGAATTTTTTTGCCAAGCAAGTCCTCCCAGGCAGTCTCTGAACACATTCAATGCAGCAGCATCAGAGGCGGCGTTCAGACCTAATACTACTACTACTACCTTCATCACATCTCCGTTGTAATAGTGGACCTGCAGCCAATAGTCAGCTATCCACTTGTGCTCCCACCAGGTTTCACTGGAGTGTTTCACACCAGGCGTGCTTCACGTCAGAAGAGGGTTAAACTAGCTACAGCATTTCAAAATAGCATTACAGAGCCAATTTAGAGCTTGTTAAGGGCTTTAATGGCCTCTCCCGCCTCTTCAAGGTGGGACGCAGTCGGGAACCCCGCGACTGATTATGTCAAAATTGCGTGGAGGCGGGATGGAGTCGGAAACCCCGACCCCGCAAATTTAACCCCCCACATGCCTCCAAACCCGACTCCATGGGTCATTCAAAATCCAGCCCTTTGCATCTAATGAATGTTAGTCAAGCTTCAGCTATCACACTTCAAAGTGTCAAAACTATAAAAAAAGCAAAAGCTAGTCATTGCCTATGGGTTATTCTGAACTTGATAACCTGGACTCTCCCCGAGGGCTAGGAACTGGGGAATTTACAGGCAGATGCCAATCTACAGAAACTTCCCTCAATAAATCAGATTTTTATGACCTCAGAATATGCCTGGTTAGATCACTTTCCCAAAGGGAGTACCTGAGCAGTGGCATTAAAGAAACAGGATAGGTTAAACAACATTATCTTAGCAGCTAAAGAAAATAACCATGTTCCAAACCCCAGACAAAATGTGAGTATCACCATGACAGACCAGCCATTTAAATGAAAAATGATGCGGATGATTTTTCTGACCTTTGCCCTGGGCAAAGCCCATTGCCTGGGTACAAAGGTCACAAAAAAGGAGTGGCGTCTCTGCTCCTTTTACATTGCCTGGGATTTCTGGGAGTTGGTGGGAATGTTGCTGGGCCTCCACCTGCAATAGGAGTCTGCGGAATCCTGGCAGCACCCTGAAGATCACTGCTGGCATAATGTAGGTCAGAGATTTTCTCTAACCAGCATAATCTTAGGGCGTTGATGCAACATCAACAACTTGCATTTATACAGCTCCGTTAACGTAATTAAATTCCCAAAGCGCTTCACAGGAGCATTATCAAACAAAATTTGACACTGAGCCACATAAACAGATATTAGGACAGGTGACCTAAATCTTGGTCAAAAAGGTAGGTTATTAGGAATACCTTAAAGGAGGAGAGAGAGGTAGCAAGGCGGAAAGGTTTAGGGAGGGAATTGCAGAACTTAGGGCCTAGGCAGCTGAAGGCATGGCCGACAATGGTGGAGCGATTAAAATCAGGGATGTGCAAGAGGCCAGAATTAGAGCAGTGCAGAGATCTCAGGGGGTTGTTGGGGGTTACAGTGATAGGGAGGGGAGTAGACGGGCGAAGTTATGGAGGTGGAAGTAGGGGGTCTTGGTGATGGAGCGGATATGGGGTCAGAAGCTCATCTCAGGGTCAAATAGGATGCCGCGGTGGCGAACGGCCAGGTTCGGCCTCAGACAGTGGCCAGGGAGAAGGATAGAGTCCGTGGCTAGGGAACGGAGTTTGTGGCAGGGACTGAAGACAATGGCTTTGGTCTTTCCAATACTTAGTTGGAGGAAATGGCTGCTCATCCAGTACTGGATGTCAGACAAGCAGCGTAACAAATCAGAGGCAGTGAAGGGGTCGAGATAGGTGGTGGTGAGGTAGAGCTGGGTGTCATCAGCATACATGTGGAACCTGACACTGTGTTTTCAGAAGATGTTGCTGAGGAGCATCGTGTAGATGAGAAATAGGAGAGGGCCAAGGATAGATCCTTGGGGGACTCCAGAGAGAACGGTGCAGAGGTCATTGCAGGTGATTATCTGGCTATGACTGGATAGTTAGAAATGGAACCAGGTGAAGGCAGTCCCACCCAGCTGGGCAATGGAAGAGAGGCTTTGGAGGAGAATGGTGTGATCAATCATGTCAAAGGCTGCAGACAGGTTGAGAAGGACGAGGAGGGATAGTTTACCACAATCAGTCACATAGGATGACATTTGTGACTTTGATAAATGCTGTTTCAGTGCTGTGGCGGGGTGGAAACCTGATTGGCAGAGTTCAAACATGGAGTTGCAGAAAAGATGGACACAGATTTAGCAGTCGACAACATGTTCGAGGACTTTGGAGAGGAAAGGGAGGCTGGAGATGGGGCAGTATTTTGCAAGGACAGAGGGATCAAGACTGGGTTTTTTGAGGAGGCGGGGTGATGATGGCAGATTTAAAGGGGAGGGGGACAGTACCGGAACAGAGGGAACTGTTAACAATATCAGCTAACATGAGGCCAGGAAGGGAAGTTGGGTGGTTAGCAGTTTGGTGGGAATAGGGTAGAGGGAGCAGGAGGTGGGCCTCATGGACAAGATGAACTCAGTGAGGGCATGAGGGGAGATAGGAAAGAAACTAGAGAAAGATGCGAGTTCAGGGCTAGGGCGGGGGGAACCTTAGGGGAAGTTTGGCTTCGTGGGCTAGGGGAAGGAAGGGAATTGGCAGAGGCAGCTTAACAGTTGGTCTCAATCTTAGAGACAAATGAGCTCCTCGCACTTTGCATTCCAGGATGATAGAGTCATAGAGTCAGAGTTATACAGCACAGAAAGAGGCCCTTCGGCCCATCGTGTCCACGCCGGCCATCGAGTCCTGTCTATTCTAATCCCATTTTCCAGCACTTGGTCCGTAGCCTTGTATGCTATGGCATTGCAAGTGCTCATCTAAATGCTTCTTGAATGTTGTGAGGGTTCCTGCCTCTACCACCCTTTCAGGCAGTGAGTTCCAGATTCCAACCACCCTCTGGGTGAAAAAGTTTTTCCTCAAATCCCCTCGAAACCTCCTGCCCCTTACCTTGAAACTATGCCCCCTGGTTATTGACCCCTCTACTAAGGGGAAAAGTTCCTTTCTATCTACCCTATCTATGCCCCTCATAATTTTGTACACCTCAATCAGGTCCCCCCTCAGCCTTCTCTGCTCTAAGGAAAACAACCCCAGCCTGTCCAGTCTCTCTTCATAGCTGAAGCGCTGCAGCCCAGGTAACATCCTGGTGAATCTCCTCTGCACCCTCTCCAATGCAATCACATCCTTCCTATAGTGTGGCGACCAGAACTGCACACAGTATTCCAGCTGTGGCCTAACTAGCGTTTTGTACAGCTCCATCATAACCTCCCTGCTCTTATATTCTATGCCTCGGCTAATGAAGGCAAGTATCTCATATGTCTTTTTAACCACCTTATCTACCTGTCCTGCTGCCTTCAGGGATCTATGTACATGCACGCCAAGGTCTTTCTGATCCTCTGTCCTTCCTAGGGTCCTACCATTCATTGTGTATTCCCTTGCCTTGTTAGTCCTCCCAAAATGCATCACCTCACACTTTTCAGGGTTAAAGTCCATTTGCCACTGTTCTGCCCATCTGACCAACCCGTCTATATCGTCCTGTAGCCTGAGGCTTCCCTCCTTGCTATTTACCACCACACCAATTTTCGTGTCATCTGTAAACTTACTGATCATACCTCCTACATTCATATCTAAATCATTAATGTACACTACAAACAGCAAAGGACCCAGCATCGATCCCTGCGGTACACCACTGGACACAGGCTTCCAGTCACAAAAACAACCTTCGACCATCACCCTCTGCCTCCTGCCACTAAGCCAATTTTGGATCTAATGTGCCAAGTTGCCCTGGATCCCATGGGCTTTTACCTTCTTGACCAGTATCCCATGCGGGACTTTGTTAAAAGCCTTACTGAAGTCCATGTAGACCACATCAACTGCACTACCTTCATCCACACACCTAGTCACCCCCTCAAAAAATTCAATCAAATTGGTCAGACATGATCTCCCCCTGACAAAGCCATGCTGACTATCCTTGATTAATCCTTGCCTCTCCAAGTGGAGACTAATTCTGTCCCTCAGAATTTTTTCCAATAATTTCCCTACCACTGATGTTAGGCTCACTGGCCTGTAATTCCCTTGTTTATCCCTACTACCCTTCTTGAATAATGGTACTACGTTAGCTGTTCTCCAGTCCTCTGGCACCTCCCCTGTGGCCAGAGAGGTTCTGAAAATTTGTGTCAGAGCCCCTGCAATCTCCTCCCTTGCCTCACACAGCAGCCTGGGATACATCTCGTCTGGGCCTGGGGATTTATCCACTTTTAAGCCTGCTAAAACCGCTAGTACCTCTTCCCTCTCAATACTAATTTGTTCAAGTATATCACAATCCCCCTGCCTGATTTCTATGCCTACATCGTCCTTCTCCATAGTGAACACAGATGCAAAATATTCATTTAAAACCCCACCTACATCTACTGGCTCTACACACAGATTGTCACTTTGGTCCCTAATGGGCCCTACTCTTTCCCTGGTTATCCTCTTGCCCTTAATATACTTATAAAACACCTTGGGATTTTCCTTTATTTTGCCCGCCAGTTTTATTTCATGCCCCCTCTTCGCTCTCCTAATTTCTTTTTTAAGTACCCCCCTGCACTTTCTATACTCCTCTAGGGCTTCCACTGTTTTTAGTCCTTTGTATCTGCCAAAAGCCTCCCTTTTTTTCCTAATCCATTCTTGTATATCCCTTGACATCCAGGGTTCCCTGGGCTGGTTGGTCCCACCCTTGACCTTTACGGGAACATGTTGGCGTTGTACTCTCTCTATTTCCTTTCTGAAAGACTCCCACTGCTCTGATGTGGATTTTCCTACAAGTAGCTGATCCCAGTCCATTTTGGCCAGATCCTGCCTTATCATATTAAAATCGGCCTTCCCCCAATTTAGAACCTTTATCTCCGGTCCATCTTTGTCCTTTTCCATGACTACCTTAAATCTCACTGAATTATGGTCACTGTCACCAAAATGCTCTCCTACTAACACTTCTACCACTTGCCCGGCTACATTCCCTAGAATTAGGTCCAGTACCGCCCCCTCTCTTGTAGGACTTTCTACACGCTGGCTCAAAAAACTCTCCTGGATGCACTTTAAGAATTCCGCACCCTCTAAGCCTTTCACACTCTGACTATCCCAGTTAATATTGGGGAAGTTGAAATCCCTGACTATTATTACCCTATTATTTCTACACTTCTCTGAGATTTGTCTAAATATCTGTTCCTCTATCTCCCCCTGACTGTTTGGGGGCCTATAGTACACTCCCAGCAAAGTGCTTGCCCCCTTTTTGTTTTTAAGTTCTACCCATATGGCCTCATTAGAGGAACCTGCTAAGATATCATCCCTCCTTACAGCAGTAATTGACTCCTTGATTAATATTGCGACACCCCCTCCTCTTTTACACCCCCCTCTGTCTCGCCTGAAGATTCTATACCCCGGAATATTGAGCTGCCAGTCCTGCCCCTCCCTCAACCATGTCTCTGTGATAGCAACAATATCATACTCCCATGTGTTCATCAACACCTTCAATTCATCTGCCTTACTTGCAAGACTCCTTGCATTAAAATAAATGCCATCCAGCCTTGCCATACTCCTTTGTGCCGTTACATATTTGCTCTGCCTTCCAGGCTGACTTGTTTTTTCCTCTATATTTGGCTGTGCATCACCCCCTACTATAGCTCCACTCCGTATCCCATCCCCCTGCCAAGTTAGTTTAAACCCCCCCCAACAGTACTAGCAAACCTCCCCGCAAGGATGTTGGTCCCGTTCTGGTTCAGGTGCAACCCGTCCGACTTGTACAGGTCCCACCTTCCCCAGAAGCAGACCCAGTGATCCAGGAAACTAAAGCCCTCCCTCCTGCACCAACTCTTTAGCCACGCATTCATCTGCTCTATCCTCCTATTCCTATACTCACTAGCACGTGGCACCGGGAGTAATCCAGAGATTACAACCTTTGAGATCCTGCTTTTTAATCTGCTACCTAGCTCCCTAAATTCTTGTTGCAGGACCTCATCCCTCTTTCTACCCATGTCGTTGGTACCAATGTGAACCACGACCTCTGACTGTTCACCCTCCCCCTTCAGAATGCCCTGCAGCCGTTCAGTGACATCCTTGACCCTGGCACCAGGGAGGCAACATACCATCCTGGAGTCACGTCTGCGGCCACAGAAACGTCTATCTGTTCCCCTTACGATAGAATCCCCTATCACTATTGCTCTCGCACTCTTTTTCCTCCCCTCCTGTGCAGCTGAGCCAGTCGTAGTGCCACGGACTTGGCTCTTGCTGCATTCCCCTGAGAAACCCTCTCCCCCATCAGTATCCAAAATGGAAAATCTGTCGGAGAGGGAGATGGACCCAGGGGACTTCTGCACTACCTTCCTAGTTCTTTTACTCTGTCTGGTGGTCACCCATTCCCGGTCTGCCTGTGCACTCTTTACCTGCGGTGTGACCACCTTGTTAAACGTGCTATCCACGAAGATCTCAGCTTCGCGGATGCTCCACAGTGACTCCAGCCGCAGCTCCAGCTCCGAAACACGGATTTCAAGTAGCTGCAGCTGGAGACACTTCCTGCACATGTGTTCACCCTGGACACCTAAAGTGTCCCTGACTTCCAATATAGCACAGGAGGAGCACTCCACGTTGCCGAGCTGCCCTGCCATGTCCTACCCTTAATTTACTCCCTTTAAATTAACGAATATTAAATATACTAGGGACCTTACTTCCCTTTAAACACTACTTACTCCAAACTAGAGACCTTACTTTTACTTTAATGACTAGAATATAGAAATACTGTAGAAATACTCACTGCTGGTTCTCTGTCTCCTCTTGTGCAGCTTTTTAGCTCCTGCTCTCCTGGAAGCTGACAAAGATGGAAAAAGAAAGGAACACCTCACTCACCAAACTCGCAGTTTAACACTCTGTTCCAATCTGCACTCCATGACAAACTGCACTGTAGCCTCCCCTATTTATACTGCTGAGATTTAAATAAGTGAGCTCTCTGGCAGTTACAGAACCAGATTAGACCACTTAATTAATTAATTACTCTCACCTGCTCTCCAGCACAGAGCTTGCTTAGCCCTGCCCAAGCCTGGAAGAAACTTAAAACTTGAAACAGTAAATTTAAATGCTAAGTGCAAGCACACAAGACTAGAATTTATAAAAAATAAGACATTAACCTTTAAGATTTACTCCCTCACTCACCAAACTCGCAGTTTAACACTCTGTTCCGATCTGCACTCCGTGACAAACTGCACTCTAGCCTTGATCCTGGATTAGTGAGCAGTTTTGGCCGAGGAGAGCAGGACTCGATAGTGCTTTATGTGATCCAGACAAATATGGCAATGAATGGCTAAATCAGTTGTCCGCCATAAACATTCAAGTATGCATCCCTTGGACTGCAATTATATAGTGCCCTGGTGAGACCACACCTGGAGTATTGGTTACAGTTTTAGTCTCCTTACCTAAGGAAGGATATACTTGCCATACAGGGAGTGCAGCGAAGGTTCACCAGACTGGTTCCTGGGATGGGGGGATTGTCCCATGAGGACAGATTGAGTAGACTAGGCCTATATTCTCTAGAGTTTAGAAGAATGAAAGGTGATCTCATTGAAACATACAAAATTCTTACAGGGCTTGACAGGGTAGATGCAGGGAGGATGTTTCCCCTGGCTGGGGAGTCTAGAACCAGGGGTCACAGTCTCAGAATAAGGGGTCGGTCATTTCGGACTGAGATGAGGAGAAATTTCTTCACTCAGAGGGTGGTGAATCTTTGGAATTCTCTACCCCAGAGGGCTGTGGAGGCTCAGTCGTTGAGTATATTCAAGATAGAGATCAATAGATTTTTGAATATTAAGGGAATCAAGGGATATGGGGACAATGCAGGAAAATGGAGATGAGGTAGAAGATCAGCCATGATCTTATTGAATGGTGGAGCAGGCTCGAATGGCGAAATTGCCTATTCCTGCTCCTATTTCTTATGTTCTTAAGGGAGCGGAGATGAGGGCCGTACCAAAGGAACTGCCCAGTCATTTTTCCAATCTCAAATATTTTTATAACTAATAAAAGAAAATGTTCAAAGAAAATTTAAAAAAATACAATTCTTTTAATGCCCCTATGATTTTTCTCTTGGGTTGCTCACAGTAGTATCCAGGAGATTCATCTTTAATTCTTGGAGACTCCAGGACAATCATGGAAAGTTGTCAACCCTACCTGAGGCTGTTGGCCAGAAATGCAACTGCAGGCCTGACAGACCTGAAGCTGTGCATGAATTTCCTCCCCCTCTTTACCAGTAGCAAGTCCTGCCAGGGAGTGGTCCTGTGCCAGGGCATGCTAATCACCCAGAGTAGGAAACACCAGCGATCCTGACCCTGGACACATGAATCAGTGACTTCAGGACCAGAGTGAAGATAACTGTGTAGGAGAAGGGAAAGGAGAATAAGGGTGGAAAGAAGATGAGATTAACAACAACAGCAACTTTAACATAGTAAAACATCCCAAGGCGCTTCACAGGAGCGTTATCGAACAAAATTTGACACCGAACCACATAAGGAGATATTAGGACAGATGACCAAAAGCTTGGTTAAAGAAGTAGGTTTTAAGGAGCATCTTAAAGGAGGAGAGTGAGGTAGAGAGGTTTGGGGAGGGAATTCCCAAACTTAGGGCCTAAGCAGCTGAAGGCACGGTCGCCAATGGTGGAGCAATCAAAATCGGGGATGCGCAAGAGGCCAGAATTAATTAAAACGGAGGGAGAAAGAAAAAAATACATTTATATAGTGCCTTTTATGGCCACTGGACATCCCAAAGTGCTTTACAGCCAATGAAGTACTTTTTAAAGTGAAGTCACTGCTGTAATGTAGGAAACGTGGGCAGAGAGGACCTGCGGGAAGGAGGGAAGAGGACTGTAGGAGTATGTTTGTGTGTGTGTGCTAGGCCGATGTAGCAGAGCCTGGTCTCCAATCGTCTTGGATCCCCTTGCCATTGGACCAAGACCTTGCTCTGTCAAGCCCGTGTGGTAGCTGGTGTGCAACGGCCACCCCACGTTAAAAGAATTCACGCACAGGCATCTTCCACTTTTTAAAAATGAAGTTCGGGACCTGGAACGTCAGGGCGCTCATGGACAACCCCAACAGCGACAGACCGGAACGCCGTACTGCTATCGTTGCCCGGGAGCTCAGACGTTTTGACATAGACATCACCACCCTAAGCGAGACCCAGCGGGCAGGGGAAGGCCAGCTCAAGGAGCAAGGCGGTGGTTACACCTTCTTCTGGAAAGGCAAACCTGAAGAAGAACGCTGCCTCCATGGTGTAGGCTTCGCCATAAAAAATGAGCTAGTTGAACGTCTCAGAGACTCCCCTTGTGGAATAAACGAACGCCTCATGATTCTACGGCTCACCCTAGCCTGGAACCAGTGCGCTACGGTCATCAGTGCATACGCCCCAACACTGGAACCCACAGACTAGACCAAAGAGGAATTCTACTCCAGCCTCGAACAATCCCTGTCCCGAGTCCCAACGGGTGACAAGCTGATCCTCCTTGGCGACTTTAACGCCAGAGTTGGAAAGGACACAGACCTCTGGGGAGGTGTGATCAGCAGAGAGGGGGTAGGGAAAGCCAACTCCAACAGTACCCTCCTCCTGATGAAATGCTTAGAACATGGCCTTGTCATAACCAATACCTTGTTCCGTTAGAGAGACAAGTACAAGGCTTCATGGCAACACCCTCGCTACAAGCACTGGCATCTGCTGGACTACGTCATCGTCCGAGCGAGGGACCGCAAGGACGTCCGCATCACCCGTGCCATGACAGGAGCTGACGACTGCTGGACAGACCACCGCCTAATCCGCTCTGTCATCTTCATCAACGTAGCCCCAAAACAGCGGCAGTAACAGAAGCAATGCCGCAGGAAAATCAACGCTGGAGCACTCAAAGACCCTGCTAAGAAAGCCCTATTCAGCCTGCGCCTCACAACAACCTGGCGACTCCCAGTGATTTAGAGACACAGAGTGCCCACAGCGCCTGGTCTGCACTCATGGCCTCCATAATCAGCACTTGTGAAGAGACGCTCGGTCACTCGACCAGGAAACACCAAGACTGGTTCGCCGAGAACGACCAGGAGATCTAGGAGCTAATAAGCCGCAAGCGCAAGGCATTCCTGATCTGGAAACAACAACAGAACTCGAGAGCAAGAAAGCAGCTCTACAGACGTCTGAAGGCCGACATCCAACAGAAAACTCGCGACCTAAAGAACAGATGGTGGGTGGAGAAAGCGCAGGAGATCCAGCAGCTAGCCGACAACCACGACGTGCATGGATTCTTTAGCGCAGTCAAGACCACCTATGGCCCAAGCGCCCAAGGTCCTACCCCACTGCGGGCCAAGAACGGAGAGGTACTCATCAAGGACAGAGAGGCAGTCAGTGCCCGCTGGAAGGAGCACTTTGAAAATCTCTTTAACCGAGACTCTGTCTTCGACGCGAGTGTCCTCAACTCCATCCTGCAGCATGCTACCCGCCACCACCTAAGCACAACCCAGCTCGGCATGAGGTTGAAAAGGCCATCTGACAACTGAAGAACAACAAGACCTCAGGAGCAGATGGAATCCCTGCCGAGGCGCTAAAACATGGTGGAGAAGCACTATTGGCATGAATACATGAACTCATTTCTCTTATTTGGAAGGAGAAGAGCATGCCAGGGGATCTCAGAGATGCCGTAATCGTGACCATCTTCAAGAAAGGTGACAAGTCCAATTGCAGTAATTACAGAGGAGTCTCCCTGCTGTCTGCCACAGGGAAAGTCATCGCAAGAATCCTCCTCAATCGCCTTCTCCCAGTGGCTGAAGAGCTCCTCCCAGAGTCGCAATGCGGATTCCGCCCACTAAGGGGCACAATGGACATGATCTTCACCGCACGTCAACTACATGAGAAATGCAGGGAACAGCACCAACCGCTGTATATGGCCGCCTTTGACTTCACAAAGGCCTTCGACACCGTCAACCGTGAGAGATTATGGAGTGTCCTCCTCAAATTCGGCTGCCCTCAAAAGTTTGTCACCATCCTCCACCTGCTTCACGACGACATGCAAGCTGTGATCTTGACCAATGGATCCACCACAGACCCAATTCACGTACGGACCGGGGTCAAGCAAAGCTGTGTCATCACACCAACGCTCTTCTCGATCTTCCTGGCTGCAATGCTCCATCTCACCCTCAGTAAGCTCCCCGCTGGAGTGGAGCTAATCTACAGAACAAACGGGAAACTGTTCAACCTCCGTCGCCTCCAGTCCAGATCCAAGGTCGTCCCATCCTCTGTCATCGAATTACAGTATGCAGATGACGCTTGCGTCTGCGCACACTCCGAGGTCGAACTCCAAACCATCGTCAACACCTTCACCGAAGCGTACGAGAGCATGGGCCTTACACTAAACATCCGTAAGACAAAGGTCCTCTACCAACCTTCCCCCGCCACACAGTACTGCTCCCCGATTATCAAAATCCATGACGAGGCCTTGGACAACGTGGACCACTTTCCATACCTCGGGAGCCTACTGTCAACAAGGGCAGACATCGATGACGAAGTCCAACACCGCCTTCATTGTGCCAATGCAGCCTTCGGTCACCTGAGGAAGAGAGTGTTTGAAGACCAGGACCTCAAACCCAGCACCAAGCTCATGGTCTACAGAGCAGTTGTGATACCCACCCTCCTGTATGCTTCAGAGACATGGACCATGTACAGCAGGCACCTCAAAGCACTGGAGAGGTACCACCAACGCTGCCTCCGCAAGATCCTGCAAATCCATTGGCAGGATAGGCGCACCAACGTCAGTGTTCTCGCTCAGGCCAACATTCCCAGCATCGAAGCTTTGACCACGCTCGATCAGCTCCGATGGACAGGCCACATCGTCTGCATGCCCGATACGAGACTCCCAAAACAAGCGCTCTACTCAGAGCTCCGACACGGCAAGAGAGCTGCCGGTGGGCAGAGGAAATGCTTCAAGGACACCCTCAAAGCCTCCTTGAAAAAGTGCAACATTCCCACTGACACCTGGGAATTCCTGGCCCAAGACCACACAAAGCGCCGAACACCTCAAGTCTCTTCGCCGGGAGCAAGCGGAAGCCAAGCGCAAACAGCGGAAGGAGCGCACGTCAACCCAAGCACCCCACCCGCCTGCCCCTTCAACCACCGTCTGCCCCACCTGTGACAGAGACTGTAGGTCCCGCATTGGACTCATCAGTCACCTGAGAACTCATTCTTAGTGTGGAAGCAAGTCATCCTCGGTTCCGAGGGACTGCCTAAGAAGGAGAAGAATAAGGTAGGAAATGCGGCAGCCAGTTTGCGCAAAGCAAGCTCCCACAAACAGCAATGTGACCATTACCAGATAATCTGTTTTTGTTTGTTGGTTGAGGGATAAATATTGACTAGGACACCGGGGATAATTCCCTAGCTCTTCTTCGAAATAGTGCCATGGGATCTTTTACGTCCACCTGAGAGAGCAGACATCTCATCTGAAAGATGGCACCTCTGACAGTGCAGCACTCCCTCAGCACTGCACTGGAGCGTCAGCCTAGATTTTTATGCTCAAGCCTCTCTGACTCAAGAGGCGAGAGTAAGAGACTGATCCTGATCCTGGACAGGTAAATCAGTGACTTCAGGACCAGAGTGAAGATAACTGTGTAGGAGAAGGGAAAGGAGAATAAGGGTGGAAAGAAGATGAGATTAACAACAACAGCAACTTTAACGTAGTAAAACGTCCCAAGGCGCTTCACAGGAGGGTTATCAAACAAAATTTGACACCGAGCTGCATAAGGAGATGTCAGGACAGATGACCAAAAGCTTGGTTAAAGAGTCACGGCTGACAGGAGGCATGCAAAGAGTTAAAATGATGTATAGGTATTTGTTTTTGCAGAATAATCAAGGTGAGGCGTTGCTGACTGTGTTGGGAGAAAAATGAGAAGTCGCACAACACCAGGTTATAGTCCAACAGATTTATTTAATTTTACAAGCTTTCGGAGCTGTTCGCTCCTTCTTCAGGTAGGGTAGCTGTGAGAGAATCTCCCAGAATTCACAATATAAACACAGAAAAAATCTATTCAAATCTTTCCCTACATCAAAGACACACTAAGAGCACAGCCAAGACAATGAGATGTGTCCCAGGGGGTCCAACGTGTCAAAGAAACCACATCATGTGTTGGACATCACACCGGCATCTCCGCATCATGACATCATGTGTTGGGAGAGGTTGCGAGTCTGCTTCTGCTACTCCTCCTCCCCGCCGCCGGGGGCGCGGTAACGCGGCTCCCAAACTGTGAACAAACCGGTTGGGGGACTGCGAGTTGAGAAAGGGAAAAAAAATTAGAGGAGCGGAAACAGGAAGAGATATATATATATAAAAGAAACAAACACACAAACCTTCCTCATACTTCTCAGCCCCTGATGCTCACACTGCAGCAGCGCGATTGAGTGGCATTAGGCACCGCCGTTTCCAAGGTGACGGAGCAGAAAATGTCGCTGTTCGGGAAGAAAAAGACGGCGGACGGTGAGCGGCCTCCCTTTAAAACAAGTCTCTGGGCCGCTGGTGCCTTGGTGTGGCTGGCTCCGGAGCCCCAAACAGGGCTGCTTGAGGGGACCGGACTGTGCCAGCTGATGCTAGGCCCGGCTGGGAAGTCACATAGTCATTGCTCATAAGTAGCTTTTTTTAAATTTCAACATGTAATTGTAATAACTTTTTTTTAAGGTGTGGATAAATTCCTTAGTAGTTTGGCTAGCAGTGTGGTAATGAATCTCCTGAATATGTTTATGTTGCCCTGTTCATATTTATTGGAAACATATTAAACAACTAACATAAATGGTGTGGAACTTTATCAAAAATTCTAGCCTGTTATTGCTGGTAGCAATGATCATTTCCCTAACTTGGAGCACTTAAGGTGCAAGTATGTGTAGATGGTTTTTTGCATATATGTAGAAGAATCGGTCTGTTTTAAGAGTTTCCCTGTCATCATCCCTACTTTCCCACGACTGCCTCAGCCCTTCTGCTGCTGCAATCCTTGTGTTTGTCACCTCCAGACTTGTTTTTACTCCAGTGCCCACCTTTCTGGCCTTCCAACCTTCACCAACTCCAACTAATTCAAAACGCAACCACTTAGTTGTATCCTGACCTGCACTAAGTTCTGCTCACCTGTCACCCTGTCCTCACTGATCTACATTGGCTCCCTGTCCCCTGGTATATTAAATTCAAAATTCTCATCTTTAAATTTTGCCATGGCCTTACCCAACCCTATCTCTGAAACCTCTTCCAGCCTTATACATCATCCTGCTTGGTTGCTCCAACTTTGACCTTTTTGTGTGTATAACCACCCTTCACTCCACTGTTTGTGGCAGAGCTCTTCACTGCCTTAGCCTCACTCCCTAGAACTCACTCCCTAAGCCCCTCCACATTTCTCTTTTAAAAGCCTTCTCAAAGCCCATCGTTTTTGATCAAGCTTTTACTTGCGCCTCCAGATCTTTCCTTGTCTATTTTTCTTTAAATTTGTGATTTTATTGTAACTCTTTTAGTTGCAGGAGCCAGGAACAACAGGATCATTCTTTTAGATTGATGTTAATGGCACCAGCAGTAGATTCCATTAATAAAGAGAATCACCAGAAAATTATTTGTAAATGTTTACATTCTGTATGGTTTAATTTAGAATTCTATGGGGAAAAAGTTTTGGTTATGGAGTAACACAGGTTTTAAATACCGTCCTGTAGAAATCATAGTTTTCTCCTGAAACAATAGATTTTGCTGTTGATTCCAAAGGATAACTTCATGGATTTTTCACTGTGTGGTACAGTATTATATAGGTTTGACAAGAGATGACTCATTGTAGGGTTAGTCATTGGCACACTGATACAGTCATGTGATGTGATTGAGACTCTTGTAAATGGTCATTGATCACAGATTTCAACATTCAGATCTGAAGCTTATAGTATCAATTATTGTGATGATTCTTTTAAATCACATCACAGGACTTTTCCTAGAAAGACATGTAAAAATCTTACCATTGATGTTGTGATATAGAAGCAGTTTTGAATTTTACTTATGAGTGAACAGAATAAAAGTAAAACTAATCTGAAGGCAGATTCAGTTGCACTGTGTCGTGATACTGTGGAAGATGCCAGAGAATGAATTGGTTATGGTTGTGACTGGGGTGGGGGCGTGATTTATTAGGTAGCTCAAGTCTCCTGTCTATAACGTGCTCACTGGTTGCTAAAATGTTTATTTGGGTTTCTTCACTGGTTGAAAGAGGAAAACAACTTTCAGGTAAAAAAGAAAATCACAAGTTTTGGGATTCCCATCATGAATAGAAGATTCTGTATGACACTCAGTTATTAAGTGTTATAAATGATGTAAAATGTCTGCAATTCTTTATGCTGGTGGCTTGTGATAAATTATTACAGTAGATTATGGTGTTGGTCATAATGCAAGAAGAAATATAGGGCTAGATTTTCCACCCATTAAATATGAATGGTGGAGTGTGAGTGTGTGAACCAAGTTTACAAATCAAAGTCTTATTTCCATTTTTTAAAAGGCAAAAATAAGTTTTTACCATGGTTAAGAGTATCCAAACCAAGCTACTGAAAAATACAGCAGTTTCTGATTGCCTGATATCGAGCACATACAGTCTCCACATAGGGGATGCATCCTACTTAACTTAGGTTTACAAAGATTAGGTGTAATTTGGCATCTGTCAATGCTTAAGGACCCCAAAGTGTAGGCAGAGATACTGCTGGAGCTTAACCAGTTAGAATTGTGCAACTGCTAGCACAGAGCATTTGTAAGCTTCCCAATAATTGTATATCTACAAACTCTCTCCATCTCTTGGGGCATTGGCTTGTAGGGTTATCTGAAGCTGAGTGGGAGGAATCTTGACTTTTTTAATGTGTCAGACTAGATAGTTGATCTCAATAATGCCATGGAGTACTGGTCACCTGGCTTTGGTATTGTATTACTGAGTGTACCATAAGAGACTCAGTTCTAACTTCCATCACCAGATGTATCTTCATTGAGCCAATTCGACCCCGAAGAATCACTGGTTATCTTCTCTCTCCCTCCCCCTTAAAGGAGGATGGTTATTAATTGAGAGAGAGTGAGAACCGTCCAGATTCACAGCTAAGGATGACTTGTCTGGTTTTGTAATATTTAAAAAAAAAAAAATGCATTTTTGGAAATCGGATTGTTATATTTGTGTGTATTTCAACTTTTTTTCCCCATCTTTTTAAATTGTGTACTATAGCTTGCAAGATCACGAGCAGCGATATCTAGTTATGACAGTAAATGACTTGATACAAGCTGATTGTTTTTCATACAGTACAACATTGATAGTTCTGATATTTTATTTCAACTATTCTTAATTTCTCTCCAGATATAATAAAGGAGCAGAATCGAGAGTTGAGGGGAACTCAACGATCTATAGCCAGAGATAGAGCGGGCTTAGAAAAACAAGAAAAACAGCTGGTGAGTAGGTCAGAAATCACCTTGATGGAAATTCCAGGCTGAATATAGAGTCTTGGCTGCTTAATATCATCTGGCACTGTGTGAATAGTACTTCAGGTTAGCACAAACCCAGTAATGTAAAATACTGCAGATTCTGGAAATCTGAAACAGAAACAAAAACATAAAATGCTGGAAACACTCAGCAGGTCAGGCAACATCTGTGGAGATAACAGACAAGGTAATGTTTCAGGTAACGACCCTTTATCAGAATTGAAAGATAATACGGATTAATAGTATTTAAAATGAATGGAACAAGGGAAGGAGTGGGAAGAACACATACACACAAAAAAATGAAAAATAAATAAAATTACCTATAAAATGCTTAGATGGAAAATGGGAGATGGTTAAATGGCAGAAGTGATATAAGCAAGAGGCAATAGAAGGTATATGAAAAATCAAAAAAGTAAAAGCCAAAAAGGAGACAAAGAGAATGTGTGAATAGCTAAATGGGTGAGGGATAGGCAAGTGGAAAGGGAAGCATGAAAAACTGGCAAAGCGGAGCAAGCTCCAGTGGCCCAGGAGCTTGACAGAAGAGTGAAGCAGGTTGACACAAAGGGGTGCAGGCCACCTCACCAGCACGGTGTTCTGACTGGGGCTCCCCACATCAAGCAATAACCTGTTCCACTCCAAGATGTGAGTACATTATTCAGTGCAGTTCCATTGTTACATCTGCCAACCTTTGAATGAGACATTATATCGAGGTCTCATTGGCTGTTCTGATGGTACAGAACATATATGACACTATTTGAAGAAAAGTAGGGAGTTCTCCCAGCATCCTGGGCAATCTTCCTCTTTCAATGAATACCACCCAAAAAACATCATAACCATTCATTCATATTGTTGCTGTTTGTGGGATCTTGCTGTGTGCAAAATGGCTGCCCTATTTGCCTACAAAACAACAGTGCCTGTACTTAAAAAATTAATTAATTATATGTGAAGCATTTTGAGGTGTTCTATAAATGCAAGTCTTTTTGTTAGTGTTGCCACATTCACATCTATGCATCCAAAATCACTTTGCATCAACACACAAATAGCAATATAGCTATGTTTGATACTGAAGTTTTATTGCTTATATTATCTCTGATTTTAAATCATTTTTAGTTGTCATTTTATAGATGCTGAATGCATTACCAAAATTCCAGTTCACTTCATTGCAGCAGGCAAAGTTGTATTCAGAGACCATACTAAATGTATGTTGAGAAACTGTTCAATCCAGTTCCTTCCCTGCATTCTATTATTACAACTTTTAAAATGGCAGCATTGTTTGAAACTAGTTCTAGAAACACTTCCTATCTGTTACTGAAAGATCTTGGGCGCTTCTTTTTTAAATGTTAGTCTGCACAACCTCTCTTCTTAGTATTTATCGTTAAAGAAAGACTTTGGTGGGGGGAGAAATTGGCCTGGTTTGCGCCTTCCGTTGGTGCCGCTGGGGGGTGGTAACGGGGCGCTAAGGGCTTACCGACCGGGCGTGGCGAAATCACCGATGCCCGTGAACTTCCCTGGCGGGTTTGCACTTACACTAAAACTTACCGCCTTGATTTCTTGCGCCCCAGAGATCGTGACGTCATCTGGTGCGCAGAGGCCCGTTATCGCCCCGGATGCAATATTCGCTTTCGTCCCCTGCAACATCGCAGGGCGTCAACAACGGCAGCTGCAGGAGGCGTTGTCACCTCGGCTGGCCGCTTGGGGAGCGCTAATTAAAGGCAGTTGTGGTCAGGTAGGCCAAAATTTATTTATGTCCCCATCCTGGTGTTTTTTGATTTTTTTGTACCCCGTGATTGCTTAGCCCTGCACTCTTAGTGCTTGGGGCTGCAATGCGCGTATCGCAGGTGCCGTCGCCCAACAGACACAGCCTGAGGATTCCTTCAATGCAGCATTGGCCGTTCCCTTTAAGGGAGGGAAGGAGCCTGTAAAACCGGCAGCGTTGGCCCGAACATTGCTCAGCACTCTGCTGATACTGCCCCTCTCACTCCTTTTAGCCCTCTAAGGGAAGTGGTAGCGCTTGATTTAGCTAAAGCGGAAGTTCCCGGCAGCAGCAAATCTTTTTCGCCTGGCGATAACTTTTGCAGGGGCGCAAAAGTATTGCCCCAAACGGGGCGCTATGCAATTTCTAGCCCATGGAGTTACACATGGCCTTCCACGACCTCAGGATGTCCCAATGCGCTTTGGAGCCAATGAAATATTTTTGAAGTATAGTCACTGTTGTAATGCAGGCAACGCAGTAGCCTTTTTGTGTACAGCAAGGTCCCACAAACAGCAATGAGATAATGTTCAGATAATAGTGAAGTGGCGCCATGGGATCTTTTACGTCCACCTGAGAGGGCAGACTGAGCCTCGGTTTAACGTCTCTTCTGAAAGACGGCACCTCCGACTGAGGGAGTGCTGCACTGGTGTATCAGCCTAGATTTTGTGCTCCAGTCTCTAGGGCTTGAACCCACAACCTTCTGATTCAGAGGCAAGTGTGCTACCACTGAGCCACGCTTGTCACCTTACAACAAGTGATTATAATGCCTTTTGCACATTTGCTTTTAACCCTACAACAACAACTTGCATTTATATAGCACCTTTAACATCGTAAAACGTTCCAAGATGCTTCATAGGAGTGATTATCAAACAAAATTTGACACCGAGCTAGTAAAAGAGATGTTAGGACATGCTTGGTCTAAGAGGTAGGTTTTAAGGAGCGTCTTAAAGGAGGAGAAAGAGGTAGAGAGGTTTAGGTAGGGAATTAGAGCTTAGGGCCTAGGCAACGGCCATCAGTGGTGGAGCGAAGAAAATCAGAGATGCACAAGAGGACAGAATTGGAGGAGCGCAGAAATAGGATTGTAGGGCTGGAGGAGGTTACAGAGATAGGGAGGGGCAAGGCCATCTAAGGATTTGAAAACAAGGATAAGAATTTTAAAATTGAGGTGTTGCCAGACCAGGGAATGTAGGTCAGCGAGCACAGGGTTGATGGATGAACGGGACTTGGTGCGAGTTAGGATACGGGCAGCAGAGTTTTGGATGAGCTCAAGTTTACGGAGGGTGCAAGGTTGGCCAGGAGCGCATTGAAATAGTCGAGTCTAGAGGTAACAAAGGCATAGATGAGGGTTTCAACAGCAGATGAGCTGAAGTAGGGGCGGAGACGGGTGATGTTATGGAGGTGGAAGTAGGCGGTCTTGGTGATGGAGAGGTTATGGGGTCGGAAGCTCATCTCGGGGTTAAATAGGATGCCACAGTTGCGAACAGTCTGGTACAGCCTCAGACAGTGGCCAGGGAGAGGGCTTCAACCTGAAGCGTTAACTCTGTTTCTCTCTCCACGGATGCTGCCTCGCCTGCTGAGTTTTTCCAGCGTTTTCTGTTGTTCTTTATGAGGGATGGTGTCGGTGGATAGGGAATGGAGTTTATGGCAGGGACTGAAGACAATGGCTTTGGTCTTCCCAATATTTATTTGGCAGAAATCTGCTCATCCAATACTGGATGTCATACAAGCAGCGTGACAAATCAGAGGCGGTGGTGGTGAGGTAGAGCTGGGTGTCGTCAGCGTACATGTGGAACCTGATGTGTTTTCAGATGGTCTTGCCGAGGGGCAGCATGTAGATGAGAAATAGGAGGGACCAAGAATAGATCCTTGGGGACTCCAGTGGTAATGGTGAGGGACCAGGAAGAGAAGCCATTGCAAGTGATATCACAGAATCCCCACAGTGCAGATAGAGGCCATTTCGGCCCATCGAGCCTGCACCGACACATATCCCACCCTATCCCCGTAACCCCACGTATTTAATCCCCCTAACACTAAGACTCAATTTATCATAGCCAAATCAACCTAACCCGCACATCTTTGGACTCTGGGAGGAAACCGGAGCACCCGGAGGAAACCCACGCAGACACGGGGAGAATGTGCAAACTCCACACAGACAGTCACCCGAGGCCGGATTCGAACCCGGGTCCCTGGCGCTGTGAGGCAACAGTGCTAACCACTATGCCACCGTGTTGCCCGATAATTTTCTGGCTACGACTGGACAGATAGGAATGGTACCAGGTGAGGGCAGTCCCACTCAGCTGGACAATGGAGGAGAGGTGTTGGAGGAGGATGGTGTGGTCAACCGTGTTAAAGGCTGCAGACAGGTCTAGAAGGATGAGAAGGGATAGTTTACCACCGTCACATAGGATGTCATTTATGCGTTTGATGAGCATTGCTTCAGTGCTGTGCCAGGAGCGGGAACCTGATTGGAGGGGTTCAAACATGGAGTTGCGGGAAAGACGGGCATGGATTTGGGAGGCGACAACATGTTCAAGGTTTTTGGAGAGGAAAGGGAGGTTGGAGATGTGGTAGTAGTTTGCGAGGACAGTGAGGTCAAGAGTGGGCTTTTTGAAGAGAGGGGTGATGATGGCAAATTTGAAGGGAGAGGTCAGATCTAAGTACTAGTTACAAACCTTGTTGATATTTCTATTTTTATGAGCTGATGAAGGGTCTTTCCCCAAAACATTAACCAATCTTTTCTTTTTACAGGTGTTGATGTGTATTTCCAGCTTTTTCTGTTTTTATTTCAGATTTCCAGCATTGGAAGTTTTTTTTCTCTTTATTGATGATATTTATTTATACTTAATCAGGAAATGGAAATTAAGAAAATGGCTAAGGCTGGCAACAAAGATGCCTGTAAGATTCTTGCAAAGCAACTTGTGCAGCTGCGGAAACAGAAGACCCGTACGTATGCTGTGAGTTCGAAGGTTACTTCCATGTCCACTCAGGCTAAATTAATGAACTCTCAGATGAAGATGGCTGGTGCCATGGCTACCACAACAAAGGTATATTTAATGAAAAATCCTATTTATACATTTTGAAGCACTGATAAAAGAATGATTAATTTGCCAATAAATATCCTAGAGAAGACTTTGTTTATGATTAAAGTAAATATAACCTATTGACCCTGTGTTTAAAAAGTTGGATTTTATTGAGTGGGATTAACTGGCAGTTTGTTGATTGAAGGCTGCCCTTCATTACAATTTGAGTTATGCACCCTTGTCCTATTAGTATTGATATTTATGTTAGCCTACTTGGTTTTTTTTCTTGCTTTACAATTAGTGGGATATTAGCCATGGGTTTTTGAGGCTAAGGATACTCTTTTGGTCTCCCAGAATAGATGGATGGGAGGGTATAAATAGAATTTTTGCAATATTGTATCTTGCTGGCCACAACTCCTACAGCAAGTGGGGATTGGTGAAGAATCACATTTTAAAGCAAATTTCATAATGCCACACAAAGATGCTGCACTGTATAGTAGTATTTAAAATATATGCTTTGACTAGAATTTCTATCAACAGGTACAAAATATATGGGGTCAAACTTAAAACAAAATTATTCTCAGCCCCTTCAGCTCAAAATTAATAACTCCCCAAACTGCCTTTTGGACAGAGAAAGCTAAAATTTAGCTCCTGTTGAAATCTTGTTCAAAGCTTGCAGATGTAAGCAGCCCTGTATTGCAGAGTATTTATCAGGCAACATAGCAATAGATTCAATTCAAAACCTTTTTAAAAAATTGGTTAATACATAAGAACATAAGACGTAGGAGCAGGAGTAGGTCATTTGGCCCCTCGAGCCTGCTCCACCATTCAATAAGATCATGGCTGATCTGATCTTGGCCTCAACTCCAATTCCTAGGGTACTTAAGGAAGTGGCCCTAGAAATAGTAGATGTATTGCTGGTCATCTTTCAAAATTCTATAGATTCTGGAACAGTTCCCATGGATTGGAGGGTAGCTAATGTAACCCCACTATTTAAAAAAGGTGGTAGAGAAAAACCGGGGAATTATAGACCGGTAAGCTTGACATCGGTAGTGGGCAAAATGCTAGAGTCCATTATAAAAGATGTAATAGCAGAGCACTTGGAAAACGGTGACAGGATCGGACAAAGTCAACATGGATTTACAAAAGGTAAATCATGCCTGACTAATCTACTGGAATTTTTTGAGGATGTAACTGATAAAATAGATAAGGGAGAACCAGTGGATGTGGTGTATTTGGACTTTCAGAAGGCTTTCGATAAGGTCCCGCATAAGAGATTAGCGTGCAAAGTTAAAGCACATGGGATTGGGGGTAAGGTACTGATTTGGATCTGGTTGGCAGACCGGAAGCAAAGAGTTGGAATAAACGGGTCTTTTTCCGAGTGGCAGGCAGTGACTAGTGGGGTACCGCAGGGATCGGTGCTAGGACCCCAGCTATTCACAATATATATTAATGATCTAGACGAGGGAACTAGATGTAATATCTCCAAGTTTGCAGATGACACAAAGCTGGGTGGGCGTGTGTGCTGTGAGGAGGATGCAGAGAAACTCCAGTATGATTTGGACAGGTTGGGTGATTGGGCAGATGCATGGCAGATGCAGTATAATGTGGATAAATGCGAGGTTATCCACTTTGGTGGCAAAAACAGGAAGACAGATTATTATCTGAACGGCAATAGATTGGGAAAAGAGGAAGTGCAACGAGATCTGGGAGTCCTTGTGCACCAGTCGCTGAAGGTAAGCATGCAGGTGCAGCAGGCGGTTAAGAAGGCAAATGGTATGTTGGCCTTCATAGTGAGAGGATTCGAGTACAGGAGCAAGGATGTCTTGCTGCAGTTGTACAAGGCCTTGGTGAGACCACACCTTGAGTATTGTGTGCAGTTTTGGTCGCCTTACCTGAGGAAGGATGTTCTTGCCATGGAGGGAGTGCAGCGAAGATTTACCAGACTGATACCTGGAATGACGTATGAAGAGAGATTGGGTCGATTAGGCTTATATTCGCTAGAGTTTAGAAGAATGAGGGGATCTCATTGAAACTTATAAAATTCTAACCGGACTAGACAGACTAGATGCAGGAAGGATGTTCCCGATGGCAGGGGAGTCCAGAACCAGGTCACAGTCTAAGGATAAGGGGTAAGCCATTTAGGACTGAGATGAGGAGGAATTTCTTCACCCAGAGAGTGGTGAACCTGTGGAATTCTCTACCACAGAAGGCAGTTGAGGCCAGTTCGTTAAATATATTCAAGAAGGAGATAGATATATTTCTTAAGGCTAAAGGGATCAAGGGATATGGGGAGAAAGCAGGGACAGGGTACTGAATTTGGATGATCAGCCATGATCTCATTAAATGGCGGAGCAGGCTTGAGGGGCCGATGGCCTACTCCTGCTCCTATCTTCTA
Organism: Squalus acanthias; assembly: GCA_030390025.1. Taxonomy (NCBI): domain Eukaryota; kingdom Metazoa; phylum Chordata; class Chondrichthyes; order Squaliformes; family Squalidae; genus Squalus; species Squalus acanthias. The sequence continues at coordinate 150,323,986 of CM059429.1, forward strand.
TGCTTCCCTGCCCGCTCCCCACCAACCCTTGACTCCCTTGCCTTTCAAAAATTTGTCTATCTCCACCTTAAATATATTCAATGACTCTGCCTCCACAGCTCTCTGGGGAAGAGAATTCCAAAGATTTGCGACCCTCTGAGAGAAGAAATTCCTCCTCATTTCCGATTTAAATGGGTGTCCCCTTATTCTGAAATTATGCCCCCTAGTTCTAGATTCCCCCACGAGGGGAAACATCCTCTCTCATCTACCCTGTCAAGCCCCTTCAGAATCTTGTACGTTTCAATAAGATCCCCTCTCATTCTTCTAAACTCCAATGAGTATAGGCCCAACCTGCTCAACCTTTCTTCATAAGATAACCCCTTCATCTCCGGATTGAACCTCGTGAACCTTCTCTGAACTGCCTCCAATGCAAGTTAAGAATTGTGATTAACAACAGTTAGCAGTCAGGATTTAATATCTCTTTTATATTTTTATTTGTAGTGTCAGTGACTGACAGAATTAAATTGAAACTGGCTCTGTGATATTAAAATAAAATGTTAATTTAGAGCTTTTACAAATGACTTCAGGGCATATAAGAATCTAATTCCAGTCCCTCTAGTTGAATAAAGATGCAAATTTTAAAGAAATTAGGGAAGAAGCACAAAATCATCAACATTTTTCACTAGATTTTAAACTTAACACTAGAGCAATACCCTTTAAAGGGAAGAAATTAAAAATTAGGTGAGAATGTCTTTGTGTCTTTTATCTTCATTATAAATTCACAAAAAGCTTGGCTCACGTGGACTGTTACAATGAGCTCTGTTATTATTACCTCATCCCAAATGCTTCCTTGCGGAAATAAAATTTGCTCCACAGTAGCGATAGAATTGTTTCAAGTCAGCAGTTGAACTTTCTGCTTATGGAAATTCTTTCCTGCATGCATCAAACAGATAAATTCCCTTAAATTTCTATTGCCTCAAGGACATTACTCAATTTTAGCAATGTCTCCTCAATGTGTTCAATATGTTACCAGATGTTAGGAGACCCTCAGGAAAAGTACAGTGTATGTGTGTGTGTGAAAATTATTAAATGAAGTGGATATTGCAGAAAATTAGGTCAGACAGAATAAAAGCATGATACATGACCCCCACTTAGCCTCTCATATGTATCATTTTTGTATGAGTTCAAATAATTTATATGAATTAAACTGAATCAAATTTAGGGAATGTCCTTGTAATGTCTATGGAATAACATTCCTGTAGCAACTAGTGATTGGAATGTTTACAGTCAAATTACGAAGCAGATGCAATACCCATTGACTTAATGTAATCTGTCTCCTGGAGGCTAGGACTATTGCTCTAAGTCTAGCATTCTGCAGAACTGAGGCTACCCTTAGGAAATCGCAACAGATTATTGATTGCCTTATTAACTAAGAGTACAGGTATCCTAGTATTTTTATTTCTGGAATTTCCCTGCAGAGTTTCATCATGCAAGGGCAATATTATTGCACAGCTGCCTTGATGATTTCTTTTCATCATAAAATGGTAATGATTTCAGTCCCAATAGGCCAATGTTACTATGCTTCATATTAATCTTTTTGGCTCCCTTTTGCTATGTAATATTGAAAATTTAGTTTGCTAGCACAAAAGAACGTTCTGAATGAGCCTCTACTGTATAGAGGAAAAAGGGACATAAACCACGGTGTCAGGTTTATGCAGTCTTTGTACTGCCCTAGGATTTGCGGGTTTCCCCTGAGGCGAGGCGGTGTACCTCAAACAAATGCAAGCATTCAAATCACATTTAAATGAGGCAGGACTGACATAAGGGCACCTCCCACCTTATTTTCCTCTCTGTACACCAGGTGGGTTCCCGTGCTCAATATCTGTTTTCCTATTAAGTATAGGAATTGCACCATACGTGAGTGATATGCTAGTGCATCGAATTGTATAAATGACATTTTGGAGGCCTGCACAATATGTTCGAGAATAGAGATTAACTTTTAGGTTTGTAATGTGAATTTTGGTTGGCTAGGGCCCAATAATAAATAGTCTCCAATCAAAGATTACAGATGATGCAAAAGGATTGAATTGCTATTTAAAATTGCCTACCCTCCTCCCACAGTTTTTATTATATGACATACTACTGAAATAAAAGCTTATGTTCGAGATGGGGAAAAAAACATGCTTTATATTTCAGACGATGCAAACTATGAACAAGAAAATGGACCCACAGAAGACCTTACAAACTATGCAGAATTTCCAGAAAGAAAACATGAAAATGGAAATGACTGAAGAAATGAGTAAGTATGTCATTACAGAGGACAAATTCTGCTTAAAATTGCCTACTTTTTAAGCGCTTTGCTAAACCATTTATGCAAAAGGTGTTCAAAAAAGAATAGTTTGATGAGAATTGCACATTAATTTGAAAGAAATTTGGGCTTCAAGATTTTCTATACCGTACAAAGAAGTACTGTAGCTTGGTGAGAGTAAAGAATTTTAAACTGAAGGGAAACATTGTAAATCAGTTGGGATCTGAGAACTTCCTGATGTCTCCCCTTCCCAAAAAAATACTTATTCCAGATAGACGAGTTACTATGAAACTGTAACTTTCTGTATAAGCTCCGTCATTGTACATTTTTTATGTTCCCGAAATACAGTGGAGGCACAATTTATACACTGGATTTCCTGATAAGCAATTTCTTTAGACCTGGTTGGTGAATTCTTTATTGCCTCCCTCCTCCATTGTAGTTCTGATGTGGAGATGCCGGCGTTGGACTGGGGTGGACAAAAATGAGAAGTCGCACAACACCAGGTTATAGTCCAACAGATTTATTTAATTTTACAAGCTTTCGAAGCAGTTCGCTCCTTCGTCAGGTAAGTTAGCTGTGAGAGAATCTCCCAGAATTCACAATTTAAACACAGACAAAATCTATTCACATTTTTCCTTACAACAAAGAGCACAGCCAAGACAATGAGATGTGTCCCAGGGGGTCCAGCGTGTCAAACCACCTGCTGGCTGCATATCCTGTCAATTTGTGTTCTTGTGTTAGTCTTTTTAAAAAAAAAAACACCTGGGAAGACCGGCCATGATGTCAAGTCACGTTCTGTATCGTGACATGAACCCGATATCGCGATTGAGGCCATCCTCATGAGTGCGGAACTTGGCTATCAGTTTCTGCTCTATGATTTTGCACTGTCGTGTATCTCGAAGGCCGCCTTGGAGAACGCTTACCCGCAGATCCGAGGCTGAATGCCCCTGACTGCTGAAGTGTTCCCCGACTGGGAGGTAACAATCCTGCCTGGCGATTGTTGCGCGGTGTCCGTTCATACGTTGTCTCAGTGTCTGCATGGTCTCGCCGATGTACCATGCTCTGGAGCATCCTTTACTGCAACGTATCAGGTAGACAACGTTGGCCGAGTCAGGGGCATTCAGCCTCGGATCTGCGGGTAAGCGTTCTCCAAGGCGGCCTTCGAGATACACGACAGCGCAAAATCATAGAGCAGAAACTGATAGCCAAGTTCCGCACTCATGAGGATGGCCTCAATCGCGATATCGGGTTCATGTCACGATACAGAACGTGACTTGACATCATGGCCGGTCTTCCCAGGTGTTTTTTTTTAAAAAGACTAACACAAGAACACAAATTGACAGGATATGCAGCCAGCAGGTGGTTTGACACGCTGGACCCCCTGGGACACATCTCATTGTCTTGGCTGTGCTCTTTGTTGTAAGGAAAAATGTGAATAGATTTTGTCTGTGTTTAAATTGTGAATTCTGGGAGATTCTCTCACAGCTAACTTACCTGACGAAGGAGCGAACTGCTTCGAAAGCTTGTAAAATTAAATAAATCTGTTGGACTATAACCTGGTGTTGTGCAACTTCTCATTGTAGTTCTATCCTTGCTACCACTTCAATCTTGAAATAAATGTTGCATTTTCATATTTAGTCTGATTTGTAATCCTGGTGATGCATTAGTTCAACAAATAGACAGGATATAGTCTCGGACAAACCTTTAAAAGTTGGAAAAGGCTTGGCTTTCAGCAGATTTTGCAGTGATGCTGAGCTTTCATGTTGAGTAATGTTCGATGATCTCCTGTAGCATTGCTTACTGGCCAAAAAGGTCGGTCTTCGAGTAACTCTCTGCTTATCCCCCCACTTGCCTATCTACAAAGCAAAGTTGAAGATCAAAATCTCCGATATTTTCAGAAATGATCAAGTCTCTCTCTGGGAATAGGGAGCTGAGGTGCACACCACCTTTTTGCCTTCATGCAAGGAAGTGGAGTGGGCACAGGAATGGGTTGGGAGGAGATGGGGGGAAAGGGGAGAGGGCCAGGCAGTCAGGGTTTGAAAATTGGGAGAATTAGAGTTTGGTGGCTAGGTTTGTAAGGGACTGGGTGGTTAGCTCCTTGGACTCTGGCTTGGTAGGAGCAGGAAAAAGAAAGAAAAAAGACTTGCATTTATATAGCGCCTTTCACGACCACCAGACGTCCCAAAGCACTTTACAGCCAATGAAGTACTTTTGGAGTGTAGTCACTGTTGTAGGAAACGTGGCAGCCAATTTGCGCACAGCACGCTCCCACAAACAGTAATGTGATAATGACCAGATAATCTGTTTTTGTGATGTTGTTTGAGGGATAAATATTGGCCAGGACACCGGGGATAACTCCCCTGCTCTTCTTCGAAATAGTGCTTTGGGATCTTTACGTCCGAGCAGACAGGGCCTTGGTTTAACGTCTCATCCAAAAGATGGCACCTCTGACAGTACAGCACTCCCTCAGTGTCAGCCCAGATTTTTGTGCTCAAGTCTCTGGAGTGGGACTTGAACCTGAAGTGGAAGAGGAGGGTTACATGAGAACATAAGAAATAGGAGCAGGATTAGGCCATAAGGCCCCTCGAGCCTGCTCATTCATTCAATAATATCATGGCTGATCATCGACCTCAACGCCACTTTCCCGCCCGTGGGTTGGGCTACAGAATGATAGTTAAGCTGGAAACGGGGATTAGTCCCATGAATGATGATGCATTAATGGTTAGCATAGCTGAAGCAGATCTGTGGGATATAGTGGATATTTATGGGCTATACAAAGGGATGAATTAGTTAAATTTTATAAGTTGTATGAATAGATCACTAAAAATTACACCTTAAGTGCACTGAGTAAACTCAGATTCATCAAGATCGTAAATCTGATCATAATATTGAAAGAAATAAACAATGCCAAAAATGTTAATAGCATACCTTTTTAATATAGTTTCCCAATCTACCTAAGCTAACTTGCCCCTCATACCCAAAGCAAACTACGTAGGTATGAGGGGCGAGTTGGCTAAGGTAGATTGGGAAACTACATTAAAAGGTATGATGGTAGACAAGCAATGGCTAGCATTTAAAGAATTAATACATCATTTACAACAAATATACATTCCTTTAAGGCACAAAAACCTCACAGGAAAAGTGGTCCAACCGTGGCTAACGAGAAGTTAAAGATAGTATTAGATCAAAGGAAGAGGCTTATAATGTTGCCAAAAAGAGTAGTAAGCCTGAGGATTGGGAGGATTTTAGAATTCAGCAAAGGAGGACCAAGAAATTGATAAAGAAAGGGAAAATAGAATATGAGAGTAAACTAGCGAGAGACATAAAAACAGACTGTAAAAGCTTCTATAGGTATCTAAAAAGGAAAAGCTTAGGTAAATGTGGGTCCCTTACAGGCCGAGACAGGAGAAATTATAATGGGGAATAAGGAAATGGCAAAGAAATTAAACAAATACTTTGTGTCTGTCTTCACGGAAGAAGACACAAAAGACTTCCCGGAAATAGTGGAGAACCAAGGGTCTAGCGAGAATGAGGAACTGAAAGAAATTAGTATAGTAAAAAAAAATAGTACTGGAGAAATTAATGGGACTGAAAGCTGATAAATCCCCAGGACCTGATGGCCTCCATCCTAGGGGTTTGAAAGAGGTGGCTATAGAGATAGTGGATGCATTGGTTGTCATTTTCCAAAAGTCCATTAATTCTAGAACGGTTCCCGTGGATTGGAAGGTAGCAAATGTAACCCCACTATTTAAGAAAGGAGGGAGAGAGAAAATGGGGAACTACAGACCAGTTAGCCTGACCTCAGTAGTAGGGAAAATGCTAGAATCTATTATTAAGGACGTGGTAACAGAAAATAATAATAATAGGATTGGGCAGAGTCAACACTGATTTATGAAAGGGAAATCGTGTTTGACAAATCTGAGTTTTTTGAGGTTGTAACTAGCAGAATAGATGAGGGGGAACTAGTGGATGTGGTGTATTTGGATTTTCAGAAGGCATTCGATAAGGTGCCACACAAGAAGTTATTAAACAAAATTAGGGCTCATGGGATTGGGGGTAATATACTAGCATGGATTGGTTAACGGACAGAAAACATAGAGTAGGAATAAACGGGTCATTTTCGGGTTGGCAGGCTGTAACTAGTGGGGTGCCGCAAGGATCAGTGCTTGGGCCTCAGCTATTCACAATCAACATCAATGATTTGGATGAGGGGACCAAATGTAATATATCCAAGTTTGGTGGTGATACGAAGCTGGGTGGGAATGTAAGTTGTGAGGAGGATGCAAGGAGGCTTCAAGGGGATATAGACAGGCTAAGTGAGTGGGCAAGAACATGGCAAATGGAATATAATGTGGAGAAATGTGAAATTATCCACTTTGGTAGGAAAAATAGAAAAGCAGAGAATTTTTTAAATGGTGAGAGATTGGGAAATGTTGGTGTTCAGAGGGACCTGGGTGTCCTTGTACACGAATCACTGAAAGTTAACATGTTGGTACAGCAAGCAATTAGGAAAGCAAATGGTATGTTGGCCTTTATTACAAGAGGATTTGAGTATAAGAGTAAAGACGTCTTACTGCAATTATATAGGGCCCTGGTGAGACCACACCTGGAGTATTGTGTACAGTTTTAGTCTCCTTACCTAAGGAAGGATGTACTTGCCATAGAGGGAGTGCAACGAAGGTTCACCAGGCTGATTCCTGGGATGGGGGGATTGTCCTCTGAGGACAGATTGAGTAGACTAGGCCTATATTCTCTAGAGTTTAGAAGAATGAGAGGTGATCTCATTGAAACATACAAAATTCTTACAGGGCTTGACAGGGTAAATGCAGGGAGGATGTTTCCCCTGGTTGGGGAGTCTAGAACCAGGGGTCACAGTCTCAGAATAAGTGGTTGGCCATTTAGGACTGAGATGAGGAGAAATTTCTTCACTCGGAGGGTGGTGAATCTTTGGAATTCTCCACCCCAGAGGGCTGTGGAGGCTCAGTCGTTGAGTATATTCAAGATGGAAATCGATAGATTTTTGAATATCAAGGGATATGGGGATAGATGAGGTAGAAGATCAGCCATGATCTTATTGAATGGCGGAGCAGGCTCGAGGAGCCAAATGGCCTACTCCTGCTCCTATTTCTTTTCTTTTTAAATGGTTATCCAATGTTTAGTCTTCACCTGCCTTCAGTGTTGAGTGCAATTTGTCAGGCATGCTGCATTCTGAGCAGAGTTGGATAGGAGCTGGCTGTTGCACTCAGGATAAGGTTGGGTTGGGAAGGGAGCTGCCTGATTTGTGACTGGTTAGCTCAGGCCAAGTGGGAATCAGATTGGGCAGGGAGTTGCCAGTAGCACTTGGGGGCTCTGGCTGGCCAGGGAGCTAGCTGCTGCACTCAGCTGGACTAGGTGGGGAGCCGGCTGCTATACTCAAGGATGGAGCAGGCTGTAGCCAAAGCTGGAATAGTCAATCTGTGCCTCAATAGGAGGGAGGAATTGGAGTCCGAATACTCTGGTGTGCCTGAGGCTAGGAAAAAGTTAGTGCTGGAGTACTTGGCTGGGCCTGGGAGGAGGCAAGTAGTGCAGAGATAGAAACATAGAATCTAGGAGCAGGAGTAGGCCATTCGGCCCGTCGAGCCTGCTCCACCATTCAATACGATCATGGCTGATCATCCAAATCCAGTACCCTGTCCCTGCTTTAATCCCCACAGTACACATATCCCACCCTACCCCCGTAACCCCACGTATTTAATTCCCCCGAACATATCCCATCCTATCCCCATAACCCCACCTATTTAATCCCCCCCTAACACGAAGGGTCAATTTATCATAGCCAAATCAACCTAACCTGCACATTTTTGGACTGTGGGAGGAAACCGGAGCACCCGGAGGAAACCCACGCAGACACGGGGAGAATGTGCAAACTCCACACAGACAGTCACCCGAGGTCAGATTCGAACCCGGGTCCCTGGCGCTGTGAGGCACCAGTGCTAACCACTATGCCACCGTGTTGCCCGTGATGCAGTACTTAGTTGGGGAGGGAGCAGAAGCTGAGCAGAATGAGTAGATTGGGTTCAACTATTATCATGGCAGGTGAAAATGGATTAAAAAATACTTTCCAACAATCTGGTGCATACTAACTATGTGACACTACAAGCCAATTAACAACATTAAAGGCTCACTGCAAGTCTGCAACCCTCCAGGGTTACAAAGAGGTTCAGTATAAGTTTGCTTAGTACGTGTGCATTTCTAATTACATTTTACTTTTTGAATGCTTCACATAACCTCTACTCAAGTGCCGTGTTCAGGATTTTAATAAGAACTGTTTACTTTTGTATTGTTTGAATAGTATGTTGAAGATTTTTGTATAATAATTTGCATCTCTTTAGCGAAAGGGACACGAGCAGTATTGTCACCTGTCCAAATGTGGGGGAGGATGTGGAAAGAAAGGCTGCTGTTCTGTGTATAGACCTATTCCATGTGCTTCCTTCTGCTAATGTTTCTCATGTTACTTCAGAAAAGCTTTTGGACTTTGGATTAGAGAATCAAGAAAATGGTATTAAATACCAACTATCCACATTTAAATTATGCTATTGTTGGAGGTGGAAGCTCAGCAATTTTGTATTAAACAATGTAGTTAACTTGTACAGCAAAACACTGGTGCTTATTATATAAATCTTCGTCTAATGAATCATCCTAGCCAGAATGGTGTGTTCAAAGTTTCTTTCCTCCTTACCCCCTGCAAATCTCCAGTCAACTTCTCCTTCTGGGATAAACAATTTTGCAGTCACAGTAGAACAACAGTATTTGTCCAATACTGAGATCTCACTGTATCATGGCACATCAGGGTAGAAATGGTGTATCTCAAAGGGTAAACAAATAAATGTCTATAGGGGATAGGGCAGGAAAGTGGAGTTGAAGTAGAGGGTCAGCCATGGTCTTATTGAATGGTGGTGCAATGGAGGCAAATGGAGTTTAGAAGAATGAGGGGATCTTATTGAAACATATAAGATTCTGAAGGGGCTTGACAGGGTAGATGCAGAGAGGATGTTTCCCCTCGGGGGGAATCTAGAACTAGGGGGCATAATTTCAGAATAAGGGGTTGCCCATTTAAATCGAAAATGAGGAGGAATTTCTTCTCTGAGGGTCGTGAATCTTTGGAATTCTCTTCCCCAGAGAGCTGTGGAGGCTGGGTCATTGAATATATTTAAGGTGGAGATAGACATTTTGAACGATAAGGGAGTCAAGGGTTATGGGGAGCGGGCAGGGAAGTGGAGTTGAGACCAAGATCAGATCAGCCATGATCTTATTGAATGGCAGAGCAGGCTCGAGGGGCCAATTGACCTCCTCCTGCTCCTACGTCTTATGTTCTTATGCAAGCTCGAATGGCCTACTCCTGTTCCTATTTCTTATGTTCTTATGTTGTTATGTTCTTGTAGTTTGCTGTTTGAAATATAATGTTCTTGTTCTATGTGACAGCACTTCTAATAGAAATAAATGTATGGTTTCTTCCAGTGAATGATACATTAGATGACATTTTTGATGAGTCTGGAGATGAAGAAGAAAGCCAAGATATTGTGAACCAGGTGCTGGATGAAATAGGAATTGAGATTTCTGGAAAGGTATTTACCTGTTTCATTTTTAGAGATTTCATATCCATTTGAGGATTGCAGATATTGTCCATCGACCAAAAAAAGTCTGCAATGTTTTATTTGTTTAAACTAAACCCTAAAAGGGAAAATAATTCCTGTGTTTGATTCGTAATTTGTTTTTCTTTTCCTTCACTGATGCATACCAGAGGAAAAGTTCTAGTGCAAAGCATGTTGAGGTTTCAACAATTAAAATGATGGATTCTAATCTCCGGTTATAACTGATAAATCCAGATAAGATACCATCAGACAGAAAATTTGCAATCAGTATTTATTTCAGTACTACTAATAAAATCACAGAATTAAAGGGAAATCAAAGAAATGAGCAGATTTCTCATCTTTACTTGGATTTCTATACTGTCGGCAGCATAATCTCTCTTGGTTCATCAGTCTGATTTTAAATGTAAACTAATTTCCGTCTACACAATGCCCTAGTAAGCCCTTGGGCAGGAGGTTTATCCTTTACTAAATTTTCCTGATTTTAACAGTTTTTCTGATGGAAAAACATCTGAAAGCAAAGCTAAAACTCTAGATCTATTGAAAATGACTAAAAGTAAGTACTGAAAAAGATAATTAAGAATAAACAAGAAACTGCAATTAAAATGTTCTCCTTTCATAAGGAATGAATCAATGTAGGGAAACTTTTTTTCACCTAAGGTGGTTTGTCACTTGGAACACCAGAGCTAGTTCTAAATACAGTTTATACTAATTACTTTTTATTTGAAATCCCAATGTGGTTGAAAATCAATGGTTGTAAATTACGGTCGGAGACTTCCCGCGGGCGAATGCCTCTGTACCGTCGAACTCTTGCGGTCCTGGGCCTGAGTAAAGGCTCACATATCCCAGTGGTGCATGCAGTTCGCAAGCCTCCCTGGGATCATGTGGGCCGGCCCAACCAATCACAAAGGGAGATTCTCATTATGCTTATGGGATTCCATTTATGTACGAAATCCCCATAAGCATAATGGGAATCCGCTAAAAAAACACTTTCACCCCACTTAAATAAAAATAAATCATCACACGTTAAAAATTAATTAAAATACAATTTAATTAAACATTTAAAACAAAAATTTAATTTTTTGAAAAATAAATTTAAACATTTTTAAAGCGGCAAAAAATAACCTAAACTAACTTTTTAAAGGTTTTTGAATGTTTAAATCATTTCAAAAAGTTTGTTTATTAAACCCTTACGCTGATAAAAGAAGGCCCTACGCCTGCTTTTACCAGGTGTAAGAGTTTCGTGGGCAGTAGTTGGGCAAATAGCCCAACCCTGCACCAGCGAATGCCCATTTCCTGCGCATTTGTACAATCTGTCAAGCTGAAACTTGACAATCACAAGTTCTGGGTTTTCACGCATGTGCATCGCATGCGGAAACCCGAAACTTGCGGACTGCGTACGCCGTCATAGGCCCTGGAAAATCCGGGTCATTATATTGTGTAATTCATCGAAAAGATAGAACTTCCACTATTTAAGCTGGTTTCAGTTTTCTGAAGAGCTCTTTTTTTAATTGAATAGGGATTCTAAACTTGGAGTTTAGCTGTTGGTTTCTGGCAAAGTATGCAAGAGCATTGTTTGTGCTTTTTAAACATTCTTTTCTCATTCAAACAGCCTGATAATTCTTGTAAGTGGACCATATACATTGCAATCTTTCACTTTCTGCCTGGTAGAACTACTCTGTCCTGGCTCTAATAATTTGATTGTAATAAGTTGTTTACTGAAATTTTGCAGAAGGTGGAAAATTTCACAAGCTACATTTACTTTGCCCAGGCTAGATCAAATCAAATTTATTTACAATTAAATAATTATAGCAGAAAAATATTAGGCAAATGATATACAGCACAATAAATACATATAAAAAAAAAAATCTTAAACAATCCACAAGAAGTCAATTTCCCCCTTTCAAGCTTCAGAATTTATCCAGTTAAAAAGCCTTTAGGTCTTCCTTCATGGTAAATGCAATGCTGTATTCCTTGTAATTCGGGGAATACCCAAGTCCAATACCCTCAAAACCCTTCAGTCTGAATGAACTCCAGATTCTGTTATATGGATATTGTGTAGTTTTATAGTGTAATGCTATTGTCTGGCTTTTTAAAGTGTCAGTTCAAAACTAAATGGAAGCTGGTCTGTAAAGCACGATTTTAAGGGTAGAGGCTAAGAGGAAAGGATGCACAGCTGGACAACTGAGATGTGGCTATAATAATGTATCGGCTCCAGCGATCATTTGGGCTACTGCCATACCAATCACTAAAGCTAGATTTTACTGTAATCTAATTCAGATGAACTAAGAGGAAAGGATGCACAGCTGGACAACTGGGATGTGGCTATAATAATGTATCAGCTCCAGCGATCATTTGGGCTACTGCCATACCAATCACTAAAGCTAGATTCTACTGTAATCTAATTCAGATGAACAGGAAGTAGGAGGGAAAAAATAACTTTTGTCCCTTGTTTTAGGGGAAATACTGCTATTATGTTCCCATACTATACATCCAAAATGAGCCAACACAAATTTTACAGCTTATATTACAAACATTGTAACCACTCTGTACTGGAGAATAAAACCAAGCCTTGAGCTGCAGGAATGCTACGTCCTAATACTAGAGATAAAAAGAAAACCTGCATATGTTGGAAATTTGAAATAAAGTGAAGAATGCTGGTAATACACAGGACTTGTGTTAGGTTCTGAAATGTGAAAAGGACAGAGAGTAATGTTTTGGGAGAATCGGTGGAATTCTGATGAAGGCTCGCTACCCAAAATATTTCCTGTTCTTCTCTTTTCAGATTCTGACGGACTAGCAGTGCATTGCCAGCATTTTTGTTTTTTAATGTTCTATTTTTAGATGGTTTTAAATGGCAGAAAGCACACATTGTGAGTGAAACTTGTTGTTTTCCCCACAGATGGCGAATGCTCCATCAACAGCCAAAGGTCTACCTACAGCATCTACGTCTAAATCTGGTATTTCAGATGAAGAAATTGAACGGCAGCTGAGAGCTTTGGGAGTGGACTAATTAATCTGGCTGTTATTGAGGGAGGAGGCAATCTCTTTCTGTTCACATGTGAATACCTTCTACCTTAACTAACTTGGATTTACTTTAAAGGCAACATTGGATAAATAATGGGAGCATCATGGATATCCTTAAGTAACTTTAACAGAAGTGCTCATTTCCAAGGCCAGAATCTAAAGCCAGACTCTGCCTACTTCGGTAACATATTGCTGCTTTAAAAATAATTTCTCAAGGATTTCTGGAGTGGAAATAAACAGTATGTATGGTTAGTGATGTTTGTACAGCATGACTGGCAGATGTATATCGGAGCACTGTACCTATGTTTAATTTGTTTGGCTCCATTTCACGTGTAACAAACCATTTGTTGTGGTTTCCCACTAAAATGGAAAAGAAGAAAATGTTTGTTGCCAATTACAATAATTTGTTTTAATATTCTGGTGTAATCTATATTAACATCTCAATGGGAAAAGCTATAGATAAAAGTTTAATATTTTCAATGCTTTCATATAAACTGTTAAACAATTGAAATGACAGTTTCTTATGAGTATCGGGTCTCATTGAGATCTAATTTACTAAAGTTGCTGTTACATACTACTTTTGGGCTGATGTGCAGTAGTTGCATCTGCAGCAGCACCATAACTCGGGAGTTGTGTTCTGATCTGCTTCCTGTGTGTACTGAAGCCTGGTACCTTTAGTGGGTAGTTTCTGGTCTCTTGGGCTTCATGCTGGATGTAGAATAACAGCATCCTGGAGTGAGCCCACATTTCAAAAGTGTTCAATAGTCCATTGCATGTCTTGGCCACTTGATAAATTTAGGAGAATTTGTTTTAATCAGAGAGTGCACACTGTTGCCAGCTCTCTCCGACCATTAAAAATGACCTGCACATATCTCCAAACATGTATGTGCAGAGCAGCCTACACCAAGCTACAGCTGGCAGAGTACTTCAGCTTTACCAGCTGAACATCACATTCAACAGATAGCAGACTGAGTCCGGTATCTACAGTATAACAACAGCCTAAATAATTACCTGGAGCTCATTATAAGGCAAATTAAAATTAATGCTTTGCACCAATCCTGCTTTGTGCCAAGGGGCATAAAAAAAAAAACTCACTGTAGATGAACAATGACAGTAGAGAAAACTGGACATGGAATTTAAATATATTTAAACAATTTCTATATGATAACCATGACTTAATAAATCTATAACTACAGCCTGCAGCAAATAAGTGATCTGTATGAAAATACCTCTTCTATTCTAACTTAACATAGGAATGGCGATCGTGTCTTTTGGGTTGGTCACAAACTCGCTGAAATGATTGTGCTTAAATTCTTCATGAGGGTACCTGTCTAGCAGAATGGGGATTGGTATGCAGCTTTCTGTTCTTGGTTGCAGACTGAAAGCTGCTATTTAATTCCTAGATTAATAATGGCCAAGATTATCTGCTATGAAGAAGTCCACAGCACGGAAGAATTTCTTCCAGCTAGAGAAGGATAATTTGTGAACAGAAAAAGAGTGTTAAAAGGTAGTCAAATTACAAACCAAATAACTTGCAGTCTGCTTTTATGCTAAAAACATATATAATGGTGGAAGTGAAAAATACAGTATTACAGATCTTTGGGGCAAAATAACTGGTGTAAATTAATTATTTCTCTTCTTGAGTAAATAGATTCTTAATTATAATGTACCTCCCCTTTAGAAAATGCATATGTAGCATCAGGTCTTTTAAACCAACATTATTGAAACGGTACACAATCGGAGCATGAAACCAACCCTGCCTACTCTGCATGTCTATTTTTTCTATGTAAATGTAACTTAGGCCATCAGTTACTTGTTCAAAGATTTCAAAAACATTGGCCATGAGAAACACATTTTAAATCTGATGGTTAAACTTTTAAAAAGTTTCACATTTTTTTACTAAATCTTAAGGAAAATTAGATTATCATTATACTTTCACAAGATCACAAGATAATTATGGATGAGGAAGGCCAATTGGCACATCTTAGTTTATCAATCCAGAAAGGTCAACTTTATATTGCCATATTCTGACAAAAGATTGTGTGTGCCTTTTTATTAAAGCAAGTCTTTCCTGGGGCACAAGGATTTTGAGGTTAGATAGCTGGATACTTTTCTTCTTCCTCTCTCCTTCCTTCCTGTGCAATGGAAAATAATTGACCTGGGAGCCTAAGTATAGAAGACAACGTTATTTTTGTATTCCTAAGTCACAATATGGCAGGCATTTTTGACTCTACGCTCATTTGTATTTTGGCTATGCTCAAAGCTGCCATTCCTATTACACAGATGTATAAATATGCAGATTTATTTAGTATGCAAGTATTTAGTATTCAAGTCCTTCTTGCCTCAAAAGTTCTAATCATTGTTTGACAGAACTGATAACTTTGTTAAAATTATTGGGGCAATGAAATATTTGCGAAACATGAGTTCTGTTCCTCAGTTTATAGGTTTATTTTCACCGTTGGAATTATTTATGGAAGTTATTTGAAACTTAGATTAAATTAATGTTATTTCCAGTAGAGGTAATGGTATGATCTGGTTAAAGTGGTGGAAACCTTCACTTCAACAAAATGCTTTGTGTAATGTTTTTCCTCTGGCCATGATTTTTGCATTGTCGGGTATTCTTCTTAGAGTGTAGTAAAACATCTGTGCTGTATTGAGGTACTTAGTTTCCATTACTTGTATAGTAGATACTGATGACCACATATTTCTTTGACCTATTATACTGAGACTCAGCAGATGAATAGTCTTATTTTGCTCCTAACTATTTTTAAGTGCCTACTAATGTGTGGATAGTTGTGTTTTTCGATAGCTCCTCAACGTTACAGTAATTATGACACCTTTTTCTCTAAGGATGAAACAGAATTAATAGTTTTCTGCGTGGACTCATTTAAATTACCAGCTAACTTACTACAAGATCAAATGGTATTGTTAATACTTTGTAACACTTGGGGAGGACATGGAAATGATGTCTGTACTGATGTGTATTTCACATTAGTTCAAACCAAAAGTAGAACATAACTAAGACCGCTGCAATTCATATGACACAAGTAAAGGGAAGTGGAAAAAAACAAATAACCACAGTTAGAGTAATATGCATTGTGCTATAAGGATGTTCAGGTAGTTTTTGGTGTGTTTTTATTAATTTTGCATTTTTCTTAGCTAAATGATTGAAGAGGGTATTCTGTTACTTTTTTTGGATTGATAACTAATAAAGAAAATGTTTTGTAGGCATTAGAGAGTAATTAAAAGGTAATTTATAAATCTGTGGTTTCACCTTTTTTTAATCAAAAGTTAACATTTGCTACTAGATGTTTATCAAATTACCAGCTTGACTTTAAATAATGAAGTTTTTCTACTGCAGCAATGGTTTTAAGATTCTATCAACTGACTATGGACAGTGTTCTCCAGTGATCCAATCAATGATATTGTCAGTAATATTGATGGCATTCAATGCAGTATTTAAAAATTACGATATATCGTGCTGCCCTGTTTTCCCCTTTCCATCTCATAGTTTACCGATTTTTTTTTTTTAAAGATCAAGAACTGGGAAAATAAATCGTATATGGGCAAAGATGCAAGTTTTAAATATAGTGTACCAGTTCATTCGCAAAAATAAAGCATATATACACCGTACAAAAAGTTTTGAAACCTACCCAATCATGTTTTGTTTTCAATTTGGATTTTAGTCTCATTCCTTCTTTCTCATTTCTTTGTGCTAATTCTATCACTCCTCTTCCTCACTTGCTTTCTCATTTGTCTTCTCACACAGTCTCAATACCCTTCATTACTTGTCATGCCTTGTCTCCTCTTTCTTACATTCTGTCCCTGGTCTCTCATTGCTCCTCTTTAACTTCCTCTGATCTGTCTTCCCTCTTTCCTTTTCTCCTTTCTTATTCCCTCTCTGTCTTGAGTGCCTTCTTATTTCCCCTCTTACTGTCTGTCTTTGCTTCTTGCATGCCATCTGTTCATTCATTCCTTTTACTTCCAATGTCTGAGCACTGCTCTGGTGCTGTTAAGTAGCTGACAATAACATTTAGAGTTTGACATTTTATTTAATGAAAATTAAACAAGATTAATTTTCATATTAGGAAATTATACATTATAGCCATTGATCAATAATTATCACATTTATTAAAATTGCAAAAATGACAATTAATTTTCTTTTTGGAGGTATCTAAATATCTTGTAAGATTTTTCTTTCATTCTGTTTTTCTATTTCTGACACTAAATTACTGGTTGACACGTGCTTTATTGAATGGGCCTATTTCCTCAACTTGTGGTGTTACCATCCCTCCTTTTAGGATGTCGCTTCTCTCCATTTCCACTGATGAATATTTTATCTCCTATTTTTAATTTGTTTTCCATTTTTGGGAGACATTAGTACCCTGTATTAGATACTAACATTTGAAATTTCTCAAAATGTTCGGGATCCAGGTGCTCTCCCCATTGGGTTAATAAGTAATTCAACCCTCAAACTCTGATGGCTAACTTGATTAATTCAGGAATATGGTTTATGATTTTTGTCTCTTTTCAGAACAAAAACATGAACTCTATATAATATTCTAAGTTTTAAAATGAGCTCATATTTGTCTAACAGGATTCTGCAACATGTAGGTTATACTTCCTTGAGTGAAGAAGATCAGATGGCTAATACAATAAAAGGAAGTTGGATGAAAAATTGCCTGGCTCGGTTGGTAAAGTCCGTGAGTAGCTGAGCTGCACAAATCAGAAGATTTTAGTTTGATTTCCAGTCTGCTGAGTTAGCTGATGTCAGTTAAGGTGGCAGTAGAACTTCTGCAATTGGCCTCTGTGTTCTGTGCCAGGGTTTCCATTCAGGAAACTGTTGGTGTGTGTATGCTGGGTGAGGACAGGATCGAGCTCTACTATAATACCACCCCAGTGAAGTGGATCGTCAGCACTTGGTATGGAGGCTCACCCTATAACAATGGCCACTTGGGCAAGGTACTTGAGAGAGGAGTTGAAAGTTTACAAAAATGAGATAGTTATCATCAAATGTTTGTGACCTAATTCCTATTGTAGAAAGAAAAAGGATGTTTTACCAAAACTGCAGTAATGTTGTTTGTTTTCTAAACAACGTTCTGTATATTTTCCAGCACTTTGGGTTAAAAGCTAAAGGTAAAAATTAAACTATCTACAATCAAGGTGTTCTTTGAAGGGAAAATTAAATGCATTGTGGTGCAGGTTTGTCTTCACTCGTTTCTCTCTCTGACGGCGGTTACAGAACCAGACTCTTACGACTTCTTTCTCCAGGTTTAGACTCTCTGCCATCTGCATGATCTCCTGTGAGGAAGGTTTACTTTGATGTCCAAAGTGTGTCTCCAGAGCTTCTTTAGCCAGCAGGCTAATGGTGCAAAACAAATTCAGTAATTAATGCAACCTGTGTCTTCAGTGCTATTTATTAAATTAAACCAATGCCTACATTTAATTTGTACTTGGCAGTTATCTGTGAGGCAGACAGTTTTTCTCCTGTGAATTTGCATGCCAAATTGTGTTTTTCAGTAGTGCGAATCATTTAGCAGATAGTTTAAAATTAATATTTCATAATATACTAAAGGAGAAATATAACAATAGAAAGGTAAATAGCAAACCGCTATTTCATTGGTTTCTCAAGCCATTGCTTTCTTTTGGAATTTTGCTCAACTTACAGACTTGGAGTTTGTATCAGTAGTTGTTTAATTTATTTACTGTGGACATTTAGGCTGGAATTTTCTGGCGTCTGTGCGGGCGGGATTGGAGGTGGGTCAGGAACCCCCCGTCATCCCGCCCCCACGCGCCTTTCCCTCTGGCACGTCTCCTAGCGCAGCAGCGACCCGAATGGCGGAGGCGGCTGAGCTAATTCAGATGATTATTAGGTACTTGTCAGACCCTTGAGCGTCTTTTTAACCCTACCTTTCAAATTTCCCTGGATGACCACGGTAATCACGCAGCTCGGGAACCACGTCTGTGAACCTGAAGCGGACGTTCAGTGGCCATTGATCCAGCTCATTAGTGCACAGCATGGAAAACACAATCCACCCTGACACCTGTTACTTTCCTAAGGCAGATGCTGTTGCTGAGTGCATTGTTACCACAGATTTAGCTTTCTAGAGGTTGCAACTGTTTTCAGCAAAGTCGGGATCCATTGTCAGCTCATTGGTACAACCTATCACACCATTGACAGATTGCTTCTGTCATCTCTACCTGACCTGCCATCTATTGCGTCAGCATGGGTGCCGTTTTTACTGTCTCACCTTGATCCTCAGAATCAGACCGCAATGAGCCCCAACACCAGCAGCACCAGGCACACCGTCAGCACCAACAACAACACCACCAACCTTCTCAACGACCTGATGCTCACAGGTCAGAGGGCATCAGCGCAGGCTGCACCGTGCCGGAGGCGATACCTCCAACACAGGGTATACAGGCAGAGGATGAGCTTCCTCAACATGACCGAGCAACAGTGCCAAAGGAGGCTCAGGCTATTGCGCCAGGTTGTTGCAGTCATTTGCAGACTGCTGGAGCAAAACCTGCAGCGCAGAGGAACTGGTGGGCATGCCTTACTAGTGGCTGTCAGTCACCAGTGCCCTCAACTTCTTCGCCTCAAGCTCTTCCAGGGATCTGCAGCAGACATTTGTGGCATCTCTCAGTCAGCCGCCCACAGATGCATCGCACAGGTCACCGATGCCCTGTTTGACAAGTCAGCCAATTATGTCAACTTTGTCACTGATGAAGCCAGGCTTACTGAGCGGGCGCTGGGCTTTGCCGCTCTGGCTGGCTTCCCACAGGTGCAGGGCGTCATCGACTGCACACATGTGGCCATCAGGGCACCCTATCATCACCCAGGACTCTGTCAACCGCAAAGGTTTTCACTTTTAGCTCGTCTGCAACCACAGGAAGATCATAGAATGGTTACAGCACGGAAGAAGGCCATTTGGCCCGTCGGGCCCGTGCTGACTCTCGGCTAGTCCCACTCCCCCGCCCTTTCCCTGTAGTCCTGCAATTTTTTTTTCCTTCAGGTACTTACCCAACTCCCTTTTGAAAGATAAGATTGAGTCTGCCTCCACCACCCTTTCAGGCAGTGCATTCCAGATCCTAACCACTCGTTACGTAACAAAGTTTTTTCTTGCGTCGCCTTTGGTTCTTTTGCTAAACACCTTAAATCTGTGATCTCTGGTTCTCGACCCTTCTGCCAATGGGAACAGTTTCTCTCCATCTACTCTGTCCAGACCCCTCTTGATTTTGAATACCTCTATCAAATTTCCCCTCAATCTTCTCCGCTCCAAGGAGAACAACCCCAGCTTCATCAGTCTATCAACGTAACTGAAGTCCCTCATTCCTGGAATCATTCTCGTAAATCTTTTCTGCACCTTCTGTAAGGCCTTCACATCCTTCCTAAAATGTGGTGCCCGGAATTGGACACAGTACTCCAGTTGGGGCCGAACCAGTGTTTTATACAGGTTCATCATAATTTCCACACTTTTGTACTCTATACCTCTATTTATGAAGCCCAGGATCCCGTGTGCCTTTTTAACTGCTTTATCAACCTGCCCTGCCACCTTCAACGATTTGTGCACACATAACCCCGGGTCTCTCTGTTCGTGCACCCCCTTTAGGATTGTACCATTTAGTTTATATGTCCTCTCCTCATTCTTTCTACCAAAATGTATCACTACACTTTTCATGCATGTGTATGCCAAATTCCCTGGCAGCTGTCATGAATCTTTCATCCTGTGCTAGTCCACCCTGCCTCAGCTCTTCGCACCTCCAAGCAGACTTATCTTCAGGCATTCCACCCATATGGTTGCCATATGCTGCACCAGGCTCCCAACACCCCACTGCAACACCATAAAGCATCCCTACAATGACCAGGCCATTCCTTTCACACTGACCACCATTTCGGGAGGTAGCGTTAAGTCTCGCCATTCACTCCAACTCACTAAGCCACTTCCAAATCTGCAGACACAATTGGCCATGACCGGAAAATGGTGAAAATAAGCATTTTTATCTGTGACATCACATTAACGGAAGCTTCACACAAACAGTTATTAAAACACCCAAGTGATTACCCTTGTGCATCTACTTGTGTGTCATTTTTCTCTTGTATTCCATGGAAGAGCCTACAGTCGCCATCACCTTCGCCACGGTGGTGCTCATGTTGGAGATGGGCTCCTCACTCTCTGCACATTTGCAGACATCGCGGTCGCAAAACCTGTCAGAGCCTCCTGCACTTCTTCCTGCACTGCCAGGATTGCCCTCTTTCTGGAAGGCCCCCCGAGGCTCAGCGTCTGCATGCAGCTGAGCAAAGCTGGGAGAGTCCTGCACCCTCTGGCGAGGAGTCTCCACTGCTGACCCTGTCTCCACCATCTGCTCTTGCTCACTTGTGCAGTGTGAGACACCAGGTGACAACACTACTCTATCTTGCGTGGGCCCCACCGTGATGTGCGTCTCTGTGCTGGCGCTTATGTCTGGTGACAGTGCACCCTCAGAGGCTGGAGGCTCCTCTGAGGAGTCGCCTTCCTCTTCCTCCTGGACAGTGGGTGGGGCTCTTGATGTACCTGTAGGAGAATAAAGAGATGATTTAGAAATGTCATATCAAGAATGGGTAACGATACCATTATGCACATGATGAACATTCACTGGCTGCTGACATCAGTCCCAATATGAGTAACTGCTGTATGCCATGTGGTTGTATGAGATGTAATTCTGTCACCAGGTTGCTGAGATGTCCCCCTCTCTCTGTCTCCCACCTTCAGCTGTTCTGTGACTCCTGAGACTTCCAGGGTGACCTCCTCTGCTGCAGTTAAGGTGGCCAATGATGGAGAGCCACCTCCGGTTCTCTCCCTCTCCCTCTTATTGTGGGCTCTCTTTTCCTGCAAGGAGGCAAAGAAGAAGTTTGAGTGAGAGTGATGGAATGAGTGTAAGGAATGGATGGGTAACATCTTTAGAGAGTGACTATGAGGGAGTGTCGTGCCAATGTCAAATGGCCTCCTTGGGTGGTGCTGGTTGGTATGATTGCATTAGGATGAGGGTGAGTGTGAGGGGTGGTTAGTCAGATGGGGATGTGATAATGTAGAAAGAGAGGGATGGGTGAACGTGCAAGGTATGTTGGTGTGAGTAATGATGTGCAGGAGTAGGCTTGGGAAGGCAGAGTGATGGGGATGTGATGAGAGGCACAGCAGGATGAAGTTGAGTGTGGCTTTGCACTCACCTTTCCTGATCTAATGAGATCATTGAAGCATTTCCGGCACTGCACCCAGGTCCTCCTGACAACATCCCTGCTGTTGACCTCCTCTGCTATTTGGAGCCAGGCTCCTTTGATCTGCTGGTGTAGTCTCTTCCACCCATCCGAAGGGAAGAGGACCTCCCTGTGTGCTCTTACTCCCTCCACAAGCATATGGAGGGAGTCATCTGAGAACTTGGGTGCAGCCCTCTGCCTCTGTGCAGTCATTTTGCAAGTGTTTGGAACACTCCAATGCTGCAGTACAGTGCCTGCACAATCCTAGATGAACCTTCAAATGCAATGTGGCCATGGCTCCTTTAAATATCCCGGCTGAAAACGTGTCAGCGATGACGTCATCAGACCCTGCACCATTTAATTGGGCCGGATAACACACAGGGCTGTCTTAATAGGCGCCACTAACGGAAAGTCGATCTCAGGAGTGGAATGGAATGAGCCGCGGGGTCGCGACCCGCCACGGCAACCACCCGCTCCCGACCTGCCCAGGTAAGAAAATTCCGGCCTTAATGTTACATTTTCTGTCAAAATTTTACATTTGTGTGGAAAATTGTTAATGTCCAATAGTCAACTTTAATTTACTTCTACGCAACTACTGTACCTACTTTCCACAGTATCCTGTTTAACTGTACAGCATTAGTTTTGCCAAGTGTCACATTGCATAGGAAACTTGCACATTTACTGTCATTCTCCCACAAATGGCAAAAAAAAGTTAAATTTCCTTCTTTCCAATGAATTTCCAAGTATTTTACACTCCTGTCCCACATGTAAAATCTAAAATATTACTGTTCACTTGTCACAGCAAGAGTTCCAAATAGTACCAAGAAGCTGATGATCCTAATCATGTGCCCCGAGACCAATCTATTTTCACTACATGGAAAACATGCACTTCCCTTCCATGAGTATGTTTAACCATTGTTGTCATACTCACCTGATTGTAGTTCTTCGCTTTCTTTTTCTTTCATTTGTTCCCGCTCTTTCATTATTTAAAGCTGCAAGGAATTCTACAGTTACTAAATACAATTCACATGCATATGAACTGGTGAATTTGTTCCCAGTTCTTCAATTAGTTTTCTCATTGAAAGATATTTGATTAAACAATAAGTTCCTGATCTATTTTGCTACAAGGAAACTAAAGCCCAAAGGTACAGTAGCCATTCCTTTTTGTTACATATTTTATTTTCCGTTTAATTACTGTGAATGTTTTCAAATGTTTATTGTTACGTTTATATAACTCTCTGGTTAGATCCCATTTAGAGTCCTGCGTTCAGTTCTGGGTACTGTACTTTCGGAAGAATATATTGGCCTTGGAGGGGGAGCAGCACAGATTCACCAGAATTATACCGGGGCTAAAAAGATTAAACTATGAGGACAGGTTGCATAGACTAGCCTTGTATTCCCTTGAGTTTAGAAGGTTAAGGGGTGATCTAATTGAGGCGTTTAAGATGATTAAAGGATTTTATAGGGTAGATAGAGAGAAACTATTTCCTCTGGTGGAGGAGTCCAGAACAAGGGGGCTAGGCCATTCAGGGAGTGATGTCAGGAAGCACTTCTTCACACAAAGGTGGAACTCTCTTCCCCCAAAAAGCTGTTGCGTCTAGGCCAATTGAAAATTTCAAAACTGAGATTGATAGATTTTTGTTAGGCAAGGGTATTGAGGGTTAAGGAACCAAGGTGGGTAGATGGAAGTAAGATACAGATCAACTATGATCTAACTGAATGGCAGAACAGGCTTGAGCGGCTGAATGGCCTACTCCTGTTCATATACTTATGTTTTGTTCCCCTCTAATACATGAAGGAATGTTAGTTATACCTACCATTAAGTTACAAGTCCATCTAACTACTTGTTTTCATCTGTCATAAGCTTATAGTCAGAGCCTGTTATAAAAGATTTTATCTTGCACGCTAATCTTTTCTCATTCTCTCTTTGCCTTTCTTGTATCCTTTTCCAATTTCTTCCTGTATTCTCTATATTCTGCCTGGTTTTCGGCTGTATGTCATAAACCTTTTCCTGTTTTATTTTAACCTCTATTTCCTGTCATCCAGGGAGCTCTAGCTTTGGATGTCCTATCTATCCTCCTTGTCCTATCTATCCTCCTTATGGGAATATGCTTGGTTTGTACCCGATCTATCTCCGCCTTGAAGGCCTGCCATTGCTCATTTACTGTTTTCTTGGCTCATTAATGATCCATACTATACACAACTGATCCACAAAAGACATGGGCCCTGAAATTTGCCTCTCGGCGCGCACTTACCTACCACGCCTGCCGTTGACCTCTGGGCCCACAGGAACTTCAGCTCCTGGGCCTGCTCCAAGTACTGGCGCGCAGTGCTTGCGTGTCCCAGGGGCGTAGTTAGTGCGATGCGTCCCCTGGGATCACGTGGGCCATGGAGAGCCAATGGCAGCAGACCATCTTTCATTCATAGATTTGACAGGAAGACCTGTCAAATCTATGAACTGAAATCGGCCCCAAAAGAACAGCTAAATTTAAAAAAAATTTAAAAAACCATCACATTTATAAAATAACTATAAGTTAAATAAATTAACTACTTTAAACAAAAATTTAAATTTTTGAAAAAATTAAAATACTTTTTAACAGTGCTAAAAATAAACGTACCTTTCTTTAAAGTATCTAAAAAAGATAAACCTGTTGAAATTTTTTTTAAATTATACTTAATTAACCACTTACCTTGTTGAAAACGGGTCCTGCGTCTCCTTTTTAAAAGCACAGGTTCTTCAATACTTACCCTCCCGTAGAAACCTGAAAAAACCCCTAAGTTTGCTGCGTGCGCGCAGCCTCTACCGCGCACGCGGTTCACCTATGAACTGCTCCCTTCACCAGACCGGAAGTTCCGGTTTCCCGTGCATGCAGGAAACCGGCACTTCAGGACGCCTTACGGGTGAGTACACAGCGCGTACTCACCCGGCAAGGGCTGAATTTTTGGCCCATGATGTCACAAAGGGTGTTTCACTTAGATACCAGTATTTTCACTGCCACCTGGAGTTTTTAATGTTAAATTACACTATATTCAGTCAGGGTAGAAATTCATTAGATTTATTGCAGGATGTTGTCACTCCAAATTATTTCCCCAAATCTTAAATGCCAACCTAAAAAACGAACAAAAGCTGACTAACACTGCATTTAGGGTTAGGGTTCAAAACAGGTGACATAGTCCCAAAAATGCTGAGGATTCAAGAATGGCTCTGATTATAAGGTTAGGACAGGTGAAAATAAGTAGTTACATGGACTTGTAACTTAATGGTAGGTATAACCAACATTCCTTCATGTATTAGAGAGGAAAAAACATAAGTATATGTAATGCTTGAAGAAGAAAATACAAACATTGGTGGTGTATTTCTAGAGGGTGAATGACAGGGGCATGCTCCACTATGGAAAATGTTGAATTTTTACTTTTTAAGCATTTGTACACTTCACAATTTATAATAAAAAAGAAAAAGTGACATTTAGATTTTTAGTAGACCAACCAGGTCATTACATCCCCCAAAAGTACCTGAACAGTCACTCTCTCACATCCAACCCACACCTCACCCCATTGCAGCGATATCTACACCGTCCGGATTCAGTTCACAGAAACACTGCGAACAGATGTTTTTCTGACTGTAGAGAAGAATGCAGTGGGGTCCCCCAGGAGTCGGTATTAGGACCATTGCTTTCCTTGTTATATATAAATGACCTGGACTTGGGTATAAGGAGTACTATTTAGCAGTTTGCGGATGATACAAAACTTGGCAGTGTAGTAAATAGTGAGGAAGGTAGTAGCAGACTTCAGGAGGACATAGACAGACTGGTGAAATGGGCAGGTACATGGCAGATGCAATTTAATGCGGATAAGTGTGAAGTGATGCACTATTTTGAAGGGAGTGCTAGAGCAGAGGGACCTGGGGTACATATTTACAAATCCTTGAAGGTGACAGGGCAAGTTGATAAGGCGGTTAAGAAAGCATATGGGATACTGGCTTTGTAAATTGGGGCATTGAATCCAAAAACAAGGAAGTCATGCCAAACCTTTACAAATCACTGGTTGGCCTCAGCTGAAGTATTGTGTACAATTCTGGGCACCACACTTTAGGAAAGATGTCAAGGCCTTGAATAAAGTACAGAGGAAGTTTACCAGGGATCAGGGACTTCAGTTATGTAGATAGATTGGAGAAGCTGGGATTGTTCTCCTTAGAGCAGAGAAGGTTAAGGGGAGACCTAATTGAAGTATTCAAAATTATGAGGGGTTTTGATGGAGCAAGTAGGTAGAAGGTGTTTCCTCTGGCAAACCAGAGATCATAGATTTAAAATAATTGGCTAAAAGAACTAGAGGGGAAATGAGGAGAAACTTTTTCACAGAAAGGGTTGTTAAGATCTGGAACACACTACCTGAAAGGGTGGTGGAAGCAGATTCCATGGAACTTTCAAAATACAATTGGACATGTACTTGAAAAGGTCTAATTTGCAGGGTTATGGGGGAAAAAGCTGGCATGTGGGACTAAATTGGACAGGTCTTTCAAAGAGCCAGCACAGGCATAATAGACCAAATGGCCTCCTGTGCTGCAAGGTTCTATGATTCTAACTTCTGACTATGCATATGATATAGTAGGACTGATGGATTAATGTTAGTATAATTTGTAAATGCTGCATACATGCCAGATTTTTAGAATACATATAAAATTAAAGTGTTGGCAATTATTTCGAGCAATACTTAGTTTGAAGAGCATTTTAGTACTGAACTTCAGAACTTTATATAAAAATAATGGCCCTGAAATTGCGGTGTGTATGACGGTGTACTGAGTACACTGTCGTATTCCCTTTGAAATGCACCACAAGTTCAGGATTTCCGCATGCGCTTGCGCATGTACGAAATCCGGAACTTGTGGCCTGTCAACGTACGCGTTGACAGGCCATCCGCGGGGGCCACGGAAAAGCAATCGCTTGCGCAGAATTGGGCTATTTTCCCACCGACTGGCCAGCGATTGTGCACGGAAGTCTTATGGTTGATGCAAGCAGACACAGGGCCTGTTTGCATCAGCGTAAGGGGATATCTAAGCCATTAATTAAACATTTTCATATCCTAAATTATGCACATACACTGTATGAAATGAGTTTATACATATATTGGCCAGGAGTACAGTTTTAATGATGTATAAAATTATCAAAAAATAAAATTTTTAGTGAGGATGGTGGAATGAAGGTAATTATAAATAAAATTCCAAATCTGTACATTGTATAATTATTAGATTTGGGGATTCCATTGCATCTCATTAGAGGATTCCCTTCGTAAATGAGTGAAATGGAATTCTACTAATCGATTAGAGGACCAGGCCCACGTGATCCCAGGTACGCTTCCGCACCGCCTGGGATTTGTGGGCCATTACGCTGGCCTCTGCCTTGAGGCCCGAGACCGCAACTTTTCACAGCCTGGCCACCAGCAGGTACTTTCATAATTCTTTCACGAATCGGAGGTGTACTCCGGAGGTATGCCTCCGACTGCAATTTCTATCCCATTATATAGACCACACTGTGCACAGTTGTGGTCTCCATGTTACAAGTAGGATATGGAGGCACTTGAGAAGGTGCAAAAAAGATTTACAAAAATGACACCAGAAATGAAAGGTTAGAACTATCAGGAAAGACTGAACAGGCTGGGGCTCTTTTAAAAAAAAAAGAAAAGGCTGAGGGGTGACCTAATAGAGGTCTTTAAAATTATAAAGGGGTTTGATAGGGTAGACGTAGATAACATGTTTCCACTTGTGGGGAGTCCAAAATTAGGGGTCATAAATATGTTAGTCACATAAATCCTATAAGGAATTCAGGAGAAACTTCTTTGCCCAGAGAGTGGTTAGAATGTGGAACTTGCTACCACAGGGAGTACTTGGGGCAAATAGTATAGATGCATTTAAGGGGAAGCTAGATAAATACATGAGGGAGAAAGGAATAGAAGGATATGCTGATAGGGTTCGATAAACTAGGATGGAAGGAGGCTCGTGTGGAGCATAAACACCTGCACAAAGCAGTTGGGCTGAAAGACCTGTTTCTGTGCTGTAAATTCCATGTAGTATAAATGAAACTTCATAGGTCTAATGAAATAAAATGTGAAACTAAAAATAGAAGTTATTACATAATTTACAAACGTTATAAACACCATAGATCCAGGAG
Source organism: Squalus acanthias (assembly GCA_030390025.1). Lineage (NCBI taxonomy): Eukaryota > Metazoa > Chordata > Chondrichthyes > Squaliformes > Squalidae > Squalus > Squalus acanthias. The sequence goes on from CM059429.1 coordinate 150,352,327, forward strand.
AATATCAACATCTATAACTTTTAAAGTGAAAAGATTTTCTGAAATCAGTTTATGGAAACATTTTGATAGGTTTTACAGAAGATTTATATTTCTAGTACCTATATAACAAATATTCCTGTTAATCAATGTCAGAGGGCACATAATGATGGTAAAGATTAACAGATACATACCTCCTGCTTGTTCTGCTTCATCTAACCATTTGGAAAGGATTGACTTAAGCTTACAAGCATTTTTAAAACTGAGCTGTAAATTTTCAAAGCGGCAAATAGTTGTTTGACTAAATTCTGAGCCGTGCACTGCGGCAAGAGCCTCTCCAACATTTGTCTGAGTGTAACCTGTAGTGAGAGAGGGAGAGAAAAGGTGAAGTGTTCTTAGGGGGACTTTGCTAATAAAGGCAATAAAATGTAACCAGAATAAATCTTGGTGGTCCTTTTGGAACTGAGAAGTTTGTTAAATTGTGCTTGAATTTGATTAGTGTTACAAGCAACAGAAACTGATTAATTTCTAATTCACTCAGAAGATCTCCATCTAGGTAATCAAATAGCATTGTTGTCTGATTACAAAGCTAAGTATATTGTTAGCTTTATATCCGCTATTGCCTCATTCATTTACAAATTGGCAAGCGGATATAACAACCACAGAAAAATAAGTATGTATTTCACACCTGAATTGTACTGCTTTCAGTTGAGTGAAAGTGACAAATACACTGTAAATCACACTGGAATATAGGTCTCACCTACTGCTTATTATGATCCATGATGCGGAGATGCCGGTGTTGGACTGGGGTGGACAAAAGTGAGAAGTCGCACAACACCAGGTTATAGTCCAACAGCTTTATTTGAAATCACAAGCTTTCGGAGCGGCTGCTCCTTCGTCAGGTGAAGTGAAAAAAAAATGAAGAAATTTCTTCACTTCACCTGACGAAGGAGCAGCCGCTCCGAAAGCTTGTGATTTCAAATAAAGCTGTTGGACTATAACCTGGTGTTGTGCGACTTCTCACTATTATGATCCAGACAAGATAGTGGGACAGTATAGTTACTGTTCAGATTCTTATTTGTGTGAGCAGTGCAAAGCTCCCTTTTGGTTTGTTATATCAATGACTAGCTACACTAAGACTAGAGGCTATGCAATATCCAGTGCTTGTGTCAAGCACTCTCACATAAGGTAAAGCATAGGGTAAATACAAAGTAAAGTTCCCTTGACCTGACCAATGCACCTTTGCAACAATGTCCTTCCCAAACTCAAGAGCGCCCCCATAGAAAAGCTATACTTTGCATTTCACTTCCCATCTCTTGGCCTCTAGGCCGTTGGTACCAATTTGTGGACAGCTTTGTGTTGTGTGACCACAGGAACTAGGTTAAAGACTGTCTAAACTAAGCTAATTTAATTTCGGATATTTGTAACCTACAACATAAGTAGTCTTTGATCCCATCAGTCTGGGCTGGATTAAAACCCAGAGCTCCTGGGTAATATGTCACCCATCTGTAAACTGGGCTACTTGATTAAGTGTTGTTGTTTTATATTTTGCTCTACTGCATTATGTTATGTGCAGTGTTCTGATGTTATCTGAACTGAAATTACTAGAAAGACTGAAATGCACATTTTTATCCCTCAGGTTTGCAGTGACAAAGATATTTATTTCAGTTTTAATCCAATGCCCATTTTCACTTTGTGAGGAGATCCATTCCTCATCTCTTTTTTTGTACTTTCCTACAGTTACTGGCTGGTCACAGCCACATTGCCAGGACTGTGGCATAGTGCAGACTATGAACTCGTTGACGCTACTAGTACTCCATGGTTGTCTGACAGAAGATTGGCATTATTCCCTAAGAGATTGCCATGAGCAGGTATTTTTATACCTGTCCATTTTACATTTGAAGTATTGGCTGCAACTTGCTGCAACTTTCAACCTCGGTGCGAGCATAAAACGGGCGATAGCGGATGAGGTGTAAATTCTCAAATATAGACAATGGGGTAGATTATAACTGTCTGGAAAAAGATTGGTGGTGGCGGGAGGTCCATTCTCAGGAGGGGGGGAATCCAGTGCAGCACTGGCCCAGGCTGTTTTTGTGGAGTCCAGATGAGCACTCCTGTTCCTCCCGTCTTCAGAAGAATAAATCTACCGGGCTCCTCTTTTGCTGAACCACCAGTACTATCCTGGCATGTCAGTCGGGGTCCTATATACGCCATAGACCTTGATTTGCATATAAAAAAACCTGGGCAATCCCGCAGTGGCCCCTTCTGAAGTTGGCATTGGATGGATCGGGAGCAGGGCAGTAAACTTCCCCCCACCATTCTAGGGGCACTACTGCCCTGATTCCGCCCAGCGGTGCCAGTAAAAATCTACCCCAATACTTTTTATCCAAGATGGCAAAAGTATGATTATCCTATGTGCTTTGAACCATGAACCCTGGCTTTATCATTATTCTTCCACATTGATTTCCCTAGTTCATGTTAAAATTCAACATTGTAAAAGTAAAAAAAAAGTTTACATCAATGCATACTTAGCTGCAGGAAATAAAAGATACTAATTTTGTTAGCTAGAAGTTTACCTTTTCAAATGACTTGTCAATGTAAAATGTTCATACTTTTACAAATAGAAAATTGAGCTCAACCTCCCTTACTTGACTAGCACAAATATTATTTTTTATCAGGAAATGTTAAGTTTTAGTACTTATCTGTAAAATCTGACGTTCTGCCTAATTCATCTTCATGGTACATCTCTATTTTATATTGCTGTTTTACATTGAAATGTGTTCTGGATCCACTGTAAAACTATTCTCCGAATTAAATTATAATATGAATTAGAAATCTAAATCATGATCTCCAAAAGAAATGTTGAATTTGCTAAAACCATTAACGCCCCCGCTTGATAACGATTAAGTGCTCCCGCATCCATATTGCACACATTTCGTTCGCAGCCTGTTCTGAGGATGGTATCGTACACTCTATCAAAAAGTTAGCAACAAAAATTGCTGTTTATGACTTTCTTCTTAACCAAAGCATTTTCTATTAGAATGTCACTGCCCACATTCATGCAGTCACTTTTTACTGAAGTTTGACCTTATTCTTGAGGTGCTTAGCCCTATACTGTTTGAAATCGTGGGATATGTTAATACGAATATAAGGAAACATGAAATTATTGTGGATTCCACCGCATCTTGTTTTAAAATTTGGTTATGCTTTTTTTCCCCAAAGGGTATTCAAGCAGAACCTCAGATATTCCCCAATACTTCTTTTCCCATTGTAAGCCCACAGAAGCATCGTAAACACCATTTTCTGTAGCATATTTGATCATCTGAGTCCATACTTAACCCAGAATTATATCCAGCTCTTTTTTCAGACATTGGGGGAGAAACTCGGTATCGCCCAGTTTGGGGCGCAATTATCGGCCGGGCACAAAGTTTAGCGCCTGGCTCTAATTATCGCCTCCGACTGCAAACTTGGCTTCTATCGCCCCTGGAGGTGATTGGAGCGCTAAATCAGGCGCTACACACCTGTCTTAAGGTGCTAACGCCGAGGAGTGAGGCGCTCAGAGCGCTGGCGAAGCTCATGTGATGTCAGTTAGCAATGGAACACAAACACACTGGCGCCGGTCAGTTCTTAAAGGGGAGGGTCGATCTTGCTCTCCATCCACACCCTGCTCATTGCAGCCTTGAATCTTGGCCTGGAGAGACCTGTACATCAATTCTGCTGGAAAGAACAATGGAGAGGCCCAGGGAAAGAGCTCAGAGTGCAGCCCCCATAGTCTCTTCTAAATCGATGCAAGGAAGGTCAAATCAAAATGAACCTGCAAAGTGCTGCTCAGTACCCAAAACGCCTTCTCACAGCATTGAATCTCTCCAGAAGTCTCTCTCTCTCTCTCTCTCTCTCTCTCTCTCAATGCATTGTGCAAAAATGTCGCCGACAAAAAAAGACAGAAAGCGGCCGCCTTTAAATAGCGCTCCCCAGTCCCATCCCGACTGCAAAACGCTCCCCTCAACCTGTCGTTGCTAGCGGCAGGCAGAAAGGCAGGGGGCGCCACTCAATATCCGGTCCGGGGCGTTGCGCGCTCGACTGATGTCACGCTCTGTGGGCACAGGAGATCGTGGCGGTAGTATTTAGCGCCGCTGCAAAATGTCTGGTCAATTTTGCAAGCGGCGCAAACATTGCCGCGCCTGGGCGCTAACAGGAGGCGCAAAGCAACCGAATTTTTCCCCATTATTTGTAATGTATTTTTCATTCTTTATTTTATGTTCAAATAATTACTAAATATATCGCAGATGTTTAGCAAATGAATGTGGCACATGGTTAATAAAATAAGTCCATTATTTACCTAACTTTATTCTTCTTAATTTAAATTGATTTGCAAACATTTCCAGCTCTTTGATTTCTGGAGAATCCATACCAACTGGCTCCTCAACAGTTTTATTCTTTTTTCGGAACTCCTGTTTGAAGTCGATGACAACGGATTCTTCGCTTAGGACTGACTGATGAATGGGGGCAAATCCATGTCCCAGGGTACATGAAGAGGCGCTCAGCGTGTGGTCAGGCAGTTTATACAGACATGGAGCAAGCCCACCTGTGCATATAGAGGCAACACTGCAGACTGTTAAAAGCACACTATTAAAAAAATACATGAAACCAGGTAGTGCGTGCGCGGACCTGTCGAATATGCCATTCATACAAGTAGCGCTAAGTAGACACAAGAATATTTTTGGGCATCAGACATATCGGTAAGCGGTTGCATGTTTTCCACGGAGTGCATGTTTTGGTCGGAATCCCTGAAGTTCTGCAAAGTTAGGGGATTTATTCATTTGGATAGAAGTCTTAAAACTTTATGCAAAACGCTTCTATAAAAGTCATCACATTTCCCCATTTCGTGGAGCATCAGTGACTCCGTGGAAAAATTGCAGTCAAATTAAATGTGAAAATATTATACTTGTGGTCTGAACGCCACTCATGAAGCAAGGGAATGCTAAATGCTTTAATGTTTGAATAAGATACATTAAAATGCTAATTTGAATAAGAGAATACAAATATTAAGATAACTTTAACAGAAGTTCACGATCTCATATCCTGGGCTATTTTTTTAATCGGCTACAGGGCTCTGTTATATATAGATATACAGAAATAATTATTATTGCCTTCTGACATTTGTGCTTGTAGCAGGATGATCAGAGTTTAAGACAGGAAGAAGTGGAATAATCTAAGATGTTTAATCATCTCCGTCATGGATCACTATTCTCTAATATATTTTATGTTGCTTAGCTATCCGGGAATACCTGACAAGTTTTAGTATTTTGCCACTGAACTTATGTCTGATGTCTTTATTGTCTGACTCTGGTGCTGCCCACTTGCTGGCAGTTCCATCCCTCCCTGATCTCCATCTGAATTCTCCCTTCCATTTGCCTCCTACTGATTTTGACCTTCTCACCTGTCCATCTGCTCCTTTATTTCCCTCCATGCCCACTGCGTTGTCTTTCCCTCTTTTCTATTGACAGTGATTGAATCAAAAGTAAAATTCGTCACAACTTTCAGTTCAAAAGTCTAAATCATGTGATTTCAGAGATTTTCCTTTCTTAAGAGCTGCATTAAATGGATAAACATTGTTAATCTGGTACGATTACATAATTAGCAGTTTTCCTATTGAGTCTTAGTTTTGACTTCAAGAATCTGGTACTTTGCAAAGAATGTCACTATTTTGCTCAATTAGATAATAAATTGCTTTTAATCTATTCTTAGACAATCAAAACACATTTACCCCTGAAAAAAACTATAGTTAAAGCACATATATGAATAATTCTGCTTTTAATATGTTAAGTATTCAAATAAACAGAAAACTAGCTGGACCAGAGTGTGTTACAGAGTAGTATGATATTGCTGATTGGGTCATTATTTAGAAGTTTCCCAAGGGTTCATAAAAATCCACAATTTAAGACCGCTATTGCTTATTCTACCTTATTAAAATGAATTATTTAGTTTTAGTTCATACTGCCATGCTCCATTTCTGTAATAAGGTAGGCAAATGACCTGCATTTGATGCTACTCCTCTTGAACAGGTGTCCCATATGGTCTCTGACTTTGCTGATACACGTGTAGGAAATATGTTTAGCTTCTGTATGACACCTTTTAACTGGTTGTGTCTGTCTGATATTAAGAACTCCATGTTCTGCTGTCAGAATGAATTACAATATTGGCAACAGTAAAATAAATATGATTTGTGCCATTTATTTTCTCTTCATACTGGAACAAATCTACTCTGAGGCATCAACGATGTAGATGAAAGCTTTTTTTAACATACTAAGTAATAGGATTACTCTATGTGATATACAGGCTTTGATATTCTCACATAACATGCATTAAAATAAAACCTGTTATTACTATAGTTCAAATCGTGCTACAATAACACTTCAGAAGTTTGATTTGAACGCAAGGAGATGTTGTCCGTGCCACTAATCTGCAGCAAGTAATCACAGAATCACAGAATCCCCACAGTGCAGATAGAGGCCATTTCGGCCCATCGAGCCTGCACCGACACATATCCCACCCTATCCCCGTAACCCCACGTATTTAATCCCCCTAACACTAAGGGTCAATTTATCATAGCCAAATCAACCTAACCCGCACATACCACTTCCTCAATATAACACTATTCGCAGCCAAGAAAAATACTAGTGTGGCAAGTGGGGTGCCGTATAACTATGTAACACCTTTGGACACACCGTTGTCTACCACTCTGAAGCTGGTTGAAGACAGTGCCGATGTCCTAGCTGATAATAAAACTGGAGTGGATTACAGAATCTGACTGAGAGACAGCCATCAAAACTCTACTGTTAGACCCCTGGAGATACCAGCAAAAGGTATCTTTTAACCAACCATTGGACTCTTCATACCATGATTTAAAAAGGCTGCAACCCGGGCTCCCGCAGTTGTGGAACTGTCCGCAATACTGCTCCCAGAACCATGCTGTATGTCTTAGCACACCGACCTCCGGCCGTTCAAGAACCATATAAGTAAGTGGACGGTTGGGAATGGTGTGCTCAAATTCATCAAACGGACCTATACCAATAAAAGAGACTTCCTTGCTTAGCTAACTTATCTAACCACTTGTGGCATTTGTGTTGTGATAAAAAAACAAGGGTTCATGTTCCGTTCCAAAGCACCATTTTAGAGCTAGGAAAAATATTGAAAGAAAGACTTAAAAGAAGAAAGACTTACATTTATATAGCACCTTTCATGACCACTGGACATCAAAAAGCGCTTTACAGCCAATGAAGTACTTTTTGACGTGCAGTCACTGTTGTAACGTGGGAAATGTGGCAGCCAATTTGTGCACAGCAAGCTCCCACAAACAGCAATGTGATAATGACCAGATAATCTGTTTTTTGTTATGCTGATTGAGGGATAAATATTGGCCAGGACACCGGGGATAACTCCCCGGCTCTTCTTTGAAATAGTGCTATGGGATCTTTTACGTCCACCTGAAAGAGCAGATGAGGCCTCGGTTTAACGTCTCATCCGAAAGATGGATTGCATCAAAAACAGCGCTGTAAAATAATGCGTTATATTGAGGGGTAGCAGCACTTTCTGAAAATGGTATGAAAGGATCGCCACAGACTCTAGCTGTATATATTACACAGGATGACAGTCTGAAGGGTGTTTCAGGAGGATGTAAAACAGCTCAGAGTTGAGATGACATTGATAAACTGACCTTCACTTTCACACCATCTCAACCCTTACTAGTGTCATGGACAACTTACCATCCTGTGAGTAATTTTTTTTCACATATCACTAAGAAATAGGAACATAGAAGGAATTGCAATAATAACAGAATGACAGAAAAATGTATTTGCCTCACCTGCCATCACCCCATAAGCGGATTGTTGGCTCCCATAATGACATGATGGCATGGAGTAGTGAAGTCCTGCGGGTGTGTTGGTCAGAGACCCCGGGGAGAGGTGCATAAAGGAACATTTGGGTGTTAACAATGGTTGGATCGAAGATAAAACTGACGGAACTAGTAAGAAAATGCATAAAGTAGACAAAACTTGATTAATTTGGTAATATTCACAAATAAATTACTGGAGCTTAGAAATTGCTACCTGCAATGTTATTGTACACAGGCATAATCTGTTCATATAATTCCTCTTCCACTATTTATTTTTACTTCCCCAGTAAACTAATAGAAAGAATAATGTGATATGAGCACATTACCGTTTGTACAATAACTTTGTCGGCAGTAATTTCTAGTCTTACATTATTTGAGTATTTTGTTGAACAGTTGTTTCAAAATTAAAGGTTCTACTGCATTTGATCAATAAACAAAACTCTTACTAAGAATGAAAACGTTATTTGTATATAATTCCAGATGAATAATTATGACTAAAGCAGCAAGTGAATAATTGAAAGTGATTTTGTATTTGTGATAACATTACCCTAAACAAATCCATAGTTAGGAATATTTAGTGACATTTTACAATTTATCTATTCAAATAAAAAAGGAAGACTTGCATTTATAAAACGCCTTTCACGATCTCCAGACATCCCAAAGTGCTTTACAGCCAATTAAGTACTTTTTTGAAGTTTAGTCACTGTTGTAATGTAGGAAACGCAGCAGCCAATTTGCAAGCTCCCACAAACAGAAATGTGCTAATGACCAGATAATCTGTTTTAGTGATGCTGATTGAGGGATCAATATTAGCCAGGACACTGGGGATAACTGCCCAGCTCTTCTTCGAAATAGTGCCATGGGATCTTTTATGTCCCCGAGAGGGCAGACGGGTCTTCGGTTTAAAAATGGTTTATGTATTTTCTACCTTGACATTTTTAAAAAGAAAAATTGTTCTAAACTGCATAATTCATTTTGAAAAGACAACTGGCACAATTTAGTGAAGAAAATAATTTTTAGGAAATATGTACACCGAATTTGTAAAAAGATTGTCGCATAACAAAAGTTTTTATATAAAGGAAAACATCGAAAATGGTGGAGACATATTGAATATGTTATATATTAGAATTTGTGGACTTTTTTTTGCTTGCAGCATGATTCATATTTACAGAAAACAGTTCTTTCTCAGCCAATGTTGCTCCACCAGCACTCGTTAACAGCAACTAAAATTAAACCACTGAAGTTTGAATTTATGTATTTTCAGCCACTGAAATAAGCTGAACTTATTACAGCTCTGTAAAATTAATTGTGATATAATGAAACTTAATAGGGGAAGATTTCCTCTGTTCACTGTGTGTAACCATCAGTAAATTAATTAATAAAGAATGGTTTACAATTTTATTACATGTTGCACAGAGGATCTCTTCCCCAATGTGTGCAAAGAAATCCGAACAAAGTCCTAAGTAACCTAAAGTTCCTCCAATATTTTGTTTACCAACAATTTACTTAGACACAAGTGAAACAGTTCTAATGATCTAATATATTATTTTATACTATATATTTTACAAAGAACAACATAGCTAGTGAAACTAATTACAGAGTGCACCTGACAATGGAAGCCTCATTTTGCAATTTTTTAACAAAGACTTGATATTCTGGATTAGTCTGAACTACATAAAACATCAACAACATTGGCTTCTGTATATGAAGTGTAATCAGAGTTGATCGTAACTTGTACTATATTTAATGAGCTTGACGTCTTGTGCCATTTATGCAAAAATGACAACTAGAGTAAACTTTAGCCTGCCTATAAATATCTTCAGAAAATCCTTGCATTTATATCACTTCATGGCCTCACCCCTCCCTGTCTTTATAACTTTCTTCGGTGCTGTAACTCCCTTTAATTTTCTGTTTCTCTCACTCTGGCCTCTTGTTCCATCCCCTTTGCCCCATCATTGATGGCTGTGCCTTCAGTACCTAGGCCTCACTACCTCCCTCTCCTCCTCAAAGACCCTCCTTAAAACCCATCTTTTTGACCAAGCCTTTGGTTGCCTCTGCTAATATCTCTTTCTTTAGCTTAGTGTCCATTTTTTATATTATTGCTCTGTGAAGTGCTTTGGGATGTTTTTCAATGTTAAATGTGCTATATAAATGCAAGCCCTAACATCTGATGACAACTTTCACCTCTACCTCTATGTGTATATTTGGGAACAGTGCTAAGACAGACCTTCAGGTCACTCTTGTGAGATTTTCCTCACTCTTGAAGTATGCCAATATCCCTCACTCTGTATCCTCCTTGTAACTGAATTTATTACTTTTTTTTAAGTGTTATTGGCACAATAAACGCATATTTTAAAGAAGAACAAAGATTACTGTGTTTGCCCGTTACCTGTTGAAACCACACTGGTTCCCTGGTTGGAGGTTGAGAGGCATTCGGCAGCGTTTGGGTGGTGCATTATCAGAGGCAGAGAAAAGGGCTCAGAACTACAAGCTGTAAAATAATTCACATTTGAAATTGCTTGATATGTCATTCCCCCACATTCATTTTTAAATAATAGTAATAATTAAAAAAAAAACATTTTCTTTTAGCTGATCTGTAACTTTTTTTTTACCTTCCTTCCCATTTGCTGAGAGCAGAATGTTCCTATGACCGTGGCCAGCGGCACATCTACATAAACAACTGCAAGCGGCGGCTGTGTTGCACACGCTGGTCGCGTGTTGGTATTTATAAGGCAATTTCACCCCTTCATTCATTTTAATGTCCTTTCCCAGGGATATTACTGTCCAACCCCTGAGCCTGCTTCCAGCATCTAATCAGGAGGGAGAAGAAACCCGAGACCCTGTTTGTAATTAAATGAGGGAAATAGACACCTGGAAATCTGGGGACTGGCGTACGGTTTAGACAACGAATAGAAACGGAAACAGTTACGAAAGATATTTTCGGGTTGTTTTCCCAATGCATTTGATCAGATTCATGAACGTTTTAACGAAAATCCTCAGATTAAATTTCTCGTTATTATTTAAGAAACAGTTTCATTAGAGGAACTATCTTTTTTGGACCAAGTTAAAGCGCAGATCTTTCAAAGTAGGGTCATAGCATAAAACAAACAAAAAAAAAGGCACGTTGAAATCTGCTTCGCCCCAACCAACTTTTTAAACTAATCCATAGCAAGCATTCTATAAATGGTAGATTTAGAAATTAATACTATGTTTTTATTGTACTCCCTTTGCAACTGCCTTCTGATTCTGTACACACGGGGTTATCGTCCCATAATAGTTTATTGATCCCTTTAAAATAAAGTTGTGGAATAAATCAAACAATTTTACCTGTTAAAAGTGAATGGCATTATTTTAATGTATTATCAACTTTCAATTCTCAGAAGTTTCGTGATTTGCCTCTCTCGTTCTTAAAGACCGCAGTTATACTGCAGCTGCCACTCTCAGGGGGGCGTGGAGTGCGGTGGTCAGACTTGAGGTCTACGGCACTTTGCAGCAGGTCGCACTGAAGTCGGCCGCAAAGAAACTCGGCTGACGCCAGCGTGGATGCATGCTTCACTTCCCAATGGCTATTTTTTATTGTTATGAGAGCGCAGATAGCAGCCTTCTTTCTCCCCTAATATTAAAACGACTTAATAACATTTTTGAAAGTTCCCAGATCGCCTAGAGAGAGGTGTGCCACTTGGTTTGAATGTGTTTAGTAGTCAAATTGGAATCCGATTTCCTGGTTAAACTGCCACTTTTGTATTGATGAGATGCTGAAGATGACTTTGCATTGGTGCAAAGTGACAGAAAACAGTAACCGAGATTAATCTGAACGCTGTAAATTTATGACCAGAAATTTAGGCGTAGCAAGTCCCCCTCTAATCTGAAACAACCGAGGAGATTCAGCCTTGGAACAGGCCCCAGATTTTATTTCTAGAGTTTGATATCGATTTTCTGCACTTTTGTAAAAGAAATCCTTACTGGGACCTGCAATGTATTTGCTATCTCTTTTTGAATGCTTTATTATGGCATCAGAATCTGTTGTATTAAAAAGCGAAAAGCTATTACAGTTACATTTTCTTAAACATGCAGCTGTGAATTCATGTACATAAATGATGGCTTCAAATTAATTCAGGAAGTCTTAAAGAGCGAAGATGATGGTTTATGTTCCTATGCAAAAGTAACAGTATAACTGCACCCTTATTTTCATATTGTTCTTAGGGTTTGTAATCAGAATTTAATGAATCGAGTTATTAAAGGAATAACAGCTATAATTATTATGGTTTAAAATACCTTCACCGTGAGCTTACAAACTCTTATCTGCAGACCCACTTCTTTAATCTGGATCTAATCAGTTGTTTAATTGAAAAATTGATAGAATATTCACCAGTGCTGGAGGAATATCTATGGATTCTCATACTCAAACGGAAACATTATTACATCTATTTTTCTTCAAAAATAAACATTTACACTTACTTGCAATTAAATGGTTCTTTTACTAGTAAGCCTGTAAGAAAATATACCTATGTTGTGATACAGAATCTCTTTATTTCTTGATGTGGGCATCGCTGGCAAGGCCAGCATTTATTCCCCATCCCTAATTGCCCTTGAGAAGGTAGTGTTGAGCTACCTTCTTCAACCGCTGCAGTCCTTATGGTGAAGGTACTCCAATAGTATGTTAGGTAGGGAGTTCCAGGATTTTGACCCAGCAACGATGCAGGAACGGCGATATATTTCCAAGTCAGGATGGTGTGTGACTTGGAGGTGCTGGTGTTCCCATGTGCCTGCTGCCCTTGTCCTTCTAGATGGTAGAGGTCGTGGGTTTGGGAGGTGCTGTCAAAGAAGCCTTGACGAGTTGCTGCAGTGCATCTTGTAGCTGGTACACACTGCAGCTATGGTGCGCTGGTGGTGGACAGAGTAAATGTTTAAGGTGGTGGATGGGGTGCCAATCAAACGGGCTGCTTTGTCCTGGATGGTGTCAAACTTCTTGAGTGTTGTTGGAGTTGCACTCATCCAGGCAAGTGGGGAGTATTCCATCACACTCCTTACTTGTGCCTTGTAGATGGTGGAAAGGCTTTGGGGAGTCAGGAGGTGAGACACTCACTGCAGAATACCCAGTCTCTGACCTGCTCTTGTACCCACAGTATTTATGTGGCTGGTCCAGTTAAGTTTCTGGTCAATGGTGACCCCCAGGATGTTGATAGTGGGGGACTCGGCGATGGTAATGCCATATATAGTTATATCTAAAACCTTTAGCCTTTTAACGTGTCTCTACAAGTCTTTCTAGGCATTTAATCTCATGATTAAATCTTTATACTTCAGGAATTTCACTTTTAAGTGTGCTTGTTTTTAGTTATCCTTCTTTATCAGTTGCTGATCTGTAAGATGGTAAAGGTGATACATTTAGGTCAGACTATCTGATTGCTGCATCCTCACTAGTTGATTAAGAAGTCCATTCCTCATTTCCTCCACTATACCCCATGCTCTCTGGAATTCTCTCTCCAAATCACTGTACCTTGCTACCCCATTCCTATCTTCAAGAGCTTCTTATAAACCCTTCTCTTTGACTGTGTCAATGGTCCTCTCCCTAACCCCACTCCACTAAATTTCCTCCTTTGTCCTGCTTGGGGTCCACCTTTGAGCCAATTTACTCTGAGACACTTATTTTCTTTGAGGATATTATATACTTACAAGTTGTTGTTGCTTCTCTGATGTTATGACAATTGCATCTAAGCAATGCAATTTGCTCTTTCATATATGACCTTGGATGCACCTGCTTCTTGATAGTACCTTTCTATGTCCAAGTATTTGTGGTGTAATTTCTAAGGTACACTTTATCAGCAGATTCCACAAGTGTTAGAAGACTGATTGTTCCCTTATCAAAATAAAACTTTTACTTGAGCTTTTTTTTGCTGTTTTCTAGGCTCTACAGTGTCTGAATTACCAGTCTTCAGGATATCTTCAGCATTTCTATGATAGATAGATTAGCTTTCATTCTCTTTCCCCTGTGTAGTTGCACCAGTGATAACCCACTCTAATGGGATTCTATAGTAAGGTAAGAGACTCTTACACAAGTGAATCCCATTGTCCTACGGTTTCTTCACAAGTTCTTTCAACTATAGGTAATTTAGATTTGAAGTTCTGTGAATGAAATGGCATTCTTTGGCAACCTATCTGAATTCAGCAATAAGAGAAAGACTTGCATTTATATAGCGCCTTTCACAAGCACCAGATGTCTCAAAACACTTTACAGCCAATGAAGTACTTTTTGAAGTGCAGTCACTGTTGTAATGTGGGAAACGCGGCAGCCAATTTGCACACAGACAGCAATGTGAAAATGACCAGATAATCTGTTTTTGTTATGTTGGTTGAGGGATAAATATTGGCCAGAACAGTGGGGATAACTCCCCTACTCTTCTTCGAAATAGTGCCATGGGATCTTTTATGTCCACATGAGAAAGCAGACGGGGCCTCAGTTTAACGTCTCATCCGAAAGACGGCACCTCCGACAGTGCAGCACTCCCTCAGCACTGCACTGGAGTGTCAGCCTAGCTTTATGTGCTCAAGTCCCTGGAGTGGGACTTTGAACCCACAACCTTCTGACTCCGAAGCAAGTGTGCTACCAACTGAGCCACAACTGACACTAATTGCAAACTAATTTTCACTAGATATTTTGTTAGGTATTTTATGTCAGGGAAAATAGCTTTCATGCAACTTATCACCATTTTTCTCAGCTTGTATATTGGGCACAACGCTGGGTAGTCTGAGTAATGAGCTATAACTATCAAATAGTTCTTACCTTGCCAGTTGAACAAAACTGGTCCAGTTGATGTGACACGAGATGAGGTTTCAGTGGATTTGCGTGTTGGTTTGATCTAGATTTTAAGCAGGATGAAAAATTTGCTACCACATGAAGAATGTCCTGATTTATTTTGGGATTTTGCATGACCTCCTTTGGCTTTTCCATACACTTCTCTGTGCCCACACTCCCTCATGAATCTTTTGCAACATTTCTTTTTGCTTTTTGGTATAAAAATCTTACTACCTTTGTACACTAAATTCATCTAACACTTTTAACTCCTCTGCACAGTTCCAGTACTGTTGAATTTCTGGTGAGCAATCTTGTTTTACTGTGTCCATCCCTCCATTATTGTTACCCTTAAAATGGAAAAATATCAAGGTATTAAACCAGATCTTGCTCAAAATCAGAACTGGCACTTTTATCCAAACAACACAATCCAGGACAAAGCAACCCATTTGATCAGCACCCCATCCACCACCTTAAATATTCACTCCCTCCACCGGCGCAACGTGGCTGCAGTGTGTACCATCTACAGGATGCACTACAGCAACTTGCCAAGGCTTCTTCAACGGCACCTCCAAACCTACGACCTCTACCACCTAGAAGGAAAAAGGGCAGCAGATGCAGCTCACCACCACCTTCTCAAGGGCAACTAAGGATGGGCAATAAATGCCGACCTTGCCAGCAACACCCAATTCCCATGAATGAATATTTAAAAAAGCCGGTCAGCCCTATCGACCATATTTTTATTGTAAAGTTCTAAAAACTAAAATCCCCATCTTCATTCGATAATGGTGAATTGATAGCGAATTAAAATGAAATCAGTATCCTGACAATTTTCTTGTAACATTCTGTAGATTGTTTTTCAAGCCGATAAAGTCTTTTTGCAGTATAATCACATTTTGCTAGGGTAACTTTTTGAATAATCAGGCCATTAATTTTCCCCATCAATTTCATATTTAAAAGGTACTTTCAACTAATGAGTGGCCTTTGTGTTAGCAGACTGGTGTCCTTTTGTGCCGTCCTAATTATAAGTGGATTTGAATGAAATTAAAATGGTATTTCAAATGTGGGAATAAGCAACGAGAATTAATTACAACATAAGAAAAGACAATCTATTTATGCTAATCAACTCAGATACAGATCTGAAGATTTTTGAAATATTTAAATGGGAAGCTGAGGAGGTATCAGCTAACAACAGAAAAAGTGGTATGAAAGCTCAAGTGCAGCAACAAATCTGATCCAGGGAACAGACCTTGGAGTGTTTGGTCATGCCATGGGACAACATATTCATTAGAGGTATTCTCCTCAATGTAGGTAAGAGGGACTCATTGCAATGTTTACATATGCTCGAAAGAAAAAAGAAAGAACTTGCATTTATATAGCACCTTTTACAACCTCAGGACATCCTAAAGTGCTTTACAGCCAATGAAGTACTTTTTGAAGTGTCAGCACTGTTCTAATGCAGGGAAATGCGGCAGCCAATCTTCGCACAGTAAGGTCCTACAAACAGGATAATCTGTTTCAGTGATGTTGCTTGAGGGATAAGTTGTACCGGGAGAACTTCCCTGCTCTTCTTCAAATAGAAAGGGCAGATGGGACCTCAGTTTAACTGTTAATCTGAAAGATGGATGAAGTGTTTTCACTGAAGTGTCAGCCTAGATTTTGTGCTCAGGTCTCTGGAGTGGGACTTGAAACCACACCGTGTGACTCAGAGGCAAGAGTGCCGCCCACTGAGCCAAGACTGACACATGCTATCCTTCTGTCTGTTCCACCAGAATCACAAAGTTCATAGGACAAACAATTTAACTCCATATATCTCAGAGGCCAGATAAATTTGTAGAATATTTCAACCATATGTATAGGGATATAAGTATATTGCAAAATATTTAGCAATGTCAATGATCATAGATATCACAGCAAATAATCTAGTCAAGCGTTGTATACATGTACAAATTAATTGTTCTCCTCTGCACCGCACCATGATATTGCTCTTCAGACCTCATTAGAGTCAGCTGGAAGTTATCTTAAGTGAATGCTGGGGTGAGACAGGAGAACATTGGAATAGTCAAGTCTGGAGGTGACAGTCATGGAGAAAGATTTCAGTGACAGATTGGCTAAGGTTGGGGCATAGACCGTTGATGTCATTCAGGTGAAAGTAGGTAGTCTTTGTGATGGAGAGGATAAGAGATCAGAAGCTCACCTCAGGGTTGAATAAGATGCAGAGGTTGCAAACAGTCTGGTTCAGCCTGAGGCAGTGGCTGAGGGGGTGAAGTTTGGCTACAGAGATTGCAGTGGGGATGAAGATGATGGCTTCAATATCCCCAATGTTTAGCTGGAGAAAATTGCAGCTCATCCAAGAGGCAGTGAAGGGGTCAATCGAGGAGGTGGGGATTTAGAGCTGGGTTTCATCAGCTTACATGTGGAAGCTGACCCTATGTCTATATTTGACATCGCCAAGGGGCAGTATGTAGATGAGGAAGAGAAGGGGCCAAGGATAGACTTCAGAGGTAACAGTGCAAGTGCTGGAAGAGAAGCCATTGCTGGATATACTCTAGCCATGATTGGATAGGTAAGAGTCAAACAAAATGAGGGCAATTCCAGCAAGCTGGACAACGGCTGACAGGTATTGAAGAAGGGTGCCAAACGGTGCAAAAAGATCAAGGAGAATGAGGAGGTATAATGCAACATGATTGCAGTCACAGAGAATGTCATTTGTGGCTTTGGTCAGGACCGTTTTGGTGGTGTGCGAGGGATATTATCCATAAGTCTTCACATTAAAAAATTGCCATTTGTAGGAGGAGATTTGGGAAATTCAGGCTGTTATCCATTTCTGCTTTAGCAATTTTGTGTACGTTTATTACTTTTAAATTTGATTTTTGAATTCTGTCTTGAAGCATATTTTCATGTTACAGCTGTTTTATACTGTGGGTTAAATGTGACATATGAAGCCGCTGTTTCTGATATTTTTCATAAAATATTTCCACATATCACAGCTTATTCAAGTGTTTCTCCGTTGGTGAACTTTGATTTTTGGTTTAATTGACTTTAAGTGGAAATTTGACATGGGGAGAGCGATAGCAAAAGCGTAAAGTCTGGCGATGTAGCACGGTTGGTCATGCAGTGGTAGAAAGTAACCCCGAGCAACACTCACCGTGCTGTAGAGGTGCAACAGAACGGGGGGTGGGTGCGAACTGGACTGGGACTTTCGGCCCAAAGCCACTGTAGAACTCCTGGGCTCAGCCATTCCGCCATTAAATCTACATCAGTATGAATAATTAATACCTGCCAGTGATTGAAAAGATTTGCAAACAGTATCATCCGCCACTGCCAAAATACAAGAACTGTCACAAGTACCAATGTATTCATGCAGTTTTTGCATCACTTGGCCAATGTTCAGTTACACAAATCCGGTTTTAATTAAGTGTGGAATCGTGTCTGCGGCTCAGTTTGTCCTTGATGTTGACATCTGTAGAAATACACGCCAAGAGAAGATTAAGAGATTTTGATAGGAGACAATTTCCCATGGTCAAGAACAAACGGCGTTGCATTGGGTGGCGTGCAGTAAGTTTATTAAAGAGGGACGGCCGCTGCCTCGCTCACCGTCGATTGAATTATTTAAAAAAAATCCAAAATAACGACATTAGCGCTTCACAAAGCAGTTTAAACTGAATTATAAAATAACACCGATTCCATTAAACCCGCATAAACTGCAGCAGATCATGTCTCTCAGCACCTGTCCACAGCATGGGAGAGGAGAAGGCAAACATCTCAATCGAGGATTTAAACCAGCAGGAAAAAGATTGATTCCCACAAGTATCAAAAAACAATTTCAACACAGTTTTAAATGGGCCGTTCCGAGTTTTCTTAAAGGGGCAATGCAGTCTTTTCTCGGCTCTTAATAACAATTGATAAATGACTCGCAGTTTTACGGATTTTTTTTTATTTGGATGGACTTTCCTTTAAAAGTTTATCCCTCATCGACTGAATTGTTACCCGAATTCATAGAATCAATAGCAACTTATGACTGAGGAGGCCAATCGTCCCATCGTGCCTGTGCCGGCTCTTTGAAAGAGCCATTTCGCTATCCTTTATAATCCCATTTCCCGGTCCTGTTTAAAATAATATGTTATTCATATATTTTGTGTATCAAGTATTTTATTGAGTGCAGAAGAAAGCAGAGAATGCCAGTGTAGCACGTGTGCAAGGAGAGAGCCCGGCATTGCAACTGTAAGTGTAAACAACGTTACACTACTAGCCACTTCAAAATAGTTCAAGACTGGACATAACACGGTAAATCTCTGATTTTTATAATGCGTAAATGTACATTTGAAGTGCAGGTTTGTTTTCCTAATTTGGATTTTCTACAACATTTTAACCACGTTTCTTAAAAAGTCAAATCTGATGTTCTTCAAAATTCCCCCAGTAAGTAAACTTCAATTTTAATATTTAACGCGTCTTATTTTTTGCAGCAGTGAGGTCAAAACATGAACCCCGATAATCGCACTGAAATAAATTTCAGCACTGTAAACTGAGAAATATCAGAGCAAGAATTCAACCAATACACGAACTGTATTCCAATTCTTATATTCCTTTGTGTTATTTTCCTTAAGATTTGATATTTAGAAAACTAAATGATTGCAGAATACATATGCAAATATATACTATGTAGACTATGCTCAGTCACCATTAACTCAATATACAGTTGACACTAATTTTGTAATCCTGGAAAGAATAAGTGGTCTCAAATCTGATTGAGCTGCATTCACCCAAAGGTGCTCAAAGAGATGGGTGCTGTGCTAAGCTAGTCCCTTGCTTATATTTATAACAGCTCACTGGACTGGAGGATCTAATGTTGTACCAATATTCAAAAAGGGCAACAAGTCAGACCCAGGAAATTATAGGCCCATTAACTGGACTTCGGTTATAAGCAAGTTGCTGGAAGGGATGATTAGGGATTCTCAGTATGACCACCTGGATAGAGAAGGGGTTATTAGAAACTCCTAACATGACTTCTGGAAAAGAAGGCCATGCCTATCCAACCTGAATTTTTTGATGAGGTTACCAGGTGGATGAAGTTAATCCAGTCAACATAGTATACTTGGATTTTCCAAACGTTTTTGACAACTTGCCACACAATAGGGTAATTTATAAAGTGAGATTGGAGGGCAGATAGATCCTGGGTGGATAAGGAATTGGTTGTATTCTCATAAGCAATGTGTTGTTAATAATGTGGATCTGCAGGGGTTGGTGTTAGGACCTTCTCTTCACTATCTATATTAATGATCTGGATGAAGACATTGGAGAAATTGTCAACAGTTTGCAGATGGCATAAAGATGTGTACTGGTGTTATATCCTTGGATGAGAACAAAGACTACAATCAAATCTAAATGCAATGGAGGAATTGACCTTCATCTGGTAGATGACATTTAATGTAGATAAATGTAGTTTTATGCTTGGGTAGGGTTAACACCAAGCATACATATATCATGCTTCGAACTGAAGTTTGTTGAGCAAGAAAGAGACCTATCTAGGTGTTACAGTGCATGAGTCTAAAAAGTTGCAAGTTCAGTGTCACAAGACTATAGTAAAGTCCTGTAGAGTTTTAGGTTGAATTGCTAGGATGATCCAACATAAAACAAAAAAAATTATAATGTCTTTGTACAAGACTTTAGTTGGGCCTTGTTTAGAATATTGTGCCCAGTTTTGGTCCCCTCATGTGGTGGGTGATACAAAAACTGTGGAAAAGTTTCAGAGGAGAACCACTAGAATTAATACCTAGTGTAAATTCCCTTAGTTATCATGATAGACTTAGAGAGCTGGGTCTTTTTACGCTAGAAAATTGTAGACTTTGCAGAGATTTGATTGAGAAAGGAAGGAACTGTATCCATGTGGATTGGCTATTTGAATTAGATAGGTTTTGGAGAACAGAGAACATGCATATAGGCTAGATGTCAGGTGGCTTTTCTATTCACAGAGGGTCATTGACCTCTGGAACAAGTTGATTCAGAATTTGCTGCAAGCACTCAAAAGGGTGCTGGATAGTTCCTGGCTGAGGCTGATATCACTGCATACAAGAGGGAGGTTGGATGATATGCCTAATGGTCGCTGTGGTCTTCTGGAACTCATTTTGATCACCTTTAGGGGTCAGAGAGGAATTTTCTAGCATTATTTTTTCCCTGAATCAGCCTAGAGTTTAAAAAAAATACTGTTTCATTTTGCTTCTCCCAGGAGATTTCGCGGCGGCTGGTGAGTGGGAGTACTGGGGGGCTCATGATGCTTAATTGTAACATGACTGTACGGGGAAGGGTCATGGACCAGCAGATCTTTTCCAGTCCGTCATTTTCTTATGTTCATACTTCTTTCGGGTCTAAGGCTTATAGTAAATAATAAAATAACATGGGACAGATAAGGAAATCATGGTCTGGGGACATAACTTCTTTTGTTAAGACTTGTAGGGGTAGAAATTAGGTCGCGCCCCATTTGGGGCGCAAATATCGTCTGGACGCAAATATTAGCGCCTGGCGCTAATTATCGGCACTGACGGGAAACTTCACTTTTACCGCCCCGGGAGGTGAGTGGAGCGCTAAAGCAGGCGCTGCACACCTCTCTTAAGGCGCAAAGGCCGAGCAGTGAGGTGCTAACTCGGAGCGCTGGCGAAGCTCATGTAATGTCAGTCAGCAATGGAACACACACACAATGGCACGGGCCAGTTCTTAAAGGGGATGGTTAATCTTGCTTTCCATCCACATCCTGTTCATTGCTGCCTTGAATCTCGGCCTGGAGAGACTTGCACATCAAATGTGCTGGAAAGAACAATGGAGAGCACCAGGCAAAGAGCTCAGAGTGCAGCTCCCACGGTCTCTGCTAAATCGATACAAGGAATGGCAAATCAAAATGAACCTGCAAAGTGCTGCTCAGTACCCAAAACTCCTTCACACAACGTTGAATCTCTCCAGAAGTCTCTCCCTCTCTCTCTCAGAATGCGTAGTTCAAAAATGCCACCAACAATAAAAGACAGGAAGAGGCCCCCTTTAAATAGCGCCCCCCCCCAGCCCCACAGCGATTGATAGCGTTCCAGTCTTCTGGTCGTTGGAAGCGCCAGGCGGTAAGGCAGGGGGCGCCACTCAATTTCCGCTACGGGGCGCCCCAAGGGCGTTGCACCATGGAATGACGTCACAATCTGCGTGCGCAGGTGGTCGCAGCGGTAAGTTTTAGCGCCGCCGCACAATCTCAAGTTAAGTTCTCGAGCGGCGCAAACATCGCTGCGCCCGGGCGTTAGCGGCTTTGCGCCCCATTAGCGCCCTCTTAAGGCGCTAACGGGTGGCGCAACCAAGTGAATTTTTACCCCGTACACTTTTAATTCATCCTCTGGCAAACAAAGGAAAGATGGTGCTATAATCAGTCTGCAGAAGGGGAGAAGAATTTGATCCAAATTGTTAAATAAACCGCATATAACTTTTTTGTGTGGATTTGATAGTCTTAAACTTATATTGTACCTGCTGATCCCTAGCTACAGTATCGACTTGCAATCAACCCTGGTTTACACTCCTTGGCTGACAATGGACTCTCCTTTCACTGCCAGCGTCCGACTCGACATAGAGAATATGTTTCCACTTGTGAGGTAATCCAAAACTAGGGGTCATGAATATAAGTTGGTCCCTAATAAATCCAACAAGGAATTCAGGAGAAACTTCTTTACCCAGAGAGTGGTTCGAACGTGGAACTTGCTACCACAAGGAGTAGTTGAAGCGAATAGCATAGATGCATTTAAGGGGAAGCTAGATAAATACATGAGGGAGAAAGGAACACATGTTATGCTGATAGGGTGAGATGAAGTAGAGTGGGAGGAGGCTCCTGTAGAGCAAAACATGGCATAGATCAGTTGGGCCGAATGGCCTGTTTCTGGGCTGTAAATGCTATGTAATTCCTAGCCAGGAGAGAGCTCTGCAGAGCTGACCATATAAATTGTGAATGTTTTGAGTGCTCAGGAGGGACTGTCCACTTTCTTAAAGCGTTTCAGTAACTTCTGCTCACGTTTATAAAGCGTCCAACTGAGTCCCATCATAGCAAAACTGGGATTGCCATTGCAGAGTTATTCTGCAAGGAATATGAGATGGCTTCCTGCAGGTGGTCTCACACCGACCAGTTCTGATGAAAGGTCATCGACCTGAAACGTCAACTCTCTTTCTCTCTCTACGGATGCTGCCTGGCCTGCTGAGTTTTTCCAGCGTTTTCTGTTGTTATTTCGGATTTCCAGCATCTGCAGTATTTTGCTACCGCTTAACACCAGAATCAGGTCGGGACAAGTTGGAAATCACTTCACTGGGATAATTCCGTGGCAGTAGAACTGAGCGCTTGGAAAGCGAACCAACGGGCCGAGGGAGGCCGGGAACAATAAAGATCTCTTTGAAAACCATCTTCATATTTTCTGCTCTTTAAGTACATATAACAGTAACACGGGGAATATTATAGATTCCATCCTTTTGTACCGAGTAGGTACAGAAATAATTGTACCTTGAAAGCAAATTTGAAATAAATTACAGATTCGGAATTGATGCACAATTCATATAGGTCGCGGACTGGTGTTCAACTCATGCACTATTAACACGTGCCTTATTTCGCCGAACACACAGGTCACAAGGATTCTGTGTGTTTTGAGAAGGAAGTTGAAGAATTGTTCGGACACTCAGTTGTTTGGCAGTGAAATGCCCAGGGCTACAGGGCACTTCCAGCAACGTGTGCAACAACAAGCAGACAGTATGTGGAGTCATTGACCCGAGATTGAAAAACACAAAGTCCTCATTCTACATGTCAATTGTCGGTGGGTCAGTGTGTGTGGAGCGAGTGACTAAGCGGGGATCCGTCAGTGAAACAATACGGTTAAAATAATAAATTAAACAGTTTTTATCTTTTTATTTTAATACTTTTATCCCACCTTTTCCCGGGCAGAGGAATCTAATAATGTCAAAATCTACATTGCATCGTTTTGATTGTCTGTGATTATTACTTATTGGAGAAGGTTGAACAGCTCCCAATGTTTAAACAGATTTCTCCCTTCCCCAATAACTTTAAAGCAAGATAGTAGATCGCGCGCTTTCTGCCATACGACACGAAAATCTTTCCGAAGCTGAATTATAAAATGTTAAAAGACGAACGCGACAAGTTGTATTACGCTCACACCGGGTATCACCCATGGCAACATATCTGTCGTCATTCGCCGTATTTGAGGGAATATTTCTTCACGTTATTCTCAAATGAAGAGTTTTATTAATTCAATCTGGGTTCTCATTTGATAGATGTCCTTGGGGTTAACACCTGAAAAAAAAACCTGCTTCCAAATGTGAATCCATTCTTCCTGTTCGCTTTCGATCCCTTGCATCCAGTTATATTCGCTCATTAATATTAGTGTAACTCGTGAAAAACACCGTCTGTTCAGCGGGTTCTGCAGGTTTGGATTTCATTGCATAAACACGACTTGGAGCAATGACGGTAATTTCATCAACATATTCAATATCCAAGCCGCGTACAACCACAGGTCACACGGCAGATTGGATGTTATTGACACCGTTTCATTCTGAACACCACACATCTCAGACTCATATGTCACAAAGAAAAAAATACTGTAGATGTTGCCTCCCTATTCCTCAGATCATTTTCAGTCATCTTCGCCACCTCCAACAGGATCCCACCACCAAACTCATCTTCCCCACAGCATTCTGAAGGGACCTTTCCCTCCGTGACACCCGAGTCCATTCTTCCATCACCCCTAAAACCTGTTCCCCTTCCCCCGGCACCTTCCCACGGGAGCACAGTAGATGCAACACCTGTCCATTCACCTCCTCCCATGCCATCATCCAGGGCCCCAAACACTTCTTCTGGGTGAGGTAGCGAATTACATGTACTTCTTCCAACCTTTACATCAGGGAGAGCAAATGTAGATTAGGTGAGCAGGACCCTGAGCTCCCTGTCCCATGCCACTTTAATTCTGCCTCCTATCTGTCCTTGGTCTTCTATACTATTTCAGTGAAGCTCAACATAAGCACTTCACCTTTCTACTGGCCTGAATATAGACTTCAACAGTTTCAAGCCTTAACCATAACTTTCTATCTGAGAGGTGTTGATAAAGTGGAATGGGTGCACCAGCACTTCTGGGGATGGAGGAGGGAGTGGGTGGGTGCTTGGGGTGGGGATCCCTCATCGGTGGGTGGTCTGCACCGCTGGAGATTAAAACCTTTGGGGGATGTGGGTGTAGCTGGTAAGGTCAGTACTTATTGTCTATCCCTAGGCCTGAGAAGCCAGTTCAGAAGGGCATTCAGACTCAACCATTAGAATTACATATAGACCAGACTGGGTAAGGGCAGCAGGTTTCCTTCTCTGAATGACATTAGTGAACCAGTTGGATTTTTACAACAATCTGTCAGCTCATGGTCACGTTTACTGATGTCAGTGTTTTTTTTATTATTTCTAGATTTTTAAACTGAATTCAAATTCTCAAATTGTCAAGGTGGGATTTAAACTCACATTTTTAGGATTAATTCCAGGCCCCTAGTCCAGTAACACAACCACTACACTACCGTACCCCAGTTGACTTCTATCAGTTAAACATCTCTTGGTCTTCACCCAATCACTTGACAGCTCATCTTGACAACTTTCTTGTGTATATGATTTTTCCCTCCCCTTTCCCTCACATTGTTCCTTCTTACAAACCATTCATCTGTAATATTTTCTGGTTCTGATGTAGGCCAATTGCCTGAATGATTAACTTTGTTTCTCTCCACAGATGCTGTGCCTGACTTGCCAATGTTTCCAGCATCATCACTGCCTGCACCGCCCTCCCCCCCACAACCCCCCTCCCCCTGCCCCATACAGCTAGAATTCGGCTTTGTTTTGCTGGTGCTATGCAGGCGATTGTAAGAGAGGAGCTGTCATTAAACATACGGATCTTGTTAAATGCCAGTTAGGTTAGATTGTCTTTACATTTGGTAGTTGCAGTGCAGATAATAAGACCCCTGTTATAATTGCAGACAGCAAATTGCACTCTGCTCGCTAGCGGAGAGTTCTGCAGGCATGCAGCATGTACAGTGCTCTGCTCCCTGGCGAGGACATTTTTCATGACCAAGAATGGGGAGAGCCCTCACTTTCTGGATGCGTTAAGGGGGCATTCACATTGTGGGAAGCAATTTGGGTTTGGGACCCACGCTAAACCGGGTGTGTAAATCCAGATTCAGGGGCCGATCTGACTTGGAAGAGAAGCGGCTGCAGCTCTTTAGGATGAGGTAGTCCCACAAGTCTTCCCTTTGATACTGCATGGAGTGTAAATCTAATATGATGTCAAAATTAGTTTACAAAGTGCTCATGCATTGGACCCCTTGGGCACTTTGACACCCACCTAACCTCATTTTAATGATTAGAGAGCACGGATTCTCCCATCTTCATTTTACGTGCATATGACAATAACAGATAGAAAAAGAGCCGCTGGTTCCAGCCTGTCCCACAACTTTTCTGGGCATTTACATTTTTAACAGTTGGGAGAGAGCTCTGTCCATATCTGTATCCAGGCACGGCACTCTCCTGGGCAAGACTGTTTTAGTTCCAGCCAGGCAGGAACCAAGCAATGCGAATGTGATGTCTCTTCATCTCCCCCTTTGTTCCTTTATCCCCTCCCCCTTTTCCCAGCTTTACCCTGGCCTTAAATCTATTTGATTTCCGGCTCTTCCCAGTTCTGATGAAAGGTCATCGACCTGAAACGTTAACTCTCTTTCTCTCTCCACGGATGCTGCCTGGCCTGCTGAGTTTTTCCAGCGTTTTCTGTTGTTATTGCGAATGTGATTCTGCCTGGCTGGAACCCTAGCTGCAGCTTGCAAGCACTTGCCGGCACTTTTTAAACTCAGATTTGCACTGTACTGGAGTTACGTTCCACATGGTGTCAAGCCAAGTGATGTGACAGTCTTCTTGAGGGTGTTTTACTCAATTTAGTTTTAGTGCATTTCCACAACCAGATCTGCACCTTCCTTCAGCGTCATGTTGCCACTTTGGTATCAATGGTGGTACAACTGCAGTTGTAGTCACAGATAGATGAACTCATCTTTGAATTACAGTATGTGCCAGTTGTCTAACCTTAAAATCATGGGCACAGCAATAAATATGCCAACAGCTTTCAAATTTACTGCACAAACATGGGGGTCACAACCATCACAGGTTCTGCATTATTTTGTTGTAAAATTTATTATTTTGTGATGTACTGTTAATATACTGGAAGCTTAGAATTTAGTTCTTGGTAAAAAAAATCATTTTTTTGTAATTGTTGGAGTCAAAACCCTCAGTGGAAACATAAACCAACTCAAGTACCATATTGGATTGTAGAGATGAAGTTTCATTAATCACCACCAGCTAGAGAGAGCTGAATTGTTTGATGTGGACTTTATTTGTATAAGATGGCAGTAGCAGAAGTTTAGGAAGGCTAGTGTGCATTTTCAGCAAGGATCTGACAACAGATTTCAGAAACATAGCAATTCAAATAAAAAAAATCTGTGAATGGTGGAAATCTGAAATAAAAACAGAAAAAGGTGGAAATACACTGCAGGAAGGTCAACATCTGACAAGAAACAAGACAGGTAAATGTCTTTCTGTAACTTTGGCAGAGCGGGAGAAACCCCAAAGAATTTCACCCCCATGTTACTATGTTAAAGGCGCTATATAAATGCAAGTTGTTGTTGTTGTAATTACAGGCAAGTTGCCAAAAATCAGCAACTTGTGCAAATTAGACATTTGTAATGTACAGAATTCTAAAAATGGAATTGCACTGTTGCAAACTGTGAATACACACACTTGCTATGCTCAAAATTTGCTCCAATACAAATTTACACCTTGAGGCAACCGAAGCTCTACATAAAGGTTCACATGAGTTATGTTCAATTACTAGACAAATGCTCAATCACAAAAATAAGATTGGCCACACATTAGTAGAGTCTCTAAAACAACAAGACTCTTACAAATAACCTTCTATATAGTAGCCTGAACTTTGCAATTCATTTATATTTTATTCTTGTTCATTATTTGCTCCCCACCAACTCTGAAAGAACAGTAAAAGCACGGCTTTGAGTTTATTGCTTACTTTCCTGTCATCTGTAGACTTTGTGTTGGCATTCTCACATCCTCACAGTTATACAGCTTCACCAGTCCTGGCCTCCGTTCTGAGATGATAGATTTCTTGTCGCTCAGCCATACCTCCTATTTGGAAAACATTAAATAACCAGTCATTTAAAAAAAAGCCTCAACGCTCTCCACTTTGAAAGATGCAGGCGGTTTTGCATTCTCAACGCTATTCTATAGTCTGCAGCAAGTGAATGTTTGCTCAGAAAACAATCCGCATATGGGAATAAATACATTTATAAAATGAGCATGAAATATTTAACAGTAATATTACCGATTTCTGCATCTGTTACTGCATTATATCATGAACAGCATAGTTTTAAATAGTAATGTATGAACGTAAGTTACTGATTTTATTTCTGCTTGAAATTACATTGAATAACTAAAAGCGATCTCTGTGGAGATGAAATGTACAACATTCATTTGCAACCAGTCAAAAGGACACAATGGCTCCCTGAGAAAAGGATACATTATGCAGCTTATGTCAGCGCAAAGGCAAAATTATTTTCCATCAATTCTGGCTATTTGTCCAACTCACTTTGTCTAGCAATAGATCTAAAATGATTGACTTTGGCTCCATCATCTAATTCCTTGAATGAAGGTGTAACAACACGCATCTTCCAAGAACCTGGGAAAGCATAATTTAAAATGGTTAGATTGACCAAAAATACTAGTGGGTAGATATAAATTGACAAAAGCCCTCGAATCTGTCAAAAATGGCTTTGGGATTATTACGATCATTATCAGAAAATAGTTTTTTTTTCCAGAAGTAATTACTTTAATTCCAAGAGGAGTTCATTGTACCAGCTTCAGAGGTTTATATTTAGGACAACACTTGTGTCTGAGGCACAACTTTCAAAAACGTCATTATAACTTTGAAAAACACGCTATATGTACTGACAAGTAGAATTTAATAACACCGGTGGTTGGGGGAGGGAGGGAGGGGTCAGTGAGAGGAAGGTTATGCCTACCAGTGCAGCCACCACTGCAAAATCAAATTTCTGTGAAGACCTATTGTTACCACGTCAACGTTTGATTAATCTTTTAGCATTGATTTTTTTAAATCACGACATTATGATTATAACCTATACTTACATTTATGTTAGGTTAAAAATATTTGAGGAAGTCTGATTCCATTATTTAATCAAAGTATTTGTTCTATTGTAAAGCCATTTATCCTTAATGTAATTAGATTAATTAATACCATTCATAACTGAATTAATGTACACACACAATACATTTCCTTCAGTCTTTCTATAGCTACAGTGGGCACTGGGATTGTGCTTCTACTGCTTAATAAGCATTTTTTTAAACAAAGCGTCTTCTGCTTTTCTCCTTCCCTGTCTCATTCTCTTTTCCTTCTTTCCTTCCACAGTGTCTCCTTCTTTCTCACTTCTTCAGGCTACTTCCCCTTTACTTTTCTCTCTGTCACTTTCCCTTCTTCAGTGTCTTCTTCCCTCAGTGTCTCCATCCTCATTTTCTCCTTCGTTTTCTCTATTTTGCTGACTGGGTCCCCTCAACCCCTCTCCCCACCCACCCCCCCGCCCCTCCCGCTCGAGCTGTCTCTTTCCTTCTCTTCTGTTCTTGGAGGATTAGTTTCACAAGTCAGATTGTTCCAGGCATCTCATTGTATCAGAAGTGTTTACCCACAGACCCATATACGTGCTAAAAGTAAATGTAGTTTCGGTATAGCCAACTAATGCATGTATGTGCTGCCCCTTCCCTCCCATGATGCACTTAACAAGAAATGGTCAAGAATGAAGTTACACGGGGAGAAGGAAAGAAACATGCAGAGGGAATGTGACAAACACTATTCATAATGAAATGCACTCACAAAAATACCATTTAATTCAAAAAAGGTACAATGCACTATATTTGCTTTTCTTTCTTCAATGGGGTATTAGGGAAATTGTAATAATTCATGAATCAAATTCAAAACAAAATTATTATTCACATATTTCATAGAATGGAAAGAAAAAGATGGATGAGCAGGTAATGATTGGCTGGAAATTCAGCTCTGTAGTGCTACGGGTGCCGTTTCATGTCGAATACGACGTCCGCGCCGCGCACGCACACTTTTGGTACAGGCCGCGCCGGACGCCATTTTGGTGAGGACGGTAGGGCAGGCATTAGGACCATGCGCTGCAAGTAGGTAGAGTGGGCAGGTCATGACGTCAATCAGCCCTCAGAACTCACCAGAGCTCGTCTCCAGATTCATCGTGGTCTGCGGCATGCTCCACAACCTCGCCATCCTGAGGCCACAGCCCTTGCCACCAGGCATACGGTGACCAGCTGAGGAGCAGGAGGAGGAGGAGGAAAGGTAGGAGGAGGAGGAGGAAGCGGAAGAGGAGGAGGAAGAAGGGAAGAGACAACCCAGACAGCCCAATTCTGCCTGGCTGTCCAACTCATCCGAGTGCGGTACCTTTGAATGCAACCCCAATTTCTCATTCAACAATAGCCCCACACCTTAACTTCCCTCTGTTACTGACCATCACAGCGTCCTCTTGGCCACAATGCTGAAATAAAAGCCACCACAAAAGAAATATTCCAATCCAACTTTATACATCAATCCATCCAATATTACATTTCAAAGTCAACTAATCACCCTTGTGCGTTCCCTAAGTGCCTGCTTCAGTGTGCCTTTGCCAATCCTAGTGCTCCAATGAAGTGCTACCCCAGTTGCTGCAGCATGGCTGGTGGAAGGCTGCAGACCTTCAGTGGGGGAGACTGCAGATGGCCTTGCAGGATGACCTTGAGCAGCTTTCGGCCTAGAAGGCCCGGCTTTAGACTGCACCACCTCGGCAGGGGCGGCAGCAGTCTGGGCTGGCTGGCTGACAGGCAACAGAAAGGGCACTGGCGGAGTGGCAGGAGTGGGTGCACACATGCTGTCATCCTGAGAGAGGACAGCAGGTTTGTGCTCCATGGAGCCACTGTCACTCCCCGGGGCAGCGCCTCAGCATTCCTAGTAATCTGTTGGAGGACAGATTGCTGGACAGCTGTGACACCCTGCAAGCCCCTTTCCACACTGGTAAACGCAGCCACAAAGGCAGCAGGCTGAGCTTGCGTGGCAGCAAGCTCAGCCTGCATGAGAGCAGCCTGAGCTTGCATGACAGAAGTCTGAGCTTCCATTGCAGCACTCAGACGTTGGGTGGCTTCTGCTTGTGCTACAATGGAAGCTGAGACATCGCCCATCAGACGGTGCATCATGCTTGGGTCCACGAGTGCGCTAATGGAGTTGCCCATCACTTCCACGCTGGAAATCATGGGGTCCAGGCTCTGCGCAAAGCCCTGTGCAAGGCTGGTGCCGAACTCCTCCATGCTCCTTGACATTGCATTCAGGCTTTCTGGCAGGTCTGCTAAAGCTCCAAGCATTTCATTGTGCATACCCACCAGCGTAATTCTTTAAACCGCCCCATTGAAGCCCTCATCTGAGTCCTCTGCAGCTGAACTCGTGTGCGACCTCGCCCTCCGGGGAGCTGGCACCTGCGCTACCCTTTCCCTCTGCCCTGGCTGCAGCCCACTCATGCACGGTGTCTCACCACATGCAGAACCTGTGTCTAAGTGATCCTCTAAAGTATCTGAGCCAGTGGCTGCGAGTGTGAGAAATCAAGTGACGGTGCTGTGTCTTCATCATCAGTGCCTTGGTGCTCTTCTATTTCATGCTCCTCCACCAGTGCCTGACCAGGTGGCCGTCCTTGGCCATCTGAAAGGAGAAAGGCACAACGGTAAAGTACTGGTGAGGGGAGGGGAAGGAAAGCAAGAGGTGCATGCTTACACCATGTGCAGCTTATAGGTCAAAAGAGATTGTGGGATGAGGGGGAAGTGGGATGTGAGAAGGAGGATTACGTATGAGGATAGAAGCATAGAAGCATAGAAGATAGGAGCAGGAGTAGGCCATTCGGCCCCTCGAGCCTGCTCCGCCATTTAATGAGATCATGGCTGATCATCCAAATTCAGTACCCTGTCCCTGCTTTCTCCCCATATCCCTTGATCCCTTTAGCCTTAAGAAATATATCAATCTCCTTCTTGAATATATTTAATGAATTGGCCTCAACTGCCTTCTGTGGTAGAGAATTCCACAGGTTCACCACTCTCTGGGTGAAGAAATTCCTCCTTATCTCAGTCCTAAATGGCTTACCCCTTATCCTTAGACTGTGACCTCTGGTTCTGGACTCCCCCGCCATCGGGAACATCCTTCCTGCATCTAGTCTGTCTAGTCCTGTTGGAATTTTATAAGTTTCAATGAGATCCCCTCTCATTCTTCTAAACTCTAGCGAATATAAGCCTAATCGACTCAATCTCTCTTCATACGTTATTCCTGCCATCCCAGGTATCAGTCTGGTGAATCTTCACTGCACTCCCTCCATGGCAAGAACATCCTTCCTCAGATAAGGCGACCAAAACTGCACACAATACTCAAGGTGTGGTCTCACCAAGGCCTTGTACAACTGCAGCAAGACATCCTTGCTCCTGTACTCGAATCCTCTCGCTATGAAGGCCAACATACCATTTGCCTTCTTAACCGCCTGCTGCACCTGCATGCTTACCTTCAGCGACTGGTGCACAAGGACTCCCAGATCTCGTTGCACTTCCCCTTTTCCCAATCTATTGCCGTTCAGATAATAATCTCTCTTCCTGTTTTTGCCACCGAAGTGGATAACCTCACATTTATTCACATTATAGTGCATCTGCCATGCATCTGCCCAATCACCCAACCTGTCCAAATCATACTGGAGTTTCTCTGCATCCTCAACACAGCACACACGCCCACCCAGCTTTGTGTCATCTGCAAACTTAGAGATATTACATCTAGTTCCCTCGTCTAGATCATTAATATATATTGTGAATAACTGGGGTCCTAGCACCGATCCCTGCGGTACCCCACTAGTCACTGCCTGCCACTCGGAAAAAGACCCATTTATTCCAACTCTTTGCTTCCTGTCTGCCAACCAGTTCTCTATCGAAGTCAGTACCTTACCCCCAATCCCATGTGCTTTAACTTTGCACGCTAATCTCTTATGCGGGATACTGTCATCTTGGATTGTTTCAGCCCCGCTGCTGGCCACAGGCTCGGCAATGGCCCTCCCAATAATGGGCAGCACTGTCTCCTCCATCGGGGTCAGGTTATGCAGGTGTGCCTGTGCCTCGTCGGTTAGGTCCTGCTGCCTCCGGTTGTGAGCCACCTTGTCCTGCAAGAGAAAGGGAAGTGTGTCAGTGAGTGTGGTGCAATGTGTTTGGGTGATATGCCTGTCATGGTTGAATAGTTGACAGGATTTTGACCCAGCGACGATGAAGGAACGGCGTTATATTTCAAGTCAGGATGGTGTGTAACTTGGAGGGGAACTTGCAGGTGATGGTGTTCCCATGTGCCTGCTGCCCTGGTCTTTCTAGGTGGTAGAGGCTGCAGGTTTGGGAGCTGCTGCTGAAGAAGCCTTGGCGAGTTGTTGCAGTGCATCTTGTAGATGGTACACACTGCAGCCACGGTACACGGAGGGAGTGAATGTTTAAGGTGGTGGATGGGGTGCCAATCAAGCGGGCTGCTTTGTCCTGGATGGTGTCGAGCTTCTTGAGTGTTGCTGGAGCTGCACTCATCCAGGCAAGTGGAGAGTATTCCATCACACTCCTGACTTGTGCCTTGTAGATGGTGGAAAGGCTTTGGGGAGTCAGGAGGTGAGACACTCGCCACAGAATACCTAGCTTCTGACCTGCTCTTGTTGCCACAGTATTTATGTGGCTGGTCCAGTTAAGTTTCTGGTCAATGGTGACCCCAGGATGTTGATAGTGGGGGATTCGGCGATGGTAATGCCGTTGAATGTCATGGGGCGGTGGTTAGACTCTCGCTTGTTGGAGATAGTCATTGCCTGGCACTTGTGTGGCACGAATGTTACTTGCCACTTATCAGCCCAAGCCTGAATGTCATCCAAGTCTTGTTGCATGCGGGTATGGACTGCTTCATTATCTGAGGAGTTGCAAATGGCACTGAACACTGTGCAGTCATCAGCGAACATCCCCACTTCTGACCTTGTGATGGAAGGAAGGTCATTGATGAAGCAGCTGAAGATAGTTGGGCCTTGGACACTGCCCTGAGGAACTCCTGGGGCTGAGATGATTGACTTCCAACAACCACCACCATCTTCTTTTGTGCTCGGTATGACTCCAGCCAGTGGAGCGTTTTCCCCCTGATTCCCATTGACTTCAGTTTTACTAGGGCTCCTTGATGCCAAACTCGGTCAAATGCTGCCTTGATGTCAAGGGCAGTCACTCTCACCTCACCTCTGGAATTCAGCTCTTTTGTCCAGGTTTGGACCAAGGCTGTAATGAGGTCTGGAGCCGAGTGGTCTTGGCAGAACACAAACTGAGCATCGGTGAGCAAGTTATTCGTGAGTAAGTGCCGCTTGATAGCACTGTCGATGACACCTTCCATCACTTTGCTGATGATTGTGAGTAGACTGATGGGCCAGTAATTGGATGGATTGGATTTGTCCTTTTTGTGGACAGGATATACCTGGGCAGTTTTCCACATTGTCGGATAGATGCCAGTGTTGTAGCTGTACTGGAACAGCTTGGCTAGAGGCGCGGCTAGTTCTGGAGCACAAGTCTTCAGCACGACAGCCGGGATGTTGTCAGCGCCCATAGCCTTTGCTGTATCCGGTGTGCTCAGCCGTTTCTTGATATCACATGGAGTGAATTGAATTGGCTGAAGACTGGCTTCTGTGATGGTGGGGACTTCAGGAGGAGGCCGATATGGATCATCCACTCGGCACTTCTGGCTGAAGATAGTTGCAAATGCTTTAGCCTTGTCTTTTGTACTCATGTGCTGGGCTCCACCATCATTGAGGATGGGGATATTCATGGAGCCTCCTCCTCCCGTTAGTTGTTTAATGGTCCACCACCATTCACGACTGGATGTGGAAGGTCTGCAGAGCTTTGATCTGATCCGTTGATTGTGGGATCACTTAGCTCTGTCTATTGCATGCTGTTTCCGCTGTTTAGCATGCATGTAGTCCTGTGTTGCAGCTTCTCCAGGTTGGTACCTCATTTTTAGGTACGCCTGGTGCTGGTCCTGGCATGCTCTTCTGCACTCCTTATTGAACCAGTGTTGGTCCTCTGGCTTGATGGTAATGGTAGACTGAGGGATATGCCGGACCATGAGGTTACAGATTGTGTTGGAATATAATTCTGCTGCTGCTGATGGTCCACAGCGCCTCATGGATGCCCAGTTTTGAGCTGCTAGATCTGTTCTGAATCTATGAATCTATCCCATTTAGCATGGTGGTAGTGCCATACAACACAATGGAGGGTGTCCTCAGTGTGAAGATGGGACTTCGTCTCCACAGGGAGTGTGCGGTGGTCACTGCTACCAATACTATCATGGATAGATGCATCTGTGACAGGTAGGTTGGTGAGGACGAGGTCAAGTAGGGTTTTCCCTCGTGTTGGTTCTCGCATCACCTGCCGCAAGCCCAGTCTGGCAGCTATGTCCTTCAGGACTTGGCCAGCTCGGTCAGTAGTAGTGCTACTGAGCCACTGTTGGTGATGGTTTTAATTAGTAAATTAGGAGAAGTGAATTTACAAAGCAAGAGTCAAAGGAGAAAAGATAAGCTGCAAGAAAAAAGAAGCAAAGCAAATTCAGAGGCCTAGAAATGCATTAGCCCCCCGAAAACGGTTGCGGGGATTGCGATGCGCAATCAACCCGTGCCCGTTCAGAGGAATGCAGGCAATATGCGAGCTTTGTGCTACCTGCTCATTTCCATGATTGTGGCGTTCAGCCCAGCGCTCAACGTGCTGCTCAATGGCTGAAGGCTCAGCAGGGGGCCCAAGTTCATGCGAGGCTAGCACCACTTAAAGCTAGCCTGCACTACTTAAAGGCAGACTGCACCACTTAAAGAGGAGGTGCATTCTGCCTACAGCAGCTCATTGAACTGGCTGGGGAAGACAGTGAGAGGTGGAGAAAAGAAAAATTATGTCACAACAGGGAAGAGAGCGTGCGCCTAGGTTCTCCGATGCAGCACTGGAGGCCTTGGTGTATGAGGTCAACTTGAGGAGTGAGGTGCTGTTTCCACAGGAGGCCCTCCATGCATCAGTGTAAAGCCCAATGGGAGCAGATAGCTGCTGTCGTGAATGCCAGCAGTTTAGTCCCAAGGACCTGGATGCAGTCCCGCAAGAAGTTTAATGACTTCACACAAGTGGTCAAGGTCAGTGAATTCATCTTCAAATGCCATATCCCACCAGCTGCACCAACAGCCTCACACATTGCTCAAAGCACCACACCCCCATCACTTACCTACCAACAATCTCTACCAAACACGACTCATACCTCACATTCATAGCTTCACCTCATCCTCACACACTTACTACTGCTACAAACCCCACGCCCACATCTCATAGCTTGCACACACTGTCAGCTATTCAACCATTACAGGCAGCGGCGGGGCTGAAAGAATACAAGATGCCGGTATCCTCATCTGTAATCCTCCTTCTCACATCCCACTTCCCCCTTATCCCACAATCTCTTCTGATTTCCAAGCTGCGCATGGTGTAAGCATGCACCTCTTGCTTCCCCCCTCCCTTCACCACAACCCTACCCTTGTGCCTTTCCCATTTCAGAGACCCAAGAAATCCATCTGCCCAGTCAGTGGTGCAAGAAGAAGATTGAGTGGACTGTGACGATGAAGAAGAAACACCGTCACTCAATCTGACACTCGCAGCCACCAGCTCAGATACCGGCACTGCGCGGACCTTAGAGGGTAGCTTAGAGGCGGGATCTGCATGTGGTGAGTCACCGGTCATGAGTGGCCTGCAGCCAGGGCAGGGGGAAGGGGTAGCTCAGGTGCCAGCTCCCCAGAGGGCGAGGTCGCACACGAGTTCTACTGCAGAAGACTCAGATGAGGACTTCGATGGGGGGGGCCTACAGAAGAATGCAATGGGTATGCACAGCAAAATGCTTGGTGCATTGGCAGGCTTGCCAAAAACCTGAGTGCAGTGTCAAGGAGTAGGGAGGAGTCCGGCATCAATCTTGCAAAGGGCTACTCGCAGAGCTTGGAGCCCATGATTTCCAGCATGGAAGTTATGGGCAACTCCAGTAGCACACTTGTGGACCTAATTATGATGCAGGGTCTAATGGCTGATGTCGCAGTTTCCATTGTAGCACAAACGCCATTCACAACTCCACAGATAATGAAGCAGTCCATGCCCGCATGCGACAAGACCTGGACGACGTTCAGGCTCGGGCTGATAAGTGGCAGGTAACATTCGCGCCACAGAAGTGCCAGGCAATGACTATCTCCAACAAGCGAGAGTCTAACCACCTCCCCTTGACATTCAATTGCATTACCATCGCCGAATCCCCCACTATCAACATCCTGGGGGTCACCATTAACCAGAAACTTAACTGGACCAGCCACATAAATACTGTGGCAACAAGAGCAGGTCAGAGACTGGGTATTCTGCAGCGAGTGTCTCACCTCCTGACTCCCCAAAGCCTTTCCACCATCTACAAGGCACAAGCAAG
Source organism: Squalus acanthias (assembly GCA_030390025.1). Taxonomy (NCBI): domain Eukaryota; kingdom Metazoa; phylum Chordata; class Chondrichthyes; order Squaliformes; family Squalidae; genus Squalus; species Squalus acanthias. Next base: position 150,389,648 of record CM059429.1, read on the forward strand.
GAGTGTGATGGAATACTCTCCACTTGCCTGGATGAGTGCAGCTCCAACAACACTCAAGAAGCTTGACACCATCCAGGACAAAGCAGCCCGCTTGATTGGCACCCCATCCACCACCTTAAACATTCACTCCATCCACCACCGGCGTACTGTGGCTGCAGTGTGTACCATCTACAAGATGCACTGCAGCAACTCGCCAAGGCTTCTTCGGCAGCACCTCCCAAACCCGCGACCTCTTCCACCTAGAAGGACAAGGGCAGCAGGCGCATGGGAACACCACCACCTCCAAGTTCCCCTCCAAGTCACACACCATCCTGACTTAGAAGTATATCGCCGATCCTTCATCATCGCAGGGTCAAAATCCTGGAACTCCCTCCCTAACAGCACTGTGGGAGTACCTTCACCACAATGACTGCAGCGGTTCAAGAAGGCGGCTCACCACCACCTTCTCAAGGGCAATTAGGGATGGGCAATAAATGCTGGCCTTGCCAGCGAAGCCCACATCCCATGAACGAATAAAAAAAAACAGAAGCCACCCAATGACTGAGTGCTGCAATGGAAGCTCAGACATCTGTCCTGTAAGCTCAGACTGCTGCCATTGTGGCTACGTTTACCAGTGTGAAAAGAGGCTTTCAGGGTCTCACAACAGTCCAGCAACCTGTCCTCCAACAGATTACCAGGAATGCTGAGGCGCTGCCCCGCGGAAAGGCAGTGGTTCTGTGGAGCACGAACCTGCTGTCCTCTCTCAGGATGACAGCATTCGTGCTCCCACCACTGCCACTACACCAGTGCCCTTGCTGCTGCCTGTCAGCCAGCCAGCCTAGACTGCTGCTGCCCATGCTGAGGTGGTGCAGTATGCAGCCCGGCCTTCTAGACCCAGAGCTGCTCAAGGTCATCCTGCAAGGCCATCTGCAGTCTCTTCCACTGAAAGTCAGCAGCCTTCCACCAGCCATGCTGCAGCCACTGGGGTAGCACTTCGTTGGAGCACTAGGATTGGCAAAGGCACACGGAAGACAGGCACTAAGGGAATGCACAAGGGTGATTAGTTGACTTTGTTATGTAATATTGGATGGATTGATGTATAAAGTTGGATTTTATGTTTCTTTTGTGGTGGTTTTTATTTCAGCATTGTGGCCAAGAGGAAGTTGTGATGGTCAGTAACAGAGGGTAGGTAAGGTGTGGGACTATTGTTGAATGGAGAATTGGGGTTGCGTTCACTGGTACCGCAGTCGGATGAGTCATTCGCAGACAGCCCGGGCAGAGAGGGGCTGTCTGGGATGCCTCCTCCCTTCACTTCCTCCACTTCCACCTCCTCCTCCTCCTCCTGCACCTCAGCTGGTCACCGTATGCCTGGTGGCACGGGCTGGGCCCTCATGATAGCAAGGTTGTGGAGCCTGCCGCAGACCATGATGAATTTTGAGACACGCTCTGGTGAGTACTGCAGGGCTGCTCCAGAGCGGTCCAGGCAGCGAAAGTGTTGTTTAAGGATGCCAATGATCTGCTGTATCGGATTCCGTGTGGCAGCATAGCTCTCATTGTATGCACTTGTGGTTGGTTTGCGGAGCGGAGTCATAAGCCAGGTGGTCAGCGGATAGCCCCCGTCACCCAGTAGCTACCCTCTGGTTTGTCGTGGTGGCTCAAAGACTGAGGGAACAGCGGACTGGCGCAGAATAAAAGAATCATGACTGCTGCCAGGATACCGGGCATTCACCATCATGATGTGCTGAGCATGGTCGCATTCCAACTGCACATTCAGCGAGTGGCAACCTTTGCGGTTGTCGTACATCTCAGCGTTTAGATGTGGTGCCCGCAAAGCTAAGTGTGTGCAGTCGATGGCGCCCTGCACCATGGGGACGCCTGCTTTCCCGGCAAAGCCACGTGCACGCTCTGCCTGCTTCCCTCTGGTCAGAGAGAAGACAATGAAGTCCCCTCTCCTGGCATAAAGAGCGTCTGTCACCTCTCTTATGCAGCAGTAGATGTCGAACTGGGAGATGTTACAGAAGCAAAATACTGCGGATACTGGAAATCACAAATAAAAACAGTAAATGCTGGAAATACTCAGCAGGTCAGGCAGCATCTGTGGAGAGGGAAACAGAGTTAACGTTTCAGGTCGATGACCTTTCATCAGAACTGGAAAAAGTTAGAGATATAACAGCTTTTAAGCAAGTGCAGGGGCAGGGAAAGGGGGGAGGAGAGGAAAGAACAAAAGGGAAGGTCTGTGATAGGGTGGAAGACAGGAGAGATTAAATGACAAAAGGTATGATTGTATGGTAATGGAACAAGTAAAGAAACTAAAGCTGGGTCTAGAGAGGTGAAAATGGGAATATCAGAATCATCAACTGCTGCCATCTGAAAAAATGGGGGCAGATGTTACAGATGTTGCCTAATCCAGCTTGGAAGGATCCCAATGCAAGGAAATTCAGGGCCACAGTCACCTTCATAGCCACTGGCAGCGCTGTCCTTGCCCTGGAGTGAGGCTGCAGGTCTGGTTGCAAGAAGTGGCAGAGTTCTGTGAGCATCTCCTTCATAAAGCGTAGACGCCTCACACACTGCTCCTGGCTCAGGCTGAGGTAAGAGAATTGCTCTCGGAAGACCCTCTCCTGCTGAAAGCCCTTCTTCCCCTCCTCCTCCTCACTCTGCAAGCAGCTTGTCCTCTTCTTCACTGCCTCTGCTCCATCGCCCTGTCATGCTGCAGGCCAAGGGGGATGACAACTAGAGCACCCATGACTGGAAGCAAGTGATCTAACCAGAACACTTGAAGTCAGAACCAAGGCCTTCTCCACTTGCAGCAACACTCCCTGTCACCTCACCAAATTTAAATAACTCTAGAAAGCTCCAAACACTTCCAAAAACTTACACAGAGCCAGTAGAAATTAATCAGCAACTAACCTCAGAGTGGTTGCTGATCCCTTTAAATAGAGCTGGTGAGGGGTCCTCGCTGCTGCTGAACTCATGTTCTGCTGTGCGAGGTTAAGACAGGGCGTTAGCTTCAGCATTGAAGGCGAAAATGGCAGTGCCGGCATCAAATTAGTGTTGCACGCTGATTGACGTCACAATCTGCCTACTCTACATACTTCTGGTGCACGCTCCCAGCGCCGACGCCAACACCATCACCAAGATGGCGTCCGGTGCGGCATGCACCAGAAGTGTGCGCGTGCGGTGCCAATGCTATTTTCATCATAAAATGACAGCCGTAGCACTGAAAAATCGGATGCTACTGAACTGAATTTCTAGCAAAAAAGCTTTTTAAAAAAAACACAAAATGAGAGAGGAGAATGAGGAACGTCGGTGACAGGCACACAGCTGGACAGATGTGCAGAAAGAAAGAGACATAGGAAGAAATATAAGGGTGAATTTTGCAGTGCACCAGAAAGTGTGTAAGCACAACTTGCATCAGAAGTACAAAAGTTTGCAAGGTCTGCTCATTTAAATAGTTATTCAGTGCTCACAGCATTGCCCAGCCCTGTGACTCTTATCACCGAGATGAACAAGAGCAGCAATGCTAAGGGAACACCATCACCTCCAAGAACAAATGGAATTAGGAAGCCTTGAGCAATATGAACACTTAGAAAAAGCTTTTAACTGCAAAACAAATTAATGTTGTGTTGATTAATTCCTATTAAAAAGTTGAATGAAATCATTTAATGACAGGATTGAAGGTAGTAATGATAGACACAAAACCAAAACTCTTTAAGAATATGATAATTCATGCATTGTTGGGACTATAGTCAAGCCCTCTGTGGAATGGAACTAGTCAGAATTCCAGGGGGTAGAAATTCGGGCGTGCCCATTTTTGGGTGCATGGGGAGGGGGGGCAGCGCAGGGTACGTTCCCTGCAGCTAAATGGTGAGGCCCGAGTAGCCCCCGATGTTGGGTCTAAGCCCTCATTTCAATGGAGCCAGCGGGCGAAGAGGAAACCAAGATTGGACCGGGGTGGGGTGTGGCGGCAATTGGGGTGGGGTGTGGCGGTGATTGGGGTGGGGAGTGGTGGTGGTTGGGGTGGGGAGAGGCGGTGATTGGGGTGGGGTGTGGCGGTGATTGGGGTGGGGAGTGCCGGTGATTGGGGTGGGGTGTGGCGGCGATTGGGGTGGGGAGTGGTGGTGGTTGGGGTGGGGAGAGGCGGTGATTGGGGTGGGGTGTGATGGTGATTGGGGTGGGGAGTGGTGCCGATTGAGGTGGGGTGCGGTGGCTTGGGGTGGGGAATGGTGGCGATTTGGGTGCGAAGTGGCGGTAATTGGGGGGGGAATGGTGGCAATTGGGGTGGGGTGTTGCATCGATTGGGGTGGAGAGTGGTGGCGATTGGGGTGGGGAGTGACGGAGACTGGGATGGGGAGTGATGGTGATTGGGGTGGGGATTGGCGGTGATTGGGGTGGGGAGTGGCGGCGGGGAGTGACGGTGATTGGGGTGGGGAGTGGTGGTGATTGGGGTGGGGAGTGGTGGTGATTGGGGTGGGGAGTGGTGGTGATTGGGGTGGGGAGTGGTGGTGATTGGGGTGGGGAGTGGTGGTGATTGGGGTGGGGAGTGGTGGTGATTGGGGTGGGGAGTGTTGGTGATTGGGGTGGGGAGTGACGCTGATTGGGGTGGGGAGTGATGGTGATTGGGGTGGGGAGTGGCGGTGATTGGGGTGGGGAGTGGCGGTGATTGGGGTGGGGAGTGTTGGTGATTGGGGTGGGGAGTGACGCTGATTGGGGTGGGGAGTGATGGTGATTGGGGTGGGGAGTGGCGGTGATTGGGGTGGGGAGTCGCAGCGATTGGGGTGCTGAGTGGCGGAGATTGGGGTGGGGAGTGGTGGTGATTGGGGTGGGGAGTGGCGGTGATTGGGGTGGGGAGTGGCGGCGGGGAGTGACGGTGATTGGGGTGGGGAGTGGCGGCGGGGAGTGACGGTGATTGGGGTGGGGAGTGGTGGTGATTGGGGTGGGGAGTGGTGGTGATTGGGGTGGGGAGTGGCGGTGATTGGGGTGGGGAGTGGCGGCGGGGAGTGACGGTGATTGGGGTGGGGAGTGGTGGTGATTGGGGTGGGGAGTGGTGGTGATTGGGGTGGGGAGTGGCGGTGATTGGGGTGGGGAGTGGCGGTGATTGGGGTGGCGAGTGGCGGTGATTGGGGTGGGTAGTGATGGTGATTGGGGTGGGGAGTGACGGTGATTGGGGTGGGTAGTGATGGTGATTGGGGTGGGGAGTGACGGTGATTGGGGTGGCGAGTGGCGGTGATTGGGGTGGGGAGTGGCGGTGATTGGGGTGGGGAGTGACGGTGATTGGGGTGGGAAGTGGTGGTGATTGGGGTGGGGAGTGACGGTGATTGGGGTGGGGAGTGATGGTGATTGGGGTGGGGAGTGACGGTGATTGGGGTGGGTAGTGATGGTGATTGGGGTGGGGAGTGACGGTGATTGGGGTGGGTAGTGATGGTGATTGGGGTGGGGAGTGACGGTGATTGGGGTGGGGAGTGGCGGTGATTGGGGTGGGGAGTGATGGTGATTGGGGTGGGGAGTGACGGTGATTCGGGTGGGGAGTGATGGTGATTGGGGTGGGGAGTGACGGTGATTGGGGTGGGGAGTGACGGTGATTGGGGTGGGGAGTGATGGTGATTGGGGTGGGGAGTGATAGTGATTGGGGTGGGGAGTGATGGTGATTGAGGTGGGGAGTGATGGTGATTGGGGTGGGGAGTGACGGTGATTGGGGTGGGGAGTGACGGTGATTGGGGTGGGGAGTGACGGTGATTGGGGTGGGGAGTGATGGTGATTGGGGTGGGGAGTGACGGTGATTGGGGTGGGTAGTGATGGTGATTGGGGTGGGGAGTGACGGTGATTGGGGTGGGTAGTGATGGTGATTGGGGTGGGGAGTGACGGTGATTGGGGTGGGGAGTGGCGGTGATTGGGGTGGGGAGTGATGGTGATTGGGGTGGGGAGTGACGGTGATTCGGGTGGGGAGTGATGGTGATTGGGGTGGGGAGTGACGGTGATTGGGGTGGGGAGTGACGGTGATTGGGGTGGGAGTGATGGTGATTGGGGTGGGGAGTGATAGTGATTGGGGTGGGGAGTGATGGTGATTGAGGTGGGGAGTGATGGTGATTGAGGTGGGGAAGTGACGGTGTTTGGGGTGGGAGTGACGGTGATTGGGGTGGGAAGTGACGGTGATTGGTGTGGGGAGTATTACCACTTCTCTTTGGTGGTTTATTGTTGTAACAAATATATTTTCTTACCAAAAGACAGTTCAAATAGCTTCATACCAGGTGGATCTACTTCTCTGTGATGCTCATTGACAGTAGTTTCCACATGCAGACTGTATTTGGCCAATGCAGGGAATGTCTTAATTTCCCTAATTTTCCCCAGACCAATGGCTTATGAGAATGCAGCTATCTCAGATAGATTTCAAATCTAATTGTTGGTCTCACTAGCAGCAATGAGAATCCTTATCATTATATAAAAAGTTTTTAACAAGGCAAAATCTATGGAGTGGGGCCTGTGATGGGAGCTATTCTTTACAGTCCTGGAAACTACATGGAGCCAAACCAGAGGTTCCTGACAATGACCACAGCCTTTCCATCATTGAAAGTGGGGACCACTTTTGCCAAGGTGCAGCCCCGGCAAACAATCTGTGCCTGCTTCCTGCAGGCTGGAGGCAACAGGAGTGGAACTGGTGGGAATCCTACTCGGCGATGTCATCCCACCAGTGCTGCCTATTTTCCTGAATTCACGAGCGAAGGGAGCAGCCAAAAGAATCGCCTGCCTCGAACAGCTGAGGAAATCGTGGCGCAGCCCATGTGAAGCAGAGACCCGGCCTAACCATGTCCTGATCCAAAATCGGGCCCTGGATCTGAACAAGAAGATTATTTATTTTTGAGGTCTTTATTTTTATCATTCTACTCTGTGGTGACTGAGAAAGTTGGATAGTGGACAAAATGATTTTCACAACACATTTTAAGCAATTTCATTGCTTCTGCTTTTTTTTAATTGGCAGTTTGCAGCTGACTGCTGCTGTATGATTGGTAGCTTTTGCTTCTGCTTTCTGCTACGTTCTGTATGTATTCCTACAGTGATGTGGTGGTTTGTGAAATCAATTTTTGAGCTAATCAGGCCATGTGTGACACCTATTGAGATGTAGAAGACTTTTATATACATTGATATGTAAAAGTCTTATAAGAGGATACTACGACTAAATTCCTGTCTGTCAGCTCAGCAGTGATGATGGGGCTGACATATATCAGAATACAAGGATAAAAATAGAGGAGATTTGGCTGGGCTTGGTGTTTTACTCTAAGTAAACTAATCATTCCCTGGGCACCATAACTTACATGCAGTACTTATGAGTTATGTAGTTACTGCCATCTGGTGGCTTATTTTGCATAAACCACTCGTTTTCAATAAATAACTCTTTCTGCTTGTACCTTTTTTATAATATTTTTCCAAAAGTAATAAATGTTTGCAACTTCTCAAATTTCCCGCATGGACTCAGGTTGTGGAGAGACATATATCAGAATAAATATTTTTAAAACCTAGGCTTAATTTTCTGCTCTCTGTTGGTATTCTGTGCACCAGAACTAGCTGCGCCTCTAGCCAAACTGTTCCAGTACAGCTACAACACTGGCATCTACCCTACAAAGTGGAAATATTTATTTTATATTCGTTCATGGGATCTGGGCGTCGCTGGCAAGGCCAGCATTTATTGCCCATCCCTAATTGCCCTCGAGAAGGTGGTGGTGAGCTGCCCTCTTGAACCGCTGCAGTCCGTGTGGTGATGGTGCTCCCACAGTGCTGTTAGGGAGGGAGTTCCAGGATCTTGACCCCGCGACGATGAAGGAACGACGATATACTTCTAAGTCAGGATGGTGTGTGACGTAAGAAAACTACTAGGCACTTGGTCTAAGCGTTAAACAAAGCTTTAATCAACTGTTTTTCAACATGGAGGTCTAGTTGTGTCCTTCACTAGTTCCTGTTAAAGAATGTCCTTAGCAAGCTGGGCCCATGCCTGAGTATTTATACTCTCCCTGGACAGCGCCACCAGCAGGCCGCCCTGTATTATTTCATAAGTCATTTCCACATGAATGACAAGATTCATGTCAATGTGTGACTTGGATGGGAACTTGGAGGTGGTGGTGTTCCCATGCGCCTGCTGCCCTTGTCCTTCTAGGTGGAAGAGGTCTCGGGTTTGGGAGGTGCTGTTGAAGAAGCCTTGGTGAGTTGCTGCAGTGCATCTTGTAGATGGTACACACTGCAACCACGGTACGCCGGTGGTGGAGGGAGTGAATGTTTAAGGTGGTGGATGGGGTGCCAATCAAGCGGGCTGCTTTGTCCTGGATGGTGTCAAGCTTCTTGAGTGTTGTTGGAGCTGCACTTATCCAGGCAAGTCGACAGTATTCCATCACATTCCTTACTTGTGTCTTGTAGATGGTGGAAAGGCTTTGGGGAGTCAGGAGGTGAGACACTTGCCACAGAATACCCAGCTTCTGACCTGCTCTTGTTGCCACAGTATTTATATGGCTGGTCCAGTTAAGTTTCTGGTCAATGGTAACCCCCAGGATGTTGATGGTGGGGGATTCGGCGATGGTAATGTCTTTGAATGTCAAGGGGCGGTGGTTAGACTCTCGCTTGTTGGAGATATGGCCCTCACTGTACCTGACGAAGGAGCAGAGCTCTGAAAGCTCATAATTTCAAATAAAACTGTTGGACTATAACCTGGTGTTGTGCGACTTCTCATTTTTGTTGGAGATAGTCATTGCCTGGCACTTGTGTGGCGCGAATGTTACCTGCCACTTATCAGCCCAAGCCTGAATGTCGTCCATGTCTTGTTGCATGTGGGCATGGACTGCTTCATTATCTGAGGAGTTGCGAATGGCACTGAACACAGTGCAGTCATCAGTGAACATCCCCATTTTTGACCTTATGATGGAGGGAAGGTCATTGATGAGGCAGCTAAAGATGGTTGGGCCTAGGACACTGCCCTGAGGAACTCCTGCAGCGATGCCCTGGGGCTGTGATGATTGACCACCAACCACCACAACCATCTTCCTTTGTGCTAGGTATGACTCCAGCCAGTGGAGAGTTTTCCCCCCGATTCCCATTGACTTCAATTTTACTAGGGTATGTCTTGTCCACAAAAACAGGACAGGACAAATCCAATCCGGCCAATTACCAGACCATCAGTCTACTCTCAACCATCAGCAAAGTGATGGAAGGTGTTGTCAACAGTGCTATCAAGCGGCACTTACTCACCAATAGCCTGCTCACCAATGCTCAGTTTGGGTTCCGCCAGGACCACCTGGCTCCAGACCTTATTACAGCCTTGGACAAAAAGAGGTGAGAGTGATTGCCCTTGACATCAAGACAGCATTTGACCGAGTGTGGCATCAAGGAGCCCTAGTAAAATTGAAGCCAATGGGGATCAGGGGAAAACTCTCCACTGGCTGGAGTTATACCTGGCACAAAGGAAGATGATTGTGGTTGTTGGAGGCCAATCATCTCAGCCCAGGACATCGCTACTGGAGTCCACATGGACTGCAGCGGTTCAAGAAGGCAGCTCACCACCACCCTCTCAAGGGCAATTAGGAATGGTTAATAAATGCTGGCCTTGCCAGCGACGCCCACATCCCATGAATGAATTAAAAAAACACTAAAGGTACAATATTAGTAATATCACACTCCAAGCTTTTCAAGAAATAATTTGCAGTTGATTGCCAGAAATCCTTTTAAAAAAATTATTTTAAATACATGATTTTATCATTGTAATTGTGGTAAAAATCACCATTGGGCATGGTCCAACATTAATGTTCTTCATTCAAGTATGAATTTCTAAAACATAACATACAGAAAGTATTTTGCCAAAATCCAGGAATAAGAGCTTCTTTGATATCTCAATAGGCTAAATGCTGTGGAACTGAGCTACAGCTAGCAAGGTGCAGCAACAATATGCATTCATAGTGCTTTTTTGTAAAGCTGCAAAAGGTAGAAGATGATTTATGGGGGTGGTGGGGGGAAGGAAATAATTATTAGGTTCAACCCCCTGTCCTTCTGAATGAGCTGATAACAACCACACTCTATACCAGCAGTTGGGCTATATAGTTGGCTCAACGTCCCTTCGTTATGGATGGAAAATGTACCCATGGTTCCTGTGGCTGACTGCTATCTAGTGACCATTTGTTGGAAAGTGTGCGTGCTTGGACATTTTGTGAGGACTACCTATTGGATTGTACTCACCCGAGCATCAGCTCCTACAGGGCAGGAGTGGGGAAAAAAACTGGAGGGGGTGATGGGAAATATATTTTAAAACAGTACCCGTTAAAGGTGGTAATGCAGAATCTTGCTGTTGAGTAATACCTTTGATCACTAGGTGGCAGTATTCAATCACAGCATTGCCTGAAGAGGTCTGGGCTCATCTGCTTGAGTGTGTGTGAGTGCGTATGTGTTTATGTGTGTCTGTGTGTGCACTGAAGTGCATGAAGTTCATTGTTAAAAAATAATTGTACTAAATTATACATACTGTTCTTCATTTTATTTAGATGAAAATCTGGGGAGAAAATTACCGACATTTTCTGATTCCACTCATCTCCTTTTATAAGAACATAAGAAATAGGAGCAGGAGTAGGCCATTCGGCCCTTCGAGTCTGCTCCGCCTTTCAATAAGATCATGGCTGATCTTCTACCGCAACTCCACCTTCTCGCACTATCCTCATATTCCTTGAATCCTGTAGTATCCAAAAATCTATCGATCTCTGACTTGAATATACTCAACGATTGAACATCCACAGCTCTCTGGGGTAGAGAATTCCAAAGATTCACAACCCTTTGAGTGAAGAAATTTCTCCTCATCTCAGTCCTAAATGGCCGACCCCTTATTCTGAGACTGTGACCCCTGGTTCTCGACTCCCCAGCCAGGGGAAACATCCTCCCAACAGCTACCCTGTCAAGCCCCTTAAGAATTTTGTATGTTTCTATGAGATCACCTCTCATTCTTCTAAACTCTAGAGAATATAGCCCTAGTCTACTCAATCTCTCCTCATAGGACAAATCCCTCATCCCAGGAATCAATCTTGTAAACCTACTTTGCACTCCCTCTGAGGCAAGCATATCCTTCCTTAGGTAAGACCAAAACTGTACCCATTAGACCAAAACTGGAGGTGTGCTGTTAGGTATGTGGCTCTGTCTTCTGACAGTTCTCCAACACAATACCTCATCAAAGTGAGTGTCAATGGGCTATTTGGATGTCATGGCTCAACCTGATCTGGTGCTCACCTGACATCTGCATGCGTACACTTTATTTTAGCAGGGATCACTGGATAGTGAATATTGAAATGAAGTTGTACTATAATCTCTATCTCCCTTGTAATCAAGAAGATATAACCTAAGGCAGCATTTGACGCCCAGAAAAAGCTGCGTAACAAGCTGCTGGTTATTTGTTGCAAAAACCCAACTGGCTCACTAATCTCCTTCAGGGAGGAGAACCTGCTGCCCCATCTGGTTTGGTCTACATGTGACTCCCTTGCCCCCCTGTTGCCTACATCTGTAAAATTCACAATTATCGCGATTCGAAATAACGAGATAAAGCAGATTCGTTTCATCAGTTTTATTTCAACGAAATGCTGTCATGATTAAACAGGACACAGAAGCCTGTAAAATGGCCGCCGCGCCTCGTGGCAGAAGCTTCCAGAATTTTCAGTGGGCAGACAAGATGGCGTTCGAATAAACATTTCAGTATAAGATTGGTTAATACGCAGCAAACACTGATAAAGACAGGATGCAACCTGTCTGCACTCGACACAATAGCAAGAGATAAGTGCTGGAATCATTTTCCATGTACAAGTAAGGACCATTGTACTGGGCCATCGAAGGCCCATCCAGATACATCAATACGCAAATTCCCCACGGCTCTACAATGAGAGAGCCATTCTCGGGTGATTAAGTCAGTATTCGAGGAGGCCCCAAAACCAGTCAGGGAGACTCCTAGCCGGTTCGACAATGGGGAAAACATTAACGGATAATTGGCCAGTTTAAGGTGCTACCGAAACCCATTAAAGGAAAGAATCGCCCCATGCTGGGAGTTTTGTGCACCAGTATTACACAAAGGACAAACATCAAGATTTGAGCGGGAGATAAGGGAACACAGCACTATAACTATAGTGAACAAATGTCCATCGCTCTCTTGACTGTTTTATCTCGCTGATGACTGCTGAACTTTTATTCTCCTATTCTGATCCTCGGGTATCGCTCTGCTGGACGAGCAGCCTTCTGTTTTTCTCTGGACTCTGTTGACTATGTTGGGTGGGGCTCGAACGGAACGAGCCGCCTCGACGAAGGCCAGTGACCGGGTGCACCATCCCGAGAGTCGGTAAACGGTGTCTGGACCCGAAGGCCCGAAGAGACGAGACGAGACGAGAAGAAGAGGAGAAGAATCCACGTACCGCCACGGTCAGTAAACCCCGACCGCGCCCGAAAATACAAGAAAGAACTGCAGCGAAACGAGCCGAGTGCCTCACTTTAAAATTCTCCGAAGTATCACGAGTGGTGAGCATGTTTCCTGATCCTACAAATCTAGACGTAGTGTAGGTATTGATAGGGGAGGGTGGTTTTATTAAGGATAAAGTATAATGTGTTCCCCTTTCTACGATATGCCATGCGTTCTTCATTACCATAGACCAAGCTTTATGAATGTATGTCTACTTGTACTATCGTTAATTTGTGCCTATGACATGTACTTCATGATTTTAGACGCTATGCAATAAAGATTTCCATTTCGTACTATTCAACCGGGTCTATCTGAGTTTTTCTCTGCATTACTGCTCTCGCACCTAAGTCCAGTGTTAGAACCGTAAGGGCGAGTGGGTCGAACCACTCACAGGTGCTTATTGCAACAAGGCTGGCCGGAGACCAGAGCAAGCAATAGTATTAGGCAACGAAGGCCTAACCTCGCACCAGCACCGTCTGCGATACAAGCACCTACGACCGAACCCCTTACACATCCCAACAAATAAAAAGTGGAATCATATATATTGAACTTCAAAATTACTTTCTTGCAATTGGGGTAGAAAATAATAGCACAGGATTAGAGGACGTCAAATATAATGAACCGCAATGCAAAAAGCAGTACTTTGAATACTGCAGGAATCAGTACCATGATTTTCTCACAGAATTAGTCACTATTGCCTCACCTGTACAGGGACATTACACTTAAAGAAAAATTACAGTCATTTTGAAAATTAGCCTCAATAGTGCTGTGTTTAAAATGAATTTAGGATCAATTGCCAAAGCACTTTCATAGTCAGAGGTTCCTGTTGAGTTGAATGGGTTTAGGGACAGGGAATGAACTTGGCAAACAGACTAGTGATCATTATGTGTCCCTCTTTGACGACAGATCCTTTCAATCCGTGCTCTGAATCTGCATCGTTAAGCACTACCTATGCAATTAGAACGAGTTCTGGCTTTTTCTACTGACATAAAATAAACTGTACGGGTTCCACAGTGAAACAACACTTCACATCGACAGAGATTGCACGTTCTTTTCCCGAATAATCAGCATGAAATTATAAACAAGGCGATAATTTGGAAACAAAATAAGCTTATTTAATATTTAAGCCATGGGGACTGGAGGATGCAGTGCAGAGATGAGCTCAAAATCAATCAGACAGATGGGATGAAGATCTCTGCTCAGTCATGTTTGTTAGAGAAGCATTATTTCCAGTCTCCACTAAAGATACACAATGACCCTGAAATTTCATTAGGTTTTTACCAGTCTCCTGCCGTAACTCTGGAGGGAGACTGGTAGAGCCCTTACGGAAACAGGGGAACCACAGTTACGCCTGCTCTCTGCCTTTTCTGGACGTTTCTATGTTGACTTTGAAGGACGGAACTTCCAGCCACCCCTTACAAGACAAGAAGTGATGGGAGAGGACTCTCTTAGCCAGAGTCCTTGGTTCTGGGTATGTTTGAGGATCTGGTGTAGTAGTGGCAGCCGGTATGCTCGGAGAGATGACCTCCACAAGGACGTATGGGGGTCCCAGCAAGCGCCCTGAATTCCCGACGAAGAAAATTATTTTTCCAAAAAGATTTCCTGATCAGCCCCCTTGCCTGCGGGGCAATCGGAGCGATGGCAGTACCAGGGAGGAGCCAGGGGAACACACCACCAAACCCACCCCCCGCAGGAAGCTGCCCAAGTTTCCGTGAGCAGGCGGGCACCAAAGATATGCCCCAAGTGTCTCTTGCACCCACCCACCCACCCCATGCAAATGAGATGCTCTCCTACTAACCCCGCAATCTGTGGTGGGGGTCAGTGTTGGAGGGCCCTGGCAGGTCTAACCACTGATATCACAGCCTGTAGCTATTTGTATCCAGCAACTACATTACATTAATAAACAAGCTGATAGTATATGGTATTTGCTATTTACCTGGCTTGGAAAAAATTATTATTAAATAAATAGTTAATGTAGCACATAGTGCGACATGTCTATGTTTGTGATTTTAATGTGTTTAATAACTGTTCAATAACTAAACTTCCCATACCTAAATGAAACATCATCAGGTAAGTGTATTTTTAAAGTATCTATTTTGTACATTAGCTTGAATGAAGTGAAGTTGGATGGATCATAGTGCAAAAAACACTCAGAGTAATCAAATTACTGAAATCTCTCTGAGCAATTAGAGAGCTAATTTTACATTGTGATATTACTATACAAATGTTTAATGAATTCATAGGAAATTACTTTTGCTTGGATTTTAATGAAAGTATTAACCCTTTCAAAATAAACAGGTTAATATCTTCATTTAAAAATGTGGACAAAGTAATTTCATGCAAGAACATTTAAGTATTCATAGATTAATATTGTACATTAGACATTCTGGGCCCAAGTATTTGCTCTGGGATGATTCATGTTGCTTTTATGCCTGGTTGCATCTGTGCTTGAGTCGCACCTGGGTGACGTAAAGCGATCATAGACCACGGTTTGGGGCCACAAGGTATTCCAAAAGTCAATCTTGCAATGGGTTTTCCTATTTGAATAAGTAAAGCATGTGAGACTGGTGAAGGATGAAGAAGTTATATTCTGACCCTGCGACTTTGCCAATGATCAGTAGGATTGTATTCCAAGCATGGTAGGCCATCTGCTTATACAGAAGCCCTTATTTCCACATTGGTAGAGTCAGCACTTGGTAAAACAACAATGATATTGATGTTTTGCCATGGGGCTAACTCTTTCACCAGCTTGCAAAAAGAAATGAATGTACCAGACTTCAGTGTATCAGTCACTTCCTCAATGCAGATCAATATAGGGCCCTGGCTAATACCAACAAAATCACTCATAGTGCCTGGAACTACCTTGTGGCCAAGAAATTGATGGTTGCTCTCCATTTCACTGCCATGGGCAGAGAAACTGAAACACTGAGGACCTCCAAATCAGATTTCACTGACGTACCTCAGCCACAACCTCCCTATTTAAACCTGAACCTTTGAAAGATCTGCTCTTTTGACACATTTCAATTATTGAAGTGGGTCAAAAGTACCCAGAGCCTGTTCCTGGTTCTGGGTTTCCACCATGTTGCACAGTTCTTTTGTCCTGCACCTTGTCGGACAAAACCGGAACAAAGGTAGCTGAAGCAAGACCTTCCGCTGGCAGAGTTAAACTGACAGACTTAGTCCAGCTGTGGAATTAAAACCAGGTTGGAATTCAGGTTATAGTGAAAGTAGTGTAAAAGCTAAGTAGTATCAGAAAGTAATATCTAACTCATTGTTAATTGGTTCTGCCCCCTAATGATTGGCTCAACTGGTGTTTTTAGACCATTGGCTGTAAGTGTCTATGATGAGTTAAACCCACAGCAGTAAATGCAACCAGGCATTAGAACTGCTAGAATTGATGGCATTAAGAACATAAGAAATAGGAGCAGGAGTAGGCCATTCGGCCCTTCGAGCCTGCTCCGCCATTCAATGAGATCATGGCTGATCCTCTGCCTCAACTCCATTCACCGGCCCTATCGCCATATCCCTTGATGCCCTTACTAGTCAGAAATCTATCGACTTCTGTTTTGAATATACCCAATGACTGAGCCTCCACAGCCCTCTGGGGTAGAGAATTCCAAAGATTCACCACCCTCTGTGAAGAAATGTCTTCTCATCTCAGTCCTGAATGGCCTACCCTTTATCCTGAGGCTGTGGCCCCTGGTTCTAGACTCCCCAGCCAAGGGAAACATTCTCCCAGCATCCACCCTATCAAGCCCTGTAATAATTTTGTGTGCTTCAATGAGATCCCCTCTCATTCTTCTGAATTCAAGAGAATAAAGGCCTAGTTTACTCAATCTCTTCTCATACGACAGTCCCGCCATCCCAGGAATCAATCTCGTGAACCTTCGTTGCACTCCCTCTATGGCAAGTATATCCTTCCTTAGGTAAGGAGACCAAAATTAAAGGCCTTTAAAGGCTATATTTTATTGCTGATTTAAAAAAAAAAAGTTTTTTTCCCAGTTTTTATTTTTAACATCAAAAACTGGATAAAAATTCAGTGGAAAAAATTAGAGCCCCAAAAACTGGGGTAAATTTAAATAAAATTGGTAAGAATCAGTTTTTCTTTTGAACATCACTAAGCTTCAACAAAACAAGCAATAAACTAACCTGGCAAAGTTAAGTTAAATAACAATCAAAAATGATTTAGACCATTCTCACACACACCATTTTTATGAGCTACAATGCGGTTCCAAAACTCATGCAAGTTTCCATGATCAAAAAATGCTGTCAAGCTATTTTGGCAGTAAATTACATTGATCATATTTGTAAATGGATTGTGTGCTGCAATATGTTGACTTCTAAAATTAATGTTTTCACATATATATATATATATATGTATATATATATATACATAAAACCAAATACAATGGTGGTGCTGTACTACTTTGAAGTCTCACTAAGATATGATGCGGAGATGCCGGCGTTGGACTGGGGTGGACAAAAATGAGAAGTCGCACAACACCAGGTTATAGTCCAACAGATCTATTTAAAATTACAAGCTTTCGGAGCTATCGATCGCCCCTTCTTCAGGTAAAGTTACTATGAGTGAATCTACAATATTTCACAGTATATAAACACAGAAACTGCAGAGATACAATCTTTCAGGGAAGGTGTCCTTACATCAAAGACACACCAAGAGCACAGCCAAGACAATGAGATGTGTCACAGGGGGTCCAACGTGTCAAATCCTGCTGTCTGCAGTTGGTTTTTTTTTTGTTTGTTTTTTTTGTGTTTTTTTAAAAAACTGGAAAGACAGACAACGATGTCGAGTCACGTTCTGTAGCATGACATGAACCCGATATCCCTATTGAGGCTGTCCTCATGGGTGCGGAACTTGGCTATCAGTTTCTGCTCGATGATTTTGCATTGTCGTGTGTCTCGAAGGCCGCCTTGGAGAACGCTAACCCGCAGATCTAAGGCTGAATGTCCTTGACTGCTGAAGTGTTCCCCAACTGGGAGGTGACAATCCTGCCTGGCGATTGTTGCGCGGTGTCCGTTCATACGTTGTCTCAGTGTCTGCATGGTCTCGCCGATGTACCATGCTCTGGGGCATCCTTTCCTGCAACGTATCAGGTAGACAACGTTGGCCGAGTCACATGAGTATGTACCATGTACCTGGTGGGTAGTGTCCTCACGTGTGATGACGGTATCTGTGTTCATAATCTGGCATGTCTTGCAGAGGTTGCCGTGGCAGGGTTGTGTGGTGTCGTGGTCGCTGTTCTCCTGACAGCTGGGTAATTTGCTGCGAACGATGGTACTTTTGAGGTTAGGCAGCTGCTTGAAGGCGAGTAGTGGAGGCGTGGGGATGGCCTTAGCAAGGTGTTCGTCGTCATCGATGACATGTTGAAGGCTGCGAAGAACATGGCGTAGTTTCTCCACTCCGGGGAAGTACTGGACGACGTAGGATACTCTGTTGGTTGTGTCCCGTGTTCGCCTTCTGAAGAGGTCTATGCGGTTTTTCGCTGTGGCCCGTCGGAACTGTCGATCGACGAGTCGAGCGTCATATCCCGTTCTTACGAGGGCGTCTTTCAGTGTTCGTAGGTGTCCATCGCGTTCCTCCTCGTCTGAGCAGATCCTGTGTATTCGCAGGGCTTGGCCATAGGGGATGGCTTCTTTAACGTGGTTAGGGTGGAAGCTGGAGAAGTGGAGCATCGTGAGGTTGTCCATGGGCTTGCGGTAGAGTGAAGTGCTGAGGCGTCCGTCTTTGATGGAGATTCGTGTGTCCAGGAATGAGACTGATTCTGAGGAGTAGTCCATGGTGAGTTTGATGGTGGGATGGAACCTGTTGATGTTATCGTGTAGTCCTTTCAGTGATCCTTCGCCGTGGGTCCAAAGGAAGAAGATGTCGTCGATGTATCTGGTGTACAGCGTTGGTTGGAGGTCCTGTGCAGCGAAGAAGTCTTGCTCGAACTTGTGCATGAAGATGTTGGTGTATTGGGGTGCGAATTTGGTCCCCATGGCTGTTCCGTGTGTTTGGGTAAAAAACTGGTTGTCGAAGGTGAAGACATTGTGGTCAAGGATGAAGCGGATGAGTTGTAGGATGGCGTCTGGAGATTGGCTGTTGTTGGTGTTAAGTACTGAGGCTGTCGCAGCGATGCCGTCATCGTGGGGGATATTGGTGTAGAGTGCCGATACGTCCATCGTGGCGAGGAGTGTTCCTGGTTCAACTGGTCCATGGGTGCTGAGTTTCTGCAAGAAGTCTGTAGTGTCGCGACAGAAGCTGGGGGTTCCCTGTACGATGGGTTTCAGGATGCCCTCGATGTACCCAGAGAGGTTCTCACACAGGGTTCCGTTGCCTGATACGATAGGACGTCCGGGTGTGTTGGCTTTGTGTATCTTTGGGAGGCAGTAAAAGTCTCCTACACGGGGAGTACGTGGGATGAGAGCGCGTAGGCTGTTTTGAAGGTCTGGATCGAAGGTCTTGATCAGTCTATTGAGTTGGCGGGTGTGTTCTTTTGTCGGATCTGCGGGTAGCTGTCTGTAGTGTTCCTGGTTGTCCAGTTGTCGGTATGCTTCTTTGCAATAGTCCATTCTGTTCTGTATGACGATGGCTCCTCCTTTGTCCGCTGGTTTGATGACGATGTTGCGGTTGGTCTTGAGAGCGTGGATGGCGTTGCGTTGTGCTCGGGTGACATTCTGGACTGTCTTGTGAGTGCGGCTGATGAATCTGGCGTTGATGCATTTCCTGACAGCTTGAGCATACATGTCAAGCTTAGGGCAGCGACCCTCCGGAGGGGTCCAATTTGACTCTTTCTTCTTCGGTTGCTGCACTGCGGTTCCCTCTGTCTGCTGTTCCGGATCATTGATTGTCTCATTGGGTTTGTTGCTGACATCTTGGGATTTGTGGTAATATTCCCGGATCCTCATTCTCCTGATGAATTCCTCTGTGTCTGCCGCGAGACCGATGGGGTCCATTTTGGTGGTGGGGCAGAACTTGAGCCCTAGGGCGAGAACTTCGATTTCGTCTGGTTGAAGGGTGTGGTCCGACAGGTTGACGATGGACTTCCCTGTGGTTGCAACCGTGGTACCGGGGGAGGCTTGGTTGCAGCTGGTGGTGATGCCGAGTTTCTCAAGCTTCCTGTTCTTGATGCGCATGTAGGAAG
This sequence comes from Squalus acanthias, assembly GCA_030390025.1. Taxonomy (NCBI): domain Eukaryota; kingdom Metazoa; phylum Chordata; class Chondrichthyes; order Squaliformes; family Squalidae; genus Squalus; species Squalus acanthias. The sequence goes on from CM059429.1 coordinate 150,409,223, forward strand.
CATAGTTCCGTTGCCTCGTCTGTTTGGCGGTGTCTCGTAGCTGGTCTGCTGTGTCCTGAGCACAGGCTGAGAGCATGGACTCTATCTTGGTTTCGAGGTTGCGGCGTCTGCTGTAGAGCTGGTGTACGAGATGGTTGAGGAGTGTGCGAGAGGTACGACGGCAAAGTCTCTCAGCGTAGTCTGTGTTGTATGTCGACTTGAGTGGGTTCGTGATCTGTAGTCCTTTCGGAATCTTGTCTGCTTTCTTGCATCTCTGTAGATACTTGATGTCTGTGTCAATATGCGCGATCTTCTTGGAGATTCTCTCCACTTTGAGCCGGCAGTTTGCGGTGTCAATAGTGGTCATGATGCGGAGATGCCGGCGTTGGACTGGGGTGGACAAAAATGAGAAGTCGCACAACACCAGGTTATAGTCCAACAGATTTATTTAAAATGACAAGCTTTCGGAGCTGTTGCCCCTTCCTCAGGTAAAGTTACACTAAGATATGAAATAGTTGATGCTAAATTGTATTTTTGCAGAATGTGCTATGAATTACATATTGTAATCATTGTATGCAGTGTATCCATTTGGTTTTAGTATAGTTATAGCCTATATATAGCTATAGTCTATATATATGGCTCTTCAATGTGCATTCTGACATTAAGGATGCAATGCATGTTCATCTTTGAACTTCATTTTTGGTCAGAAAATGGAAGAGGATGTTTCCCCTGGCTGGGGAGTCTAGATTGAGAGGTCGCACAACACCAGGTTATAGTCCAACAGTTTTATTTTAAATCACAAGCTTTCGGAGTTACAACTCCTTCGTCGGGTGAAGTGAGTCCTCACTTCACCTGACGAAGGAGTTGTAATTCCGAAAGCTTGTGATTTAAAATAAAACTGTTGGACTATAACCTGGTGTTGTGCGACCTCTCAATTTTGTCCACCCCAGTCCAACACCGGCATCTCCGCATCATGGGGAGTCTAGAACCAGGGGTCACAGTCTCAGAATAAGGGGTCGGCCATTTCGGACTGAGATGAGGAGAAATTTCTTCACTCAGAGGGTGGTGAATCTTTGGAATTCTCTACCTCAGAGGGCTGTGGAGGCTCAGTCATTGAGTATATTCAAAAATGAGAAGTCGCACAACACCAGGTTATAGTCCAACAGTTTTATTTGAAATTACGAGCTTTCGGAGCTCTGCTCAAGTATATTCAAGACAGAGATCGATAGATTTTTGGATATTAAGGGAATCAAGGGATATGGGGATAGTGCAGGAAAGTGGAGATGAGGTAGAAGATCAGCCATGATCTTATTGAATGGCGAAGCAGGCTCGAAAGGCCAAATGGCCGACTCATGCTCCTATTTCTTATGTTCTTATATTTTCCCCTCAAATTCAGAAAGAAATCAGTTTTTACTGATTCATCACTCAAAAAACAAATCTGGGAATTTATAACAATGGAAATTGGTTATAAACTAAATGCAAAGATACCTAATTATCACCAATCTTCCATTTTCCAGTTGGAGAGAAGTTGTATTAAAATTAATGATACTTGGAAAATAGAACTTCATTGTCTTCTAAATCAGCAAGCAGGCTTGGTTCATTCTCCCAAACATGCCTTTTTTTAAAACTGATGCAGGGTGGCAACGACAGTGATCACAGAGAAGTCAGTGATCCACTCCACTAGTACTTCCTTGGTCTTCATGTTTTTTATACATGAATATAACATTTTCCACTTTATATGGATTGAAACTTCATTTATTAATCGTCGGAAAGATAAATGCCTCTGGGCTTAGCAAAGGCTTGAAATGCTGTTGGAGACTTATGGCTTGTAAGCTGATTATAGGGAACTGACTGTTGTTGATATTCAATTAGCCTAACATTAATTTGGAACTTTATATTGGCATAAAACAAAATTGACACCACCTCGTGTGTCAAATCTAGGAAATAATTGTATATTTTGGGAAGTCCACAGTTAAATGTATTTATGTATATTCCTGTATTCTTGTATGTGATGAATTATAAGCATTGCATTTGTTAACCCCTTCAGGGCCACACTTCTGCAACAGAACAAGAGTAGTCCAGTGCTAATTCCTCTTGCATCTATATTTAATGGTAAGTTGAAAAGTTTAACAAACACCATCTTGACAAATATATATTTTAAAATTCTCAGAAAATCTAGATAAATTGGAAGGAGTACTCAAGATGTGCCAGATTACTCTGTATGTGTGTGTGTGCATCTTTCTGCTTATGTGAATGTTTCACACACAAAAGATCAACAGTTGATCTCTGTTTTAATCATGGCTAGCATAAAATGAAGGGATGATTGAGAGATAATAACCAGTTGCGGTTATAGTTGTTCTACATTGCATAAAATGGACAGGACAGTATTAAGTAAAATATAGCAGCAAATAAGTAGAAATACAGTTGGAAAAAAAGAGGCAGAGGAAATGGAAGCAATGGCAAAACTCCCCCCAAAACAACTTGCATTAATATGGAGCACAAACTTCTGATGGCATTGTTGCACTGTTGGAACTGAGGTCAAGTGGGACGTCCGTCTTCCTTGACCTTGAGGTTATGGCACTGACCTTGCTGCAAATTGACCTATGCAGCGGTTTGCAGGCTGAAGCACTTTGGCACCTTCATCTACTTTAAAGGCGCTATAAAAATGCAAGTTGTTGTTGATCAGGCTGCAGCACCAAATAAACACAGGTTTTCTTTGTTGTAAATTGCTTTTGTTGGATATCATACATAATAAGAAAAGGGCATAGAGTCTTGTTCACCTTGTCCAGAACAGTAGAACCAGAGGGCACGGCCTGTGCTTGAAGGGGAATAAATTCTAACATCCCAAAAATGGATGGGTTGGGGTTGGGTGAGATGTAAAAATTTAAAGAATCTCAAACCCGACCCCAACCTGCCCACTTCTGGGTTTAACGGAGATGGGACAAGGGGCGGGCAGCCAACCTGCTCCCAGGAGGCGGGATGGCAATTTAAATATTATAATGAAGCTGGGAGCCTCACTTTTAACTTCCCTTCCAGGTTTAACACTGGCTGGACGGGTTTCCCAGGCCTTGGGAAACCAGGCAGCTGAAGGGAGGCGAGGACAGCTTCAGGGAAAAGGTTAAGTGCCCTTATAGAAGTGCTTGTGGTCCAGAAGGCGCAGGAGTGCTTCCCCCAGATTACCTGCTTCCATGGGATCGGAACCCCTCTACCCCCCATCAGACCCCCCCCAATTGGGGTTCGGACCCCCCACGGGGTCGGGGATCAGACCTCCTCCCACGCCCCTACTAGTAGCTGCAGGCTCCTTAACTGCAGCTGCGGCTTCCTCTAAAGTGTTCCCCGCCCGGCTGGAAGCCAAACTCGTCAATCAGGCTGACTTCTGGGCGGGGATCCTGTCCGAAAAAAATATTAAAAAAACTTTTTCTTTCTGTCTCTTTTATTTCTCTCTTAATCCCATCTTTCTTGTTCTCACTTCATTTTGCTTTCTGTACCTGATTTGACATTGAATTAAATATTCTAACTGACACTTCCTGGTTCAGACTCTGCGCTGCTCATTAACCATTCTTCAATCTGATTGGTTAAGGAGATACACAGTTGTTTGCTCTGTTCACACAGGTCCCAGATCCCCTGTAGAGGGTGCTGTGCCAAAATGGCTCTCTAATTACAGCAAGTTCCAGTGCAAAATCCCATAGAAAGTCTGTGGCCAAGTGCAAGTGTAATGAACAGCTAACGGCGTTTGTTCGCCACTGAGAGCAAAATCCGTCCCAGTATGATTTAAGATTGGCTTGACTTGCCTTGGAGGCGGTGCAACGAAGGTTCACTAGATTGATTCCTGGGATGAAAGGGCTGTTCCATGATGAGAGATTGTGTAGAATGGACCTATACTCTCTTGGAGTTTAGAAGAACGAGAGGTGATCTCCTTGAAACATACAAGATTCTGAAGGGGATTGACAGGGTAGATGCTGAGAGGTTGTTTCCCCTGGCTGGAGTGTCTAGAACCAGGGGGCATAGTCTCCGGATAAGGGGTAGGCCATTTAAGACTGAGATGAGGAGGAATTTCTTCACTCAGAGGGTTGTGAATCTTTGGAATTCTCTGCCCCAGGGGGCTGTGGATGCTGAGTCTTTGAGTATGTTCAAGGCTGAGATCGATAGATTTTTGGACTCTAGGGGAATCAACGGATATGGGGATAGGGCGGGAAAGTGGAGTTGAGGTAGATGATCAGCCATGATCTTATTGAATGGCGGAGCAGGCTCGAGGGGCCGTATGGCCTACTCCTGCTCTTATTTCTTATGTTCTTATGAGGCATCTGATTTTTGAAGAATTATTTTGCCTGGATGTCAAGTGAGAAAACAATATAGAGAGATTGCCATTAGCTTCATGGGCAGGTGGTCCTCTATGGTGCTATTACCTGTTCAGAAACTGATCAGGTGAAGCTTGTCTAATTAACATTAATGTAGGCAATATTATAAACTGGGGACAAGAGGAAACCTTCTTATCTCTAAACTTAACTGAAATTCCAAAATGCATTGTTTTAGGCCCTGCCAGGTGTAACTCCCTGCCAGTGTGTGTCAGATTGCTTATAAGCATACCATCAAAGAAGGACTCCATTAGGGTCATTGCTCACATAGCATTTCATCAGAGACTCCATTGAAAGATTCTGGGAAAACTATACTGATTTTGGACTCTATATTGTTATTGAAATATTTTAAGTATTGTGTAAATATACTACTAGTCACCTGCTGTATGCCTTTGTGTAATTATCTCATTTATAAATAAACTCACTTATTAGTTTTAGCCTGAATGATATTTATCTGACAAAGTTATATGTACTACCTTTTGAAGTGGACAGGATTATGTGATTGGGGGAACCATGTAAGATCGAGTGCAAAATGCCATGGAGTGAGGGTAATTGTTGAACCTGTGGCATGTTATTCCATTCCCATCATGTATAAGATTCAATTCATAGGAGCATTGGTGTAATGTGGGCACCAAGAGTGTTGGGAGAAAGCAAAATTGTAACATTCCCAAAGACAACTAGCAAATTTCTCAATATAGCCATAAAACAGTGACACAATTTCTGAGGAAAGACAATTGCATTGGTGCTTTTTAACGACTCTTTTTATTAGTACTTATATTACATTCGTATTTTCTTTGTTTGAAAAGATTGGCATAGCAGCAGAGATGAGGTTGATGTCATTAACAGTCTGCTGTTGCTACACAAGAGGGAACTTCTACTGTGAAATTTCCTATCTTTAGCATATTAACCTTGAGTGTAGGCAGCTGCTTTTAACCAATTTACTTTAATTGCACTATATTTTTTTGTGTTGAGCATAGACTGTGTGACTAATAAAGTCTCTTTCTATGTCGTCTGTTAGATCATATTTGATTTCAATGTGGGTTGTTTTTGATGGCTATTGTTCTTTGTGATTTATTGCAGTGTTTGTTTTTCTTATTTAATAAAATTCTTTCCACTAATCTTCTTGAGCCTTTACCAATATGGCGCACGGCGCATGTCCAGCGCGCAATGTGCGTACGCAGACCGATCACCAAATCGCATGCTTAGGCACCCACTTTACGCCTGTAAAACGGGTGCGGCATCAATGAATTTCTAGGCCCATGTGACAGTCATTGACGCAACTCATATCCACAGCAGTGCTATAATACAACTGATATCTTTGAAGGCAAGGTTGCCAATGGGGTAGCAATTAAAATTGGAGATGTGCAAGAGACCAGAATTGGAGGAGGGCAGAGATCTCGGAGGGGTGTAGGGCTGGAAGAGGTTACAGAGATAGGGAGGGGCAAGGCCATGGAGGGATTTGAAAACAAGGATGAGAATTTTAAAATCCAGACATTGGTGGACCAGGAGCCAATGCAGGTCAGCGAGCACAGGGTTGATGGATGAGCAGGACTTGGTGCGGGTTAGGATACGGACAGCAGAGTTTTGGATGACCTTAAGTTAATGGAAGGTGGAAGGTAGGAGGCCGGCCAAGAAAGAATTGGAATATTGGAGTGAAGTTTTGTAAAGCCTACTCTGAGTTCTGTACTGATAATGTCAAAGTAGGTTATTCTTTTTGTAGCTAATTTTTTTCCCTCTGGAGGCTACCGGTACTGATTATCTTGACCTTTGCCCCACAAATTGCCATTTCCCTGGGTGTAAAGATCAAGCAAAGGCGCAGAGATCTGCGTTGCAAGTTTTTGCCTCCTCTACATTAACAGGGCTTCGCAGAGTTTCCCTGTGGGGGTGGAACTGGGCCTGCACGTGCAGAAACCATAGACCTATCGCACTGATACAATTAAAGTTGGAGGAAGCTTTCCCTCATTTTTCTTTTTGTCTCCTTTTCCAGGACAGCTATTGCTGGGCTCCCCAGCACAGGGTTAATCAGTGAACCATTGTACCGTGGCCTGCCAAATGTGGGTTTGTGGGGGTGTAGGTAAGATTACATTTAAAATTTTCTCCACCCCCACCCCCTCTCACCCTCCCCAAACATGTTTGCATGCAATTGAGGGCTTCTGGCTGCTGACCTCCACAGGAAATATCAGCAGCCCTGGGCGTGGGTAGGAGCAATGCATTTGAGTGCATTGTTACTTTCCAGTCTTCGGGCAGAGGGGGAACCATGATCTCCTTGCTGGGGTATGGTTGCACCGGTGCAGAGTGCCCTCCTGTACCTCACCTCAATGGTCATTATTTATCTGTCAGCCTTGCCCGTGAGTGTTGGCAAGCTATTCCATCATGGCGGGGGGGGGGGGGGGGGGACATCACTGGTGAGCCCAATCTTGCCCTCACTTGATGCCCACACGTGCCCACTTCTGGTTGACTTCAGTACCCCACTTTTAACAGGGGCACTGAAGTCAACTGTAGCAGCTCGGCAATCATCCTGCCCAAGACCAGGTCATTCAGGACAGAGTGGCAGATTGAGCCAGGACTTTCCTGTTCTGTGTGACTCATCTGCTCACTGAATGAACTCACCGAACCATTGATGGAACCCAAACCCTTTAGAACTTATTGGTAAGTCCAAGTCTCAAATATTTGGTGACATTTAACCCACCTTACTTTCAAAAGGATATTAATCATTTAGAGCATCCAGAGAAAAGGGCCAAATAACGGAGACTCAGTGTGCAGAGTAATGAAGGCAGGCTGGTGAAAGTGGACACCTTTTCTCAAAAAAGAAAAACTAAAAGGAGACATGGTTGAGGTTTTTAAAATGCTGATAAACAAGTATAATATTGAATTTAAACTTTTGTGCCTAGGACTACTGAACTATCTTTTTCCTTTTTGTTTGTTTTTGTTTCACTGCCTTTCCTTGTAAATAAAGTTAGGCACTTCCCGTGTTGATGCCATGTGCAATCAGTCTATGTGTGAATCGCTGAAAGCCTTGCATTATGTCAGCAGTGGGATTGCATCCACTGAAAACAGAAGGATGCTGTTAATCTAAGCGGCTGAAGTGTTCTAGGCAAGCAAGAAAAAAAAATGAAGCCAGTGACAGGATCAAGCAGAAAGCCAATGCCACGGGGCTCATTCTGAAACGTGAGTTAAGTGTCAAGCAAAGCTAACTGTGAAAGAGACTGCAATAGCTTCTCCAGCACAACTTAATTTATTTTCAGCCTTAAGAATGGCTGAGCTGGAAGAAGCATCGGGAATGCTATTGCATCACATCTGGACTAACGGATGAGAAATTAGACAAGTAAACACACTAATTTATTGCTCGGGTGATACAGCAGAGGATAATCTCACATCATGCACCCTGACAGAAGATGAAAGTAAAAAAAAAAACAATGGCACAGTGATAGGAAAGCTCAATAGGCAGTTCATCTAAAAATGACTTACACAAGGGATAAATGAAAGCTGCCTATGTTACTGCTCGAAGCTGACCCACTGCAAGCACGACGAGCCGCAGAATCCACAGATGCAGCACAGACCAGAAAGTATGCCATTTTAAGCACAATAAGAATTGTAATAAAGCTGGCAAATATTATAGATGTAGACAATTGCCACACAGCAGGGGAAACTGTCCAGCTGTAAATTCTAAATGCCATAAGTGTGGGAAAAAACAATATTTTATGAAGGCATGTTTTTCCAAGCAAGAGATAGGTACCCCAAGTGTGTTTGGCAGTAAACTGGCAGAGCGTATTGCCCTAATAAAAACAGAAAATGCTGGAGAAACTCAGCAGGTCAGGCAGCATCTGTGAAGAGAGAAACAGAGTTAACGTTTCGGGTCGATGACCTTTCGTCAGAACTGGAAAAAAGCAGGAAATGGAACAGATTTTTAAGCAAGTGTAGAGGCTGGGAAAGGGGGGAGGGGATGAAAAAACAAAAGGGAAGGTCTGTGATAGGATAGAAGGCGGAAGAGGTTAAGAGACATTAAGAGATATTCAAGGCAAGAGGAGGTGGTAATGGGACAGGTTAAGAAACAAAGGATGGCTCTAGATGAAGTGTAAATTGCGCTGGCAGAATGAAAGACAGCTGCCATGTGGGAGAGAAGAACAGAAGGCACAAACAAAAAGTGTGGATAAAATATATATATATATATGATAGGGGCTGAGGTTATGATCTGAAATTGTTGAACTCTATGTTGAGTCCAGAAGTCTTTCATTCTGCCAGCGCAATCACCTGATGCTGCACAGGACACAGGGCATCAGCACCCGACCATATTGCTGCCCGGGAGGCCAGGGATGGCCTCACCGTGGCCAGATTTACTTCATTTGACACTGTACACCCTGGCTGCCACATGTTGCGCCAGGTTGGCACCACCCCACACCAACACTATAAAGCATCCCTACAATGACCAAGCCATTCCTTTCACACTCATCACCATTGCGGGGGTGGGGGGATGGTGGTACCATTATGTCTCACCATACACTGCAACTCTCTAAGCCACTTCCAAAGGTGCACACAAATTTGTCCAAGAACGTAAAGGGGGCAAAATTAGGTCGTGCCACTTTTGGGGCGCTAACTTTGCCGGGGCGCTACCCCGAAAAAATAGCACCCCCACACCGGAAATTCACTGGTAGTGCCCCAAGAGGGAGGTGGAGCGCTACTGGAAGCCCCCCGCCTCCCTCTTGGGGCGCTGCGAGTGAATATCGCGGCGCTACGTCACGCCGCAGCACTGCAGGCCTTCCTCCCCTTAGTAAAGGGGAGGGGCTTTGCGCAACGCGACCTGGGGCCCAGCTGGGCTACCAGGGATCGGAGCGCCGGCAAAAGAGCCCGGCACTCAAGAGGAGTGCCGGGCTCACGGAGCGCAGCCGGCACCCGTTGGGGGGCTTCACAGGAGGCCGGGGACAGCAACGGGGGCAGGTGCTGGCAGGCGGCCAGCAACAAAAATAGCCGCCTGGCACCTCCCCTTTAATTTCCGCCGCCCCGACCGCAGGTAGGCCCCCTTAGCTCTGTCGGACATATTTGCAGGAGGCGTTAGCGGCGCCGCGTCCGGGTGCTAGTTGCTTTGTGCCCCATTAGTGCTCTCTTAGGGCGCTAACGGGAGGCACAAATCAACCGAATTTCCCCCACAAAGTGTTGAAAATAAAGGGGGCGATTTTCCCAGCCCCGAGGAGGTGGGTTTGGTAGCGGGACAGTTGGCAAAATGGCAAAAACTGAGGGCGGGTTCGGAACCCCTCTCCAACCCGCCTCCGCGCAATTTTGCCGGAGGCGGGTTTGATGGGTGTGATTTGGTCCCGCCTCCATCAGTCGGGAGAGGTAGTTATGACCCTTAAATAGTAGTTAAAGGCCTCTATAATCCTATTTTGACAGGCCTTTGTTATTTTACCACATTTTCAGCATGTTGCACGGCCCTCCTAAACCACGCCAGCTAATCCTGGCGGGTTGACAAGTGGGTGGCCTCCTCACAGCTGCAGCTCCACCATTAAAACGGAGCTTTCATCAGAGAGCAGTTGCAGGTGGCAGAACTTATGTTCCAAACGTCTTTCAGCACTTTTAGGAGGCCTACCGAAGTCGGAGGTGCTGCAGCTTCTATCTCTCAACTCTGGGACCTCCTTGGAAGACCCTCTGCCCGCTTGGACTGAGCGCTTCCCCAATGGAGGTATCTGCCAGCAGCATGGGAACCATTTATTTCCTTTCACCATTGACATCAGATTCAGATGAGGAGCAGCCAAGACAGCAGCAGAACCAGGCAGTTCAGCAGCAACAGCAGCAGGAGCCCCAACCTCCTGCTCACCCACCGGATGCTGCACAGGGCAGAAGGCGCCAGCGTATGGAAGCACATCGTGCAAGGAATGCACTCATCCTGGCCAGATTTGCATAGTTTGCCCATTGTGGCACATGTGCTTGGCTCCTTCTTAAAACATGATAGACAAACGACATGACTCTCTGGCCTCCTTTCACTCTGACCACCAACCTGACCACGCAAGTATCTCGGAGCCCGCAATGTGGAGATGCCTAAGCCGAAATAACAGATGCCATCACGCCAACAGTTTGCCATCACCTAATTTTAATACATTCCCACAGGGATGGCATTTCATCAATAAACAGAAACAATCACCCAATCTGCACACAGATCGGGAGGTTATATCCCTTGCCAGCTGGACCCACACAGCCTTGGTTTCTTTGGGAGGCCTCTTCCTCCCAGATGAGGGGAAGAGCACCTCCCTGCTAGCTCTCGCCCCCTCAACCAGCATACCCAGCGCCTCATCCGAGAACCTCGGGCAGGCCCTTGCCTTGGAGCTGGCCATTCTTCAAGGAGATAACAGCTTGGAGGTGGTGCAGCATCGACCAAAAACCAGTGGAATGAGCCAAGGCAGCAAGCAGCCCTTAAATGAAGCTGGATAAGTGCCGTCAGCAGAGGCGAGTTTCAGTCCCAAAACACTAATTGGCCCAGGGGAACCCACACCTCTGAAATCAACTGGCCAATTAGGGGACAATCGCAAATTTTTCCCACCTCTCAGTGGAGGCGGGTTTGGAACCCACCCAAACCGAAACCCGCCTCCAACCCGCCTCCATTGGGAAAATCGCCCCCAAAGATTTCAATGTTTGACAACATATTACCAGAAACTTCACATGAACATTGGCTAAACCATCCAAGTGCCTACCCTTGTGTGTTGTTAGTTGGTATGCTTGCAGTAGGATGGGGGTGAGTGTGAGGGGGGCTAGTGAGATGGGGAAGTGATAATGTAAATAGAGAGGGATGGGTGGAGGTGCAAGGTAAGTTGGTGTGAGTAATGATGTGTAGGAGTAAGGTGGGGAAGGCAGAGTGATGGGGATGTGATGAGTGGCACAGCAGGATGAGGTTGAGTGTGGCTTGGCAGTAACGTTTCGTGATCTACTGAGATCATTGAAAGGTTTGCGCCACTGCAGCCTGGTCTTCCTGACGACATCCCTGCTTGTGCCCCCCTGTGCAATGTGCAACCAGGCTGCGTTGGTCTCCTGGGGACGTGTCTTTTGTCTATTGGAAGGGACGAGAAACTCCCTGCGTGCATAAGGAGGGAGTCATGGGAGATCCTGGGTGCAGCCGTGCACCTTTTTGGAGTGATTGTCAGTGTTTGAAGCTCCTCAATGCTGTAGAACACTGACAGCACAAATGTCAAAATCAATTTGGACATGGCCCCTTTAAGGAAACCGGCTGATGACGCGTCATCAAATGATGTCATCAGACTCGCTTCCTTTTAATTGGCCGGAAATCTCACAGGGTGGGCTTAACAAGCCCAATCAATGGAAAATTCTTCTCACACAGCGGGATGGAACTGGGAGCGGGGTTGCCATCCGGCACCTACCTCGGCCGCACTTAGCCCGACTCGGTAGGCGAAATCACGGCCTTTCTCTCCGCCTTCTCTTTTCCACAGGGTGTTGCCTTTCTCAACAGGTTCTCACTCCATTCCCCATAACAGGCTATCTTCCCTTTTCTCTTCTCAGCTCCCTTCTGCTCTCTCCGTATTTTTGTCCCCACATGCCTGAATAAGGTCCTTGTCTCACTGCACTTCCCCTTCCTCCCCCCCACCTCTCTCTGCACCCCTGCTCCTCCCGAAGACAGTTGCCATCCCCTGCTCGACCTCCTCCCGAGAGCTCCCCTCTTGCCAACCTGAACTCCCCACTCCCTTCCTCCCTATCAACCCCTTCCCTCTCATTGGCCTCCCAGTACCGGGGAGTCAGGCAGCCCAACTTTGCCCATGTGGTTAGAACAAACCTCTGGATGCTCGATTGGCATCCGAAGCTTGCCGGCAATCTGTCGATGAGGCCCAAGGCCCGAGGCCCAATTGTGGGTGAGCCCCAGGCCTCTGGCATGTTCTCCCAGTGCGTCACCTATTTCACGTGCAAAAAAATGGGGCAAAACAAATTTCCACCCAACAGATTTATAGTTTGTGTCTTTCAGTTTTGGGAAATTCATATCTTTTATGGCGTTAATTATGCCCCAATGAACAGAATTGATATCTAAACATCTTGCATAGTTCTCAATGATTCCTTGATTTTATTTGTTGGAAATAATTATCTCCAAGTTGTATTTGTTGGAAATGATTATGCCCAAGTGCTGTGTGAGAATAAGGATTATGTAATGAACCTTTAGCAATAGAATGGTGGAGAAATCTACTGGCCACTTGACCATTCTCTCAGCTACCTAAACACAAGGACACATTAAAGGAGAAAAATAATGGAAAAAATGAAAAATATAGGATAGAGTGTAATTACATTTTATGCGGGAGTTGAAGTAGATATCAAATCATTTAATTCTGGTTTGAATATGCTTGGTGCCTGTTTTATGCAGGAGTCTATGCTGCAATGAAACCTATTTTTGTAATGGTTTAAGTGGGGTTTCATTATTCAGGCACTGCTGTGATCTGGAGCTTCAAAGAGGAGATCACAGTAACCAGAATGTGAGAGAACATAAAAACAATGATCGTTTCAGAGATTAAAATGATTGATGAAATTCCTTTTCATTTCTTCAAACCAATACATTTTGCCTACTTTTATTTTTACTTCCTTTTATTTTAGAAGAGAAACATGTTTTTCATTACTCAAACATTTCTTTAATGGCTTCTTTACTGTTGAGTCTCTAAATACAGAATCCTAGAAATTGGATAGCACCGGCAGAGAGAGAAAGAGAGATTGAAGAAAGAGAAGGGATTGGAGAGAGATCATACAATCTGGACCCATTTGCGACTTTCAGTGATATATAGAGAGACACCCTCAGTTTGTCAAGGGAGCATTCAATACAGACAAATAGGGCTGGACTTTCCTCCTCCTCCTCATGTAGGAGGGTTGGGACAGGACTTCTGACTGCCACCCTGACCTCACTCTGATGCCAACCCAGTTTCCTAGATAGGGGTTCATTATCTTTATCGGATCTGCCACCAAGAGAGATCCCATTGCTGCCAGAGAGGGAAAGGTAGGACCACTGTTGCAGCAACAGAAGGGGGGCAAGGGATGGGGGCACTAAAAGGGCCAGAAGAGCCCTCAAAATCAGAAGTTTGATTTTTTTTTAAGCCTTGAACGGAGCTCAGGCTTAAATCAGGATAGATTTTGAACTGGAGGAAAAGGTGTCCACTACTGGGTCCCCTCCCTCTAAAAATGGCCTCATCAAGCCTTCTGCTGTTGGCCGAGGGATTCTCTCCATCCATATCTTGGCTGCTCCTGGGGTTGACTCTGGCAGTGGCAGACGGCCGGGAAATTGGGCAGGTTGCTAGGCCCTGACTCCCTGCTGTAATTTACGTGACAGTGAATGGGTGGCTGATGGCCTTCCCTGCTGGGGCGGGGGAGGGGGGCAGGAGAAAAGTGTCGTTTGTGGTGAGGCGGTGGCGGTAGGCCTCCCCACCTAATCTTGCTTGATTTTCCTCTGTTATGCCACTTGACTTTGCATGTTGTAAACTTGGAGGAAAATCCAGCTCATACTCTAAACTTCCAGGGATGTTTATGGACCACTTCACCCCTCCTCCAATTCCACTACACAAATAGACAGTGCCAACGTTGATCTACTGCACATAGGAATGCAGCTGAGTTGGAGGAATGGACACTCTTTGACCTGTTACTCCCTTTCAGGTCAAAGAGAAAAATGGAGGTGGCTAAGTATCAAAGTGGTAGTGTAAATTAGATTTGAGGGCTTCTACAATTTCAATCAAAGATATATTTTCCTTTGCCTTGTTTCTCAACATAAAACAGTATTAAAAGGAATAAATCTCAGAGAGCATCCTCATCCCATTATGAACTGTCCTGTAATGCCTAATTACAAATTCAGAGCGCTTGCACTTCTAAACTACACCATCCTGTTTGATCTACAGGTGGCTTTTATGTTGATGAGAAAAAGCAGCAGTATTACTAAACATCTCCGGAGATTTATCCCTGCATGTAAAATTGTACTTTGTTTGATCTCCAGGTGACAGTTAAGAGACAGCTGAGACATGGGCATAAAGAATTGTTTACCAGTCACACACCATGTAAGATCCTTGCTTGCATATAAAAACGACAGAGGAATAAGGAAAGCTGCTTTTAGGGACACTCACTGACAGTGACTCATCCTCAAATAATTCTGTCTACCATTTGTACTATAAGCATGGGACCAAAATTCTTATTTTGTTTTATGCTGGGGACCAATATGCCCTGTAAGCGGCGCTTTGTTCTGCGTGGACTGTTTCTTTTAATGCGCGATCTCTTTAAATTTCTGCGCGTGCTCGCTATTTACAATGGAAAAGCCGTTGAACGGCCTGTGCGGGACCTTTCTCATTACTGCTGAGAGGGAACATTGCTGGGGACATTCTTTAAAAGAATTACTCGCTGGAAAAAAATTATGCAAAAAAATGTTTTCCATTGAAGATATATTGTAAACCCTAAGAAATAACTTGCATTTATATAGCTCCTTTCACATGCCCCAAAGCTTCACACCCATAGTTAATACATAAAATTAAGCAGATTTTAAATGTAATTGGAAAGGGGTGGATTTACAATCTTATGCAAGTTCAGTGGAAGAGCTGCGGAATCCCTGACAAACAGTGTAAATGGTGCTTACAATGTGTTTAGAGTGTAAGGGCTGGATTTTGCCAGGCCCGAGGAGGCGGGTTTGAAGGCGGGTCAGGTGGGAAAGTTGCCACAAATGGCGTCGGGCTCCGATCCCGCCTCTAACCCGCCTCTGAGCAACTTTCCCAAAGGCGGGCTTTCAGAACACGTTTTGGTCCCGCCTCCAAGAGGCGGGATAGGCCCTTAAGGCACTTAACAACCACTTTAAGTGCCTCTATAATGCCATTTTGAGAGGCCTTTCTGAGTTTAACACATTTCCTGCGTGCTGCACGTCTCCCCTGGAACACGCCAGTTAATCCTGGCGGGCTCACAAGTGGATGACTTACTAACAGCTGCAGCTCCAGCATAAAAAAGGAGTTTTCAACAATGATCATTTGCAGGTGGCAGAACTTTCTTTTCTCAGGTCTGGGAGAACTTTTTGCAGGTCTACTGATTTTGGAAGTTTTGAAGCTGAGATCCATCTCCACTGTGACCTCCTGGGAAACTCCTCTCCCCACATTGACTGAGCGCTTCCTCATCTGAGGTATATACCAGCAGCATGGGAACCATTTACTTCCTTTCCTACTGGACCTCAGATTCAGACGAAGACCAGCCGTGGCAGCAGCAGAACCAGGAACAACAGCAGCACCAACAGCAGCAGCAACAACAGGAGCGCCAACCTGCTGCTCACCCACCTGAAGCTGCACAGGCCAGAAGGCGCCAGCGCAGGGAAGCACGTTGCCGCAGGAGATATCCCCAAAACAGGGTTTACAGACAGAGGATGAGCTACCTCAACATGAGTGAGCAGCAGTGCCAAAGGAGGCTGAGACTTTCGCGAGAGGTAGTGGGTGACATCTGCGCAATGCTGCACCAACACCTGGAGCCCAGAGGAGCGGGTGGACACCCCTTACCAGTAGCCATCAAAGTCACCACCGTACTCAAATTTTTTGCTTCAGGCTCATTCCAGGGATTAACAGCAGACATCAGCGGCGTCTCCCAGGTGGCCGCACACACTTGCATCATGCAGGTAACCGATGCCCTCTTTGCAAAGGCGCACAATTACATAAACTTCTCCAAGGATCAAGCAAGTATAACCGCGTGTGCGGTTGGATTTGCTAATCTGGCAGGCTTTCCAAGGGTGCAGGGCGTCGTTGACTGCACACATGTGGCCCTTAAGGCACCCCATCACAATCCAGCTCTTTTTGTCAACCACAAGGGCTTCCACTCCCTCAATGTGCAGCTGGTGTGTAACCACAAGAAGGAAATTTTGCATGTTTGCGCCAAGTACCCTGGCAGTTGCCATGACTCATTCATCCTGCGGCAGTCTAGTGTGCCTCCGCTCTTCAGTCCGCCAGACCAACTTTGCAGATGGCTACTTGGAGACAAGGGCTATCTCCTGAAGACGTGGCTAATGACTCCGTTCAGGAGGCCATCCAACGAAGCTGAGGAGCGCTACAACTCCAGCCACATTTCGACCAGATCCATTATCGAGCAAACCATCGGCTTGCTGGAAGATGCGATTCAGATGCCTTGATAGATCAGGTGGAGCCCTGCAGTACTCAGCAGCCAGGGTCTCCAGAATCATCGTGGTCTGCTGTGCACTTCACAGCATCGTGGCTTACAGTTGCCTGAGGGACAAGTGGCTCAGTGCATAGCCTCCTCAGATGAGGATGAGGATGAGGAGGAGGAGGAGAGTGAGAACGAAGACTTTGCGGCGGCGCATCAACCAGCGGCAGCAGCATAGGAGCACATTGCTGCCCGGGATGCAAGGGATGCACTCATCTTGGCCAGATTTGCTTAGGTTGCCCAATCAAACACATTTGGCTCGCACCTTCTTGCCACACCATAGACAATGGACAAGAACCTACGGCTTCCTATCACTCTGACTACCATCATGACAAATCCAAGTTGCCCTGAGCCCTCAATGTGGAACTTCCATTTGCGAAATGACACAGCCCAGTACTTCAACAGTTTGCCGTCACTTCATTTTATTACATTGACTAAGGATGGCATTTAACAATTAAACACAACAGAACACCCAAGTGACTACCCTTGTGACTACTTGTACTTTATCTTCCTCTTACGTGTGCTCCTACGTGGTGCTTCCCCTGTGGCTTCAGCAGATGTGGAGGCCCCTTGCTCACTTTCATGCTGCTCCTGCTGCGACACCTTTGGCGGGCGTCCTCTGGGGTTGCGAGCCTGTGAGGGCTCGCCAACAGTCTGCTCCTCCTGCGGCTGTGCAGGGGATGAGACGCCCATCTCAGTTGGGTGAGGACTCTGGTGGGGCTCTGACCGAGGGCTCCGCAGTGGCATGGGAGTGTGCGCGCTTGGAGAGGAGCCCCCACTTCCTTGTTGTCTGCCACCAACATCCCTCTCATGTGTCAGCCCCACTTCAGAGCTAGCAAGTGGCTTGACAGCACCTTGCTGCACTTCAGGGGTCCATGAGAACCCGTATCTGCTCTGGCAGTCCTACTCCAGAGGACTTCCATGAAGCTCTGGTTTCTCTGCTCAATAGCTGCCTATCGCCCCTCCAGAGATGCAGTCTATTCTGAACAATCACCATGTTTTCAACACTCTGGAGACTTAGCTCCTCCATGGCCATAGCCATCCTCTCCTCTACCATAGCCATCCTTTCCACGGAGGTTGCCATCCTTTCCATGGTGATGCATTCATGCGCCAATGCGTCCACAAAGACTCTGCTCATGTTAGCGATGGACTCCTCCATCCTCTCCACACTCGCAGTGACCCTGGAGACAAAACCTGCCAGAGACTCCTGCACCTGTTCCTGGAGTTCCAGCACCGCTCTCCTTCTGGATGGACCCGGAGGCACAGGATCGACATGCAGCTGAGCCGAGCTGGGAGAGTCCTGCGGCCTCCGACGAGGACTCTCCACTGCTGTCCCTGTCTCCACCACCTGCTGATGCTCACTTGTGAGCTGTGATACACCAGGTGACAACACTACTCTTTCTCCCAATGGTCCCACCGAGGTGTGAGTGTCTGCGCTGGTGCTGGGTGCGCTTAATTCTGCTGACGCTTTGCCCTCAGAGGTTGCAGGTTCCTCTGAGGAGTCTTCTGGCTCCGGCTCTTCCTCCTAGACAGTGGGGAGGGGGGTTGTCGATGGTCCTGTGGGGGAGTAAAGGAAAGAGTTAGACATGTGATATAAAGGCTGCATGCACATGGAATTATGCAGATGATCATAAGTTAATCTGTTGAGCATCAGAAGCCATATCAGTCACTCATGCAATGTAAATGAGAGAGATGCAAAACTATTCTGTCACCAGCTTGCTCTGATGTGCCCGTCTGTCCATCCCCCACTTCCACATCCTCCTCGGCTCCCACGATCTCTAGGGCCGCCTCCTCAGCGCTGGTGAGCTGGGCTATTGAGGGTGGCCCTCCTCCTGTCTTCGCCCTTTCCCTCTTATTGTGGGCTCTCTTTTCCTGCAATGAGGGACACAAGTGGAGTTTGAGTGAGAATGATGGAGTGAGTGTAGAGAATCCATAGCATAGATGCTTAGAAGGACACAAAGATGGAGTGAAGTCCCAAGACCAAGGGCCCTCCCTGTGTGTTGTTAGTTGTTGTCAAAGCATAACAGTGATAGGGAGTGCGAGGCCAGCATAGTCGAATAGTTAAGTGATTATGTACATAGAGAGAGAGGGATGGTTAAGGGTGCAAGGGATGTAAGGGTAAAGTGGGATGTGGAGGAGTAGGTTGACAATGCAGAGTGCTGGTGATGAGAGGCGATGGGGAGCAGATTGAGGATAATGGTGATGTTATACTCACTTTTCCAAGGTCATTAAACCTCTTTCGGCACTGCAGCCAGGTTCTGCTGCACACTGATCTTGAACTGACCTCCTGTGCCAGTTGCAGCCACACAGCTTTGGTCTGCTGGGGAGGTTTTTTCCTCCCAGAGAAAGGAAGCAGCACCTCCTTCTGAGCTCTGGCTCCCCCCACCAGAGCATGGAGGGAGTCATCATCAAACCGGGGTGAGGTCTTGACCCTTGAACTAGACATTTCAAGAGGACCAAACAGTTAGAAGATTAGCAAATAAAAGTTTTGAGGCAGAAAATGAACCAAGGCTGCTTGGAGCCCTTAAATGCAGCTGCATAAATGATGTAATCAGAGGCGAGTTTCAGGCCCAAAAGACTCATTGGGCCAGGGGTGCGCATACGCTGGGAATCAATTGCCCAATTAGGGCAAAATAGCTCAATTATCCCACCTGACCTCGGAGGCGGGAGCGGGACCCGCCGACCACCTGACCCACCCCCAACCCGCCACCAATGACAAAATCCAGCCCTTAGAGTCATACAGCACAGAAGGAGGCCATTCGGCCCATCGAGTCTGTGCCAGCTCTCTGTAGAGCAATCCAGTCAGTCCCATTCCCCCGCTCTATCCCTGTCACCCTGCAAATTTATTTCCCTCAAGTGCCTATCCAGTCTCCCCTTGAAAACATTGAGTGTCTCCGCTTCCACCACTTCCATCGGCAGCGAATTCCAGGTCCTCGCCACTCGCTGCATAAAAAAGTTTTTCCTCACATCCCCCTTGTATCTCTTGCCCAAAACCTTAAATTTGTGTCCCCTAGTCCTTGTACCATCAACTAGTTGGAACAGCCTTTCCCCGTCTAGCCTATCCAAACCCGTCATAATCTTGTACACCTCTATCAAATCACCCCTCAACCTCCTTTGCTCTAATGAAAACAAATCCAGCTTCTCCAACCTGTCCTTGTAGCTAAGATCCCCCATCCCCGGAACCATTCTGGTAAATCTCCTCTGCACCCTCTCAAGAACCTTCACATCCTTCCTAAAGTATGGTGACCAGAACTGGACGCAATACTCCAGCTGCGGCCCAACCAGCGCCCCACAAAGGCTCAGCACAACCTCCCTACCTCTGCACTCAACACCTCCACCTATGAAGTCCAAGATCCCACATGCTCCGCCAACCACTCTCCCAACATGTCCTGCCACCCCCAGGGCCCCATGCACACTCCCCAAAACTGTGCCATCAAGTGTACACTGCCTCTCCCCATTCCCTCTGCCAAAATGCATCACCTCACACCCCTCAGCACTAAATTCCATCTGCCACCCGTCTGCCAACCCTGCCAGCCCCTCCACGTCCCGTTGCAGTCGACCAGCATCATCCTCACTGTTTGCCCCCCCCCAAATTTGGTGTCATCTGCAAATTCAGAAAATCCACTCTGCACTCCAACATCCAGGTCATCCACATATATCAAAAAAAGCAGCGGCCCCAGCAGTGACCCCTGGGGAACACCACTGTCCACCATCCTCCAGTCTGAAAAACAGCCATCCACCACAACTCGTTGCCTTCTGTCCTCAAGCTAATTCCCCATCCAAGCTGCCACTGACCCACCCACTCCATGAGCTCCAACCTTGCCGACCAGCCTTCCATGTGGCACCCCGTCAAACGCCCTCCAAAAATCCATGTAGACAACATCCACTGCATTCCCCCATCAATCCCCTCTGCCACCTCATCAAAAAATCCAACCAGATCAGTCAAACACGATCTGCCCTCCACAAATCCGTGTTGGCTCTCCTCAACCAGCTCAAACCTCTCCAAGCGCCCGCCAATTCCCTCCCTGATTGTTGTCTCCAAAACCTTACCCACCACTGAAGTTAAACTGACCGGCCTGCAGTCACCAGGACCGCCCGCACACCCTCCCTTGAACAATGGCGCCACACCCGCCACCCTCCAATCCTCAGGCACCTCCCCCGCATCTAGGAAAGACCGGAAAACCACGGCAAGCTCCCCCACCATCTTCCCCCCAATTCCCCTAGCAACCGGGGGTGCAAGCCATCTGGACCAGGTGACTTATCCACTCTAAGCATACCCAGCCTTTCTAGTACATCCTGTCTATCAATTTTCACCCCTTCCATTGCTTCTACCTTTTCCACTTCTACCGATATTTTGTCAGCATCCACCTCCTTAGTAAACACCGATACAAAGTACTCATTGAGTATTCTAGCCTTGCCCTGCGCCTCTAAGCATATATCACCTTCTTCGTCTCCAATAGGCCCCACCCCGCCTCTTACTACCCGCTTACTGTCTACATGCCGGTAGAAGATCTTTGGGTTCCCTTTTATGTTAACCGCCATTCTACTCGCATATTCTCTCTTTGCCAATCTTATTTTCATCTTCACATCCCCTCGCAACTTATTGTATTTGGTCTGGTTCTCCCTTGAAGAAAGCCGATAAATCCCCAGGGCCTGATAATCTGCATCCCAGAGTGCTAAAAGAGGTAGCCATGGAAATAGTAGATGCATTGGTTGTCATCTTCCAAAATTCTCTAGATTATGGAACAATTCCTGCAGATTGGAGGGTGGCAAATGTAACCCCACTATTTAAAAAAAGGAGGGAGTGAGAAAACATCAATAGTAAGGAAAATGCTAGAGTCTATTATAAAGGATGTGATAACAGGACACTTAGAAAATATCAACAGGATTAGACAAAGTCAACATGGATTTATGAAAGGGAAATCGTGTTTGACAAACCTACTGGAGTTTTTTGAGGATGTAACTGATAGAATAGATAAGGGAGAACCGGTGGATGTGGTGTATTTGGATTTTCAGAAGGTCTTTGATAAAGTCCCGCATAAGAGGTTAGTGTGCAAAATTAAAGCACATGGGATTGGGGGTAATATACTGGCATGGATTGAAAATTGGTTAACAGACAGGAAACAGAGAGTAGGAATAAATGGGTCTTTTTCAGGGTGGCAGGCGGTGACTAGTGGGGTACCATAGGGATCAGTGCTTGGGCCCCAGTTATTCACAATATATATCAATGATTTGGATGAGGGAACCAAATGGAATATTTCCAAGTTTGCTGATGACACAAAACTAGGTGGGATTGTGAGTTGTGAGGAGGATGCAAAGAGGCTTCAAGGCGATTTAGACAAGTTGAGTGAGTGGGCAAATACATGGCAGATGCAGTATAATGTAGATAAATGTGAAGTTATCCACTTCAGTAGGAAAAACAGAAAGGCAGAGTATTATTTAAATGGTGATAGATTGGGAAATGTTGATGTACAGAGGGACCTGGGTGTCCTTGTACACCAGTCACTGAAAGCAAACATGCAGGTGCAGCAAGCAGTTAGGAAGGCAAATGGTATGTTGGCCTTCATTGCAAGAGGATTTGAGTACAGGAGCAAGGATGTCTTACTACAGTTATACAGGGCCTCGGTGAGACCACACCTGGAGTACTGTGTGTAGTTTTGGTCTCTTACCTAAGAAAGGATATACTTGCCATAGAGGGAGTGCAGTGAAGGTTCACCAGACTGATTCCTGGGATGGCAGGACTGTTGTATGAGGAGAGATTGGGTCAACTAGGCCTGTAATCACTAGAGTTTAGAAGAATGAGAGGGGATCTCATTGAAACGTATAAAATTCTGCCAGGGCTAGACAGGCTGAATGCAGGGAGGATGTTTCCCCTGGCTGGGGCGTCTAGAACGAGGAGTCACAGTCTCAGGATATTGGATAGGACATGATGAGAAATTTCTTCACTCAGAGGGTGGTGAACCTGTGGAATTCTCTACCACAGAAGGCTGTGGAGGCCAAGTCACTGAATATATTTATGAAGGAGATAGATAGATTTCTAGACACAAAAGGCATCAAGCGATATGGGGAGAGAGCGGGAATATGGTATTGAGATAGAGGATCAGCCATGATCATATTGAATGGCGGAGCAGGCTCGAAGAGCCGAATGGCCTACTCCTGCTCCTATTTTTCTATGTTTCTATGTTTCACCTGACATGCATCATACACCCTCTTTTTTGTTTTATCATCTTCTCTATCTCCCTTGTCATCCAAGGAGCCCTTGCTTTGGTTTCTGGGATTTCTGCAGCTCTTCCATTGGAGTTAACAATGGACAAGTGAGAGAACCTCTGCAGAAATTCACCCTAGAGTCTCAGACTTCCTAGATGCGGTTCCCAACCCACTGTCAAAAATAACAACTTTCCCACCTGACCCGCCACTGATCGTGCCCACTACCACCATGGAAAATTCAGCCCCTTGTGTTTTGTTAGGCCTAAGATTCTTATAAATTAAAAATGTTCCTTGTATAAGAGGGTGGTTAATTTGTTACCCAATGTAATACTGTGTCATATATATCAGGAAGTTCCCAATTTGATCCCTGGTTTGTGTTCGGCTGATCACAGTTACTTTGGTGCTAAAGACACTATAATTAGTCTGTCTCTCATGGTTCAAGAAGAAAATGAGCCTGACTTCCTATTCCTGATTGCTGTCCATTAACCCACGCTGGAAAGTACAACAGCAAAATACTGCGGATGCTGGAATCTGAAATAAAAACAGAAAATGCTGGAAATACTCAGCATCTGTGGAGAGAGGTCTGTGACCTTTTGTCAGAACTGGAAAAATTTAGAGATGTAACAGATTTTAAGCAGGTGCAGAGGCAGGGAAAGGGGGGAGGGGAGGAAAGAACAAAAGGGATGGTCTGTGATAGGGTGGAAGGCAGGAGAGATTAAATGTTGCAAATGGGGATGGCAGAATCATCAACAGCTCTCGTCTGAAAAAATAGGGGCAGAGGTTATGGTCTGAAATTGTTGAACCCGATGTTGAGTCCAGAAGGCTGTAAAGTGCCTAATTGAAAGATGAGGTGCTGTTCCTCGGGCTTACGTTGAGCTTCATTGGGACAGTGTAAGAGGCCGAGGACGGAGAGGTCAGAGTGGGAGTGGAGCGGAGAATTAAAGCGACAGGAAGCTCGGGGTCACCCTTACGGACTGAACGGAGGTGTTCCGCAAAGCGGTCACCCAATCTGCGTTTGGTCTCCCCACTGTAGAGGAGACCAAACGCAGCACAAGTCTGCGGATTGGTCAGCATATGATCTGGGTCAGCTACAATGCCCTCTCCCATAAGGGAATAATCTGCTCGTGCTCATAGTCCAAGCTCACACATAAAGAATAGTCTCTTGGGTGAAGCACTGGATGGTTTCTCTTGATGTTTAACAAACTTGCTGGAGTTCTTTGAGGAGGTAACGAGCAGGGTGGACAAAGGTGAACCAGTGGATGCGGTGTACTTGGATTAACATAAGAACATAAGAAATAGGAGCAGGAGTAGGCCAATCGGCCCCTCGAGCCTGCTCCGCCATTCAATAAGATCATGGCTGATCTGATCCTAACCGCCAATCTACTATCTATCACAGAACCATCTCCTGTCGTTGTCTTGTTCACAGATGTGATTTCCAGTTTTAAAAAAAAAGTAAAAAGCTTAACTGCAGACTGCAGCATTTGACACGTTGGACCCCCTGTGACCCCACCTCATTGTCTTAGCTGTATTCTGCTGTGTCTTTGATGTAATGCCTCCCTAACAGAATTGCACACACGAAATAGGAGCAGAATCAGGCTACACGGTCCCTGGGCCCGCTTCACTACCCACAGGGCCATGACCGATCCGAACCTAGACTCATGTCCAAATTCCTGCCCGCTCCCCGTAACCCTTAATGCCCTTTACTTCTAGGAAACTGTCTATTTCTGTTTTAAATTTATTTAATGATGTAGCTTCTACAGCTTTTTGTGGCAGCATATTCCATGGACCTACCACCCTCTGAGTGAAGTAGTTCCTCCTCATCTCAGTTTTGAAAGAGCAGCCCCTTATTCTGAGACTATGTCCCCTAGTTCAAGTCTCACCCGTCATCGGGAACATCCTCCCCGCATCCACCCGATCCAACCCCTTCACAATCTTATATGTTTCAATAAGATCGCCTCTCATTCTTCTGAACTCCAATGAGTAGAGTCCCAATCTACCCAACCTCTCCTCATATGACCACCCTCCTCATCCCCGGGATTAACTGAGTGAACCTTTTTTGCACTGCCTCGAGAGATTTCCAGAAGGCATTCGATAAGGTGCCACATAAAACGTTACTGCATAAGATAAGAGCTCACAGAATTGGGGGTAATATATTAGCATGGATAGAGAATTGGCTAACTAACAGAAAGCAGAGAGTCGGGATAAATGGGTCATTTTCCGGTTGGCAAACGGTAACTAGTGTGGTGCCACAGGGATTGGTGCTGGGGCCTCAACTATTTACAATCTACATTAATGACTTGGATGAAGGGACCGAGTGTAATGTAGCCAAGTTTGCGGATGATACAAAGATGGGTGGGAAAGCAAGTTGTGCAGAGGACTCAAAGAACCTGCAAAGGGATATAGACAGGCTAAGTGAGTGGGCAAACATTTGGCAGATGGAGTATAATGTGGGAAAGTGCGAGGTTATCCACTTCGGCAGGAAAAATAAAAAAGCAAATTATTATTTAAATGGAGCGAGATTACAAAATGCTACAGTTCAGAGGGACCTGGGGGTCCTTGTGCATGAAACACAAAAAATTAGCATGCAAGTACAGCAAGTAATCAAAAAGGCAAATGGAATGTTGGCCTTTATTTCAAAGGGGTTGGAGTATAAAAGCAGGGAAGTCCTGCTACAACTGTACAGAGTATTGGTGAGACCACACCTTGAGTACTGCGTACAGTTTTGGTCTCCTTATTTAAGGAAGGATATACTTGCATTGGAGGCAGTTCAGAGACGATTCACTAGGTTAATTCCAGAGATGAGGGGGTTGACTTATGAGGAAAGGTTGAGCAGGCTGGGCCTATACTCATTGGAATTTAGAAGAATGAGAGGTGATCGTATTGAAACATATAAGATACTGAGGGGGCACGACAAGGTAGATGCAGAGAGGATGTTTCCCCTCGTGGAGAAATCTAGAACTCGGGGGCATAGTTTCAGAGTAAAGGGTCACCCTTTTAGAACTGAGATGAGGAATTTCTTCTCTCAGAGGGTCGTAAATCTGTGGAATTCTCTGCCCCAGAGAGCCGTGGAGGCTGGGTCATTAAATACATTTAAGGTGGAGATAGACAAATTTTTGCAAGATAAGGGAGTGAAGGGTTATGGGGAGCGGGCGGGGAAGTGGCTTTGAGCCCAAGATCAGCCATGATCTTATTGAATGGCGGAGCAGGCTCGAGGGGCCAAGTGGCCTACTCCTGCTCCTATTTCTTATGTTCTTATGTTCTTATGATGGTTATGCAGTCACACGCCAGCACCCTGCCAAGTCCAATATTAAGAGCAAGGGCCAAACTCTGGGTGCTGCACGTGCATAAATGAACCTTATTTAAAAAAAAGCAGGCATGTAGAAGAAAATGACTGAAAATTTGATTGAATAATGGATTTTAAACAAGCTTTGACAGGTGTGGAGAGAAGTTAAGTGTGAATGGGTTTAGGAAGCGAGTTCCAGAGAGTAGATTCAAGGCAGCTGAAGGTTCTGTCACCAATGTGGAGCAGAGAGAAAGGCGATGCATCAAAATTGAAAAATAATTTCACATTTAAAATGCTGTTATAATTTATCTCCTGAGATCTTCTCAGCTCAAGAATTCTAATAGCTTTAATCATTATAATGGTAAATTCATGATATTTGCTGCTGTCAATCTTAAATTATAATGTGCAAAAAGAACATGCACATTAGATTAGCGAAGGAAAATGAAAATAGCATGCTGAAATTATTAAATGATCTTTTCATTTCCTCTCTAATCTAGCAGAATTATATCTCAATTTTGTTTCTGTAGGAAGTCATGATTATACACCAAGATGCAGACACCCCATTACGAATAATGTTGACCCTGAGAAAAGGAGAGGGATTGACCCAGACAGGGTACTGACTCTGTCACAAATGAAAGTCATCTATTTAAAAGAACCATTAACCTCTAGTGCAACGGGCCTATTGCACAGAGACTGCTGGGAAGCTTCCATTATGTTGTACAGGAACCAATCCGATGACAAAAAGTATTATGTTGCAGGCTTTTTGGATCTGTTGAGTTGTCTGTGATTGACAAGTGAAGTGTATCTTGCTTCCTCTGAGGAACAGTATCTCCTTAACACCAACAGCATGAACTTGCAATTATATTGCACCTCTAACGTGTACCAAAATGCTTTACGTGGGGTTGGGGGTGGGGGTGGGGGGGAGGGGGCGCGCAAGGGGAGGGGGGAGGGGTTGGAAATTAAATGAATAAATTAGGTAAAAAGGAAGAAGGAACAGATGCTGAGTCATGGTGGGAGAGTTAGGAGAGGCGACTGTTTCAAATTAGGGTCTGTCGGAGATAAATCACCTGGACCTGATGGCTTACATCCTAGAGTCTTGAAGGAAGTGGCGGTAGGGATTGTAGATGCATTGGTAATAATTTTTCAAAACTCCCTGGATTCCGCTAAGGTCCCGGCAGACTGGAAAACTGCTAATGTAACACCCTTATTTAAAAAGGGCAGTAGACAGAAGGCTGGTAACTATAGACCGGTTAGCCTAACATCTGTGGTAGGTAAAATTTTGGAGTCCATTATTAAGGAAACAGTAACAGGACATTTGGATAATCATAATTTAATAGGACAAAGTCAGCATGGTTTTACGAAGGGGAAGTCATGTTTGACAAATTTGCTGGAGTTCTTTGAGGAAGTAACATATAGAGTGGATAAAGGGGAACCAGTGGACGTAGTGTATTTAGACTTCCAAAAGGCATTTGACAAGGTGCCACACAAAAGATTATTGCTTAAGGTAAAAAATCACGGGATTGGGGGTAATATTCTGGCATGGATAGAGGATTGGCTATCTAACAGAAAGCAAAGAGTTGGGATAAATGGTTAATTCTCAGACTGGCAATCAGTAACTAGTGGTGTTCCACAGGGGTCAGTGCTGGGTCCCCAACTCTTCACAATCTATATTAACGATTTGGAGGAAGGGACCAAGTGTAACATATCAAAATTTGCAGATGATACAAAGATGGGAGGGAAAGTAGTGAGTGAGGAGGACATAAAAAACCTGCAAGGGGACATAGACAGGCTAAGTAAGTGGGCAGAGATTTGGCAGATGGAATACAACACTGGAAAGTGTGAGGTGATGCACTTTGGCAGGAAAAATCCTAGAGCAATTTATTATCTTAATGGCAAGAAACTGGAGAGTACTGAAGTGCAAAGGGATCTGGGGGTCCTGGTGCACGAAACTCAAAAGGTTAGTATGCAGGTGCAGCAAGTGATTAAGAAGGCAAATGGAATGTTGGCTTTCATTGCTAGGGGGATAGAATATAAAAATAGGGAGGTATTGCTTCAGTTGTACAAGGTATTGGTGAGACCGCACCTGGAATACTGCATACAGTTTTGGTGTCCTTACTTAAGGAAAGACATCCTTGCTCTCGAGGCAGTGCAAAAAAGGTTCACTCGGTTAATCCCGGGGATGAGGGGGTGGTCATATGAGGAGAGGTTGGGTAGATTGGGACTCTACTCATTGGAGTTCAGAAGAATGAGAGGCGATCTTATTGAAACATATAAGATTGTGAAGGGGTTGGATCGGGTGGATGCGGGGAGGATGTTCCCGATGACGGGTGAGACGAGAACTAGGGGACATAGTCTTAGAATAAGGGGCTGCTCTTTCAAAACTGAGATGAGGAGGAACTACTTCACTCAGAGGGTGGTAGGTCCATGGAATATGCTGCCACAAAAAGCTGTAGAAGCTACAACATTAATTAAATTTAAAACAGAAATAGACAGTTTCCTGGAAGTAAAGGGCATTAAGGGTTACGGGGAGCGGGCAGGAATTTGGACATGAGTCTAGGTTCGGATCGGTCATGGCCCTGTGGGTAGTGGAGCGGGCCCAGGGACTGTGTAGCCTGATTCTGCTCCTATTTCGTGTGTGCAATTCTGTTAGATGCAGGAGATGGTTCTGTGATAGATAGTAGATTGGCGGTTAGGATCAGATCAGCCATGATCTTATTGAATGGCGGAGCAGGCTCGAGGGGCCGATTGGCCTACTCCTGCTCCTATTTCTTATGTTCTTATGTTCTTATACTTTCTTGGATTAAGTGGTATCAGTTATTCCCTTAAGCAGTCTGAGCATTTTACTTTTATAGTGATAGGGAAATTGAATTCAGCTACCTTACCTACAATACTGAATAAACAGACTATTGCATAGAGATGGGTTTAATGAAAGCCAAATATTATACAATTTAAGAAAACTTTAAACTAATTTGCATCTTTCATTTTTCATTTTTTAGCAAATGCATCTTCATTAGTGCTGCTAAAAAAGGTTTTGTTTATGTATATTTAAATACAAATCTTTTATTTAGAAATCCTGTTCCAACTTAACCAATAATACTAGAACTGAAATCCTTCTGCTGGGCTCCCACTGTAAATGTGGCAGGAGTCCAGTGGAAGGGGAAATTGGGAAATTCCCAATTTTACATCTTTAAGTTACAAACCTTTTCTCTGTATATATTTGTTTTCTCCTAGACAACATAATTAAGATAAATAGATAAACTGAAGCACCAACCTTAAACAATGGGAACATTTCATATGCAAAGTTTCACTTGTCACATTTCAACCTACACTTGTTGATACTTTTAGCCAGTCTGCTCAAATTACTGATTGAGATTCTTCATTACTGTTCCTCCCTCACTGTTTATACATCCCTATTTACACTCCTAAGTTTATTTATCAATTCATTAGACAACAGAGAAATGGTTGCAAGATTCTATCAGCTCAAAGCGAGCTCTTGTATTGTATAATTAATGCACCATCTTTGTACTTGCACTTATTCTTTCATTCTGGACAATGAATACCATTCAGTTTGCAATTATGCTTATAGTTCAAATAATCTGTCATTCTTAACTATTCCTTTCTCCTCAGCTCTAATTCCTATTAGTTGAGTTTGTGTCTCTGCTTTGTTTAAAATATCAGTCTTTGCTGTTCGACTCCTTTCTGTATTGTACTTCTGTCCAGCGTCGGTTTTTCTGTGCCATTCTTGGTTTTCCCTGATTCAGTCCACAGAAATATTGACCAAGACTAAGCGGATGTACACAAACATTTTCTGTTTGGTATCCAGACCCGGCAGGCTCGGTTACTGATATATAAGACTCCTCGTGGACCTGGCCGCTCACACAGCCCTTACTGCTGATGATGTGGAGATGCCGGTGTTGGACTGGGGTGGACAAAAATGAGAAGTCGCACAACACCAGGTTATAGTCCAACAGTTTTATTTGAAATTACGAGCTTTCGGAGCGCTGCTCCTTCGTCAGGTACAGTGAGGGAATACGAATCAGTTACAAAGCATATATAGACAGAGAACAATGTGTCTGCAGAGATACAATCTGTCAGGGAGGCATTACATCAAAGACACAGCAGAATACAGCTAAGACAATGAGGTGGGGTCACGGGGGTCCAACGTGTCAAATGCTGAAGTCTGCAGTTAAGCTTTTTATTTTTTTTTAAAACTGGAAATCACATCTGTGAACAAGACAACGACAACTCTAGTCTCGACTCTAGTCTCGACTCTAGTCACATCCTGTAGCGTGACATGAAACCGAGATCCTGGTTGAGGCCATCCTCATGGGTGCGGAACTTGGCTATCAGTTTCTGCTCGATGATTTTGCGTTGTCGTGTGTCTCGAAGGCCGCCTTGGAGAAGGCTAACCCGCAGATCCGAGGCTGAATGTCCTTGACTGTTGAAGTGTTCCCCAACTGGAGTTAGAGTCCAGACTAGAGTCGTCGTTGTCTTGTTCACAGATGTGATTTCCAGTTTAAAAAAAAAGTAAAAAGCTTAACTGCAGACTGCAGCATTTGACACGTTGGACCCCCTGTGACCCCACCTCATTGTCTTAGCTGTATTCTGCTGTGTCTTTGATGTAATGCCTCCCTGATGGATTGTATCTCTGCAGACACATTGTTCTCTGTCTATATATGCTTTGTATCTGATTTGTATTCCCTCACTTTACCTGACGAAGGAGCAGCGCTCCGAAAGCTCGTAATTTCAAATAAAACTGTTGGACTATAACCTGGTGTTGTGCGACTTCTCATTCTTATTGCTGATGTCAGTGAAGTGGCTCCTAGTTGCATGTGGAGATATGAAATGAAGAGATTTCCATGTCGCAGATTAAAATGTCGGAGATTTCGCTTTTTTTCTGAGGGAGAAGTGCCTTCTGACTATTACCCACGATGCCATGAGGACCAATTTGAAATCCTGGCAGGAAGCCAGCGAGAGTGGACAGCAATCCCGTGTGGGCGTCTTCGTCAGATTCATTTGAATGCCAGCTGCTTGTCTGTTATGGGCGCAAAGTGGCATCTGGCTGAGGAGGAGAGAGGACGCTCACTGGCACCAAGAAAAGACTGCCGCAGCAAGGTAATTCCGGGAGGGGGCCTGTTGCAAGGGTCTTGAGGATGGGATAGGGAGGGAACCAGGGACAGCAGAGGCCCAGACTTTCCTTGTGGGACCCGGAGGAGCACTCCTGACCACACTATGGAAAGTTACTTACCTTAGCGGGCTTCACTGGTCTCCTGCCAGCTTTACCGTGACTGGCACCCCGCTCAGGAGCGGGTTAAAATGCCACCGGGATCCCATGTCTATCAGGCATCGCTGATTTACATTTACCAATGAGACTCCTGCTGGACTCTGGTGGGAGCTTCATCCATCGCCAAATCCAGCAGCGTAAAAATGGGGAATCAACGGGAATGAAATGGGAAATGGAACTGCTCTGTTTTAATTTCTGCCCCCCCTGCTCCCTTCCTGCTGATTGGGAAGAGTTAAAACTCCCCCGATAGAATTTCTCTGCTCAGCATTGCTGTGTTCAAGGTCTTTTTTTAAATTAATTTTGTTTACTGTATTACATTCTTCCTGAACCAATTCATTTACTTGAGTTTCTGAAGAATATCTTCTGAATGCGAGGGAGACAGTCGGCAAGCGACACAACGAAGGAGTGACGTCAGAATTCAAAGGTGTCGCTGGCACAAGGGAGCTGAGAGGTGAGTATAGGGTGAGTATTTGTGGTAAGTTTTTTTTGTTCTGTTTTCAGTATATTTCTGCTAAGTAGTTCATCGCCTATCTAGTAGAAACATAGAAACATAGAAACATAGAATCTAGGAACAGGAGTAGGCCATTCGGCCCGTCGAGCCTGCTCCGCCATTCAATACGATCATGGCTGATCATCCAAATCCAGTACCCTGTCCCTGCTTTAATCCCGACAGTACACATATCCCACCCTACCCCCGTAACCCCACGTATTTAATTCCCCCTAACATATCCCATCCTATCCCCATAACCCCACATATTTAATCCCCCCTTAACACTAAGGGTCAATTTATCATAGAGGGAGGTGCTGATTGGTGGGTAGCTGTTGAGTGTTTCCTGTTAAGTTTATTTCTGCTAAATTACCTCCATAGCCTGGTAAATAGAGGCATGGCAGGGCAGCTCAGTCCCGTGATTTGCACATCCTGTGCCATGTGGGAAATCCTGGATGCTTCTTGCGGCCTGGATGACCACGTGTGCAGGAAGTGTCGGCAACTGCAGCAACTCGAGCTCCGGGTTTCGGAGCTTGAGCGGCAGCTGGAGTCACTACAGTGCATCCGCAAAAGGTGAAAAATACTTGGAAAGCACGTTTCTAGAAGTGGTCACCCCGCAGTCGCAGAATGTGCAGGCAATGGGTGACAACCAGACAGAGAAGAAGGACCAGGCAGGTAGGGCAGGAATCCCCAAAGTGCATCTCGCTCGCTAACCGGTTCACAGTTCTGGCAACTGGTGGGGGTGACGGCTCCTCTGGGGAGAGCAGCCAGAGCCAAGGTCATGGCACCACAGGTGGCTCAGCTGCACAGGGGGGAGGAAGAAGAGTGGAAGAGCAATAGTGATATGGGATTCATTGGTTAGGGGAACAGATAGGCATTTCTGTGGATGCAGACGTGACTCCAGGATGGTATGTTGCCTCCCTGGTGCCAGGGTCAAGGATGTCACTGAGCAGGACACTCTGAGGGGGGAGGATGAACAGCCAGAGGTCGTTGTCCATATCGGTAACAATGACATAGGCAGAGAGAGGGATGAGGTCCTGCAGGCAGACTATAGGGAGCTAGGAAAGAGATTAAAAAGCAGGACCTCAAAGGTAGTGATCTCCGGATTCCTCCCGGTGCCATGTGCTAGTGAGTACAGGAATAGGAGGAAAGAACAGATGAATGCGTGGCTGGAGAGATGATGCAGGAGGGAGGGTTTTAAATTCCTGAGGCACTGGGACCACTTCTGGGGAAGGTGGGACCTGTACAAGCCGGACGGGTTACACCTCAACAGAGCCAGGACCAATACTCTCGCGGGGAGGTTTGCTAGTGCTGTTGGGGAGGATTTAAACTAGCTTGGCAGGGGGATGGGCACCAGCATGTAGGAGTGGAGGGGAGGAATGGGATGCATGGAAGAGTGAGTGTGTTGGATGGTAATGGAGAGGAAGGTAGTGCTGGAGGCACCATATTAGATAGGAGCAGACTAAGACTACGAAAAATTCAAAAGTGGGTTTAGAATGCATGGAAGTAAACGCACAAACTGTGGTGAATAAGGTTGGTGAGCTACAAGCACAATTAGCCGTGTGGCAATATGATGTGGTGGCAATAACGGAAACGTGGCTTAAAAATGGTGAGACTGGGCACTTAATATTCAAGGGTACAAGGTGTTCAGAAAAGATAGGGAAGGAAAAAAGGGAGGTGGGGTGGCAGTGCTGATTAAGGAAGACATTGTAGTGTTGGAAAGGGAGGATGTTCTTGAGGGGACAAGGACAGAATCCATTTGGTTAGAGTTGAGGAGCAAAAAGGGTATGATCACGCTATTGGGGGTATTCTATAGGCCTCCAAATAGTGAGAAGGAGGTAGAGGAGCAAATCTGCAGGGAAATCGCAGAGATATGCAAGAGCTATAGAGTGGTGATATTGGGGGACGTTAATTACCCAAATATCGATTGGGATAATGCTAGGGTAAAGGTTCAGGAGAATTTCCTTGACCAGTATGTTCTTGGCCCAACTAGGAAGGAGGCATTGCTGGATCTGGTGCTGGGGAATGAGGTGGGCCAGGTCGACCAAGTGTCTGTGGGAGAACACTTGGGTACGAGTGTTCGTCGTATCATAAGATTTAGATTAGCAATGGAGAGGAGCAAGGAACAATCTAGAGTGGAACTTCTAAACTGGAATACGACTAACTTCAATGGGATGCGAAAGGATCTAGCCAGGGTAAAATGGAACCAAAGACTGACAGGAAAAACTGTAATGGAACAATGGGTGATCTTTAAGGAGGAGATGTTCCAAGTACAGGCTAGGTACATTCCAACAAGAGGGAAGGGTAAGGGAACCAAAGCAAGGGCTCCTTGGATGACGAGGGAGATAGAGAAGATGATGAAACAAAAAAAGAGGGTGTATGATGCATGTCAGGTGAATTCTTCAAGAGAGAACCAGACCAAATACAATAAGTTGAGAAGGGATGTGAAGATGAAAATAAGATTGGCAAAGAGATAGGGCAACACGGTGGCATAGTGGTTAGCACTGGTGTCTCACAGCGCCAGGGACCCGGGTTCGAATCTGACCTCGGGTGACTGTCTGTGTGGAGTTTGCACATTCTCCCCGTGTCTGCGTGGGTTTCCTCCGGGTGCTCCGGTTTCCTCCCACAGTCCAAAAATGTGCGGGTTAGGTTGATTTGGCTATGATAAATTGACCCTTAGTGTTAGGGGGGGATTAAATATGTGGGGTTATGGGGATAGGATGGGATATGTTAGGGGGAATTAAATACGTGGGGTTACGGGGGTAGGGTGGGATATGTGTACTGTGGGGATTAGAGCAGGGACAGGGTACTGGATTTGGATGATCAGCCATGATCGTATTGAATGGTGGAGCAGGCTCGATGGGACCGAATGGCTTACTCCTGCTCCTAGATTCTATGTTTCTAATGGCGGTTAACATAAAAGGGATACCCAAAAATCTTCTACCAGCATGTAAACAGTAAGTGGGTAATAAGAGGCGGGGTGGGGCCTATTAGGGACAAAGAAGGTGATATATGCTTAGAGGCGCAGGCCAAGGCTAGAATACTCAATGAGTACTTTGTATCGGTGTTTACTAAGGAGATGGATACTGACAAAATATCAGTAGAAGCAATGGAAGGGGTGAAAATTGATAGACAGGGTATACTAGAAAGACTGGGTATGCTTAGAGTGGACAAGTCGCCTGGTGGCTTGCATCCCAGGTAGCTAAGGGAATTGGGGGAGGAGATAGCAGAAGGGCTTGCCATAATTTTCCAATCTTCCCTAGATGCGAGGGAGGTGCCTGAGGATTGGAAAGTGGCAAATGTGACACCATTGTTCAAGAAAGGGTGTAAGGAGAATCCTAGTAACTACAGGCCGGTCAGTTTAACATCAGTGGTGGGTAAAATTTTAGAAACAATAATCAAGGAAAAAATTAACGGGCACTTGGTGTGGTTTAAGCTAATTAAGGAGAGCCAACATGGATTTGTAAAAGGCAGATTGTGTTTGACTAATCTAATTGAATTTTTTGATGAAGTAACAGGGAGGATTGATGAAGGGAATGCAATGGATGTTGTCTACATGGATTTTCAGAAGGCGTTTGACAAAGTACCACATAGAAGGCTGGTTAACAAAATTGAGGCTCATGGTATAGGTGGGTCAGTGGCAGCTTGGATAAGGAATTGGCTTAAGGACAGAAAACAGCGAGTTGTGGTAAATGGGTGTTTTTCAGACTGGAGGATGGTAGACAGTGGTGTTCCCCAAGGGTCAGTGCTGGGGCCACTGCTTTTTTTGATATATATAAATGACCTGGATATTGGAATACAGAGTAGAATTTCTAAATTTGCCGATGACACCAAACTTGGGGGTGTGGCAAACAGTGAGGATGATACCAATCGACTGCAACAGGACATAGAAAGGCTAGCAGAATGGGCAGACAAGTGGTAGATGGAATTTAATACAGAGAAGTGTGAGGTGATGCATTTTGGCAGAAGGAACAGGGAGAGGCAATAAACGCTTAATGGCACAGTTTTAAAGAGTGTGCAGGGACAGATGAAAGTAGGTTAAATCTAGGAGTTAATGTGCATAGGTCCCTGAAGGTGGCAGGACCTATTGAGAGAGTGGTTAACAAAGCATATGGGATCTTGGGCTTCATAAATAGAGGTATTGAGTACAAAAGTAGAGAAGTTATGCTGAACCTTTATAAAGCGCTGGTTAGGCCACAACTGGAGTATTGCGTCCAGTTCTGGTCACCACACTTTAGAAAGGATGTGAAGGCCCTTGAGAGGGTGCAGAGGAGATTTACCAGAATGGTTCCGGGGATGGGGGATCTTCACTACAAGGACAGGTTGGAGAAGCTGGATTTGTTTTCATTAGAGCAAAGGAGGTTGAGGGGTGATTTGATAGAGGTGTACAAGATTATGACGGGTTTGGATAGGCTAGACGGGGAAAGGCTGTTCCCACTAGTTGATGGTAGAAGGACTAGGGGACACAGATTTAAGGTTTTGGGCAAGAGATACAGGGGGGATGTGAGGAAAAACTTTTTTATGCAGCGAGTGGTGATGACCTGGAATTCACTGCCGACGGAAGTGGTGGAAGCGGAGACACTCAATGTTTTCAAGGAGAGACTGGATAGGCACTTGAGGGAAATAAACTTGCAGGGCTACGGGGATAGAGCGGGGGACTGGGACTGACTGGATTGCTCTACAGAGAGCCGGCACGAACTCGATGGGCCGAATGGCCTCCTGCTGTGTCATTATGACTCTATAATATAGGTCTTCCTTTAACATACTTTTCTTTTCAGAAATTAAGAGGCAGTGTGTAGACCTTGACCATAGAGAATGCATTCAGTTCAATGCCTTAGTTGTGCATTTAACTAGCTGCCTTCCCAAGTGTATAGCTTTACCAAAAATTGTCCTCTGCTTTACTTCAACTACAATTGATGCCCATCCTTTGATCTGTTACGCGCCATCAGAAAGAAACAGGAAGATTTTAATCCTACCCACCCGATGGTAACTGGGTGGGCGGGCAGTGAAAATGAACGGAAGACTTATCCGTCGACGTCCTGCTCCATTCCTGCTGTCTTCTGAGCAGGCAGCAAAGACACCTGCCCGTTGGAGTTCCTCTTTAAAAATGTAAAGTCGCACAACACCAGGTTATAGTCCAACAGATTTATTTAAAATTACAAGCTTTCGGAGCTGTCGCCCCTTCCTCAGGTAGAGTTACTGTGAGACAATCTACCAGAATTCACAGAATATAAACACAGAGAAAATGCGATTCAATCTTTCCCTACATCAAAGACACACTAAGAGCACAGCCAAGACAATGAGATGTGTTCCAGGGGGTCCAACGTGTCAAAACACCTGCTGGCTGCATATCCTCTCCATTTGGGTTTGTTTCTTGTGTTTGTTTCTTGTGTTTGTTTTTTTAAAAAGCTGGAAAGACCGGCAACGATGTCAAGTCACGTTCTGTAACGTGACATGAACCCGATATCCCGATTGAGACCGTCCTCATGAGTGCGGAACTTAGCTATCAGTTTCTGCTCGATGATTTTGCGTTGTCGTGAATCCCGAAGGCCGCCTTGGAGAACGCTAACCCGCAGATCCGAGGCTGAATGCCCTTGACTGCTGAAGTGTTCCCCGACTGGGAGGCAACCCTCCTGCCTGGCGATTGTTGCGCGGTGTCCGTTCATACGCTGTCTCAGTGTCTGCATGGTAGATGTAGAATGTAAAAATGTAGATTGGGGTCTGATGAGCAGGAAACCGTTGTAGCTTTCCTGACAGGTGGATACCAGAATCAGCAAGAGTTCTCCTCTGGGCCCACAAGGAAACTTTAAGCTGTTGGATAAATCCTTTACCCATTAAATAGTTTTGTACAACTAGAGACAGCAATGTGTTTGATAATTCATTTAATTTATTATTGACAAAACATTCATCTTAAAACACCCTAATCAACATACAGAGTAGCACACAGCAGCCTTACATCTAATCACTTGTGTGTGTGGATTTAATGAGGACCCGTGAAGATGGCTTCTCCAAGCCTGTTCATGCCATCGGAACTTGAAGGCAGCAATGGTCTTTCTTTCCGTCTAGCTAAGTAAAAACAGGGCATCTCTTTTATACCATTTTCGTTTATGGTTCTCTTCCTGTTGGATGCAACACTTTCTAATGCTTTATGACCATCCAGTTGCTCAAGCAAGTTGCTAATCAGAGATGAGAGGCCCCATGCCATTTCACACCAGACTGTTACTTCCTATCATTGCTATCCCCAAGCCATGGCTTTGTTGTTAACAATCTTTGATATTTTCCTCATAGCAACACATTGGCCCAAAAATTCGGCTGTTCTCGGGTGAGTACTCAGTGCGTACTCACCCGTATTCATTCCCGAAGTGCCGGTTTCCTGCATGCACTGCGCATGCGCGGGAAACCGGCACTTCCGGTATGGCGAAGGGGGCGGTTCCTAGGTGAACCGCGTGCGCACTAGAGGCTGCGCGCACGCAGCACACTTAGATATTTTTTCAGGTTTCAACGCGAGGGTAAGTATGGAAGATTCTACACAAGTAAAAAGGAGGCGTAAGACCCCTTTTGAACAAGGTAAGTAGTTAATTAAGTATAATTTTAAATTTTTTTCAACAGGTTTATCTTTTTTAGAGACTTTAAAGAAAGGTAAGTTTATTTTTATAACTTTTAAAAAGTATTTTAATTTTTTCAAAAATTAAAATTTTTGTTTAAAGTGGTTAATTTATTTAACTATAGTTATTTTATTAATGTGATGGTTTTTTTAAAAATTTATTTGAGGTTTAGCTGTTCTTTTGGGGCCGATTTCAATTCACAGATTTGACAGGTCTCCTGTAAAATCTATGAATGAAAGATGGTCTGCTGCCATTGGCTCTCCATGGCCCACGTGATCCCAGGGGTTGCATCGCACTAACTGCGCCCCTGGAACATGCAAGCACTGCGCGCCGGCACTACGGAGAGGCCCAGGACCCGAAGTTCCTGCGGGGGCAAACAAGGACGGCAGACGCGGTAGGTGATATCGCGCGCGATCCTTACCCCCGCGGCAAGCCTCCGAATCGAATTTCTAGGCCATTACCTTTTATATTACCTGCTCTTATACCTCTGCTGTGATGAAAAGCCTGTGTTTGAAAAGCTTATGGGGGAGAAATTCATTATAGCCCCATTTGGGGCACTAAATTTTAAAAGTTTGGAAAATTAGCGCCAAGCGCTAATGATTCTAAACTTTAAAAAAATTTGGTTTTGCTCTCCAGGAAGGAAGTGGGGCAATAAATCAATTGCTCCACTTTCTTCTTGGACAGCAATCGGCAGCAGGCGGGGTGGAGACTTCAGCAGCGCTGCACACTGGGCCGTGCAGTGCTGCCGCGTTCAAAGGCTCCTTCCCTCCCTTAAAGGGAAGGGCCATCGCTGCAGGCTCTGCAATAGAAAAAGTACCTAGCTGGACCACCAAGGCAGCCGCGATCAAGCGCGATCAGCCCGGCACTCAAGCAGAGCGCCGGGCTGATCGATCGCGGGCAGGAACCCGCAAGAAAAAGCGGAACAAGAAAGGAAAGTTATTTTTTATTTACCTCAGCCACCTCGCCTTTAATCATCGTCCCTGAAGCGGCCGGCCGCCTGATGTACGCCTCCTGCAGCTGTCTGTGTTTTCGACCGGTGCTGCTGCAGGGGGCGGATGTCAATTTCGGGTCTGGGGCGCTACCGGGGCGATGTGTACGGCGATGATGTCACGATCTCCGGGCGAAGGAGATCGGGGCGGAACGCTGTAGTGCTGCCGCAAAACTCCCGCCGAATATGGCGGGAGTCGATGTCAGCGCCGCGCCCGGTCGCAAAGCCATTTGTGCCCCGTTAACGGGAGGCGCAAAGGCACCCAATTTTCCCCCCTATGTGTGTAATCAGCATAATTGAGCGGAAAAGACAAGCTTTTCATGAACACAATTTAAACCAAGTCTGTCGACATTACTGTTTTGTCTTTGTTAGAAACAAAAGTAATGTACAAACATATTGGTAATCTTACATAGCCTCTCCCCTGCCCCGGGCTCCCACTCTTCCTGATTGTGAGACACTCCCAAAGCCCCCTCTCCACAACTTACCTGGGTGCCGGGGACCATTCTTTCGGTCCTGGCCAGCAGCCATTTACCACCTGAAATTACGCTTCCGCCCGCTGTCCAGCTGTCACTTCCTGCCGGTTTTGAGTAACTGACCGGGGACATGCAGATGAAATCCGGGAGTTACAATTTTCCAGGCCTGAAGAGGTCAGAAGGAGTTTGACGCTTGCCTCACCCCCCTCCAACTAATGGCACTTCAGAGCTTAAAATTGTGGCGCGTGCTTCTGTTCCCTCCTGCCTTGTTCTGCAAGTGGAGAAGCAGTCTTGAGATGTTGGAAGTTTCAAGGGAGCATACAACATGCTCAAGAGCCCATCCTGCATCAGTGTGCGGTGTGTGTAAACAAACATGGGCCATGCAGCTAGGCTTTGTTGAAGGAGTCAATGTGCTAAGAGTTCCAGTTGCAATTTGCAGCTGGAAAATATGCCCTGCTGCAGTATGGGCATTGATATTAAGAATTCAAAGAGCTGTAAGATTGTCTGAGTGCTTGGCTTGCAGCCACAGGCAATGTGTAATAGGTT
The DNA here is from genome assembly GCA_030390025.1 of Squalus acanthias. Classification (NCBI taxonomy): domain Eukaryota; kingdom Metazoa; phylum Chordata; class Chondrichthyes; order Squaliformes; family Squalidae; genus Squalus; species Squalus acanthias. The sequence continues at coordinate 150,449,565 of CM059429.1, forward strand.
GACACCAGACACTTTCTGATATGCAACTTTTGTGCACGTACTTGTAAAAGAAAACTGTCAAGTGGGTTTATTCTAGCAGATATTTTGATAGTTGGAAACTTCTTGTACATCTGTTTCCAAGTTCTCTGGGTGGTGCTGTTGACATTAAGGGGGAAAAAGTGGGTTGCTTTGCACCTGGGCACGGTGCTGCTAACGCCTCCCGTGAAATTCAGCGGGAGGTTAGCCGCGGCAGTAGCATCCCGTGGTGCTGCACCGCCGACTCGAGCCCCGGCCGCAAACTTCGGTTGCGCCCCCTGACCTATCGCCAGACGATATGTCCAACAGGGTCAGAGTGGCGCTTTTGCAGCCGTGGCCGCGCAAGTTAAAGGGCAGGTGTTGGGCGGCCATTTTTTTTGGGCCGACTGCCAGCACCTGCCCCCTTCCCCTTTTTTCCTCGGGGTGCCGACCGCGATCGCTCAGCCCGGCACTCCTCTTGAGTGCCGGGCTGCTTTCCCAGCACCCCGCTCCCTGGCGGTCCAGCAGGGCCCCGGTGCGTGCAGCGCTAGGCCCCTCCCCTTTAATCAGAGGAGGGAGGCCTGCAATACCGCGGCGCTACGTGTCGATGCACGTGGCGCTGTTGCACGTAGCGCTGCGATATTCAGTTGTAGCGTCCCAAGAAGGAGGGGGAGCGCTTCCAGTGCCTCCTGCTTGGGGTGCTACCACTGAATTTACGCCACAGGGGCGCTAACTTTTTTGGGGCTCTAAAAGTAGTGCCCTGGCAAAGTTAGCACCCCAAAGGGGGCGCCACCGAATTTCTCCCCCCAATTGTCTTGCTGCCACAGATTCCTTTCTGGTGGAGTGGATGACCTGGAGTGCCGAACTGGGCCAATCCCCATACAGTTGCCTTTCACTGCACTAGCACAAATGCAGAGCTTGAAAAGCATGGTGTTTTTTGGGTGTCGCCACTCTATAGCTGCTGTAGAGAAACTTCAGTCTGTACAAACTTTAAATCTGTCAAAAGTGTGCTTACCTTTAGCTGCCGCTGCTGCAGCCCTTTAAGTAGCTGCAGCAGCACAGGAAGTTCTGCCCCCTTCACCCACTGTACAAATCCCCAGCGGTAGGGTGATTTCATACAGGGAGCTAGCTGTATACACAATATGTGGTCTGGCTTGAAAGTAACCACAAAAATGGCTGTATGGCACTTGGGTGGATACAAAGCCTGCCATTCATTGTTTCCATCCTTTCATGCTTAGAAATGGAAGAGCTCGCCATAGTGAGACTCCTGAAATAGTAATAGATGTTGTGCAGGTCATGGTAAGAAAAAAAATGGAATATTCAGCTTTTCTGTGCAAACATGTTTTTATATTCAGTCTTGTTCCTGCACATCTTCCTGCATTTATTGGAAGGATTATAAGTTATTCCTTTGAAGATTTATGCCAATCAAATGCTTCATGGTGAATGCACTGTTCTAAAAATATTCCATTGTTTGGTACAAAGCATTTTTTTAAACTCTAAATTTAATTATGAATATAATAAGGCATAATTTTTTTAATAACTTAAATAGAATTCCCAGTTCTCAGATTATTAGTTTTTTGATTCAACTAATGAGAATGATCCATACATCTGGGTCATTCATCAAATTGGCTTCTTTGATGATCATATTCATTCATAACAAATGAAAATGTTATCTTCAATTTCCAGTGGCATTATTTAATGTGATATTAAACTCTCTACCCTGAATTTTTCACTTCTTTCAGACTGAAAGGGAGGGGTGAAAAATAGAGTAAGAAATCATTACACCAGATCCCTGCCCATGTGGACGTGGAAGTGGGAACTCCACTCAAAGCCCTCCTAATTCTCACCCGTTGCGCCCACCACCCCCCCACCCACCCCCCAGCCAGTACCCGACATACTGCCTTGTCTCCTGATGGCCGATTCTGCCCCTGCTCAGGTGCAGGTGGAGCAGTATTTGGCGGGGCCCTCAGGGGCTCCAAAACCCAGAGGACAGAGGCCAAAAGCATCTCAGCAGTCAGGGCAGAGATCTGAGCAGCCTGCCTCTACCTCTGCTGAAGCCACACAGGATGCACCACATAGAAGTGGTAGGAAGCGTAAGTTAGAGAAATTGTATTTCGCCAAGGGTATCCACATGGGTGTTTGACAAACTATTATGTTAAGTTTCCTTTTTTTAATAATGCCACATAAAATTCATTGATTAGAACCACTTGCACGTTATTGCGTCCCAAATGCCAACTCGCCCTTTCATTTTTTTCATGATGAATGCCAATACATGACTGGACCCATTTGGTGGATGTGCAGTGGGTGGATGTGTGGTTGAAGGACTCTTTAGTACAAAGTGGGGGGCGGGGGGGAGGTTGGTGGTGGGAGCAGGCTGGAGGATTTAATTAGTGATGTTTTCCCATGTGAGTCACCACTAGCTGAACCTTTGTGCTATTAGGGCATCCCTGGAGTCCTGGGCAGTACTGTACATGGCAGGTCTAGTGATGGGTGCCCCATCTTTATCCTCCTCCTCCTCCTCCTCTATGTTCTCCTCATCCGAAGATGAGTGATAAGTCCCTTCATCCTCCTTCACCTGCAATCCTCTCTGCTGCGCAATGTTGTGCAGGACACGGCACACCATTATTATTCTGGGCACTCTCACTGGCGAGTACTGAAGGGCGTCTCCAGACCTATCTAGTCTCCTGGAGTGCACCTTCAGCATTCTGGTAGCTTGCTCAAAGATACACCTGATGGGCATGTGACTCTCCTTGTAGCACTCCGGCGCCTCATTAATGGGGTTTCTCACAGGTGTTATGTGCCAAGTTTGAAGGAGGTATCCCTTGTTTCCTATGAGCCAGCCCTTAAGTCTGCTTTCTGGAATGTTAAACTGCCACAGTATGAAAGCATCATGACAGCTCGCAGGGGATCTGGTACACACCTTCATGAACCTTTTCTTGTGGTTGTATATCAGTTGCGCATTGATGGAAGAGCATCCCTTGCGGTTTATAAAAACTCCTGGTTACTGTGGTGGTGCTTGGAATGCCACGTGTGTGCAATCGGTGGCACTCTGTACCTGTGGGAATCCAGCCAGAGAGGCGAATCTGTGTGCCTGCTCATTCTGGCTATTGTCATCACAGGGGAAGTTTACATAACTTCCAGCCCTGGTAAACAATCCATCCATTGCCTGCCTATGTGCAGCGGTTTGAAAGACCCTCGAGATGTCTCCGGTAGCGCCCTGGAAGGAATCAGAGGCAAAAAAATTGAGGACTGTGGTAACTTGCAGAACCACTGGTAATGCGTATTCGCCATGTCCAGCAGGTAGCAGGTCTTCTCGGAGGCTGCAAATGTCTGCGACCCCTGATGTGATAACCTCAGCCTGTGGAAGCACTGCTCTGCCGAGAGGTCAAGGAAACTGAGCGTCTGTCTGCAAACCCTGTTACGTGGGTAGTGCCTCCTGCGACCTCGACCCCTTTCCTGTGCACCTCCTCCTGTGCACCTCTCTCCCGTGCACCTCCCTCCCGTGCACCTCTCTCCCGTGCACCTCCCTCCCGTGCACCTCTCTCCCGTGCACCTCCCTCCCGTGCACCTCCCTCCCGTGCACCTCCCTCCCGTGCACCTCCCTCCCGTGCACCTCCCTCCCGTGCACCTCTCTCCCGTGCACCTCCCTCACGTGCACCTCTCTCCCGTGCACCTCCCTCCCGTGCACCTCTCTCCTGTACCCCTCTCTCCTGTGCACCTCTCTCCTGTGCACCTTTCTCCCGTGCCTCTCTCTCCTGTGCCCCTCTCTCCTGTGCCCCTCTCTCCTGTGCACCTCTCTCCTGTGTACCTCTCTCCTGTGCCCCTCTCTCCTGTGCACCTCTCTCCTATGCCCCTCTCTCCTATGCCCCTCTCTCCTGTGCCCCTCTCTCCTGTGCACCTCTCTCCTGTGTCCCTCTCTCCTGTGCCCCTCTCTCCTATGCCCCTCTCTCCTATGCCCCTCTCTCCTGTGCCCCTCTCTCCTGTGCACCTCTCTCCTGTGCACCTCTTTCCTGTGCACCTCTCCCCCTGTGCCCCTCTCTCCTGTGCCCCTCTCTCCTGCGCACCTCTCTCCTGTGTACCTCTCTCCTGTGCCCCTCTCTCCTGTGCACCTCTCTCCTATGCCCCTCTCTCCTATGCCCCTCTCTCCTGTGCCCCTCTCTCCTGTGCACCTCTCTCCTGTGTCCCTCTCTCCTGTGCCCCTCTTTCCTGTGCACCTCTCTCCTGTGCCCCTCTCTCCTGTGCACCTCTCTCCTATGCCCCTCTCTCCTGTGCCCCTCTCTCCTGTGCCCCTCTCTCCTGCACCTCTTTCCTGTGCCCCTCTCTCCTGCACCTCTTTCCTGTGCACCTCTCCCCTGTGCACCTTTCTCCTGTGCACCTCTTTCCTGTGCACCTCTCCCCTGTGCACCTTTCTCCTGTGCACCTCTTTCCTGTGCACCTCTCCCCCTGTGCACCTTTCTCCTGTGCCCCTCTCTCCTGTGCACCTTTCTCCTGTGCACCTCTCTCCTGTGCACCTCTCTCCTGTGCCCCTCTCTCCTGTGTACCTCTCTCCTGTGTCCCTCTCTCCTGTGCCCCTCTTTCCTGTGCACCTTTCCCCTGTGCCCCTCTCTCCTGTGCCCCTCTCTCCTGTGCCCCACTCTCCTGTGCCCCTCTCTCCTGTGCACCTCTCTCCTGTGTCCCTCTCTCCTGTGCCCCTCTTTCCTGTGCACCTTTCCCCTGTGCCCCTCTCTCCTGTGCCCCTCTCCCCTGTGCCCCTCTCTCCTGTGCCCCTCTCTCCCGTGCCTCTCTCTCCTGTGCACCTCTCTCCTGTGTCCCTCTCTCCTGTGCCCCTCTTTCCTGTGCACCTTTCCCCTGTGCCCCTCTCTCCTGTGCCCCTCTCTCCTGTGCCCCTCTCTCCCGTGCCTCTCTCTCCTGTGCACCACTCTCCTGTGCACCTCTTTCCTGTGCACCTCTCCCCCTGTGCCCCTCTCTCCTGTGCCCCTCTCTCCTGCGCACCTCTCTCCTGTGTACCTCTCTCCTGTGCCCCTCTCTCCTGTGCACCTCTCTCCTATGCCCCTCTCTCCTATGCCCCTCTCTCCTGTGCCCCTCTCTCCTGTGCACCTCTCTCCTGTGTCCCTCTCTCCTGTGCCCCTCTTTCCTGTGCACCTCTCCCCCTGTGCCCCTCTCTCCTGTGCCCCTCTCTCCTGTGCACCTCTCTCCTGTGCACCTCTCTCCTGTGCCCCTCTCTCCTGTGCACCTCTCTCCTATGCCCCTCTCTCCTGTGCCCCTCTCTCCTGTGCCCCTCTCTCCTGCACCTCTTTCCTGTGCCCCTCTCTCCTGCACCTCTTTCCTGTGCACCTCTCCCTGTGCACCTTTCTCCTGTGCACCTCTTTCCTGTGCACCTCTCCCCTGTGCACCTTTCTCCTGTGCACCTCTTTCCTGTGCACCTCTCCCCTGTGCACCTTTCTCCTGTGCACCTCTTTCCTATGCACCTCTCCCCCTGTGCACCTTTCTCCTGTGCACCTCTCCCCTGTGCCCCTCTCTCCTGTGCACCTTTCTCCTGTGCCCCTCTCTCCTGTGCACCTTTCTCCTGTGCACCTCTCTCCTGTGCACCTCTCTCCTGTGCACCTCTCCCCTGTGCCCCTCACTCCTGTGCCCCTCTCCTGTGCACCTCTCTCCTGTGCCCCTCTCTCCTGTGCCCCTCTCTCCTGTGCCCCTCTCTCCTGTGCCCCTCTCCCCTGTGCCCCTCTCTCCTGTGCCCCTCTCTCCTGTGCCCCTCTCTCCTGTCCCCCTCCCTCCTGTGCCCCTCTCTCCTGTGCACCTTCTCCCTGTGCCCCTCCTCCTGTGCACCTCTCTCCTGTGCACCTCTCTCCTGTGCCCCTCTCTCCTGTGCACGTGCTGATCCCACCAGAGGATGTAGTCACTGCTGTGAATGGTGATGGTACTTCTGATGTACTGTTAAACACATCCAACGTGCCTGCAATTTTAATTTTGTCAGTTTGAAAGCCTCTAAAATTTAGAAAAAGCTATATCCACACAAGAACTCTCTGCCAAACACTTGCCAGGGGTAACTGAGATACCAGCTGTAATGAGTGAGATTTTATTCAGATGGGGCAATCACAAGTTTAAATACCCACCTGAACTGTGTCTCAATCTCGCCTCCGTTTCACTAGCCAGTTTCCTGAGCCCCGGGAAACCCATGCTGGACACTTTAAATTTAAAGCTAAGTAAAATTCGATTGAAAAAGACCTCATTAACTTCGCCTAAGGATGCTAATTGCTGCAATAAATACCTGCCCACCTGCACTAATTAAAGCCCCGACTTTGGTGCATAGGATACTCACAGGCATCCAAACGTGCCTCCGTTAAACCCAGAAGTGGGCATGTTGGAGCCGGGTTGCGGTCGCGATCGCACATTCAGGTATTTTAACTACTCACCCACCCTCAAACCACCCGTTCTTGGGGGTTAAAATTCCCCCTAAGATTTTTAAGATATGAATAACACTGATTTGTGTTACTTACAGTCATTAATGTCCTAATCACTAGCTATCTGAACATCTTATTTTGACTAATCTCACAAGTATTTTACAGGCTGTCATGATTAAAACAGAATGTAATTCATAATTTTCCTCAGCTAATTGCCAGAATTTGGATAAATAAGTAACACTTCTTTTTGCTTCAATTAAGAAGGCAAATCTGTTTATAGTACAAGCCATTCATAATGGCATCATTCTAGGTGGAATGTACTGCAACAACAACTTGCATTTATATAGTACCGGTAACATCAAAAAACAATCCAGAAAATTTTACAAAGGAGAAATAGAGGCGGATATCAAGCTATGGTGGAAGAATTAGGGAGGTGACTATAAGTTTGGTTGAAGAAATGGGTTTTGAGAAGATTCTTAAAGCCAGAGATGGAGGTAGAGAGATGGAAGGCTTTAGGAGGGAGTTCCAGAGAGTACGGCACAAGGAATAAATTTGTTGTACTAATGCAGCACCCACATCACATAAATCTCTCGCACAGTAGTATATTTATGGAGGTGAACCTCTTTGGGGGTTCTCCCGATTATGCTCCATAACATTGGCAGAAGAGCCGCGGAAACCCTGGAAACCATTTACGCTGTTATCCCGGATTTCTGCAACTAATCCGCCAAAGGTACAGTGGACAAGCTGGAGAACCCCTGCGGAAATTCACTCCCAAAGTCTCTTATGTCTTTTTTGGCTTTTAATCTCAGTAAAATGAGGAAACCAAACCAGCACAGTTGTAACAGTAAATTTTGTAAAACCTCAACAGTATTAGTGATATCTAGAAGCAAACAACAAATACATATAAAGGGTAATTGTCCGAATTGGCACACCCAGCAAGGGACACTGCCCTCCGGGAGTGTATATTGGAAATTCAGGCATGTGCTGCATCAATTATTCAGCATTCCTGCTCCTCTTGGCTCCCTCTCTCTCTTCTAGAACCGCTAAGAGTATTAGACTAGGGTCAGCATGGGTCCACCCTTGGAAGAGTGTTAGACCATCAATCCACTCTCGGAAGCTCTTCACTCCACCATCTGTGCTAGGGGCTTATCAGGTCTTTCTTTTATACTATTTTTAGGGGTGGACCTGGGTAGAATATTGACAAGACCATTTAACCTATAGATGTTCCCCTTAAAACAAGGTGCCCAATGGCATGTCGAGTTCTTTGTCTAAACTTACAGATGAAAACCCTCCCTTAAGAGGTCTTATGCTTTTCATAGAAACATAGAATCTAGGAGCAGGAGTAGGCCATTCGGCCCATCGAGCCTGCACCACCATTCAATACGATCATGTTTATACATTTGGAAGGCCAATCCATCTGAATTCCTCTTATCTCATCCGTCCTTGTTCATCCCTGATGCAGCCAGTGCATATAGGCACAGCCTTGGGCCTTTTAATCAGAGGCTCATACTAGAGCTGTCTACTCAGCCAGCCGCTATTCATACTATTTCCCCTAATCTAACAGACTATTATATCCTGAGATGATACATTAACTCCCATAAATTCCTTCTATTCTATGTTCTTATACTTAATTAACTTCTACATATCTTCGCAAGCAGTTCTGTTAAACGAGCTCCAATTCCTAACTTAGCATTATAATATGGTTATTAGCGGTAATGGGAGAAACAGAGGCATTGGACCTTAGTTGGCCAAATTAAAGATACAGTCAGCAACCTTCCTAGCACACAAACAGCAGACAGCTAGCCTGGGAAGCAAGGTTATATGTGACTGCCACTGTGTGGAATTGTATTACACCTTCGCAGGTTTTCCAGGAAATTGAAACCACAGCAGTTCCAGTAAAACACAACTTATACTTTTTACCCCTTACTTGTTTCGAGCTCCAATACATTTTTAAAAATTCATTCCTGGGATGTGGGCTTCACTGGCAAGGCCAGCATTTATTGCCCATCCATAATTGCCCTCGAGAAGGTGGTGGTGAGCTGCCTTCTTGAACCGCTGCAGTTCGTGTGGTGAAGGTACTCCCACAGTGCTGTTAGTGAGGGAGTTCCAGGATTTTGACCTAGCGACGATGAAGGAACGGCGATATATTTCCAAGTCAGGATGGTGTGTAACTTGGAGGGGAACTTGGAGGTGGTGGTGTTCCCATGCACCTGCTGCCCTTGTCCTTCTAGGTGGTAGAGGTCGTGGGTTTGGGAGGTGCTGTTGAAGAAGCCTTGGCGAGTTGCTGCACTGCATCTTGTAGATGGTACACACTGCAGCCACGGTGCACTGGTGGTGCAGTGAGTGAATGTTTAAGGTGGTGGATGGGGAGCCAATCAAGCGGGCTGCTTTCGCCTGGATAGTGTTGAGCTTCTTGAGTGTTGTTGGAGCTGCACTCATCCAGGCAAGTGGAGAGTATTCCATCACACTCCTGATTTGTGCCTTGTAGATGATGGATAGGCTTTGGGGAGTCAGGAGGTGAGTCACTCGCCACAGAATACCCAGCCTCTGATCTGCTCTTGTAGCCACAGTATTTATGTGGCTGGCCCAGTTAAGTTTCTGGTCAATGATGACCCCAGGATGTTGATGGTGGGGGATTCGGCGATGGTAATGCCATTGAATATCAAGAGGTGGTGGTTAGACTCTTGCTTGTTGGAGATAGTCATTGCCTAGCACTTGTGTGGCGCAAATGTTACTTGCCACTTATCAACTCAAGCATTTGGGCATGGACTGCATCATTATCTGAGGAGTTGCGAATGGAACTGAACACTGTACAATCATCAGCGAACATCCCCACTTCTGACCTTATGATTGAGGGAAGGTCATTGATGAAGCAGCTGAAGATGATTGGGCGCAGGACACTGCCCTGAGGAACTCCTGCAGCGATGTTATGGGGCATTTAACCCATTAAGGTATCAAAGAAGCTCTTATTCCTGGATTTTGGCAAAATACTTTCCATATGTTATGTTTTAGAAATTCATACTTGAATGAAGAACATTAATGTTGGACAATGCCCAGTGGTGATTTTTACCGCAATTACAAAGATAAAATCATTTTTTTTAATGGATTCCTGGCAATCAACTGCAAATTATTTCTTGAATAGCTTGGAGTGTGATATTACTAATATTGTACCTTTAGTGTTTTTTTAATTCATTCATGGGATGTGGGCGTTGCTGACAAGTCCAGCATTTATTAACCATTCCTAATTGCCCTTGAGAAGGTGGTGGTGAGCCGCCTTCTTGAACTGCTGCAGTCCATGTGGACTCCTGCAGTGATGTCCTGGGGCTGAGATGATTGGCCTCCAACAACCACAACCATCTTCCTTTGTGCTAGGTATGACTCCAGCCAGTGGAGAGTTTTCCCCCTGATCCCCATTGACTTTCAATTTTACTAGGGCTCCTTGATGCCACACTCGGTCAAATGCTGTCTTGATGTCAAGGGCAATCACTCCCACCTCACCTCTGGAATTCAGCTCTTTTGTCCATGTTTGGACCAAGGCTGTAATGAGGTCTGGAGCTGAGTGGTCCAGGCGGAACCCAAACTAAGCATGAGTGAGCAGGTTATTGGTGAGTAAGTGCCGCTTGATAGCACTATGATTGAGAATAGACACATGGGGCGGTAATTGGCCGGATTGGATTTGTCATGCTTTTTGTGGACAGGACATACCTGGGCAGTTTTCCACATTGTCGGGTAGATGCCAGTGTTGTAGCTGTACTGGAACAGCTTGGCTAGAGACGCGGCTTGTACTGGAGCACAAGTCTTCAGCACGACAGCCTGGATGTTATCAGGGCCCATAGCCTTTGCTGTATCCAGTGCACTCAGTTTCTTGATATCACGTGGAGTGAATCGAATTGGCTGAAGACTGGCTTCTGTGATGGTGGGGACCTCAGGTGGAGGCCGATAAGGATCATCCACTCGGCACTTCTGGCTGAAGATGGTTGCAAATGCTTCAGCCTTGTCTTTTGCACTTGCATGCTGGGCTCCACCATCATTGAGGATGGGGATATTCATGGAGCCTCCTCTTCTCGTTTGTTGTTTAATTGTCCACCACCATTTACGACTGGATGTGGTAGGACTGCAGAACTTTGAGCTGATCCATTGATCATCTAAACACAGTATTATTCATGCCACAATTTCATTCGCGTAACCATATATATTTTAGGTACCCCTAATTTCTAACGGACTCCTCACCTTGAGAGGGAGAAAATCTCCACTTCGACCTCTCATTTTTGGCCCTCTACCAACCATGCCAACTCTAGATTATTGGTTAAACAGTTCAATCGGTGTGTCTATTTCAGGTTAGTTAAGTGAATGTGAAGTGGAGACTTTCCCAATTTTTTCACAATCCACACACTTGAGGGGGAGGAGCAGTCTCCAACCCCTCACTTAAATTAAATTCACTGTTCCGGTGTTCCAATTCTGCCCCGCCTGGGGTATCCTCTGTTTCTTTTATCTTTCCTGATCTTACCCCACCTGGGGTCTCCTCTTCTTCGTCTTGGATCTTCTCCTTCAGTGTGCTCAATTAATTTGTTAGTGCTGGTTAGTCATAGGCATGAGTACACAATTGGCTAATGTGCAGACAAGAAAACAGACATGTAAAGAAAGCTACAGTTTAACATCTAATCAACAAATCATGGACTTAAAAGATTCTACAGATCTCTCTTTGACGCGTATCCATCTTGTGGATAATTTTTGCTAAATTCATTTCTCCCTAACCTTTAATTGTCCCCAATCCAAATACTATGTCTCTTTTTACTTAAAGTTTAATTCCTCTGACAGGTACCAGTGTGTTTAACTCCATTCTGATTGTATCAAAGTCAGTTTCTCTTTGGACTATGTGTCAATGCCGTGGTGATTTAAAAAGTTGTCTCGCTCTCCTGAGCCACATTAACCATTTCATGTCTTGCTGTTGTCAATTAACTGAGCATGTCTGAGACCCGTTCTTCAGTGCACATTCACCATGCATTTCCGCATGCTAATTGCTTCATATGTAACAAATCACGCCTGTGCATACATACCAGCATCTCAATATCATGCCACACATGCCATCCGATACAAGCCATTCTTGGGCTTTCAGGTGATTTTACCAAAAGATCGTAGTCGTCTGGAGATCTTTGCTCATCTCCCACTTCATGGTCCCGATGTCTCGGGTAGTGGCCAGGCTATCAAATTCAGTTTCTTAAAAAGTTCATTATAGGCAAGGGCACAACTGTCTCCAAGAGAAAGCTATCAATTTACTATTCTTAATAACACTTTCCTGACTTTCACTAGAATGTACATTAATACCAGATTGCACCCAGGTGATTTATGCCAATTCACCTAAGAAAATGATTCCCATTTAGTGGTGTAATGAAACATTTCCTGTTTCTATCTTACATCTTAAGTGGGACATTCCATTAATTACTATTCATATGTCATTCATGAGCCCTGGAGGAACTTTACTGCCCAATACAATATTAAAGATAGAAAACATAGATCAAACATTCCCACTTGGTCCCAGTTATTAACACATTTTATTTTTTAAATCTTTATAACCCGCTACATTGTGCCAGAGTCCATTTTATCATTTCAAACTTATCCCAAATCCAAACAGCAGTATTGTTGGACTGACAGGTTTTGTCAATGTTCAACTTTATTTCCCCAAAAACTTTCTCCCTTGATACACAGCAATTGGCAGGATCACCGAGACTGCTCTCAACCTCCAAAGTCCCATTTTAATGAAAATTTGACTATCCCCTTAAACTTTAGTTAGATTTTCCCTTCTTGAGTGCTTGAAACAGCAACTCATATCAATTTTATTTTTATCAATTTATCTTATCAATTCCAATTTCAGAAACAAGCTTGGTGGTTTGCATGGCGTTTTACCATTGGAGACAGAAGTGCTCGCAATTAGTTTAAAAGGTAACTTCCATATAACAAAAGAAAGCGGAGAATCCATTGTGGCTCTGCTTAAGAGCCCAAGGGGTTAATTTGTCAAATCATTAAATTCCTTCTGCACTGTGGGGAAAATATCCACTTAAAATTAAGAACCTTAAATTTAATAATATCCAATATATAAATTTCATTCAGCAATACAAAAGTTGTTGCTTCGTGAATTTTTAAAAAAAGCAGCTGTCAGCGGAAAGGGTTAACTCCTTTGCAGGTTTGTAAGAAGGCGGAGCAAATATCGTCAGATGCACGCAATTGCGTCACTTCACGTAAATTTAAAGAAAAACTTTCCCGATCGAAACTGAATATCAGGCACGGCGTATAACGGGCGGCCGATCCCATACCGCCCGCTTTGCGCAACTGCCCGAGACGAATTTCTTGGCCCAATTGTTATTGAACTTTTTTGCATTTTTTTTTAAAGACGTTTCCAAACCCAAGATTTTCCAGTACAACCAAGATGTTTAACAAGCAGAATCACCTCCAAAGTCCCAAAATTCCACTTCATGAAACATTTCAGAAATTCAAAACTGCCAATTTTTAAAAAAATGTGAGAATCTCTTGTCCGGAACTAGAAACTCTCACATAATTTAAAATAATAACCAGAATTTCACTGTGGATACAATGTAAGTCAGGTTTTTACAATTTAATAGGATAGTTTACTTCAATAATTCCAATTTGATTCAGACCAATATTTTATTAACTAAACACAATCCAGAACAGATGAAATAAAACAAAATAGCACATGCTTACACAAACCCAGTAAATTACATCATATTTCTCTTTATTCTTTCTTCAGATGCCTTTCCAAATGACTGCAAAAATACTGAATATAACTGGAGAAAAATTAGTTTTCACATTTAAACAAAAATCATAAACATTCTACACCAAAGGAAAAAAGAGGTGGAGCTTCACTCAGCTTGTAGCTTGAAACATTCATACAGGCTTTTTTTTAAGGGGACACTACACTGAAAGTAGAAAAGGGATAGAATCTTTCCCTTTCCTTTCTTTATTTCATCATAGACTCATTTTTTTTCTTTGAACCCAATTTACAATTTCTGATTACTTTTTACTTGTCAAAAACTTAGAGGGTGGGGTCTCAGACTTGCAGTAACCAAATTAAGAAAACAGTGCTTTGTAACCATTCGAATTGATTTAAAACAAGACCACAGATTTTTAATTTAAAGGCAATAGCAATTTTTTTTTTTTACCAATAATCCAATTAAAACAAAGTACTGTACTTTGAAAAGTCAAGATTCATTTTCTACCAGACACCATCAGACACCATGGCAACCGTAACTTCAAGGCTGAAGCCTATCTTTTGTAAAACAAACTGCCTCTGATTTACAGTTGTACAAGCCGTCCCAGTTAAAACAAATCCATACCAGCGTTTTTAACTTAAAATGTAAATCACCAATTTTTCCCCACTTCTAGGGTCACAATCTTAAATTGAAATGAACATACTCAACATATTCACACTTACTTAAAACTTCCAACATCCAAGACAAGACTGCAATGAGTTAAACAGCGTTTAGCTCTATGCACAGAAAAGTGGGTGGAGCTAAAACAAACATAACAGCACTTTCTTTTAAAGACAGACTTTCAGACAAAAGGAATACTGTAACTTCTTAAACATTCATAGTCAGGAAAACTTCCACCCTTTAACACAAACTGAAATTCCAGCATTCTTTAAAGTTACTTTCACTCAGCAAATCTTCTTGTGTTTTATTTTTCTTGGCACAGAAGCTGGTAGCCTCAGTTTTGGTTTCAACTTTAAGTTTCTTTTTTTTCCGCCTTTTAAACTGTAGTCTCAGCAGCTTTTCCTGGCTCCCCAATTCCCTGTTTTTTCCCTTCCTTTGCTGAGTTTTCAGATGGGTTAGCATGCAGCCTCGATCTTTTTCCCTCTCTATCTCCCACTGTCTCTCCTGCTCTTCATGCTTCTCCTCTCTCACCTGTTCATCTCTCAAGTCTCCACGCTTCGCGCATAGGTGGGTTGCATAAGCCAGCATAATCTGGCTTCTTTAAGTTTAATTTTTTTCTCATTCACTTGGGATTCTATCACATCCAAGAGCTTGGAGTAACTAAATCCATCCTTCTGGATGACTCCGAAAACCTTGCGGGCCCGCGGGACCACCAGCTTCTCTGAGAGTCCGTTTGCGATTTTATCTCTATAATAAGCACCCGCCATTTTGGTTTTGGTTTCAGTGACAAAATGCACCCTCTTTAAAAGGTTTTCCCACCCGGTCGCAATGCTTGGGTCCAGACCACATACACCGTATATAGACCGAGCCCGTCCCCAACTCATTTCAATAACAACAACCCTTTTGCACTCTTTGCTGGCTCGCCAATTTCTTGAGATTAACTTATCTCTGGTCTTTCAAATAATCATGATTGAGTGCAAACCAGTATGGTGGGTATGTTGTGTTTAATCGGAGTTAGAGACGGATATAACACTAGATATACAGCAAAAGCATACGACCGTGACAAGTAGCAGCTGGTACTGGTCCCGATCGGACAGACGGCTGGCGTGCGCGAACAGCTCTTCAGCTTAGGCCTCTCTCTCTCTTCTAGAACCGCCAAGAGTGTTAGACTAGGGTCAGCATGGGTCCACCCTCGGAAGAGTGTTAGACCATCAATCCACTCTCGGAAGCTCTTCACTCCACCGTCTGTGCTAGGGGCTTTTCAGCCCTTCTTTTATACTATTTTTAGGGGTGGACCTGGGGTAGAATATTGACAAGACCATTTAACCTATAGATGTTCCCCTTAAAACAAGGTGCCCAATGGCATGTCGAGTTCTTTGTCTAAACTTACAGATGAAAACCCTCCCTTAAGGGGTCTTATGCTTTTCCTCACAGGTCTTTCTTGTCTATACATTTGGAAGGCCAATCCATCTGAATTCTTCTTATCTTGTCCGTCCTTGTCCTCCCTGTTGCAGCCAGTACGTACCAGGCACAGCCTTGGGCCTTTTAATCAGAGGCCCATACTAGAGCTGTCTACTCAGCCAGCCGCTATTCAAACTATTTTCCCCTAATCTAACAGACTATTCTATCCTGAGATGATACATTAACTCCCATAAATACCTTCTATTCTATGTTCTTATACTTAATTAACTTCTACACATCTTCTCAAGCAGTTCTGTTAAATGAGCTCCAATTGCTAACTTAGCATTATAATATGGTTATTAGCAATAAAGGGAGAAACATAGGTATTGGGCCTTAGTTGGCCAAATTAAAGATACAGTCAGCAACCTTCCTAGCACACAAAAAGAAGACAGCTAGCCTGGGATGCAAGGTCCTATGTGACTATCACTGTGTGGAATGTTATAACATCTTCGCAAGTTTTCCAGGAAAATAAAACCTCAGCAGTTCCAGTAAAACATAACTTATACATTAACCCCTTACTTGTCTCGAGCTCTAATACAATCATCTAAACACAGTGTTATTTGCGCCACAATTTCATTTGCATAACCAAATACATTTTAGGTACCCCTAATTTCTAACACCCCATGGCTGTGGACAATGCCGTCAAGGGGTAGCATGTAGAGGAGGAAAATAAGGAGGCTGAGGGTAGATCCTTAGAGGACTCCAGAGATAATGGTGCAGGGATGGGAAGAGAAGCCATTGCTGGACCTATATTTTGATAGATAATAGCGGAAACAAGTGACAATAGTCCCACTGAGCTGAACAAATGGAAGAGAGGCATTGTAGGAGGATGGTATGGTCGGCCTTGTCAAAGGCTGCAGACAGGTCAAGAAGGACAAGTAGGAATAGTGTACCAGAGTCACAGTGATAGAGGATGTCATTTGTGACTTTGATTAGGGCCATTTCAGTGCTGTGGCAGGGGCAGAAATCTGATTGGAGATTCAAACAGGGAGTTGGGGGAAAGATGGGCATCGATTTAGAAGGTTGAGAGCACAATCAAGGACCTTAGAACAGAAGGGTCGAGGGTGGCATTTTTGGGTAGGAGGAGGTAATTATGGCTGTTTTGAAAGAGAGGGGGATAGTACCTGAGGAGAGGGAGCCATTTACAATGGGCCAGAAATTTGGCTGCTGTCGGGTGAGTACGCGCTGTGTACTCACCTGTAAGGCCATCTGAAGTGTCGGTTTCCTGCATGCACTATGCATGTGCGGGAAACCGGAACTTCCATTCCCCTGAAGGGAGGGGTTCAGAAGTCGAACGTGTGCGCGGGAGAGGCTGCGCGCACGCAGCGAACTTCGTTTTTTTTTTCAGGTTTCTCCGGGAAGGTAAGTATGAAGAAGCTGCACTTTTAAAAAGGAGGCGCAAGGCCTGTTTTTAACAAGGTAAGTGGTTAATTAATTACAATTTAAACATTTTTTCAACAGGTTTATCTTTTTTAGATACTTTAAAGAAAGGTAAGTTTATTTTTAGCACCGTTAAAAAGTATAATTAATTTTTTCAAATATTTAAATTTTTGTTTAAAGTAGTTAATTTATTTAACTTATAGTTATTTTAAAAATGTGATTTTTTTTTTTCAATTTATTTGAAGTTTAAGTGTAGTTTTGGGGCCGATCTCTATTCATTGATTTGACAGGTCTTCCTGTCAAATCTATGAATGAAAATGCCCTGCTAGGATTGGCTCTCCCTGGCCCACGTGATCCCAGGGGACGCTTCGAACTAACTGCGCCCCTAGGATACGCAAGCACTGCCCGCCGGCAGCTGCAGGAGGCCCAGGACCCGAAGTCCTCGTGGGCCCAAAGCACAACTGCAGGCGCGGTAGGTAAGTACGCGCGCGATGCTTGCACCCGCAGGAAGCCGGAAAGCCGAATTTCTGGCCCAATGTTAGCTAGCATGGGGTCCAGGAATGCAGTCAGCAGGTAAGTGGGAATGGGAAAGGGAGCAAGGACTGGGTCTCATGGACAAGATGAGCAAGTTGAATTGGAGAAACTAGAGAAGGATACGGGATCAGGGAATGAAGTACAGTGAGGGCAGTTAAAACTGGTATTGTACCCCAATATGGGTATACACTTTTGGAAGAGGAGGGTAGAAAGGTGAACAGGGGTGGAGAAGGGAATGAGTTTGACTGTAATCTTAGTCTAATAACAAAGTATGTAAAGACAAGTATATCAGCAAACTTCCTGCTGATTATGACCTACCACCCACCCTCAGCTGATGAATCAGGACTTCGCCATGTTGAACACCACTTGGAAGAAGCACATAGCAAGGGCACAGAATGTACTCTGGGTGGGGGACTTCAATGTCCATCACCAAGAGTGGCTCGGTAGCACCACTACTGACCGAGCTGGCCGAGTCCTGAAGGACATAACTGCCAGTCTGGGCCTGCGACAGGTGGTGAGAGAACCAACACGAGGGAAAAACCTACTTGACCTCGTCCTCACCAATCTACCTGTCGCAGATGCATCTGTCCATGACAGTATTGGCAGCAGTGACCACCGCACAGTCATTGTGGAGACGAAGTCCCATCTTCACACTAAGGACACCCTCCATCATGTTGTGTGGCACTACCACCATGCTAAATGGGATAGATTCAGAACAGATCTAGCAGCTCAAAACTGGGCATCCATGAGGTGCTGTGGGCCATCAGCAGCAGCAGAATTGTATTCCACCACAATCTGTAACCTCATGGCCCGTCATGTCCTTCACTCTACCATTACCATCAAGCCAGGGGACGAACCCTGGTTCAATAAGAGCATGCCAGGAGCAGCACCAGGCATACCGAAAAATGAGGTGCCAACCTGGGGAAGCTGCAACACAGGACTACATGCATGTTAAAAAGCGGAAGCAGCACACTATAGACAGGGCTAAGCGATCCCACAATCAACGGATCAGATCAAAGCTCTGCAGTTCTGCCACATCCAGTCGTGAATGGTGGTGGACCATTAAACAACTAATGGGAGGAGGAGGCGCCATGAATATCCCCATCCTCAATGATGGTGGAGCCCAGCACGTGAATGCAAAAGACAAGGCTGAAGCATTTGCCACCATCTTCAGCCAGAAGTGCCGAGTGGATGATCCATATCGGCCTCCACCTGAGGTCCCCACCATCACAGAAGCCAGTCTTCAGCCAATTTGATTCACTCCACGTGATATCAAGAAGCGGCTGAGCGCACTGGATACAGCAAAGGCTATGGACCCCGACAACATCCAGGCTATCGTGCTGAAGACTTGTGCTCCAGAACTAGCCGCGCCTCTAGCCAAGCTGTTTCAGTACAGCTACAACACTGGCATCTATCCGACAATGTGGAAAACTGCCCAGGTATGTCCTGTCCACAAAAGCATGACAAATTCAACCCGGTCAATTACCGCCCCATCAGTCTACTCTCAATCATCAACAAAGTGATGGAAGTTGTCATCGACAGTACTATCAAGCGGCACTTACTCACCAATAACATGCTCGCGGATGCCCAGTTTAGGTTCCGCCAAGACCACTCGGCTCCCGACCTCATTACAGCCTTGGTCCAAACATGGACAAAGGAGCTGAATTCCAGAGGAGAAATGAGAGTGACTGCCCTTGACATCAAGGCAGCATTTGACCGAGTGTGGCATGAAGGAGCCCTAGTAAAACTGAAGTCAATGGGAATCGGGGGTAAACTCTCCACCGGCTGGAGTCATACCTAGCACAAAGGAAGATGGTTGTGGTGATTGAAGGTCAATCATCACAGCTCCAGGACATCGCTACAGGAGTTCCTCAGGGCAGTGTCCGAGGCCCAACCATCTTCAGCTGCTTCATCAATGACCTTCCTCCAACATAAGGTCAGAAATGGGGATGTTCGCTGATGACTGCACAGTGTTCAGTGCTATTCACAACTCCTCAGATAATGAAGCAGTCCATGCCCGCATGCAACAAGACCTGAATGACGTTCAGGCTTGGGCTGATAAGTGGCAGGTAACATTCGCGCCACAGAAGTGCCAGGCAATAACTATCTCCAACAAGCGAGAGTCTAACCACCGCCCCTTGACATTCAATGGCATTACCATCGCTGAATCCCCCACCATCAACATCCTGGGGGTCATCATTGACCAGAAACTTAACTGGACCAGCCACATAAATACTGTGGCAACAAGAGCAGGTCAGAGGCTAGGTATTCTGTGGCGAGTGTCTCATCTGCTGACTTCCCAAAGCCTTTCTACCATCTACAAGGCACAAGTAAGGAGTGTGATAGAATACTCTCCACTTGCCTGGATGAGTGCAGCTCCAAAAGCACTCAAGAAGCTCAACACCATCCAGGACAAAGCAGCCATCTACACCACCTTAAACATTCACTCCCTCCACCACCAGCGTACTGTGGCTGCAGTGTGAACCATCTACAAGATGCACTGCAGCAATTCGCCAAGCCTTCTTCGGCAGCACCTCCCAAACCCGCGACCTCTTCCACCTAGAAGGACAAGGGCAGCAGACGCATGGGAACACCACCACCTCCAAGTTCCCCTCCAAGTCACACACCATCCTGACTTAGAAGTATATTGGCGATCCTTCATCGTTGCTGGGTTAAAATCCTGGAACTCCCTCCCTAACAGCACTGTGGGAGTACGTTCACCACACGGACTGCAGCAGTTCAAGAAAGCGGCTCACCACCATCTTCTGAAGGGCAATTAGGGATGGGCAATAAATGCTGGCCTTGCCAGCGATGCCCACATCCCATAAACGAACTAAAAAAAAATCTGACCTTCATGTACATTAGCATACTTTACAAATCTCATGAGAAATATTTTACTGAAACATAAATTTTACATTTGTTCCACTTAATCTATAATTATTGATTACTGAATTTAGATATATTTTAAAATTAAATGTGACATGCTTCACATGAACATTCATGAATAAACAGTTATGCTATATGTAGATATCAGAGAGTAAAGTAGAAAATTATCCCTTTCAGTTCTAATATGTAAATAAACTATTCAACTGTACATATGTTTAAAATGTCATTTTGGAAGTAGAACAATTATTATAAGACTAAAAATACTAATTAAATGTACTAAATATAGGTACATTTATATACATTAAACAAATCTCCAATAACTAGCACTTAAGGCAACTCCATATATGATATCTGAAGCTAAGAGGGCTTCGGACAGTCAAGGTAAACTATTAATTCATTTGTTAGTGTGAGTACAGCACAGGCCAGGCAGGAACTAAAGCATTTTACCCTGACACTTTTCATTTCAACTTTTGACACTCTCATTGCTCAACAGCTGGATCAAGGACAGTTCCACCATTTTTACTTGTTAGCTGCCTGAAATGTGTGAAAACAGGATAATGACAGGTGCAGCTTGACTGACCAATTTTTGGACGGTAACACTGTCAAATTCATATGCAACAAGTTTGAGATTGGGGGTGAAACTGAGGAAAGAAGCAAATTAAAACAATTATTTTTACCTAACAGAAAATAAATGTTTTCAGTGGCATTCATTTCTCATGTTGTTAAGGATTGCATCACTGGACAATAATTGCATATTCGTTCCAAGGAATAGAGAGGCTGCTTTGAGTCATCAATCATTTTTTCTTTAAGCTTAATTCATGGTAGTATTGATTGAATACCGTTTCTGAGCCTTTTATTTTGCTGCACTGCCAATCCAGGGGTTCTCTACCCGTGCCACTCATAATTTGCTGCAACCTTTTGAAAATTGCTAGCTTGAGGTGGTTGTCATAGGTAATGGCATTTTGATGACAGTGATAAACCACTGCACCCGAGTAAGTGTTTCAAGCTGCACTTCGTTGGAAAATAGATCTAAATGTTTTGGAATAATGTAGCTATAGGCTTAGCCCACTTACTAAAACAATAAGCATAAGTTTAATGCTAGAATTATGTTTGAGTTGATGAAGCTCTTCTATGTTTATTATTCAATATTTGCATGCGATGAATTCCATTTATTACCATCTCATTTATTTCTCAGTTATTGTAATTTTTTACTGACTCTCTGGAACAAAAGGTTTTCTAAACTGTACAAGCTTTCTTGGTTAGAGCATAGTGATTTTCTGCATAAAATGATTCAAAACAAATAAAAGGACATGTCTTGCTTTATTAAATCCACTTCACCAGTTCTAGTGTTTTCATGTGCCGTATTTTCCAATTTCATTCATGTATCTTGTTTAAATATAACAAGAATTACACACTCTGATTTTAAATGTCAGTAGCATTTTTCAATGCTTCACGAAATGCAGTTTCTAAAGGTGCATAACAATTGCATCGAGAGTGTTTTTTTGTTCTGTAACATATAATTTAAATATTTTATTACCTTGGTGGATCGAAAGCAGTCACATAGTTCCTGTTTCGTCATCTAAATTGGTAACCTAATTGGCCAGGTGGCATTCATTCTCAACAGCCTAAATGAAGACTTTAGGCTAAATATTCGGCATTAGCTACTCAGTACAGGTTTTAATTACATTCGTCAATGATAAATTAAAGCTGAGTAGTATGCACATCTAATGTTAGCAAAGGTTAATTCTTCAACAGAATATGCCAGATCAAAGCACTAAAATTTTGAACATAATACCATTGAATCTTAGATGTTCCCAGCACAGATGGCCCATGATGCCTATGCTGGATCTTTGCTAGAGCAATCCAAAACTAATCTCATTGCCTTGATCTCTCCCCATTGCCTTGCATCTTCCTCTGCTTCAAATAGTTATCCAATTTTCCCTTAAATGAGGCAATGATCTCCGCCTCAACCACTTCCTATGGCAAAGCACTCCAACCTGCTTTGCGTAAATACATTTCTCCTAACCTCTTTCCTCACTCTCTTAGTGACAATTTAAATTTGATGACTGCTCATCATTGATTCCCCAACCAGAGGAAATGGTCTTTCCCTATTAATCGTAACAAAGCTAATCATCATTGTAAACACTTCTATTAAATTTCTTCTTAGCCTTAGCTTTTTCTGCTCCAATGGAAACAGTCCCAGTTTCTCAAGTCTCTCCCCATATTTTCCCATACTTGGCATCATCCTGGTGAATCGACATTGTAAGCTCTCGATGTCGTTAGTGTCCGTTCCATAATGGGGCGCCCAAAACTTCACAATACTAGAACTGTGGCCTAACCAATATTTTGTGTAAATACATAATTGGTTTGCCAAGAGTTTCCATCTTCCAGATCACAAGGCTGCACGGCGCCCTGGAGCTCCCGCACAGCCCATTATAGGGAACATTGCTCGGAACGAGACCTGCAGCCTCAGAGCAAGGCGATGACGACGCTAGCAGTGGCACTCAAGGTGACCGTGGCGCTCAACTTTTTCGCCAGCGGATCCTTCGCAGTTTACCGTCCATCGCGGCATCCGGGAGGTGGCAGAGGCTCTGTAAACTAGGAGAGGGGACTTCATTGTCTTCTCTCTAAGAGAAGCAGGAGGAGTGCACACATTGCTTTGGCAGGATAGCGGGCTTCCCTATGGTGCAGGGTGCCATCGACTGCACACATGTGGCTTTGTGGGTGCCGCATCTCAATGGTGAGATGTTCCGTAACCGCAAAAGGTACCACTCATTTAATGTGCAGTTGGTGTGTGCCCACACCCAGCACATCATGCTGGTGAATGCCCGCTATCCTGGCAGAAGTCATGATGTGTTCATCCTGCGCCAGTCTGGTGTGCCAGTAATCTTCCAGCCACCATGTCGAACCTGAGGGTGGCTGCTCGGCGACAAGGGCTGTCCGCTCTACACCTGGCTGATGATTCCCGTCTGCAGCTCCACTACTCATGGCCAGAACTCATATAATGAGAGCTATGCTGCCATGAGGAACATCATTGAGCAGACCATTCGGGTGCTGAAGCAACAGTTCCGCTGCCTTGACCGCTTGGGAGGCGCCCGCCAGTACTTGCCGGAGCGGGTGTCCCAATTCATGGTGTTCTGCTGCATCCTCCACAATTTGGCCATTATGAGGGCACAGCCCATGGCACCAGGGGTTCCGCGACCACCTCAGGAGGAAGAAGAGGAGGAGAAGCAGGAGGAAGAAGGGAGGAGGCAGCCTGCACATCCACGTTCTGGATGGGCTGTCCGTGAGTGCATCATCAGACTCCGGTTTCCCTGAATGAAACCCCAGATCCCCGTTGCTCAACACTTCCCCAATTTACTATCCCTCTGTCACGACATCGCAGCGTCCTCCAGGTTACAATGCTGAAATGAAAGCCACCACAAAACAAACATTCCAAACCACATTTATAAATCATTCAATCCAATACTACATAACAAAGTCAACTAATCACCCTTGTGCATTCCCTTAGTGCCTGTCTTCCGTGTGCTTTTGCCTGTCCTAGTGCTCCTACGAAGTGCTACCCCAGTGACTGCAGCATGGCTGGTGGATGGCTGCTGACTTTCAGTGGGGGAGACTGCAGATGGCCTTGGAGGACAACATCGAGCACCTCTGGGCTTCGAAGGCCTGGCTGCAGACTGTACCACCTCGGCATGGGCTGCAGCAGCCTGGGCTGGCTAGCTGACGGCCAACCGCAAAGGTGCTGGCGGACTGGCAGTGGCAGAAGTACGAATGCTGTCTTCCTGAGAGAGGACAGCAGGTTCAAATAGGCCCAGAACTTGCGGTCCTGATGATGGCGAACTGGCAGCATTCACCGTCATTTCGCCTTTGAAACTGACTGCAACTTCAGGATTTGGCACATGCGCAGCCTAACACAGAAATCCTGAAGTTGCGGTCTGTCGTTCACTGCTCCTTCACAGGCTGCGCTGTGGGCGTTGCTGGCAAGGCCAGCATTTATTGCCCATCCCTAATTGCCCTCGAGAATGTGGTGGTGAGCCGCCTTCTTAAACCGCTGCAGTCCGTGTGGTGAAGGTACTCCCATGGTGCTGTTAGAGAGGGAGTTCCAGGATTTTGACCTAGTGACTATGATGGAACAGTGATATATTTCCAAGTCAGGATAGTGTGTGACTTGGAGGGAAACTTGGAGGAAATGGTGTTCCCATGCATCTGCTGCCCTTGTCCTTCTAGGTGGTAGAGGTCGCTGGTTTGGGAGGTGCTGTCAAAGAAGCCTTGGCGAGTTGCTGCAGTGCATCTTGTAGATGGTACACACTGCAGCCATGGTGCACTGGTGGTGGAGGGAGTGAATGTTTAAGGTGGTGGATGGGGTGCCAATCAAGCGGGCTGCTTTGTCCTGGATGTTGTCGAGCTTCTTGAATGTTGCTGGAGCTGCACTCATTCAGGCAAGTGGAGAGTATTCCATCGCACTCCTGACTTGTGCCTTGTAGACGGTGCAAAGGCTTTGGGGAGTCAGGAGATGAGACACTCGTTGCAGAATACCCAGCCTCTGACCTGCTCTTGTAGCCACAGTATTTATGTGGCTGGTCCAGTTAGGTTTCTGGTCAATGGTGACCCCCAGGATATTGATGGTGGGGGATTCGGCGATGGTAATGCCGTTGAATGTCAAGGGGCAGTGGTTAGACACTCTCTTGTTGGAGATAGTCATTGCCTGGCACTTGTGTGGCACGAGTGTTACTTGACACTTATCAGCCCAAGCCTAAATGTCGTCCAGGTCTTGCTGCATTCGGGCACGGACTGCTTCATTATCTGAGGAGTTGCGAATGGAACTGAACACAGTGCAATCATCAGCGAACATCCCCACTTCTGACCTTATGATGAAGGGAAGGTCATTGATGAAGCAGCTGAAGATGGTTGAACCTAGGACAATGAGGAACTCCTGTAGCGATGTCCTGGGGCTGAGATGATTGACCTCCAACAACTATAACCATCTTCCTTTGTGCCAGTGGAGAGTCTTTCCTCTGATTCCCATTGACTTCAATTTTACTAGGGCTCCTTGATAACACACTCGGTCAAATGCTGCCTTGATGTCAAGGGCAGTCACTCTCACCTCACCTCTGGAATTCAGCTCTTTTGTCCATTTTTGGACTAAGGCTGTAATGAGGTCTGGAGCTGAGTGGTCCTGGCAGAACCCAAACTGAGCATCAGTGAGTAGGTTATTGGTGAGTAAATGCCGCTTGATAGCACTGTCGACGACATCTTCCACCACTTTGCTGATTGAAAGTAGACTGATGGGGTGGTAATTGGCCGGATTGGATTTGTCCTGTTTTTTGTGGACAGGACATACCTGGGCTTTTTTCCACATTGTCGGGTAGATGCCAGAGTTGTAGCTCTACTGGAACAGCTTGGCTAGAGGTCACGCTAGTTCTGGAGCAC
Source organism: Squalus acanthias (assembly GCA_030390025.1). NCBI lineage: Eukaryota > Metazoa > Chordata > Chondrichthyes > Squaliformes > Squalidae > Squalus > Squalus acanthias. Next base: position 150,475,036 of record CM059429.1, read on the forward strand.
AAGTCTTCAGCACGACAGCCGGGATATTGTCGAGGCCCATAGCCTAAGCTGTATCCAATGCATTCCGCCGTTTCTTGATATCACATGGAGTGAATTGAATTGGCTGAAGACTGGCTTCTGTGAAGGTGGGGACCTCAGGAGTAGGCCGATATGGATTATCCACTCGACACTTCAGGCTGAAGATGGTTGCAAACGCTTCAGCCTTGTCTTTTGCACTCGCGTGCTGGGCTCCACCATCATTGAGGATGGGGAAGTTCAGGGAGCCTCGTCCTCCTGTCAGTTGTTTAATGATCCACCACCATTCATGACTTGATCTGATCCGTTGGATTGTGGGATTGCTTAGCACTGTCTATAGCATGCTGCTTCTGTTGGTTAGCATGCATACAGTCCTGTGTTGCAGCTTCCCCAGGTTGGCACCTCATTTTTAGGTACGCCTGGTGCTGCTCCTGGCATGCTCTTCTACACTCCTCATTGAACCAGAGTCGGTTGCCTGGCTTGATGTTAATGGTAGAGTGAGGGATATGCCGGGCCATGAGGTTACAGATTGTGGTGGAATACAATTCTGCTGCTGATGGCCCACAGCACCTCATGGATGCCCAGTTTTGAGCTGCTAGATCTGTTCTGAATCTATCCCATTTAGCACAGTGGCAGTGCCACACAACACGACGGAGGGTGTCCTCAGTGTGAAGATGGGACTTCGTCTCCACAAGGACTGTGCGGTGGCCACTGCTACCAATACTGTTGTGGACAGATGCATTTGCGACAGGTAGATTGGTGAGGATGAGGTCAAGTAGGTTTTTCCCTTGTGTTGGTTCTCTCAGCATCCGCTGCAAGCCCAGTCTTTCAGGACTCGGTCAGCTTGGTCAGTAGTGGTGCTACTGAGTCACTCTTGGTGATAGACATTGAAGTCCTCCATCCAGAGTACATTCTGTGCCCTTGCTACCCTCAGTGCTTCTTCCAAGTGGTGTTCAACATGGAGGAGTACTGATTCATCAGCTGAGGGAGGGCAGTAGGTGGTAATCATCAGGAGGTTTCCTTGCCCATGCTTGACCCGATGCCTGAGACTTCATGGGGTCTGGAGTCAATGTTGAGGACTCCCAGGGCTGCTCCCTCCCGACTGTATACCACTGTGCCGCCACCTCAGGGATGGTGATGGAGGAGTCTTGGACATTGGCAGAAAGTTATGATTCTGTGAGTATGACTATGCACCAAACATTTCTGTGTGCATTCCCATCACCCTTCTTCTGTAGGCCGCCCCATCGAAGTCCTCATCTGGGTCCTCTGCAGCAGAACCCGTGTGCGGCCTCGTCCTCCGGGGAGCTGGCACCTGCTCTACCCTTTCCCCCTGGCCTGGCTGTAGGCCACTCATACCCGGTGACTCACCATGTGCAGATCCTGTCTCCATACTACCCTCTAAAGTACGCTCAGTGCCAGTTTCTGAGCTAGGGCCTGCGAGTGTGAGATCGAGTGACGGTGTCTCTTCTTCTCCATCACTCTCCTCTTGCTCTTCCTGCACTGGCTGAGTAGGTTGGAGATCTTAGGCATCTGAAAGGACAAAGGCACAAGGGTCGGGTTGTGGTGAGGGGAGGCGGAGAAAGCAAGATGTGCATGCTTACACCATCAGCAGCTTGTAAGTGAGAAGAAATTGTGGAATGAGGGGAAAGTGGGATGTGAGAAGGAGGATTTGGTATGAGCATGCCATCATCTTCAATGGTTTCAGCCTCGTCGATCGCCACGGCCTCAGTGACCACCCCTCAAATAATGTCAGGCACAGTCTCCTCCAGCTGGGTCAGGTTATGCAGGCTTGCCCGTCCCCCGCTGATTAGCTGCTGCTGTCTGCGGTTGTGAGCCACCTTGCCCTGTAAGAGAAAGAGAAGTGTGTCAGTGAGTGTGGTGCAATGTGTTTGGGTGATGTGCCTGTCATGGTTGAATAGCTGGCAGTGTGTGCAAGGTGTGAGGTGTGGGTGTGAGGCTTGCTGCAGTGGTAAGTGTGTGAGGGTGAGGTGAGGTTATTAATGTGAGGTATGAGTCATGATTGATAGAGATTGTTGGTAGGTGAGTGATGGGGGTGTGTTGCATTGAGCAGTGTGTGAGGCCAGCAGTGTAGTTGGTGGGAGATAGCTTTTGAAGATGCATTCACTGACCTTGACCATTCGTGTGAGGTCATTGAACTTCTTTAAGCAATGGATCCAGGTCCTCAGAGCAAGACATCTGGCAGTGACCGCTTCAGCTATCTGCTCTCACTGCCTTCTGACTGTGAGTCTGCAAGGCCTCCTGGCCCCCTGCCCCCTGCGGGTAGAGGACCTGTCTCCTCCATTCTACCCTCTGCACTAAGGCCTCTAGTGCTGCGTCGGAGAACCTTGGTGCCCTTGTTGTGCCCTATTGAGCCATTACTGAGTGACAGTTGCCTTGACAAGCACTTCCAGCAGCTGCTGATTGCAGAATGCACCTCACCTTTAAGAGGTGCAGACTGCCTTTAAAAGTGGAGGATAGCTTTAAATAGAGCTAGCCTCACATGAACTTCAGCCCCCTGCTGAGCCCTCAACCTCTCAGCAATGCACTCGGCGCTGGGCTGCATGCATCAATAATGATAATTAGCAGGCAGCACAAATGTCACGTGCTGCCTGCATTACTGTCAACAGGCGCGGGCCGATCGTGCATTGCGATCCCTGCACCCGTTTTCGGGCCTAATTGAACTTTTAGCCGCTTGTGTCCAATTTGGCTGTTATGTTTGTCTACATAAGAATCACTGTCCTTGAAAGTCATTTACTGCGTATGAAGTATTTGAGACCTTTTTTGAGAGATGCGAAGAGTTGCTCGGTAACTGCAAGTCTTCCTTTCTTCTTTCGCAGTGTAACAACAGTTGTAACATGCTCACATTTATCACTCACTTTCATATGTCAAATAAATTCTTACCTTTCGATGTATTTATGCTCTGGTTCCAGGCCTGACAGATGCATAGAAATCTTACTTTGTATTGAATAAAAATTAATGATTTATTTTGGATCCATATTTACTTATGTGATGAATGTAGAGGTTTCTGTATTTTCTGACTTCAAATTAAAATGGGGAGAGATGTAAAACGGGCTGCCAACTCGCTATCACCCGTTTTACACTATCGCACAAAGGTCAAGATCGACCCCAAGGTGTTTTAAATAATAAAGGGTAGATACATCGAAACTATCTGCTCTGGTGGGGGAATCCAGAGCAAGGGGACATAATCTTAAAATTAGAGGTACGGCAGTTAGAAGTGAAATCAGAAAATACTTTTTCACATAAAGACTAGTGGAAATCTGGAACTCAGCCCCCCCAAAATGTTGTGGATACCAAATGATAGGAGAATTAAAATTTAAGACTGAGATCAATAGATTTATGTTAAGTAAAGGTATCAAGGAATATGGAGCAAAGGCGGGTAAATGGAGTTGAGGTGCAGATCACCCATGATCTAATTGAATGGCAGAGCACTCCTATTCCTCTGAATACATTTTTCAGTAATCCATGAATTGACCAGGGCATTACAAACTGACTGTTTCTTCTTGAATGAATAAATGAATCTGGGGAGTTAATCAATCTCTTTTCACAGGATGATCTGTTGAAGATGTAAGATGATACATTATTTTAATGTTTCAGACATTATTCACTTTCAGATATTGACATGCTCTGGAACGTTTGTGTCCTGTGCAATATCTTATCCCTTCACCGAAACAATTTTAACTGTTTGCTTCCCTCTGATACTTGCAGAGTTTAAAATCCAAATTAATAATTTTGCATTTGTTTGCAGTTGCCCATTATGTTATACACTCATACACCGAGCAAACAGACGTAGAGACACTTCAATACATTGGTCATTTAAAAAGGTTAAATCAGAGAAATGCCAAAGGTTAGTCTCAGCACAAATTACTAATTATACAATTAAACATATTTCTACTGGAAGCAGCTGTGTGTTGCAGATAGGTTATTAAAAAATATCAATTATTTCCTGCCAACAGCTAGGAGGCATTCTTAAGGTCAGTTTTGTTCTGTTAATGAGTAGAGTGATATATAGGCCTTATTTGTTTCCAATGCTCTTCAACATCTAAAGTCCTGCAGTGGTTCTGACAACTTTAAGGCTATTGTTTTGCTTTCCTAAGCTGTGTCCACATGTACAACATCATTTCGACCTAAAAATGCGAGAAGATATTTGGGAGACGATTTTCGGCATCACGTTCAGGCGCTAACAATCCTCCGAGGTGACCAAGATGGGGGTCTTGAGCTGAAGCGCTAGTTTAGCCCACGTTTAGCGCAAGACACCATCTTGGTAAAGGAGTTGAAGCCTGCGCTAGGAACGGCCGCCCAGAGGCTTGTTAAGGGGCTGATTGCCACTTAAAATGCCTGCTAGTGCTCATTAAAGAGGCTGCAAAGCATTTTGGTGGCTAGTGCTTGTCCTCACGCCCTTGCCTAACAGCGACCAGCTATTTGGGAGTAAACACGGCATTGATGTGGATTTCTAACGCTACTTAAGGGATACTCACGCTTTCATGTTCACTTGTTGCTGGAGCTGTGAATAGGACATCTGAAACACAACGGGAGACTTTCTGGGACATTTTGTCAAGACTTCACCAACACTCAGGCAACATTTATTCTACAAATTCTCTGAGACTTCACCTAAAAAGAGTAAGTGCTGTGCTACTCCACCTTATTGTATATTTTATAGGAGTCACCAGGAGAAAGGGAGTGCTTGGTCATGGGCATCTTGCTAGGGGTCCCCCTTGGTCTGGATGAGTAATGGGAGGAGGACATGAGGCCAGGAAGAGCAGCACCAGCGGCTGCAGGTAAGAGGCACAGGAGGGCGAGGTGGGTGAGGTGGCGTCCTTCCCCCCTATGGGTACAGGACATCCCTCCTCCACTGGATCTCCTCCACAAGGACCTCCAGTGCCACATCCAAGAACCTGTGCGCCTTCTCCCTCGGTCCCTGAGCCATCCTGCAACGTGCTGCTGAGTGCACTCCACACCTCCAGTGGAAGCGGGTGCGAGGAGCCCACATATACTGCTCCACGAAAATTGTGTCTAATCAGCACTTGAGTGCTAAACCTGCAGGTTTCTGGTTTATCGCCTCCAGGAAAGTTCAAATTATGGCAATCAGCAGACTTTCAAATAGCACTGCACCCATTTAGCACCTGTTTTCACCCTTTGGCCAAAATAACCCTCCTGATTTAGGCAAACAGGATTAGTAGGCAGAGCTCCCCTATTGCCCCTTTATTGAAGTGCACTCATCTAACACTTACAGGCTCGATTTTGCCAGGCCCGAGGAGGTGGGATTGGAGGCGTGTGAGGTGTTAAAATCGCAAAATCTGGCGGGCCCGATCCCGCCTCCATCCCGCCTCCGAGCAATTTTCCCACATGCGAGTTTTCTGACCCTGTCTCCATCCCGCCTCCAAGAGGCGGGATAGGCCCTTAAGGCCCTTAACAACCAGTTAAGTGCCTCTATAATCCCATTTTGAGAGGCCTTTCTGATTTCACCACTTATCCCCCGTGCTGCACGTCTCCTCTGGAACACGCCAGTGAAACCTGGCGGCAGCACAAGTGGACTGCTTACTAACAGCTGCAGCTCCACCATTAAAAAGGAGTTTTCAGCAATCTTCATTTGCAGGTGGCAGAACTTTGTTGTCTCAGGTCTGGGGGAACTTTTAGCAGGCCTACTCATTGTTGTGGAAGTTTGGAGCCTGACACCCATCTCCAGTGTGACCTCCTGGGAAACCTCTCTTGCCACCTTGAATGAGCGCTTCCTCAACTGAGGCATATACCAGAAGCATGGGAACCATTTATTTCCTTTCCTCCTGGACATCAGATTCGGACGAAGACCAGCCGTGGGAGCAGCAGAACCATGAACAACAGCACCACCAGCAGCAGCAGCATCAACAGGAGCGCCAAGCTGCTCCTCATCCACCTGAAGCTGCACTGGCCAGAAGGCGCCAGCGCGCGACCACATTGCTGGCCGGGATGCAAGGGACGCACTTGACCAGATTTGCTTAGCCTGCAAAATCAAACACTTTTGCCTCGCACCTTCTTATCAGACCATCGACAATGGCCAAGAACCTACGGATTCCTATCACTCTGACCACCATACTGATAATTGCAAGTAATCCTAAGCCCTCAATGTGGAAGTCCCATTTGCGAAATGACAGACGCCACAACTTTAGCAGTTTGCCAGCAGAATTTTTTATCACACCAAGCAAGTGCTGGCATTTCAAGATTAAACACAACATTACACCCAAGTGACTACCCTTGTGACTACTTGTGCATTATCTTTCTTTTACGCGTGCTCCTACATGGTGCTTCCCCTGTGGCTTCAGCAGATGTGAAGGCCCCTTGCTCACTTTCTTGCTGCTCCTGCCTCGACACCTTTGGCGGGCTTCCTCTGGGGTTGCGAGCCTGTGAGGGCTCGGCAACAGTCTGCTGCTCCTGCGGCTGTGCAGGGGTTGAGACGCCGATCTCAGTTGGGTGGGGACTCTGGTGGGACTCTGACCGAGGGCTCTGCAGTGGCATGGAAGTGTGAGCGCTTGGAGAGGAGCCCCCACTTCCTTGATGTCTGCCACCAACTTCCCTCTCATGGGTCAGGTCCACCTCAGCGCTTGCAAGTGGCTTGAGAGCACCTTGCTGCACATCAGGGGGACCATGGGGACCCGTATCTGCACTGGCAGTCCTACTCAGAAGGACTTCCATGAAGCTCTGGTTTCTCTGTTCAATAGCTGACCATCGCTCCTCCAGAGATGTCAGTCTATTCTGAACACTCACCATGTTTTCCTCACTCCGGCGACTTACTGCCTCCATGGCCGTAGCCAGCCTTACCATGGAGGTTGCCATCCTTTCCGTGGTGCTGCGTTTAAGCACCAACGCCTCCACAAAGGCTCTGCTCATGTTCGCGATGGACTCCTCCATTCACTCCACACTCGCAGCGACCCTAGAGACAAAACCTGCCAGAGACTCCTGCATCTGTTCCTGGAGTTCTAGCACCGCTGTTCTTCTGGATGGACCCGGAAGCACAGGGTCGACATGCAGCTGAGCCGAGCTAGGCAGAGTCCTGCGCCCTCTGACGAGGACTCTCCACTGCTGTCCCTGTCTCCACCATCTGCTGATGCTCACTTGTGAGCGGTGGTACACCAGGTGACAACACTACTCTATCTCGCGAGGGTCCCACCGAGGTGTGAGTGTCTGCGCTGGTGCAGGGTGTGCTTAATTTTGCTGACGGAGCGCCCTCAGAGGTTGCAGCTTCCTCTGAGGAGTATGGAAGCTCAGGCTCTTCCTCTTGGACAGTGGGGACGGGGGCTTTGGATGGTCCTGTGGGGGAGTAAGGGAAAGAGTTAGAGATGTGAGGTCATGGTTACATGAACATTGAATAGTGCAGATGATCATAAGTCAATCAGTTAGAGCATCAGAATCATTCTCAGTGACTCATGCAATGTCAATGAGAGAGATGCCAAACTATTCTGTCACCAGCTTGCTGTGATGCGCCCGTCTGTCCGTCCCCCACTTGCGCATCCTCCTCCACTCGCACAATCTCCAGGGCCGCTTCCTCCGCAGGGGTGAGCTGGGCTACTGAGGGTGGCCCTCCTCCTGTCCTCGCCCTCTCCCTCTTATTGTGGGCTCTCTTTTCCTGCAATGAGGGACACAAGTGGAGTTTGAGTGAAAATGAAGGAGTGAGTGTAGAGATTCCATAGCATAGATGCTTAGAAGGAGACAAGGATGAAGTGAGGTGCCAGGACCAAGGGCCCTCCCTGTGTGTTGTAAGTTATTGTCATAGCATAACAGTGATAGGGAGTGTGAGGGCTGCATAGTCGAATAGCTAAGTGAATGTGAACAAAGAGAGAGAGGGAATGGGTAAGGGTGCAGGGATGTCAGTGTCAAGTGGGATGTGGAGGAAGAGGTTGGCAAAGCAGAATGCTGGTGATGAGAGGCGATGGGGATCAGATTGAGGGTGATGGGAAAGTCATACTCACTTTTCCAGTGCGCAGAAGGTCATGAAACCTCTTCCTGCACTGCAACCAGGTTCTGCGGCACATAGACAGAGAATTGACCTCCTGGGCCACTTGCATCCACACAGCTTTAGTCTGCTGAGGAGGCTTTTTCCTCCCCGAGGAAGGGAAGAGCACCTCCTTATTGGATCTGGCTCCCTCCACCAGAGCTTGCAGGGTGGCTTCATCAAAGCGTGGAGCAGACTTTGGCCTGCTGCTGGACATCGTTGCTGAAATAAGGGCTTACAGCAATGGGCATGAAGTTTGTAGTCTGCAGCAGAAGCAAGGCTGCTTGCAGCCCTTAAATCTAGCAGCATTGATGACGTCATCAGAGGCGAGTTTCAGAATGGAAAGACTAATTGGGCCAGGGGTTCCCACATGCTGGAAATCAAGGGGGAAAAATTCAGTTGGTTGCGCCTCCCGTTAGCGCCTTAAGAGGGCGCTAATGGGGCGCAAAGCGACTAGCGCCCAGGTGCGGCGAAGTTTGCGCCGCTCGCGAAATTAACTAGACATTTTGCGGCGGCGCTAAACACTACCGCCACGATCTCCTGCGCCGGCAGATCATGACGTCACTCGAGTGCGCAACGCCCCGGTATCGCCCCGGAGCGGATATTGAGTGGCGCCCCCTGCCTTACCGCCTGACGCTAGCACCGACAGGTTGAGGGGAGCGTTCTGCAGTCATGAAGGGAAAGGGGGAGCGCTATTTAAAGGTGACCGCTTCCTGCCTTTTATTGTTGGTGCCATTTTTGAACTACGCATTCTGAGAGAGAGAGGGAGAGACTTCTGGAGAGATTCAACGTTGTGTGAAGGAGTTTTGGGTACTGAGCAGCACTTTGCAGGTTCATTTTGATTTGCCATTCCTTGTATCGATTTAGCAGAGACTGTGGGGGCTGCACTCTGAGCTCTTGGCCTGGTACTCTCCATTGTTCTTTCCAGCACATTTGATGTGCAGGTCTCTCCAGGCCGAGATTCAAGGCTGCAATGAGCAGGATGTGGATGGAAAGCAAGATTAACCATCCCCTTTAAGAACTGGCCCGTGCCATTGTGTGTGTGTTCCATTGCCGACTGACATTACATGAGCTTCGCCAGCGCTCTGAGGTAGTGCCTCGCTCCTCGGCCTTTGCGCCTTAAGACAGGTGTGAAGCGCCTGATATAGCACTGCAATCACCTCCAGGGGCGATAAAAGTCAAGTTTGCAGTCGGTGGCGATAATTAGCGCCAGGCGCTAATCTTTGCGCCCGGCCGATAATTGCGCCCCAAATGGGGCGATACTGAATTTCTCCCCCCAAGTGTCCAATTAGGGGAAAATTGCAATTTTTTCCCACATCTCATTGGAGTCGGGTGGCTAACACGAAAACCAGCTGACACGGCCCCAGCCCGCCCCAATGGCAAAATCGAGCCCTTAGGCCGGAATTTTCCTTACCTCAATGGGTCTGGGGCGGGCGATGTCAGTGATAGGTTGCGGCCCCGCTGCTGGCTCCATCCCACTCTGGAAAATGAAATTACGTTGATGGGGCTTGTTAAGCTCACCCAGCGCGATTCCCGGGCCAATTAGAGGAAGCAGGTTTGGTGACGTCATTCATGACACGTCATCAGCCGATTTCCTTAAAGGGACCATGGCCAACTTTCTTTTGACATTTGTGCTGTCAGTGTTCTACAGCATTGAGGTGCTGCAAACACTGACAATGACTGCACAGAGGTGCAGGGCTGCACCCAGGCTCTCCCATGACTCCCTCCATATACTTATGGAGGGAGTCAGAGCACGCAGGGAGGTCCTCGTCCCTTCCAATGGGCGGAGGAGACCTCCCCAGGAGAACAAAACAGCCTGGTTGCACATTGCACAGGAGGGCACAAGCAGGGATGTGAAACATTAGTACAAAACCACACTCAACCTCATCCCGCTGTGCCTCTCATCACATCCCCATCACTCTGCCTTCCCTACCCTACTCCTGCACATCCTTACTCACACCAACTTACCTTGCACCTCCACCCATCCCTCTCTATCTATATTATCACATCCCCATCTCACTAGCCACCCCTCACATTCACCCTCATCCTAGTGCAATTATACCAACTAACAACACAGAAGATTTCTGTTAATGTGCTGTCAAACATTGAAACCTTTATTTTCAACACTTTGCATTCTTGGACAGATTTGTGTACACCTTTGGAAGTGGCTTAGTGAGTTGCAGTGAATGGTGAGACATATTGGTACCCCCTGCAATGGTGATGAGTGTGAAAGGAATGGCTTGGACATTGTAAGGATGCTTTATGGTGTTGGTGTGGGGTGGTACCAACCTGGTGCATCATGTGACAGCCAGGGTGTACAGCATCAAGTGAAGCAAATCTGGCCATGGTGAGGCCATCCCCGGCCTTGCGGGCAGTAATGTGCTTGGGTCCTGTGCAGCATCAGCTGATTAGAAGCATAGAAGATAGGAGCAGGAGTAGGCCATTCGGCCCCTCGAGCCTGCTCCGCCATTTAATGAGATCATGGCTGATCATCCAAATTCAGTACCCTGTCACTGCTTTCTCCCCATATCATAGAAACATAGAAACATAGAAAATAGGTACAGGAGTAGACCATTCGGTCCTTCGAGCCTGCACCGCCATTCAATGCGTTCATGGCTGAACATGCTACCTCAGTACCCCATTCCTGCTTTCTCGCCATACCCCTTGATCCCCTTAGTTGTGAGTGTTATATCTAACTCCCTTTTGAATATATTTAGCGAACTGGCCTCAACAACCTTCTGTGGAAGAGAATTCCATAGATTCACCACTCTCTGGGTGAAGAAGTTCCTCCTCAGCTCAGTCCTAAATGGCTTCCCCTTAATCCTTAGACTGTGACCCCTGGTTCTAGTTTTCCCTACCATTGGGAACATTCTGCCCGCATCTAATTTGTCTAAACCAGTCAGGATTTTAAATGTCTCTATAAGATCCCCCCTCATTCTTCTGAACTCCAGAGGATACAAGTTCGGTTGACCCAATCTTTCTTGATATGTCAGTCCGGCCATCCCAGGAATCAATCTAGTGAACCTTCGCTGCACTCCCTCAATAGCAAGAATGTCCTTCCTTAAGTTAGGAGACCAAAACTGCGCACAATACTCCAGGTGTGGCCTCACCAAGGCCCTGTACAACTGTAGCATCACCTCCCTACTCCTGTACTCAAATCCCCTTGCTATGAAGGCCATCATTCCGTTTGCTTTCTTGACTGCCTGCTGCACTTGCATTCCCACCTTCAGTGACTGATGTACCATGACGCCCAGGTCTCGTTGCACGTCCCCTTTCCCTAATCTGCCACCATTCAGGTAATAGTCCGCCTCTCTATTTTTACCACCAAAGTGGATAACCTCACATTTATCCACATTGTACTTCATCTGCCATACATTTGCCCATTCACCCAACCTGTCCAAGTCACTCTGTAGCCTCCTAGCATCCTCCTCATTGTTCACACTGCCTCCCAATTTAGTGTCATCTGCAAATTTGGAGATATTACATTTAATCCCTTCGTCCAAATCATTAATATATAATGTAAACAGCTGGGGTCCCAGCACCGAACCCTGCGGTACCCCGCTGGTCACTGCCTGCCATTCTGAAAAGTACCCATTTACTCCTACTCTTTGTTTCCTGTGTGCCAACCAGTTCTCAATCCACGTCAACACATTACCCCCAATCCCATGTGCTTTAACTTTGCTCACCAATCTCTTGTGTGGGACCTTGTCGAAGGCCTTCTGAAAGTCCAAATACACCACATCTACTGGTTCCCCCCTGTCCACCCTATTGGAAACATCCTCAAAAAATTCCAGAAGATTTGTCAAGCATGATTTCCCTTTCACAAATCCATGCTGACTTGGACCTATCATGTCGCCACTTTCCAAATGGTCTGTTATGACATCTTTAATAATTGCTTCCATCATTTTACCCACGGCCGATGTCAGGCTGACCGGTCTATAATTCCCTGCTTTCTCCCTCCCTCCTTTTTTAAAAAGAGGGGTTACATTGGCCACCCTCCACTCCATCGGAACTGATCCAGAGTCTAAGGAATGTTGGAAAATGATCGTCAATGCATCCACTATTTCCAAGGCCACCTCCTTAAGTACTCTGGGATGCAGACCATCAGGCCCCGGGGATTTTTCAGCCTTCAGTCCCATCAATTTCCCTTGATCCCTTTAGCCTTAAGAAATATATCTATCTCCTTCTTGTATATATTTAATGAATTGGCCTCAACTGCCTTCTGTGGTAGAGAATTCCACAGGTTCACCACTCTCTGGGTGAAGAAATTCCTCCTCATCTCAGTCCTAAATGGCTTACCCCTTATCCTTAGACTGTGACCTCTGGTTCTGGACTCCCCGGCCATCGGGAACATCCTTCCTGCATCTAGTCTGTCTAGTCCTGTTAGAATTTTATAAGTTTCAATGAGATCCCCTCTCATTCTTCTAAACTCTAGCGAATACAAGCCTAATCGACCCAATCTCTCTTCATACGTCATTCCTGCCATCCCAGGTATCAGTTTGGTAAATTTTCGCTGCACTCTCTCCATGGCAAGAACATCCTTCCTCAGATAAGGCGACCAAAACTGCACACAATACTCAAGGTGTGGTCTCACCAAGGCCTTGTACAACTGCAGCAAGACATCCTTGCTCCTGTACTCGAATCCTCTCGCTATGAAGGCCAACATACCATTTGCCTTCTTAACCACCTGCAGCACCTGCATGCTTACCTTCAGGGACTGGTGCACAAGGACTTCCAGATCTCAGATTGCGGAGAAGGTTGGTGTTGTTGTTGGTGCTGCTGGTGTGCCTGGTGCTGCTGGTGTTGGGGCTGATCGTGGTGGGATTCTGAGGACCAAGGTGAGACAGTATAAATGGCACCCATGTTGATGTAATAGATGGCAGGTGAAGTAGAGATGACAGAAGCATTCTGTCAATGGTGAGAGAGTTCTTCTAATGAGGTAAGAGTGGATGGCGAGTGGAAAGTGGAAAGCCTGCAGAATCTGTGCTGGAAATGGACTGAGAAACAGCTTGTGGGTGAGGAAAGTGATGATCTGTCAGGTGGGAGCTTTTACTGCACATTTGAAGCTGTCAACTAATCAGCTGGAGCAATGGCCACTGACCTCCCACCTCAGGTTCACAGACGTGGTCCCCGAGCAACGTGGACCCTGTGGGCGAGCAGTTAAAGTTAAAAGGTTAGGTTAAAAGCATTATTAAGGGTCTGTCAACAACCCAATAATTGGTTTAATTGAGTCGCCCGCCTCTGCGGGTCGGGTCGGATCAGAGATCACACACGTGCCTGTGGGAAAGGCGTGTTGTGGTGGGTTGACAGCGGGGTCCCGACCCGCTGTCAAAAATGAAATTTCCCACACGACCCGCCATCAATCCCGCTCACTGAATCCCCCCGGAAAATTCTGGCCAGGGCTCCTCACTAGGGTCTTCATAGCATCTGAGAAGCCAGTAAATCTTTGCAGAGGACAACATCTTGTAGGGCATTGTCTGCTCAAATGCTGCATCACATGCTTTCCCAACTCCATTATAGTTGAATACAAAGGAATGCCAATTGGCAATCCCATACCTGGCACTCAGAACTTGTGGGAGGTGGAAAACATTTACCAGTGGTCACATTAGCCCAAGAATTGTCAGAGGTAAGTCCAGCTCAATCCAAGTACAAAGCTCTTAAAAGTCTTTTTAGGCTGCAGGCTCCAACATAAAGCACTTCTGTCAGTATCGATTAATGCTGGCAATAGGTATGTCTCCTTTATTTAATTCTAAGTTATCCTTGCTGCAATGGGAGTGCAAGTCATGGGATTTGGAGGCCCCAACGCTGTTCCTCTTCATTATCATACATGTTAATGAGCTTCCAGGAGCATTGGAGCGCACACTTATGGAAAGCCTCGGATTGCATCAAGAACTGCTGAGCAGTCATTATGGGGTGGAAACCTAGCGGAAACAGGACCTGCTCCAGAATCCGCCCACAAAATTACCGGTATGCTGATTCTGTGACAGAAACTCATCAAAAATGACAAATAAATTAAGGGCTGCGATCTTCTGGTCTGGTTTCTTTGCTAATTGAGCCTTCTGGGAGAGCTGCTTTTTTATTTTATTGTTTTCGTGTGTTTCCTCCCATCTTTATTTTTCTTTTTTTTAATATGTCTTTCACTTTGTGTTTGCCTTTATATTTGGTGATTGTAACAGCATAAGTACAGCTTTGAAAGCTGCCATGGCTGTGGCATCTCTCAGCGGCGGGAAGTGATGCTCCACTAAAGCAGGCTGCGTAGTGAGGAAGTCAGGGATTTTTCGACTAGGTGCGGCCATGCTGAGGCTCAGGGGTCGATTTTGACTTCCGGGCAGGAACATGGCCCAGCGAGCAGCTAGCTTGTCCGGAAGCAGTAGCAGGGAGGCTCGGTCCAATTTTAACAGCCAGGCCTCATTAGCATGGCGCTTATCGACTGCCTGACCAAAGCAGCCGGGAAGTCGTCGGGAAGCGTCTGCCCGGCAGTTAAAATCGTGCGGTTCGGAGGCCGTCACCAGGGCAACGGTCCCTGGCACAAAGCAAGTGCATCAGGAGGTGCTCGGGGAGAAGCAAAGGCAGCTTTCAAAGCTGTGATTGTTGCATACTGAATTCGTCATTGTCTCTGATAGATACAGTCCCTCAGTTCACTGAATTCATCATACACAATATAACTGAAGGACTGGTGTTTGGCTGCCTACATGCTGAATGGTATTCTGATTTGAGTAATCCTCTTATGGAAACAGCTTGGCAGCTTGTATAACTATAATAAATAAAGCAATGTAAAATTTGTTCCAAGTTGGCATTTCTACTGAGAAGACCATTTATATCTATTAAAAAAACATAGGAACTGATTTAAATATGATGTTCTAGATTAATGTGAAATGGCACAGTTTAGCATTACCATTCAAGGTTAATGCCGTGCTTTGAGCATAGCATTTCCCGAAAAAGCAAGGCCTCATTGGTGCTGTCCAAGTGGCAATGGGAGCTCTTTTCAACAATGCTATCGCACGTATGAAGAGGAAGGGATTCAATTCTGCAAACATGCAAGTCGTATGGGACCATCGGAATTGCGTCGTGTAGGTAGATTTATGGTACCCTGGAAGCTATAAAGATGAATTCATCCTATATACGAGTTTATAATCCTACCATTGTTTTAAGTCTACTCTGCCCTAAATGAATGGATCCTGGGAGCTCAGGGATACTTCCTGGAGTCCCAGCTGATGACCCCAGTACCGGCACTTGGTTCTCAGACGCTGCCTTGGAGGAATTAATGGAGGAGGTCAGCAGAGGAGGGACGTCTTCCCATCAGGTAGTGAGAAGGTCTTCAGACAAGCTTCTCGGCAGCAGTGGGCAAAGGTGGCTGAGCGGGTTAGCGCCAGGACCATCGTGCCACAGAGCTGGCTGAAATGCTGGAAGAAGCTTAATGACCTGACCAGGGCTGCTATCGTAAGACTCCAAACTCAGATCTCACATTACTCTCTGTTTAACCCTGCACTAACTGTTACCCCCCGTACTCACAGCTCTCCCTTCCCCCGATTACCGGCACTCTCCTCCAATCACTGCCGCACACTTCACTCCGTCTCCTTCTGCTCCTAATGCCACAATCTGCACCTGCTATTCTCCTCACTATTACTTCCTTCACCTCCTCACAACTCTGCCACCCTTCACACACCTGCATCACTATTCATCCCTTATCTTGATGAACACAAAAAAATTCAAGATCTGTGAAGAAACCACAAAGGTATAGTTCTCTCCTCAGTAGATATTGCATTTTTGTTTCCTAAGCAAGAAATTTACAGTCTCTACGTTTCCTGACAGCTCTTTGGCTCTTGAACCTGCCTAAGAACACCACTAAATTATGATAATGTCACTTTAACATGATTCCGATATTTTTAATCTGCTTATTTTCATTCACTGGGAAAGTGCTCAAAAAAGGGTGACATTTCATGACGCTATTTGATAATATTTGATAATATTTATGACTATGCTCACACAGATAGAAACTTGGCAGAGTCGGTACAATGATGTTCATTGGTGACATCATCATGCCGCTGTTGTTGTTAAAGTGGAGACAATTATCCTGCAAGATAATCGGATTCATGAGTCAGGCCTTGTAATAAGATCAAATTCAGCTGTAGCTTGAACAGGGACCAAAAAGCTGCTGGAAATTCAGGCTTCATCCAATGAATCACTAACTTGTAATTTAGGTCCTGTGGTCACTGACTCGTAGCCATAAGATGAAAGCCAACATGAAAAGAAGAGTAAAACCTCTGGGAGAGAAATCCAAGTAGGTTGGCAGCTAGCCAACTAGCACATTACAGCTTCTTCTTCCTTCTTAGGCAGTCCCTCGGAACCGAGGATGACTTGCTTTCACACTAAGAATGAGTTCTCAGGTGACTGATGAGTCCAATGCAGGACCTACAGTCTCTGTCACAGGTGGGGCAGACGGTGGTTGAAGGGGCAGGTGGGTGGGGTGCTTGGGTTGACGTGCGCTCCTTGCGCTTGGCTTCCGCTTGCTCCCAGCGAAGAGACTCGAGGTGTTCGGTGCCTTCCCTGATGCTTCTCCTCCACTTTGTGTGGTCTTGGGCCAGGGATTCCCAGGTGTCAGTGGGAATGTTGCACTTTTTCAAGGAGGCTTTGAGGGTGTCCTTGAAGCGTTATCTCTGCCCACCTGGGGCTCTCTTGCCGTGTCGGAGCTCCGAGTAGAGCGCTTGTTTTGGGAGTCTCGTATCAGGCACGCGGACGATGTGACCCATCCATCGGAGCTGATCGAGCGTGGTCAAAGCTTCGATGCTGGGGATGTTGGCCTGAGCAAGAACACTGACGTTGGTGCGCCTATCCTGCCAATGGATTTGCAGGATCTTGCGGAGGCAGCGTTGGTGGTACCTCTCCAGTGCTTTGAGGTGCCTGCTGTACATGGTCCATGTCTCTGAGGCATACAGCAGGGTGGGCATCACTGCTGTTCTGTAGACCATGAGCTTGGTGCCAGGTTTGAGGTCCTGGTCTTCAAACACTCTCTTCCTCAGAAGAGTAAAACCTCTGGGAGAGAAATCCAAGTAGTTTGGCAGCTAGCGAACTAGCACATTACAGCAATGCGGGCAGTACAGTCAAAGAGTCCATTAATGAGGGAGTGTTCCTTACATCATCATTCATAGTAGTGACACCTGCTGCACAAGTCAAACATCTGTCACCTTCTTCAACCTTTTAACAAAATCAAAATGTATTTTATATTGAGATCCATGCCAGTGGATCCTGGCCTGTATTTATCCCTCAACCAACATCACTGAAGCAGATTATCTGGTCATTATCACATTGCTGTTTGTGGGATCTTGCTGTGTGAAAATTGGCTGCCATGTTTCTTACATTACAACAGTGACTACACTTCAAAACAAGTACTTCATTGGCTGTAAAGCACTCTGGGATATCCTGAGGTTGTGAAAGGCGCTATATAAATGATAGTTTTTCTTTTCTTTCCTTGAACAGTATAGGATGATTTTTCTAGTCAATTGAATTTTCATCCATTTTCCACTCTGTTGGGTAGCTTACCATACTTTTTCTTATGTAGTATTTGACTGACATCTATTTTGCGGCCAAGATTGATATTCTATAAAACAAGACTGTTCCAAATTAACACCTTTCTTAGTAGATTTCAAAGCAGCATGGGTGCAGTAAGAGGTGGTTAACATGGGACGACACGTAACATTAAACTGTTTAAGATTATTATTTACAGACACTTTCTCATGATTCTCGCTCTCCTTTCTTGTCTCTTTATCTCACGGGGAACCTGCCTGTTGAATTTTTTGCTGCGTTTTGTTCTATAATGTCAGCTTGTATTAGTTGCTAGCACTTCTGAGTCAGAAAGTTGTGGGTTCAAGCTCCACTCCAGGACTTAAGTGCACGATCTAGGCTGAAACTCCAGTATAGTACTGATGCAAATCACCATTGTTGGAGGTGTCACCCTGCAAGTGAGATAATGAATTGAGCGTTACAAATTCTGGGAAAAGGCTATCGACAAATATCCACTATAAGGCCACTGACCCCCACAGCTACCTGGATTACACTTCCTCCCACCCTACTTCTGACAATGCCACCTTCCATACTAGTGCTTCCGATATGTCTTCCTTTTTCCTCAACCGAGGATTCCCCTTTACCGTTGTTGACATGGCCCTCGACCGTGTCCATTCCATTTCCCGCACTTCTGCTCTCACTCCTTCCCCTCCCTCCCACAACCACGATAGGGTTCCCCTTGTCCTCACCTTTCACCCCACCAGCCTCCACATTCAACGGATCATCCTCCGCCATTTCCGCCACCTCCAGCGTGATCCCACCACCAAACACATCTTCCCCTCCCCTCCCCTTTCAGCATTCCGAAGGGACCGCTCCCTCCGCGACACCCTAGTCCACTCCTCTATCACCCCTAACACTCTGTCCCCTTCACCCGGCACCTTCCCGTGCAAGCGCAGGAGATGCAACACCTCCTCCCTTCCCACTGTCCAGGGCCCCAAACACTCCTTCCAGGTGAAACAGCGATTTACTTGTACTTCTTGCAATTTAGTATACTGTATTCGCTGCTCACGATGTGGTCTCCTCTACATTGGGGAGACCAAACGCAGATTGGGTGACCGCTTTGCGGAACACCTCTGTTCATTCCGTAAGGGATGACCCCGAGCTTCCGGTCTCCTGTCACTTTAATTCTCCGCTCCACTCCCACTCTGACCTCTCGATCCTCGGCCTCTTACACTGTTCCAACGAAGCTCAATGTAAGCTTGAGGAACAGCACCTCATCTTTCGATTAGGCACTTTACAGCCTTCTGGACTCAACATCAAGTTCAACAATTTCAGACCATAACCTCGGCCCCTATTTTTTCCACAGGGCAGCTGTTGATGATTCTGCCATCCCCATTTACACCTCTTCTAGACTCATCTTTTGTTTCTTTACTTGTCCCTTTACCATCTCCTTTTGCTTTATACAATCATACCTTTTGTCATTTAATCTCTCCTGCCTTCCAACCTATCACAGACCTTCCCTTTTGTTCTTTCCTCCCCTCCTCCCTTTCCCTGTCCCACACTTGCTTAAATATCTGTTACATCTCTAACTTTTTCCAGTTCTGACGAAAGGTCATCGATCTGAAACGTTAACTCTGTTTCCTTCTCCACAGATGCTGCCTGACCTGCTGAGTATTTCCAGCATTTTCTGTTTTTATTTCAGATTTCCAGTATTTTGTTTTTGTATTACAAAATCGGGTCTGCCCTAGATACGTTCTTAGGATCAGTGACATCAGTCACACCCATAAGTGATCTGAGCATTTCATGGAAGTTGACTCACACTGCCCTATATCTACTTGTATGATAGTGTAACCCAGCGGTTTAACAATAATATGCCCTTGTGATCTATACCGGATATTTGTGTCTTTCGCACAGGTGCTTCTTCAATCTATTTGAAGACAGGGCGAGCAAACACGATGAACTAAGGCTTGTTACGAATCAATAAGCTGCTTTATTTCACAGTAGGAGGAACATACAGATCAGTTATGATCAGATTCATTTATTCCTAACTGTATCAATGTTTTCCATAATAATACAAAGTAATAAACATGCAATGCTTCCACACATCAGTGGGAGATCTTGCTTGACTTAAACAACACCAATCCTGACTCCTTTCTTCGGCATTCCAACCTTCTTGCACCTTGCTGCCTGGCCAACTGTCTCTCTGTTTTGCCTCTTGGTGTTCACAGCCAGAAAGGGTAAGCATGACAGATCCCTTGCCCCAGACCTGTGACTCTACAACATGAAGGGTGTGAGTCAGTCATCGATTACCAAGACAAGCTAATGAACTACTCATTATCCTGCTCCTATTTCTTATTATCTTATGTTCTAATGTTGTTTCCCTATGGATTGTCGATAATGAGTAGTTCATTAGCGTGCCTTGGTAGTCGATGATCTTATTATCTTATGTTCTAATGTTGTTTCCCTATGGATTGACAATAAGATCATGGCTGAACTTCTACCTCAACTCCACTTTCCTGCCCTATCCCCATATCCCTTGATTCCCCTAGTGCCCAAAAATCTATCGCTCTCGGTCTTGAATATATTCATCTACTGAGCATCCACAGCCCTGTGGGGAAGAGAATTCCATAGATTTACAACTCTGAGTGAAGAATTTCTCCTCATCTCAGTTCTCAATGGCCGACCCCTTATCCTGAGACTATGATGCTATGAGACTATTAGCATCGTAACTACCTATTATCTCAAAGCCTTTTTTAAACTTGTATGAATACACTATGCTTTACAGCACAACACTAAAAGTAACTCTTTTTACCAAATCCTTTACATAAACATAAAAAACATAAGAATTGGGAGCAGGAGTAGGCCATACGGCCCCTCGAGCCTGCTCCGCCATGCAATAAGATCGTGGCTGATCTTCGACCTCAACTCCACTTTCCCGCCCGATCCCCATATCCCTTGATTCCCCTAGAGTCCAAAAATTAGGACCGTTTCAGTGCTGTGGCAGGGTTGGAAACTTGATTGGAGAGATTCAAATATGGAGTTGCTGGAAAGCTGGGCACAGATTTGGGAAGCGACAATACGTTCAAGAACTTTGGAGAGGAAAGAGGTTGGATATGGGGCAGCAGTTTGCAAGGACAGAAGGGGCAAGTGGAGGGGCTGATAATGGTGGTTTTGCAAGGGAGGACGACAGTACCTGAGGAGAGGGAACCATTTACAATGTCAGCTAGCATAAGTTGGATGGTTAGCAGTTTCGTGGGAATGGGGTCAAGAGAGCAGGAGGTGGGTTTCATGGGCAAGATGAGCTTGAGAGAGGAGGGAATCCCAAAATTCTGATAGTTTGTAAGGGCGTAAACCCACCATATCTAACTAAGGGTTTTTGGAATTTGGAACTTAGAGAGGATACACCGATTTTACACCACTTTTAAATTTTGCTCTACATTCTGCTATAGGTGAGGCAGGGTGTAGAATTTTCCTCCCTACCTAAGGTGCAGCCAGACAAATGATGGGTTTAGACCAGGATGACATCAGGGCCCTGAAATTTAGTAGACGTTCTCCTGATCTCTCGCAGTAACTTCGGCAAGAGATCTGCAGAAGTCCTGGAGAAATGGCATAAATGGCTATTTTCAACCATATACACCATTTCTCCAGGTGTAGTTACCACGGAAGATCATACCAACCCCCATGGAAATTCAGGCCCCATAAGTCCTAAATTCTGACATTTTCACCCAAGGATAGGCCAATCTAACTAATGCTATTGTAAAACTGAGGTAACTTAGACCAGCAGCTGAGGATCTTAAATATGAATTTCTCTGTTTTATTGTGCTGTTAGAAAGTGTCTCATTATTTGACATTGAATTTTACTTTTATTTGCTCTTTGTTTTGGAGGCTCCTAACTTCATTTGGAAGTATGACTCGACACTGTTCCTTGTTTGGGGAATTTCCCTAAAATGAAGGAGAAGGCAACAATATTAATTTCCATAGGGATTCCTATCTTTATCATTCATTTGTTGGAGGAGGAAGAGAAGGCGTAACAGCAAGCAACCCGGCCAGTCAAACTCATAAGGCAGCGCTGCATGAGATTCAGATCTTCCTGCTGATAGCTCTCCACCAGGGTGGATAACATCAGAAGATCATTCCTCAATATATCCATGGAGTTATCTGTCAGGAGGCCTCTGTGTTCCATGGAACACGTGCAGAAGTTCCTGGAAGTGCCACTTTCTCCAGAATGCTTTGTCGTGGAAAGAATCCCTTTCTGATAGTGCCATAAAGCATGGCATTGGATTCTGCTACCACTTGCTTTGGAGAATCTTTGCAGGGTCTTCATATGGTTTTGATGTTCTATAATAGCCCAAATGCTGGAAACAGCTCATCGCATCACAGAGAAAGACCACAGCAGAAAAAGACAAGATTAGTTCAACTTAACAACTACCTGAATAGAGAGGTGATATCATTTTATTTTATTCCTTCAAACTATAGACGTTGTAACAGGAAGTGCAACAGGAATGCTGACTGTTATTTCCTTAGTTAAACTGTTTATAATGATGCTTTGAAAAAGACTTGCATTTATATAGCACCTTTCCCAACCATAGGATATCCCAAAGCGCTTTACAACCAATGAAGTACTTTTTGAAGTGTAGTCACCGAAGTAATGTAGGAAACACGGCAGCCAATTTGCACACAGCAAGCTCCCACAAATAGCAATGTGATAATGACCAGATAATCTGTTAGTTGAGGGATAAATATTCACTCGGACACCCGGTGCTCCTCTCTGAAATATTGGCCTAGAAATTCGGGTGGCCGGCTTGCCGCGGGGGTAAGGATCGCGCGCGATCTTACCTACCGCGCCTGCCGTTGTGTTTCGGGCCCACAGGAACTTCGGGTCCTGGGCCTCTCCCTGGTGTCGGCGCGCAGTGCTTGCATGTCCCAGGGCGCAGTTAGTGCGATGCGACTCCTGGGATCACGTGGGCCATGGAGAGCCAATGGCAGCAGACCATCTTTCATTCATAGATTTGACAGGAGACCTGTCAAATCTATGAATACAAATCGCCCCCAAAAGAACAGCTAAACCTCAAATAAATTTTAAAAAACCCATCACATTAATAAAATAACTATAGTTAAATAAATTAACCACTTTAAACAAAAATTTAAATTTTTGAAAAAATTTAAATTCTTTTTAAAAGTTATAAAAATAAACTTACCTTTCTTTAAAGTCTCTAAAAAAGATAAACCTGTTGAAAAAAAATTAAAATTATACTTAATTAACTACTTACCTTGTTCAAGAGGGGTCTTACGCCTCCTTTTTACTTGTGTAAAATCTTCCATACTTACCCTCGCGTTGAAACCTGAAAAAAAACCTAAGTGTGCTGCGTGCGCACAGCCTGTAGTGCGCACGCGGTTCACCTAGGAACCGCCCCCTTCACCATACCGGAAGTGCCGGTTTCCCGCGCATGTGCAGTGCATGCAGGAAACCGGCACTTCGGGACCGAATACGGGTGAGTACGCAGCGGGTACTCTCCCGTATTCGGCCGAATTTTTGGGCCACTGCCATGGGATCTTTTACGTCCACCTGAGAAGCCAGATGGGGACTCGGTTTAATGTCTCATCCAAAAGACAGCACCTCCGACAGTGAAGCACTCTCTCAGTACTGCACTGAAATGTCGGCCTAGATTTTGTGCTCAAGTCTCTGGAGTGGATCACAATTGCAACACATCCTTCTGACAGAGTGCTATCCACTGAGCCACAGCTGGCACAAGTGGTGTCATACTGCCAAAGAATGTGAGACTTATCAGTCAGACAGAGAGGTGCTGCAGCAACTGAATGGATGTTATGCTGTGATGATTTTGATAATCAGTCATTGTTTTGTTTGTGATAATGAGTGTGATAACTAGATTGTCCTAATGCATAAAAATAGGAAAGCCATTGCTAGTAAAATTAATTATACTTTTATCCTAATGCTTGATAAGAGTTAAATGGTTTCCTTGTTCAAAGCTGTACTTTTCTCTGCTGGGGACCGAATACTTGAATAATGAATGTTAATTGAATTAGGTTGTGTAGAAAGTACAAACACAGCATGACATTGAAAACCATGAACATAACGGAGAAGCTCTGATATCTATTTACTACAAATGTGGGCCTCCTCTTGGAACTTTCAAACTGATATTCACTGCACGACAGATAACAAACCATGGGAGGCATGGAGATGTAAGGCATTGATATCATCCAACATGCAATTTGAGCACCTGAAGTGGGTGAGATTCCTGATCATGGTAGCAAATAGAGAGAGGCTAAACATAGTCAACAATGTACTATCTTTTCACCAAGACATAGGCCGGAATTTCCCTTACCGAATCGGGTCAGATGTGTGCGGTCGGCGTGGCGGGTCGGAACCGAGTTGTTTTGATCATCCCGCTCCTCAGAGCGACTTTCAGTAAATGGAGCCTATTAAGGCAGGCCTGTGCGTTTCCCGGCCCTATTAAATGGTGCGGGTCTGATGACGTCAGCGATGACTCATTTCCAGCAGAGAGATTTAAAACAGCCTTGGCCACGTTGCATTTAAAGGTTCATCTAGCCAGTGTGCAGGGAGGATATATCACCATCTGCTTATTGCTCAGACTTCAAAACATGGCTCTGCAGAGACAGAGGGCTGCACCCAGGTTTTCCGATGACTCCCCACATATTCTTGTGGAGGGAGTCAGAGCACGCAGGGAGGTCCGCTTCCCTGCTGATGGGCGGAAGAGACCTCCCCAGGAGACAAAGAGAGCCTGGCTTCAAATAGCTGAGGGGATGAACAGCAGGGATGTGGTGAGACGGACCTGTGTGCAGTGCCGCAAAAGTTTCAATGATCTCATGAGATCAGGAAAGGTGAGTACAAAGCCACACTCACCTTCATCCAGCTGTGCCAGTCACCACATCCCCATCACTCGGCCTTCCCAACCCTACTCCTGCACATCATTACTCACACCAACATACCTTGCACGTCCACGCATCCCTCTCTCTCAATGTACATACTCATATCCCCCTCTGACTAACCACCCCTCACACTCACCATCATCCTAATGCAATCATAGCAACTAACGACACATGGAGGCCATTTGGCATTGGCACCACACTCCCTCATAGTCGCTCTCTACAGATATAACCCAGACATTCCTTATGCCATCACTCTCAAACTTCTCTTTTTCCCTCCTTGAAGGAGAAATGAGCGCACAACAACAGGGAAAGGGAGAGGGAGAGCACCAGAGGTGGCCCTCCATCCTTCAACACTAACTCCAGCAGAGGAGGTGGCCCTGGAGGTGTCAAGAGTTGTGGAGCTGCTGGCGGTGGGAGACGGAGAGAGGGGGCCCTCTCAGCAACCTGGTGACAGAATGACATCTCATACAACCACATGGCATACAGCAGTCACTCATATGGGGACTGATGCCAGCAACCAGTGAATGTTCATCATGTGCATAATGGTATCGTTACCCATTCTTAATGTAACATTTCTAAATAATCTCTTTACTCTCCCACAGGTCCATCAAGAGCCCCCCACTGTCCAGCCAGAGGAGGAAGGCGACTCCTCAGATGGGGCACCGTCACTAAACCTAAGCGCAGAGACGCACACCTCAGTGGGTCCTATGCAAGATAGAGTAGTGTTGTAACCTGGTGGCTCATAACTCACAAGTGAGCAAGAGCAGATGGTGGAAACAGGGACAGCAGTGCAGACTCCTCGCCGGAGGGCGCAGGACACTCCCAGCTCTGCTTAGCTGCATGCAGACGCTGAGCCTCGGGAACTATCGAGAGAGAAGGTGATCCTAGAGGGGCAGTAAGAAGTGCAGGAGGCTCTGTCAGGTTTTGCAGCAAATGTGCAAAGAATGGAGGAGTCCATCTCCAACATGAGCACCACCGTGTCGACTGTAAGCTCTTCTATGGAAAGGATGGCCACCTGCATGGAGCAGCTAATGCGCCACTCACATGAGCACATGCTAACTATGGAGAACAGAGGGCAGAGGCTCAGAGACCATCTCTGTAGGAAGGATGCAAACGTAGACTTGGATCCTCATGGCCCCACTGCTGTGCAGCAAGGTGCTCTCCAACTCCTTGCTAACAGGGAAATGCGGGTGGCCCATGAGAGGGATGATGGTGAGAGGGGATATGGAAGTGGGGGCTCTCTTAAAGTGCTCATACGTCTCCCCCGTTTCCCTGCCCGCCCCAGTCAGAGCCTCAGATGCCTCCTCAGATCACGATGGCCGAGTCTGCCCTGCACAGTCGCAGGAGCAGCAGACTTTGGCGGGGCCATCACAGGCTCCAAAACTCAGAGGATGTCAGCCAAGAGTGTCGCAGCAGGGAAGTGAGCAGGCTGCCTCTGCCTCTGCTGAAGCCACAGGGGTAGCACCTCGTAGAAGCACGTAAATGAAAAATGACACAGAAGTAGATGCACAAGGGTAAACACATGGGTGTTTAATGAAGTGTTATTGTTAAGGTTACTTTACTGTTATGACACATATAAAACTATTTATTTTCACCACTTTCCGTTCATGTCCATTTTTGTCTGCTACTTTGGAAGTGGCTTAGTGAGTTGGAGTGAATGGTGAGACATAACGTTACCTCCAGTAATGGGGGTCAGTGTGAAAGGAATGGCTAGGTCATTGTACGGATGCTTTATGGTGTTGTTGGGTGGAGGGGAGGGGGGAAACTGGCACAGCATGTGGCAGCCATATAGGTGTAATGCAGGAAGTTAAGTAAATTTGGCCATGATGAGGCCATCCCTGGTGCTGCTGGCATCTGGACCTTTAGTTCCTCCTGCTCCTCCTCTTGTCTTCCAGCTGATGCTCCTCCTCCTTCTCCTCCAAAGAGGTGTGCACTCTGTGCCTTGTTCCTCATGCAGGGCTAATCCTCATTGCTGCGCTATGTTGTGCAACGCGCAGCAGACGACGATGATTCAAGAGACCCTGGCTGGTGCGTACTGAAGGGCTCCTCCAGATCTGTCAAGGCATCTGAAGCGCATCTTCAGCATGCCTATTTTTTTGCTCTATGACACATCTGGTAGACATGTGTCTTTCATTATAACGCTTCTGAGCCTCATTGCTTGGCCTCCTCAAGGGTGTCATCAGCCACTTCTTCAGTGGATAGCCCTTGTCTCCAAGCAGCCAACTGGTAAGTGTGTTCAGTGGTGCAAAGAGCTGAGGGAAGGTGAACTAACGCATGACGAAAGAGTCATGGCAGCTGCCAAGGAATTTGGCACACACATGCAAGATGATCTTCCTATGGTTTCAGGCGAGCTGCACTTTGAGGAAGTGGAAGCCCTTGCGGTTCACAAACACTCCTGGGTGATGTGGGGGTGCCCTGATGGCCACATGTGTGCAGTCAATGTCACCCTGCACCCGTGTGAAGCCAGCCAGAGCGTCAAAGCCGAGCGCCCGCTCAGTAACACTGGCTTCATCAGTGGCAAAGTTGACATAATTGGCTGACTTGCCAAACATGGCTTGAGTGACCTGGGTGATCCATCTATGGGCGGCCGACTGTGAGATGCCGCAAATGTCTGCTGCAGATCCCTGGAAGGAGCCGGAGGTGAAGAAGCTGAGGGCGCTGGTGACTTTGACAGCACTGGTAAGGCGTGTCCACCAGGTCCTCTGGGCTGCAGCTCTTGCTCCAGCAAGCTGCAAATGTCTGCGACGACCTGGTGTGATAGCCTGAGCCTCCTTTGGCACTGCTGCTCAGGCATGTTGAGGAAGCTCATCCTCTGCCTGTATACCCTGTGTTGGGGGTATCGCCTCCAGCGCGGTGCAGCCTGCGCTGATGCCCTCTGTCCTGTGGAGCATCAGGTCATTGAAGAGAAGGCTGCTGTTGTTGTTACTGCTGCTGGTGTTGGGGCTCATCCTAATCTGATTCTGAGGACCAAGGTGAGACAGTACAAACGGCACCCATGCTGATGTAATAGACGGCAGATCAAGTAGAGATCAGAGGAGCAATCTGTCAATGTTGTGATAGTTAGTAGCAATGTGATGACAGTGGCTTCCAAAGTTGCAGAAAAGACCTGCAAACTCTAGACACCTAAATCTGTGCTCAAAATGGAGTCAGCAAGAGCCTTTCCCTTCGTCAAGTAATGAGGTGTAATGTGGGAGTATATATTGGGATTTCCATGCTGTGCATTAATGACCTCGCTCAATGGCCACTGAGCTTCCGCCTCAGGTTGAGAGACGTGGTTCCCGAGCTGTGTGATTCCCGTGGTTATCCAGTAAAATTCAAAAGGTCTGCTTAAAATCCCTGTTAAGAATCTGCCAACGAGGTTTTAATTAGATTAATTAGGTCGCCCGCCTCTGCCTTTCGGGTTGGTGGCGCGCTGGCAAACGCGCCCGAAGTTAAAGGCGCGAGGAGGCGGGATGACGGCACGTTCCCGACGCGCTCCCATTTTCTGCGACTTTTACTATCGACCCACCTCCAAACCCACACGCACAGCAGCGGGAAAATCCCGGCCATAGGAAATCCACTGGATTCTCTTGTACAGCATATGCTTCTGTTTCTGGAAAAACAAACCTAATGTACTCCAAAATGTATGCAGAGCAAAACCAAAAGTAATTTCCCATAAAATTCCTTAATCCACTGCTTGCATTGAGGAGAGATACATATATTTCACACAGCTTCTGTCAAATGATCTTTTTAAAGTTTGTTTCTGGGGGAAAGCCATTTTAAGTACAGATCAGTGAAACACCAAGGTAATCTTGAGTTTGTTCTTGAATGGGATTTGAGGAAATATGTAACACTGTTGCTAATGTTGCATTGTTAGATGAACAGTTTAAGTGCTTTATGCTGTGATGAGGTGGATGCTATAATTAAACAGTGACAGAATACAAATTGTAATGTTAAAAATAATTGAAAGTAAAGATCAAAAGCATTAGACATAGAAGTATACCTTAAAGCTATCTAATGATAACATGGTCACCTAATGTATAATCTAAAGTTTGTAAAGTGCCTTTAAATGCATCATTTTGGAAATGTTAAAGAAGCTTTTAACTGTAGAATCTCAATTTCCTAATACTTAAAAAAAAAATCAGATCCCACTCTCTTCCTGATTTTATGTATTGGTAAAATTCTACGCTATAAACCTTAGAAATTACTATTAGTGCGTAAAATGGATGCAAACTGTATTTATATGACCTTCCTTTATCCATCATTTTAACCCAGGGTTAACTCAGTTAACGCCTTCACTAAATTAGTGGATACAAAAATCTCATAATATCACCAACAGTAATTTCTAAGTGTTCCTTGTTATAATAAAAAAAAAACTACAGGACGAATTCCTACGTGACCTTTGCCAAAAAAAAAGATTTTGAAATATCAAGTGCTTCATATCTTCAAGAAGTTACACAGGAAAAAACATTCCCTCAGGGCACTGTGTGTAACAAAAGTGTGAACTTGTTCTTTATGAATGGGGTTTCCATAGATCACAGACAAAATCTTCTGCCAATGTTGGGAATTGCAGATGCCAACCAATGCCCAACCTGTATGTTGTAAATGCATGCCAAAACACTTGTGCCGAAGCATTGCTTTTCCAAGCCTGACAGCAAGTAAAACAGAATGAATTTGTCAAAGTTGTTACATTAATAAGTGATTATAAGTTTCCACCATCTGTGTCCCTATCAAACAATTACGAATCTTAACATTGTTTTATGCATTGTCTACTGTTTTACATACTATGTACTCCTGTTGATTTTGTTTTGAATATTTTTGTTCAAACAGTATGTGCTGATGACAGCATAGAAGGAACTGACTTGGATGAGATATTAACATCTGCAACATGAAGGAGCTGAATTGACATCAGAAGAACTGTATAGAGAAATTCAACATATGGCCACCTGTTTTGTGTCCGTAAAATTGGTGTCCGGCCTCTTAATTTTGCGTCGCGATCTGTCACACCTGATGCCAAAATAACAACAGAAAATGCTGGAAATACTCAGCAGGCCAGGCAGCATCCGTGGAGAGAGAAACAGAGTTAACGTTTCAGGTCTGGGACCCTTCATCAGAACTGGAAAAAGCTGGAGATGTAACAGATATTAAGCAGGTGCAGAGACAGGGGGGGGGGTTTTAGGAGGGGAGGAAGGAATTGAAAGAATATACTGTGCTTATGTAAGAGGCAGGAAAGATAAAATGTTGCAAATGGGAATGGCAAAATCATACAGCATGAAAAATGGGGGCAGGGGTTATAGTTTGAAATTGTTGAACTCGATGTTGAGTCCGGAAGGCACTTTCGATTAGGCACAAAAATTCACCGTAACTGTTTTAACAAATATCAGAAAGAAAATTACCAGAGATTACCCCAAAGTACATATCACTTGGAATCTCCTCGGAAGTTCTCCTGATCGCGCACCGTAACTTTGGCAGAAGATCGAAGGAAACCCTGGATAGACGGGTAAATGAGGTGTCCACTGATCATCCGTTGAAGTTATGGCAGCTGATCAGGAGAAGCCCTGTGGAAAATCCCGGTGTACATTCTGATCCTTTTACTCAGATCAACCATTGGCCCAATTCAGTTTCCTAAGGTTACATGTGCTTTACTTGTGGGGTTCCTCCTGGCCTCACAAAGGAAAGTTTTGTACTATCAAGAAGGGTTGCCTCTTTTTTTCTTCATTCATGGGATGTGGGTGTCGCTGGCAGGGCCAGCATTTATTGCCAATCCCTAATTGCCCTTGAGAAGGTGGTGGTGAGCTGCCTTCTTGAACCAGTCCGTGTGGTGAAGGTACTCCCACAGTGCTGTTAGGGAGGGAGTTCCAGAATTTTGACCCAGCGATGATGAAGGAACGGCGATATATTTCCAACTCAGGATGGTGTGTGACTTGGATGGGAACTTGGAGGTGGTGGTGTTCCCATGCGTCTGCTGCCCTTGTCCTTCGAGGTGGTAGAGGTCATGAGTTTGGGAGGTGCTGGGAAGAAGTCTTGGCGAGTTGCTGCAGTGCCTCTTGTAGATGGTACACACTGCAGCCACGGTGCGTCAGTGGTGGAGGGAGTGAATGTTTAAGGTGGTGGATGGGGTGCCAATCAAGCAGGCTGCTTTGTCCTGGATTGTGTTGAGCTTCTTGAGTGTTGTTGGAGCTGCACTCATCCAGGCAAGTGGAGAGTATTCCATCACATTCCTGACTTGTGCCTTGTAGATGGTAGAAAGGCTTTGGGGAGTCAGGAAGTGAGTCACTCACCACAGAATACCCAGCCTCTGACCTGCTCTTGTAGCCACAGTATTTATGTAGTTGGTCCAATTAAGTTTCTGGTCAATGGTGACCCCCAGGATGTTGATGGTGGGGGATTCGACAATAGTAATCCCATTGAATGTCAAGGGTCGGTGGTTAGACTCTCTCTTGCTGAAGATGGTCATTGCCTGCACTTGTGTG
The DNA here is from genome assembly GCA_030390025.1 of Squalus acanthias. NCBI lineage: Eukaryota > Metazoa > Chordata > Chondrichthyes > Squaliformes > Squalidae > Squalus > Squalus acanthias. The sequence continues at coordinate 150,505,897 of CM059429.1, forward strand.
GTGTGAATGTTACTTGCCACTTATCAGCCCAAGCCCGAATGTTCTCCAGGTCTTGCTGCATGCAGGTATGGACTGCTTCATTATCTGAGGAGTTGCGAATGGACCTGAACACTATGCAATCATCAGCGAACATCCCCATTTCTGACCTTATGATGGAGGGAAGGTCATTAATGAAGCAGCTGAAGATGGTTGGGCTTAGGACACTGCCCTGAGGAACTCCTGCAGCAATGTCCTGGGGCTGAGATGATTGGACTCCAACAACCACAGCCATCTTCTTTTGTGCTAGGTATGACTCCAGCCAGTGGAGAGGTTTCCCCCTGATTCCCATTAACTTCAGTTTTACTAGGGCTCCTTGAAGACACACTTGGTCAAATGCTGCTTGATGTCAAGGGCAGTCAGTTTCACCTCACTTCTGGAATTCAACTCTTTTGTCCCATGTTTGGACCAAGGCTGCAATGAGGTCTGGAGCCGAGTGGCCCTGGCTAAACCAAAACTGAGCATCGGTGAGCAGGTTATTGGTGAGTAAGTGCCATTTGATAGCATTGTTGATGACACTTTTCATCACTTTGCTGATGATTGAGAATGGACCGATTGGGTGGTAATTGGTCGGATTGGATTTGTCCTGCTTTTTGTGGACAGCACATACCTGGGCAATTTTTCACTTTGTCTGGTGGATGCCAGTGTTGTAGCTCTACTGGAACAGCTTGGCTAGCGGCTCACCTATTTCTGGAGCACAAGTCTTCAGCACTACAGCCAGGATGCTGTTGGGGCACATAGCCTTTGCTGTATCCAGTGCGCTCAGCCGTTTCTTGATACCACGTGGAGTGAATCAAATTGGCTGAAGATTGGTTTCTGTAATGGTGGGGACCTCAGGAAAAGCCGAGATGGTTCATCCACTCAGCACTTCTGGCTGAAGATGGTTGCAAACACTTCAGCCTTGTATTTTGCACTCTCATGCTGGGCTCCGCCATCACTGAGGATGGGAATGTTCATGGAACCTCCTCCTCCCATTAATTGTTTAATTGTCCACCGCCATTCACGACTGGATGTGGCAGGACTGCAGATCTGTTCCATTGGTTGCGGGATAGCTTAGCTCTGTCTATAGCATGTTGCTTTGCTGTTTCCGCTGTTTAGCATACATGTAGTCCTGTGCTGTAGCTTCACCAGTTTGGCACCTCATTTTTAGCTATGCCTGATGCTGCTCCTGGCATACTGTTCTGCACTCTTCATTGAACCAGGGTTGGCCCCCTGGCTTGGTGGTAATGGTAGAGTGAGGGATATGCCGGGCCATGGGTTTACAAATTGTGATGGAATACAATTCTGTTGCTGATGGCCCATAGCAACTCATGGATGCCCAGTTTTGAGCTGCTAGATCTGTTCTGAATCTATCCCATTTAGCACGGTGGTAGTGCCACACAACACGATGGAGGGTGTCCTCAGTGTGAAGACGGGACTTCGTCTCCACAAGGATTGAGTGGTGGTCACTCCTACCAATACTGTCATGGACAGATGCATCTGCGACAGGTAGATTGGTGAGGACGAGGTTAAGTAGGTTTCCCCCTCGTGTTTGTTCTCTCATCAGTTGCCACAAGCCCAGACCGGCAGCTATGTCCTTCAGGACTTGGCCAGCTCTGTCAGTAGTGGTGCTACCGAGCCACTCTTGGTGATGGACATTGAAGTCCCCAACCCAGAGTACATTCTGTTCGTTTGCTATGCTCAGTGCTTCTTCCAAGTGGTGTTCAACATGGACATCTCCTTTTGCTTGTTACAATCATACCTTTTCTCATTTAATCACTCCTGCTTTCCACCCTATCACAGACATTCTCTTTTGTTCTTTCCTCCCCTCTCCCCTTTCCCTACCCCTGCACTTGCTTAAAATCTGTTACATCTCTAAATTTTTCCAGTTCTGACGAAAGGTCATCGGCCTGAAACGTTAACTCTGTTTCTCTCTCCACAGATGCTGCCTGACCTGCTGAGTATTTCCAGCATTTTCTGTTTTTATTTCAACATGGAGGAGTACTGATTCATCAGCTGAGGGAGGGCGGTAGGTGGTAATCAGCAGGATGTTTCATTGGCCATGTTTGACATGATGCCATGAGACTTCACGGGGTCCAGAGTCAATGCTGAGAACTCCCAGGGCCACTGTCTCCCAACTGTATATCACTGTGCCACTACCTCTGGTGGGTCTGTCCTGCCAGTGGGACAGGACATACCCAGGGATGGTGATGCAGGAGTCTGGGACATTGGCTGAAAGGTATGATTCTGCGAATATGACTATGTCAGGCTGTTGCTTGACTAGCCTGTAGGACAGCTCTCCCAATTCTGGCACAAGTCCCCAGATGTTAGTGAGGAGGACTAGGCTGGGTGTTCCTTTGTCGTGTCCGGTGTCTAGGTCGATGCCGGGAGGTCCGTCCGGTTATATTCTTCTTATTATTTTTCTTAGTGGTTTGATACAACTGAGTGGTTTGCTCGGCCTTTGTCTTCAGACCAACCGTAGACCTGCTTCTGCCTAGCGGGAAGGCCGTGCCGGTTTCCCAGCACGGGCCTCAGGTCAAATTGCATCGGAGTCCTAGTGATGTAATAGGACCCCGATTTGCATAAATCTATGAGGCTCCCACCTGCTTTAGGTGGGTGCCTCATCTGCCTGCAAAACCCTGCAGGTGAACCTTGCAAAGGGTCAGAAATGGTTGGGATCTGAACGGTTAAATAACCTGCTCATTTCTAACTGCCCACCGGCTTGGTTTCCGCCCAGCTGGTCGGGTTAAAGTCAACCTCCCTAAATAGGTGGGACCCCAACACTCTCAAGACACGTCCCAACAATCATTGTTACCTAAACGTCTTGTGCATCACAATAAATCCTTTCAGTGCAGATACGATTTTACCGTCTCATTCTGATTATATCTTGCCAGTAGGCGTGGATGATTCCATAAAACAGACAGAGCTGTTAAACTTGACATTTCTATTTGTTTGACTTCTCAAAGGAATGTTGAGTGTGGTGAGACTTCTAGATTTAAAGAGAAGTGGAAACGAAATGCTGATATTATCATAAAACTTTTATTTCAAATCATCAGATGAAGATTGAAACGTAAGGTTTTAACATGTGATGAAGAAAAACCGCAACATTTTATGATAATTCAGCTTTGCAGCTCAGTGTTTTAAAACTGAATGATCAATCCATTAAGTTTCTAGAGATAAAATGGACTCGAACATAATGAACTGTGAATATTTTATATTACTTTTTTCTACATTTTTTCAAAATCAGAGCTAGCTTAATAGACTTAAGCATTTAAAAACCTTGGGAATACTTTATGCGCAGGATGTCTTTTTTTCTGAACGTGATCAAACAATCCTCAAATATAAAAGTACAGCGCTGTAGGCAATGAGACTCTAAAGTTGTTGGTGTAACTTTATAGTGTGATTCATGTGCTTGTTGTATCATTCTTCCCTGGGAAAAGTATCAATCTAGTGTAATGACTTTTACTAGAGCTGGCAACACAGAACAAACTGTGGGTGTGAGATTTTCTGAAGCATTAACTCATGTCAAAACGTAAAGATAGCAAAAGGAGCAGGCTGCATCCATAATGTAGGTGGTACAGGTTAGCTAATGGTAGCAATTTATTCTCCTTTCCTTCTCTCTTTTATCCTCTTTTCCCTGCTTTAATCATTTTCTCTCTTTTTTTCTTCTCTCCCTTTTTTCTGTTGAACTTTTTTCTGTATTTTTTCTTTCCCTTGACACAGTCGGCCTGGCTACGAGACTTGTGAATGTCTTCACTTGCTTTACTCTCATTTAGACAGCGGTAGAATAAAAGAGGCCAGAGAGGAAGCTTTGGAGGTGAGGCTATTCCAGCATCCATACAACAACAACAACAGCAACATGCCTTTATATAGTGCCTTTAACGTAGTAAAACCACGGCACTTCACAGGAGCATTATCAAACAAAATTTGATACTGAGCCACATAAGGAGATATTAGGGAGATGTCCAAAAGCTTGCTCAAAGACATAGGTTTTAAGGAGCATCTTAAAGGAGGAGAGAGATGTAAAAAGGCAAAGAAGTTTAGGGAGGGAATTCCAGAGCTTAGGGCCTAGGCAGCTAAAGGCATGGCCGCCAATGGTGGAGCGATTAAAATTGGAGATGCGCACGAGGCCAGAATCGGAGGAGTGTAGAGATCTCGGAGGGTTGTAGGGCTGGAGCAGGTTTCAGAGATAGGGAGGGGTGAGACCATGGAGGGATTTGAAAACAAGGATGAGAATTTTAAAATCGAGGCGTTGCTGGATCGGGTGCCAGTGTAGGTCAGCGAGCACAGGGGTGATGGGTGAACAGGATTTGGTGCGAGTTAGGACACGGGCAGCAGAGTTTTGGATGAGCTCGACTTTATGCAGGGTGAAAGATGGGAGGCCGGCCAGGAATGAATTGGAATAGTTGATTCTAGAGATAACAAAGGCAGCAGATGAGCTGAGGCAGAGGTGGAGTCGAGTGATGTTACAGAGGTGGAATTAGGCGGTATTGGTGATGGAGCGGATATGTGGTCAGAAGCTCAGCTCAGGGTCAAATGGGATGCCAAGGTTGCGAATGATAGTAGCGTGAATGCCTCTTTCAGCTGGCAACAGGTTTTGCATTGTCTGTGGGCTGTTCCTGCTCCCCTTGCTGATCCTTTGCTGCCCAGAGTGGTATCGTCTCTGGGAACTTCACAGTGAAGCCTCTTTGTAAGGCAAAGTCGTGCAGCCTGCAGCATACAACCATAACTCTTGAGATCCTTGCCATACTACAGTGCGGAATGTCCCAGATCAATCCAAGCACCTGGACCATACCTTCAACATGCCAATAGTGTGCTCAATTTTTTACTTTGGTGCATAATGAACCTCCTTATACCAGTGGTCAGCTCGTGTCCTGATGCGCAGGAGTGATCAGGCCTGGCTGCAAGGGATAGCTTTGATTTCCCAGGAACCACCCCAAAACTTCTTAAAATGAAGGCATCATGGCGGCTACCAGGGAAACAATTGTATGATGGGGCGTTGCTGGTTGCCAACCAGTTACATATTAGAAAGTAGAATCTTTTCTTGTCTGTATAGGTAGTGGCGTGGATGAAGGAGACACGTAGAGCCATGTGGGCACACTCTATGGGGGTAAAATTCAACTTCAGCAGGGTCACAAAAGAGGCGGAAGCAGCTTGGCCACCCGTTATATATCCCGACCAATTTTCCGTTACCGCCCATTTGGCGCCCATGCCAAATTGAATTTTGCCCCCTATAACTATTTGCATCTTCAACATTCTTGCCATTCTGTAAAATTGCTGTGTCTGTCATGTCCATGAGGCAGAAATGGAATTGCTCTCACAGGCGTCCCTGACTTGCTTAATGCACCTTTGCACAGTTAATTGGCAAATGTCAGTCATGCCCCCAGTGACAGCCTGGAATGACCCCTCGTAGAAAAGTTGTGACTGTAAAAGCCTCAGGAAATGCAGTATCTGTGGTGGAGGCTTAGTTGTAGGTCTGGTTGCAGCACATGGCATGATTCAATGATGGCTTCCTTGGTAAAGTGAAGCCTCCATAGGCACTTCCCTGACAAATGCAGGTATGTGTACCACTATCTCTACATACTGGTTTAGGGGTATCAGTTGAGGGATGCTGTGCACCCCTGGTTTTGCTTGACCAGCCTTGCACCCGTCTCCATTGCTCTTCCTCCTCTTCCTATTCATTATATTATTCGTTTACTTCTTCTTCCAAAAAGCAAACATATAGAGGAATTCTTAAAGGGCAATCTATTGTGTTCTGTCTGAAATTCTGAGGAAAAATGGCAGCCCCATTGCAAATGGCACAAAAGCAGATGTCAAAGTAGTTGGTAGATGAAAATAAAAAGAGAGAAAAAAAACCCTCTAAAACGAATCGAAAATAAACTAAAATTATGGTATCAACATTGATGTTGGGCCCTTCTGCTTTCTGCCTAGTGCTTAGCAACCCTGGACACCTCATAAGAGTACTACGAACTTCGGTCTGCCATAGATACCTTCTTGGATTCAGTGATATCAGTCAATTTCGTAAACGGGCTGAGTGCCTGTAAAACTCCCTTGTGATCTTACGTCTGACTTTATGCTCACAACCCAGCATAGTGTTGTCCTGAAAAACTAATTCCTTTTAAGCAACATTTAATTCAAACCACATTTTAAAATAACTCATATCGAGTGTCAGCTGTGGCTCAGTGGGTGCACCCTTGCCTCTGAGTCAGAAGGCTGTGGGTTCAAGACCCACTCCAAAGGACTTGAGCACATGAAGCTAGGCGGACACTCCAGTGCAGTGCTGAGGGAGTGCTGCACTGTCGGAGCTGCCGTCTTTCGGATGAGACTTTAAACCGAGGCCCTGTCTGCTCTCTCAGGTGGATGTAAAAGATCCCATGGCATTATTTTAAAGAAGAGCATGGGAGTTATCCCTGTAAGATTCTCAAAATTCACAGATCCCCCTAAACTCTAAGAAAAACCCTAAGGAAAAAGATTTTGGACTCTTTTCTAGCTATTACAGGGTGGTGAAGTGCATTGGGCCTAACCGAAGGACATTTTCGAGCAAAAACCAAGATTTGGTATTTTAAAAGACATGTCTGGGCTTGTAAGGGAGAAAAGGCTGTGAAGGAAGGTAGATCAACCTCTGTAAAGACAGTTTGGGTATCGGAGCTAATGGAAACTGTCTGGGGAACCGCATGACCTCGCTGGGAGTTAAATCGGCCCCTATCAGACATTAACATCCTAACAATAACCCGAGGAAAACCAGTCTCCACCCCAATTTACAGAGCCCATTAAAGACATGCATAAAACAGATTACTTTGGCCTACTCTATAGAAATCCTAGGCCTAGTCAAGAAACCCAAAACATGAGGACAGTCAACTACGATTAAGTGACAAATCGACAGGATGGGGGCCATCCTGAAACCACTTTACACCTTAACAAACAAGTTACCGTTAACGAGCCCGCCAAAATCTAACAATGACCGGGATCTGATTTGGCGCACAGATAAGGGAGCTTCAATGGGTATAATTGAAGGCCCGTTCTCAACCTGAAAAAGAAGAGGAAGGAAGAACAAGAAGACATACACGGAGGCATTCTCCGCAACACAGTTTCTCCAGCACCACCGTTCAGCGTTCCGTGTCCAGCCAGGAGGTCGACAGCTCGAAGGCCAGACCATCCAACGAAGTAGGCCGACACGTGAAGAAACCAGAACGACCACCTCAGTGACCATCGGACACCTCGCGGCAACAAGGCCCTCACGAAAACAACCAACCAAACCTCAAGTACCAATATTGGGCCACCGCGACCAAAGAAAACCAACTCGAAGAAAAACCGAAGACCCGCAAAGTTTCCACTCTACAATCTACTCCTGACTTACTCCTGGGTAAGATTTTCCCTAAAAGACTCTAAACCCTACTTCTAAACCAAAGAAAAGTGGGTACTCACCTGATAGATCCAATATGCACCCTACCGCATCAGCGGACTCGCGAAGACTGACCAGATATGCAGTTGAAGTCCTCTACCGCGTACGGGGTACGGCAGACACCAACCAACATATAGAGCGAACCCCAAAACCGCGAACTAACCTAACTGTCAAGGATTCTGGTGAGTATCATCCCTGGTCCTCCAGAGTCCAACCTAGCTAGTGAAGTGGGATTGGGAGGGGTGAAGTATTCTCCTAATGTTATTTCCCTCGCTTGTACCGAAGTGTTCCCCACTTTCAGAGTGTTAAGAGTGTTTATGTTGTGTTTTACTTTCTTGAATAAAGATCAAAGTTCTTGCATCAAACTCAGTTGTCTGCTGCACTTTTTGCCACAACCCCCAAATAAGTCCAAGGTCTAGAACCAAGGGAGTGGGAGCGATTCGAACCACTCAGAAGTCAGAGGTGAAGCTGACACAAACCACCACCCCCTACATCCCCAGTGTCCTGGCCAATATTTATCCCTCAATCAACATCAATAAAACAGATTATCTGGACATTATCATATTGCTGTTTTGTGGGAGCTTGCTGTGTGCAAATTGGCTGCCGCGTTTCCCACATTACAACAGTGACTACACTTCAAAAAGTACTTCAGTGGCTGTAAAGTGCTTTGAGATATCCGGTGGTCGTGAAAGGCGCTATATAAATGTAAGTCTTTCTTTCTTATTTGGATCCTTTCCATGAAAAAACGCTGAAATGCTGAAATGTGACAACAGGCAAGAAAAATGCAGCCGTGCAGGTGAGGTGCAAAGGATGATAAATGAAGGGAGTATGACATCGTGACATAATTTTCACATCACTTGTTCTGGACTGTCCAAAGGTGATTCCTGTGGCTGCTGGAAATTAGGTCGCACTATGGGCAGCCAGAAAGTGCGCAGTCCTCTCGTTTAACGGAACTCTGATTGGACTGAACTGGTTGGAAAATCCAGGAGTTCCAGGAGTGAAGCAAGGCAAGACCCAATTATAACACCAAGTAAGGGCCCACAGTCTTTACTGTGTCCAGTGCACTTAATCTCATGTGGAGTGAGCCGAATTGCCTAGACATTGACATCTATGATGGTGGGGACCTTGGGTGGAGGCCAAGTAGGATCATCCACTCGGCATTTTTGGCAGAAGACACTTGCAAACACTTCAGCCTTGTCTCTTGCACTGATTTTGGGCTCCATTATGGTTGACTAAGATTTTGAAAATAACTGTTTAAAAAAAAGAACTACATGACATTATGGGGTATAAATTTATCTTGGGCATTGAAGTTGATCCATTTTTGCCCGTCTTGCATTACCACCCAAGTTGAATTTATATCCCTATAGTATCAATTTGTTTCCAATTATGAAGAACAAAATAGATTGAAATAGTAATTCACAATAAAATTGACACTTTATTAACTTTATTGGGTCCATACAAAATACCTCAGACTCTCTAGCCAAATTAAAAAAGACTGTGCATTAGATCATTTTAATGGTTGGTATGGGGCAGATTTTCAATTGCAATTCCTTGGGGAATCAATTTTCCTAATTAAGGGGAGACATGCTGTCAGAGTACTGCCAATAAGTGATTAGTTATAAAATGATTTAATCTACAAAGGCTCCAGACACTGTTCAGTTGGTTGCAGTACTGGCTGATGATAGACTAGCAGTAGCTTGGAAGTCCTGCTGAGGCCTCTGTGCCTCTAACATGCTGGAGGATGTTATTCTTCTATTTGCTTCACTATATCTCAGGGAGCTGCCAGAGCTGCTGATGGACTTGACAAAAGTGGCTGACAGGAAATTTGTTGTGCAGTAGGTCAGGTTTTGCTGTTTTCACTGCGGTGTGTATTAAAATTAATAGGTTACATCATAGAAGAGGAAGGTTTTTGGTCCTATACCATGACCTACAGGGATTCAAAGTCCCATTGCGCTTCTAGTGACTCAGGCAAGATAGCTTGATAGTAATATTGTCCTTCGGGCCTCAGTGGTGAAGTCCCCTTGCACCCGAAGACATCGGGCCGAGGCTCGCTCCAAACTGGGCCTTTGGCCTCATTTCCTTAAAAGCGGTGAGCTGAGGATGCCAATTGGGTGTCCCAAGGCAGCTTGCCAGTAGAGGCCTTCACAAATTCGACCGCTTTGGGTACTGAGCCGGTCTTCAGGTAGGTCCGGGTGGGGGGGCGGGGTGATTGGGGAGGTCAACGTGCGAGGCCTTCCCTTCACCTGACCCTTCTATCTCTGTGCCACCCAGGATTCTTAAGTTTATTTTTTCTCTTCCTGGGCTTTCTTCTTTCTTCTGTGCTCTTCTGCCTGTTGACTGTAAAGGCCCAATGCGAAATGAGTTGGGGCAATCTCAACCCAATACCCAATGGGTATGGGCCCACAGCAGAAAACTTCCCTTGATTCTCTAGTAATCAATACTGTAGTGGCAATCTCATTCAGAGAGATCTAGAATGGCTGGGCTGGGAAAAGAAAAAAATGCCACACTGCTGTAGTTGATTTGCTTGTTGGAGATTATCCTGAGGTATATTAGTGGGGCAAAGAAGAAGCAGCTTTACTCTGTTTCTAGCTCTACCATACCTGATATGGGAGTGCTTGATGCTGTGTCTGGGAGTCCGATTTGGGAAATTTAATCATTTTCCAGTGCGAATATTTCTTCACCTTGATGAGCACAAAGTGCACAAAAAAAAACCAACAGCCATGTATTTCCTTGGACTTTCTGCCACTGCGCCGCCTATTAAGTACTTTTGAAGTCTAGTCACTGTTGTAATGTAGGGAAATGCAGCAGCCAAATTGCGAACAGCAAGGAACCACAAACAACAACGCGATACTTGATCAGATAATCTCTTTTTAATGATGTTAGTTAAGGGATAAATATTGGTTAGGACTGTAGGCTTCGCAAAATCCCCCAGAAACTCGAATAGAACCCTAAAAGGGGCGATTTTTGGATTTTTCATACAAATTTGGGATGATGGGACCTAAGTGAAGTGATTTGAGGTAAAAACCTCAGTTTTGGACATTCTTAAGGATCAGGGAAGAAAACCCCTGAGGAAAATGACTTTGGATATTTACTATTGGGGAAAAACACCTTTCACAGAAACTCCACAGGCTGCAGGAAAGGGTGTGGTGAGGCAGTGGACAGCTTTTGGCTTTTGGGGCCCAGTCAAGCTGTCTGGGAAATGTTTGCACTGCAATCCAACCAAGAGCCTCACCCAAAACCTCACATACACATCCAAATATGAATAATCCAAGACCCCTTTTGAAATCCCCAGGCCCAAACAGGATGCTAGAAGCCTGAAAACAATAAAACATCCAGTACACCCATTACCCCATCAAAAACCAATCAGCCAAGAAGATCGACAGGATGCAAACCACCGAAAAAAAAACCTTTGACACTTACAGAACCCATTAAAGACATGCATAAAGATTAAACAACAGATCGACAGGATGGAGCTATCCGGAAACCACTTCACACATTTACAAAACCAGTTTTGACACTTAGTAAAGTCGTTACTGTTAATGAGGTCTTACAATGACCAGGATTTGATTTGGTTTTGACAAGGCCACTTCAATTTAGTATAATTGAAGGCCCATCAAGCAGTTACAACAGTTACAAGTTCAAGTTCAACAGAAGGCAGTTCTGCAGTTTTCGAATTCAATTTGAAAGCCTGTTTTCAGCGGAAGTCAGTGCTGGAGTTACAGAGTTCAGGACAAGCAGGCAGAAGGCAGTTTCTTCAGTTCTGCAAGAAGGCAGTTCCACAGCTCGGAAGAAGACAGTTTAAACAGAGGCAGAGTTACAGCAAGAAGTTCAACAAAGAAGGCCAACAACTTCACAAGCAGACCAACATGCAAGAAGAAACCAGAGCGACTGCCTCCGTGACTATCGGACACCTCGCGGCAACAAGCGCCTTACGAAACCTTTTACTCAAAAGACTCTAAACCCTAACTCTCAACTGTCAAGGATTCGTTTGGTGAGCATTATCCCTGGTTCTCCAGAGCCCAACCTAGCTAGTGAAGTGGGATTGGGAGGGGTGAAGTATTCTTCTAATGTTATTTCCCTCGCCTGTACCGCGTGTTCCCCAACCTGTGTTTAAGCATTAAGTGTGTTTTAAGTTTGTTACCTTTTTCTTTTAATAAAGTCAAAATTCTTTCATTAGAACCTGTTGTCTACTGCATCTTTGTTCACAACGCCTAAATAAGTCCAAGGTCTAGAACCAGGGGCGTGGGAGCGATTCGAACCGCTCACTGAGTCAGAGGTGAGGCTGACCCCCGTACAGGACAACAGGAGAATTTCCTTGCTTTTCTTCACATAGTGCCACGGGATCTTTTGTAACCATCTGAAAGGGAGGATGCAGCCTCAGTTTAACATCTCATCTGAAAGACGGCATCTCTGACAGTGCGGCACTCCTTCAGTACTGCACTGAAGTGTCAGGCTCCATTATGTGCTCAAATCTTTAGAGTGGGGCTTGAACCCACAACCTTCTGACTGGGAGGTAAGAGTGCCACCACTGAGCCAAGACTGACACCCTTGCTAAACACATTCTGATGTTTATTTTCACCAGGAATACTGAGAAATAATCCATGGTTTGGCCAAGTACATAGAGTAGAGTGACTATATTTTCTAAACCTATTCCAGGGACACACAGGGCTGGATTTTGTCTTGGGGTCATGTCATCCGCATTTCGTGTTCCCCCCCCGACTCCAGATTAATATGGATGAATGATGCAATTTTCACTTAATTGGGCAATTGAGTTCCAGCATGTGGGAACCCATGAACTAATTAGTGGTTTCAGTCTGAAAGTCGCCTCTGATGATGTCATCATTGCTGACTGGTCTCGGAGACTGTCTGGCTGTTGGTGAGAGAGGACCTGGATATATATATGAGAGAGAGAGAGAGAGAGAGAGAGAGAGGACTGAGATCACTCCTGACCCCGACCCCCCCAGTGACTGAGGTCACTCCTGACCCCAACCCCCGCAGTGACTGAGGTCACTCCTGACCCCGACCCCCGCAGTGTCTGAGGTCACTCCTGACCCCTCCACACACAGTGTCTAGGATTAATGTACTTACTGACCACTTTTCCGATCATATATATTATGCAGATGACCACTGCTATCCACAGTCTCCTTTTAGCTTGATGCTGTTCTATTTGCTTCTGTTCATGAGCCTTTTTATTGTAATGGCAATGGAAAACCCCACTGGATTCGCTGACTGTCTCAGGGGGGAGGTTTATCTCCAGTTCCAGATTAGGTTGTTGAAAGGATGAGCTGTGGTTGATGGTGGATCAGGTCAGAGTGGTCAGCTGCCAGTTTATTTCTAACACTCGAGCTCTGGGGGTTAACACAAGGATCAGAAACCAACTGCGGGCAGGCACTGGCGCTGCTGGGGCCGATTGTGCCTGCTGTGCTAATCGGGCGGGCGGTGGACCCTCCAGGTGGTCGGGCCTCATTAGCACGCAGCTGGCCAGCTGTGAGGGCCGATTTGGCGCTCGGAGGCAACTTGCTGGTCGGAGAAAGCACAGGACGGGGACGATGGGAGGCGAAACCGGCCAATTGCCCGATCCTGGGGTGTGGGAGATCCACGATCAGAGGGGATGGGCCAATGAGGGGAGGGGAGGGGAGAGCTTCAGAGCCACAAACTAACAGCTCAGGTCAGGTGGGGTACACTCACTGCCCAGGGGTACACTCGGGGATGAATCTTGTGCCCGGGGACACAGTACCTCATCCGGGGGCTGTCTCCAGGAAACGGGGATGTATGGTCAGCCTAACATAATGGTTAGTGCTAAATTATTTAGCACTAAAGAGAAAAAAAATCTTATGAAAGAATATATCCTGCTTGATTGGCACCCCATCCACCACCTTAAACATTCACTGACTCCACCATCGGCGTACCGTGGCTGCAGTGTGTACCATCTACAAGATGCACTGCAGCAACTCGCCAAGGCTTCTTCGGCATCACCTCCCAAACCCGCAACCTCTTCCCCCTAGAAGGACAAGGGCAGCAGGCGCATGGGAACACCACCACCTCCAAGTTCCCCTCCAAGTCACAGACAATCCTGACTTAGAAGTATATCGCCGATCCTTCATCGTCGCTGGGTCAAAATCCTGGAACTCCCTCCCCAACAGCACTGTGGGAGTACCTTCACCACACGGACTGCAGCGGTTCAAGGCGGCGACTCACCACCACCTTATCAAGGGCAATTAGGGGTGGGCAATAAATGCTGGCCTTGCCAGCGACGCCCACATCCCAGGAACGAAAAAAATATATCATTTAATGTTGCTTCAGTTCATAGTTATAAAGACCAAGGTAAATGTAGCCTAATTAAGCTTGCTAAGTGTATCCTCATCTCAGAAGTGTAATAGTACAAGCTAAAATAGCTCCCAGGTCATTTCAGTGGAAGCCATTATCTTTTTAAGTATATACTAGGAAAATTAAAGTGATTTGGGTCATACTGTAGTGCCTTGTCATTCGTAATGTTTAGTTTGAAAATGGTGTACATTAAATTAATGTGAGAAGTCGCACAACACCAGGTTATAGTCCAACAGCTTTATTTGAAATCACAAGCTTTCGGAGCGATGCTCCTTCGTCAGGTCAGACTTCACCTGACGAAGGAGCAGCGCTCCGAAAGCTTGTGATTTCAAATAAAGCTGTTGGACTATAACCTGGTGTTGTGCGACTTCTCACATTTGTCCACCCCAGTCCAACACCGGCATCTCCACATCATTAAATTAAAGAGTTAAGCTGTGTTAAGTGGACTGTTTTCTAGGCTACTCCCCTACTTAATGTTAATCAGATAGTTTTAAACCTGCAGAAATTAAGATACTACATAATGGCCAAGTGTTTTTGCTTTGGTCGCAATCTGCGATCCGGGCGCAAATTGCGCTCAAATTTGCGCTAGTTTTGAGAAGTGTTAATTTTTCTCAAGTTTCCGTTCAAACTCTTTTGCAAACCGCCGAACGTAAAATCTGCCCTGAATCAGCGCAAGCATTTTAGTGTAATTAAAAAAAATAATAATTTTGCATTAAAAACTATTCCTTGATATATTTAAGAGTGGTAACTTGGTGCAGTTTGATTAATACAGCTAAAAATGGGTTTATCACAAAAATAAGTCATTTTTAATGAGAGTGTCTTGTCCACCACCTGTGAGTAACCCAATTTTAAATAACTGAAAATGTCTTAAAAAATATATCCAGAAGCATTTACTAGTTACATTGGCGTACAGTAGTTAGTTTCTTAGTAAATTAAAAAAATATATTTAAAAGCTTTTAAAAGGTGCCTATTAGTGCCCTTGTGCCTAAAAAAAAAAAGCGCCTAATTTTAATAACCTCCTCGAAGGCCCGCAAACGGGTGCAATTAGCGGAAACTCGCCATGGTGATTAAGTCGATCTGTGGGCGTGGCCAGCTTCTAGCGCAATGTTTTTCTGCGCTGGTTTGGCCAATTTTGGGCGGTCAGTGCAACTTAGCGGAAACGCCTGCTCAATGAATTTAATCACAGTACTCTAATGGTCTTTTTACACTACATATTTTATATCAGTATGAAGTGTTGGAATTTTGCAACATTACTTTCAGGGAGCAATTTCACAGCACTTTGGCTTTGCAGCAGCTGCACGTTAACTGTAAACGGTGCCAAATGGAATCTGAAACGTTTTCATGTGTTCCATTGACACAGTGGCTGAGACTTTGCACTCGGGCAGGATCCTAACTGGGGTGAAGCACTGACCCCACTCTAATTTCTGGAGTCAGCTTCATTATAATATTTTGGGCAAGTGCTAAGTATCAGAAATGCCGCTGATTTGGGACTGGCTCATTGGGGGTGGAAAATAATGTGCAGGATTTCCAAGGCCTGCAACAACTTAAAGGAGAACCATCCTCAACATCAGTTTTGTTGCACAGAAGAAAGTTCTGTGAGAAAAGAAACATCTGTCAAGTCAGCTGTATGGTGGCGAGCTCCCAGGTTCTCTGATGCTGCTGTCAAAGTGCTGCTGGACGGGGTCAGTAGGAGGAGGGAGGCCTTGTTTAGCACCAACTGATGTAGACACCGAAGGAGAGCTGCTCAGGGGCAATAGAAGGTGGTGGCCAGGGCAGTATAGGCAAATGTAACCATCCAATGTACGGTCACTTGGTACGGGAATTTTTTTTAGTGACTTTATCAAATCCAAGCAAGGTAAGAGGAGTCAGCCAAACCTTCCAGCAATGTAAGAAATACAAGTCTATGTGTGGCTCCTATCAGGTCAAAGCTAAGAGCACATAGAATCATAGAATCATAGAAATTTACAGCACAGAAGGAGGCCATTCGGCCCATCTTGTCCACGCCAGCTGACAAAGAGCTATCCAGCCTAATCCCACTTTCCAGCACTTGGTCCGTAGCCATGTGGGTTCTGGCACTTCAAGTGCCTATCCAAGTACTTTTTAAATGTGAGGAGGGTTTCTGCCTCTACCACCCTTTCAGGCAGTGAGTTCCAGACCCCCACCACCCTCTAGGTGAAAGGATTTCTCCTCAAATCCCCTCTAAACCTCCTACCAATTACTTTAAATCTATGCCCCCTTGTTATCGACCCCTCTGCTAAGGGAAATAGGTCCTTCCTACCCACTCTATCTAGGTCCCTCATAATTTTATACATCTCAATTAGGACTCCCCTCAGCCTCCTCTGTTCCAAAGAAAACAACCCCAGCCTATCCAATCTTTCCTCATAGCTAAAATTCCCCAGCCCAGGCAACATCCTCGTAAATCTCCTCTGCACCCTCTCTAGTGCAATCACATCCTTCCTGTAATGTGGTGACCAGAACTGCACGCAGTATTCTAGCTGCGGCCTAACTAGTATTATATACAGTTCAAGCATAACCTCCCTGGCTCTTATATTCCATGCCTCGGCTAATAAAGGCAAGTATCCCGTATGCCTTTTTAACCACCTTATCTACCTGTCCTGCTACCTTCAGGGATCTGTGGACATGCATTCCAAGATGCCTCTGATCCTCTGCACTTCTCAGTGTCCTACTATTTATAGTGTATTCCCTTGCCTTGTTAGCCCTCCCCAAATGCATTACCTCACACTTCTCTGGATTGAATTCCATTTGCCACTTTTCTGCCCACCTGACCAGTCCATTGATATCTTCCTGCAGTTTGCAGCTTTCTTCTTCATTATCAACCACACAGCCAATTTTTGTATCATCTGCAAACTTCTTAATCATACTTCCTACATTCAAGTCCAAATCATTGATATATACCACAAAAAGCAAAGGACCCAGTACTGAGCCCTGTAGAACCCCACTGGAAACAGCCTTCCAGTCACAAAAACACCCTTTGTTTTCTACCTCTGAGCCAATTTTGGATCCAACTTGCCACTTTGCCTATGATCCCATGGGCTTTTACTTTCGTGACCAATCTACCATGCGGGACCTTATCAAAAGCCTTGCTAAAATCCATATAGACTATATCAAATGCACTACCCTCATCGACCCTCCTTGTTACCGCCTCAAAAAATTCAATCATGTTAGTCAGACACGACCTTCCCTTAACAAATCCATGCTGTCTGTCCCTGGTTAATCTGTGTCTTTTTAAATTAAGATTTATCCTGTCCCTCATAGCTTTTTCCAATAATTTTTCCACCACTGAGGCTAGGCTGACTGGCCTGTAATTACTCTGTCTATCCCTTTCTCCCTCCAGTCCTCCAGCATCACATTGGAAAATGATGGTCAGAGCCTCTGCTATTTCCTCTCTTCTCACATACATACTCTGGTACCAAGGGGAAGTAACATGGTAAGAAACATAAGCTATACACACAATAGGGCTGTGGAGGCTCAGTCATTGAATATATTCAAGATAGTGTGGCGGATCGCCACCTAAACGGACGCAATCAACTTTTCCGTCCGTGGACAATAAATCGGGCACCTTGCCTTTAAGGCACCTTGCCTTTAAGGCAGGAGAAAAGGAGTGGGCGGGGCCTCTGGATTTTTGGGAGAGAAATGTGGCTGCAGCCATTTTGACCAGGTTGTGATTAAAAGCTATGTGTTTCACATGTTGACTCGGCCTACATTCATGCTCCGCGGCAGCCACAACATTGGTGACCCTGACACTCAGAACGTATTCCGAGCACTGCAATGGCGGACACGAACGCAGTTTCCGTGAAACTGCCGGAGTTTGGGGAAAACCAGCCCGAAGCCTGGTTTCTCCAAGCCGAGTCGCGTTTCCGGCTGCGAAACATCACCACAGATGGGACGAAGTACGACTATCTCGTCACATCACTCGGTAGCTCCACAGTTATGAAGGTCTGGACAGCGCTGCAGAACCCACCAGAGGGGGGCAAGTATGCACATATTAATGCCGCGCTCCTTAAAAAATTTACGGCCTCGACATACCAACGATACTGCCACCTCCTCGACCTTCCAGGCCTCGGTGATGCCTCACCGTCAGACCTCCTCTCCTACATGCTCTCCCTCACCGACGAGAGCCCACCCGGATCCCTCTTCCGCACGCTGTTCATCTGCCAGCTACCTCTCAGCATCCGCCCAGCGATCGTGGCGTCCGGCCTCACGGACCTGGAAGCCCTGGCCGATGAGGCCGACAAGCTGCTGTCCGCTCACTCCAGCCGCGACGTCACTCCGGACCTGGCAGCCAATGCCTGGGCGCGCCCCTCACCGGCCACCATGCGGCCACAAGGCCCAGCCACCGGGCTCACGGGGCCCTCGTGCCCCACTAACCTGGGCCACTGTTACTACCACGCACGGTTCGGCGCCAGGGCACAACGGTGCACACGTCCCTGCTCTTTCAAGTCCGCCCCCGTACCAGCCCCCGCGATAGCCGTGGGTCACGCGGGCTCCCTGCTGTACGTCACGGATGACAAAACTGGCCGCCGGTTCCTGTGCGACACTGGAGCTCAGCACAGCATCATCCCGGCCTCCTCCCTCGACATCCAAAAGGGCAAACGAGGACCGGCGCTGGCTGCTGCTAACGGCTCGGACATCCCGACGTACGGCACCCGCATAGTCACCCTCGACCTCGCTGGTCACCGCTACCGATGGGAGTTCATCACTGCCAAGGTGCTCTCCCCTCTCATCAGCATGGATTTCCTGTGCGCCCACGGCCTACTGGTAGACATCCCTCGACACCGCCTCGTGGACATGAACACCATGTCCCCCATCCTGGGCGCCATGGCCCCCCGTCAACCCGCCGACACAGTGGCATCACAGTGCCACGCCCGGGCCATGGATGACTACTCAGCACTCCTGGCCGAATTCCCGGCCCTTACCAATCCGACCTTCTCCGCGGAGGCCGCCAAACACGGGGTGGAGCACTTCATCCCCACCACAGGCCCCCCAGTGTACGCCCACGCCCGCAGGCTGGACCCGACCAAACTTGAGATCGCGTGGACCGAGTTTGCCACCATGGAACAGCTCGGCATCATCCGCCGCTCCAACAGTCCCTGGGCCTCCCCACTCCACATTGCCCCCAAACCAGGCGGGGGTTGGCGCCCCTGCGGGGATTACTGCCGCCTCAACGACGCCACCACCCCTGATCGGTACCCCGTGCCGCACATCCAGGACTTCTCGGCTAGACTGGTCGGCCGCTCAGTCTTTTCCAAGGTCGACCTGGTGCGCGGCTACCACCAAGTCCCCGTCCACCCCGCGGACGTCCCCAAGACGGCCGTAATCACCCACTTCGGCCTTTTCGAATTCCTGCGGATGCCCTTCGGCCTCAAAAACGCGGCCCAGGCATTCCAACGGCTCATGGACTCGGTCCTTCGGGATCTGAAGTTCCTGTTCGTCTACCTGGACGACATCCTGGTAGCCAGTTCCTACAAGCAGGTCCTCGAACACCTTCGCATCCTGTTCGGGCGCCTCAGCGACCACGGGCTCATCCTCAACCCAGCCAAATGCCAGTCCGGCCTGGACAAGATCGACTTCCTCGGCCACCACATCACCCATGCTGGGGCCATTCTCCTGCCCACCAAGGTGCAGGCTGTCCAACAATTTCCCCGCCCCACCATCATCAAAGGCCTCCAGGAGTTCCTCAGGATGGTGAATTTCTACAACCGCTTCATCCCCAAAGCGGCGTCCCTCATGAGGCCCCTGTATGAAGCCCTCCGGGGCAGGAGCGGCAAGATGGCGGTCGAATGGATGGCAGACGCGTCAGCCGCCTTCGACTCCACCAAGACCGCGCTCGCCAACGCCACCCTGCTCGCGCACCCACGGCCCAATGCTAGGGTAGCGCTCACCACGGATGCCTCCGACCACGCGGTCGGCGCCGTGTATGAGCAGTGGGTCGACGGCGCCTGGCAACCACTTGCCTTCTTCAGCCACCAACTACGCCCCCCGGAGGTCAAGTACAGCACCTTCGACCGCGAGCTCCTCGCGCTGTTCCTGGCGGTCCGCCATTTTCAGTTTTTGCTGGAGGGCCACCCCTTCACTGCGTTTGTCGACCAGAAACCCCTGACATTCGCAATGACAAAGACAACCGACCCCTGGTCCGCCAGGCAGCAGCGCCAGCTCGCGGCAGTGTCCGAGTTCACCACGGACATCCAACACGTCTCCGGCTGAGACAATGTGGTAGCCGACTGCCTCTCCCGCCCCACCATCCACGCCGCACACCTGGCAGTCGACTACGCTCAACTCGCAGCAGACCAGATCACCGACCCTGATCTGCTCTCCGCACCTACCAACCTACCAGGGCTACGCCTGGCCGACGTCGCCTGTGGCCCGACCGCAGTCACGGTCAAGTGCGACGTATCCCTATGTCATCCACGGCCTGTCGTCCCAGCATCCTGGCGCCGCCGGGTATTCGAGATTCTTCACAACCTCTCCCACCCCGGTGCCCGCGCATCCATCAAATTGGTAGCCAACCGCTTTGTCTGGCGCGGCCTTCGCAAGGATGTGCGTACTTGGGCCAACTCCTGCCTAGCCTGCCAACGGGCCAAGGTGCAGCAACACACGAAAGCACCCCTCGAGGAGTTTACCGTCCCTTCGCACAGATTCGACCACATCCACGTGGACATCGTCGGGCCCCTGCCGCCGTCGCAAGGCCACACGCACTTGCTGATGATCGTTGACCGCACCACGCGCTGGCCCGAGGCAATTCCACAGACCTCTACCACCACCGCCGACATCGCCAGAGCCTTCGTCAGCACCTGGCTCGCACGGTTCGGCGTCCCCTCCGACATGACGTCGGACAGAGGTCCGCAATTTACCTCTGAACTCTGGACCGCTGTCGCACGCAATCTCGGGGTGACCATTCACCGCACCACAGCATACCACCCCCAAGCCAACGGACTGTGTGAGCGGTTCCACAGATCCTTGAAGGCATCTCTTCGAGCCAGCCTCCAGGACGGCGCCTGGACCGACCGACTCCCGTGGGTCCTCCTCGGCCTGCGTACCGCGGTTAAAGAAGACCTCCATGCATCGGCAGCAGAGCTCGTGTATGGCCAGCCGCTGCGCGTACCCGGCGAGTTCCTGCCCACCGCCACGACACCCTGGTCAGCCGACCAGCAACGCCACGACTTCGCCTCACCGGCCCTACAGTTTGCCCCGGTGCCCATTGCCCGACACGGCGAATCCACCTCACATGTCCCACTAAGCCTGCACCAGGCACGGTTCATTTTCGTCCGGCACGACGCCCACCGCGGACCCCTTCAACCCCCGTACGACGGGCCCTACAAGGTGCTACAGGCTGGGGACAAATTTTTCACCCTGCAAGTGGGTGACAGGACCGAAAAAGTGTCGGTTGATTGACTCAAGCCAGCACACTCAGAGCCCGGTGAGCAGGTCCCTGTAGCTCGTCCACCGCCACGCGGCCGACCTGCCCTCAAGCCGGTTCACCCGGCTGCTCCACGCCCGGCCGTTCCACGTCCACCGCATCCTACAAGAGCCGCTCCGGCCGGCCCATCAGACCGCCGCACCGTCTCGTCCACACCTCCTAAGCTGATCCTGGGGGGAGCTGTGTGGCGGATCGCCACCTAAATGGGCGCAATCCACTTTTCCGTCCATGGACAATAAATCAGGCACCTTGCCTTTAAGGCACCTTGCCTTTAAGGCAGGAGAAAAGGAGTGGGCGGGGCCTCTGGGTTTTTGGGAGAGAAATGTGGCTGCAGTCATTTTGACCAGGTTGTGATTAAAAGCTATGTGTTTCACATGTTGACTCAGCCTCCATTCGTGCTCCGCGGCAGCCACAACAATAGAGATTGATAGATTTTTGAATATTAAGGGAATCAAGGGATATGGGGATAGTTCAGGAAAGTGGAGATGAGGTAGAAGATCAGCCATAATCTTACTGAATGGTGGAGCAGGCTCGAAGGGCCAAATGGCCTACTCCTGCTCCTATTTCTTATGTTCTTATATGGTTTCACATTAAAATTTAAATTAAAATTAAATTCCACTGAAGTTGTGTGTGCAGACCTTGTTTTTGGAAAGGTTCCTTTCATGTACTGGCATGAATGAGAACTTTATGAGTTGTTGCATACAGGGAAGTGTCTATAAATGGTGACATACTTATGGAGAGAAGGGGTCGATGTACATAAGTCGGTTTATTAATTGGCCAGATATGATAATCAAGAGAAGGTCACCTGTATGAGAATGCCATGATGTCTCTTGCAGCTAGCAACAGGTTGTCCTTTAGTTCCTCTTTAGGCTGCTGCTGCTCTTTTAGCAAATTCCCTTGCTCCCTATAGGGGCCTTCCTTCTCTGGAACTTTCATGACCAGGCCTCCTAGAAAGGCAAAGTTATGCAACATACAGCATATAACCATGTATTGCAGGAGGCCCACAGATTGATCCAGGCACTGAAAAGGTGCCCTCAACACGCCAATCATGAGCTCAATTATTACTCTTGTGCCTGAGTGGAGCTTATTACATTGGAGCTCATGCTCAGCAAGCGTTAGGCTCTTTGACTCCTCTTCCCCCTTCTGCTGACTGCTTAGAAACCCTGGATGCTGCTTTATATGAGCAGTCGATGAAACAGTACAAATAGGTGAAAATGTTGGGCACATAACCTGATGTAATTTTTGTTTCAGTTGTATGGAACTTCCCAAGGACAAGTGGACGTTTCCTGCAGCTGCCAGAAATTACAACGGAAAATACAGCAGATTCCACCCAGTTTTGCCATGATGTGGAGATGCCGGTGTTGGACTGGGGTGGGTAAATGTGAGAAGTCGCACAACACCAGGTTGTAGTCCAACAGTTTTATTTGAAATCACAAGCTTTCGGAGCGCTGCTCCTTCGTCAGGTGAAGTGAAGAGATGCATATAGTCACAGCATATATAGTCAGAGAACACTGCCAGATGATTATAGTTAATCTTTCTAACTGCCCTTTATCACACCTCGGCAGAGAGATAATCACGGCCATCAAAGGTGTGGATGGTGTCCAAACAGGTCAGTCACTACTCGCCTTCAAACAGCCACCTAACCTCAAACAGACCATCGTTCGCAGCAAATTACCCAGCTTTCAGGAGAACAGCGACCACGACACCACACAACCCTGCCACGGCAACCTCTGCAAGACATGCCAGGTCATCAACACAGATACCATCATCACACGTGAGGACACCACCCACCAGGTACATGGTACATACTCATGTGACTCGGCCAACGTTGTCTACCTCATACGTTGCAGGAAAGGATGCCCCGGAGCATGGTACATCGGCGAGACCATGTAGATACTGCGACAGCATATGAACGGACACCACGCAACAATCACCAGGCAGGAGTGTTCCCTCCCAGTCGGGGAACCCTTCAGCAGTCAAGGACATTCAGCCTCGGATCTGCGGGTAAGCGTTCTCCAAGGCGGCCTTCGAGACACACGACAACGCAAAATCATCGAGCAGAAACTGATAACCAAGTTCCGCACCCATGAGGACGGCCTCAACCGGGATCTTGGGTTCATGTCACGCTACATGTAACCCCACCTGACGTAGAGTCATCCAGACTCGAGTCGTCGGTGGCTTGTTCTCTCTACACAGATGCGGCCGGACCTGCTGTGATTTCCAGCAAAAAAAGTTTTTGTTTTCCATACAGACCCCAGCATCTGTCACATTGTCTTTGATGTAATGTTTTCCTGACTGACCTGTTTGGACACCATCCACACCTTTGATTGCCGTGATTATCTCTCTGCCGAGGTGTGATAAAGGGCAGTTAGAAAGATTAACTGTAATCATCTGGCAGTGTTCTCTGACTATATATGCTGTGCCTATATGCATCGCTTCACTTCACCTGATGAAGGAGCAGCGCTCCGAAAGCTTGTGATTTCAAATAAAACTGTTGGACTATAACCTGGTGTTGTGCAACTTCTCACATTTACCCAGTTTTGCGGCCACTCAATTTATTGGTGTAGCTAACTTAGAAAATCCAAGCGTCTTTGCTAACAAAAAATGTAACCAGCATTTGGACACCGGAACTCCATATACATGCTTGCACACATGCACAGAGCGGCCCCTGATTAGAAGGCACTGTGGAGTCGCAGTATAACTTGGGTCTGCTGGCTCAACTTCACTCCAAGCAGGTATTGGTCTCAGAGTCAGTATCTGTATTATAGCTGTACCATAAGATCTTCATTCAGTTCAAGCCTGTGGGAAGGTATTACAGTACATTAGTTTATGGAACATAACAAACTGCACAATGGGCCAGAATTTCCTGTCAAAATAACAGTCAGGCTAATGGCGCTCGCCGTTATTTGTGCGTAAATGGTACAGCAACATCAGGCGAGGAGCAGATGTGCAGTTAAATGCGAATATCCAAAAGTCCGGGCTGCGCCACGCAGTTAGTTTAGCAAAAACAGCATTTTGCTGTCTGCCTCGCCATTGACATGCATTAAATGTCATGAAGTTGCTGTATTTGAATGGTAGTTACAAACTAAACCCGCCGCAGTTATTTAGGGTTAGTAATTAGTAGCGTAAGTACCCTTTTATTGATGTAATAAGTATTAATTACTGCCAATCAACCTCTCTGGCAATGAAAATGAACTATTACAAGTGTGGAGTCTCATTCCTTCAGGCTTTGAATTTTGAGGAGATTTTAAAAATGTAAAATTTATTAAAAAATTTTACTTTTCCTTTCTGTCTCTTTTTTCTCATCTTTAAGGGACTTCAAGGGTTAAGATATGAGGAGAGATTACACAAATTAGGGTTGTATTCCCTAGAATTTTGAAGGTTAAGGGGTGATCTGATTGAAATTTTCAAGATATTAAGAGGAACAGATAGGGTAGATAGAGAGAAACTATTTCCGCTGGTTGGGGATTCTAGGACTAGGGGTCATAGTCTAAAAATTAGAGCCAGACCTTTCAGGAGTGAAATTAGGAAACACTTCTACACACAAAGGGTGGTAGAAGTTTGGAACTCTCTTCTGCAAATGGCAATTGATGCTGGATCAATTGTTAATTTAAATCGGAGATTGCTAGCTTTTTGTTAACCAAAGGTAATAAGGGATATGGGCCAAAGACAAGTATATGGGGTTAGGTCGCAGATCAACCATGATCTTATTGAACAGGCTTGAGGGACTGAATGGCCTACTCCCATTCCTATGTTCTCTCTCTCTCTGAATCCAATCTTTCTTTTCCTTTCTCTATTTCTCTTTCTAAATGGGGATCTAAGTGGGGATTAAAACAGGGACAGGGTATTGGATTTGGATGATCAGCCATGATCGTATTGAATGGTGGAGCAGGCTCGACGGGCCGAATGGCCTACTCCTGCTCCTAGATTCTATGTTTCTATGTTTCTATGTTTCTAAACATGATTTGACAATGAATTCACCCCCTTTAACTCACCCTCCTTCTCAGTCCTTCCTATGTTTATTTCCCAATCCTTAAGTCTCATTGGTTTTCCTGTTCACTCAGGTCCCAAATGCCCCGTTTCCGTTATCAACTTGCACTTTTACCAACTTTATGGGCAAAAATCTTTTGAGCGGAGGGGTGCAGGGGTAAATCGAACTTACCCCAGATGCCATTAGATGCCCTGCTGCAGCAAAATCTGGCCAAATGTGCTTTTCAGTTCAGGACTGTCCCTTGGAGCTATAATCATCAACACATTTTTGAAAACTACTATTTAGAATTAGCCACTAAGAAACTTGCATATCTACAGCATTTAAAAATTATTCATCTTTTTTTGTGGCAGACAGTAGACATGAGATTGCTTGGCATGTTGTATGCAACAAAAGCTGAGAAATGCAAACAAGGCTTCATTGACTTAAAAATCATCAACAGAACTACAGTTAAAACTAGCAGATCAGAATGACTGGCAAAAATTACCAACTTTAATTGTCTACTTAAAAACCAATTCTGCCATATATTCTAAACTGTGTTTTACTATACTGTGCAACTTTGTAGCTGTCTGATTTCTTCTCTATTTCTTTCTCAGTACAAATGATCCCAAGTGGACTAAATAATTCAGCGTACTTAATTAGACGATACTGACCCCAGTTATTTTACAATCATATATTCTGGATAATGTATTCTGCTTGGGATAATCTCTTTGAATGGAAACATTGTCAAAAGGGAGCACTTAGACAAGTGAATAGTAAGCAAAATGTTGCAATATGTAGAAACAATTATAAGATACAAGTTGAATTGCTCAACACAATGACACGTGGGGGAGAAATTCGATTTTCCTGGTGCTCTGGCCAACATTTATCCCTATCACTGAAACTGGACTCTGGTTTGTCAATGCTCCAAGCTGACTCCACACTGTCTACAAGCTGACTTCATCCTACCAGAGAGCTTCACACTTTAACTTTGAACTGATGCTATGCAAAGACTGGTGTACTGCATTCGATAACAACAACTTGCATTTATATAGTACCTTTAACATAGAAAAATATCCCGAGATGTGAGGAACATGGATGCTGACCTAAACAAGAAGAGATTAGGGGGGTGACCAAAAGTTTGGTCAAAGAGGTGGGTTTTAAGGAGGGGATTAAAGGATGATTGGCAGGTGGATAAGTGGAGGTGCTTAGAGATGAATTTCCAATCAAGGTGACCTAGGTAGCTAAAGGCATGGCCACCAGTGATAAGGTGAAGGGAGGGAGGGGGGAATGCTCGAGATAAGAGTCAGAAGTATAGAGGGTTTAGGGGGAGAGATTGCAGGGCTGGAGCAGGTTACACAAATAGGGAGGGGTGAGGGTATGGAGTCATTTAAAGACAAGTAAAATAATTTTAAGTATGAGGCACTGGGGAAACAGGAGCCAATGTGATCTGTGATGATGGGTGAGTGGGACTTGATGCAGGTTAGGGTACAACAGCAGAGCTTTGGACGACCTGGACTTTGCAGAGGGTGGAGGATGGGGGCGTTGGAGTAATACAGCCTGCAGTTGAAAAAGGCATGTATTGAGGTTTTAGCGGTGGATGAGCTGAGGTAAGGACAGAGGCTGGCAATATTATGGAAGTGAAAGGAGATAGTCTTTGAGATGGAGAGAAAAATGGGGTTGGAGGTTCAGCTAGGGTCAAATGGGATTCTGAAGTTGTGAACCATCTGGTTCAGCTTAAGATAATGGCCTGGTATGCGAACAGAGTCAGTGGCGGTGGTACAGAGTTTATGGTGGGAGCAAAAGGTGATGGCTTCAATCTACTGGAGGAAGTTGAGACTCATCTGAGACAGGATGTCAGACAAGCCTGATAGCATAGTCATAACATAGAGTCACAGGGGGAAAAATTGGGTTGCTTTGCGCCCCCCCCCCCTGGGTGCTAACGGGGCGCAAAGCAACAAGCGCCAGGGCGTGGCGCCGCCAACGCCTCCCGCGAAATTCAGCGGGAGGTTAGCGGCGGCGCTAACCGTTAGTACCCCGCGGCACTGTGCCGCCGGCGATGATGTCATCGCTGTGTGCAGCGCCCCGCTCGCACCCCGGCTGCGATCTTCGGGAGCACCCCCTGACTTACCGCCCGACGCTATGTCCGACGGGGTCAGGGGGGCCTACCTGCAGCCGAGGCGGTGCTATTTAAAGGCGAGGTGCCGGGCGGCCATTTTTGTTGCTGGCCGCCTGCCAGTACCTGCCTCTGCTCCTGTCCCCGGCCTTCTTACCCGCCCCCCCACGGAGTGCCGGCTGCGCTCCAGGACCCGGCACTTCTCTTGAGTGCCGGGCTTTTTTGCTGGCGCTCCCGATCCCCGGGGGCCCAGCTGGGCCCCGGGTCGCGCTGCGCAAGGCCCCTCCCCTTTAAGAAGGGGAGGAAGGCCTGCAGTACTGCAGCACGATGTGCCGCAATATTCCCTCGGAGCGCCGCAAGAGGGACGCGGGGTGCTTCCAGTAGCGCCTTGCTTCCCTTTTGGGGTGTAACCACTCAATTTCGGTCGCGGGGGCGCTAATTTTTCCAGGGCGCTACTTTTAGCGGCGAAGTTAGTGCCCCAAAAGGGGCGCGACTCAATTTTTAGCCCATAGAGTCATAACCGCACAGAAGGAGGCCATTTGGCCCATCGAGTCCATGCCGGCTCTCTGCAGAGCATGTAGGTAGTGGAAAGGTAGAGCTAGATGTCTTCAACATAAATATGGTAACTGACCCTATTTCTGCAGATAACGTCATGGGGCAAACAATGGACAAAGGTGTTGTGTACCAATGTGTTAAGTGTTCATACAGTAATCTTCAGCCTAATTTTAAGGCCTTAGTATCGAATTCATAGTTGTATTTTTTTCCAATTAATTTTGCGGTATCCACTGCCAACAGATATGCAAACATGCAGGTGTTTGTTGCTAGACATAGGACATTGTCCAAATGATCAGAAACATTAATTTATTTCAAGAAACAGATTCTGAATTATACAAGTGACTGGCCCACCTATTGCCCACAATTCTATTGTTCCACATTAACAAAATTAAGCGCTACTTACCCTTTGAATTGCTTTCATTACTGAGGGCTTTACTCACCCAGTGTAATTTATATAACTATTTTTCTGAAACTGTTATTGATATAAGCCTGAAAACAGAATAATTGTATTGAATCAAATATCTACCTGTAGCTGCCTTTTAAATACGGTTTTAGAAATAGTTAGATAGATAATGCAGTACACAGATGGCACAAATGAATACTTATTATAGGTCCTTGTCCTTCTACAAGGAAATCGTTTTTTAGCACTCAATCCACTAGTATCTCCCAAAAAAAGCCCATTGTCTCCACAATGCATATCATTTTCTACCAGTACATTTCCACACAAGATAAAACGCATGTTGTTATTGACTTCTGCTATTGACAGTGTTATTTAGTTTTCACTCTAAACTCAATTATGGTCTATTGTTAAAGAAAGGCAGCAACTTCAACAAAATCTTTGAAAGAGCCCCAGCCTCTTTCAGGCTACCTGGTTCTCTCTTGAATTTGTATTAACAATTAAATTGGATCAGACAGCTGGGGCTGTATCTCTCTTCAGCAGTTTCCTACCACGAATCCTATTTTCATGGAAGTTAAGGCTGTGAGATTCCATCTGTCAATAATTGATTTTGATACAGTTTTAGATTTCTTGCCTTTATTAGCCGAGGCATAGAATATAAGAGCAGGGAGGTTATGCTTGAACTGTATAAAACACTAGTTAGGCCACAGCTAGAGTACTGCGTGCAGTTCTGATCACCACATTACAGGAAGGATGTGATTGCACTAGAGAGGGTGCAGAGGAGATTTACGAGGATGTTGTCTGGGCTGGGGAATTTTAGCTGAGGAAAAGACTGAGGAAAGTGAGGAAAGATTGGATAGGCTGGGGTTGTTTTCTTTGAGGGGAGACCTAACTGAGGTGTATAAATTATGAGAGGCCTAGATAGAGTGGATAGGAAGGACCTATTTCCCTTAGCAGAAGGATCAATAACCAGGGGGCATAGATTTAAAGTAATTGGTCGGAACTCACTGCCTGAAAGGGTGGTAGAGGCAGAGACCCTCATCACATTTAAAAAGTACTTGGATATGCACTTGAAGTGCCAGAACCCACAAGGCTATGGACCAAGTGGTGGAAAGTGGGATTAGGGTGGATAGCTCTTTGTCGGCCAGCATGGACAAGATGGACCGAATGGCCTCCTCCTGTGCTGTAAATTTCTATGATTCTATGATTCTATGATTCTTCTTTTGCACTCATGCAGACTTTACTGATCAAAAGTCATGTTTTTTTGACAGGACGAATTTCAGCCACCAAGTGTTAATTACACATACGTGGCCATTGCTGCCGTCACTTCACTAGGCTGTGACCTGCTTATGACCGAGGTTCCTTTGCCTATGAGGTGAGGTCGCAGACTCTGAATGTCAATGTTCCTGCACTCTGGGCCTTCAGTGGGAGCCAGTGTACGGTCGATGGAGGTTTGCTTGGTCGCCGACAGGGGTGGAAGTAGGTTTCAACCTGGTGGCACGATAATGTTGTTTCCACGGGGGGCGAGGCACCTTCCCAGTATGGCGGTTGCTCTACATGTATCTCTACTGGTGCAGGTGCCTGCAAATGGCATGTTAGTTACCAAATTTTTGCCAGGGCCCGTGGTGGGCTTTCCCAGTGGGTGCGATCGCAGCATTATTGCAGGGATTACTGGCCTGCAGGTTTCGAAGGCCATGGCTACTATTGGCTCATAGAAATTTCAGCACAAAGGAGGGCATTCTGCCTACACCAGTGCTAGTCCTAGCTCCACATTGGAGCTGTCTACTCTATCTCCATTTTCCTGCATTTTCCCTATGCCATTTAATATTTTTTGTCTTTTTCTGAAACATTATTAAAGTAACTTTTCATATTCTCACAGACAGCAAATTAAGCCATCCAATGGAAAGACAGGTGTTAATGCAAATTAAACCATAACTAGAGATGACTCACTTGACCTTGAACAAGTATGACTCAGGCTGCTTTTATACTGGTTTCTTGACGTGCTAATGCCACCTGAAAGACCAGTTTTTTTTTAAAACAGCACTTCTCTGAAGCACGGGTCTTCCCAGCGGCTGGCTTTAGTGAATCTGTGTTTGCTCTGGGGCTGTGCAAGACCCACGTGTGGGGAGTTGCGGCATTAACACGGCAAGAACCAATTTTCATTTCTGCTGATGTGGGAAAGGTTTGCTTTTGCTCACTAGATGTATAAATTATGTTTCAGAGAGCAAGAGCTCTAATATATTCATCTTATAAATTCATGAAAGAGGAGGAAATGATAGGCCCTGAAAATAAAAGTTTCCTACTGTATGCTGAAAGGAATAGTTAAAATAGGTTTTAAAAAAATCCTGATATTTTCCAAATGTTCAGATTGTTTTCATTGGATTATACAACTTATTTCCCAAGCAGCCATCATGAATCCTTCATTTAAGGCAGTTGAAAGCTAAAGCTATTCGGCAAGTCTCATTCAGTAGACCTTTGTTCAACTTGAAAATGCAACCACTACATTAACAACCTGTCTCTTCCATGCCAAAACTCCACAGCTATGTCTTCACCTTAAATCAAAGCATCAGTTTGGCTCAGTGGGGCCACTAACCCAAGTCAGAAGGTTGTGGGTTTAAGCCCCACTCCAGAACCTAACAACAGAATCTAGGCTGACATTTCAGTGTGGTACTGAAGGAGTGCCACATGGTTAGATGTGCTATCTTTCTGCCTTAAACCAATGCCGCCTGCCTGTTCAGGTGGATGTAAAGAAAAACAGGCTGGTGTCCTGGCCCGCAGCCCTTCCTCAACCAAAACTGATTAATTGGCTACTTATCTCATTTGCTTTGTGTAAATTGCCTGTAGTGTTTGCCTGTAATGACTGTGATTACCCTTCAAAATTAATTCATAAATCTTCTATTGCTTCCATCATATTTGCAAACTTCTGTAAGAACACTTTCTACACACAAAACAAATTCAGTGCAACCAGATTGCTAATAGCAAAACATGTCATGTGCGTGAGTGCCTAGTGTTTGCTTCCATGGTGCTTCCCCTTGGTGACCATGTATAATGTACATGTTTTTAAACCTAGTATTGTTCTTTGTCTAGGTGCTGAGTGGTTGGACTTTGTGAGATAGTTGGCTGCTGTGCATACGAATTTCTTGGGATTGAGGTTGCTCTCGCCTCTGGGCAGTTGTCTTCTGATAGACCTGCCTCTTCCACAGCTGCTTGGCCTTGCATGCTTTCGGTTGTTTTTCGCCATCAGAGGGGATTGGTAAGAGAGGGTCCAGATGTGTTGCCGCCTTGAGAGACAGCACCATCATCCATGCCCATTCCTGCCAATCCTCGACTGCTGGGCAGCACCTCAACACAGCCATGAGGGGGGTGACACTAAAACAAATGGTACCAATCAGATCAATGAAACCTTGCCAATCCCCAAAGCTGGAAGATGTTCCCGGTCTTAGGGCCTCTGACATGGAGGGCACCACGACAGATATCTTTGCAATCTCCCACACAAGCTGCAGCATGCTGCTTGTCCTGGACTGAATGGCTGCGCAATGCTCATAAAACATACTTCTTTTGAAAGCAGGTCCCATGAGATCCAGATCCCAAGGCTCTTCCACTGAGAAGTGACACAAGCTGGCCCGCTGGACAGGAGGTTCTGCTCCTTCTCTGTCACCACCAGCAGCTCCTGCTCATTCGCACTTTGCTTCAATCAGTGCTCTGTGTGTCACCCTCTCCATCATAATCTAGAGCCCTCCAGGGTGGCTGTACCTGAGCAAATGCTTTGGAAGGGGAAGTGAATGAATGTATAAGATGGAGATTTTCATGAGGCTGAGGGGGGGAAGTTGACTACTGTTAAAAGAAAAGTCCCTTTTTTACAGTTTCACTGAGTCCAGATTCTAATCATTTTTTATATTTAAAAGAGTACTAGGTCATTTGTTCCATAGAAATAACACCATGTTATTTAGGCTAACAAGTGTATCTAGAATGCATTATATGATGATTAACTTGTCTGGTGTATTGCTTTAAAAGAAATGAAGGGAGAAGCAGAGATACAGCTAAAAATTAGCTCTGATTTTCTCACCCACGCTCGCCACTAGCGAGGCTCTGACCCAACAGTGGAGCCGAACAAAATCACACGTATTATGTCAGATGCCATATGATTATGTAGTTAACATTCTGTAGTGTCGTTAAGTGTTGATGCTAGAGTACTGGAGTTCAGTCTGCATTTGTACTAGCTTGGCCCCACAAACAGCAATGAAATAAATGACCGAATCATCTGTTTTAGGTGTGGTTGAGGGATAAATGTTGACCAGGACATTGGGAAAACTCCCCTGCTCTTCTTCGATATTGCCGGGAGATCTTTTGCGCTCATGTGAGAGGACAGACAGGGTGTTGGTTTAATGTTTCATCTGAAAGGCGTCACCTCTGACAGTGCAGCACTTCCTCCGTACTGCACAGAAGTGCCAACCTAGATTATGTGCTTAAATCTCTGGAAATAGAGATTCTTTGGGGTCTCTAATCCAAGTTGTGCTTTGGTCATTTGGGCCGTCTTTATATTTGCTATAGCCTTTCCCCTATGTGGGACACAGTTGTGATATAAACAAATGTAGCATTAGCATAAGAAAGCAGGGTACTTCATTAAGTTTACAATCTAAAAAACATGCTGTGCTGCAGCCCACTCAAAAGTGTATGCTGTGCATAGCTTAATGTCACATCCTATTCGGTCTGTCTCATCTGACAACATTACCATCCAGAGCTGTAATGACTTTTTTGACACTATTTACATACATTTAGTTAATTTTAACCTCATATCCCCTCATGTTCTCAGGTTTAGCTTCAGTCAAAGGAGAATAACCTCTTGCTTTAGCACACATAGCCTAAGGTACCACAAGTTAAACAGTCCCTATGATGATAACATGCAGCCGCTCTGCAGCATAAATGTACGGAAAAAAAAAACCTGCAAATGCTGGAAAGTTGGATCAAACTAAGTGCTGGAGATACATAGCAAGTCAATCAACATCTGTATGAGGAAAAGACAGGTTAACAATTTTGGTACAACTTTTCAGCGTCTTCTTTGTATATAGTAATTTATAATTAGCAAGACATAATATAGCAGTCAAAGCAGGAAGATCACTACACTGCTATTCTCGAATCATAGCAAAACACATTGCTATTGCATTCCTATTTATACACATTTCACAGACCATCCAGCAACATTGCATTTAATTCAGTAGCTGAAATAAATACATGTTATTTTGAATTTGTAGGCCCGATGATACTTCGTTTTCCAATAATAGATCATTTTCTCACGATTCAATGCGGCAGTCAAATTTCGCCAAAGCAGCCACATCAGTAGCTTGGATTTTCCTCGATGCTTGCAATTTCTCAGAGTGGGTGGTGGTGTCCCACAGGGTTCTGTTCCGGGACTGCTCCTGCTCACTGTTTACATTAATAATCTTATATAGGGCTGGAGGCAGTCAAAATCTGCAGATGACACTAAAATAGGAGACATATTCTGAGGACCACAGGAAGCTGCCAGGTGGTGGGATGGGAAAGAAAGTGGCAGACGGAATTCAATGTCAGCGACTAAAAATAAAAGTCATGATTTTACTTTGAATGGGGAATGGCGAAGTGAGGTGGAAGAGCAGAGCATTTGGGGGTTCAGGTTTATAGGAAATTTAAAGCGGTGCCTCAAGTGGATAAGGGCATAAAAAAGCTAATGGACTACTGGGTTTAATGGCAATAATAGAACATAAAAGTTGCAATATAATGGTGAATCTAGAAAACACCTTAGTAAGACCACAATTCCACTGCTTGAACACAAAAATCTAGGCTGACACTCCCAGTGCAGTGCTGAGGGAGTGCAGCACTGTCGGAGGTGCCGTCTTTCGGATGAGACGTTAAGCCGAGGCCCAGTCTGCTCTCTCAGGGGGATGTAAAAGATCCCACGGCGCTATTTTGAAGAAGAGCAGGGGAGTTATCCCCCGGTGTCCTGGCCAATATTTATCCCTCATTCAACATCACTAAAAAAAAAACAGATTATCTGGTCATCAACACATTGCTGTTTGTGGGAGCTTGCTGTGCGCAGATTGGCTGCCGTGTTTCCTACATTATAACAGTGACTACACTTCAAAAGTGCTTCATTGGCTGTAAAGCGCTTTGGGACGTCTTCTGAGGTCGTGAAAGGTGCTATATAAATGCAAGTCTTTCTTTCTTTTACTGTGTGTCATTTTGGGCTCCACACTATAGGAAGCACATTGAGGTAATAGAGAGGGTACAGTACAGATAAACTAAGATATCGCCTGGTATGAGGAAGAACAAATATGAAGAAAGACTTGAAAATTTAAGGCTACTTCCATTAGAACAAAGAAGATTAGGGTGTAAATGGAGTTTCCGCTGTCCTTCTGGTGAAGTTCTGGTAGTGGAGCCGGAGCCACTTCAAGGAATATCCCGACTAAAATTTTCAACCTCACCGCTCCAAACCTTCTTCTCCCAGTTCCTCTTTGGTGTCCATTAACCTTGCCTCTGTGGAGTGCCTTGGAATGTTTCACTAGGTTCAAGGCACTATATGAGGTGGTTGTTACTGTTCAGAAATATCAGAAATAGTCATAGAATCATAGAATGGTTACAGCACAGAAGGAGGCCATTCAGCCCATCAAGTCCACGCTGGCTGTATGCAAGAGCTCTTCAGCTAGTCCCACTCCCCTGCCCTTTCCCTGTAGCCCTGCAATTTTTTTTCCTTCAGGTACTTAGCCAATTCCCTTTTGAAAGCCATGATTGAGTCTGCCTGCACCACCCTTTTAGGCAGTGCATTCCAGATCCTAATGACTTGTTGCATAAAAAAGTTTTTCCTCATGTCGCCTTTGGTTCTTCTGCCAATCACCTTAAATCTGTGTCCTCTGGTTCTTGACCCTTCCACCAATGGGAACTGTTTCTCTCTATCTATTCTGTCTAGACCCCTCATGATTCTGAACACCTCTATAAGGTCACCTCTCAACCTTCTCTGTTCTAAGGAGAACAACCCCAGCTTCTCCAGTCTATCCACGTAACTGAAGTCCCTCATTCCTGGAACCATTCTTGTAAATCTTTGCTGTACCCTCTCTAAGGCCTTCATATCCTTCCTAAAGTGCGGTGCCCAGAATTGGACAGAATACTCCAGTTGAGGCCAAACCAGTGTTTTATAAAGGTTCATCATAACTTCCTCGCTTTTGTACTGTATGGCCGGAATTTTGCCTTCCTCGGCGGGTCCGGTGCGGGCGGTGTCCGTGGGGGGTCGCGACCCCACTGCTGGCTTCATCCTGCTGTTGAAAATGAACTTACCTTAATGGGGCCTATTAAGCCCGCCCAGCGTGTTACCGGGCCCAATTAGATGGTGCGGGTCTGGTGACGTCATTCATGGCGCGTTTTCAGCCGGGATCTTTAAAGGGGCCCTGGCCACTTTGGATCTGAAGTTTAATCTAGCATCGTGCTGTCAGTGCACTACAGCATTGGAGTGCTGCAAACACTGACAATGACTGCACAGAGGCAGAGGGCTGCACCCAGGATCTCCCATGACTCCCTCCATATGCTAATGGAGGGAGTCAGAGCATGCAGAGAGGTCCTCTTCCCTTCCAATTGGCGGAAGAGACCTCCCCAAGAGACCAAACAGCCTGGTTGCAGATTGCAGAGGAGGTCACAAGCAGGGATTTGGTCAGGAGGACCTGGGTGCAGTGCCGCAAACATTTCAATGATCTCATTAGATCAGGAAACGTTAGTACAAAACCACACTCAACTTCATCCGGCTGTGCCTCTCATCACATCCCCATCACTCTGCCTTCCCTACCCTACTCCTACACATCCTTACTCACACCAACTTACCTTGCACCTCCACCCATCCCTCTCTCTCTCTATCTACATTATCACATCCCCATCTAGCCACCCCTCAAACTCACCCTCATCCTAGTGCAATCATACCAACTAACAACACACAAAGGTAGCCACTTGGGTGTTTTATCCAATGTTTATGTGAAGTTTCTGTTAATGTGGTATCAAACATAAAAATCTTTATTTTCAACACTTTACGTTCTTGGACAGATTTGTGTGCACCTTTGGAAGTGGCTTAGTGAGTTGCAGTGAATGGTGAGACATAACGGTACCCCCCACAATGGTGATGAAAGGAATGGCTTGGTCATTGTAGGGATCCTTTATGGTGTTGGTGTGGGACGATGCCAACCTGATGCTTCATGTGGCAGCCATATGGGTGTACAGTGTAAAGTTAACTAAATCTGGCCCTGATGAGGCCATCCCTGGCCTCCCGGGCAGCAATGTGGTCGGGTGCTGATGCCCTCTGTCCTGTGCAGCATCAGTTGATTGCGGAGATGGTTGATGTTGTTGTTGGTGCTGCTGGTGTTGGGCCTCATCGTGGTCAGATTCTGAGGACCAAGGTAAGAGAGTATAAACGACCCCCATGTTGATGGAATAGATGGCAGGTGAAGTTGAGATGACAGAAGCAATCTGTCAATGGTGAGAGAGGTTCTTCCAATGAGGTGACACTGGATGGAGACTTTGCTTGAAAGACTTGCAGCCTGCAGAAAGCTCAATCTGTGTTGCAAATGCAGTGAGAAACAACTTCTGCTTGAGCAAAGTGATCAGCTGTCAGGCGGGAGCTTTTATAGTACATTTCATCCTGTCAACTAATCAGCTCGAGCAATGGCCACTCAACTCCTGCCTCAGGTTTGCAGACGTGCTTCCCGAGCAGCGTGGTCCCCGTGGGCATCCAATTAAATTTAAAAGGTAAGGTTAAAAACACTCTTCAGGGTCTGACAACAAGCTAATAATTGTTTAAATTGGGTCGCCCGCCTCTGCCGGTCGGGTCGTATCCTAGATGACAGACGTGTCTGGGGGAAAGGCGCGTGGGAGCGAGATCACATCGGGTTTCCGACCCGCTGTCAAAAGGAACAACTTTCCCACCCGACACGCCACTGATCGCACCCACTACCATCCCGGAAAATTCCAGCCTATGCCTCTATTTATGAAGCCCAGGATCCTGTATGCTTTTTAAACCGCTTTCTCACTACTGAGGTTAAACTGACTGATCTATTGTTGCTTGGTTTATCCTTACACCCTTTTTTGAACGAGGGTGTAACATTTGCAATTCTCCAGTCCTCTGGCACCACCCCCGTATCGAAGGAGGATTGGAAGATTATGGCCAGTACCTCTGCAATTTCCACCCTTACCTCCCTCAATTTCCTAGGATGCATACCATCTGGTCCTGGTGACTTAACTACTTTAAGTACAGCCAGCCTTTCTAGTACCTCCTCTTTATCAAGTTTTATCCCATCCAGTATCTCAACTACCTCCTCTTTCACTATGACTTTGGCAGCATCTTCTTCCTTGGTAATCAGATGCAAAGTACTCATTTAGTACCTCAGCCATGCCCTCTGCCTCCATGCATAGGTCTCCTTTTTGATCCCTTTTTTGGCCCCACCCCTTCTCTTACTACCCGTTTATTATTTATATGCCCATAGAAGTCTTTTGGATTCCCTTTTATGTTAGTGCCAGTCTATTATCGTACTCTCTCTTTGCCCCTCTTATTTCCTTTTTCACTTCCCCTCTGAACCTTCTATACTCAGCCTGGTTCTCACTTGTATTCTCAACCTAACATCTGTCATACACCCCCTTTTTCTGCTTCATCTTACTCTCTAGCTCTTTCATCATCCAGGGAGCTCTGACTTTGGTTGCCTTACCTTTCCCCCTCGTGAGAATGTACCTCGACCGTACCCGAACCATCTCCTCTTTAAAGGCAGCCCATTGTTCCATTACAGTTTTGCCTGCCAATCTTTGATTCCAATTTACCTGGGCCAGATCTGTTCTCAACCCACTGAAATTGGCCTTCCTCCAATTAAGTATTTTTACTCTAGATTGCTCCTTGTCCTTTTCCATAGCTAATCTAAACCTTATGATACTATGATCACTGTTCCCTAAATGTTCCCCTACTGACACTTGCTCCACTTGACCCACCTGATTCCCCTGAACCGGATCCAGCAATGCCTCCTTCCTCATTGGGCCAGAATCATACTGATCAAGAAAGTTCTCCAGAACACACTTCAGAAATTCTACCCCCTCTCTGCCCTTTACACTATTACTATCCCAGTCTATATATACTCTATATATAGAGTAATATAGACACTATTACTATCCCAACCTATATTAGGATAATTGAAGTCCCCCAATATCACCACTCTATAGTTCTTGCACCTCTCTGTAATTTCCCTGCAAATTTGATCCTCTATATCCTGCCCACTAGTTGGTGGCCTATAGATTACACTTCGTAGTCTAATGGCACCTCTATTGTTTCTTAACTTTAAACCAAATAGATTCTGTCCTTGATCTCTCCAGGACATCATCTCTCTCCAGCACTGTAATATTCTCCTTAATCAATAATGCCACCCCACCTCCTTTCTTTGCTTCCCTATCTTCCCTAAATACCTTATATCCAGGAATATTTAGTACCCGATCCTGCCCTTTTTTGAGCCAGGTCTCTGTTATCGCCCCGACATTATAATCCCATGTGACTATTTGCGCCTGCAGCTCACCAACCTTATTTATCATACTTTGTGCATTTACACACATGCACTGTAAACCTATCTTAGACCTCCACCTAACACTGTACTATTTCTTACTCTAGTGCTATCTGTCTCTCCCAATCCTTTGTGCATCTTGTTTCTCCTTTCTAATGCTACATCCTCGTGCCCATCCGCTTGCCAAATTAGTTTAAACCCTCCCCAACAGCTAGTGATTTGCTATTACATATATTTATATTTTCTGGATTATGTCTGCAAGACTTAATTTTTATTTGCAAAAAAAAATTTAAAACACCTTTAATTTCAGAGAATATCTTTCAGTTTTTTAATACCTGTTTCTGGTAGCAAGTTGTAAGCATTTCCTGTAGTAACTTGTGCAAATGCTCAACAGATAATGTCAAGAAAAGATCATTACTTCAGTAAAAAAATTCTTAACTTTTGAAAAATTTGTCA
Source organism: Squalus acanthias (assembly GCA_030390025.1). Taxonomy (NCBI): domain Eukaryota; kingdom Metazoa; phylum Chordata; class Chondrichthyes; order Squaliformes; family Squalidae; genus Squalus; species Squalus acanthias. The sequence continues at coordinate 150,545,114 of CM059429.1, forward strand.
GTAGTGAGAGGAGCTGGCTAACAAAGATAAATGAATATTCTTCATGATTTGACATCCAGTGATAACATGTAGAGAATCTAAAACCCCTATAAATCTCTCAAGTGACCTCCAAAATTTATCATCGTTCCTGACTGTCATTACCGATTTTAAAAAGGATTTCTCAAATTAATTTACACCCACTAAATATTAATGCATTCCCCGATAGTTGGAGACATAGATATTCCCTGTTAGTTGGAGATGTAGATCTACTAGTGCATTAAATAAGCTTTTTAGCTCTTGAGAGGATAATTAGTAGAAATGTCAACTTTTGGAGGTTTTGAGATATCTCCTCAGGGACAGATGAATGAACTGAAAGGAATATTTATATAGAGCAATTCTGAAAACATTACTCAATCTGTCTTTTCTAGCAAGCAGTATTTTATTACAATCCTACAAGCAGTGTAACAAATTGCCTAGTTTTGTTTTGCACTTCGAACAACTATAACAATCAATAAATCCAAAGGAAAAAGTAATTTATCCAATGTAAGTTTTAAAACAGAATTAACGAACTTATATGCAAAATGCTTTTTTTTTTCTAGATTTAAGAAAACCTCATAATTGACTACAAACAAGACATAATAGGATAGACTTTCCTCTCTGGACATCATGAGATTGGGACCTTCTGGTTGCTGTTTCAGAACAGCAGCCAAAAAGCCCCAAGTGTACCAAACATTCCTGGGGGGGGAGGGTACTAAAAAATTGCATGGTGCCTCCAATCCTTCAGCCTGTCTCAGCAACAGCAGAAGACCCTACCCTGTGGTGCTCAGCAAGTGGGTTCAAAGGAAAATGAAAAGTAAAAGTTGGAGGTTTTCTTCGCCTCATGTGTGGGTTTGTTGTAGACTAATTGGTAGAGGTTGTTTGCTATGATTAGTCAACAACTGCGTTATTGTCGTATCATGCGACTACCAGGATGGTAGAAGGCAAACTGAATGGACCCTGGTCTTTCTTCGTCTAGTAATTCCTGTGTTACCACTCCCATCTGCCTAATTAAAATATCTACTCAGGCACAGACCCAGCATCACACCATGGGTAACCCCCAGGAAATTCTGGGGCAACGTAATGCAAGCGGTGACCTCCTGTAACAGGTCTCCTCCCCGTTTTCCTCTGCCCTGCACCAGGGAAACATCAATTTCCTGGACAGAGGCCAAAAGAAAATCTGCCTGATGGTCCAAAACAATGTATTAAGCAAACATCCCATTCTGGCCAATATAAATTAGAAATGCACATTATCTGGAAACAAACGTGATTTACTTGACGCAACCTTTTAGTTGTTAATGTAATGAATGCCTGGCATTATACAGTGAAATCTGCCTATAGTGAGCTCATATATAATGAAATTTCACTCTTCTAATTCACTTACCATATAACTGAAAGGCATAACATTTCTTTTATAATGAAGTTATTTCCTACTTATTGTTAAGAAAAATACTGAGCACTAATCTCCATTGTTTTGCCCTTAAATTCAGCAGCACTGAAATATGCTTCACAGATTAATGAAAACAGTGGCTCCTATCACAAAACACTGATTTATTCTCTGTATAAACATTTAATCTGTTTATTACACTGTTTTGATGTTTCATTCAACTGCAGAAAATTCACAACCACCATCTTTTTTGTAAAGAATCTGCCCAGGTCAGATTTATAACCTGAACAAATGGATAATGCAATATCTTCTTTTTGAGAGTCTTTCAATTCTTCCGATTCAATCTCAGGAATATAACAATTTCAAGATTGTGATGCTTACCATAACTGAAATAATTGCCTTTTCTTCCTCATTAATTGATCATTGATCAGTATTGCTTAACAAACTTGTCACTGTGATCAAGGTATCATTATAAAACTAATCCAGTCGATTCTTTTACTTTGGATCCATCCGACCTCAAATAGCTAGATAGAGTCATCTGTAACTTCCAAACTAGTTATCTGATCTTGATCTCCAGCATACAAAATTATTGTGGTTTGCAATCAAAAAGAATGTTCCCCATTTGCAGTGGGCATGATCCACAGCACAAAATTATCCCTAGTACTAATTATACTAAGATGGCACTCTCACCCAGAAGACCAAGACACGGCTTGTATGGGGAATAGAAAAATGCGACACTGCTGTCGTAAGAGTTGCTCTTCTGAGATTGGAGCTGAGGCATGTTTCGGGGCAACGAAGAGGGAACTTTACTCTTTGATTAATTCTATTAAACTTGACATGACAGTGACACTTGTTACCCAAAAATGGAAATTGTTTCATTCCTCAGCACTAGCATCCCTCACCAGCGTCAGCCGCCAGCACTCTCGCCTTTGAGTCAGAAGGTTGTGGGTTCATAGTCCCACTCCAGAGACTTGAACACAAAAATCTAGGCTGACACTTCGGTGCAGTACTGGGAGGTGCCGTCTTTCGGATGAGACATTAAACTGGGGCCCCGTCTGCTCTCTCAGGTGGACATAAAAGATCCCACGGCACTATTTCGAAGAAGAGCAGGGGAGTTATCCCCGGTGTCCTGCCCAATATTTATCCCTCAATCAACATAACAAAAACAGATTATCTGGTCATTATCACATTGTTGTTTGTGAGAGCTTGCTGTGCGCAAATTGGCTGCCGCGTTTCCTACATTACAACAGTGACTACACTCCAAAAAGTACTTCGTTGGCTATAAAGCACTTTGAGATGTCCGGTGGATGTGAAAGGCACTATATAAATGCAAACCTTTCTTTCTTTCTTGATCAGCACAAAACAAAATCACAAAAAAAGTTTCTCTCTCCCACAAGCATACGTACATAACAAGAATATCTAAAATAAAATTGCCTCTGCTTCTCCTCAGTTTGATTCTTTACACAGCATGGTTTATTATTATTCAATTGTATGAGATTCTCATGTACACCAAAGTTCAAGAAAATAATTTTGATGCTTTCTTTTTATTGGATTAGGAATATTTGATGCATCATTGATTCTGAGATATGTGTAAAACACGGTTGACAACACATTTCAATACTGTGAACAATGGCCCAAAAATTAGACCTAATACGGGAGAGTACGCACTGTGTACTCTCGCGTATTAGGTCCCGAAATGCCGGTTTCCTGCATGCACTGCGTATGCGCGGGAAACCGGCACTTCGGGTATTGCAAAGGGGGCGGTTCCTAAGTGAACCGCGTGCGCGCTACAGGTTGCGCGCACGCAGCACACTTAGTTTTTTTTTCAGGTTTGAACGCGCAGGTAAGTGTTGAAGATTTTACACATAAAGAAAGCAGGCGTAAGACCCCCTTTTAACAAGGTAAGTAGTTAATTAAGTATTATTTTAAATTTTTTTCAACAGGTTTATCTTTTTTAGAGACTTTAAAGAAAGGTAAGTTTATTTTTATAACTTTTAAAAAGAATTAAAATTTTTGTTTAAAGTGGTTAATTTATTTAACTATAGTTATTTTATTAATGTGATGGCTTTTTAAAAAAAAATTAATTGAGGTTTAGCTGTTCTTTTGGGGGCTTGTTGTATTCATAGTTTTGACAGCTAATAATGGGATGTATAGTTTGGCTATTCATTCGATGACCTGCTGAGATGCCGAGTAGTGAAATGAGGTGCTCCCTACAACAGATCTTAGTGGGCAGGTTGATGTGATGTGTTCCATGGTCTGGGACTCATGGGCACAGTCGCACTTCGGGTCACCCCTCATCTTCCACTTGTGGAACGGGTGGCTGCATCATCCATGCCCTGTGCGGGGAGCTGATGACAACCTACACATGTGTGCTAGTTCACCGAGAACTTGCCAGCTAATGTCATCAAGAAGACGACCAAGTGCCCGAAAGCGGCCTCCCGGTCTGAAAAGCATGAGAGCATCGAACTAAAACAGATTATCTGGTCATACGGCACAGAAGGAGGCCATTCAGCCCATCGAGTCGTGCCGGCTCTCTGTAGAGCAATCCAGTCAGTCCCATTCCCCCGCTCTATCCCCGTAGCTCTGCAAGTTTATTTCCCTCAAGTGCCTATCCAGTTTCCCCTTGAGTGTCTCCACTTCCACCACTTCCATCGACAGCGAATTCCAGGTCCTCACCACTCGCTGCGTAAAAAAGTTCTTCCTCACATCCCCCCTGTATCTCTTGCCCAAAACCTTAAATCTGTGTCCCCTAGTCCTTGTACCATCAGCTAGTGGGAGCAGCCATTCCCCGTCTAGCCTATCCAAATCCGTCATAATCTTGTACACCTCTATCAAATCACCCCTCAACTTCCTTTGCTCTAATGAAAACAAATCCAGCTTCTCCAACCTGTCCTTCTAGCTAAGATCCCCTGTCCCCGGAACCATTCTGGTAAATCTCCTCTGCACCCTCTCAAGGGCCATCACATCCTTCTTTGGTCATTGTCACACTGGTGTTTGTGGGAGCTTGCTGTGCTCAAATTGGCTGCCACGTTTCCTACATTACAACAGTGACCCATCTTTTGTTTCTTTACTTGTCCCATTACCACCCCCTTTTGCCTTGCACCATCATCCCTTTTGTCATTTAATCTCTCCTGCCTTCCATCCTATCACAGACCTTCCCTTTTGCTCTGTCCTCCCATCCCCCCTTCCCAGCCTCTGCACTTGCTTAAAACCTGTTACATCTGTAACATTTTCCAGTTCTGACGAAGGGTCATCGACCTGAAACGTTAACTCTGTTTCTCTCTCCACAGAGGCTGCCTGACCTGCTGAGTATTTCCAGCATTTTCAGTTTTTATTTCAGATTTCCAGCATCCACAGTATTTTGCTTTTGTACAAAACAGACACCCTTTTAAGGAACAAGTACCGATATGGCTAAATAGGCCAACTTTACAATCCCTTCTTTTTATGGGTGTTAAGTTCCAGCAGTGCTGCTCAGGCATTGAGTTCAGATTCTGGGACAAGACCTCATTAACATTTTTTGCAGCCTTAATGGGCCGAGCAAAAACAACAGCAATTTGAATTTATATAGCGCCTTTAACATAGCAAAATTTCTCCAGGTGCTTCACAGGAGCGTAAATCTGACAAAATTTGATACCGAGCCACATAAGGAGATATTCGGACAGGTGACCAAAACCTTGGTCAAAGAGGTAGGTTTTAAGGAGCGTCTTAAAGGAGAAGAGAGAGGTAGAGAGACAAAGTAGTTTAAAAAGGGAATTCCAGAGCTTAGCACCTAGGCAGCTGAAGGCACGGCTACCAATGGTGGAGTGATGAAAATCGGGGATGCGAAAGAGGCCAGAATTGGAGGAGAGCAGAGATCTCAGGCGGTTATAGGGCTGGAGGAGGTTACAGAGATAGGGAGGGGCGATTTGGAAACAAGGATGTGAATTTTAAAATCAAGGCGTTGCCGGAGTGTGAGCTGATGTAGGTCAGTGAACACAGGGGCGATGGGTGGACAGGATGTGGTTAAAGTCAGGATATGGGCAGCAGAGTTTTGGATGAGTTCAAGTTTACAGAGAGTGCAAGGTGGGAGGCCGGCCAGGAGAGCATGTTACGGAGGTGGAAGTAGGTGGTCTTGGTGATGGAGAGGATATGGGGTCGGAAGCTCATTTTCTGAGACCCCGTGCAACCGGCAGGATCTCACACTCAACCAGCGCAGTTGAAAATTGCGGGTGTACTGCCTGTGATTTTTTTTTGTCCATTGATTTTGTGGGGGTGCAAGTCCTCACAAAATGTACCCTCTAATGCACAGGCCTTCACCACCACAGGCCATTGTAAAGTGCCACATGTAATAGACCTCAGTACCCAATACTATAGGTCACTTCGCCTGATGTGCATCAGGTGCTAAGCATTGCATTACGGACCTACGCAATAAGCCCTTTTTCTATAATTTGAATGTTTTTGATGTTTAAATGAGGAAGTGATGCACTCATCAATCATTTTAGATGTTACAACCGCATAAGAGCCTAAGAGACCATTATTGCATTTTATTATTGATGTGATTTATACTTCAAAAACATGTTTCATCCATTACTTTAATTTCATTTTTCTGTGAGATTTTTTCACAAGTTTTATCTGGGTAATCCTTGTCAGTTTATCACCACCTCATCCATCACAGTGGTTTTGACATCTCCTCCTTCATGCTTTGCTTTAATGACAGGTCCTTGAAGAAGTCTAGAAATCAAAGAATAACAGAGTCTCGAACAGAAATTATGGGGAATGCACTACATCTTAATTAATTATCTTTTTACTAAATACATTTAACAAGATCAAGTTCAGACATGACTGATTTACATAGGGGAAGCTTCTCGGTCTATTACCAATATAAATGAATCCAAATTAAAGAGCTTTTAATGTTAATATTTGCAGATGATGCATCATAGTTTGTGGCTGTCAATGTGAAATAGGTCCCTTTTTCGCATTAAGGGAATTCTGGCCTATACATTGGGGGAGAATTGTAATCCCCAAGGACGGGAGAGTTGGGGGCTGGTGGGAGGTAAAACATTTTAAATTCTGAAACCCAAACCCAACCGGCCTCCAACCCGCCCACTTCAGGTTTCAACCGAGGCGGGTCGGGGGCTGGGTGACCAATCTGCTCTCAGGAGGCGGCTTGGCCAGTAAAATCATTTAAGGAGGCTGCGTGCCTCCATTTTAACTACAATTTTCTTTTTAACCCATGGAGGCTAGATTCCTGGGGCTCTGGAAAGCTGGCAGGTAAAAGGAGGTGGGCAGGGCATCCCCCCACCCCCGCGTGATCACCGACTCCCCCCACCCCCGCGTGATCACCGACTCCCCCCACCCCCGCGTGATCACCGACTCTCCCCACCCCATCGTGATCACCGACTCTCCCCACCCCACCGTGATCACCGACTCTCCGCACCCCCGTGTGATCACCGACTCCCCCCACCCCACCGTGATCACCGACTCCCCCCACCCCAGCGTGATCACCGACTCCCCCCACCCCACCGTGATCACCGACTCTCCCCACCCCACCGTGATCACCGACTCTCCCCACCCCCCGCGTGATCACTGACTCCCCCCACCCCCGCGTGATCTCCGACTCCCCCCACCCCATCGTGATCACCGACTCTCCTCACCCCACCGTGATCACCGACTCTCCCCACCCCACCGTGATCACCGACTCTCCCCACCCCACCGTGATCACCGACTCCCCCCACCCCACCGTGATCACCGACTCCCCCCACCCCATCGTGATCACCGACTCTCCTCACACCGTGATCACCGACTCTCCCCACCCCCGCGTGATCACCGACTCCCCCCACCCCCGCGTGATCACCGACTCCCCCCCACCCCCGCGTGATCTCCGACTCCGCCCACCCCCGCGTGATCACCAACTCCCCCCACCCCACCGTGATCTCTGACTCCACCCACCCCACCGTGATCACCGACTCCCCCCACCCCCGCGTGATCACCGACTCCCCCCACCCCACCGTGATCTCTGACTCCACCCACCCCACCGTGATCACCGACTCCCCCCACCCCCGCGTGATCACCGACTCCCCCCACCCCACCGTGATCTCTGACTCCCCCCACCCCACCGTGATCTCCGACTCCCCCCACCCCACCGTGATCTCCGACTCCCCCCACCCCACCGTGATCTCTGACTCCCCCCACCCCACCGTGATCTCTGACTCCCCCCACCCTCGCGTGATCTCTGACTCTCCCCACCCCACCGTGATCTCCGACTCCCCCACCCCACCGTGATCTCCGACTCCCCCCACCCCACCGTGATCTCCGACTCCCCCCACCCCACCGTGATCTCTGACTCCCCCCATCCTCGCGTGATCTCTGACTCCCCCCACCCCACCGTGATCTCCGACTCCCCCCACCCCACCGTGATCTCCGACTCCCCCCACCCCACCGTGATCTCTGACTCCCCCCACCCCCGCGTGATCTCCGACTCCCCCCACCCCACCGTGATCTCTGACTCCCCCCACCCCACCGTGATCACCGACTCCCCCCAGCCCACCGTGATCACTGACTCCCCCCACCCCACCGTGAACTCCGACTCCCCCCACCCCACCGTGATCACCGACTCCCCCCACCCCACCGTGATCTCCGACTCCCCCCACCCCACCGTGATCACCGACTCCCCCCACCCCACCGTGATCACCGACTCTCCCCACCCCCGCGTGATCACCGACTCCCCCCACCCCCGCGTGATCACCGACTCACCCCACCCCCCGCGTGATCACCGACTCCCCCCACCCCACCGTGATCACCGACTCCCCCCACCCCCGCGTGATCACTGACTCCCCCCACCCCCGCGTGATCTCCGACTCCCCCCACCCCCGCGTGATCTCCGACTCCCCCCACCCCCCGCGTGATCACCGACTCCCCCCACCCCACCGTGATCTCTGACTCCACCCACCCCACCGTGATCACCGACTCCCCCCACCCCCGCGTGATCACCGACTCCCCCCACCCCACCGTGATCTCTGACTCCACCCACCCCACCGTGATCACCGACTCCCCCCACCCCCGCGTGATCACCGACTCCCCCCACCCCACCGTGATCTCCGACTCCCCCCACCCCACCGTGATCTCCGACTCCCCCCACCCCACCGTGATCTCCGACTCCCCCCACCCCACCGTGATCTCCGACTCCCCCCACCCCACCGTGATCACCGACTCCCCCCACCCCCGCGTGATCACCGACTCCCCCCACCCCACCGTGATATAAGAACATAAGAACATAAGAAATAGGAGCAGGAGTAGGCCAATCGGCCCCTCGAGCCTGCTCCGCCATTCAATAAGATCATGGCTGATCTGATCCTAACCGCCAATCTACTATCTATCACAGAACCATCTCCTGCATCTAACAGAATTGCACACACGAAATAGGAGCAGAATCAGGCTACACAGTCCCTGGGCCCGCTCCACTACCCACAGGGCCATGACCGATCCGAACCTAGACTCATGTCCAAATTCCTGCCCGCTCCCCGTAACCCTTAATGCCCTTTACTTCTAGGAAACTGTCTATTTCTGTTTTAAATTTAATTAATGTTGTAGCTTCTACAGCTTTTTGTGGCAGCATATTCCATGGACCTACCACCCTCTGAGTGAAGTAGTTCCTCCTCATCTCAGTTTTGAAAGAGCAGCCCCTTATTCTAAGACTATGTCCCCTAGTTCTCGTCTCACCCGTCATCGGGAACATCCTCCCCGCATCCACCCGATCCAACCCCTTCACAATCTTATATGTTTCAATAAGATCGCCTCTCATTCTTCTGAACTCCAATGAGTAGAGTCCCAATCTACCCAACCTCTCCTCATATGACCACCCCCTCATCCCCGGGATTAACCGAGTGAACCTTTTTTGCACTGCCTCGAGAGCAAGGATGTCTTTCCTTAAGTAAGGACACCAAAACTGTATGCAGTATTCCAGGTGCGGTCTCACCAATACCTTGTACAACTGAAGCAATACCTCCCTATTTTTATATTCTATCCCCCTAGCAATGAAAGCCAACATTCCATTTGCCTTCTTAATCACTTGCTGCACCTGCATACTAACCTTTTGAGTTTCGTGCACCAGGACCCCCAGATCCCTTTGCACTTCAGTACTCTCCAGTTTCTTGCCATTAAGATAATAAATTGCTCTAGGATTTTTCCTGCCAAAGTGCATCACCTCACACTTTCCAGTGTTGTATTCCATCTGCCAAATCTCTGCCCACTTACTTAGCCTGTCTATGTCCCCTTGCAGGTTTTTTATGTCCTCCTCACTCACTACTTTCCCTCCCATCTTTGTATCATCTGCAAATTTTGATATGTTACACTTGGTCCCTTCCTCCAAATCATTAATATAGATTGTGAAGAGTTGGGGACCCAGCACTGACCCCTGTGGAACACCACTAGTTACTGATTGCCAGTCTGAGAATGAACCATTTATCCCAACTCTTTGCTTTCTGTTAGATAGCCAATCCTCTATCCATGCCAGAATATTACCCCCAATCCCGTGATTTTTTACCTTAAGCAATAATCTTTTGTGTGGCACCTTGTCAAATGCCTTTTGGAAGTCTAAATACACTACGTCCACTGGTTCCCCTTTATCCACTCTATATGTTACTTCCTCAAAGAACTCCAGCAAATTTGTCAAACATGACTTCCCCTTCGTAAAACCATGCTGACTTTGTCCTATTAAATTATGATTATCCAAATGTCCTGTTACTGTTTCCTTAATAATGGACTCCAAAATTTTACCTACCACAGATGTTAGGCTAACCGGTCTATAGTTACCAGCCTTCTGTCTACTGCCCTTTTTAAATAAGGGTGTTACATTAGCAGTTTTCCAGTCTGCCGGGACCTTAGCGGAATCCAGGGAGTTTTGAAAAATTATTACCAATGCATCTACAATCCCTACCGCCACTTCCTTCAAGACTCTAGGATGTAAGCCATCAGGTCCAGGTGATTTATCCGCCTTGAGTCCCATTATTTTACCGAGTACCACTTCCTTAGTGATTTTGATCGTGTTTAGCTCCTCTCCCCCTATAGCCCCCTGTTTGTCCAGTGTTGGGATATTCTTAGTGTCCTCTACTGTAAAGACTGATACAAAATATTCATTCAGTGTTTTTGCCATCTCCATATTTCCCACCATTAATTTCCCGGTCTCATCCTCTAAGGGACCAACATTTACTTTAGCCACCCTTTTTCTTTTTATATAACTATAAAAACTCTTACTATCTGTTTTTATATTTTTTGCTAATTTACTTTCATAATCTATCTTCCCTTTCTTAATCAATCTTTTTGTTATTTTTTGCTGCCTTTTAAAGTTTTCCCAATCCTCTGTCCTCCCACTAGATTTCGCTACCTTATATGCCCTTGTTTTTAGTCGAATACTATCCTTAATTTCTTTACTTAGCCACGGATGACTGTCCTTTCTTTTACACCCTTTTCTTTTCAGTGGAATATATTTTTTTGGAAGTTGTAAAATAACTCCTTGAATGTACACCACTGATCATGTGTCGTCTTACCCTTTAATCTATTTTCCCAATCCACTCTACTCAATTCCGCTCGCATACCTTCATAGTCTCCTTTATTCAAGCTTAGCACGCTTGTTTGAGATCCAACCTTCTCACCCTCTAATTGAATATGGAATTCAACCATGTTATGGTCACTCATTCCAAGGGGATCCTTTACTAGGACATTTTTAATTAATCCTGTCTCGTTACACAGGACCAGATCTAAGGTTGCTTGCCCCCTGGTCGGTTCAGTTACATACTGCTCAAGAAACCCATCCCTAATACACTCAATGAACTCATCCTCAAGGCAGCCCTGCCCCATCTGACTCCACCCACCCCACCGTGATCTCTGACTCCCCCCACCCCACCATGATCACCGACTCCCCCCACCCCACCGTGATCTCTGACTCCCCCCACCCCCGCGTGATCTCTGACTCCCCCCAGCCCACCGTGATCTCTGACTCCCCCCACCCCCGCGTGATCTCTGACTCCCCCCAGCCCACCGTGATCTCTGACTCCCCTGATACCCCACGATCTCCCCCCACCACTCCCCCCGTGATCTCCTACTCACCTGGCATCCACTCCTTGGCTGCTTTCCCGCTGACAGGCAGTTAGCCTGTCAATGTGACTGGTTGTTGGGCGGGAAACCTGTGGAGAAAATTTAAAAGACGTCCTGTAGTTAATTTTAGCAGGATGTCCAGAAAACCCTTGCTTCCGGGTTTCCCATCTGGAAATCCTCCCCCCAACCCCCTCATAGGAACATAGGAACAGGAGTAGGCCATTCAGCCCCTCGAGCCTGTTCCGCCATTCAATGAGATCATGGCTGATCTGAGACCTAACTCCATATCCCTTTGGCCCATATCCCTTAATATTTTTGGTTAACCCAAAAAGCTATCAATCTCAGATTTAAAGTTAACAATTGATCTAGCATCAATTGCTGTTTGCGGAAGAGAGTTCCAAACTTCTACCACCCTTTATGTGTAGAAGTGTTTCCTAATTTCACTCCTGAAAGGTCTGGCTCTAATTTTTAGACTATGCCCCCTCGTCCTTGAATCCCCAACCAAAGGAAATAGTTTCTATCTACCCTATCTGTTCCCCTTAATATCTTGAAAACTTCAATCAGATCACCCCTTAACCTTCTAAATTCTAGGGAATACAATCCTAATTTGTGTAATCTCTCCTTGTAATTTAACCCCTGGAGTCCGGGTATCATTCTGGTAAACCTACACTGAACTCCCTCCAAGGCCAATATATCCTTCCTGAGGTGTGGTGCCCAGAACTGCTCACAGTACTCCAGGTGTGGTCTAACCAGGGTTTTGTACAGCTGCAGCATAACTTCTACCCCCTTGTATTCAAGTCCTCTAGATATAAAGGCCAGCATCCCATTAGCCTTTTTGATTATTTTCTGTACCTGTTCATGACATTTTAATGATCTATGTACCTGGACCCCCAAGTCTCTTTGGACCTCGACTGTCTTTAGTTTTTCACCATTTAGAAAGTACCCTGTTCTATCCTTTTTAGGTCCAAAGTGGATGACCTCACATTTGCTTACATTGAAATCCATTTGCCACAGTTTTGCCCATTCACTTAATCTGTCGATATCCCTTTGTAATTTTATGCTTTCATCTACACTGCCTACAATGCCGCCTATCTTTGTGTCATTGGCAAATTTGGCTGTATGACTTTCTATCCCATCATTTAAGTCGTTAATAAATACTGTGAGTAGCTGAGGCCCCAACACAGATGCCTGCGGGACACCACTAGTCACCTCCTGCCATTTTGAGTACCTGCCCATTATCCCTACTCTCTGCCTCCTGCCGCTCAGCCAATTTCCTAACCAGGTCAATAATTTTCCCTCAATTCTGTGGGCTTTACCTTAGTTAACAATCTCTTATGTGGGACTTTATCAAATGCCTTCTGGAAGTCCATATAAATAACATCCATGGACATTCCCCTGTCCACTACTTTAGTCACCTCCTCAAAAAATTCAATCAGGTTTGTCAGGCATGACCTACCTTTCACAAATCCATGCTGGCTCTCTCTGATCAACTGAAAATTTTTGAGGTGTTCAGTCACCCTATCTTTAATTATAGTCCCGACAACAGATGTTAGGCTAACTGGTCTATAATTCCCTGGTTTCCTGCTCTCGCCATTCTTAAATAGCGGAGTGAGATGCGCAATTTTCCAATCTAAAGGAACGGTTCATGAATCAAGAGAACTTTGGAAGATTATAGTTAGGGCATCTGCAATGTTCTCACCTACTTCCTTTTTAAACCCTGGGATGGAAACCATCTGGTCCTGGGGATTTGTCACTCTTTAGTGCCATTATTTCTTCATTACTGTTATTTTACTTACGTTAATGTTATTGAGTCCCTGTCCCCGATTCAGTATTAGTTACCTTGGGGTTTCTGGCATGCTATCCTCTTCTTCTACTGTAAATACTGACGCAAAGTAATTATTCAACATGTCCGCCATTTCCTTATAATCATTGACAATATCACCGCTTTCAGTTTTAATGGGCCAACATTGCTCCTGACTACCCTTTTTTTCCTAATGTAATTGTAAAAATTCTTCGCATTGATTTTGATATCCCTTGCAAGTTTCTCTTCATACTCCCTTTTTGTAGCTCTTTCTATCTGTTTTGTGACCCTTTGCTGTTCTTCCCTCCCCTGCTCTCTTCACGGCCCCGAGTAAATATCAGGGCCATTATCTGAGTATTTGAAGGCCAGTTTTCCAAAGCACTGCGGTAGCACACTGGGGTCAGAAGATTGAGCGGCTGACATGACATGCCTGATTCACAGCAGATCCAATTTTATGGCTGATGATATAGGGGCCAAAAGTGAGGCCATGCTACTAGCACAGATGGGCCTCATTTCAATATTAATATTAGCTTAAAAAAAGTTTCCTTTTGAATGTTCTGTCTCTGCCCACAGCATGCACATTGCCCACATAAACTGGCAGTATCAGAATCCTGGGACATTGTCTGCTCAAGCCGGCTTCTTAAAACCTTAAAATCTTAAAACCCATCTGCCAGTTTGGGTGGCTGTTACAGATCCCATGGCATTCTTTAAGGAAGACCGGGAGAGTTCTCCCCGTGTACTGGCCAGCATTGATTCCTCTACCGACACCACCAAAAACAGATTGACTGCGTCCTTTGTCTCACTCGCTGTTTGTGGGACTTTGCTGTGCACAGATTGGCTGCTGCGTTTCCCTACATCACAACAGTGGCTGCACTTCAAAAGTAATTAATTGGCTGTGGAGCGCGTCCCGAAGATGTGAAGGATGCTATATAAATGCACGTCGTTCTTCTTTAAAAGAAGATGACAGTTTTAGTCATTGGCAAAAGTTTGTAATACCTGAGTTTGAGGGGTAGGAATACTCGGAGCATTGAAAATCAATCTTTTGCAGATTTCTTTCATCATTCCACATGCTTTACACATGTTAACTTTTTCCTCAAACTTCATGAACAGAAGAATGTCGCCCGCCCCACCACCCCCACTGTTTCCTTTCAGCTTTTCACAATATTATACCAAAGCAACTTTTTAAAAAATCATTTGGTATTCTTAACAGTTTTCTCGGCTGTAATGCATGCAAATGAATGCGTGTACATCCAGCTAATTTCAGTATAATGAAACATTCATTATCTCATTAAAGAATGCAAATGCATTGAACTGTCACTTGCAGCTGCTCAACAACTGAATATCTAATCCTGTATATGTTTACTTTTAATTCACTCGAGAAAGAGTAGCCTCACCTGTCATTAAGATGAAATGTGCCTTCATGTTCTTTTTCGGTTTTTCTATTCTGGGGAATGACAGAAATATTTCATTATAACTAACTATATTCTATGAAGTTAGAGTGGCACAATACAACTAAAAGTTCAATTTACTCTATGAATATTACTTTTTGATTTGGAGGTAGATCAAAGAAGACATCAAAAAATTAATTAGTGTTGAGAAACAATAATACCCATAGAAATCAAACTGCAGTGTTGGATTAACATCATAGTAATGTTGTAGTGGATGATGAAAGTAGTTATTCATTTCATCATTATTTATCAATACTTTGCTCATTATAATTTTGGCATGATCCACTTATCTGTGTAAATGTATGCAGAGAAATATAAACATTCAGTCAAAATTGTTTAATAGTGATATAGACCTATCAGAGTCACTTGCTGCATTTAATCTGATTTGGTTGGGATAGTGTACTTCCACCTGAAATACCGATATAGCCAGAGGCTATGTAGAGGAAGTAGGTCTCACTTGTACTGCAGTCCATTTTTGAGCTGGAGTCTTTTAGTCAGAATCCACACTATTCACTCACAGTTAGGGCATTGGAAAGGGTACAATGAAGGGTGGTTAAGTTGATAACTATGGTTCGTCATTTAAAAATTTAATTCTCCGGATGTGGGGATCGCTAGCCAGGCCAGCATTGCTTGCCCATTCCTAGTTGCCCCGAGAAGATGGTGGTGAGCCTTCTTCTTGAAGCGTTGAGTCCATGTGGGTTTGATGCAACTGAGTAGCTTTCAGTCCAATTGAGAGGACAATTAAGAATCAACCATGTTGGTGGTTTTCTTTATTCATTCATGGGATGTGGGCGTCATTGGCAAGGCCAGCATTTATTGCCCATCCCTAATTGTCCTTGAGAAGGTGGTGATGAGCTGCCTTCTTAAACCACTGCAGTCCTTGTGGTGAAGGTAGTCTCACAGTGCTGTTAGTTGGAGAGTTCCAGGATTTTGACCCAGCGATTATGAAGGAACGGCGATATATTTCCAAGTCAGGATGGTCTGTGACTTGGAGGGGAACTTGGAGGTGGTGGTGTTTCAATGTGCCTGCCGCCCTTGTCCTTCCAGGTGGTAGAGGTCGCAGGTTTGGGAGGTGCTGTTGAAGAAGCCTTGGCGAGTTGCTGCACTGCATCTTGTAGATGGTACACACTGCAGCCACGGTGCGCCGGTGGTGGAGGGAGTGAATGTTTAAGGTGGTGGATGGGGTGCTAATCAAGCGGGCTGCTTTGTCCTGGATGGTGTCAAGCTTCTTGAGTGTTGTTGGAGCTGCACTCATCCAGGCAAGTGGAGAGTATTCCATCACACTCCTGACTTGTGCCTTGTAGATGGTGGAAAGGCTTTGGGGAGTCAGGAGGTGAGACACTCGCTGCAGAATACCCAGCCTCTGACCTGCTCTTGTTGCCACAGTATTTATGTGACTAGTCCAGTTAAGTTTCTGGTCAATGGTGACCCCCAGGATGTTGATGGTGGGGGATTTGATGATGGTAATGCCATTGCACGTCAATTGGAGGTGGTTAGATGCTCTCTTGTTGGAGATAATCATTGCCTGGCACTTGTGTGGCGCGAATGCAATTTGCCACTTCTCAGCCCAAGCCTGAATGTTGTCCAGGTCTTGCTGCATGCGGGCACGGACTGCATCATTATCTGAGGAGTTGTGAATGGAACTTATCACTGTGCAATCATCAGCGAACATTTCCACTTCTGACTTTATGATGGAGGGAAGGTCATTGATGAAGCAGCTGAAAATGGTTGGGCCTAGGACACTGCCCTCAGGAACTCCTGAGGAACCCTGATGAAAGGTCATCGACCTTAAGCGTTAACTCGGTTTCTCTCTCCACAGATGCTGCCTGACCTGCTGAGTATATCCAGCATTTTCTGTTTTTATTCCTACAGCAATGTCCTGGGGCTGAGATGATTGGCCTCCAACAACCACAACCATCTTCCTTTGTGCTAGGTATGATTCCAGCCAGTGGAGAGTTTTCCCCTTGATTCCCATTGACTTCAATTTTACTAGGGCTCCTTGATGCCACACTCGGTCAAATGCTGCCTTGATGTCAAAGGCAGTCACTCTCACATCACCTCTGGAATTCAGCTCTTTTGTCCATATTTGGACCAAGGTTGTAATGACGTCTGGAGCCGAGTGATCCTGACAGAACCCAAACTGAGCATCAGTGAGTAGGTTATTAGTGAGTAAGTACCGCTTGATAGCGCTGTCGACGACACCTTCCATCTCTTTACTGATGATTGAGAGTAGACCGATGGGGCGGTAATTGGCCGGGCAATTTTCCACTTTGTAGGGTAGATGCCAGTATTGTAGCTGTACTGGAACAGCTTGGCTAGAGCTGCGGCTAGTTCTGGAGCTGGAGTCATGTATAGGCCAGACCAGGAAAGGACACCAGGCTTCCTTCCCTAAAGGACATTAGTGAGCTAGTTGGGTTTTTATGACAATCTGACAGCTTTATGGTAAAATTTACTGAATTTAATTTCTTAACCTGCTATGGTGGGATTATTCGTCCAGGCCTCTGGAATACTAGTCCAGTAACATAACCACTATGCTGTTGTATCTGAATGCAATGCAATGAGATAATTTGGAAATTGGAAAAACTTATGCTTGGGAAGAGAACTTTTCGGAGCTATCTTATTGAAGGTTACTGTGTGTCCACTATTTCCCGAGATGCGCTCTTGTGAGCACAACCCCTTGCCTAGAGCATCAGATCGAAGAATCTCCCGCATAGAGCTCTTTTACTGACTTTCTGCCTTTCAATTATCTGTACAGAGCCTGACATCGATAAGCTTTTTCTATGATCCAGCACCTCTCATAGCATGGCCTGGATTTTTCACAAATGGGCACAGCAGATATAGACAGAGAACAATGCCTGTGCAGAGAACAAGGGCAGTTAGAAAGATTAACTGTAGTCGTCTGGCATTGTTCTCTGCACAGGCATTGTTCTCTGTCTATATATGCTGTGCCCATTTGTATTTCTTCACTTCACCTGACGAAGGAGCAGCGCTCCGAAAGCTTGTGATTTCAAATAAAGCTGTTGGACTATAACCTGGTGTTGTGCGACTTCTCACTTTTGTCCACCCCAGTCCAACACCGGCATCTCCGCATCATGGCCTCCTAAGGATAATCCAGCCCATGCTGTTGTTCTCCCCCTCCCCCTCCTTTGTTTTAGTTAACGCCATAAAAAGGATTCTCCTGCCTGCCTGCACAATACCAATCCCGATGAAGGGTCACCACCTGTAAGGTTAACTTGTCTGTTCTCTTTCTGAAGCTGATGGACTCGCTGTGTATTTCAGCATCTTCTGTTCTGCTTCAAAATTTATGACGTTCTGTTTGAGAGTTAAACATTCCAGTTGCCTGACTTTATAGATTTCCAACGCTTCCCATATTTTTAATGGAATTTGGCTACACTTGCCCATGAACGGCAGATCTGTTCGTGCCGTTTTGTTCTTCATATGTATTAAGAATCATATGTTATCAGAGTTAGAACTGTCTCATTCCACTGCATTGATGCAGACATCATTTAAAAAAAAATACACGTCCAAAGGTGATTGTTTGTGGCAACATTCAGACTGGTGAGAAATGCGTTAGTAATTTCAAAGGATTCACTAATAGATTTCATGTACAATGACACTATGGACTTTGATGCTGCAAACAGTGTTTTCGTTCTGAACATTGTTGAAATACGTATGGCTCAAACAATGCAATACCAGCAACAGAAAATAATCAAAAGCCTTTCATATGAGTCAAATAGGACTATTGCTGACATAACAATTTGAAAGCACATGAAAATAATGATGAGCAGCTTTCTACCTATTTGAAATTGACCGTAGTGTCAGAGTTTGTTCCTTCAGAAGCAGGAATCTTGACATTTTTAGCAAAATCCATACAGACACACAAATTTGTAGGTGTTATGTGAAAAGCAAGAACTCTAATCACACTAGCTTAGCAAAGGTCTTTTGAAACGTATCCTTTAAAATGAGAACTAAAGGAATCGATGAATCTAAACATGTAACTCTAAGGGGGAGCAATTCAACATGTTAGCGCCTCCCGTTAGCGCCTGGGGGGCGCTAATGGGTTTGCAGCGGGGCGCGGCGAATCCAACGCCGCGCACGAGATTCACCCGGGATTTAGTGCTGCCGCTAACATTTAGCGCCTAGGCCTTTAGCGGTACCCAGATCGTGATGTCACTGACTTTGGAACGCCCCGTGAATGGCCCAGATGAAAAATTGACGTTCTCCCCATGTCTTAACGCCTGGCCTGAACAACAGCAGGAAGAGGAGGCGTGATGCATTCGGATGGCCGCTGTAGGAGCGGTATTTAAAGGGATCAACATCTGCGTTCATTTTAGTCGCCAATCAATGCTGCCTGCTCAGTTTCACATAGCGAAACTGCTGTTTTCAGTGCGATAAATGTTTGTAACTTTCAGGAGTGTTCTGCCAGCTAAAATTTTGTCACTTTCATTCTGCTAACATTTGGAAGTCCTACACTTGGTTACGTTAATGGGGGCTGTACTGGCCCTCGACCTCACCCTCCAGCATCAATGTCGGAGGCAACAGAGGCAGAGACAAGCATTGGAAAATGTGGCCAGAGGGAGGAGGGCCAGCAGGGCTCTCAACAGGCGGCCTTACCCTCCGAGGGTATTCCGGCAGCACTTCTCCTACATAAATCTAACTGAGGAGCAGTGTCTTAGAAGACTCCGCTTCAGCAAGGAGGTGTCACAGAGCTCTGCCACTTCCTGCAGCCAGACCTTGAGCCTCAGATCAGGACCACCACGTCTCTCTCAGTGGCAGTAAGGTCAACGTTACCCTCAATTTCTACGCCAGCGGATCCTTCCAGTCTGCAGCAGGAGACATATCTAACATTTCGCAGTTCGCCGTCCATTGCTGCATCCAGGGAGGTCACAGATGCTCTCTCTGCAGAAGGAGAAGGGACTACATTTACTTCCCCACCACCAGAGAGAAGCAGGACGAGTCTGCATGTGGCTTTGCCAGGATAGCAGGCTTCCCCATGGTGCAGAGCGCCATTAACTGCACCCACTTCGCTTTGCGGGCATCCCGTAACAATCCGAAGGTCTTCCATAACCGCAAAGGCTACCACTCACTTAATATCCAGTTGGTGTGCAACCACAGAGAGCGAATCCTCACCGTCAATGCCCACTATCCTGGCAGCAGCCACGATGCCTTCATCCTGTGCCAGCACTCTTCCAGCCACCACATCAAGCTCGCGGCTGGCTGGTCGGAGACAAGGGCTATCCGCTGTCCACCTGGCTCATGACTCCACTCCGCAACCCCAACACTCCTGCCCAGCACTTATATAGTGAGAGCCATGCCGCCACCAGGAACTTCATCGAGCAGACCATCAGAGTGCTTAAGCAATGGTGCCGCTGCCTTGACCGCTCGGGAGGAGCCCTCCAGTACTCGCCAGAGCGGGTGTCCCTTTTCGTCGTGGTGTGCTGCATGCTGCACAACTTGGCCATCATGAAGGCCCAGCAATTGCCAGCAGGCATAGTGGGACCAATTCAGGAGGAGGAAGAGGGAGAGGAGGAGAAGCAGCAGCGAGAGAGGAGGCAGCCACTCAATCGGCCTTCTGGAAGGTCGGTCCGTGACTGCCTCGTCAGACTGTGGTTCCAATAAATTCTACCCCACATCCCAATCGCTCCCCACGGGCCGGATTTTCCGATCAGAGGCTTCCGACGTGCGGATGCTTTGCCAACCTTTTCCTCCACATGCCACTTGACACTTACATCCCTGCACCCTTACCCATTCCCTCTCTCTCTATGGTCACATTCACTTAACTATTCGACCATGCAACCCTCACACTCCCTATCACTGTGATGCCATGACAACAACAACTTTCAACACACAGGAAGGGTCCTTTGTATCCTTCTAAGCATCTATGCTATGGATTCTCTGCAGTCACTCCTTCATTCTCACTCAAACTCCACTTGTGTCCCTCATTGCAGGAAAAGAGAGCCCACAATAAGAGGGAAAGAGCCCTGACAGGAGGAGGGCCACCCTCAGTAGCCCAGCTCACCCCCTGGGAGGTGGCGGCCTTGGAAATTGCCGGGATCGAGGAGGATACCCAAGTGGGGGACGGACAGATGGGCGCATCACAGCAAGCTGGTGACAGAATAGTTTGGAATCTCTCTCATTGACATTGCATGAGTCACTGATAATGATTCTGATACTCTAACAGATTGACTTATGATCATCTGCAATATTCAATGTGCATGTAACCTTGGCCTCACATCTCTAACTCTTTCCTTTACTCCCCCACAGGACCATCGAAAGCCCCCATCCCCACTATCCAGGAGGAACAGCCTGAGCCTCCAGACTCCTCAGAGGAAGCTGCAACCTCTGAGGGCACAGCGTCAGCAGAATTCAGCGCACCCAGCACCAGCGCAGACACTCACACCTCGGTGGGACATTTGCGAGATAGAGTAGCATTGTCAACTGGTGTATCACAGCTCACAAGTGAGCATCAGCAGATGGTGGAGACAGGGACAGAAGTGGAGAGTCCTCGACGGAGGGTGCAGGACTCTGCCAGTTCGGCTCCGCTGCATGTCGACCCTGTGCCTCCGGGTCCATCCAGAAGGAGAGCTGTGCTGGAACTCCAGGAACAGGTGCAGGAGTCTCTGGCAGGTTTTGTCTCCAGGGTCGCTGCGAGTGTGGAGTGAATGGAGGAGTCCATCGCGAACATGAGCAGAGCCTTTGTGGAGGCATTGGCGCATGAACGCATCACCGCGGAAAGGATGGCAACCTACAGGGAAAGGATGGCAACCTACATGGTAAGGCTGGCTACCGTAGAGGGGAGGATGGCTACGGTAGAGGAGAGGATGGCTACGTCCATGGAGGAGCTTAGTCGCCAGGGTATTGAAAACATGGTCATTGTTCAGAATAGAATGACATCTCTTGAGGAGCGATGGTCAACTATTGAGCAAACAAACCAAACCTTCATTCAAGTCCTCTGGAGTAGGACTTCCAGTGCAGAAACGGGTCCTCATGGCCCCCCTGAAGTGCAGCAAGGTGCTGTCAAGCCACTTGCTAGCTCTGAAGTGGGGCTGACCCATGAGAGGGATGTTGGTGGCAGAGAACAAGGAAGTGGGGGCTCCTCTCCAAGTGCTCAGACGACCATGCCACAGCAAAGCCCTCTGTCAGAGCCACACCAGAGTCCTCACCCAACTGAGATGGGCGTCTCAGCCCCTGCACAGCTGCAGGAGCAGCAGACTGTTGGCGAGCCCGCACAGGTTCGCCACCCCAGAGGACGCCCGCCAAAGGCGTCGAGACAAGTGCAGCAAGAAAGTGAGCAAGGGGCCTCCACATCTGCTGAAGCTACAGGGGAAGCACCACGTAGGAGCACGCGTAAGAGGAAGATAAAGCACAAGTAGTCACAAGGGTAGTCACTTGGGTGCTGAGTTGTTTTGTTTTTGGACCAGCCATCATTGTGATTGTATTATAAAGTGTTTTGATGGCAAACTGTTGAAGTTGTGGCCTGTGTCATTTCGCAAATGGGACTTTCACATTGAGGGCTTAGGGCGCCTTGCAATTGTCAGAATGGTGGTCATAGTGATAGGATTCCGCAGGTTCTTGTCCATTGTCGATGCTCTGGTAAGAAGGAGTGAGATTAAAGTGTTTGATTGTGCAGGCTAAGCAAATCTGGCCAGGATGAGTGCGTCCCTTGCATCCCGGGCAGCAATGTTGTCGTGCACTGGCGCCTTCTGGCCTGTGCAACTTCAGGTGGGTGACTAGCAGCTTGGCGCTCCTGTTGATGCTCCTGCTGTTGGTGCTGCTGTTGTTCATGCTTCTGCTGCTGCCGCGGCTGCTCTGCATCTGAATCTGATGTCCAGGAGGAAAGGAATTAAATGGTCGCCATGCTTCTGGTATATGCCTCAGTTGAGGAAGCGCTTAGTTAAGGTGGGGAGAGGGGTTTCCCAGGAGGTCACACTGGAGATGGGTGTCAGGCTCCAAACTTTCACAACACTGAGTATGCCTGCTAAAAGTTCCCCCAGACCTGAAACAACAAAGTTCTGCCATCTGCAAATGATCATTCTTGAAAACTCCTTTGTAATGGTGGAGCTGAAGCTGTGAGTAAGCAATCCACTTGTGAGGCCGCCAGCATTACCTGGCATGTTCCAGAGGAGGCGTATAGGATGGGGGGAATGTCTAAAAATCAGAAAGGCCTCTCAAAATGGGATTATAGAGGCAATTAAGTGGTTGTTAAGGGCCTTAAGGGCCTATCCCGCCTCCAATCCCGCCTCCTCGGGCCTGGCAAAATCAAGCCCTTATTGTTAGAATGAAACAGCAGAAGGTCATCAGCATTCAAAAAGAAATCAGAAACAGGATGGAATAAAAAAGCTTTTTTTTAAATTCGTTCCTGGGACGTGGGCGTCACTGGCAAGGCCAGCATTTATTGCCCATCTCTAATTGCTCGAGAAAGTGGTGGTGAGCCACCTTCTTGAACCGCTGCAGTCCTTGTGGTGAAGGTTCTCCCTTCATAGGGAGGGAGTTCCAGGATTTTGACCCAGCGACGATGAAGGATCGGTGATATACTTCTAAGTCAGGGTGGTGTGTGACTTGGAGGGGAACTTGGAGTGGTGATGTTCCCATGCGCCTGCTGCCCTTGTCCTTCTAGGTGGTAGAGGTCGCAGGTTTGGGAGGTGCTGCCGAAGAAGCCTTGGCGAGTTGCTGCAGTGCATCTTTTAGACTGGTACACACTGCAGCCACGGTACGCCGGTGGTGGAGGAAGTGAATGTTTAAGGTGGTGGATGGGTTGCCAATCAAATGGGTTGCTTTGTCCTGGATTGTGTCGAGCTTCTTGAGTGTTTTTGGAGCTGCACTCATCCAGGCAAGTGGAGAGTATTCCATCACACTCCTGACTTGTGCCTTGCAGATGGTGAAAAGGCTTTGGGGAGTCAGGAGGTGAGACACTTGCCACAGAATATCCAGCCTTTGACTTGCTCTTGTAGCCACAGTATTTATGTGGCTGGTCCAGTAAAGTTTTTGATCAATGGTGACCCCCAGGATGTTGATGGTGGGGGATTCGGCGATGGTAATACCGTTGAATGTCAAGGGGCGGTGGTTAGACTCTATCTTGTTGGAGATAGTCAGGGCCTGGCACTTGTGTGGCGCGAATGTTATTTGCTACTTATCAGCCCAGCCTGAATGTCGTCCAGGTCTTGCTGCATTCGGGCATGGACTGCTTCATTATCTGAGGAGTTGCGAATGGAACTGAACACTCTGCAATCATGAGCGAACTTCCCCACTTCTGACCTTATGATGGAGGCAAGGTCATTGATGAAGCAGCTGAAGATAGTTGGGCCTAGGACACTGCCCTGAGGAACTCCTGCAGCGATGTCCTGGGGCTGAGATGATTGACCTCCAACAACCACAACCATCTTCCTTTGTGCTAGGTACGACTCCAGACTCTTTGGCTTTGATATTGGGCTCTACGGATAGAATCATAGAATCATAGAATGATACAGCACAGAAGGAGGCCATTCGGCCCATCGTGCCTGTGCGGGCTCTTAGCTGGAGCTATCCAATTAATCCCACCCCCCTGGTCTTGCCCCATAGCCCTGTATTTTTTTTCCCTTAAAGTATTTATCCAATTCTCTTTTGAATATTACTTTTGAATCTGCTCCAGCACCCTTTCAGGCAGTGTATTCCAGATCATAACAACTCGCTGTGTAAAAAATTGTTTCCTCATGTCGCCTCTTGTTCTTTTGCCAATCACCTTAAATCTGTGTCCTCTGGTTACTGATACTTCTGCCACTGGAAACAGTTTTTCCTTATTACTCTATCAAAACCATTCATGATTTTGAACATCTCTATCAAATCTCCTCTTAATCTTCGCTGCTCTAAGGAGAACAACCCCAGCTTCTTCAGTCTCTCCACTTAACTGAAGTCCTTCAACCCTGGTATCATTCTAGTAAATCTCTTCTGCACCCTCTCCAAGGCCTTCACATCCTTCCTAAAGTGGTGCCCAGAATTGAACACAATACTCCAGCTGGGGCCTAACCAGTGTTTTATAAAGGTTTAGCATAAGTAGTAGTGTATCAACATTTAACATGTTTATATGCAATCCCTTCATCTGCAATTTTAACAGAGACATTCAGGCATTTATTTAACAATGAACAAAGATATTTGATATGAAGAGGTTCTGTGCTCATACAAAAATATCAAAGAATCCAATTTCAAGGCATTAATGAAAAAGGGACAACTCCGTACAGATACTAAACAGGTGTACATTGGCATTACTGAAATACTGAAAGTAGTTGATGAAGATGAGTGAGTACCTCAGTTCATTACTGTTGGGATAAGACCAGAATTGAGGAAAATGACAAAAATGCAAGGCCATGCAATACCAGAATATATGCAAGCATATAGCAAACCTTGAGCATAATCCAGTTAAGGTCCACAAATAGTTTACTTCCCACTATGGGGTAAAGAATAAACTTGCATTTAAACAATACCGTTAACAACCTCAGAATGCAGATGCTCAAAGGGACCTGGGTGTCCTTGTACATGAGTCACTGAAACTGAATGTGCAGGTGCAGCAAACCATTAGGAAGGCAAATGGTATGCTGGCCTTCATTACAAGAGGATTTGAGTACAGGAGTAAAGAAGTCTTACTCCAATTATATAGGGCCTTAGTGAGACCACACCTGGAGTACTGTGTACAATTTTGGTCTCCTTACCTAAGGAAGGATATACTTACCATAGAGGGAGTGCAACGAAGGTTCACGAGGTTGATTCCTGGGATGGCAGGACTGTCGTATGAGAAGAGATTGAGTAAACTAGGCTTTTATTCTCTTGAATTCAGAAGAATGAGAGGGGATCTCATTGAAGCATACAAAATTATTACAGGGCTTGATAGGATAGATGCTGGGAGAATGTTTCCCTTGGCTGGGGAGTCTAGAACCAGGGGGCACAGCCTCAAGATAAAGGGTAGGCCATTCAGGACTGAGATGAGAAGAAATTTCTTCACACAGAGGGTGGTGAATCTTTGGAATTCTCTACCCCAGAGGGCTGTGGAGGCTCAGTCATTGGGTATATTCAAAACAGAAGTCGATAGATTTCTGACTAGTAGGGGAATCAAGGGATATGGCGATAGGGCCGGTGAATGGAGTTGAGGCAGAAGATCAGCCATGATCTCATTGAATGGCGGAGCAGTCTCGAAGGGCCGTATGGCCTACTCCTGCTCCTATTTCTTATGTTCTTATGTTCTTATGACCCAAGGTGCTTCACAGCCAATTCATTACTTTTTAAAGTGTAGTCTCTTTTGTTTTTTGCTGGCAAATTCAGCAGCCAATTTGCAAAAGCAAGGAGCAATGCACAACAGTAAGATGAAGGGCCAGTTAGTCTCTTGTGATAATTTTGGTTGTGGAATGAATGTTGCCAGGAAACGAGGAGAACTCCCTGCTCACCTTCGAAGAAATGCCAGGGGAACTTTTACATCCCCATTTTCCTCCGTGTGAAGAGTTAGCGAATAATTCTTTTGTTAAACTGCCATTGGTTTATAATGCAAGCTCAGGTAAAAAATGTTTAATTTTACACACAGTGGAAAATATACCCTTATACAGTTTCACCTACATGTCCACTTTGTATGTGCCGTTGGACTAAATTCAATTTTGCTGCCAAAAGATGCACTTCATTACATTGTCACAGAAGCAACAAAGTCAAAGAAATAATCGTGAAATGTATTACAAGGACAGTCATCCAAATAACTTACTAACCACAGTGCCAGAAACTATTCAATCAAAAACAATAGTTATTGGAAATGTGCCTGGCACTGAAATGATAAATAAAGCCTCCAATCTATTGACAACTATTGCACACTGCTGAAATGAAAAAAAATAATTGGAAGACACCAGAAAAACAGATTATAGAAAGCAGCAGGAAGGATCCAAAGGAATTCTCTTTAGTAATAATAGATAAGAAGATAAATAATACTGGGAATTATTCCCTTTTGTTACGATTCACTCGGTTAATTCCAGAGATGAGGGGGTTGACTTTTGAGGAAAGGTTGAGCAGGCTGGGCCTATACTCATTGGAATTTAGAAGAATGAGAGGTGATCTTATTGAAACATATAAGATACTGAGGGGGCTCGAAAAGGTAGATGTTTCCCTTCGTGGGGAAATCTAGAACTCGGGGGCATAATTTCAGAATAAAGGGTCACCCTTTTAGAACTGAGATAAGGAGGAATTTCTTCTCTCAGTGGGTCGTAATTCTGTGGAATTCTCTGCCCCAGAGAGCTGTGGAGGCTGGGTCATTAAATACATTTAAAGTGGAGATAGACAAATTTTTGCCAGATAAGGGAATGAAGGGTTATGGGGAGCGGGCGGGGAAGTGACTTTGATCCCAAGATCAGCCATGATCTTATTGAATGGCGGAGCAGGCTCGAGGGGCCAAGTGGCCTATTCCTGCTCCTATTTCTTATGTTCTTATGATATGTAGCAACATCATAAGCCTTCTTTCTACTGCATGCATCCCTAAAAAAAAATTAAGATTTTCTCTTCTCAGCTTTTCTAATGAAATTTATGTTTACAAATTTGCTAGAAATACTGACAGGGAGCAAATGCTCCTGTGTTCGTTTACAGTGTCACTATATATAGGGTCTAGAGGGCAGAATGCCTCATTGTTGCTTTAATACCTCTTGCAATCAAAGCTGACAGGTCACGGCATCTTCAAGAAATGTGCTTGAACTTCAAAGGAGAAAATATTTTAATAATCCAGGCCTTCTCCCTTGGCCCTTAGTTTCTACTTACTTCACCTCTGGAATATGAAGAGGGTGACTCATGTTTTGTATGAAATAATTTATCTTCGGAGATTGTGTTGCTAAGAACTTACTGAGAGGAGCTGGCTTTGTTTTTAAAGAGTCAGCCCAGTTTATATAAAATCTAAGTTTTGATTATTGCACCGTTAGTATACAATCTATTCTTATTTATTTTAAGGTTTTATTTGCTATAATATACAATTGTCCAATCATTTGAATTAAGCAATGAAAATAAAATAGCACAGGAGGCATTTTGTGCCGAAAAAAATTGAATTAACAGATAATTTGAATTCAGTGGTTTTCAATTAAGAGTACACTGAGTAGATTTCTTTTTAATGTTTGTTCATCTTTATTTCAGGTTTGCCTTTTCCCCATGTGATAGCCCCAATCTTTCTTTTGCTCTCTCTAACATTTTTAAAACATTAGGGGGCAAAAATTCAGTATCGCCCCGTTTGGGGCGCAATTATCGGCCGGGCGCAAAGATTAGCGCCTGGCGCTAATTATCGCCTCCGACTGCAAACTTGACTTTTATCGCCCCTGGAGGTGATTGGAGCGCTAAATCAGGCTTAAGGCGCAAAGGCCGAGGAGCGAGGCGCTACCTCAGAGCGCTGGCGAAGCTCATGTGATGTCAGTCAGCAATGGAACACAGACACAATGGCGCCGGCCAGTTCTTAAAGGGGAGGGTTGATCTTGCTTTCCATCCACATCCTGCTCATTGCAGCCTTGAATCTCGGCCTGGAGAGACCTGTACATCAAATCTGCTGGAAAGAACAATGGAGAGAACCAGGGAAAGAGCTCAGAGTGCAACCCCCACAGTCTATTCTAAATTGATACAAGGAAGGGCAAATCAAAATGAACCTGCAAAGTGCTGCTCAGTACCCAAAACTCCTTCACACAGCGTTGAATCTCTCCAGAAGTCCCTCTCTCTCTCTCTCAGAATGCGTGGTTCAAAAATGTCACCAACAAAAAAAGGCTGGAAGCATCCGCCAGTCCTCCCCCAGTCCCTTCCTCACTGCAATTCGCTCCCCTCAACCTGTCGTTGCTAGCGGCAGGCGGTAAGGCAGGGGGCGCCACTCAATATCCGCTCCGGGGCGCTACTGGGGCGTTGCGCACTCGACTGACGTCACGATCTGCCGGCGCAGGAGATTGTGGCGGTAGTGTTTAGCGCCGCCGCCAAATGTATAGTTAATTTCGCGAGCGGCGAAAACATCACCGCGCCCGGGCGCTAGTTGCTTTGTGCCCCATTAGCGCCCTCTTAAGGCGCTAACGGGAGGCGCAGCCAACTGAATTTTTCCCCCTAGAATTTTAGGAGCTTACTCACTTCCTTGTTCGTTGTCGGTGAGAATTCTGCATTGTGATTGGCTGCTTAGACAGCTTGTTGACGTCACAGCAGCTCGCGTTAGGGATTCCCCATTATGCGTCGATTGATTCCAATTATGCGTCGGGAAAACCCGAAATTCACGCCACACAGAGATTGCAAGATCTTTGTACGAAGCTTACTTCGCCGCTGACAGAAAATTCCGGGCCGTTATTTTTATTTATAAATAAATCTGGCCAAATAGTTTTAGTCTATATTCATCACCGAGTGGTGTGGTATTATTCTGCCTTCTGATGGCTGAGTAATGTGGTGGCCATCCCATGTATTTCCCCAGTAGGCGGATTTGCCACAATTCTGGGTTAATTGTTATTCCTGGGCTACACTAGCCCATACATGGCAGAATATAAAGCCACAGATTTTAGTTCACAAGAGACCTATGGAAACTATAGTCCAGCTGTGACTACAAGAACGATGTTTGAAAGCAAAACTGTAAAAATGATGTAACAAAATTGAAGATTTCTCAGGCCTAAGGTTCACCAGTAACCTCTGCTCCTGACATGCAAAATGTATGTGGGGTCGTGGGGAGGTCACCTTCCTTAAATAATGCCAGTGGGCACCTGTACCACCATGGGCACGTGTTAGGCATCCACCTCATGGGGGAAGCCGATAATTCCGGCAGAAGTTGCTGGGTCAAGTGGGGTGAGTTGTCCGGCCATCCCTCAGAAAGTTGCCGAAACATCAAGGCAGTCAAATAAATGTGGCAATTTAAAAAAATCTTCGAGAGTTCAGGCCCAGGCGGGTCCCACTTTCACCAGTTGGCACCTGGAATGCCTCTTCTCACTCAGCTTACTAGCCCACCAATGCTCTGCCAGGCCAGAGACCAATAAACTCCTGGCTCCATGGAAATCTCCTCCCCTGGCCATGCTCCCTCTCACATGGGAGATGATATTTGGGGCAGACCTGTGGCCACGTCGGAACCAACGACATAGACTAAGAAAGAGGTTCTGCTGAGGGAGCATGAGCAGCTAGGGGCTAAATTAAAAAGCAGAACCACAAAGGTAATAATCTCTGGATTACGACCTGAGCCATGAGCAAATTGGCATAGGGTTAATAAGATCAGAGAGTTGAATGCGTGGCTCAAAGATTGGTGTGGGAGAAATGGGTTTTGATTCATGGGACACTGGCACCAGTACTGAGGAAAGAGGGAGCTGTTCCGTTGGGACGAGCTCCATGTAAACCAGGCTGGGACCAGTGTCCTGGCGAATTGAATAACTAGGGCTGTCGATAGAGCTTTAAACTAAATAGTGGGGGGGAGGGTTCAGGTGAGGGGAAATTTAGAAAGTTAAAGAGAAAGGACAAGGCAATAATGCAGGGTAGCGATAGGAGTAATGATAACTAGAGTGTGACAGGAAGGGACAGAGCGTACAAACATAAGAGTGCACCAGCAAAAAAGGGTCAGAGTAGGGACAAATGGTAAAAAGACAAAATTAAAGGCTCTTCTCTGAATGCACACAGCATTCGTAACAAGATAGATGAATTTGACGGCACGAATAGAAATAAATGGATATAATCTGATAGCCATTACAGAGACATGGTTGCAAGGTGACCAAGGCTGGGAACTAAATATTCAGGGATATTTGACATTTCGGAAGGATAGGCAGAAAGGAAAAGGAAGTGGAGTAGCTCTGTTAATAAAGGATGAGATCAGTACAGTAGTGAGAAATGATCTTGGCTCGGAAGATCAAGATGTAGAATCAGTTTGTGTGGAGATAAGAAATAGTAAGGGAAAGAAGTCACGGGTGGGAGTAGTCTATAGGCCCCCTAACAGTAGCTACACTGTAGGACAGAGTATAAATCATGAAATAACGGGGGATTGTAAGAAAGGTACTGCATTTTTCATGGACGATTTTAATCTTCATGTAGATTGGACAAATCAAATTGGCAAAGGTAGCCTTGAGGACGAGTTCATAGAGTGTATTCGGGATGGTTTCTTAGAACAATATGTTGTGGAACCAACCAGGGAACAGGCTATTTTAGATCTGGTAATGTGTAATGAGACAGGATTAATTAATGACCTCATAGTAAAGGATCCTCTAGGGAAGAGTGATCATAACATGTTAGAATTTCACATTCAGTTTGAGGGTGAGAAACTTGGGTCTGAAACTAGTGTCTTAAACTTAAATAAAGGCAATTACAAAGGTATGAAGACAGAGTTGACTAAAGTGGACTGGGAAAATAGATTAAAAGGTAAGATGGTAGATCAGCAGTGGCAGACATTTAAGGAGATATTTCATAACTCTCAACAAAGATATATTCCAGTGCAAAAGAAAGACTCTATGAGAAGGATGAACCACCCGTGGCTAACTAAGAGAGTTAAGGATGGTATCAAATTAAGGAAAAGGCATACAATGTTGTGAAGATTAGTGGTAGTCCAGAAGATTGGAAACTTTTAGAAACCAGCAAAGGATGACTAAAAAAAAATAAAGAGGAAAAAAATAGATTATGAGAGTAAACTAGCAAGAAATATAAAAACAGACAGTAAGAGCTTCTACACGTATATAAAAAGGAAGAGAGTAGCTAAAGTAAATGTTGGTCCCTTAGAGGATGAGACTGGGGAATTAATCATGGGAAACAAGGAAATGGCAGAGACTTTGAACAAATATTTTGTATCGGTCTTCATGGTAGAAGACACTAAAAGCATTCCAATAATAATAGATAATCAAGGGATAAAAGGGAGGGATGAACTTAAAATAATCACTATCACTAGAGAAAAAGTACAAGGCAAACTAATGGGACCAAGGCTGACAAATCCACTGGACCTGATGACCTGCATTCTAGGGCTTTAAAAGAAGTGGCTGCAGAGATAGTGGATGCATTGGTTGTAATCTTCCAAAATTCCCTAGATTCTGGAAAAGTCCCAGTAGATTGGAAAGCCGCACATGTAACGTCCCTATTCAAGAAAGGAGGGAGACAAAAAGCAGGAAACTATAGGCCAGTTAGCCTAACATCTGTCATTGGGAAAATGCTGGAATCCATTATTAAGGGAGTAGTAGCAGGGCATTTAGAAAATCATAATACAATCGAGCAGAGTCAATGTGGTTTTATGAAAGGGATATCATGTTTAACAAATTTATTAGAATTCTTTGAGGATGTAACGAACAGGGTGGATCAAGGGGAACCAGTAGATGTAGTGTATTTGGATTTCCAAAAGGCATTCTATAAGGTGCCACATAAAAGCTTACTGCACAAGATAAGAGCTCATGGTGTTGGGGGTAATATATTAACATGGATAGAGGATTGGCTAACTAACAGAAAACAGAGTCGGGATAAATGGTTCATTTTCAGGTTGGCAAACTGTAACTAGTGGGGTGCCACAGGGATCAGTGCTGCTGGGGCCTCAACTATTTACAATCTATATTAATGACTTGGATAAAGGAACCGAGTGTACTGTAGCCAAATTTGCTGATGATACAAAGATAGGTGGGAAAGCAAGTTGTGAGGAGGACACAAAGGGCATTATTTTCCCAGCGGAGATGGGTTCGCATCGGGTTCGGTGTTCGGCAGGTTCTGGTCCCACTGCCGGTTTCAGCCGCACTGATATAACGATTTTCATTTAACTGAGCTATCCGCCGTGCGCGATACCCGGCCCAATCAGTGGGTTCGGGTCTGCTGCGCGCCTCTGCTGACGTCTTCCATTCAGCTGCATTTAAAGGGCCCATGCAGCCTTTGTGTTTTATTCACTTTCTGATGCTCCTCAGTGGTATTGTTTGCGAGATGACTGCTGCAAGAACCAAGGCTTCTCCCGGCTTGGATGATGACTCCCTCCATGCTCTTGTGGAGGGAGTAAGAGGGTGCAATGGAGGGAGGAAGCCTCCTCAGCAAACCAAGGCAGCCTGGCTGCAAATTGCTGAGGAGGTGAGCGCCAGGTCTTTGTGTGGTCGCACCTGGGTTCAGTGCAGGAAAAGGTTCAATGATCTGCTACGCTCAGCAAAAGTGAGTATAACATCACACTTACCTTCAATCTGCTCCCCATCTCTTCTCATCACCAGCACTCTGCATTATCAACCTACTCCTGCACATCCCAACTTACCCTTACATCCCTTGCACCCTTAACCATCCCTCTCCCTCTCTGTACTGAATCACTTCACCATTCTACTATGCACCCCTCACACTCACTCTCACTGTTATGCAATGACAACAACTAACAACGCACAGGGAGGGCCCTTGGTATTGGCACCTCACTCCATCTTTGTCTCCCTCTAAGCATCTATACTATGAATTCTCTGCACTCACTCCAACATTCTCACTGGGAGGATTTTAGAATTCAGCAAAGGAGGACCAAGAAATTGATAAAGAATGGGAAAATAGAATATGAGAGTAAACTAGCAAGAGACATAGAAACAGACTGTAAAAGCTTCTATAGGTATGTAAAAAAGCACAGATAAGCGAAAGTAAATGTGGGTCCCTTACATGCTGAGACAGGGGAATAAGAAAATGGCAGAGAAATTAAACAAATACTTTGGCCGCGATCTTACCTGAGGAGGCGCGTTGGGAGTGGGACTGTTGGTTTCCGGGTTCTAGTCCCGCCCCCAGCAACGTCTGACGAACAAACACTATTTTCCCTTGATTGGCCTTGTTAAGCCCACCCTGCAGGCTTGCCGGCCAATTAAGGAAAACCGGTGTCAGATGACGTCAGTGCATGACGCTTCATCTGCCGATTTTCTTAAAGGGACAGGCCCCATCATTATTTGACAGATGAATTGTCAGTGTTTGACAGCATTTGGGTGCTGTCAAACACTGACAATCACTGTCCAAAGGTGAGCCCTTGCACCAAGGCTCACCAATGACTCTCTCCTTAGGAGAAAATAGATGGCAGCTGCATGTGAGATTGCAGAAGCTGTCTGTCAATTCTCCCGATCAGATGGGGCTTCACAGAAACATCAAATCTCGTCACTTGCAGATACATATAAACAGAAAAAAAATATTTCTCACTACATTCTCTCACCTGTCATACTTACCTGTGCACCATTGCACCCATCACACTACCTCTGCAGCTGTCATTTGCACACTTACACTGCAGCAGACCCACAGCTCGCCTCGCTGACCCTCGCGGGATTTCCCGCCTTCGGGAAGCCCGCAACAGCAGGCGGGAAATGGTGAAAAGCCACTTAACTGCCTGTTAACTATCTGTTAACAGGCAGTTAATTGGCTTTAATCCTCTTCCCGCCACTAGGAGACGGGTCCCTGTGTGAGTCGGGAACCCACCTCCCGGGAAGATGGTTCGGAGGCAGGTTGGGAGCAGGGTTGGGAACCGCTCCCAATTTTTCCCATGTTCCCAGCAGTCCCGCCTCCAAACCCGCCTCCTCAGGGCTGGTAAAATCCAGCTCTTTGTTTCTGCTTCACAGAAGAAGATGCAAACAACTTCCCGGAAATAGTGGACAACCAAGGCTCTAGCGAGAATGAGGAACTGAAAGATATTAGTATTAGTAAAAAAGTACTAGAGAAATTAATGGGACTGAAAGCCGATAAATCCCCTGGACCTGATGGCCTACATCCTAGGGCTTTGAAAGAGTTGGCTATAGAGATAGTGGATGCATTGGTTGTCATTTTCCAAAATTCCATAGATTCTAGAATTCCTGCGGATTGGAAATGTAACCCCACTATTTAAGAAAGGAGGGAGCGAGAAAACGGGAAACTACAGACCAGTTAGCCTAACATCAGTAGTAGGGAAAATGCTAGAATCTATTACTAAGGACATGGTAACAGGGCACTTAGAAAATAATAATAGGATTGGGCAGAGTCAGCACGGATTTATGAAAGGGAAATCGTGTTTGCCGAATCTGTTTTTTGAGGTTGTAACTTGCAGAATAGATAAGGGGGAACCAGTAGATGTGGTGTATTTGGATTTTCAGAAGGCATTCGATAAGGTGCCACACAAGAGGTTATTGAACAAAATTAGGGCTCATGGGATTGGGGGTAATATACTAGCATGGATTGAGGATTGGTTAACGGACAGAAAACAGAGAGTAGGAATAAACGGGTCATTTTCGGGTTGGCAGGCTGTAACTAGTGAGGTACCGCAAGGATCAGTGCTTGGGCCTCAGCTATTCACAATCTACATCAATGATTTGGATGAGGGGACCAAATGTAATATATCCAAGTTTGATGATACAAAGCTGGGTGGGAATGTAAGTTGTGAGGAGGATGCAAGGAGGCTTCAAGCTGATATAGACAGGCTAAGTGAGTGGGCAAGAACATGGCAAATGGAATATAAGGTGGAGAAATGTGAAGTTATCCACTTTGGGAGGAAAATTAGAAAAGCAGAATATTTTTCAAATGGTTTGATTGGGAAATGTGGTGTTCAGAGGGACCTGGGTGTCCTTGTACACGAATCACTGAAAGTTAACATGCAGGTACAGCAAGCAATTAGGAAAGAAAATAGTATGTTGGCCTTTATTACAAGAGGATTTGAATATAAGAGTAAAGACGTCTTACTGCAATTATATAGGGCCCTGGTGAGACGACACCTGGGGGGGAAAATTCGGTCGCGCCCCCTTTGGGGCGCTAACGTCGCCGGGGCGCTACTTTTAGTGCCCCGAAAAATGTTAGCACCCCCGTGCACGAAATTCACTGGTAGCGCCCCAAGAGGGAGGCGGGGCGCTACTGGAAGCGCTTCCCCTCCCTCTTGGGGTGCTACCATTGAATATTGCGGTGCTCCGCGGTACTGCAGGCCTTCCTCCCCTTATTAAAGGGGAGGGGCCTAGCGCAGCGCAACCTGGGGTCCAGCTGGGCCACCAGAGATCGGGGTGCCGGCAAAAGAGCCCGGCACTCAAGACCCCGGGCACTAACGGGCGGCGCAAAGCAACCGAATTTTGCCCCCCTGGAGTATTATGTACAGTTTTGGTCTCCTTACCTAAGGAAGATATACTTGCCATAGAGGGAGTGCAACAAAGGTTCACCAGACTTGTTCCTGGGATGGGGGGATTGTCTTTTGAGGACAGATTGAGTAGACTAGGCCTATATTCTCTAGAGTTTAGAAGAATGAGAGGTGATCTCATTGAAACATACAAAATTCTTACAGGGCTTGACGGTAGATGCAGGGAGGATGTTTCCCCTGGCTGGGGTGTCTAGAACCAGGGGGTCACAGTCTCAGAATAAGGGGTCAGCCATTTTGGACTGAGATGAGGAGAAATTTCTTCACTCAGAGGGTGGTGAATCTTTGGAATTCTCTACTCCAGAGAGTCTGTAGAGGCTCAGTCGTTGAGTATATTCAAGACAGAGATCGATAGATTTTTGAATATTAAGGAAATCAAGGGAGATGAGGATAGTTCAGGAAAGTGGAGATGAGGTAGAAGATCAGCCATGATCTTATTGAATGTCAAATGGCCTACTCCTGCTTCTATTTCTTATGTTCTTATGTTTCACTTGTGTCCCTCATTGCAGGAAAAGAGAGCCCACAATAAGAGGGAGAGGGGGAGGACAGGAGGAGGGCCACCTTCCATGGCGCATTTAACCAACGCTGAGGAGGCTGGTGCAGAAGAGCTGGAAGTGGGTGACGGAGAGACGGGCGCAGTAGAGCAAGCTGGTGACAGAATAGATTTGCATCCCTCTCATTTAGATTTCATGAGTGACTGATATGGCATCTGATGATAATCACTCAACCATTGGTGGCCGTGCCTTCTGTTGCCTCGGCCCTAAGCTCTGGAATTCCCTGCCTAAACCTCTCCACCTCTCCACCTCTCTTTCTTCCTTTAAGACGCTCCTTAGAACCTATCTCTTTGACCAAGCTTTTGGTCACCTGCCCTAATTTCTCC
The DNA here is from genome assembly GCA_030390025.1 of Squalus acanthias. Classification (NCBI taxonomy): domain Eukaryota; kingdom Metazoa; phylum Chordata; class Chondrichthyes; order Squaliformes; family Squalidae; genus Squalus; species Squalus acanthias. The sequence continues at coordinate 150,581,729 of CM059429.1, forward strand.
TTACGTGGCTCGGTGTCAAATTTTTTGTCTTTTAATACTCCTGTGAAGCGCCTTGGGACATTTTACTGCGTTAAAGGCGCTATATAAATACACGTTGTTGTTGTTGATGTTCATACAGATTGAGTTCTGATCATCTGCAAAATGGGATGTGTCTGCTATGTAAATATCACATGTCTAACTCATGCCTTTACTCCCCCACAGGACCATCGAGAGCCCCCCTCTCCACTGTCCAGGAGGAAGAGCAGGAGGACTCCTCAGAGGAAGCTGTAGCCTCTGAGGGAGCAGCGTCAGTAGAAATGGGCGCACCCAGCACCAGCGCAGAGACGCACACCTCGGTGGGTCATTCGCGAGATAGATTAGTGTTGTCACCTGGTGTATCACAGCTCACAAGTGAGCATCAGCAGATGGTGAAGACAGGGACAGCAGTGGAGAGTCCTCATCGGAGGGCATGGGATGCTCCTAGCTCTGCTCAGCTGAATGTGGATGCTGTGCCTCTGGAGCCATCCAGAAAGAGAGCGGTGCTGGAACTTCAGGAACAAGTGCAGGAGGATCTGACTGGGTTTCTAACCACGGTAACTGCGAGTGTGCAGAGAATGGAGGAGTCCATGTCAAACATGAGCAATGCCGTGGTGCACACAATGGCGAATGTAGGTGCCGCCATGGAAAGGATGGCAACCTCCATGGAGGACATAAATTGCCAGACACAGCAGAACATGGTAACACTTTTAAATAGATGGTCATCTATGGAGGATAGATGGGCATCTATTGAGGAGAGAAGCCAAAGATTCATGGACGTCCTTGTTATGAGGAATGTCAGCACAGAAATGGGTCCTCAAGGCCCCACTGATGTGCAGCAAGCTGCTCTCCAGCTACTTGCTAGCAGTGAAGTGCGGGTGACCCATGAGAAGGATGTTGGTGGTCGACAACAAGGAACTGTGGGCTCCTCTCCAAGCGCTCACACTCCCATGCCACTGCAGAGCCCTCGGTCAGAGCCCCAGATTCCTCACCCAACTGAGATGGCCGTCTCAGCCCCTGCACAGCCGCAAGAGGAGCAGACTGTTGTGGAGCCATCCCAGTCTCCCAAACCCAGAGGACGCCCGCCAAAGGCACAGCAGAGAAGTGAGCAAGCTACCTCCACATCTGCTGAAGCCACAGGGGAAGCACCACGTAGAAGCACACGTAAGAGAAAGTTAACACACAAATAGTCACAAGGGTAGTCACTTGGGTGTTTTGATATATGTCATCCTTATTTCAATTGTATTAAAGAAATGCGATGTCAAAGATTCAAACAGTTGGCCTATGTGTGCTCAGAAATGGAAGCTGCACAGTGAGGGGTCAGGGTGCCTTTCATCTGTAGTGATAGTGGGGAGAGTGATAGGAAAGCACAGTTTATTTACAGATGCTGTATGGTGTGTAATGACGGTCGTGCAAACACTCATATCCATGTGCCAGCCACATGTTTGCATGGATTAGTGTATCCCTTGCCTCAAAAGACCAGCAATGTGCTCACGTGCTGGTAGCACTGGCACAGCCGCCTCTGCAAGGTCTTCCTCATCTGCCGCCTCATTCGGCTCCTCCTCCTCTGAGGAGGCTGTGTGCTGAGCCACTTGTTCCTCAGGCAGTGCTAAGCCACGCTGCGGTGCGATGTTGTGCTGGGTACAGCAGACCACAATGATTCTGGACACCCTGGCTGGTGCATACTGCAGGGCTCCACCAGATCTGTCGAGGCATCTGAATTGCATTTTGAGCAAGCCGATGGTTTGCTCTATGATGCTTCTGGTGGAAATGTGGCTCACATTGTACCGCTCCTCAGCTTCCTTTGATACCCTCCTCATCGGTGTCATTAGCCACTTTTTCAGGGGATAGCCCGTGCCTCCAAGGAGCCATCCGGAAAGTTGGGTTGGCGCATTGAAGAGCTGAGGCACAGTAGACTGCCGCAGGATGAACGAGTTATGGCAACTGCTGGGGAACTTGGTGCAAACATGCATAATGTTCTTCCTGTGGTTACACACCAGCTGGACATTAAGGGAGTGGAAGCCCTTGCAGTTGACAAATACAGCTGGGTTGTGATGGGGTGCCCTAATGGCCACATGTGTGCAGTCTATGATGCCCTGCACCCTTGGGAAGCCTGCCATATTTGCAAACCCAACCGCATGCGCGCTAACACTTTCTTCACCCGTGGAGAAGTGGATGCAATTGTGCGACTTGGCAAACAGGGCATTGTTAAATTGCATGATGCAACTGTGGGCGGCCGACTGGGAAATGCCATTGATGTCTGCTGCTGATCCCTGGAAGGACCCTGAAGCAAAGAAGTTGAGTGTGGTGGTGACTTTGACAGCCACTGGTAAGGATCGTCCACCCGCTCCTCTGGGCTCCAGGTCTTGGTGCAGCATTGCGCAGATGTCAGCGACTACCTCTCGCAAAAGTCTCATCCTCCTTTGGCACTGCTGTTCACTCATGTTGAGGAAGCTCATCCTCGGCCTGTAAACCCTGTGTTGGGGGTATCTCCTGCGACGTGGTGCAGCCCTGCGCTGATGCCCTCTGCCCTGTGCAGCATCAGAAGTTTGGCACTCCTGTTGTTGGTGCTGCTGTTGTGCCTAGTTCTGCTGCTGCCACGGCTGCTATTCCTCCGATTCTGAGGACCAGGATGAGAAGGTATAAATGGTTCCCATCCTGCTGGTATATATCTGAGTTGAGAAAGAGATGTTATAAGCGCTCAGTCAATGTGGGGAGAGGGTCTTCCAAGGAGGTCACAGTGCATATGGATCTCAGCTTAAACACTTAGGGGTAAAAATTGAGTCGCGCCCCATTTGGGGCGCTAACCTCGCCGGGGCGCGACTTTTAGCGCCCCGAAAAAATTAGCGGCCCCGCGCCGGAACTTCAGTGGTTGCGCCCCAAGAGGGAAGCGGGGCGCAACTGGAAGCACCCCGCATCCCTCTTGGGGCGCTGCGAGTGAATATCCTGGCGCTACGTGCCGTAGCGCCACGCGCTGCGGCACGTCGCGCCGCGGTATTGCAGGCCTTCCTCCCTTTCTTAAAGGGGAGGGGCCTTGCGCAGCGCGAACCGGGGCCCAGCTGGGCTCCCAGGGATCGGGAGTGCCGGCAAAAGAGCCCGGCACTCAAGAGAAGTGCCGGGCTCTTGGAGCGCAGCCGGCACTTCACGGTGGGGGGGCTTCGCGGGGGCCGGGGACAGCAACGGGGGCAGGTGCTGGCAGGCGGCCAGCAACAAAAATGGCCGCCTGCCACCTCCCCTTTAAATATCGCCGCCCCGGCCGCACGTACGCCCCCCTGAACCCGTCGGACATAGCGTCTGGCGGTAAATCAGGGGGCGCGACTGAAGATCACGGCCGGGGCGCGAGCGGGGCGCTGCGCACGGCGATGACGTCATCGCCGGCGGCGCAGCGCCACAGGGCGCTACCGGCTGCCGCCGCCGCTAACCTCCCACTAAATTTTTCGGGAGGCGTGGGCGGCGCTGCGCCCGGGCGTTAGCTGCTTTACGCCCCATTAGCGCCCATTTAAGGCGCTAACGGGAGGCGCAAGCAGCTGAATTTTTCCCCCTTACAACCTCAATACACCTGCAAAATGTGCTCCAAAACCTTAAAACAGAAGGTTCTGGCATCTGAAAGTGAACTCATGTTACAGGTCTGCTTTTATGCTGCAGGTGCAGCTGTCAACTATTCAGCTAGTTGCTAAACCCGGCACAATCAGCTGGCGTGTTTGTTGAATGACGTGGAACATGCTGAAAATGTTGCAAAATGGAAAAAGCCTCTCAAAATCGGATTATACAGGCAGTTAACAAGCTGTTAACTGCCTTAAGTGGCTCTCCCGCTGCTTGGTGTCGGTTCTGATCGGAACTCGCAGACGTGACATTCTGTAATGTTGTGTAGAGGTGGGATGGCAGCGGGTTCGCAACCCGCCGTCAATCATTTCGATTTTAACTCCGGACCCGCCTCCAAACCCTGCCTTTGAGCGCTGGCAAAATCGCAATGAAAGAGTCTGCAAAGGGATATAGATAGGTTAAGTGAGTGGGCAAAAATTTGACAGATGGAGTATAATGTGGGAAAATGCAAAGTTATCCACTTTGGCAGGAAGAATAGAAAAGCAATACATTATTTAAATGGAGAGAGATTACAAAATGTTGCAGTACAGAGGGACCTGGGTGTCCTCGTACATGAAACACAAAAAGTTAGCATGCAGGTACAGCAAGTTATTAGGAAGGCAAATGGAACGTTGGCCTTTATTGCAAGGGGGATGGAGTATCAAAGTAGGGAAGTCTTGCTACAACTGTACAGGGCGTTGGTGAGACCACACCTGGAGTACTGCGTGCAGTTTTGGTCTCCTTACTTAAGGAGGGATATATTTGCCTTGGAGGCAGTTCAGAGAAGGTTCACTAGGTTGATTCCTGGGATGGAAGGGTTGTCTTATGAGGAAAGGTTGAGCAGGTTGGGCCTATACTCATCGGAGTTTAGAAGAATGAGAGGTGATCTTATTGAAACATATAAGATTCTGAGGGGGATTGACAGGGTGGATGCTGAGAGGATGTTTCCCCTCGTGGGAGTATCTAGAACTAGGGGACATAGTTTCAGAATAAGGGGTCGCCCATTTAAGACAGAGATGAGGAAGAGTTTCTTCTCTCAGAGGGTCATGAACCTTTGGAATTCTCTACCCCAGAGAGCTGTGGAGGTTGAGTCAGTGAATATATTCAAGGTGGAGATAGACAAATATTTGAGCTACAGGGGAGTCAAGGGTTATGAGGAAAAGGCAGGAAAGTGGAGTTGAGGCCAAGATCAGATCAGCCATGATCTTAGCAGGCTCGAGGGGCCGAATGGCCTACTCCTGCTCCTATTTCTTATGCTCTAATGGGGGGAAAATTGGCTTGCGCCCCCTTTGGGGCACTAAAAGTTTGCGCCCCCGCACCCAAAATTTAATGGTAGCGCCCCAAGCAGGAGGTGGGGCGCTACTGGAAGCGCTCCCCCTCCCTCTTGGGGCACTCCCATGGAATATCACGGCGCTACGTGCAACAGTGCCACGCACGCCAGCACGTAGCACCGCGGTACTGCAGGCCTCTGTCCCCTGGGAGGGGCCTAGCGCAGCACACACCGGGACCCTGCTGGGCCACCAGGGAGCGGGGTGCCGGCAAAAGAGCCCAGCACTCAAGAGGAGTGCTGGACTGACGGATTGCGGCCGGCACCCCTCAAGAGGAGGCAAGAGGGGGTAGTTGCTGGCAGGCGGCCCAAGAAAAATGGCCGCCCGGCACCTGCCCTTTAATTATTGCCACCCCGGCCGCAAGAACGCCCCCCTGTCGGACATAACGTCTGGCGGTAGCTCAGAGGGCACAAGCCAAGTTTGCGGCCGGGGTGTGAGTGGGGCACTGCGCATGGCGATGACGTCATCGCCAGAGGCGCAGCGCCACAGGTGCTATTGGTTACCGCCGCCGCTAACCTCCCACTGAATTCCACAAGAGGCGTTAGCGGTGCCGCGCCCGGGCACTAGTTGCTTTGCGCCCTGTTAGCGGGGCACTAACGGGAGGCGCAAGGCAACCAAATTTTTTCCCCTATGTTCTTATGACTGAGGCCCTGTCCCAATCAAGAGCCCCAGAGACTGGCAGAGAAGGCCAGGACCCAGAGCTTCTGGCTCTTGCTCTATTTCCCAGAGCTGCTGCTAGACTCCTGCTGGACTTACACTGGGAGTGTACCTGAAGTGCCATGGATTTTCAGCCCCCTATTTTTATAGGGTTAGATGTTGAGGGGAGGGAGGAAGCTCGTGTGGAGCATAAACACTGTGGTAACACAATACAGCTTCCTGTGACTTGAACTTTATTACATCACTTCCTGTGATTAGTCCAGGATAAATACTGGGCTGATCAGTTGGATCCTGGAGAGGCATAGAGTAAGATCTCTTTTGTATGTAGCACCTTTTTAGTTGATTAAAGCTTACTTTAAGTTCACCACGCGTAAGGCTCATTCTTACGACAAACACCAAATGGCCTGTTTCTGTGCTGTAAACTTTATGTAAGGCGCTCCTTCATGTTAAAATTCCCCCGCAAATTTTGGTATGTGGAAACTTCATTGGATGGTCAATCTCTGATGCATTTTGCGTATCTTTTTCTTTTCTGTTTTTGTAGTGACTCTAATGTTGCATGTGATTTTGTTCTAGATAATTTCCCTATATTGCTCTCAGTCATTATGCGTTAGATGATTTGGTTTGTTTTATTCTCAAGCTTTGTATAATTAATGTAACAAGAAGATTGTGCAAAACAATTTTGAAGCAATGATACCTTAATAACACTAAAAACAGGAAAACTCTGAAATTATGTATTTGTCTAACAGATCTATAATTGCTTACAGTAAGTTGAAAGCCAAACTGTTTTAAATGCGTGGAGCATTTTACCATGTAATGTGCAATAAAATTTTGCTCCTAACTTTGTGTGCCTCGTTTAAAGCCCAAAGATTTAATTGCAGTGGCCTTCCTCAGATCAATCAGAGGCTATTTTTTCTTCGAGAGATCTTGAGTTCAATTGGAAGTCATAAGAACATAAGAATTAGGAGCAGGAGTCGGCCATATGCCCTCTCGAGCCTGCTCCGCCATTCAATAAGATCATGACTGATCTTCTACCTCAGCTCCACTTTCCTGCCCTATTCCCATATCTCTTGATTCCCTTAGTCAGGAGAAATCAGCAAGAAATGACTGGCTTTCTTTCTCTTTTTAAGTGTCTATTTAGCACTCTCACCTCAGAACTTTGTGAATTTTCGGCCCATTGCAAGATTTGAGTGCATAATCTAGGCTGAGGTAGTACTGCATTGTTAGAGATGCTATTCCTTGGATGAAAGGATAAACTGGGGCCCTGTACTTGTGGTTCAAATGGACATTAAAGATCCTATGACACTGTTTGAAGAAGACAAGGAAGTTCTCCCTCCACCAGAATTGTATTAACTGGCCCTTCATCTCCTTGCTGTATGCAAGATGGCCGGTGGGTTTACCCATGTTACAATAAATGCACAATCTAATGAATTCTGTGGAGTGCTTCGGGACATTTCTAAGAGAGGTGCTATATAAATGTAAGTTCTTGAATGTGTGACAAAGTGTGACGAATGTGCCTCAAAACCCTTTAATGTAGAATCTTAGGAAGAGATTAGCTTTTCCTTGCCTCATTTTGGAAGCCTGTTAGCAAAACATGGCCAGAATTTTCTTCAGGGAGGTGGGTTGGGGGCAGGGGGTCTCCGAAGCGGGCGGGAAACCCGCGAGGCCGGGTTTTCCGCAGGCAATGCCGACTTTACCAGCAGGGCCTAATTTGAATGTGAGGCCTCGGTTTCCCGCCCGCAGCCAGCCAGCTTGAGAGGCTGGCTGGCTGCGGGCGAGTAGGCCTCAGTTGCGAGGGGTCGGTTCGGGGGAGGGATCGTGGGAGGGGGATCGGCAATCGGCAGGAGGGGGTGTCAGCAATTGGTGGGGGGGGTGCGGGGATCGGCAGGAGGGGGTGTCGAGAATCGGGGAAGGGGGGTTGCAGGATCGTCAGGGGATTGGGGATCGGGGAGGTTGGAGATCGCCATGCATTTGAGGGGTGGTTGGGGATCAGGGAGGTTGGGAATCGGCAGGCGATGGGGGGTAGTCGGGGATCGGGGAGATCAGGAATCACGGTGGTGTGATCGGGGATCGCGGGGGGGGGGATCGGGGATCGTGGAGGTGATCGGGGATCGCGGGGGGGATCGGGGATCGTGGGGGGCATCGGGGATCGTGGGGGGGGGATCGGGGATCGTGGGGGGGATCGGGGATCGTGGGGGGCATCGGGGATCGTGGGGGGCATCGGGGATCGTGGGGGGATCGGGGATCGTGGGGGGGGATCGGGTATCATGGGGGGGATCGGGGATCGGGGGGGATCAGGGATCGCGGGGGGATCGGGGATCGTGGGGGGATCGGGGATCGCGGGGGGGGATCGGGGATCGTGGGGGGGATCGGGGATCGGGGATCGAGGGGGGGATCGGGGATCGCGGGGGGGATTGGGGATCGCGGGGGGATTGGGGATCGTGGGGGGGATCGGAGATCGAGGGGGGGATCGGAGATCGAGGAGGGGATCGGAGATCGAGGGGGGGATCGGAGATCGAGGAGGGGATCGGAGATCGAGGGGGGGATCGGAGATCGAGGGGGGGATCGGAGATCGAGGAGGGGATCGGAGATCGTGGGGGGGATCGGAGATCGAGGAGGGGATCGGAGATCGTGGGGGGGGATCGGGGATCGCGGAGGGGATTGGGGATCGTGGGGGGGATCGGGGATCGTGGGGGGGATTGGGGATCGTGGGGGGGGGATCGGGGATCGTGGGGGGGGATTGGGGATCGTGGGGGGGATCGGAGATCGTGGGGGGGGATCGGGGATCGTGGGGGGGATCGGGGATCGCGGGGGGGATCGGGGATTGCGGGGGGGGATTGGGGATCGTGGGGGGGATCGGGGATCGCGGGGGGGGATCGGGGATCGTGGGGGGGATCGGGGATCGCGGGGGGGGATCGGGGATCAAGGGGGGGATCGGGGATCGCGGGGGGGATCGGGGATCGCGGGGGGGATCGGGGATCGCGGGGGGGATCGGGGATCGCGGGGGGGATCGGGGATCGCGGGGGGGGATCGGGGATCGCGGGGGGATCGGGGATCGCGGGGGGGATCGGGGATCGCGGGGGGGATCGGGGATCGCGGGGGGGATCGGGGATCGCGGGGGGGATCGGGGATCGCGGGGGGGATCGGGGATCGCGGGGGGGATCGGGGATCGCGGGGGGGATCGGGGATCGCGGGGGGGATCGGGGATCGCGGGGGGGGATCGGGGATCGCGGGGGGGATCGGGGATCGCGGGGGGGATCGGGGATCGCGGGGGGGATCGGGGATCGCGGGGGGGATCGGGGATCGCGGGGGGGATCGGGGATCGCGGGGGGGATCGGGGATCGCGGGGGGGATCGGGGATCGGGGATCGCGGGGGGGATCGGGGATCGCGGGGGGGATCGGGGATCGTGGGGGGGATCGGGGATCGGGGATCGAGGGGGGGATCGGGGATCGCGGGGGGGATCGGGGATCGCGGGGGGATCGGGGATCGGGGATCGCGGGGGGGGATCGGGGATCGGGGATCGAGGGGGGGATCGGGGATCGCGGGGGGGATCGGGGATCGCGGGGGGGATCGGGGATCGCGGGGGGGATCGGGGATCGCGGGGGGGATCGGGGATCGCGGGGGGGATCGGGGATCGCGGGGGGGATCGGGGATCGCGGGGGGGATCGGGGATCGTGGGGGGGATCGGGGATCGCGGGGGGGATCGGGGATCGCGGGGGGGATCGGGGATCGCGGGGGGGATTGGGGATTGTGGGGGCGATCGGGGGGGTGGGTGCTGGAGGATCGTGGCCGGCCTCATCATCATCGTTGGGAGGGGACGCCTGGGGGGGTGGCGGGCGGAAGGGGCCTGGGAAGGTGATCGGAGGCCCGGGGTGGGGGTTGCGGGTGGGGAGGTGTCTCCGATCATGGGGGGTGGGTATGGTCGGGACCCTGGATCCAGGAGGTGGGTATAAAGCCACTTACCTCCTGGATGCAGCAGGCCCCACCTCGGTTTAACTGCTGGGTTTCATGAATAGTGTGAAACCCGTCCACCGGCAGTTAAACACAAAATGGAGGGGAAAATAAAGGCTTCCAGCCTCAGTACAATATTTAAATTGAGGTTTCGCCCCCCCTGGGAGCGGATTGGTCGGCCGCCCCCCTGTCCCGCCTCCGGCAAAACTGTAAGTGGGCGGGTTGGAGGTGGGACCAGGTCGGGATCCCACTTTTAACACTTTAACTGCCCCCCATGCTCCAAACCAACCCATTTTATTATGGGAAAATTCCGGCTTAATTTTGATGCGATTTATATGGAAGGATAATATGTGATTTATCCAGCTCTTTTAAAATCAATGGATGCAAAATATTGCGGGGCTTACTGAATCTTCACGGTTGAATTCACCAATCTGTGGTGGATGAGTAAAGTCATGAAATGTACATTATAAAATCCAAAGTACAAGTTCGGAAAATAATATCAGCTAAATTTTCTGAAAACCCAGCAGTTAAAAGAATACATCCTCAAGGCTCCACAAAGAACGTAAAGCTTCTTAAAGGATGGGATGGCAATATGGGGCCCAGATGAATTTCCACCTCATTGTGTCCTCATGAATGCATGATCTCCACCTCAGTTATGCTGTGCACTCGGAATTCCCAAACGCAGTCCCATCCTCCCACCTTGCTTGGCTACATTTGGGACAGCAGCAGTAACAGTCAAGACTGCACAAGTAGATCAGAAATTCAGGCCTCCGATCCCGTACCCCACTGTTGTCCCATGCCTAATTTTCCACTGCCAATTTCCCTGCCAAAAGAGTAGGCCTTTCTGCCTAACCCTTATTTAAATTATGATAACAATGTCCCACAATGGATTGTTCAAATTTCCGCTGCAGGTTCTGGCCCGGATAAAATGGGTGCATCTGGTTGAAACTGCTTCGTAGTTTATTTAAAAAATGGTTTGCTGCTGTTTCCACTGCAGCAATTTCAGAGGGACTTTTATGGAACCCAATGGTTCAATTGGACATCTTGTACATTGTATTAAGGCTTAACTTTTTGCTAAAGCTAGCACTTCTGCAAGACACATTTGCCTGCAGTCTTGACTGCTGCTGTCCCAAGTGAAGCCAAGCAAGGTTGGAGGATGGGATTGTGTTTATGAATTCCGAGTGCACAGCATAACTGAGGTAGAGATCATGCATTCATGAGGACACAATGAGGTGGAAATTCATCTGGGTCCCATTTTGCCATCCCATCCTTTAAGAACTACTGGCTGACCCAATTTTCTAAGTGACAGCCAATCAGCACTGAGATCGCAATCCCTGTGCATGGTTTCTATGTGCAGGGAGTCTATTCAAATGAGTGGAGGGGCCTTGGGTAAAGGCAGGGGATGATATTTTGGGCTTGTTTGTGCTTTACGCTGTAGTTGTGCTTCCAATTTCATACGACTGCAGAACAGTTTCTTGCATGCTTCAGTATGAAAGTGACAGCATAACTCTAGTCAGGTGATGTCAGACTCCAAAAGCACGAAACCAAGTGATGGAAGACCCTTTCCAGGAGACCATCTCATACCACTTGGGCTTGATGCTGAGTGGAACTCCAGTATGATATGAAGCTGGGTTTAAAAAGTGCTCTGGTGGTAGGTTAGGTCTCCTGGGTACTGTACAACCTCAGTGCAAAGTCTTTTTAATGTCCTGTAATGGATGCTCACTCCTACATTCTCCTACCATTAAAAATAGTCACCAGAGGAGCAGAGGTCTACCAAATGAGAATGATTCAGAGCTAGGTGTAGTATAACTCAGAAGTTGCCTGTCATGCTTTACACCCTACTGCGAATGGTCAGACCTGTAGTGCAGTGTTTCTGCAGGCTTACTTTAAGAAGGGAGACATTTTGTGATATATGACTTTGAAGCTGAGCTCACATCATCACCAGATTGCCAGTGATGCTAGTAGATATGTATAATATCACTAGATACCCTGAAATCAAATGGAATCCACCATTAGATAAACAGAAATCATGACCCGTATTTTCCGATCGGAGGTTTCCTGCGTGCGGAGGCCTCCGAGCTGGGAAAAATCTACACCCTTACCTGAGGGCTCCGGAGGTCCGGCCATTTCCACTCCTGGGCCTCTGCTCTACGAAATGCGCAGGGCCCAGGTATCCCAGGGGTGCAGGCAGTTCGCAAGCGTCCCTGGGATCACGTGGGTCATGGGGAACAAATTGAAGAAGGGAATCCCCTTTACACTTTTGACAGGTCCCTCAGCTTAGACCCGTCAAAAGTATGAATGGGGATCACTCAAAAAACACATCAAAACATTAAATATATTCATGTTTTTAGAATGAGTTAAAATTACATTAAATTAAATATTTTAAACAAAAATTTAATTTTTGGAAAAAAAAATTAAGTTTTTTACGGGGCTAAAAATAAACTTACCTTTTTTTTAAAGTATTTTAAAATTATAAATGAGTGGAAAAAAAATATTTTTTCACTTTTTTAAACTCTTATGCTGGTAAAAGCAGGCCTTACACCTACTTTTACCAGGCGTAAGATTTTTTAAGATTTTCAGCGGGCAGAGGTTCTGCAGAAAGCCCGCGGAGGCCCTTCTCCCGGGCAGGCGGAGGAGCTGTCAAGATGATTCTTGACAGATCGGAAGTGCTGGTTTTCAGCGCATGCGCTTGGCATGCCTGAAACTGGCACTTGCGAGGTCCCTACGGGTGTGTACACAGCACATCGACACCCATAGGCATCGGAAAAAAGGGGCCCATATATTCACCATTAAACCAGTAGTGCAGACACACATCACACACCATTAGACAGATAGGGACAGATAGCACAACTCACCATATTGCTAGGGGTCGCACACTTTTCTGGAGCACTAATTATTACATTTAAAGCCAGAAGGAGTGCATTCAATGGATTGCACAAAGGAGAGTCCATCTTAGAGACTCATGTATGCCTCAGATCTCATCTGTAGATATCTACCACCTACCTGCTCTGCGATCCAAAGCACTCCTGAATTTCTGGCTCATCTGGTACCTTCAGTACTATACTGAATCTGTCTATATTTGCTATTGTTATACAATCACAGAAAGCTTCTTCCTGTTTTGTTTTCTATTTTCTTTCATGTGAAAAAGAACTGCTAAAAGCTACAGTGGGCATCATATGGGCTATTAAGTCTTCAATTACTTTGAAACTAAAATTTGTTGATCTAACATCAGGCATGTGTTCAGGAAGATGCCTTTCAGATCTGGTCATTCTCATCACTGATATACCTCACAAGCTTTTATCTTTAAAGAGTACAGAAGCGGAACGCATAGGGGCCACTCACCATAATGGAGCTCTGCTGTCCTTTGAACACCTGTGTAGCAAAACCAGATATTTTATTTTAAAATCGAGCCTGAAACAAAATAGATCTCTGTAGCATGCCGGTATAGCAATGCTGTGTGCATGGTTCCTCGCCATCGCAATCAAACCTACTGGTGTGATCTCATTGTACTGAAAAATCCTGGCTGTGCAGCAAATACCTCACAAAGACACACCGCAGGGAAACTGGAAAGAATTAAAAAGAAACAATCAAGGAATAATACTGGAATCAGAATCAGCAAGGCAAGAAAATTGCCCCATATTCCTATGACTGACTTTTAAAGCTTTTTTTTTCCCCCCAACAGGAGGCTGATTAACCACATATTGTTGAGGCTGCCGCGAAACACGAATGGAGGCTGAATCCATGTGTGGAAAACAAGAAACTTTTATTCACTGCATGCTATAACAAAATGGCTGCGCGAGCTGCTCCCAGAATTCTCTGGAAAAACTCCCAGAATTCTCTGGGTAAAACCTGAGGCCCCACCCCCTTCTGCCTTAAAGGTAATGTGCCTTAAAGGGGAGGGGCTGGAAATTTGTCCACAGACGGAAGAGTGGATTATGCCCGTTTTGGGTGGCGATCCGCCACACAGCTCCCCCCAGAATCCGCTTAGGAGGTGTGGACGAGACGGTGCGGCGGTCTGATGGGCCGGCCGGAGCGGCTCTTGTAGGACGCCGGTGAACGTGGAACGGCCGGGCGTAGAGCAGCCGGGTGAACTGGCTTGAGGGCAGGTCGGCCGCGTGGAGGTGGACGAGCTACAGGGACCTGCTCCCCGGGCTCCGAGTGTGCTGGCTTGAGTCGGTCCACCGACACTTTTTCGGTCCTGTCGCCCACTTGCAGGGTGAAAAATTTGTCCCCAGCCTGTAGCACCTTGTAGGGCCCGTCGTATGGGGGTTGAAGTGGTCCGCGGTGGGCGTCGTGCCGGACGAAAACAAACCGTGCCTGGTGCAGGCTTAGTGGGACGTGTGAGCTGGATTCGCCGTGTCGGGCAATGGGCACCGGGGCGAACTGCAGCGCCGGTGAGGCGAAGTTGTGGCGTTGCTGGTCGGCTGACCAGGGTGTCGTGGCGGTGGGCAGGAACTCGCCGGGTACGCACAGCGGCTGACCGTACACGAGCTCTGCTGCCGATGCGTGGAGGTCTTCTTTAACCGCGGTGCGCAGGCCGAGGAGGACCCACGGAAGTCGGTCGGTCCAGGCGCCGTCCTGGAGGCTGGCTCGAAGAGATGCCTTCAAGGATCTGTGGAATCGCTCTCACAGTCCATTGGCTTAGGGGTGATACGCTGTGGTGCGGTGAATGGTCACCCCGAGATTGCGTGCGACGGCGGTCCAGAGTTCAGAGGTAAATTGCGGACCTCTGTCCGACGTCATGTCGGAGGGGACGCCGAACCGTGCGACCCAGGTGCCGACGAAGGCTCTGGCGATGTCGGCGGTGGTGGTAGAGGTCAGTGGAATTGCCTCAGGCCAGCGTGTGGTGCGGTCAACGATGGTCAGCAAGTGCGTGTGGCCTTGCGACGGCGGCAGGGGCCCGACGATGTCCACGTGGATGTGGTCGAATCTCCGCGAGGGGATGGTAAACTCCTCGAGGGGTGCTTTCGTGTGTTGCTGTACCTTGGCCCGTTGGCAGGCTAGGCAGGAGTTGGCCCAAGTACGCACATCCTTGCGAAGGCCGCGTCAGACAAAGCGGTTGGCTACCAATTTGATGGATGCGCGGGCGCCGGGGTGGGAGAGGTTGTGGAGAATGTCGAATACCCGGCGGCGCCAGGACGCTGGGCCGAGGTTGACATAGGGATATGTCGCACTTGACCGTGACTGCGGTCGGGCCACAGGCGACGTCGGCCAGGCGTAGCCCTGGTAGGTTGGTGGGTGCGGAGAGCAGATCAGGGTCGGTGATCTGGTCTGCTGCGAGTTGAGCGTAGTCGACTGCTAGGTGTGCGGCGTGGATGGCGGGGCGGGAGAGGCAGTCGGCTACCACATTGTCTCGGCTGGAGACGTGTTGGATGTCCGTGGTGAACTCGGACACTGCCGCGAGCTGGCGCTGCTGCCTGGCGGACCAGGGGTCGGTTGTCTTTGCCATTGCGAATGTCAGGGGCTTGTGGTCGACAAACGCAGTGAAGGGGTGGCCCTCAAGCAAAAACCGGAAATGGCGGACCGCCAGGAACAGCGCGAGGAGCTCGCGGTCGAAGGTGCTGTACTTGACCTCCTGGGGGCATAGTTGGCGGCTGAAGGAGGCAAGTGGTTGCCAGGCGCCGTCGACCCACTGCTCATACACGGCGCCGACCGCGTGGTCGGAGGCGTCCGTGGTGAGCGCTACCCTGGCATTGGGCCATGGGTGCGCGAGCAGGGTGGCGTTGGCGAGCGCAGTCTTGGTGGAATCGAAGGCGGCGGACGCGTCTGCCGTCCATTCGACCGCCATCTTGCCGCTCCTGCTCCGGAGGGCTTCATACAGGGGCCTCATGAGGGACGCCGCTTTGGGGATGAAGCGGTTATAGAAATTCACCATCCCGAGGAACTCCTGGAGGCCTTTGATGGTGGTGGGGCGGGGAAATTGTTGGACGGCCTGCACCTTGGTGGGCAGGGGAATGGCCCCAGCATGGGTGATGTGGTGGCCGAGGAAGTCGATCTTGTCCAGGCCGAACTGGCATTTGGCTGGGCTGAGGATGAGCCCGTGGTCGCTGAGGCGCCCGAACAGGATGCGAAGGTGTTCGAGGTGTTCCTGCTTGGAGGAACTGGCTACCAGGATGTCGTCCAGGTAGACGAACAGAAACTTCAGGTCCCGAAGGACCGGAGTCCATGAGCCGTTGGAATGCCTGGGCCGCGTTTTTGAGGCCGAAGGGCATCCGCAGGAATTCGAACAGGCCGAAGGGGGTGATTACGGCCGTCTTGGGGACGTCCGCGGGGTGGACGGGGACTTGGTGGTAGCCGCGCACCAGGTCGACCTTGGAAAAGACTGAGCGGCCGGCCAGTCTAGCCGAGAAGTCCTGAATGTGCGGCACGGGGTACCGATCAGGGGTGGTGGCGTCATTGAGGCGGCGGTAATCCCCGCAGGGGCGCCAACCTCCGCCTGGTTTGGGGGTGATGTGGAGTGGGGAGGCCCAGGGACTGTTGGAGCGGCGGATGATGCCGAGCTGTTCCATGGTGGCAAACTCGGTCCGCGCGATCTCCAGTTTGGCCGGTCCAGCCTGCGGGCGTGGGCGTACACTGGGGGGCCTGTGGTGGGGATGAAGTGTTCCACCCCGTGTTTGGCGGCTTCCGCGGAGAAGGTCGGATTGTTAAGGGCCGGGAATTCGGCCAGGAGTGCCGAGTAGTCATCCGTGGCCCGGGCGTGGCACTGTGACGCCATGTCGGCGGGTTGACGGGGGGCCATGGCGCCCAGGATGGGGGACATGGTGTTCATGTCCACGAGGCGGTGACAAGAGATGTCTACCAGTAGGCTGTGGGCGCACAGGAAATCTGCGCCGATGAGAGGGGAGAGCACCTTGGCAGTGATGAACTCCCATCGGTAGCGGTGACCAGCGAGGTCAAGGGTGACTGTCCGGGTGCCATACGTCCGGATTTCCGAGCTATTAGCAGCAGCCAGCGCCGGTCCTCGTTCGCCCTTTTGGATGTCGAGGGAGGAGGCCGGGATGATGCTGTGCTGAGCCCCAGTGTCGCACAGGAACCGGCGGCTGGTTTTGTCATCCGTGACGTACAGCAGGGAGCCCGCGTGGCCCACGGCCATCGCGGGGGCTGGTACGGGGGCGGACTTGAAAGAGCAGGGAGGTGTGCACCGTTGTGCCCTGGCGCCGAACCGTGTGTGGTAGTAACAGTGGCCCGGGTTAGTGGGGCGCGAAGGCCCCGTGTGCCTGGTGACAGGCCCTTGTAGCCGTGTGCTGGATGGTGAGGGGCGCGCCCAGGCATTGGCTGCCAGGTCCGGAGTGACGTCGCGGATGGAGTGAGCGGACAGCAGCTTGTCGGCCTCATCGGCCAGGGCTTCCAGGTCCGTGAGGCCAGACGCCACGATCGCTGGGCGGATGCTGAGAGGGAGCTGGCGGATGAGCAGTGTGCGGAAGAGGGATCCGGGTGGGCTCTCGTCGGTGAGGGAGAGCATGTGGGAGAGGAGGTCTGACGGTGAGGCATCACCGAGGCCTGGAAGGTCGAGGAGGTGGCAGTTTCGCTGATATGCCGAGGCCGTAAATTTTTTAAGGAGCGCTGTTCTGAGATGTGCGTACTTGCCTTCCTCTGGTGGGTTCTGCAGCGTTGTCCAAACCTTGGAAACTGTGGCGTTACTGAGTGATGTGACGAGGTAGTCGTACTTCGTCCCATCAGTGGTGATATTTCGCAGCCGGAAGCGAGATTCAGCTTGGAGAAACCAGGCTTCGGGCTGGTTTTCCCAAAACTCCGGCAGTTTCACGGAAACTGCGTTCGTGTCCGCCATTGCAGTGCTCGGAATACGTTCTGAGCGTCGGGGTCACCAATGTTGAGGCTGTCGCGAAACACGAATGGAGGCTGAATCCATGTGTGGAAAACAAGAAACTGCATGCTTTCACAAAATGGCTGCGCGAGCTGCTCCCAGAATTCTCTGGAAAAACTCCCAGAATTCTCTGGGTAAAACCTGAGGCCCCGCCCCCTTCTGCCTTAAAGGTAATGTGCCTTAAAGGGGAGGGGCTGGAAATTTGTCCACAGATGGAAGAGTGGATTATGCCCGTTTTGGGTGGCGATCCGCCACAATATAAAGAATTGAACTGGAAAGACCCAGTTGGCAGCCCAGCTCCGGGTAAATAGAAAAGGATTATCGACAAGCAACTGTTTACCTTCACAAGGAAAATTAAGTGCATCAAGGGGGGGACCTTTAACCCCCAAGGACAGGTGGGTTGGAGGCAGTTGGGAAGTGAAATATTTGAAAATCTCGCACTCTACGAGGCGGGTCAGGGGGCGGGCGACTAATTCGCTCTCAGGAGGCCAGTAAAAGCTTTTAAGGAGGTTGCGTGCCTCCATTATAAGAGGATTTTTATTGTTAACCCATGCAGGTAAAAGGAAACAGGAAGGGCCTCCCCCAACACAACCCCCCGCCCGATTTCCAATACCCCCCAATTTCTGACTCCCCCCACCTGATCTCCGACTCCTGCCACCCAATCTCTCCCGATCTCCGACCCACCCCGTGATCTCCAACTACCCCCACCGTGATCTCTGACTCTTCCCACCCCCCGATTACCGACTCCCCCCCGATCACCGACTCCCCCCCCGATTACCGATTCCCCCCCCGATCACCGACTCCCCCCCCGATCACCGACTCCCCCCCCCGATCACCGACTCCCCCCCCGATCACCGACTCCCCCCAATCACCGACTCCCCCCCCGTTCACTGACTCCCCCCCGTTCACCGACTCTCCCCCCGATCACCGACTCCCCCCCCCCGATCACCGACTCCCCCGATCACCGACTCACCCCCCGTTCACCGACTCCCCCCCCGTTCACCGACTCCCCCCCTGATTACCGACTCCCCCCCCCCGATCACCGACTCCCCCCGATCACCGACTCCCCCCCGTTCACCGACTCCCTCCCCCGATCACCGACTCTCCCCGCCCCCGATCACCGACTCCCCCCCCGATCTCCAACTCCCCCCGATCACCGACTCCCCCCCGATCACGGACTCCCCCCCCCCCCGATCACCGACTCCCCCCCGATCACCGACTCCCCCCCAATCACCAACTCCCCCCGATCACCGA
Source organism: Squalus acanthias (assembly GCA_030390025.1). NCBI lineage: Eukaryota > Metazoa > Chordata > Chondrichthyes > Squaliformes > Squalidae > Squalus > Squalus acanthias. The sequence goes on from CM059429.1 coordinate 150,600,339, forward strand.
CTCTCCCCACCCCCCAATCTCCGAAGACTCCACCATGATCTCTAACTCCCCCCATCCACCCCACGATCTCTGACTCCCCCTACCAACCCCCGCCCCCCCCCGTGATCTCCGACTCCACTCACCCGCACCCCCCTCCCCCTGCCCTGCGATCTGCTACTTACCTGGCATCCACTCCCTAGCTACTTTCCTGGTCGACAGGCAGCTAGCCTGTCAATCAGTCTGGCTGTCGGGCAGGAAACCTGCTGATAAAATCTAAAAGGCGTCCTCTGGTTAAATTCAGCAGGATGTCCAGGGAACCCTTACTTCCAGGTTTCCCGTCCGGAAATCCTCCCCCCGTTCTCTTCAGGGCCCTGAGTAAATATCAGGGCCTTTGTACTGCACTCCTAGGTCGTCCTCCATGGCCATCTGCAGTCTCCTAAATTGAAGGACAGCAGCCTTCAACCTCCCGTGCTGCAGCCACTGGGGAAGCACCTCGTAGGAGCACTAGGAAAGGTAAAGGCACACGGAAAACAGGCACTAAGGTAATGCACAAGGAGGATTAGTTTAATTTTGTATGCATTATTTAATGGGAGAACTGAGTACTGCAGGGCTCCTCTAGTGCGGTCCAGGCAGCGGAAGCATTGCTTGAGGATGCCAATGGCCTGCTCTTTAATGTCCCTTGTGGCAGCTCATTTTAGACCTGACCGGAGTCCTGACCATGTCAGGGGGGGGGGATAACCCTTATCGCCCAGCCTTTGACTTGCCGTGCTGATTCAAATGGAACAGAGAACTGCTGCAGAATGAAAGAATCATGATTGCTGCCAGGATAATGGGCATTGACCTGCATGATGCGCTGCCAGTGGTTGGACACCAGCTGCATATTGAGGGAGTCGAATCCCTTTCTGTTGATGAATAGGGCCGAGTTCAGATGAGGTACATGCAAGGCAATATGCCTGCAGTCAATGGAACCCTGCAGCATGGGGAAGACTGCAATCCATGCAAAACCTCATGCTCACTCCTCCTGCTTATTTCTGATAAGTTATGTGTTTCTCATTGTATAGAGAGACTCAGTGACCTCCCTTATGCAGCAGTGCACTGCAAACTGCAAGACTTTGCTTATATCTCCAGCAGCAGCTTGAAAAGTGACAGATGCATAAAAAATAAAAGCCACGGTCACCTTGACAGCCCAAGCAATGCTATCCTTGCCCTGCTTAGCGGCTGCAGTTGTGGCTGCAACAGTTGACAAATTTCAGTCACGACCTCTTTTGTGAACCGAAGACGTCTCATGCACTGGTCCTCGCTGAAGTTCAGGTCAGAGAATTGCTTTCTGAAGACTCCCGACGGATATAGCCTCCTGCTAAGAACTCTTTTCACTCTTCTCTTCCTCCCTCTTCTATCTGCTTGTCCTGCTCTGCATGACCTTTCTTCATTCTCCCAGTCATGTTGATTTCCCAGAGGAAGCCCTACCAGGCCACCCATGTTTGGAAGCAACTTCTTTCAGCACAATATTTTAAATGACACAAAAAGTACTGCAAGACCAGCCAGATCACTCCCTGTAGAGTATTGAAACTTTAGCCAAGTACACGAAACCTCCAAAAATGCGTACAATTGCACCAGCAGCCAAAATAAATAATCCAGCAGCTAACCTGTAAATACTTCAAGATCCCTTTAAATAGCGCTGGTGGGGGGTCCTTCATGTCGTTTAACGCTGTGTTCAGCTGTGCGAAGCTAAGACAGGGCTTTGGCTGGTGTGTGGAGTTGCAAAATGACAGCGGCAAGTTTAAATCAGCATGATCTCGCTGCTCTGCATGCTGCCAGTGGTCGTTAAGCAAGCGCGCGCAAACCCCTTTACCAAGGTGGCGTCCTGCGCACTTCCTGTGGGCATCTTTGACACCATTTTGAAACATTAGGTGGCCGCGTAGTGCCTAAAAAATGGGCGCTACATGGCCCAATTTAACCCCCACTATTTCCTCTGATGGGGAATCAAGAACGAGGGGACATAATCTTAAAATTAGAGCTAGGCCATTTAGGAGGGAAATCAGGAAGCACTTTTTACACAAATGGTAGTAGAAATCTGGACTCTCTCCCCCAAAAGGCTATGGACCCTGGGACAATTGACGACTTCAAGACTAAGATTGATAGATTTTTGTTAGGTAAGAGAATCAGAGATATGGAGCTAAGGCGGGAAAGTGGAGTTGAGGCACAGGTCAGTCTTGATCGAATTGAATGGCGGAGCGGTCTCGAGGGGCTGAATAGCTTACTCTGGTTCCCAATGTTCGTAGTTTCCTAAATTATTTTGACATTCTGATTTTCTTTGTGGCCGTAGCTTTAACAAGGAATAAAAATAGTGAAACATTGCTGTGCCTTTACCAACATATAGAATCGTTTATTCCCTCTGTTCAGTCCTTGCATCTGTATAAAGGGAGGACGGCTTTAATACTTATCATGGTGAGAAATGTAAGTATTAAGGAGGGCAACATTTCTTCTCCTTTTTAAACCCATTGCCAGAATTCAAACGCTTCCAGATTAGGTATCAGCAGAATAAAGCTTCTTTTACACTGCCACCAAAATCTTTAACCCCAACTTCAGTCAAGCAGTGCGAATCTTTCCACTTCCCACACAATTTCCACTTCCCACACACATCTGTGCGGCCTCTCTGCATGGGATTGTCAATTTATTCTCAATTGACACTGAACGTGTGCAGTATTGTGTTCTGCAGCCAGACCGACTGGAATTGGGTTAAAACTGCTTGAACTCATTTCATGGAAGATCCATACAGGTATTAGAGGGAAAATTTCCATTCAATTGGTCTGGGCAGGATTTAAATCCATGTCTCAGTGGTGAAAAGTAACGGTGCTGACCAGTTACAGCACCTTGTCCCATACCAGAAATGCGAGGGTATACATATCAGGAAAGGATGAACAAGCTGGGTCTCTTTTCTCTTGAAAAAAGAAGGCTGAGGGATGACCTAATAGAGGTCTTTAAAATTATGAAAAATTTTGATAGAGTGGATACAGAGAGAGTGTTTCCACTTGTGGGGAAGAGCATAACTAGGGGCCATCAATATAAGATAGTCACCAAGAAATCCAATAGGGAATTCAGAAGAAACTTCTTTACCCAGAGAGTGGTGAGAATGTGGAACTCGCTAACACAGGGAGTGGTTGAAGCGAATAGAATAGAGGCATTTAAGGGGAGGCTGGACAAGCATATGAGGGAGAAGGGAATAGAGGGTTATGCTGATAGAGTTAGGTGAGGAAAGACGGGAGGAGGCTCGAGTGGAGCATAAACGCCGGCATGGACTGGTTGGGCCGAATGGCCTGTTTCTGTGCCGTATATCCTATGTAAGCATCCTACATGAATGGTAAGAAAGAAAGACTTGCATTTATATAGCGCCTTTCACAACCACCGGATGTCTCAAAGCGCTTTACAACCAATGAAGTACTTTTTGAAGTGGAGTCACTGTTGTAATGTGGGAAACACAGCAGAGAATTTGCACACAGCAAGGTCCCACAAACAGCAATGTGCTAAAGACCAGATAATCTGTTTTTGTTATGGTGGTTGAGGGATAAATATTGGCCAGGACACCAGGGATAACTCCCCTGCTCTTCTTCGAAATAGTGCCATGGGATCTTTTACATCCACCTGAGAGAGCAGACGGAGCCTCGGTTTAACGTCTCATCCGAAAGACGGCACCTCTGACAGTGCAGCACTCCCTCAGCACTGCACTGGAGTGTCAATCCTAGCTTTATGTGCTCAATTCCCTGTAGTGGGACTTGAACCTTCTGACTCAGCAGGTGAGTGTGCTACCAACTGCGCCACAGATGACACGAAGCTGTTCAAAGAAAAGCCAGGAGAAGAAGCCATTTTGTTTAGTTCAAATTAAATTCTCAATTTGAAATCAAGGGTCTTTTTTGCATTGAGTCAGCTCCTAATTGCTACCAGTAGTGAGGTTAAAATGTATATATAAAGAATTAGGTAACGAGCAGTTACTGAAAGGTTCAAATAGATTGAATATATATTTATATTAAATTTATTTATGGTCAATTCTTTTGAAAAAAAGTATGCCAGTTTATTGACTGTGGCTATGTGCCACTTCATCCAGTGCAAATGAAAATACTATTTGATCAATCGATCAGTTAATAAAATTGTTTTCATATTTTTCTATTTTTACCAGTGAAGTATCCTAATTAATCCGCGTCTTTCTAAATGAAGATTTATCCTGTCCTTCAGAATTCTTTCCAATAATTTTCCCACCACCGAGGTTAGGCTGACTGGCCTGTAATTACTCGGTCTATTCTTTTCTACCTTTTTAAACAAGGGTACCACATTAACAGTTCTCCAGTCCTCCGGCACCACACCTGAAGCCAGAGAGGATTGAAAAATGATGGTCAGGGCCTCTGCTATTTCCTCTTTTGCTTCGCTTAACAGTCTGGGATACATTTCATCCGGGCCTGGGGATTTATCCACTTTTAAAGCTGCTAAACCCCTTAATACTTCCTCTCTCACTATGTTTATTTCATCTAATATTTCACACTCCTCCCCCCTGATAGCAATGTCTGCTTCGCCCCTCTCCTTTGTGAAAACAGACGTAAAGTTTTCATTAAGAACCATACCAACGTCTCCCGCCTCCACAAACAGATTACCCTCATGATCTCTAATAGGCCCTACCCTTTCTTTAGTTATCCTCTTACTCTTAATATATTTATAAAACATCTTTGGGTTTTCCTTGATTTTACTTGCCAAGAATTTTTCATGCTCTCTCTTTGCTTTCCTAATATCATTTTTAATTGCACCCCTGCACTTTCTGTACTCCTCTAAAGATTCTAGAGTGTTTAGCCCTCGGTATCTGTCATACGCCTCCCTTTTTTTCTTTATCCTACCCTGTATGTCTCTAGACATCCAGGGGGCTCTAGATTTGTTAGTCCCACCTTTTTTCTTTAAGGGCACATGTTTGGTCTGAACCCTCCGGATCTCCTCCTTGAATGCCTCCCACTGCTCTGACACTGATTTACCTTCAAGTAGCTGTTTCCAGTCCACTATGGCTAAATCCCCTCTGAGCTTAGCAAAATTTGCTTTTGCCCAATTTAGAATTTTTATTCCTGGTATATCCTTGTCCTTTTCCATAACTACCTTAAATCTAACAGAATTATGGTCACTAGCACCAAAATGCTCCCCCACTGATACGCCTTCTACCTGCCCAGCTTCATTCCCTAAAACTAAGTCCAGAACCGCCTCCTCCCTTGTTGGGCTTGCTACATACTGGCTAAAAAAGTTCTCCTGGATGCATTTTAGGAATTCCGCACCTTCTATACCCTTCACACTAATTTTATCCCAGTTAATATTGGGGTAGTTGAAATCCCCTACTATTACTGCCCTATAGTTTTTGCACTTCTCAGAAATTTGTCTACATATTTGTTCTTCTATCTCCCTCTCACTGTTTGGGGGTCTGTAGTACACTCCCAGCAGTGTGATCGCCCCTTTTTAGTTTTTCAATTTGACCCATATGGCTTCGTTTGATGATCCCTCCAACATATCATCCCTCCTCACAGCTGTAATAGTTTCTTTAATCAATACCGCGACCCTGCTCCCTTTTTACCTCCCTCTCTATCCCGTCTGAAAATCCGGTAACCAGGAATGTTGAGCTGCCATACCTGCCCCTCTTTCAGCCATGTCTCTGTAATAGCTATAATATCATAGTCCCAAGTATCTACCTGTGCCCTCAGCTCATCTGCCTTGTTCACTATACTCCTTGCATTGAAGTATATACCATTTAGTACAGGCAAACCTCCTTGTTGACTACTATCTAGCCCTTTATTCCTCTGTCCTTCCAATTTACTTTCTACATTTTTGTTTTCCAATTCCAGTTTTTCTTCCCTTCCTATTGACACTATACTTAGGTTCCCATCCCCCTGCCAAGCTAGTTTAAACCCTCCGCAACAGCACTAGCAAACCCTCCCGCGAGGATATTGGTCCCGTTCCCATTGAGGTGCAACCCGTCTGGCTTGTAGAGGTCCCACCTCCCCCAGAAATGGTTCCAATTCCTCAGGAATCTAAAGCCCTCCCTCCTACACCATCTGTCTAGCCACGCATTCATCTGCTCTATCTTCCTATTTCTGAACTCACTAGCATGTGGCTCTGGATTAATCAAGGCTAGTCAGCACGGATTTGTTAAGGGAAGGTCGTATCTGACAAACTTGATTGAATTTTTTGAGGAGGTAACAAGGAGGGTAGATGAGGGTAGTGCGTTTGATGTAGTGTATATGGACTTTAGCAAGGCTTTTAATAAGGTTCCACATGGCAGACTGGTCATGAAGTTAAAAGCCCATGGGATCCAGGGCAAAGTGTCAAGTTGGATTCAAAACTGGCTCGGAGACAGGAAGCAGAGGGTAATGGTTGATGGGTGTTTTTGTGACTGGAAGACTGTTTCCAGTGGGGTTCCGCAGGGCTCAGTACTAGGTCCCTTGCTTTTTGTGGTGTATATCAACGATCTTGACTTGAATATAAGGGGTATGATTAAGAAGTTTGCAGATGATACTAAAATCGTCTGTGTGGTTGATACTGAAGAAGGAAGCTGTAGACTGCAGGAAGATATCAATAAATTGGTCAGGTGGGCAGAACAGTGGCAAATGGAATTCAATCCAGAGAAGTGTGAGGTAATGCATTTGGGGAGGGCTAACAAGGAAAGGGAATACACATTAAATGGTAGGACACTGAGTAGTGTAGAGGAACAAAGGGACCTTGGAGTGCATGTCCACAGATCCCTGAAGTTAGCAGGCCAAGTAGATAAGGTGGTTAAGAAGGCATACAGAATGCTTGCCTTTATTAGCCATGGCATAGAATACATAGGACAACCAGGAACACTACAGACAGCTACCCGCAGATCCGACCAAAGAACACACCCGCCAACTCAATAGACTGATCAAGACCTTCGATCCAGACCTTCAAAACATCCTACGCGCTCTCATCCCACGTACTCCCCGCGTGGGAGACTTCTACTGCCTCCCAAAGATACACAAAGCCAACACACCCGGACGTCCTATCGTATCAGGCAATGGAACCCTGTGTGAGAACCTCTCTGGATACGTCGAGGGCATTCTGAAACCCATCGTACAGGGAACCCCCAGCTTCTGTCGCGACACTACAGACTTCTTACAGAAACTCAGCACCCACGGACCAGTTGAACCAGGAACACTCCTCGCCACGATGGACGTATCGGCACTCTACACCAGTATCCCCCACGATGACGGCATCGCTGCGACAGCCTCAGTACTCAACACCAACAACAGCCAATCTCCAGACGCCATCCTACAACTCATCCGCTTCATCCTTGACCACAATGTCTTCACCTTCGACAACCATTTTTTTACCCAAACACACGGAACAGCCATGGGGACCAAATTCGCACCCCAATACGCCAACATCTTCATGCACAAGTTCGAGCAAGACTTCTTCGCTGCACAGGACCTCCAGCCAACGCTGTACACCAGATACATCGACGACATTTTCTTCCTTTGGACCCATGGCGAAGGATCACTGAAAAGACTACACGATAACATAAACAAGTTCCATCCCACCATCAAACTCACCATGGACTACTCCTCAGAATCGGTTTCATTCCTGGACACACGAATCTCCATCAAAGACGGACACCTCAGCACTTCACTCTACCGCAAGCCCACGGACAACCTCACGATGCTCCACTTCTCCAGCTTCCACCCTAACCACGTTAAAGAAGCCATCCCCTATGGACAAGCCCTGCGAATACACAGGATCTGCTCAGACGAGGCGGAACGCGATGGACACCTACGGACGCTGAAAAACGCCCTCGTAAGAACGGGATATGACGCTCGACTCATCGATCGACAGTTCCGACGGGCCACAGCGAAAAATCGCATAGACCTCCTCAGAAGGCAAACACGGGACACAACCAACAGGGTACCCTACGTCGTCCAGTACTTCCCCGGAGCGAAGAAACTACAGCATGTTCTTCGCAGCCTTCAACATGTCATCGATGACGACAAACACCTCGCTAAGGCCATCCCCACGCCTCCACTACTTGCCTTCAAACAGCCGCCTAACCTCAGAAGTACCATCGTTCGCAGCAAATTACCCAGCTTTCAGGATAACAGCGACCACGACACCACACAACCCTGCCACGGCAAACTCTGCAAGACATGCCAGATCATCAACACAGATACCACCATCACACGTGAGGACACTACCCACCAGGTACATGGTACATACTCATGTGACTCGGCCAACGTTGTCTACCTCATACGTTGCAGGAAAGAATGCACCGCGGCATGGTACATCGGCGAGACCATGCAGACACTGAGACAACGTATGAACGAGCACCGCGCAACAATCGCCAGGCAGGATTGTTACCTCCCAGTCGGGGAACACTTCAGCAGTCAAGGACATTCAGCCTCGGATCTGCGGGTAAGCGTTCTCCAAGGCAACCTTAGAAACACACGACAACGCAAAATCATCGAGCAGAAACTGATAGCCAAGTTCTGCACTCATGAAGACGGTCTCAACCGGGATCTTGGGTTTATGTCACGATACATGACGTGATCCGGACTCGAGTCGTCGTTGGCTTGTTCACAGATGTGATTCCCAGTAAAAAAGTAAAAATTTTCCCAGTAAAAAAGTAAAAATTTTAAAGCTTTTCGTTTTACATACAGACGGCAGCTTTTGACACGTTAGACCCCCTGCGACTCCACCTCATTGTCTCAGTTGTATCTTACTATGTCTTTGATGTGGTACCTTCCTGGCTGACCTGATTAACTTTATCACACCTCGGCAGATAGTCAGGATGATTTAATTTAGTTGTCTGCAATTGTAAGGTACACATGCTTTGTTCTCTATCTATATATGCTTTGGCGATTCTGTATCTATTTACTTCACCTGAGGAAGGGGCAATCGATAGCTCCGAAAGCTTGTGATTTCAAATAAAACTGTTGGACTATAACCTGGTGTTGTGCGACCTCTCAATAGAATACAAGAGCAGGGGGGTTATGCTTCAACTGTATAAAACACTAGTTCGGCTTCAGCTAGAGTACTGCGTGCAGTTCTGGTCACCACATTACAGGAAAGATGCGAATGCACTAGAAAGGGTACAGAGGAGATTTACAAGGATGTTGCCGGGAGTAGAGAATCTTAGCTATGAGGAAAGACTGGATAGGCTGGGTCTGTTTTTCTTGGAATGGAGGAGGCTGAGGGGAGACCTTATTGAGGTGTATAAAGTTATGAGGGGCATAGATAAAGCGGATAGAAAGGACCTATTTCCCTTAGCAGAGGGGTCAAAAACCAGGGGGCACAGATTTAAAGTAATTGGTGGAAGGTTTAGCGGGGATTTGAGGGGAAATTTCTTCACCCAGAGGGTTGTGGGGGTCTGGAACTCACTGCCTAAAAGGGTGGTAGAGGCAGGAACCCGAACCACATTTAAAAAGTACTTGGATGTGCACTTGGGATGCTCTAACCTGCAGGGCTACGGACCAAGAGCTGGGAAGTGGGATTAGGCTGGATAGCTCTTTGTTGGCCGGCACGGACACGATGGGCCGAAATGGCCTCCTTCCGTGCTGTAACTTTCTATGATTCTATGATTCTAAGTAGTCAATCACACTTATGTACCTTTTCAATATCAAGGCGTCAATTGAAATATATGTTTTGGGCATTAGGTACAGTTTTAGGTATCAAAACAGACTGATTAAAAATGAATTGAATTGTATAGCTTTATTGACACTGAAAACACATATGTGGAAAACATCATTTTCAAGCACTGCTAGCCACGGGGGAGGGGAGGAGTCAATTTTAATCCTGCCTGCCAGGTGGACACCATGGAGATTAACAGTTAAAATCGACCGGATAATTTTCATGCCAATGACCCACTGGAATCCTGCCATCTCCAATTTTAACCTGCTTTATTGAAGCCGGAGGGGTCCTTCTTTTAATAGTCAGACTGGGGTCCGATGATGTCATCGGGCCCCGCCAGCGATTTTGACTCCGACCTGAGCGAGGAAATCGCTGCGGCTTTCCTGCCAAGTAAAGCCAAGTAAGAAGAGGATCGGAAGCAGACAAGGCCAGTCAAGGTAAGTTTTATACTTTTCCTTTTTGGGGCCCGAAGGAGCAGCAGCGCTTAGCTGAGTGCCGACAGGCGGCCATTGGCCGACCGAATTACCACAGGCCAGCAGTCACTTCCCGCCCGTTCCAAGTGGGAAGTTGGCTGGCGGCATGCTAATGAGGCCTGGCGGTTAAAATCACCGTGGCCTCGTTTTGCCTCAGGCGGGCGGGCATCTAACTAAAACCACTGTTGCCTGCCAGAAACTCGCTGGCATTTAACATCCCCCCACAAAAATTTTGACTTCTATTTCCAAACCAACAGCTTTTCTATGCAGCATTGTTGGGTCCCACGGAAAACTAGGATGTCACCAGTTTCCTAGGTAACACTGTAATACCATCAACTGCCTGTAAAACAATGTGACTCTCCATGCAAAATTATTGTACAGTACATGCCAGCTAAGTATTTTTCTGCTAATTGGAATGCTAATTTAAAGGGAATGTTACTGAAGTCTATAATTAATTCTTCTGCAGTCCAGTGGGAAAAAAAGCTAGTTTTTAGGGTCAGCTTGGCTGGAGCTTGATTTCTGATCCTGATTCTTAGTCAATACTAAAACTAGCCTATACTGGACTAGAGGACGCAAATACGTTAAACAAAAACAATCGACAGAATTTTATTTGTGTTGCCACTGCTCAAGTTCCAATACGAACATTGCAAAATCACCACAGCAGGCTTTATAGGGGGAGACATACATAAGACTACAATTATCATTGTAGGACTTAATTGGGTGGAGTGTACACATTCTGCACAATTTCAGCTGGCTGTCCAGTCCAAGAGCAGCTTCTCCAGGCTCCATAAAAACAACCTTGGCCACTGCCACCCTGGGTCCCTCCACCCCTCCTTCCCCTCTCTCTCCCCCCCCTCCAATCCCCTACTCTTGGTTACATAATAGGCTTATGTGTGGGACTCATTCTTACCTCTGTAGTTGAAGCCCCAGTCACGGTGACATAATACATTACTATATGTTTCAGGATATATGTTTTCAAACTGATGGCCCCAATATTAACTTTGAGGCGAGTTGAGAGCGGGGGATCCGATATCGCGTGGGAAACCCGGAGGTAATTTCGGCGTGTCGGTCTGTTGTAGTTTAACGCAGCCACCTCATTATCATTTTACTTCCGGGTTTGGCGTCGAATGCGCAGCAGCGGGCATGATGAGGACCCGCATGATGCGATCTCAACTCCAATATTTAAAGTGCCAATCCAACAATGGAATTTGGAGGAGTTGGGAGGTTTGGCACAGAGAAAGCAATTGCAGAATATGGGCTCAGCGCGTTCATAGGCTGCACACTGCTTTAATGATGCCTCGCTTGATGTACTGCTGGGGGCTGTGAGGAGCCGGAGAGAGATTCTCCTCCCCAGCAATGAGAGGAAGAAACCTGCTGCTGCTACAAAGAAAGCATGGCTGGAGGTGGCCCAGGACGTTAACAGCAGGAGCGTAGTGCCACGCTCCTGGCTTCAGTGCAGGAAGCGTTTTAATGATCTAACCAGGTTAGGAAAGGTGAGTACAGTTGCACATTCACCTATATCCTGCTGCGCGCACCCTCCTCTCACTCTGCCTTGTCAAGCCTACTCCATCACGTCAATCCTCACACCCACTTACCTTGCAAGTGCACCCATCCTTCTCTTTCTGTGCACTTCTTCACATCCCCATCTATCCATCCACCACTCCCACTCACCCTCATCCTTATGTAATTTGATGCCTCTCCCTGATAGTCACCCTCACCAAATGCACTGCATCCATCGGATGAACACATGCCATTACACTCACTCACAGGTCCGTTCTTTCCCCTGTTGCAGGAGAAGAGAGCGCAAAACACAAGAGAGAGGAAGAGAACCGGAGGTGGGCCTCCATAGATCACACCGCTGACGACTGCAGAGGAGGAAGTGGTGGAGATCAGTGGCGTCTCGGCGTCCCTGGCCATCGGAGATGGGGAGCTAGGGACCTCCCAGCTACCTGGTGACAGAATTAAATATCAGTGACCCACATGTCATACAATATACAGTCATGTTGACTTGATTTCAACAGCTAGTATTTTTTTATTCATTCACGGGATGTGGGCATCGCTGGCAAAGCCAGCATTTATTGCCCACCCCTAATTGCCTTTGAGAAGGTGGTGGTGAGCCGCCTTCTTGACAACTGAGTGGCTTGTTAGACCATTTCAGAGGGCAGTTAAAAGTCAATCACATTGCTGTGGGTCTGGAGTCACATATAGGCCAGACCGGGTAAGGACGGCAGGTTTCCTTCCCTAAAGGACATAAGTGAACCAGAGGGGTTTTTACGACAATCGGTTTCATGGTCACCAGTACTGATACTAGCTATTCATTCCACATTTATTTACTTAACTGAATTTTACTTCCCTAGCTGCGTGGTGGACTCATGTCCATATGAACTCATGTCTCCGGATCATTAGTCCAGGCCTCTGGATTACTAGTCCAATAACGTAACCTCTATGCTACCATTCCGTCCGAAGCGAGTGAAATGTGATCATCTTCATGATGCTACGTTGCAACATTCTGACCTTGTCAGGACTAATTCACATTTTTTCTCTCCACCAGGGCCTTCACGTGTGCAGCGGCAGTCGGTGGACCTCGCGGACGACGAATCCTCAGAGGAACTGATTCCTGTTGAGGGTGAGCCATCACAGGACTCATGCTCACCAAGCACCAGCGCTGATACATGCACTTCGGTGGGTCCAGTTAGACAGTTCGTTGGGTTTTCACTGGTAACTCGTAGTTCACAAGTGAGTAAGAGCAGAGAGTGGTGGCAGGGACAGCTGTGGAGAGTCCGCACCGTGGGCGCAGCCCTCTCCAAGTTCTGTTCAGCTGGCACAGATGTTGTACCCCGGGGGGCCATTGATGAAAAGGATAATCATTGAGGGGCTGCAGAAAATCTGCGATGTACTGGCAGGCTTTCCACATACATTGTCCATGATTGCAGAGAGAATGGAGGAGTCCACCTCAAGCATGAGTGGGTTAATATCGCCGGGCATTGCGAGGTTGTCTTCTTCCATGGATCGATTGGCCAAGTTCATGGAACATCAATCACGGCAATCAAATGAGTCCATGCAGGCCTTGACCATGGCCATGCATTCTCTGGATGCCAACATGTCTGGTGCCTTAAATAGGCAGACAGACACTTTAGCCTTGGCCTTACAGCACGTCACTGATCGGCACCAAGCTTCTGCCCAGCAGAATGGTAGGGATGAAGTTTTTATTATTAATTCGCGGGATGTGGGCACCGCTGGCAAGGCCAGCATTTATTGCCCATTCCTAATTGCCCTGAGAAGGTTGTGGTGAGCCTCCTTTTAGAACTGCTGCAGTCCTTGTGGTGAAGGTGCTCCCACAGTGCTGTTAGGGAGGGAGTGCGGCTAGCCCATGAGAGCAATGATAGCGAAAGGGGACATGGAAGTGGGGACTCGACTCAATGTGCTCCCAGTTCTCACCCGTTGCCCCCCCCCCGCACCCCGCCCCAGTCAGTGCCTCGTGTCCCGATGGCCGAGTCTGCCCCTGCACAGGTGCAGGAGGAGCAGTCTTTGGCGGGGCCCTCATGGGCTCCAAAAGCCATAGGTCGTCGGCCAAGAGCATCTCAGCAGTCAGAGCAGGGACGTGAGCAGCCTGCCTCTAGCTCTGCTCAAGGCACTGGGGTTGCACCACGTCGGGGTGGTAGGGAAAGGAAGAATAAAGCTTTGCAGTTGCACAAGGGTATGCACATGGGTGTGTGACAAAATGTCATGTTGTGAAGTTTCCGCTCTTTAGTAGAATCACATAAAATCTATTACTTTGTACGACTTTCCTGTGTTCTCCTTTCTTGGGCCGTAATTTTCCGAGGTAAGAACGGGTGGGTTGGAGGCAGTCGGGGGGCGGGGGGAAGTGAAAGTTGAAAAAAATGTGAACCCCGACCCCAACCCGCCCACTTTCACCTTTCACTCAGGCGTGACGGGGGACGCACTGCCAATCCGCTACTAAGAGGCGGGTTGCCAATTTACATATTATAATGAGGCCTAAAGCCTCTACTTTAACCTGCTGTGCAGGTTTTACTGCAGGCGGCTGGGTATCCCGGGGTTCGGGATTCCCGGTGGCTGCAACGAGGCGGCCTCAGCCTCGGGATGCAATGCTTGTGGGCCGGAGGAGCAGGACTGCTTCCTTCCAGCCCCCAAAGCTCCCCCACCATCAGCCTGCATCCCCCCGGGGTCAGGGTTCAGACCCCCCTTCCCCTGGGATCGTGACTGAGCCCCGGGCTCAGGGACGCACACCCCACCCCCCACCCCCCCCCGGGCTTGGACCGCTCCCCGGGGGATCAGATCCCTCCCCTCCCGGGCTTGGACCCCCACTAGGGATCGGACCCCACTCTGGGGGAATCAAACCCCGCCCTCACCATCCTGGGCTCAGCACTTACCTTGTGCTACGGCCTCCTTCTCCGAGTTCCCCGCATGATTGGAAGCCAGCCTGTCAAAAAGGCTGACTTCCAGGTGGGGAGCCCACCCCTGACGTCGCACGCACGCTGTGGAGTTAAAACTTCACAGCTTGCCGGGAAACCCGATCTTACGGGTTTCCTACCATCTCCCGGGACCCCTTTTCTTGTGGTTTCACACCAACTGCACATTGATAGAGTGGAACCCCTTGCGGTTTATGAATACTCCCGGTTGATCTGGGGTGTGCGGATTGCCGCGTGTGTGCAATCGATGACGCCCCACACCTATAGGGAGCCAGCCAGATATGCAAACCCAAGTGCCCGCTCATTCTGACTGGCGGCATTGCAGGCGAAGTCGACATAATTGCCGGCCGTGGCAAACAACTCATCAGTGACCTGCCTTATGCATTTACGCGCAGCCAACTGGGAGACCCTGGATATGTCTCCAGTAGCACCCTGGAAGGATGGGGAGGCAAAAAGGTTGAGGGCGGTGGTCACTTTCACAGCCACTGCGTGGCCACCAGGTCCAGCAGGGAGCAGGTCTTCTTCTAGGCGGGTGCGGATGTCTGCCACCACCTGACGCGACAACCTCAGTCTTTGCAGGCACTGCTCTTCCGAGAGGTCAAGGAAGCATCAAATTTATGAACATCTCTGTAGTTGTGAATAAAACACAACGGGCTAGAATTTGACTAGCGGGCGGACGACCGGTGTGGCAGCGACTCAAGTTATTTTGTGTAGCCAGAGGAGCTCTCAGTGTTCCTCCTTACTGTTGAGCTCCTCTTCAGCTGACCAGCCAGCTGAAACTGGGCGGAGTGTGCACAGCGCGTACTCCATCCGATTCGGTCCTAAATTCTGTCCTAAAATGGCAATCGGGGTTCTGTGTATGTCTCAGGACCCCAACTTGCACATTCAAGAGAAAGATAAGAAAGAAAGACTTGCATTTATATAGCGCCTTTCACAACCACCGGATGTCTCAAAGCGCTTTACAGCCAATGAAGTATTTTTGAAGTGGAGTCACTCTGGAATGTAGGAAACGTGGCAGCCAATTTGCGCACAGGCCTGAAACAGGCGAGTGCTTCGGTCAGTCAGTGGTAGGCCCCGTTGAAGATAGGGGTGGCCGGAGCGCTGGCGTAAAAGGGTAATAAAGCCATATCGGGCCACCACTGCACTGTTTGTGGCGGGCGGACTAAGTTAAAATCTAGCCCAGTTTCTGGAAGCAGAAGGTTTTTTTCCTTTGGGTAGATTACACTGCCTTTCCACCATGTGAGGGGGAGTTAAAATCAAGGTCAATGAATTGCTGTTGCTATGCCCTTCAAATTCAATGTGGTTTTTCCAATTACTCGTGAAATATTGAAAGAGAATGGCCTGAACATAGATTAATTGAACACCTATATGCCTCTCATTTAGTTCGAGAAATAGTTAGTCAGCGTAGTGCTCTTATGCTCCATTAAGGATCCTTATTGGTCTTACAGATGAATAGAACTATGTGGATTGAAGAAAATTTGAAGATTATTATATAACACTCGAGTTTGTGTGGGCTGAGAAGGTTATTGAATTAATTTTATCACAGGCAACGGGCCCTTTTTTAAAAAAAACTGGTGAGATACCCGTGTTTTTTTTAAATCAACAAACTTACAAAATAAGAGTTGATACCTATTCAATGCTATTTTGTTACCTGTAATAAAAAACAGTGGCCAATCACAACTCACCTACAATAACGATCCTTTCACTCTTCGCAAGCAGCTAATGAGTTATTTAATTGGTTATAATATCAAAGTCTTCATTAGCTGTGGACTACACAATTGCAGTAGATAATGATTGAATATCACAATCCTGACTTCCTTACTCAAGAATGGTTTGAAGTGCAGCACAGATAAAGATGGGAATTTTTGACACTAGTCGAACGTTCAAAATGACAGCCCGATTAAACGATTGAAATTACATAGAATGACATAGAATGTACAGCACAGAAGCAGGCCACTTGGCCCAACTGCTCCATGTCAGTGTTTATGCTCCACACGCGCCTCCTCCCACCCCTCTTCATCTAACCCTATCATTCCTTCTATTCCTTTCTCCCTCGTGTTTATCTAGCTTCCCATCAAATGCATTAAATGCAGTTCATTAAATTTAAGAATTTTTATTTTTTAAGTTTTCCAGAAAAATGATAATCCAATATAAAACCTTGGGTGTATATTTACATAATTAGCAATGGTAACTTTATGGCACTATGGCAGAATTGCAAGTTAAAAGAAAAAGGGGTCAAACATCCACAGCCCTTCCGAGCACTCCTGTCGTAACTCCAGTGGGAGTACACTTGAGGGGCTCCGACCCATTTACACTAAGTCCCGACCTTAGGTTGGCGTTCCCAACTGACCTGTTGAGGTGGAGTCTCTGCCCAACCAAACGAGTTTGACAGTGATAGCACTATTACCTCTGAGTCAGAAGGTTGTGGGTTCCAGCACGACACTGGAGCATGTAAGCCTGGCTGGCACTTCAGTGCAGTGCCATATTGTTAGCAGATGCTCTCTCTCAGATGAGATGTTAAGCAGAAGCCCTGACTGCCTACTCAGGCAAACATCAAAGATCCTGTGATACTATTTGAAGAAGAGCAGCATGCTATCCTAGTCAATATTCAACCAGAAACAGAGATTTGTAGGACTTGCCAGTAGTGTGTGCCCGCACAACAACAGTGACTTCGACAGTAATTAATTGACTGGAGAGCTTTGAGACGTGCTGAGAATGTAAACAGTGCTACATAAATGTAAATTTGTTCTTTCCGGATGAATGCTTATTCATCCACCAATATTGCCAAAAGTAATTTGTAGCCTAATATTTTTACAGTTTGAGCCAATAGTATTAATTCCACAACCAGTTATAAAAATACAATTATATTTGGGCATGGATCAGACCTTCAAAAACTGCAAATTTTGGGAGAGTATGTTTTCAGATTCTCAAGAAAATAAATTACCTGTGTGATGTATCCAAAACGAGTCATCAAAATTAACATTTTGGATTTTCACCTAAAAGTCAATTTATAGCCATGACTGTTCTATGGAGTTATAAATACTTGTATTCCTTTTATTATCATATTATTCTTATTGTCATTGTCCCTTAAAGTCATCTGTGAATAGATATCCCATCCTACATGGTAATGTCACTGTTACTGTCAACCCCTAACTAATGTGCTCGTAACAGCTGTAAATTAAGCCAGGACTTCCCAACCTAGTGGCAAGGTTTCCAAAATGGCCCTGTGGGGGCTCTGCCTTTACTTGCCCATTACAAGGCCATCAACATAAAGGGGTGGGGCAATGAGCTGGAACACATGACAGACTTCTTGGAGAACTGAATTATGGTTGGCACAGGCACTCCTGGTGTACCGCTGACCAACTAGCAGTTGTGGGGCCAATCAGAGGGTGCATGCTGGGATAATGGCCTAGAACCCCAAAGATTTGGACAAGCAATTTTTTGGAAGATTTCCAGTGGCCTTATTTGTATGGGGTCTGTGGGGCAGCGTCAGTTTTCTTAAGTTTTCTTCCACCAACCCCCCCCCACCCCCCACCACCCCCCCACTCCCCAGTCCCTCCCCCCACCCTCCAACCCAGCCCAGAAGTCTTGTGCCACACTTTCTGGACACTTGGAGAAGGGGGAACCTCAAGTGTGCCCAAGCCTGTTGAAGGCATGCAAATCAGTGCACCTTCCCCCTGACCCCTCGAAATTTGGTAGGGTCAGCAGCAGAGGTCAGGAATGGGCACATCTTAGCTGAGATGCAATGCTCCATGGATTTTTGGGGCCTTTATGTTAAGTGGATTTGCCTTCCTTAAAATAAAGCAAAGACATTTCCTAAAAACCTTATTAAATATATTTTAGCATACTAGGTATAATTAAGCAATGGCATCTCTTCACCAAGAATTATGTTTGAAGCATAATGTATGAAGAACTGAGATATAGCTTGGGGGCTGAAGTTGGATCTTAGAGGTTAGGACCCAGTGGACCAGGAAGTTTCTTCCACAACCCACCAGTTGTCCCAAATGTACAGTTACTTGTCACTTAAGGTGGAGACATGGAAGTGGAAGACGGGTATGTGTGGTTTCTCTGTAGTCTTGCTTTAATCTATTCAGTCAGATAAAGCGGGAGTTCAGCCAAGTTTTTTTTTACATTTTTTGGATGGGATTTGTTAAGAAAGCTGCTGGAAAATAAAAACTTGGGCCGAAATTTTCTGTACCTGGGCAGGTCGGGTGCGGGTGGTCGCCGTGGCGGGTCACGACCCCGTTCTTCATGTCATCCAGCTCCTATGATCGACTTTCCATTAATGCCGCATATTAAGGCAGCCCTGCGCGTTACCCGGCCCTAGTAAATGCTGCGGGTCTGATGACATCATCGAGGATGCATTTTCAGCCGGGATATTTAAAGGAGCCATGGCCACATTGCATTTGAAGGTTCATCTAGGATAGTGCAGGTACTGCACTGCACAGTTGGAGTGTTGGAAAGACTAGCAAACTTGACTGCACAAAGGCAGAGGGCTGCACCCAGGTTCACAGATGACTCCCTCCATATACTTGAGAAGGGAGTGAGAGCACACAGGGAGGTCCTCTTCCCTTCCGATTGGCGGAAAAGACCTCCCCAGCAGATCAAACGAGCCTGGCTCCAAATAGCAGAGGAGGTCAACAGCAGGGATGTTGTCAGGAGGACCTGGGAGCAGTGCCGGAAATGCTTCAATGATCTCATTAGATCAGGAAAGGTGAGTGCAAAGCCACACTCAGCTTCATCCTGCTGTGCCTCTCATCACATCCCTATCACTCTGCCTTCCCTACCCTACTCCTGCACATCATTACTCACACCAACATGCCTTGCACGTCCATCCATCCCTCTTTCCCTATCTACATTATCACATCCCCATCTGACTAACCACCTCTCGCACTCATTCTCATCCTAATGCAATCATACGAACTAACAACACACTAGGAGGCATTTGGCATTGCCACCCCACTCCATCATTGTCACCCTCTAAAGATGTAACCCATCCATTCCTTACACTCATTCCATCACTCTCACTCAACCTTCTCTTCTTTTCCTCCTTGCAGGAGAAGAGAGCCCACAATAAGTGGGAGAGGGAGAGAACCAGAGGTGGCCCTCCATCATTGGCCACCTTAACAGCAGCAGAGGAGGTCGCCCTGGAAGTGTCAGGAGTCACAGAGCAGCTGGAGGTGGGAGACGGAGAGAGGGGGACATCTCAGCAACCTGGTGACCGAATTACATCTCATACAGCCACATGGCATACAGCAGTCACTCATATGGGACTGATGTCAGCAGCCAGTGAATGTTCATCATGTGCATTATGGTATCTGTACCCATCCTTGATATGACATAGCTAACTCATCTCTTTACTGTCCCACAGGTCCATCAAGAGCGCACCCTCACTGTCCAGGAGGAAGAGAAAGATGACTCCTCAGAGGAGCCTCCAGCATCTGAGGATGCACCATCACCAGACATAAGCGCACCAAGCACCAGCGCAGATATGCACACCTCAGTGGGCGCCATGCGAGATAGAGTAATGTTGTCACCTGATGTCTCACAAGTCACAAGTGAGCAAGAGCAGATGGTGGAGACGGGGACAGTAGTGGAGACTCCTCGCCGGAGGGTGCAGGGCTCTCCTAGTTCTGCTCAGTTGCATGCAGACGCTGAGCCTCGGGTGCCATCGAGAAAGAGGGCGATCCTGGAGGTGCAGAAAGAAGTGCAGGAGGCTTTGACAGGTTTTGCGAGTGCGATGTCTGCAAATGTTCAGAGAATGGAGGAGTCCATCTCCAACATGAGCTCAACCGTGTCGCAGGTGATGGTGACTGTAGGCTCTTCCATGGATAGGATGGCCACCTGCATGGAACAGCTAATGCACCACTCACAGGAGCACATGGTCTCGATGGAGAATTGATGGCTATCTATGGAGAATAGATGGCAGACGCTCATAGACCTCCTGTCTAGGAGGGATGTCAATGTAGACATGGGTCCTCATGGCCTCACTGCTGTGCAGCAAGGTGCTCTCCAGCTCCTTGTCAGCAGGGAAGTGCGGGTGGCCCATGAGAGGGATGATGGTGAGAGGGGACATGGAAGTGGGGGCTCCTCTCAAAGCGCTTGCACTTCTCCCCCGCTGCCCCCCCTCCCCCCCCCCCACTCAGTCAGAGCCCCAGATGGCTTCTCGGATCGCGATGGCCGAGTCTGCCCCTGCACAGTCACAATAGGAGCAGACTTTGGCGGGGCCATCACAGGCTGCCAAAAGTGTCTATGCAGTCGCAGCAGGGAAGTGAGCAGGCTGCCTCTACCTCTGCTGAAACTACAGGGGTAGCACCTCGTAGAAGCACACATAAGAGAAAGATGAAACACAAGTAGATTCACAAGGGTAGCCACTTGGTTGTTTTAATAAATGTTTGTGTAAAGTTTCTGTTACTGTGATGTCACAGATAAAAATATTTATTTTCACCACTTTCCAATTATGTCTGCAACTTTGTAAGTGGCTTAGTGAGTTGGAGTGAATGGTGAGACATAACGTTACATCCAGCAATGGGTGGTCAGCGTGAAAGGAATGGCCTGGTCATTGTAGGGATGCTTTATGGTGTTTCTATGGGGTGGTGGGAACCTGGCACAGCATGTGGCAGCCATATGTGTGTAATGCCTGAAGTTAAGTAAATCTGGCCATGATGAGGCCATCTCTGGCCTCCCAGCCAGCAATGTGCTCGGGTGCTGGTGGGATCTGGACCACAGGTTCTTCCTGCTCCTCCTCCTCCTCCTCGTCTTCCAGCTGATGCTCCTCCTGCATCTCCTCCTCCTACTCTGAAGAGGCTGTGCGCTCAAAGCCTTGCTCCTCATGCAGCGCTAATCCTCGCTGCTGCACTATGTTGTGCAGGGCGTAGCAGACCACAATGATTCTGGAGACCCTGGCTGGTGCATACTGAAGGGCTCCTCCAGATCTGTCAAGGCATCCGAAGCACATTTTCAGCATGCCTATTGTCTGCTCTATGACACATCTGGTGGAAATGTGTCTCTCATTATATCTCTCCTCGGCCTCAGTACTTGGCCTCCTCAAGGGTGTCATGAGCCATGTATTCAATGGATAGGCCTTGTCTCCAAGCAGCCAGCCTGAAAGTCTGTTTGGAGGAGTGAAGAGCTGAGGGAAGGTGGACTGGTGCAGAACGAAAGAGTCATGGCAGCTGCCAGGGAATTTGGCGCACACATGCATCATGATCTTACTAAAGTTGCAGACGAGCTGCACATTGAGGGAGTGGGAGACTCCTAGGTTATGATGGGGTGCATTGATGGCCACATGTGTGCAGTTGATGATGCCCTGCACCCGTGGGAAATCAGCCAGAGCAGCAAAGCCAAGCGCCCACTCAGTAACACTGGCTTCATCAGTGACAAAGTTGATATAATTGGCTGACTTGTCAAAGAGGGCATCAGTGACCTGTGTGATGCATCTGCGGGCGGCTGACTGCGAGATGCTGCAAATGTCTGCTGCAGATCCCTGGAAGGAGCCTAAGGCGAAGAAGTTGAGGGCATTGGTGACTTTGCCAGCCACTGGTAAGGCATGGTCACCCGCTCCTCTGGGCTGCAGGACTTGCTCAAGCAATCTGCAAATGTCTGATGGCTTACATCCTAGGGTCTTGAGGGAAGTGGCAGTAGGGATTGTGGATGCTTTGGTAATAATTTTCCAAAATTCCCTGGACTCAGCAAAGGTCTCGGCAGATTGGAAAACTGCTAATGTAACACCCTTATTTAAAAAGGGTAGTAGGCAGAAGGCTGGAAATTATAGACCAGTTAGCCTAACATCTGTGGTGGGTAAAATTTTGGAGTCTATTATTAAGGAGACAGTAACGGAACATTTAGATAAACATAATTTAATAGGACAAAGTCAGCATGGCTTTATGAAGGGGAAGTCATGTCTGACAAATTTGCTTGAGTTCTTTGAGGACATAACGTACAGGGTGGATAAAGGGGAACCAGTGGACGTAGTGTATTTAGACTTCCAGAAGGCATTCGACAAGGTGCCACATAAAAGATTATTGCTCAAGATAAAAAATCACTGGATTGGGGGGAATATTCTGGCATGGGTGGAGGATTGGTTATCTAACAGGAAGCAGAGAGTTGGGATAAATGGTTCATTCTCGGACTGGCAACCAGTAGCCAGTGGTGTTCCGCAGGGGTCGGTGCTGGGTCCCCAACTCTTTACAATCTATATTAACGATTTGGAGGAGGGGACCGAGTGTAACATATCAAAGTTTGCAGATGATACAAAGATGGGAGGGAAAGTAGAAAATGAGGAGGACATAAAAAATCTACAAGGGGATATAGACAGGCTGGGTGAGTGGGCGGAGATTTGGCAGATGCAATACAATATTGGAAAATGTGAGGTTATGCACTTTGGCAGGAAAAATCAGAGAGCAAGTTATTATCTTAATGGCGAGAAACTGGAAAGTACTGCAGTACAAAGGGATCTGGGGGTCCTAGTGCAAGAAAATCAAAAAGTTAGTATGCAGGTGCAGCAGGTGATCAAGAAGGCCAACGGAATGTTGGCTTTTATTGCTAGGGGGATAGATTATAAAAGCAGGGAGGTATTGCTGCAGTTATATAAGGTATTGGTGAGACCGCACCTGGAATACTGCATACAGTTTTGGTGTCCATACTTAAGAAAAGACATACTTGCTCTTGAGGCAGTACAAAGAAGGTTCACTCGGTTAATCCCGGGGATGAGGGGGTGGACATATGAGGAGAGGTTGAGTAGATTGGGACTCTACTCATTGGAGTTCAGAAGAATGAGAGGTGATCTTATTGAAACATATAAGATTGTGAAGGGGCTTGATCGGGTGGATGCGGTAAGGATGTTCCCAAGGATGGGTGAAACTAGAACTAGGGGGCATAATCTTAGAATAAGGGGCTGCTCTTTCAAAACTGAGATGAGGAGAAACTTCTTCACCCAGAGGGTAGTAGGTCTGTGGAATTTGCTGCCCCAGGAAGCTGTGGAAGCTACATCATTAAATAAATTTAAAACAGAAATAGATAGTTTCCTAGAGGTAAAGGTAATTAGGGGTTACGGTGAGCGGGCAGGAAATTGGACATGAGGCTGAGTTCGGATCGGTCAGGGCCCTGTGGGTGGCGGAGCGGGCCCAGGGGCTGAGTGGCCGGGTCCTGCTCCTACTTCTTGTGTTCTTTAGATTTGAGGTTAGGATCAGATCAGCCATGATCTCATTGAATGGCGGAGCAGGCTCGAGGGGCCGATTTGCCTACTCCTGCTCCTATTTCTTATGTTCTTATGTTCTTATGACCTGGCACGATAACCTGAGCCTCCTTTGGCACTGCTGCTCAGTCATGTTGAGGAAGCTCATCCTCTGCCTGTATACCCTGTGTTGGGGGTATCACCTCCGGTGCGGTGCAGCCCTGCGCTGATGCCCTCTGTCCTGTGCAGCATCAGTTGGTAGAGGAGAAGGTTGGTGGTGGTATTGTTGGTGCTGCTGGTATACCTGGTGCTGCTGGTGTTGGGGCTCATTGCGGTCCGATTCTGAGGACCAAGGTGAGACAGTATAGACGGCACCCATGCTTATGTAATAGATGGCAGGTCAAGTAGAGATGACAGAAGCAATCTGTCAATGGTGTGATAGGTTCTACCAATGAGGTGACAGTGGATTCCGACTTTGCTGAAAACACTTGCAATCTCTAGAAAGCTAAATCTGTGCTAACAATGCAGTCAGCAACAGCATCAGCCTTATGAAAGTGACCAGGTGTTAGGTGGGAGTTTTTATTGTGCTTTCCATACTATGCACTAATCAGCTGGATCAATGGTTCCCGAGCTGCGTGATTCCCGTGGTCATCCAGGGAAATTTGAAAGGTCGAGTTAAAAAGAGGTTTAAGGGTCTGATAAGTACCTAATAATCATCTAAATTACCTCGGCCGCCTCTGCCGTTCGGGTCGCTGCCGCGCTGGTAAACGTGACCGAGGGAAAGGCGCGTGGGGCTGAGATGACGGCGGGTTATCGACCCGCTCCAAGTTATTTCAAATTTCCCTCCCGACCCGCCTCCAATCGCGCCCACACGGACGCCAGAAAATTCCGGCCTTGATATGAGAGGGACCCAACACTGATGCATAGGCCATGGGCCAAAATTGTGGAGATTTCCAATCCCATCTCTTAGCAAAAAGAATGATTGTAGAAAAGGACAGCAGACAGATATCATATCCTTAGGTACAATTACATTTCTTTTTTGGAGATTTAGGTTTGCAAATCACTGCTTTGCATAGTACATGCAGTATTATTTCTTAGCACTGATTTTTGCACATTTCTGAATGAATATATCCAATTTACTGTCTGATATTGTTTCTGAAGCAAAAGAAAACTGCTAATCCAAACATATCCAGTGCAATTATTTTCCAATATTAGACCGAAATCCAAAAATCTGAGCATATTGTCTTTTCTTCTGGATCTCATATGATAAGTCACCCTTTCTAAATTGCATCTCGTATGAAGGCAGAATTTTATTTTCATAGATCCATTAATCAGTGGTTCAGTACCTCCAACGATCTTATTCTGTGACAATCTGAGGCAGCAGTTTTTTTGTCTCGCATCAGTTTAACACGTTAGGAAGAGGTGTTCACTTTGATTTTGAGAACACATTCTCTTGGCTCCCTCTCAAGCAATAGAACCGTGAGGCATCTGCCAGTAAAATAGCAATTATTGGAGAATCAAATTACAGGAGTCACCAGTTTACAAGATGCACTGCAGCAACTCGCCAAGGCTTCTTCGGCAGTACCTCTCAAACCCGCGACCTCTTCCACCTAGAAGGACAAGGGCAGCAGGCGCATGGGAACTCCACCACCTCCAAGTCCCCCTCCAAGTCACACACCATCCTGACTTAGAAGTGTATCACCGATCCTGGAACTCCCTCCCTAACAACACCACCTTCACCACACGTACTGCAATGGTTCAAGAAGGCGGCTCACCACCACCTTCTCAAGGGCAATTAGGGATGGGCAATAAATGCTGGCCTTGCCAGCGACGCCCAGATCCCATAAACTAACTAAAAAAAGTTTCAGTAAATTATCGGCAATAACTTTGAAAAATATACAGCAATGACACTAATTGGATTATATTTTTGTTACCATGGTTCCCCTATTTTTCAAGAACAGAAGACAGCAAGAGGATGCAGATATATAGAAGAAAGAGTACTCCAAGCAGAACTATTTAACCTGGACTGGACAGGACCCAAGTAACCACAGTAAGGTACCAGTTAAATAATCAGACAATAATGAACCTCTATATTGAGCCCAAGGAGAATCGTCAATCCGGCACTACCAGAAATTATGCTCTGTCTAGACATTTAAATGGCATCATGGACTGTTTCTTTTTGCTGATGTCAGCAGGGAGATTATGCCTAATACCATTTGATTCTGTAACATCTTTCAACTGACTATCAGCCATTTCTGAAGAAACAGTGTATTCGTGTGCTTTGGAATAAATAGGCATCAGTTAGTTTTGCTAGACAGCAAGGATTTTTTCAAATAAACTCGAGCTAATGATTAGGACATGTATTCAGCAGCATATGTCAGAAATAATTATTTTCCTTGCGTGCGCAAGTGAGATCTGATACTATGTAGGAAATCACACTTCCAACCACATTTACTTTTATGGCACTATGGACTCATTGGCTACAAAGTTGCACATCCTTCTTCTTGTACTTTAGAATTACTGGTCAACTTAAGAAAGCCATGGACACAGGCATATTAGATCTTTCTTCATAGGACAACCATGCTGGTGTTCAACTTAGATGTTCTAAAACTTGTCAAGCGCAATTAATGGCTGAGCAGCTTGCAATGGCAAGTAAGTATCTCTGGTCTGTGACTCATCCAGTGCATCCTCCTCAAACTGGCTATCTACCCGTCCCCCCTGCCAGGGTGGATGTACCTCTGTTGCGGGTTATGAAAGATACAGTGAGTGATGCAGAATGAAACTGGATGGATCACCCGGCATCGACCTCGGCACCGGCTATGGACACGGCAATGGCACACCCAGCCCAGTCAACCCTGCAAAGTCCTCCTCACCAACATCTGGGGACTTGTGCCAAAATTGGGAGAGCTGTCCCACAGACTAGTCAAGCAACAGCCTGACATAGTCATACTCACAGAATCATATCTTTCAGCCAATGTCCCAAACTCCTCCATCAACATCCCTGGGTATGTTCTGTCCCACCGGCAGGACAGACCCATCAGGGGTGGCAGCACAGTAGTAAAGGAGTGGCCCTGGGAATCCTCAACATTGACTCTGGACTCCATGAAGTCTCGTGGCTTCAGGTCAAGCATGGGCAAGGAAACCTCCTGCTGATTACCACCTACCGCCCTCCCTCAGCTGATGACTCCTCCATGTTGAACACCACTTGGAAGAAGCACTGAGAGTAGCAAGGGCACAGAATATACTCTGGGTGGGGGACTTCAATGTCCATCACCAAGAGTGGCTCAGTAGCACCACTACTGACTGAGCTGGCCGAGTCCTGAAGGACATAACTGCCAGTCTGGGCCTGCGACAGGTGGTGAGAGAACCAACATGAGGGAAAAACCTACTTGACCTTGTCCTCACCAATCTACCTGTCGCAGGTGCATCTGTCCATGACAGTATTGATAGCTGTGGCCACCACACAGTCATTGTGGAGACAAAGTCCCGTCTTCACACTGAGGACACCCTCCATCATGTTGTGTGGCACTACCACCGTGCTAAATGGGATAGATTCAGAACAGATCTAGCAGCTCAAAACTGGGCATCCATGAAGCACTGTGGGCCATCAGCAGCAGCAGAATTGTATTCCACCACAATCTGTAACCTCATGGCCTGGCATATCCCTCACTCTACCATTACCATCAAGCCAGGGGTTGAATAAGGAGTGTAGAAGAGCATGCCAGGAGGAGCACCAGGTGTACCTAACATGAGGTGCCAACCTGGGGAAGTTGCAACACAGGACTACATACATGCTAAAAAGTGGAAGCAGCATGCAATAGACAGGGCTAAGCGATCCCACAATCAACGGATCAGATCAAAGCTCTGCAGTCCTGCCACATCCAGTCATGAATGGTGGTGGACCATTAAACAACTAACGGGAGGAGGAGGTTCCATGAATATCCCCATCCTCAATGATGGTGGAGCCCAGCACGTGAGTGCAAAAGACAAGGCTGAAGCGTTTGCAACCATTTTCAGCCAGAAGTGCCGAGTGGATGATCCATATCGGCCTACTCCTGAGGTCCCCACCATCACAGAAGCCAGTCTTCAGCCAATTCGATTCACTCCACGTGATATCAAAAAAATGACTGAGCGCACTGGATACAGCAAAGGCTGTGGGCCCTGAAAACATCCCGGCTATCGTGAGTGCTCCAGAACTAGCTGCGCCTCTAGCCAAACTGTTCCAGTACAGCTACAACACTGGCATCTATCCGACAATGTGGAAAACTGCCCAGGTATGTCCTGTCCACAAAAAGCAGGACAAATCCAACCCGGCCAATTACCGCTCCATCAGTCTACTCTAAATCATCAGCAAAGTGATGGAAGGTGTCATCGAAAGTGCTATCAAACGGCACTTACTCACCAATAACCTGCTCACAGATGCCCAGTTTGGGTTCCGCCAAGACCACTCAGCTCCCGACCTCATTACAGCCTTGGTCCAAACATGGACAAAGGAGCTGAATTCCAGAGGTGAGTTGAGAGTGACTGCCCTTGACATCAAGGCATCATTTGACCGAGTGTGGCATCAAGGAGCCCTAGTAAAACTGAAGTCAATGGGAATCGGGGGGAAAACTCTCCACTGGCTGAATTCATACCTAGCACAAAGGAAGATGGTTGTAGTGGTTGAAGGTCATTTATCACAGCCCCAGGACATTGCTGCAGGAGTTCCTCAGGGCAGTGTCCTAGGCCCAACCATCTTCAGCTGCTTCATCAATGACCTTCCCTCCAACATAAGGTCAGAAATAGGGATGTTCGCTGATGACTGCACAGTGTTCAGTGCTATTCACAACTCCTCAGATAATGAAGCAGTCCGTGCCCGCATGCAACAAGACCTGGACAACGTTCAGGCTTGGGCTGATAAGTGGTAGGTAACATTCGTGCCACATAGGTGCCAGGCAATGACTATCTCCAACAAGCGAGAGTCTAACCACCTCCCCTTGACATTAAACGGTATTACCATCGCCGAATCACCCACCATCAACATCCTGGGGGGTCACCATTGACCAGAAACTTAACTGGACCAGCCACATAAATACTGTGGCAACAAGAGCAGGTCAGAGGCTAGGTATTCTGCAGCGAGTGTCTCAAGTCCTGATTCCCGAAAGCCTTTCCACCATCTACAAGGCACAAGTAAGGAGTGTGATGGAATACTCTCTACTTGCCTGGATGAGTGCAGCTCCAACAACACTCAAGAAGCTCGACACCATCCAGGACAAAGCAGCCCACTTGATTGGCACCCCATCCACCACCTTAAACATTCACTCACTCCACCACCAGCGTACCGTGGCTGCAGTGTGTACCATCTACAAGATGCACTGCAGCAACTCATCAAGGCTTCTTCGGCAGCACCTCCCAAACCCGCAACCTCTTCCTCTACAAGGACAAGGGCAGCAGGCGCATGGGAACACCACCACCTCCAAGTTCCCCTCCAAGTCACACACCATCCTGAATTAGAAGTATATCGCCGATCCTTCATCATTGCTGGGTCAAAATCCTGGAACTCCCTACCTAACAGCACTGTGGGAGTACCTTCACCACACGGACTGCAGCGGTTCAAGAAGGTGGCTCACCACCACCTTCTCAAGGGCAACTAGGGATGGGCAATAAATGCTGGCCTTGCCAGCAACGCCCACATCGCATAAACAAATTAAAAAAAAGTCACATAGGGAATTTGTTTTACATTAGGCTTGTCAATTTACAAGACTCCACATGAAACTTGGGGCAAAGGAAAAGAATGCAGATAGAATACATCCTAAGTAATGTTTAACCTAGCCCTGCTGGCAGGAGACTGACGGGATCAGATTTGCTTTACACCCCACCCAATTTTACTATCAGCTGAAGCCAACGGAAAGTGAAATTGTGGGTAGGGGGGCCTAAAACAGCTGGCTGGTCCCATCAGTTTCTCGCCAGGTCGTTAGGTTAAAATGACCCCCTATAGTACTTTCTAAATGGTGAAAAGCTAGAAGAAGTGGAGGTCCAAAGAGACTTAGGGGCCTAGGTACATAGATCATTACAATGTCATGGACAGGTACAAAAAATAATCAAAAAGGCTAATGGAATGCTGGCCTTTATATCTCGAGGACTAGAATACAAGGGGGTAGAAGTCATGCTGCAGCTGTACAAAGCCCTGGTCAGACCACACCTGGAGTACTGTGAGCAGTTCTGGGCACCACACCTTAGGAAGGATATATTGGCCTCGGAGAGAGTGCAGCGTAGATTTACTAGAATGATACCTGGACTCCAAGGGTTAAATTACGAGGAGAGATTACACAAACTAGGGTTGTATTCCCTGGAATTTAGAAGGTTAAGGGGTGATTTGACCAAAGTTTTCAAGATATTAAGGGGAACTGATAGGGTAGATAGAGAGAAACTATTTCCAGTAGAAGGGGAATCTAGGACTAGGGGGCATAGTCTAAAAATTAGAGCCAGACCTCTCTGGAGTGAAGTTAGGAAACACTTCTACACACAAAGGGTGGTAGAAGTTTGGAACTCTCGTCCGCAAATGGCAATTGATGCTCGATCAATTGTTAATTTTAAATCGGAGATTGATAGATTTCTGTTAACCAAAGGTATTAAGGGATATGGGGCAAAGGCGGGTATATGGGGTTAGGTCACAGATCAGCCATGATCTCATCTCAGGCTCGAGTGGCTAAATGGTATACTCCTTGTCATAAATCGGAAGTAACAACTCAGGAAGTACTACTGGGTGGCCAGCTGGGGCGCCGTCCAGGGAGTATAAATACTCAGGCATGGGCCCACCTTGGGCAGAGACAATCTGGAAACAGGAAGCTAGTGACTGCTAACTAGACCTCCATGTTTTGTTACAAGTTGATTAAAGCCTTGCTTTATGTTCAAGTGCGTAGTGAGTCTTTATTACGTCACTCCTGTTCCTATGTTCCGATGTACTGTGAATTTTTATATGCATTTTTATTCCTACCGCTTAACTTTTGACTCCTGTAAATAAGAAGAGTTCAAAAGAACTCCTCGGCCCTTCGCCATTCCTGAGGCAGGGCAGGCCCAGCAGGCAATTTGCACCAGGTGTTTCAGCTCTGCCTCTTTTGAGGAGGAGGAGGAGGAGGAGGAGGAAGTGGGGCTTTGGCCTGAGGTTGCGGCTGGGCAGTGAGCCCAGTTCACATTGCCCATTACCCAGAGCAGAGTGAATCTGGAATGCTGATTTAAAGCAGCTGAGGGTGCTGCTGCTGCAAAAATGACACTGACAGTTGGATCAAGAGCACGTCGGTGTACGGATGAACCCACCGTCTTCAGCCTGCGTCCAAGCACATTCGGATCAGAAGTGTCCGGACAGCTGGCTCTTTGGCAAGTGTGAACTATGGAGGAGAGGTGTGTCTGGAGTCCAGAAGGCTCGGAGTACTGTAATTGTTTACCACAACAACAACAACAACAACAACTTGTATTTATATAGCGCCTTTAACGTAGTAAAACATCCCAATGCGCTACACAGGAGTATTATAAGGCAAAAAATTTGACACCGAGCCACATAAGGAGAAATTACAGCAGGTGACCAAAAACTTGGTCAAAGAGGTAGGTTTTAAGGAGCGTCTTCAAGGAGGAAAGAGAGGTAGAGGTGGACAGGTTTAGGCAGGGAATTCCAGAGCTTAGGCCCTAGGCAACAGAAGGCACGGCCACCAATGGTTGAGTGATTATAATCAGGGATGCTCAAGAGGGCAGAATTAGAGGAGCGCAGATATCTCAGGTGGTTGTGGGGCTGAAGGAGATTAGAGATAGGGAGGGGCGAGGCCATGGAGGGATTTGAAAACGAGGATGAGAATTTTGAAATCGAGGCGTTGCTTAACCGGAAGCCAATGTAGGTCAGCGAGCACGGGGCGATGGGTGAACGAGACTTGGTGCGAGTTGGGACACGGGCAGCCGAGTTTTGGATCACCTCAAGTTTACGTAGGATAGAACGTGGGAGGCCAGCCAGGAGTGCGTTGGAATAGTCAAGTCTAGAGGTAACAAAGGCATGGATGTGGGTTTCAGTAACGGATGAGCTGAGGCAAGATCGGAGATGGGCGACGTTACAGAGGTGGAAATAGGCGGTCTTAGTTATGCCTTGGATATGTAGTCGGAAACTCATTTCAGGTTCAAATATGACACCAAGTTTGCGAACAGTGTGGTTCAGCCTCAGACAGATGTTAGGGAAAGGGATGGAGTCAGTGACTAGGCAACGGAGTTTGTGGCGGGGACCGAAATAATGACTTCGGTCTTCCCAATATTTAATTGGAGAAAATCTCTGCTCTTCCAGAACTGTATGTCGGACAAGCAGTCTGACAATTTAGAAACCGTGGAGGGGTCGAGAGAAGTGGTGGTGAGGGAAAGCTGGGTGTCGTCAGCGTACATGTTTACAGGGTAAGTCATATCTTTGTGAAAGAGGTAAATTTGCCCGAGTTATGTTTGTGGCTAAGTTAGAGATTTTTTTTGTTTTCTTTCTATAATAATGCAAATTAAACATATAGAAAGAGAAGAAAGAAAGACTTGTATTTTTATAGCGCCTCTCACAACCACCGGACATTCCAAAGCACTTTACGTCCAATTAAGTACTTTTTGAAGTGTAGACACTGTTTTAATGTAGGAAACACAGTCGCCAATTTGCACTCAGCAAGTTCCCACAAACAGCAATGACTAGATAATCTGTTTTTTTTTTTGTTATGTTGATTGAGGGACACCAGGGATAAGTCCCCCCTGCTCTCTTCTTCGAAATAGTCCCATGGGATCTTTTGCATCCACCTGAGAGAGCAGACAGGGCCTCGATTTTAACATCTCATCCAAAAGACGGCACCTCCGACAGTGCAGCACTCCCTCAGCACTGCACTGGAGTGTCAGCCTAGATTTTTGTGCTCAAGTCTGTAGGGGGTGGTGGTTTGTGTCAGCTTCACCTCTGACTTCTGAGCGGTTCGAATCGCTGCCACTCCCTTGGTTCTAGACCCTGGACTTATTTGGGGGTTGTGATACAAAGGTGCAGCAGACAACTGAGTTTGATGAAAGAACTTCAATCTTTATTTAAAGGTAAGACACAAATATTGGCCCAGAAATTGATCTCGCTCTGTTCCCGCGGGGGTAAGCCTTCCCCGCGATGTCTCACCTCTCTTATGCTTTTTCTGATCCAGCTCGCACGAACTTGATGTTCCAGACATCAGCTGTGCTGGGCTTGCGTATCCCAGCGGCGTAGTGAATTCGTGCGAGCTGTGGGATCACGTGACTCAGTTAGAGCCAATGGCAGCACACCATCTTCCATTCATAAGTCTCACAGCATGGCTGTGAGACTTATGAATCTTACACCCCCCCAAAATAACAGCTAAACCTCAATTAATTTTTTTTAAAAACCATCACATTAATAAAATAAGTATAGTTAATTAAATTAACCATTTTAAATAAAAAATTAAATTTTTGAAAAAATTTTAAATCTTTTAAAAAGTTATAAAAATAAACTTACCTGTCTTTAAAGTCTATAAAAAAGATATACCTGTAAAAAAAAATTCAAAAAAATACTTAATTCACTACTTACCTTCTTAAAAGCGGGTCTTACTCCTCCTTTTTACATTTCCAAAATCTTCCCTACTTACCTGCGCGTCCAAAGCATGAAGTGCACAGCGTGCGCGCAGCCTGTAGCGCGCACGCGATGCACCCAGGCCCCGCCCCCTTTTCGGAAGAGCAATTGCCGGTTTTCAGCGCATGCGCAGGGCATGCAGAAAACCGGCAATTGGAGTGGGAATACGCGAGAGTAAGCAGTGCGTACTCTCGCGTCCCGGGATCAATTTTCGGCCCAATAACACTCTTATCACTCTAAAGGTGGGGAACACTTCGGTACAAGCGACGGAAATGACAGTAGAACAATACTGTACTTGGTAATCACCTAATTGCTCCTTTTTGATTAACTTTATCTTCACTTTCACCTTGTGCTACAACAGAGGCTATATTTGTTCACACAATACAAAAGCAAAATACTGCGGATGCTGGAAATCTGAAATAAAAACAGAAAATGCTGGTAATACTCATCAGGTCAAGCAGCATCTGTGGAGAGAGAAACAGAGTTAACGTTTCAGGTCTATGACTATCGTCAGAACTTTGAATTCTTAAAATAACGCTCTAAATATAATCCGCGGCAAAAGTAGCCAGTTCTGCTTTTGACAAGTGTTAGCAATTCTCTAATTTCTAAGACTATCACATATGTGTCTGTTGTAGCTGTATGTGGATAAACCAATGCCTGTTTGCATGCCAACAAAAACTCAAAGGGCTGGATTTTACAGGGGGTCAGTGGGCACGATCGGTGGGGGGTCGGGTGGGAAAGTGTTTTTTTCATCAGCAGTTCGGGACCCCGCTGTGAACCCGCCATCACACGCCTTTACCAAATGTCAAGTCTGTCAGCGCTGAGCAGACATGACAGCGGCAGGGGAGGCAATTAAAATCACTAGTGGCTTGTTTACAGCCACTTATCAATGGTTTTTTCCCAGCTTTTGGAATTTGACAGGTCACCCACCCGTTTCCCGCTGTACCGAGACCTTGTCTATGAAGCTGAGGAAGGGGGTCAGTGGCCATTGAATCAGCTGATGTGTTGACAGTTTCAAATGTCAAGTCAAAGCTCCCAGCTGATTGAAAAATGTTCCGTTAACCACTAGCTTCTCTAAACTGCATTTCCACCACAGATTCAGGATGCTGCAAGTCTTTACACAAGTCTCCATCCAGTCTGACCTCATTACCTCTCCCACCATTGACAGATCACTTCTGTCATCTCTACTTCACCTGCCATCTATTCCATCAGCATGGGTGCCTTTTATACTCTCTCACCTTGGTCCTCAGAATCCCACCACGATCAGCCCCAACACCCGCAGCACCAGGCACATCAGCAGCAGCAACAACACCACCAACCTTCTCCGCAATCACCTGATGCTGCACAGGACAGAGAGCATCAGCACCCGACCACATTGCTGCCCGGGAGGCCAGGGATGGCCTCACCATGACCAGATTTACTTCACTTAACACTGTATACCCTGGCTGCCACATGATGCACCAGGTTGGCACCACCCCACACCAAAACCATAAAGCATCCCTACAATGTCCAAGCCATTCCTTTCACACTCATCACCATTGCAGGGGGTACTGTTATGTCTCACCATTCACTGCAACTCACTAAGCCACTTCCAAAGGTGCACACAAATCTGTCCAAGAACGCAAAGTGTTGAAAATAAAGGTTTCAATGTTTGACTCCACATTAACAAAAACTTTACTTGAACATTGGATAAAACACCCAAGTGCCTACCCTTGTGTGTTGTTAGTTGGTATGATTGCACTCGGATGAGGGTGAGTGTGAGGGGTGGCTAGTGAGATGGGGAAGTGATAATGTAGATAGAGAGGGATGGGTGGAGGTGCAAGGTAAGTTGGTGTGAGTAAGGATGTGCAGGAGTAAGGTAGGGAAGGCAGAGTGATGGGGATGTGATGAGAGGCACAGCAGGATAAGGTTGAGTGTGGCTTTGTACTCACGTTTAGTGATCTACTGATGTAATATATGTGGGTAGAACAAATGAAGGATGGAGACAGGATGAGTTGCTTGTCCATGTGCTTTATTAGGCCAGAGTGAACTGAGCATGCTCATACTAAACCATGTGACAAACCATGTGATAATACATTACGCTGCTTTCCCCTTAAAAAAATGTACATATTCCCCTCTCAAATACAACAAAACTATGGTTCCATCTTTCCCAGCATTACATGTACCAAATAACAAAAACTCATGGCTATTTTTTTTAATTAAATACAAATGAACTACAAATCCAGTTTAATAACAGGTTTGCGGAGCCTTCCTGATCTCCTTACAAAAGGTTTTGGTGTTGAACCAATTTTCGGGCTGTTTTGTTCTGGTTCCGAACTCAAAGATGATCCTGTTTCTATCTCAGATTTGTTTGAACCTGGTGCGTCAGTTTCTGAAGTCTGAACGGAGTCAAACTCATGTATGTGTTCATGATCAAGTGGTTCAATATCATGTCTTGGTTCATCTCCAGCAGATCTACATGAACTCTTCGGATGTTGTCACCAATTTCAACCAAATTTCAACCAACCTCTACTATGGTTCCTACATCCCACTTGACTGAACTCGACTTGCCAAGGAGACTGAGAACACAAACACACTCGTTTTGTTTGAAACTGCATTCTTTCTGATTGGTGTCATAATAACGTTTCTGACTCAACTGTTTCTGTTCAACTCTTGAAGCCAAATTTGGTTGAACAAAATTCAATCATGTTCTCAATCTCCTCTTCATCAAGAGTTCTGCTGGGGTATATCCAATTGTAGTGTGTGGAGTAGTTCTGCACTTCAGCAAGAAATTTGCTTCATGCTGAGACCCAAATAACCCTGCAACACTTGCTTTTTGAGAGCTTCTTTTACTATTCTGACTGACCTTTCGGCTGCTCCATTTGAAGCTGGATGATATGGTGGAACGAGAGTGTGTTTGATACCGTTCCATTTCATGAACTCTTGGAATAGAGCAGAACAGAACTGAGGGCCATTGTCAGAAACAAGCTCTTCAGGTAAGCCATGACATGTGAAGATAGACCTCAACTCATCTATGGTACGTTCAGTTGTAGTATTTGAACCCATGTGTTTCACTTCAATCCACTTGGAGTGACTATCTACAAGTACCAGGAAATAATCATTTGCTTTCTCACAGAAGTCTACATGTACTCTCTGAAAAGGTCTACTTGGCCATGACCAGGGTTGCAGTGGAGTTTTGGGTGGTTTGTTTCTGCAATTTTGGCAAACGCTGCATTTGCTGACAAGTGATTCAAGATCGCTGTCCAGTCCAGGCCAGTAAACAAAGCTTCTTGCAATTGATTTCATACTGACAATCCCTGGGTGTTCAGTATGAATTTCGGCCAGAATCCTATCTCTCAAAGAAGTAGGTACCACCACTCTGTTTCCCCACTTGATACAACCTTGCTCACAAGACAATTCAGTACTACGGTTGTGGAATGGTTTCAACTCTGTGTCCAGACATTGCTTTCCCCTTAAAAAAAATGCATGTATTCCCCTCTCAAATACAACAAAACTATGGCCCCACCTTTCCCAGCATTACATGTACCACATAACAAAAATTCCTGGCTTTTTTTCTTTTAATTGAACTACAAAGCTTACAAATGAACTACAAATCCATTTAATAACAGGTTTGCAGAGCCTTCCTGATCTCCTTACTGAAGGTTTTGGTGTTTGTAATGTATTATCACATGGTTTGTCACATGGTTTAGTATGAGCATGCTCAGTTCGCTCTGGCCTAATAAACAAGCTCATGCAATTTGGAACTTGCAAAATCTTATCCATCGTAGCCTGGGAGATTTTGGGGGAGGACTTTACACCATACAGCAGCTTGGTGTATGAGTACAGTCCCTTGTGTGTGTTGATAGTGAGATACTGTTGACTCTCTTTGTCAACATTCAGCTGAGTGTCAGCATGCGACAGGTCAAGCTTGGAGAAAACCTTTGACCTAGAGAGTGCAGCATACAAATCTTGTGGTGTAGGTAACGGGTACTGTTCATTGTCAACCGCTTGGTTGATAGTAAATTTGTAGTCACCACACAAGCATACAGTTTTGTCTGCTTTGGGCATTACCAAATCGGGGTAGCCCATTCACTTTTGTCAGTTTTTACTAGCACTCCGTTCTCTCTCAGTTTCTCTAGCTCTTCCTCCACCTGACTTTTCAACGCATAGGGGACCAGCCTTGCCTTACAATAGACAGGCTTCGTGTTGGACTTAATGCGGCTATGCACGTCATACCCAGTGAGGCCCTCATAACTGTCTGTGAACATGCTTTTGTACTTTTTCAGCATTGTGTCGAGTCGCTTCTTTGAAACATCTACACTGAAGATGTTTTTCCAGTCTAGTTTTAACTTTCTCAACCATGAGGGTCGGCCTGTTGTAGCTCGCTACAGTAAGAGGCAGCTTTACTGACTGGCCATTGTGCTGAACTGTACATTCCATTTGTCCACATGTCTCTAGGATTTCTCCGGAGTAGGTTTTTAACTCTACGGTACTCTTTGTCAGTGGTACTTGATTAAACTTACTCTCATATGTGTCCTTACTCATGATAGAGCAGTCCGCCGCCGTGTCGATACACATATCAATATATTGCTCGTTGTTCAAAAGTTTTGTACGAAAGTCTTTCTCACGACTGCTAGCGTAGCCGCTAGTGGCATAGATACTGTAGATGCCTAGTTTCAACATCAGGTGTGTTCACTTCAATATTGTGAATTCCTCCCTTTTGTTGGTCGCTGCTTTGCATTGGCACTAGAATGGTTCTTACTTCCTGCTTTAGATCTAGCTCTGCAAGCTGTTGAAATATGGCATGGTTCCGGCAGTGAAAACACTTCACGTTTCTATATTGGCAGGACTGTGGTGAGTGATTTGCATTGCAGCGATAAAAATTCACTGAACTGCTCTCACCGACATGCTTTTGCCTTGAACTCACAACTTCAGGTTTGGCGGTGGCTTTATGACTGTAGACCTCAGCTGCACCAGTCACTCAAGTTGGACGGAGCTCCCTAGCATTCTTAGATGCCATCTCCATAGATAGGGCAATTTTGCATGCTATGTCAAACATTAGGTTCGGAGTGTTCAGTCATTTGGACTGTGTGCGCTCATCCACCAGTCCACACGCAAACTTATCTTGTAACGCACGATCCAGAAATGTGCTGAAGTTACAATACAAAGACAGGTTCTTAAGAGCTACAATGTACTCACTGATGGTTTCACTTTGTTTTTGGTTTCTGGTACCAAACTTATAGCTCTCTGCTATTTCTAACGGCTTTGTCGAAATGGTCCTCGAGTTTCTCGACAATGTCTTCAAATGATGCATCCTTTGCTTTCCCTGGTGCGAGTAGGTTTAACAACATTCCGTAGACATCTGGCCCGATCTCCATTAGAAAAATTGCTTTCTTGCGTTCACAAATTACTTTATTTTGAGCTTGACCATTCTCATCTGCACCTTCGGTCTCAATAATGTTATTGGCCTGAAAAAACATCTCCATCCGCTCAATGTAAGAACTGAATGGTTTGCGAGCTCGGTCATACATGCCGAGGCTTCCGATGAATCCCACAGGTGCGGCCATGATTGTCCCGATCCCGTCGAACAGTGACTCAGCACCCTACCTGTGTACCTGTGAGAATCAACGCCACTGTTGCTGTGTTTACATAGACGCAAAAGCACAGACGATTTTGCACAAGCATTAACAGTAAAACATCGCAAAAATTCAGTTTAAATGTCACAAATTCACCTTAACTTTTCTATACGAAGGTTGAACATTGTGTCCTTCCATGATCCCTAAAAATAGCTTTGGGATCCCATTCTCGTCGCCAAATTGTAATATATGTGGGTAGAACAAATGAAGGACAGAGACAGGATGAGTTGCTAGTCAAGGTGCTTGCTTTATTAGGCCAGAGCGAACTGAGCATGCTCATACTTAAACATGTGACAAACCATGTGATAATACATTACAACGGAGATCATTGAAACGTTTGTGGCACTGCACCCAGGTCCTCCTGACCACATCCCTGCTTGAGCCCTCCTCTGCAATGTGCAACCAGGCTGTGTTGATCTCCTAGGGATGTCTCTTCCACCCATGGGATATGGAGGAAGTCATGGGAGAGCCTGGGTGCAGCCCTCTACCTCTGTGCAGTGCTTGTCAGTATTTGCAGCATCTCAATGCTGTAGAACACTGACAGCACAAATGCCAAAAGAAAGTTGGCCATGGTCCCTTTAAGGAAACCGGCTGATGACACGTCATCAAATGACATCACCAGACCGGCTTCCTCTAATTGGCCGGGAAACGTGCTGGGTGGGTTTAACAAGCCCAATCAGGGGAAATTCATTTTGGAGGCGGGGATTGAGACAGCAGCGGGGTCGGGACCCACCACCGACGTCACCTGCCACGGACCCACCGAGGTTCATAAAATACAGCACCAATAGTCCAAAAATGTAAGATCAAGAGATAGATTTTGAGATGCAGATGTTCTGATGAAAGCTTGATTTGAATTGCGTGATAGGTTGAAATCACACGCTGTAACACGAGTAATGAAGAGAAATTCTCTGCTATTTTAATGAAGGTGTTACTAAGAAGGGAGTTTCAAACAATATGCATTAATTATTAATATTGCACAGTGCCCATTCAATCCATAAGGGTTTTGGTTGTACATTTATATCAATTTACTGAACAGGAAAACAGAAGAGCTGATGTAAGTGATATGCATGTGCAAGTTTTATAATCACCTACTTTCTGTAACTACAAACTGTGCATAGTGTGAGAAATTGGATCTGGTTGTCGGTATTTCTAAGTTCAGACTTAATTGACAACTTTTTTTTCTATCAGATTAACATTAGAAACTTTCAATATTAAACTGACAGGCAAGGAAGTGTCTAATTATTTTACAACAGAACTGATTGTTGTAACAGAGTAAGTCAGACAGAGCCATAAGGGTAGAGAAACATGTAGGAGTAAAGAGATACTGATGCCAATCAGAACAAGATGTTTGGTCCCACCTGTAGCTGGAGAATACCAAGCAGTATTGGAGATTCACCCAACCCACCCACTGGCTATGAAGGGCAATGACCCCAACTGACATGACCACTAGTATGCAGGGGTTCTTTCCGGCCCCTGTTCACAGTCCCCAGGCATAACTAAACCCAAGAAATCAGGACCAAATAAGCTACCTCAAGCTTCTGGCCTGCATTGCTCCTAGTTTACGCACAGTCCTGCCAAGAAACCTGAATGTATCAATGCATTCCTCCGACATGTACTGTGCAATCAAAATATACAATATATACATAAATGCACATTTTCATAAAATGCACGTGTGAATATACAACTAGAAGTACAATGGACTCATAAGATATATATGTGAATGTGCGATCAAATGTACAATTACTTCATGAAATATTTGTATGATTGGGTTGATGGGGCCGGGAGGCCATGACCTAGTATATTTGATTCTGTATCATTCAGTATAGTCAATCTCCTCTTTCTACTGAAATCCCAATTAAAAAGATGATGTATACCCAGATAGAATCATAGAATCACATAGCACAGAAGGAAGCTATTCAGCCCATCGTGCCTGTGCCGGCTCTTTCAAAGAGCTATCCAATTAGTTCCACTCCCCTGCTCTTTCCCCATAGCCCTGCAAACGTTTCCTCTTCAAGTTTACATCCAATTCCCTTTTGAAAGTTACTATTGAATCTGCTTCCAGCACCCTTTGAGGCAATGTATTCCAGATCACAACAGCTCGCTGTGTAAAATAAATTCTCCTCATCTCCCCGCTGGTTCTTTTGGCAATTTCCTCATGCAGGACTAACAGTTTTCCCTGAAACTCAGGAACCAGTATGCAATGGCACGTCTTTAATTAAGTTCCCTCATTACACAGCTGATTACTTCTCCCTGAAACTGATTGTTGATGTAGGGTCGGCCTTGGTTCAACAGTTCAGTGATCACCACTTTAAAATTGACTTATACGTTCCTGCTTAACAAGCAAAGGCTAAAGATTAATATTACTACAATATAAAGAGAAATCAATAGTAGTATAACATTAGTAAACTTCAGGACTGTCTGATTGACCCTTTCCTCATAGTTGGAGGTACCAGTAGCTAAGGTATTCGTATATAAGAATGATATTAAGAAATATCCCTTGAGACTAATTAATGTGTTTGCTAAGCTATTTGGAATTTGTTAGATTGTTTGTTAACTATTTTAGATGTGGAAAAACATGATCTTTCTGTCTAGTGAATACAATCAAATTCAGACACGGGCTCGACGGGCCGAATGGCCTCCTTCTGTGCTGTAACCATGCTATGATTCTATGAAATGTTTGATGTTAATTTGTAGTGGCATTTATACAAATTTCTTATCAGGGAAAGGCACAAACGAAAAGTGGAGCTTTTTCATGGAGCAATTACTGCGTGTCCTTGATAGGTATGTCCCTGTCAGGCAGGGAGGAAATGGCCGAGTGAGAGAACCATGGTTCACAAAAGAGGTTGAATGTCTAGTCAAGAGGAAAAAGGAAGCGTATGTAAGGATGAGAAAACAAGGTTCAGTTGGGTCGATTGAGGGGTACAAGGTAGCAAGGAATGAGCTAAAAAAAGAGCTTAGGAGAGCTAGGAGGGGGCATGAGAAGTCCTTGGCGGGTCGGATCAAGAAAAACCCCAAGGCTTTTTACTCTTATGTGAGACATAAAAGAATGACCAGGGTGAGGGTAGGGCCGGTCAAGGACAGTAGTGGGAACTTGTGCATGGAGTCAGAAGAGATAGGAGAGGTGATGAATGAATACTTTTCGTCAGTGTTCACCGAGGAGAGGGGCCATGTTTTTTAGGATGAGAGTGTGATAAAGGTGGATAGGCTGGAGGAGGTAGATGTTCTGAGGGAAGATGTTTTAGCAATTTTGAAGAACCTGAGGGTCGATAAGTCCCCTGGGCCAGATGGGATATATCCTAGGATTCTTTGGGAGGCAAGGGAGGAGATTGCAGAGCCTTTGGCTTTGATCTTTGGGTCCTCACTGTCCACGGGGATGGTGCCAGAGGACTGGAGAGTGGCGAATGTTGTTCCTCTCTTCAAGAAAGGAAATAGGAATGACCCTGGTAATTATAGGCCGGTTAGTCTTACTTCGGTGGTTGGTAAGATAATGGAAAAGGTCCTGAGGGATAGGATTTATGACCATTTGGAAAGAGGCAACTTAATCAGGGATAGTCAACACGGATTCGTGAAGGGTAAGTCTTGCCTAACAAATTTGATTGAATTCTTTGAGGAGGTAACTAAGTGTGTAGATGAAGGTAGAGCAGTTGATGTCGTATACATGGATTTTAGTAAGGCGTTTGATAAGGTTCCCCATGGTCGGCTCATGAAGAAAGTAAGGAGTTGTGGGATAGAGGGAAATTTGGCCGATTGGATAAGTAACTGGCTATCTCATAGAAGGCAGAGGGTGGTGGTGGATGGAAAATTTTCGGACTGGAGACCAGTTACCAGCGGTGTGCCACAGGGGTCGGTGCTGGGTCCTCTGCTGTTTGTGATTTTTATCAATGACTTGGAGGAGGGGACTGAAGGGTGGATCAGTAAATTTGCTGATGACACCAAGATTGGTGGAGTAGTGGATGAGGTGGAGGGCTGTTGTAGGCTGCAAAGAGACATTGATAGGATGCAGAGCTGGGCCGAAAAATGGCAGATGGAATTTAACCCTGATAACTGCAAGGTGATTCATTTTGGTAGGGCAAATTTGAATAAGGATTACAGGGTCAACGGCAGGGTTCTGAGGAACGTGGAGGAGCAGAGGGATCTGGGGGTTCATATCCACAGATCTCTGAAGGTTGCCACTCAAGTGGATAGAGCAGTAAAGAAGGCCTATAGTGTGTTAGCGTTTATTAACAAGGGGTTTGAGTTTAAGAACCGTGAGGTTATGCTACAACTGTACAGGACCTTGGTGAGACCACATTTGGAATATTGTGTGCAGTTCTGGTCACCTCACTATAGGAAGGACGTGGAAGCATTGGAAAGAGTGCAAAGGAGATTTACCAGGATGCTGCCTGGTTTGGGGGGGAGGTCTTATGAGGAAAGATTGAGGGAGTTAGGGCTTTTCTCTTTGGAGCGGAGGAGGATGAGAGGCGACTTAATAGAGGTTTATAAGATGATGAGGGGGATAGATAGAGTGGATGTTCAGAGACTATTTCCTCGGGTAGAGGCAGCTGTTACAAGGGGGCATAACTATAAGGTGCATGGGGGGAGATATAGAAGGGATGTCCGAGGTAGATTCTTTACCCAGAGAGTGGTTGGGGTGTGGAATGGACTGCCTGCTGTGATAGTGGAGTCGGACACTTTAGGAACTTTCAAGCGGTTATTGGATAAGCACATGGAGCACACCAGAATGATAGGGAGTGGGATAGCTTGATCTTGGTTTCGGACAATGCTCGGCACAACATTGAGGGCCGAAGGGCCTGTACTATGCTGTACTGTTCTATGTTTCTATGTTTCTTCAAGTATGAGTTTTCATTTGTAAACGTGAACCTTTACATGATTTGAAGTAAAATTCCAATTACCAAAAGAAATATATCCATTAATTAAGGGAGAAAAATTGATGGAACGCTATCTGGCACAATCACCTACAGAACACTGTGCTCAAACAGAGAAGAGGGAAGTGCTGAGCCTGATCTCTTTCTGTAACATACAGGGGGAGGAAAGGTTCCTGGGATCTATGTTCTAAAAAATAGTTACCACGCTCAAACCAACAGACTATTCAAACTTTTGAAACTTTAAACTAAGTTGAGCGGCCGCTAAAAGCAGCAATGTCTACAAAATGTCTACAAGGACTGAGAAAGATGTAGATTCAAAGCTCGAATTAGTCCACCTGTCTGTTGAAAAAAAAAGCAAAGGAAGGCGCATATCAGCGAAAAGTGCTGAAACTGGAGGCTGCAGAGGGACACCACAAACGTGAGGAGGATAAGGTACGTTGCAAATTGGAAGAGGAGAGGAAACACCATGAGCCGGAGGAGGAAAAGGATATGCCGCAAATTTGAAGCCTTTGATACTGGTGAGAAGGAGCACCAGTGCAGATTCCATGCAGAGGAACAGGAAAAATCACTGGAGGCTCTCTGCAAACATGAGTGCAGCATCAACAAGATTCTTTTTTATATATTCGTTCCTGGGATGTGGGCGTCGCTGGTAAGGCCAGCATTTATTGCCCATCCCTAATTGCCTTTGAGAAGGTGGTGGTGAGCCACCTTCTTGAACCGCTGCAGTCCATGTGGTGAAGGTACTCCCACAGCACTATTAGGAAGGGAGTTCCAGGATTTTGAACCAGCGACGATGAAGGAACGGCGATATATTTCCAAGTCAGGATGGTGTGTGACTTGGAGGGGAACTTGGAGGTGATGGTGTTCCCATACGCCTGCTGCCCTTGTCCTTCTAGGTGGTAGAGGTCCCTCTTGGGGCACTACCGGTGAATTTCAGCTGCGGGGACACTAAATGTAGCGCCCCGGCGAAGTTAGCGCCCCAAAGGGAGCGCGACCCAATTTTTCCCCCGTAATCTCTTGCTGATTTTTAATTAAAAGAAATTTTTCACAGATTCATTGGGTTTTGTGTTGTCTGCTCGACGGGTCTGAACTTTGGAAACTGTTGGACGGGGCAAGGGGCCATTTCCGCACGTCTTACATTTGTCCATGTTTGGACCAAGGCTGTAATGAGGTCTGGAGCCGAGTGGTCCTGGCGGAACCCA
Organism: Squalus acanthias; assembly: GCA_030390025.1. NCBI lineage: Eukaryota > Metazoa > Chordata > Chondrichthyes > Squaliformes > Squalidae > Squalus > Squalus acanthias. Next base: position 150,645,336 of record CM059429.1, read on the forward strand.
AACTGAGCATCGGTGAGCAGGTTATTGGTGAGTAAGTGCTGCTTGATAGCACTGTCGACGACACCTTCCATCACGTTGCTGATGGGGCGGTAATTGGCTGGATTGGATTTGTCCTGCTTTTTGTGGACAGGACATACCTGGGGAATTTTCCACGTTGTCGGGTGTTGTAGCTATATTGGAACATCTTGGCTAGAGGCGCGGCTAGTTCTGGAGCACAAATCTTCAGCACAACAGCCAGGATGTTGTCGGGGCCCATTGCCTTTTTCACAAATATTGAATCCAAAAAGAGGGAGCGATGTGACAAAAATTAACCACTTCTCTCTATGGCGTATCATGGGATTGACTTCTTTTTTCTGTCGCAGGATATTCGGGATTAAAAAACAGATTCACTCAGAAAATTGCTCAGCTTGTTTTGATGCACCAAGCCCCAAAATATAGCAAGATCCTGGACAGGATCACTGGCATAAGGTTGGCAGGGCGGACTTGGCTCCCACCCAGCTGATCTGCCACCAATCCAGGGTCACGCTAACGTAATTCTTTTGAGGGCAAGCTCCTGGCAGTATTTCCATCTGCTCTGAGGAGCTCACTACTGGGTGGGACAGGGAAAGTGGGGTGGGTTCAAAATGGCTGCTGCTGCCGGAGACGGATGCCTGCAGTAGCTTAAAGGGGTAGGCAGCCTTTGATTTAACACAATGTTTGCTGCCTCTGATATGTAACTAAAGTGGCAGTAAAGAAAAGGAAAACCTTACCTTTTATGTTTGGTCAGATATCTGAGGATGGTCACCAAACCACTTAATTCAAGTACAAGCATCTTGTGGATTTTGGTTGACTATGTTTGACAGTTCTATTTAAGAGACATCTATTGAAATATCTTTGGCCCTTGGCGGGAGTTAGATTCCTCCAAGACTGGATGTTGGATTAAATGCCGTTTATGCCGGATTCTTGTGGGGTTTCTGCGGATTTTCAGCCAAAGAAACGGTAGACGAGCAGGAGAACCCCCTGGTAATTCACCCTCATTGTATTTTATACCTCTAATCATAAAGGAAAAATAGAAACAACTGTAAGGTGAAATATTATTGTTTAAAACGATTTAGAAAAAAAAGCTGAGTAAAGCAGAGTGGAGTAACCTGGTTAAAGTAACGTAAATGTTATTATATCTGGGACTTTTTGCCAGTTCTGTATTTTTTTGGCAGTGATGGACAGGCTTCATTGAAACCAGTTTGTTAGTAAAAAGAGTTGTTTTAATCAGGCCCTGCTGACTTATTTGTCTAATTGTGAGAGCGAGAGAGATAAAGAGACATGGTTGCAAAAGCATAATTCTGACTCATTATGAGCGACACCACAGGAGATCTAGTAATATATAAAATAAACTTACATTTTTCTTACATTAGCAATAGCAGATAAATGAGGAAAAGAGGATGTGTTTGTAGAAGACAAAGCACTAAGGAAAAACTAGGACCTTTTAAGGAGAGAAAGATATGATTCAAATTTAAATAATCTTTGCTTGTCATTATTCATGGCATTCTGTAATTTTGTAAATAGGCTGTCAGTGAATTCCTCAGGGAGTTTGAAGGAAATGGAAATCAGCAATGAAATGATTATCAAGAAATGTAAGCAATTGAAAATTTATAAAGTGGTTGGGTATGATGGAGAACATTGAGATCCGTAAGGAATTGAAAGTGGCATTTGAGGAGGGTACTTTGTCTGAAAATTTTCATCGTGTCTTGGAAACCAGTTAATGCCAGGAAGATTAGGAAATAGATAACGTTAATTCCAATTTTTAAGGAAGGCCAGAGTGTGTACTTGGGAATTGCAGCCAATTCTGGACTTAATTATAACGGAAGCAATTTAAGATTATCCAGTGGAATCATAGGTAAGTGAAAGGCAGCATAGATTCATCAATAGGACATTGTTATGTTCTGGGGTCTTTTCTGCCCTTACACTCGATTTTTCCACTTCTGCATTTACTTGAAGTGAGCAAAACTTGGACATTTGCAAGTAACCCAAAGTATTTTAATTCCAGTCTCTAATTCAGAACTCATCCCTAGTATCTAGCGTCAAAGCTCAATGGGAAATAATTCAAACATGTACTTTACCTGGGGGATATTTGTCTTGGAATTGCCGTACTATATACAGAAGTAAACTTCAATAGCTGGTATCAGAATAAATAGACAATAAAGTAAGTAAAAGGAAAAGCAGCAAGAAATTCTGTCTTCTCCCAAACATATTCCAGGGAATATCTGCGCTCCTCTAATTCTGCCCTCTTGAGCATCCCTGATTATAATCGCTCAACCTTTGGTGGCCGTGCCTTCTGTTGCCTAGGCCCTATGCTCTGGAATTCCCTGCCTAAACCTGTCCACCTCGCTTCCTCTCTTTCCTCCTTTAAGATGCTCCTTAAAACCTACCTCTTTGACCAAGTTTTTGGTCACCTGCCCTAATTTATCCTTATGTGGATCGGTGTCAAATTTTTTGTCTTAAAATACTCCTGTGCAGCGCCTTGGGACGTTTTACTACGTTAAAGGCGCTATATAAATACAAGTTGTTGTTGTTGTTATCATGCTGGGTTTATTACATTGCAATTCACAAGTACGTAAAGCCTAATGCTTATACACCCTTCTCATGAATGAAAAGAATAGTATATTATCAACTGTATATAAAGGTGGGATTTGTATAGAGAACACAGTACATGGAAATGTATGGGGGCAAATAAGAACTTTTAAAAAATGCACTGATTTTTTATTCATCAGACTTGAATACAAATAGATTTTAATGAACCAGCCAACAATCCAGATTTACTTGTGACCGACTGAATTTCAAGATAAGAAAATTCAATTTCCTACATTACAACAGTGACTACACTTCAAAAATACTTAATTGGCTGTGAAGCGCTTTGGGAGGTCCTGAGGTCGTGAAAGGCGCTATATAAATGCAAGTCTTTCTTTCTTCGTGTGCTTCCAGAAAACAGAGATCCCACATCAGCATGGTGATTAGTACCATAAATGAGCACTAGAAAATATTACTAGTGATCTGTATTCTCAAACATTTTCAGGTCACATTACTCTTCCTGAATCTGAAGAAACATGATGTGGAGATGCCGGTGTTGGACTGGGGTGGACAAAAATGAGAAGTCGCACAACACCAGGTTATAGTCCAACAGATTTATTTGAAATTACGAGCTTTCGGAGCGCTGCTCCTTCGTCAGGTACAGTGAGGGAATACAAATCGATTACAAAGTATATATAGACAGAGAACAATGTGTCTGCAGAGATACAATCCGTCAGGGAGGCATTACATCAAAGACACAGCAGAATACAGCTAAGACAATGAGGTGGGTCACAGGGGGTCCAACGTGTCAAATGCTGCAGTCTGCAGTTAACATGAAGAAACATGATAGAGTGTCAGGCATTTAATTAAACAACCTAAAGGATACCTATGAAATTCAAAACTGTTTTGGTGGACACTCTCGATAGCTCAGTAGATAAGTGAGCACTGTGGTACTGACTCACATAAACCTGAAACCACTGAAGTTCCCTCTTTAGTCTGTGCCGAGTTCACTAATCCCTACTGGAGTGGGACTGGGGCATTATAATTGGTCCCAGTGTTTCTGGACTAAGGAAAAAAATAGCCAGCATTTTCAATCCTGGTTGCTGGAAAATGCCTGTCGGTGGATATCAAGTGAGACTAAGATCAGTCATAGCTTAATGTTTTTGGCAGTTGAATAGCCTACTGATATTCATTGTCCAGATTTGAACATGAAGCATGGACACTTGGATGAGTTACTGGAATGTTGATGGTATCATGGAACCTTGCGTAAATCATTGCCTTCAGGAGAAAATAGTTTGAACAGCGTGAATCAAACAGAATTCCCCTCATCGCAAATTTTGGTTAAAATTTTTTTAACAGGTATTTGTTTTAACATAAGAACATAAGGGGGGAGAAATTTGGTTGCTTTGCGCCTCCCGTTACGGGGCGCAAAGCAACTAGCGCCCGGGCGCAGCGCCGCCAACGCCTCCCGCAAAATTCAGTGAGAGGTTAGCGGCGGCGGTAACTGTTAGCGCCCCACGGCACTGCGCCGCCGGCGATGACATCATCGCCATGCGCAGTGCCCCGCTCGCGCCCCGGCCGCGATCTTCGGTAGCGGCCCCTGACTTACCGCCGGACACTATGTCCGACGGGGTAAGGGGGGCCTACCTGCGGCCGGGGCGCCGCTAATTAAAGGGGAGGTGCCGGGTGGCCATTTTTGTTGCTGGCCACCTGCCAGCACCTGCCTCCGATGCCGTCCCCGGCCTCCTGACCCGCCCCCCCCCCCACCGCGGAGAAGGGGAGGAAGGCCTGCAATACCGTAGCATGATGTGCTGCAGCGCCGTAGCGCCGCGATATTCCCTCGCAGTGCCCTAAGAGGGAGGCGGGGCGCTTCCAGTAGCACCCCGCTTCCCTCTTGGGGCGCTACTGATGAATTTCGGCCACAGGGCCGCTAATTTTTTTGGGGTGCGACTCAATTTCTCCCCCACGAAGTAATAGAATCATGGGGGGAAAATTTGGTTGATTAGCGCCTCCCGTTAGCGCCCTAAGAGGGCGCTAATGGGGCACAAAGCAACTAGCGCCCGAGCATGGCGATGTTTGCGCCGCTCGCAAAATTGACGACATTTTGCGGCGGCACTAAACACTACCACCACGATCTCCTGCGCCCACAGATCGTGACATCAGTCGAGCGTGCAATGCCCCGGTAGCGCCCCGGACTGGATATTGAGTGGCGCCCCCTGCCTTTCTGCCTGCCACTAGCAACGACAGGTTGAGGGGAATGTTTTGCAGTCGGGAAGGGGCTGGGGGAGCGCTATTTAAAGGCAGCCACTTCCTGCCTTTTCTTGTCGGCAAAATTTTTGGTACACACAGGTTGAGAGGGAGAGAGACGTCTGGAAAGATTGGACGCTGTCCTAAGGAGTTTTGGCCCTCAGCATCGCTTTTGAGGTTCCTAAGTGCCGAGCTCTTTCCCTGGGCCTATCCATTGGTGTTTCTAGCACAATTGATGTATAGGTCTCTCCAGGTCAAGATTCAAGGCTGCAATGAGCAGAGTGTGGCTGGATAGCAACATCGACCCTCCCCTTTAAGAACTGGCCGGCGCCGGTCTGTCTGTGTTCCATTGCTAACTGACATCACCTGAGCTTCGCCAGTGCTATGAGGTAGCGCCTTGCTCCTCAGCATTAGCGCCTTAAGAGAGGTGTGTAGCGCCTGATTTAGCGCTCAAATCACCTCCGGGGCGATAGAGGCCAAGTTTGCAGTCGGAGGCGATAATTAGCGCCGGGCACTAAACTTGGCGCACCGCCAACAATAGCACCCCAAATGGGGTGATACCGAATTTCTCCCTCATAGAGTCATAACCACACAGAAGGAGGCCATTCGGCCCATCGAGTCTGTGCCAGCTCTCTGTAGAGCAATCCAGTCAGTCCCATTCCCCGCTCTATCCCCGTAGCCCTGCAAGTTTATTTCCCTCAAGTGCCTATCCAGTCTCCCCTTGAAAACATTGAGTGTCTCTGCTTCCACCACTTCCATCGGCAGTGAGTTCCAGGTCCTCACCACTCGCTGCGTAAAAAAGTTTTTCCTCACATCCCCCCTGTATCTCTTGCCCAAAACCTTAAATCTGTGTCCCCTGTTCCTTGTACCATCAACTAGTGGGAACAGCCTTTCCCCACATAGCCAATCCAAACCCGTCATAATCTTGTACACCTCTATCAAATCACCCCTCAACCTCCTTTGCTCTAATGAAAGCAAATCCAGCTTCTGCAACCTGTCCTTGTAGCTAAGATCCCCCATCCCCGGAACCATTCTGGTAAATCTCCTCTGCACCCTCTCAAGGGCCTTCACATCCTTCCTAAAATGTGGTGACCAGAACTGGACGCAATACTCCAGTTGTGGCCTAACCAGCGCTTTATAAAGGTTCAGCATAATTTCTCTACTTTTGTACTCAATACCTCTATTTATGAAGCCCAAGATCCCATATGCTTTGTTAACCACTCTCTCAATATGTCCTGCCACCTTCAGGGACCTATGCACATTAACTCCCAGGTCCCTCTGTCCCTGCACACTCTTTAAAACTGTGCCATTAAGTGTTTATTGCCTCTCCCTGTTCCTTCTGCCAAAATGCATCACCTCACACTTCTCTGTATTAATTTCCATCTGCCACTTGTCTGCCCATTCTGCTAGCCTTTCTATGTCCTGTTGCAGTCGATTGATGTCATCATCACTGTTTGCCACACCCCCAAGTTTGGCGTCATCGGCAAATTTAGAAATTCTATTCTATTCCAATATCCAGGTCATTTATATATATCAAAAAAGCAGTGGCCCCAGCACTGACCCTTGGGGAACACCACTGTCTACCATCTTCCAGTCTGAAAAACAGCCATTTACCACAACTTGCTGTTTTCTGTCCTTAAGCCAATTCCTTATCCAAGCTGCCACTGACCCACCTACTCCATAAGCCTCAATTTTGTTAACCAGCCTTCTATGTGGTACTTTGTCAAACGCCTTCCGAAAATCCATGTAGACAACATCCATTGCATTCCCTTCATCAATCCTCTCTGTTACTTCATCAAAAAATTCAATTAGATTAGTGAAACACGATCTGCCTTTTACAAATCCGTGTTGGCTCTCCTTAATTAGCTTAAACTTCTCCAAATGCCCGTTAATTTTTTCCTTGATTATTGTTTCTAAAACTTTACCCACCACTGATGTTAAACTGACCAGCTTGTAGTTACTAGGATTGTCCTTACACCCTTTCTTGAACAATGGTGTCACATTTGCCACTTTCCAATCCTCAGGCACCCCCCCCACATCTAGGGAAGATTGGAAAATTATGGCAAGCCCTTCCGCTATCTCCTCCCCCAATTCCCTTAGCTACCTGAGATGCAGTCCATCTGGACCAGGCAACTTATCCACTCTAAGCATACCCAGCCTTTCTAGTATATCCTGTCGATCAATTTTCACCCCTTCCATTGCTTCTACCTTTTCCACTTCTATCGATATTTTGTCAGCATCCACCTCCTTAGTAAACACTCATTGAGTATTCTAGCCTTGCCCTGCGCCTCTAAGCATATACCACCTCCTTTATCTCTAATAGGCCCCACCCCACCTCTTACTACTCGCTTACTGTTTACATGCTGGTAGAAGATTTTTGGGTTCCACCATTCTACTCTCATATTCTCTCTTTGCCAATCTTATTTTTATCTTCACATTCCCTCTCAACTTATTGTATTTGGTCTGGTTCTCCCCTGAAGAATTCACCTGACATACATCATACACCTTTTTTTGTTTCATCATCTTCTCTATCTCCCTTGTCATCCAAGGAGCCCTTGCTTTGGTTCCCTTACCCTTCCCTCTTGTTGGAATGTACCTAGCCAGTACTTGGAACATCTCCTTCTTAAAGATCACCCATTGTTCTGTTACAGTTTTTCCTGTCAGTCTTTGGTTCCATTTTACCCTGGCTAGATCCTTTTGCATCCCATTGAAATTAGCCCTATTCCAGTTTAGAAGTCCCACTCTAGATTGTTCCTTGCTCCTCTCCATTGCTAATCTAAATCTTACGATACGATGATTACTCGTACCCAAGTGTTCTCCCACAGACACTTGGTCGACCTGGTCCACCTCATTCCCCAGTACCAGATCCAGCAATGCCTCCTTCCTAGTTGGGCCAAGAACATATTGGTCAGGGAAATTCTCCTGAACACAATTCAGGAATTCCTCCCCCTCCTTTCCCTTTACCCTACCATTATCCCAATCAATATTTGGGTAATTAAAGTCCCCCAATATCACCACTCTATAGCTCTTGCATACCTCTGCGATTTCCCTGCAGATTTGCTCCTGTACCTCCCTCTCACTATTTGGAGGCCTATAGAATACCCCCTAGTCTTGTCCTTGTAGCTAAGATCGCCCATCCCCGGAACCATTCTGGTAAATCTCCTCTGCACCCTCTCAAGGAACTTCACATCCTTCCTAAAGTGTGGTGACCAGAATTCAACGCAATATTCAAGTTGTGCCCTAACCAGCACTTTATAAAGGTTCAGCATAACTTCTCTACTTTTGTACTCAATACCTCTATTTATGAAACCCAAGATCCCATATGCTTTGCTAACCACTCTCAATATGTCCTGCCACCTTCAGGGACCTATGCACATTAACTCCCAGGTCCCAAGTAGGAGCAGGAGTAGGTCATTCGGCCCCTCGAGCCTGCTCCGCCATTCAATAAGATCATGACTGATCTGGTCTTGGCCTCAACTCCACTTTCCTGCCCACTCCCCATAACCCTTGACTCCCTTATCGTTCAAAAATCTGTCTATCTCCACCTTAAATATATTCAATGACCCAGCCTCCACAGCTCTCTGGGGAAAAGAATTCCACAGATTCACGACCCTCTGAGAGAAGAAATTCCTCCTCATCTCTGTTTTAAATGGGTGACACCTTATTCTGAAACTATGCCCCCTAGTTCTCTGCATCTAACCTGTCAAGCCCCTTCAGCATCTTATATGTTTTAATAAGATCACCTCTCATTCTTCTAAACTCCAATGAGTATAGGCCCAACCTGCTCATCCTTTCTTCATAAGACAACCACTTCATCTCAGGAATCAACCTAGTAAACCTTCTCTGAACTGCCTCCAATGCAAGTATATCCCTCCTTAAATAAGGAGACCAAAATTGTACGCAGTACTCCAGGTGTGGTCTCACCAACGCCCTGTACAGTTGTAGTAAGACTTCCCTACTTTTATACTCCATCCCCCTTGCAATAAAGGCCAACATTCCATTTGCCTTCCTAATTACTTGCTGTACCTGCATGCTAACTTTTCGTGTTTCATGTACAATGACCCCCAGATCCCACTGTACCGCAGAATTTTGTAGTCTCTCCCCATTTAAATAATAATTCGCTTTTTTATTTTTCCTACCAAAGTGGATAACCTCACATTTTCCCACATTATACTTCATCTGCCAAATTTTTGCCCACTCACTTAACCTACCTATATCCCTTTGCAGATTCTTTGTGTCCTCTTCACAACTTGCTTTCCGACCTATCTTTGTATCATCAGCAAATTTGGCTACATTTCACTCGGTCCCTTCATCCAAGTCATTAATATAGATTGTAAACAGCTGAGGCCCCAGCACTGATCCCTGTGGCACCCAACTAGTTACAGTTTGCCAATCTGAAAATGACCCATTTATCCCGACTCTCTGTTTCCTGTTAGTTAACCAATCCTCTACCCATGCTAATATATTACCCCCAACACCGTGAGCTCTTATCTTGTGCAGTAACCTTTTATGTGGCACCTTGTCGAATTTAAAAAGCATTATGTCGGCCATTTTGTTGTACAGTGGTAGTTCTGCTAAGTGTGATACTAACAGGAAGTGGAGACCTGTCAGTGGAGAAAATTTACAGCTTCTATGCTATTACATTTAGTCTGTATCCGAATTGATTTTTAATTGAAGGGCCAAGGCGTATAGTACAGAATGCCATCAATGTTGAAAACAGTAAAGGAGAAGATAAGGCAAATCAGGAAGTAGTGAATAAATGATACCAAGCTTGAGTTTTAAAAGATTGTAGGAGGAAACAAAAACCGAGGAAGTAAGGAGTTTCATAGTTTACAGGTCCTGGGAAAGAATGTCAGAATTGAAGATTGACATAGAAATTGCAACACAAACCCAATCTATGCTGCTGTTCATCGTCCACACCAGCAATAGTCCTAATTCCATGTGTCTGCCTTGTCCCTGGGTCCCTTTATCTCACTGTCCTTCAACCACCTGTCTATCCTATTCTTAACTGTAGACATGGCCTCTGCTTCATGCCAAAGCCACACAGCCCTATGTGTAAAATTGTTTCTCCTGCTCTCTGCCCGACATGTCTTACATTTAATCATATTTCGTTGTCCCCTCATTTTAGATGCTTCAACCATTGGAATCAGCGTGTTTCTATCTACTCTATCCTTCATAATTATAAATATCTCAATCAAGTCACCCCATAATCCGTGTGAAGAGTCTTGATTTGAGCATACGCTGGCTAACAATGTTCATTGAGAGAGAAGGGTCAATAATACCTCTGCAGAATGGTAGTCCACAATTGCTGATATTTGAGAATTTAACAAAGGGGGATCATGTTTATTCAAATGCACTAGACTGCTTGTAGAGGCTGTTTTGACTGCTGCACCAGTGCAAACATTCGCTGAGTGTTTCTTTTTTATATAACAGCATAAAGGATATACATAAACAATAAAGGTTGGATTCTTATGAATATAATTTGTATTCAGGTGAACTAACTAAAGATCAAGTGACAAAGTAATGAGCCAGTTTCATAAGTTATGTATCCGGAGGAAATTCACTGGCCCTGAAATTATGGCTCCGATATTAATGAGGAGGTGGGGAGAGTGCAGGGGAAACCGAAATCGGCCAAAGACCCCGGCAAGGTCGGGGATGTGGCGGCCCTGCCGATTTTAATGGCAGGGCCTCATTAACATATTGCAGGGCCGCCTCCCACCCGGCAGCCGGCTGAGTGGACAGCCTGGCTGGCAGGCAGGGAACAGCACCAGCGGCAGGAGGCCGCAAGGCTCCCCGGCATTGGGGAAGGGAACTCCGGTCAGCAATTGGGACGGCAGAGGATGTTGGGGTGGGGGGAGCGGGGCTGGTGGGGGGAGGTCAGCAATCGGGAGTGGGCGGAGGTCGGCAATCAGGAGGGCTAGGGCAATATAGGAACAGAAGTGGGCCATTCAGCCCCTCGAGCCTGTTCTGCCATTCAATGAGATCATGGCTGATGTGTACATTAACTCCATCCACCTGCTTTGGCTCCATATCCTTTTATACACTTGTCTAGCAAAAATCCATCAATCGCAGATTTAAAATTATTAACTTAGCTAGTATCTACTGCTTTTTGTGGGAGAGAGTTCCACACTTCTGCCACCCTTTGTGAAGAAATGTTTCCTAACTTCTCTCCTGAATGGCCTGCTCTGATTTTAAGGTTATGTCCCCTTGTCCTAGACTCCCCCACCAGCAGAAAATGTTTCTCTCTATCTACCCTATCAATTCCTTTCAAAATCCTAAAAACCTCAATCATATCACCCCAGGGAATACAAGCCTAGTTTATGTAATCTCTCCTCATAATCTGTCCCAAGGAGCCCTGGTAACATTCTGGTGAATTTGCACTGCACTTCTTCCAAGGCCAATATATCCTTTCCAAGGTGCGGTGCCCGGAACTGTAAGCAATACTCCAGTTGGGGTCTAGCCTGGGCTTTGTAGAGCTGTAGCAAAACTTCCTCCTTAACATTCCATTAGCATTTTTGATTATTTTTTGTACCTGACTACTGTACTACATTTTAGTGGTCTGTGTACATGGACCCCCAAATCTCGTTGGACCTCCGCTGTTCCTAGCGTTTCACCATTTAAATAACACTCGAGTCTATCCTTTTCTGGTCCAGAATGAATGAACTCACGTTTAACTGCGTTGAAATCTATTTGCCACAGTTTTGCCCACTCACTTAATCTATCAATGGGCTGAACTTTTACCTTTCTGTTGGGTTGGGTGCGGGGGCAGGGGCGGGGGGGTGGTTGGGGTGGGGCCGTGGAGTGGGTAAGTATCCCGGACATTCTATCAGCGCGTTCTGCAGTGGCTTTTTAACAAAGTGTAGGCAAAATGGACTTGCCTATTCAGACTCGGCTGGCATGAATGGTGAGGACAAGGATACTCGCTTAGTAAGCCAGAACAGTTTATTAAACACACGCAACGTGCATTAAACAAACTTGGACAGCAATTAATTGGTTAGAACACAGGTTTTACTTCCCGTACAACCAAGGACGACGGAGGGCGTGCTGGGCCTGTTCGGTTGGTCGTCTCTCTTCTGTCTTCTCCGGAGTCAATCAGGGGTCTCAAAGTTATCTTTTTTATACCTTTTCCAATGCATGATCACCACGTTCTTGATCCTAATTTCATTAGCGGTTGGCTGGAGCTCGGCATGTCCAGCTGATGATTGGTTTACCTCACTCCAACCTCATGACCTGGTCTCATCTTCCTTGGCTGTCTTACAGCCCTGTGTTGGTTGTTCGAGTCAGCACCAGCCTCCGCCTCTACTATCCTGGTGGTTATCGGAGGAGAACCTTCTGTTTCCTTACAATAACAATGTTACACAGTACTTCTACAAACTCAGCAGGTCCCTAACAAATTTATCTTGTCAGACTGTAAGACTGACCTTGTGATTGTTACATACAGAGAAAAAGAATGGGCTAACAAAAACAACTACAATGGCTCATTTAATACAGTTATTAACCCTTTACAAAAGCCACTGCAATTGAATCAGTCATGCGGCTTTCCCGGCCAATTAACTGGAGCAGGTCTGATGATGTCACAGATGAGTCGACTTCAGCTCAGCTATTTAAAGGAGCATTGCACAGATGACAGTTGAAAGTTGGTGGAGGTGCAGAAGAGGTTGGTGGGGGCGGAAATGAATTGCTGTCAGACTTAGCTCGTTGTTGGAATACAAAGTTATAAAGATTGTTAATCAAAAATGCAGGCTCAGCGCCAAAAAGCTGCCCCCAGATTTAGTGATGCTGCCCTGGAATGAAATGAATGCGGGAGGCTCAGGCGGTAAGTCTGGTCAGAGACTCCTGCACTTGTTGCTGAAGTTCCAGCACCGCTCTCTTTCTGGATGGCCCCAGAGGCACAGCATCTACATGCAACTGAGCAGAGCTAGGAGCGTCCTGCGGCCTCCGACGAGGACTCTCCACTGCTGTCCCTGTCTCCACCATCTGCTGATGCTCACTTGTGTGCTGTGATACACCAGGTGACAACACTAAGGCACCGAAGGCCCCACCGAGGTGTGTGTATCTGTGCTGGTGCTGGGTGCGCTGAGTCCTGGTGACGCTGCTCCCTCAGAGGCTGCGGGTTCGTCTGAGGAGTCTTCCGGCTCTTCCTCCTGGACAGTGGGGAGGAGGGCTCTCGATGGTCCTGTGGGAGAGTAAATGCATGAGTTAGACATCTGATTTTTAGGTAGCAGACACATCCTATTGTGCAGATGATCCAAAGTCAATCTCTATGAGCATCATATGCCATTGCAGTCAATCATGAAATCTAAATGTGAGGGTTGAAAATCTATTCTGTCACCAGCTTTGTCTAGTGCTCCCGTCTCTCCGTCCCCCACTTCCAGCTCCTCGCCACCTCCCACGATCTTGTGCACAGTCTCCTCAGCACTTTTCAATATCGCCAAGGATGGAAGCCCTCCTCCTGTCTTCGCTCTCTCCCTCTTATAGTGGGCTATCTTTTCCTGCACGGAGGGACACAAGTGGAGTTTCAGCAAGAGTGATGGAGTGACTGTGAAGAATCCATAACATAGATGCTTAGAGGGAGACCAAGGTGGAGTGAGGTGCCAAGAGGAAGCTGCCTCCCTGTGCGTTGTTAGTTGTTGTCATTGCATAACAGTGAGAGCGAGTGTGAGAGGTGCATAGTCGGATGGGGAAGTGATTCTGTACATAGAGAGAGAGATGGATAGCTAAGGGTGTAAGGGAAGTAATGGTAAGGTGGGATGTGGAGGAGCAGGCTGACAATGCACAGTGCTGGCGATGAGAAGAGAAGGGAAGCAGATTGAAGGTAAGTGTGATGTGATACTCACTTTTGCTGATCGCAGAAGATCATTAAACCGTTTCCTGCACTGGACCCAGGTGCGTGAACAAACGGACCGAGCGCTGACCTCCTCAGCAATGCGCAGCCAGGCTGCCTTTGTTTGCTGAGGAATCTTCCTCCGGCCATCGGGAGGGAACAGAATCTCCCTGCGCCCTCTTACTCCCTCCACAAGAGCTTGGAGGGAGTCCTCATTAAAACGTGGAGCAGCCTTCGGTTTTGCACCACTCATTGTTGCCTTGGCACATTCAAAGACCAGCAGAAATGATAAATGAAAGGCTGAGGCTGCACGGGCCCCTTAAACACAACTGCAGCAATGACGTCATCAGAGGCGACTAACAGACCCGATCCCAGTCATTGGACCGGCCAGTGCGCACGACGGCACTTAATAGGCCAATTAAATTAAAATTTCAAATCGGGAGCGGCTGAAACCTGCAGCGGGACCGGACCCCGCCCACCAGGCAACCCGCCTCCATTAAATTCGCAGCCAAAGTGATTATTCAATAAGTCTGCCATTTCCTTATTTTCATGTGCAATATTATCCCCATCTATTTTTAAAAGGTCCATATTACCTTCGACTACCCTTTTTCCTCTAATATAATTGTAAAAACTTTTTTGTTTTAATCTTGATATCCCTCACAAGTTTCTATTCATATTCCCTTTTTGCAGCTCTTACTATCTGTTTTGTCTTCCTTTGCTGGGGTAGGCATGCAATCGGGAGGGCTGAGGGGAGGTTTGAGATTGGTCCTGTGGGTGGGGTCAGGGGGTGGTTCCACCAAGACCGGGAGAACCCCCATGGAATTTCAGGACCCTACTGTTTATCTCTGACAAATGCTGATTTGGTTACGACACTGACCAACAGATCCAAAAACTAAGACAACAGGTTTTTTTTTTAAATTTTAGCATATTTACATTGACTTAAGAGTCAACTGTTGTCATGAGAGCCAATGATTTCTAAATTAAACGCCAAGAACTGCGATCACGTCCGATGGTGATACATCTATAATAAACTTCAATCATCATAAATTCTCTGTGGCTCTCTGACACTCACTTCACAGAAGAGCTGCGTATTTAAATTCTTATTATTGGCAAGTGGTGATGATGAGACAAAAAATCAATGGGCTTAAAATGTTCTGACAATCTCGCAGCTTCCTGTTTACTGTACTTGAATTTTTGCACCTGCAATCGAAGATCATTGAGAATCTTATGAATTATTTTATTCCCACTAAAACGACATGACAGCTGATTGGCAATTTATTTAAAAAATAATGTCTGATACCGTCTTGATAACAATTCCCCTTATAAAGCAAGAAATACCTTTGTGTCGTTCGAAAAAAGTTGGCAAATTGCCTTTTATACTACAAATATAAAGAGAAATGTGTTGTCTGAAATTGGTTGTGGTACCAAAGCTTGTGTTATCCCATGAACTAACAAGGGGCCAGTGTATTCATCCATTCAATAATCATTTTAGTGAAAAGATAGATGTGAACAAAAAGGGCTGTAAAAATGGGAGGAAGCGCAGACTCTTTGTCTGTCTGTATGTGCTGCTCCTCTGAAAAATAAGTGAAAAAGGGACCTTGAAAAGGAAATAGAAAAATAATTTTTGTTTCTTAAGGGGGAAAAATTCAGTTGGTTGCGCCTCCCGTTAGCGCCTTAAAGGGCGCTAATGGGGCGCAAAGCATCTAACGCCCGGGCGCGGCGATGTTTGCGCCGCTCGCGAAATTAACTAGACATTTTGCGGCGGCACTAAACACTACCGCCACGATCTCCTGCGCCGGCAGATCGTGACGTCAGTCGAGTTCGCAGCGCCCCGGTATCGCCCCGGAGCGGATATTGAGTGGCGCCCCCTGCCTTACCGCCTGCCGCTAGCAACGACAGGTTGAGGGGAGCGTTTCTGCAGTCAGGAAGGGACTGGGGGAGCGCTATTTAAAGGCGACCGCTTCCTGCCTTTTATTGTTGGTGACATTTTTGAACCACGCATTCTGAGAGAGAGAGAGAGAGAGAGACTTCTGGAGAGATTCAACGGTGTGTGAAGTACTTTTGGGTACTGAGCAGCACTTTGCAGGTTCATTTTGATTTGCCCTTCCTTGTATCGAAGAGACTGTGGGGGCGGCATTCTGAGCTCTTTCCCTGGTTCTCTCCATTGTTCTTTCCAGCAGATTTGATGTGCAGGTCTCTCCAGGCCGAGATTCAAGGCTGCAATGAGCAGGATGTGGATGGAAAGCAATATCAACCCTCCCCTTTAGGAACTGGCCTGCGCCATTGTGTGTGTGTTCCATTGCTGACTGACATCACATGAGCTTCACCAGCGCTCTGTGGTAGCGCCTCGCTCCTCGGCCTTTGCGCCTTAAGACAGGTGTGAAGCGCCTGATTTAGCGCTCCAATCACCTCCAGGAGCAATAAAAGTCAAGTTTGCAGTCGGTCGCGATAATTATCGCCAGGCGCTAATCTTTGCGCCCAGCCGATAATTGCGCCCCAAATGGGGCGATACTGAATTTCTCCCCCTAAGTCTTGTTAACGCCATTAATGATGAACTTGTGCACCATTCAGCAGTTGCAGAATAAATTGATAAAGTGAGTATTTTACTCCATTTCAAACCTGAAGTTATTGGCCTAGAAATTTGTGACAGCGCAAACTGGGTGCAGGGAACGATCCCTCCAGCTCCTCCCAGGCTCCATATTCAGGTAAGTATCACTTACAAACTTAACTTTTTGGTGGCGGCCTGCAGAGGTCCCTTTAAGTACTGCCAGTTGGGTCACATGTAGACTTGGGTTTCCTGAATGCAGCCAGCCCGGTTGGTTTAGGGCAACCCAATTATGCACCAGGAGTATCAAACAGGCATTAGGCCCATTATTTTCATATGCAAAGGGCCTAATGTCTATTTCAAGCATTGGCCCTGAATGCCTATTTTTTTGCCTACGCCAATATAGTGGGCAGCGCACTTCCGGCTCGTAATGAGCACACACTTCCTGCCCGCCATATTGGAGGTTTAGGCACTCAATTAGCGCCATCGAATTTCTAGAACAATGAGTTTAATAAAGGGGCAATTTTGGAAAGAAAGATTTGCATTTATATAGCACCTTATCACTTCTCTCCGAAACATCCAAAAGCACTTCATGTACAATTAATTCATTTAATTAAATATTGGGAAGACCGAAGCCATTGTTTTCGGTCCCCGCCACAAACTCCGTTCTCTAGCCACTGACTCCATCCCTCTCCTTAACATCCACACTGTTCGCAACCTTGGTGTCATATTTGACCCTGAAATGAGCTTCCGACCACATATCCGCAGCACAACTAAGACCGCCTATTTCCACCTCTGTAACATCGCCCATCTCCACCCTTGCCTCAACTCATCTGCTGCTGAAACCCTCATCCATGCCTTTGTTACCTCTAGACTTGACTATTCCAATGCACTCCTGCCTGGCCTCCCACATTCTACCCTACGTAAACTTGAGGTGATCGAAAACTCGACTGCCTGTGTCCTAACTCGCACCAAGTCCCGTTCACCCATCACCCCTGTGCTGGCTGACCTACATTGGCTCCTGGTTAAGCAATGCCTCGATTTCAAAATTCTCATCCTTGTTTTCAAATCCCTCCATGGCCTCACCCTTCCCTATCTCTGTAATCTCCTCCAGCCCCACAACCCCCCCGAGATATCTGCGCTCCTCTAATTCTGCCCTCTTGAGCATCCCTGATTATAATCGCTCAACCATTGGTGGCCGTGCCTTCTGTTGCCTAGGCCCTAAGCTCTGGAGTTCCCTCCCTAAACCTCTCCGCCTCTCAACCTCTCTTTCCTCCTTTAAGACGCTCCTTAAAACCTACCTTTTTGACCAAGCTTTTGGTCACCTGCCCTAATTTCTCCTTATATGGCTCGGTGACAAATTTTTTGTCTTTTAATACTCCTGTGAAGCGCCCTTGGGACGTTTTACTACATTAAAGGCACTATATAAATACAAGTTGTTGTTGTTGTAAGTGTCATGATTGCTATACAGGCAAATAAAATAGCCAATCTTCACACAGCAACATTCCAGAAACAGCAACTGAATGAATGACCAAATAGTCTGTTTTTGGTGGAGCTGGTTGAGGGAGGGATATTGGCCAGGATACTGGATTTTCTTCAAATAAAGACCAAAAGTTCAGCACAGGAGGAAGTTTGTCAGCCCATTGTGAGTCCACTGAATTTAAAGAGGGTGTTACTTCAGACGTTGCTAGTATTACCACATGCTCAATGGAAGGGCAAACAATCATTCATCCAACCTAACCATACCATCTCACAATATCGAGGGTATGGAGGGAAGTGGGCCTCAATGTGGGCCTAATGCTGCACCAGCTTGCATGTGAAAACAGGTCCATTGAGGACAGAAGCTTGCTCCCTTCAGGTTTACTGACTGATCCTCAGCTTCCTCCCCAATGTCATTATGATCTTCTCCCACAATCTGTGCACTTGTGTTGATGCGAGCTTGTGATCTTTGGGGATACTTTGTAGAGCATGGGGTTTTCCTTGCTCTGTGAAAGATGAAGGTGAGACTCTATAAGTGCATAAACACACCTCGCCATTTGGATACCATTTTGTCATTGCATGTATTAGCATGTACTTATGTACATGATTGTTGAAGTAACGTATCATAGCATATGTCATTTGTGTAGTACTTACTAATAATTTTTGCACATTCCTCTAGTTTCTTTGATTGAAACATCTTCCAGACTTTCCTTTCTAAATAACTCAATTATTGTTTCCTCACATGGAGAAAAATATACAAGGTGAATTTCCTCAGAGCTGCTCTTGCACCCCTACTGTGTAAATGCAGTTTCCACCGACTTCTGCAACTATCAGAAACATTTCAAAGTGCTCCACGAACAGTGAACTGTGTCTGTTGTGATGTAGAAATTTTCATGATCTTTGATGTGGCATCTGTAGACTGTCTAGACAACAGGTGTCAGCCATGACGCAGTGGTAGCACTCTCATCTCTAAGTCAGAAGGTTGTGGGTTCAAGTCCCACTCCAGACACTCCAGTGCAGTGATGAGGGAGTGCTGCACTGTCGGAGTCTTTCGGATGAGGCGGTAAAACGAAACCCCGTCTGCCCTCTCGGCTGGACGTAAAAGATCCCATGGCACTATTTCGAAGAAGAGCAACATCACTAAAAGCAGGTTATCTGGTCATTATCACATTGCTGTTTGTGGGACCTTGCTGTGCGCAAATTGGCTCTCGCATTTCTTACATTACAACCATGACTGCATTTGTAAGAGTACTTCATTGGCTGTAAAGTGCTTTTTGGGACTTCTTGAAAGGTGCTATATAAGGTGCTATATAAGGTGCTATATAAGGTGCTATATAAGGTGCTATATAAGGTGCTATATAAGGTGCTATATAAGGTGCTATATAAGGTGCTATATAAGGTGCTATATAAGGTGCTATATAAGGTGCTATATAAGGTGCTATATAAGGTGCTATATAAGGTGCTATATAAGGTGCTATATAAGGTGCTATATAAGGTGCTATATAAGGTGCTATATAAGGTGCTATATAAGGTGCTATATAAGGTGCTGTATAAGGTGCTATATAAGGTGCTATATAAGGTGCTATATAAGGTGCTGTATAAGGTGCTATATAAGGTGCTATATAAGGTGCTATATAAGGTGCTATATAAGGTGCTATATAAGGTGCTATATAAGGTGCTATATAAGGTGCTATATAAGGTGCTGTATAAGGTGCTATATAAGGTGCTATATAAGGTGCTATATAAGGTGCTGTATAAGGTGCTATATAAGGTGCTATATAAGGTGCTGTATAAGGTGCTATATAAGGTGCTATATAAGGTGCTATATAAGGTGCTATATAAGGTGCTATATAAGGTGCTATATAAGGTGCTATATAAGGTGCAAGTCTTTCATTTCAGGAGAAAAGAGATTACAGGACCACTGTTTGTAAACTTTGACCATCGATTTGATTTTTAGTCCCACGCTTCCTCAGACATAGGTAAGTAATGTGTAAATGAAACAATTATAGTGGCACTTCACAAGCTATGAACATGAATTGTTAAAAGATAGGGATGTTGCCAGACTAATTACCCTTAATATAACAATTGGTAATTAATGAGTGTGACAGCGAACAGATTCCAGTGACTTCCCTGCGGTACTTTACTAATCACACAGTGATATACAGTAAGAATGTTAAGTGTTCCGTTTTACTTGCATGTTTGCTTTTATTTTCCTGTGTTGATCTGACAAATTATTAACTATATTAATTCATATGCAAAACAGGAATCATACTGTTACCAGAAGGAAACATTAAAAAGTCATCCAAATGAATTAGGGGCGATTTTAACTCTTTCTTGATCGGCGGGAACAGAGTAGTTGGGGATCAGTTAAAATTGAGTGGCTCCATTTCCCACTCCATTCCCACTGATCTGCAATTTTAATGCCGCTTGATTTGGTGGAGGATTAGGCTGCCATCGGACTCCAGCAAGAGCTTCATTAACATATGCAAATTGGAGTCCCATGATGTACTTGGGACTCTGACGGAATTTTAACCAGCTCCTGAGCAGCGGGGCCACCTCGCCAGGTAAACCTCTTGGGAAGCCAGCAAGGGAAGTTGGGTGGTCAGCCGTTTTAGTGGAAATAGGGTCGAGAGAGAGCAAGAGGTGGGTCTTGTGGCCAAGATGAGCCCTGAGGGAGATAGGAGAGAAACTAGAGAAAGATGCAAACTCCAGAGATATGTTAAAAAAAAAAGTCCAGGCCTCTGCTGCCCTGGGCTTCGCTGTAAGCATCACCCTCCCACTTTACCTTGCTGCCAGTGGACCGAAGCAGCACGATTTTCATCCTCTAACGCCGGCTAGCTGCTGCTTTCTGCCAGAAATATCCGAACAGCTTACAGGGATTCAAATGAGACCCAGCAGTTCAAATCTGCTAGGCCACGGATTCACATTCCTGCGTGGGATTGCCGCCCACTCCTGCCGGCTTCCTGTCGGAAGTTAAAATCGTCCCTATTATTTCTGTTAATCATATGCAGATATGTTTGCTTCTGGCTCTTCAAGCATTCCCTTATTTTGAGGATTTATTAGCTCGAGCAACAAGTGTGAAGAGCTCACGGGCAATTTTGTCACTAAGATTGAGACTATCCATTCAGCTGCCTGCCGCATCCCTCCCTTCTCCTTGTATATCAAGCCAAACTTCCCCAAGGTACCCCCCTCCCTACCCCTGAATTTGCATCGTTCTCTAGTTTCTCTTTTATCTCCCCTCATGCCCCCCTCTGAGTTCATCTTGTCCATGAGACGCACCTCCTTCTCTCTCTACCTTATTCCCACTAAACTACTGATCATCCAACTTCCTTCTCCTTAGGTATTGTTCCCCTTTCCTTCAAATCTGCTGTCATCACCCCCTCCTCGAAAATCCCACCCTTGACTCCTCTATCCTTGCAAACTGCCGCCCCATCTCCAACCTCCCTTTCCTCTCTAAAGTCCTTGAATGTGTTGTTGCCTCCCAAATCTGTGCCCACCTTTCCCACAACTCAATTTTTAACCTGTCCAATCAGGACAAAGCAGCCCACTTGATTGGCACCCCATCCACCACTTTAACCATTCACTCCCTCCACCACCGGCGCACCGTGGCTGCAGTGTGTACCATCTACAAGATGCACTGCAGCAACTCGCCAAGGCTTCTTCGGCAGCACCTCCCAAACCCACGATCTCTACCACCTAGAAGGACAAGGGCAGCAGGCGCATGGGAACACCACCACCTCCAAGTTCCCCTCCAAGTCACACACCATCCTGACTTGGAACTATATCGCCGATCCTTCATCGTCACTGGGTCAAAATCCTGGAACTCCCTCCCTAACAGCACTGTGGGAGTACCTTCACCACACGGACTGCAACGGTTCAAGAAGGTGGCTCACCACCACCTTCTCAAGGGCAATTAGGGATGGGCAATAAATGCTGGCCTTGCCAGCGATGCCCACATCCCATGAATTAATAAAAAAAGGTTTCTGCCCCTGCCACAGTATTGAAAGGGCCCTAATCAAAGTCATAAATGACATCTTCTGTGACTGTGAGCACTATCCCTCCTTATCCTTCTCAACCCGTCTGCAGCCTTTGGCACGGTTGACAACACCATTCTCCTCCAACGCCTCTCCTCCGTTGTCCAGCTGAGTGGCACCGCCCTCATCTGGTTCCACTCTTACCTATCCAGCCATAGCCAAAGAATCTCCTGTACTAGCTTGCAAGACCCCCATATGTCTGGAAAATTTATCCCTGCTGCTATTGTAAACTGATATTTGCAAGGAAAGCAGACTGTCCAATAAAGGCAGGTGGAGACAAACAGAGAGGTTTTATAATTACACCAGTGTTCTGTGTTTGACATGGTGTGATTGGATTGGTATGACCTATGCTAGCTTTGCCACAGCACAAAAAAAGGTTTTTTCATATTCGGCTCCTTTCTTGGAGCTGCTCCTGCTTTGCCATCGTAACTTCGTCGGAAGTGCAGCGTAAACCCCATTTACGTATGTAAACAGGGTTTCTGCCGCACTTCCGGTGAAGTTACGACAGCAGAGTGGGAGCAGATCCGAGGAAATCCCCAGTCTGGTCATTCCAATCCATCGTAACCAAAGAACGTCCCCGGTCTGGTCCATTTCATTCAAACACAGTGCACTGATGGGAAAGCTGAATAGGAGGGAATGCTTTTCAACTTATTTACTAGTACAGTACTGGGTTGAAGGTCAGGATTCAACAAATAGTCTTTGAGTAGCCAGCTTATTATTTAGAAGGAAGAAATGTGGAGACAGAATTGGTAATGGAACTTTGTGTAAAGAATTCAGCTTGTCTTTCCATCCTGCCTCAAACCTGTAACAGCTATGGTAATGAAAATAAATGTGGCTTCATCATGACCCGACTAACAGCCGTGCTACTGTTGGCAATCTGTGCATAATCGTGCACTATCTAACAGATCACATTGACATTTTTGATGATGGTGATGACTGAAAATAAATCTTCTTAATTAATATCCAAACTTTGGAGTTCAAAAAGTCAGCCTAATAAACTTTCAGTATTTTTTTTATATTTCACAAAGTAAAGCACGTCAAAATACGGGGACACAGAAGAAGCTGTTGATCACATGCATCACCAGGCAAGACAAGTGGCATATATTCCCATAGCCAAGAGGAAGAAACATCTCACCCACTGCTTAGTTATTTTAAGGAATTCATCACACTCATCATATATAGTTCTGGGCTGTGACTCATAATTTGTAAATTCAGACTAACTCCATAGCTAGTTATTTATGTTAGTTTCAGAAAATTGAGCATATGTCACAATTCTTTCGCAGCATGTGTGTAGCTTTCATGCCGCTGACATTAAGATAAACTGGCACTAAAGTTTATATCTATGTTGATGATACCTCCATTTAGCTTATGATAATTGAACCAATCCCAATGTGTTCTTGTAATATTTATTCTGTTTTAATAGTTCTGTGCACTGTGTACGCAGAAGGATCTAATATCTAAAAGGATCTCACAGCTCGCACTTGAAGCACAATCAGTTATTTGTCAGGAGTACTCTGTTTGGGGTATCAAACATTTCACTACTATAAGGACTATTGGGATTTGGGGGGTCGGGGTGGGAGTGTAAGGGGTTTTTGTCTCGGGCTTATTTGTAGGTCAGCCAGTTATGATTTCCTGGACTGTCCTTGCCCGCTGTGCGGTTGCGAATCGCTACCCCTTATTAGTTCTGAGCCCAGGACTTATCGAGCGGCGATAAGGACAAATGAACAGACCCGTGGATTGGTGCGAGGAAAACCAATGTTTATTTACAGAAGTAAAACTACAGAGAAACTGTATCATATGAAGACGGTTTTACACTTAGCATGGGAAGAGAACGGACACATCGAGGGAAAATCCTAAAATTACAATTTTAGCAATATCCCCATTACTTCCCACCCTTATGCCTAACTAGAATTGTCTTGCGACAGCCAGAAGAAGATAATGCTCACCGTTGAAATGGATGGAAAAACCTGGCCCTGTGCTCTGTTTCTGCCGTCGACATGTGGCTGCGAAGTTTCTGGTAGTCTTCTTTCTGGGCTGCTGGCCAGCAGACAGAGCGAACCGGGGTCCAGGCAGAGAGAGCGAGAGAATGGCTGTGTCTTCCCAGTTATACCCCTCCCGGTCGCCCTAATCTCCCTTCCGATCAGCTCATTTCTATTGTCTGATCTGGGCATGATGAATTTTAACAAAAGGTACTGGTCTCGGCCCATCATGTTAGATGGCCGGTAATTGCATGATACCAGTTCTTCAACTGCTACCCTATTGTTCGACAGTTTCGATGATTGTCCAGAACAATTTCGTTGATGGGGCCAGCCCCGTCTCAATGTCCCCGCTGATTATTTGAGCAAACACCTTGAAAGCCTTATGCATAGACCTGATTGTAATGCATAAGGAAAGGTCCTGTAACTTCCTGTTGCAGACATCGGAATACACAAGCTGATAGCTTCCCAGCGTCTGAAAAAGCTCTTGGTCACAAGGTCTGGCCGCGGCCATTTTATGCCCTGGATTTTAAAACTCAGTCTGACCAGGGTTCCTTATTAATAAGTCCAACAAAAAATCTTCGGTGGGGGGAACACATGAAATTTTGCGAATCCTTTCAGGAGGGATTCTTCCGGTTGGTGATTTTACCAGAACGTCCATTTAGTACGCATGCCAATGTTTTTGCTAAACTTATTGCCATTTCACCTTCAGCGTCTTTAGAGGATTGCAATTGAGATTTTGCTACATTGATTTGGAGTTCCATCTCCATGATGGTCTGGACCATCCATGCAGTGAATCCCTCTGCAACCTCTAGAGAGGGAGCTTGCAGTAGCTATATAAATACAAGTTGTTGTTGATGTTGTAGCTAATCATCAAGGTGACGTGCACATACTGAAGCACCAGTGTGCAGCTATAAACAGAAATGAGTCTGACGGCTTCCCCATGTGACTCTGATACACTGAACGATAAAGATACCAAGTCGTACAGATCTTTGGTTTGATCCCTGGTCTGTGCTGAATTAAATAATGTCTGCCAGGGAAGTGGCGGAGATAGCCCAATTGGCCTCAGTGCCCTTGAGGTAGGGCGACAAAAATATAATCAGGGTTTCTACTCCTGGTCATTATCCACTAATCTGTATTTGAAAGTCTGCCTGTGTCGAGGGAAAGACAGGAACAGTTGTGCTAACCACCCCCCCCCCACCCAAGATGGAATTGGTTGCTGATTTTCGGGGGTGAAGCTGGTCTTTGGCAAAGTCAATGGAATGGAAAATTGGCAGGGTGTAAAATGGGCTGCCGAGTCATTATTGCCTGGTTTGTGCAAACCGATGATCAATTTCACCACCTTGGCGTCTAGACTCACACAGGTATTAGGTCGAGGTAATGCACCCTGTTGAGTGAGTCTGAAAGACATTACCACGTAATGGTAACATATATCACTTGAAAGTATGGAAACTTTCTTTGACTTTCCAAGATAAAATAGGCATCCTACAGCTGCCAGCCAATCTCTTCGGCGCACTATCAGAATAATTAAGGACTAACTTATCAGTTTGAAATTCACCTTTTGTAGAAATTTGTTCATGTTTCTGAGGTTTACAATAGATTGGTATCTGCCCTCTTGAGGATCATGAAGTAGTTGGATGAAAATCCGCTGCCTGAACCACATTATACCTCCTATATAGTTTGAGATTAGAATTATTCTGTCACTTGATTCAAAAGCAAATGTCCTCAAGAGAAAAAAAGCAAATGGTAGACATTTATATGCTGTTGAGCTGGGACATAAGTCCTTGAACGTTTAAAACGTACCTACCCACTGGCTGATGAAATAGGAGATTAAGCTAACATTACAATTTGCATTATTCACCCTGAATAGTTATTTTTCAGAGCTGAACTCATAGGATACCGTATAATACAGACACATAAATAACAAAAGGAAAATCAGGATAGGGATCGGGCCACTAAGGAATGCACAAGATCAACTCACAGGTAATGACAGCGAAATGGCAGAAATATTGAAGTGAATTTGCCTCAGTATTTACCAGGGACACTAACAAGGTGGACATGACATTAGAAGAAGAGATCAAAAAAGACATTTAAGATTAAAAGGGGGGAGATAATTGATAAACTAATCAAACTTAGAGAGGATAAAAGACCTGGGCCAGAATTTTCCGGGGTGGTAGCGGGCGTAATCGGTGGCGGGTCGGGTGGGAAAGTTGTTATTTTTGACAGTGGGCGACCCAATTGAGATGATTATCAGGTAGTTTACAGGCACTTAAGAGCCTTTTTTCACTTACTTATTAAATTTCTCTGCATGGCCACGGGATTCATGCAGCTCGGGAACCACGTCTGTCAACCTGAGGCGGGAGTTTCATGGCCATTGCTCCTGCTGATTACTTGACAGCATCAAATGTTCAGTGAAAGCTCCCACCTGACAGATGATCACTTTCCTCAGGCAGAAGCTTCCAGCAAAGTTTCCATCCAGTGTCGCCTCATTGGAAGAACCTCTCACCATTGACAGAAAGAATGCTTCTGTCATCTCTACTTCACCTGCCATCTATTCCATCAACATGGGTGCCGTTTATACTGTCTCAGCTTAGTCCTCAGAATTGGACCACGATGAACCCCAACACCAGCAGCACCAACAACAACACCAACCTTCTTCGAAATCACCTGATGCTGCACAGGATGCAGGGCATCAGCACCTGAGCACATTGCTGCCCGGGAGGCCAGGGATGGCCTCATCATGGCCAGATTTAGTTAACTTTACACTGTACACCCATATAGCTGCCACATGATGTGCCAGGTTGGCACCACCCCACACCAACACCATAAATCATCCCTACAATGACCAAGCCATTCCTTTCACAATTATCACCATTGCGAGCGATACCGTTATGTCTCACCATTCACTGCAACTCACTAAGCCACTTTCAAAGGTGCACACAAATCTTTCCAAGACCAGAAAGTGTTAAAAATAAAGGTTTTTATGTTTGACACCACATTAACAGAAACTTTACATAAACATTGCATAAAACACCCAAGTGGCTACCCTTATGTGTTGTTAGTTGGTATGATTGCTTTAGGATCAGGGTGAGTGTGAGGGATGGCTAGTGAGATGAGGATGTGATAATGTAGATAGATAGCAGGGGATAAGTGGAAGTGCAAGGTATGTTGATGTAAGGATGTGCAAGAGTAGGGTAGTGAAGGCAGAGTGATGGGGATGTGGTGAGAGGCCCAGCAGGATGAAGTTGAGTGTGGCTTTGTACTAACGTTTCGTGATCTAATGAGATCACTGAAACATTTGCGGCACTGCACGCAGGTCTTCCTGACCACATCCCCGCTTGTGACCTCCTCTGCAATCTGCAACCAGGCTGTCTTGGTCTCCTGGGGAGGTCTCTTCTGCCCATCAGCAGGGAAGAGGACCTCCCTGCATGCTCTGACTCTCTCCATAAGCATATGGAGGGAGTCATCGGAGAACCTGGGTGCAGCCCTCTGCCTCTGTGCAGTCATTGTCAGTGTTTGCAGCACTCCAATGCTGCAGTTCACTGACAGCACGATGCTAGATTAAACTTCAAACGTAATGTGGCCATGGTGCCTTTAAGGATCCTGGCTGCAAACGTGTCATGAATGGCTTCACCAGACCCACTCCATCTCATTGGGCCGGGTAACATGCTGGGTGGGCTTAATAGGCCCGTTAAGGAAATGTTCATTTTCAACAGCGGGTTGGAGCCAGCAGCGGGGTCGCGACCCGCCAAGGGCATCAGCCGCACCGGACCTGCCGAGGTAGGCAAACTTCCGGCCCTGGTCTGGATGGATTCAAGCTTAAAAGATGTTAGGGAAGAGATAGCAGAGGCACTATTACATATATATCACATTTCATTAAAAAAGGGAATAGTGCCAGAGGACTGGTGGACAGCTAATGTGATTCCTATATTTAAAAAGAGAGCTAGAACAAGTCCAGGGAACTATAGACCAGTTAGCTTAATGTCGGTGGTAGGAAAGATAATGGGCCAGAATTTGCTGTCAAAATAATGGCAAGGCTAATGGTGGTCACCGTTATTTACAGGTAAATGGTGCAGCAACTTTAAGCAAGAAGCAGATGTGCGGTTAAATGTAAATATCCAAAAGTTACTGTCCGAGTTGCTTCGCAAAAACGACATCTCATTCCTAACTGCCCCGTTTTCTTAAGAACTTGCTGTATTTACACATTAATTGCTCACTAAACTAGTCACAGAAAGTTAAGTCTGGTCATTTAAAGCGTAAGTACCTTTTTATCAACATGATAAGTGTTAACGACTGCCACTCAACCTCTCTGGCACCAAAAATTAACTATTACAAGTGTGGAGTCTCATTCCTTCAGGTTTTGAATTTTTTGGGGATCTTTTAAAAGTGCCAAATTTTAAATTTAATGTTTTTGTCTTACTTTTCCTTTCTGTCTCTTGTTTTCTCTTTCTGTACCTGATTTGACAGTGAATTCACCCCCTTTAATTCATCCTCCTTCTCAGTCCTTCCTGTGTTTATTTCCCAATCCTTAAATCTCATTGGTTAAGGAGATACCCTATTGGTTGCCCTGTTCTTCAAGCCCCAGATGCCCTGTTTCCATTATCAGCTTGCACTTTCAGCAGCTTTGTGGGCAATAATTGTTTGAATACTGAAGGGTGCAGGAGCAAGTCGAACTAATGGCAGATGTCGTTAGATGCCCTGGTACAGCAAATTCTGGGCCAATGGAATATTTACTCAAAGATGTAATAGGAAAAACATCTAGAGACCGAAAATATAATAAAGAGTAGTCAGCATGGATTTCAAAAGGGAGGTTAACGCTTGACTAACCTTG
Organism: Squalus acanthias; assembly: GCA_030390025.1. Lineage (NCBI taxonomy): Eukaryota > Metazoa > Chordata > Chondrichthyes > Squaliformes > Squalidae > Squalus > Squalus acanthias. The sequence continues at coordinate 150,673,816 of CM059429.1, forward strand.
CTGAATTCTTTAAAGAAGTAATCGAAAGAGTAGACAAGGGTAATGTAGTAGATGCAATATATTTGGATAAGGTACCACATAGTAGACTCATTACTAAGGTAAGAGCATGTGAAGTGAGGGGGAAAGTAGCAGATGGCTACAGAACAGAAAACAGAGAGTAGGGGTTAAGGGTAGCTACTCAGACTGGCAAAAGGTGGGAAGTGGTGTTCCACAAGTTTTGGTGCGGGACCATTAGTGTTCACAATTTGCATAAACAATTTGGACTCTGGAATTGGAAATATAGTTTTAAATTTGTGGATGATGCCAAATTGGGGGTATAGTTAATACCAAGGAAAACTGCGACAAAATACAATATGATATTAATAAACTTGCAGAATGGGCGTGTAATTGACAATTGAATTTCAATATAGATAAGTGTTACATTTTGGTAGGAAGAATAAGGAGGCCACATACTGCTTGGATAAAAAGAATCTAAAAGGGAAGAGGAGCAAAGGGATCTTTGATACACAAATCAGTAAAAGTAGCGACGCAGGTTAATAATGCCTTTAAAAAAAGCAAACCAAGCACTGGGGTTAATTTCTAAAGGGATAGAATTGAAATGCAGAGAAGTTATGTTAAGCTTGTATCGAACCTTTGTTAGATCATACTTAGAGTACCGTGCACAGTTCTGGTCTCCATATTATAAAAAGGATATAGAGGCACTGGAGAAGGTGCAAGAAAGATTCACAAGGATGATACCATAAGTGAAAGTATATATTTATCAGGGAAGGCTGAAGAGGCTGGAGCTCTTTTCTCTCAATAGTGACCTATTCGAGTACATTAAAATTATGAAGGGGTTTGATAAGGTAGACATAGAGAAGATGGTTCCACTTGTGGGAGAGACCAAAACTAGGGGCTATAAATATAAGATAGTCACTAATAAATCCAATGGAGTCCATTTGCATACATACTATTTGGCCTGGGGTGGAAACTTCTAATCTCCGGCCTCACTTGGGGCTGATTTTTTTTAATTAGTTCTGCAATTGCAGATTCTGAATATAGAATCATAAAAACTCTCCTGAAGATTTCTTCATCTACCAAGTTAAGCTAACAGGTCTGTAATTTCCAGATTCATGTCTCATTGCTTTTTGAATATCAGATTTGTATTATCTATCTCCAGCCCTCAGCCACTTTGAAGTTCTTAAAATTATTAACCAGAACTTTTTCTATTTCGATTAATTTCCTTGAGGACTCTGGGGTGCATTCCATTTGAATCTTATTAAGAATTAGAATACATAGAATTAACAGCACAGAAACAGGCCATTCAGCTGCTGGTGTTTATGCTCCACATCAGCCTCTTCCTATCAACATATCCTTCTATTCCTTTCTCCCTCATGTACTTATCTAGATTTCCCTTAAATGCCTCGATGTTATTCACCTCCACACTCCATGTGTCAGCGAGTTCCACATTCTCACTACTCTCTGAGTAAAGAAGTTTCTTCTGAATTCCTTATTGGATTTATGAATGACTATTTTATATTCATGGCCCTGTGGCGGATCGCCACCTAAACGGGCATTATCCACTTTTCCGTCTGTGGACAATATATTGGGCACCTTGCCTTTAAGGCACCTTGCCTTTAAGGCAGGAGAAAAGGAGTGGGTGGGGCCTCAGGATTTTTCCAGATAATTCTGTGAGCAGTTTGTTTCAGCCATTTTTGACCAGGCAGTTGTATTAAAAAGCCTTTGTGTTCCACACAGGGACTCGGTCTTAATTTGTGTTTCGCGGCAGCCTCAACATTGGTGACCCCGAGGCTCAGAACGTATTCCGAGCACTGCAATGGCGGACACGAACGCAGTTTCCGTGAAACTGCCGGAGTTTGGGGAAAACCAGCCTGAAGCCTGGTTTCTCCAAGCCGAATCCCGCTTCCGGCTGCAACACATCACCACAGATGGGACGCAGTACGACTACCTCGTCACATCACTCGGTAGCTCCACAGTTTCGAAGGTTTGGACAGCGCTGCAGAACCCACCAGAGGAAGGCAAGTATGCACATCTTAAGGCAGCGCTCCTTAAAAAATGTACGGCCTCGGCATACCAGCGAAACTGCCACCTCCTCGACCTTCCAGGCCTCGGTGATGCCTCACCGTCAGACCTCCTCTCCCACATGCTCTCCCTCACCGACGAGAGCCCACCCGGATCCCTCTTCCGCATGCTGTTCATCCGCCAGCCACCTCTCAGCATCCGCCCAGCGATCGTGGCGTCTGGCCTCACGAACCTGGAAGCCCTGGCCGATGAGGCCGACAAGCTGCTGTCCGCTCACTCCAGCCACGACGTCACTCCGGACCTGGCAGCCAATGCCTGGGCGCACCCCTCACCGGCCACCACGCGGCCACAAGGCCCAGCCACCAGGCCCATGGGGCCTTCGCGCCCCACTAACCCGGGCCACTGTTACTACCACGCACGGTTCGGCGCCAGGGTACAACGGTGCACACCTCCCTGCTCTTTCAAGTCCGCCCCCGTACCAGCCCCACGATGGCCGTGGGCCACGCGGGCTCCCTGCTGTACGTCACGGATGACAAAACCGGCCACCGGTTCCTGTGCGACACTGGAGCTCAGCACAGCATCATCCCGGCCTCCTCCCTCGACATCCAAAAGGGCGAACGAGGACCGGCGCTGGCTGCTGCTAACGGCTTGGAAATCCAGACGTACGGCACCCGGACAGTCACCCTCGACCTCGCTGGTCGCCGCTACCGATGGGAGTTCATCACTGCCAAGATGCTCTCCCCCCTCATCGGCGCAGAGTTCTTGTGCGCCCACAGCTTACTGGTAGACATCCCTCGTCACTGCCTCGTGGACATGAACACCATGTCCCCCATCCTGGGCGTCATGGTCCCCCGTCAACCCGCCGACATGGCGTCACAGTGCCACGCCCAGGCCACGGATGACTACTCGGCATTCCTGGCCGAATTCCCGGCCCTTACCAATCCGACCTTCTCCGCGGAGGCCGCCAAACACAGGGTGGAACACTTCATCCCCACCACAGGCCCCCCACTGTACGCCCACGCCCACAGGCTGGACCCGGCCAAACTGGAGATCGCGCGGACCGAGTTTGCCACCATGGAACAGCTCGGCATCGTCCGCTGCTCCAACAGTCCCTGGGCCTCCCCACTCCACATCGCCCCCAAACCAGGCGGGGGTTGGCGCCCCTGCGGGGATTACCGCTGCCTCAACGACGCCACCACCCCTGATTGGTACCCCGTGCCGCACATTCAGGACTTCTCGGCTAGACTGGCCAGCCGCTCAGTCTTTTCCAAGGTCGACCTGGTGCGCGGCTACCACCAAGTCCCCGTCCACCCCGCGGACTCCCCAAGACGGCCGTAATCACCCCCTTCGGCCTGTTCAAGTTCCTGCGGATGCCCTTCGGCCTCAAAAACGCGGCCCAGGCATTCCAACGGCTCATGGACTCGATCCTTCGGGACCTGAAGTTCCTGTTCGTCTACCTGGACGACATCCTGGTAGCCAGTTCCTCCAAATAGGAACACCTCAAACACCTTCGCATCCTGTTCGGGCACCTCAGCGACCACGGGATCATCCTCAGCCCAGCCAAATGCCAGTTCGGCCTGGACAAGATCGACTTCCTCGGCCACCACATCACCCATGCTGGGGCCATTCCCCTGCCCACCAAGGTGCAGGCCGTCCAACAATTTCCCCGCCCCACCACCATCAAAGGCCTCCAGGAGTTCCTCGGGATGGTGAATTTCTACAACCGCTTCATCCCAAAAGCGGCGTCCCTCATGAGGCCCCTGTATGAAGCCCTCCGGGGCAGGAGCGGCAAGATGGCGGTCGAATGGATGGCAGACGCGTCCGCCGCCTTCGACTCCACCAAGACCGCGCTCGCCAACGCCACCCTGCTCGCGCACCCACGGCCCAATGCCAGGGTAGCGCTCACCACGGACGCCTCCGACCACGCGGTCGGCGCCGTGTATGAGCTGTGGGTCGACGGCGCCTGGCAACCACTTGCCTTCTTCAGCCGCCAACTACGCCCCCCGGAGGTCAAGTACAGCACCTTCGCACCTTCGACCGCGAGCTCCTCGCGCTGTTCCTGGCGGTCCGCCATTTTCGGTTTTTGCTGGAGGGCCACCCCTTCACTGCGTTTGTCAACCACAAGCCCCTGACATTCGCAATGGCAAAGACAACTGACCCCTGGTCCGCCAGGCAGCAGCGCCAGCTCGCGGCAGTGTCCGAGTTCACCACGGACATTAAACACGTCTCCGGCCGAGACAATGTGGTAGCCGACTGCCTCTCCCACCCCGCCATCCACGCCGCACACCTGGCAGTCGACTACGCTCAACTCGCAGCAGACCAGATCACTGACCCTGATCTGCTCTCCGCACCTACCAACCTACCAGGGCTACGCCTGGCCGACGTCGCCTGTGGCCCGACCGCAGTCACAGTCAAGTGCGACATATCCCTATGTCAACCTCGGCCCGTCGTCCCAGCGTCCTGGCGCCGCCGGGTATTCGAGATTCTCCACAACCTCTCCCACCCCAGCACCCGCGCATCCATCAAATTGGTAGCCAACCGCTTTGTCTGGCGCGGCCTTCGCAAGGATGTGCGTACTTGGGCCAACTCCTGCCTAGCCTGCCAATGGGCCAAGGTACAGCAACACACGAAAGCAGCCCTCGAGGAGTTTACCGTCCCTTCGCGTAGATTCGACCACATCCACGTGGACATCGTCGGGCCCCTGCCGCCGTCGCAAGGCCACACGCACTTGCTGACGATCGTTGACCGCATCACATGCTGGCCCGAGGCAATTCCACTGACCTCTACCACCACCGCCGACATCGCCAGAGCCTTCGTCAGCACCTGGGTCGCACGGTTCGGCGTCCCCTCCGACATGACGTCGGACAGAGGTCCGCAATTTACCTCTGAACTCTGGACCGCCGTCGCACGCAATCTCGGGGTGACCATTCACCGCACCACAGCGTACCACCCCAAGCCAACGGACTGTGTGAGCGGTTCCACAGATCCTTGAAGGCATCTCTTCGAGCCAGCCTCCAGGACGGCGCCTGGACGGACCGACTTCCGTGGGTCCTCCTCGGCCTGCACACCGCAGTTAAAGAAGACCTCCACGCATCGGCAGCAGAGCTCGTGTACGGTCAGCCACTGCGCGTACCCGGCGAGTTCCTGCCCACCGCCACGACACCCTGGTCAGCCGACCAGCAACGCCACGACTTCGCCTCACCGGCGCTGCAGTTCGCCCCGGTGCCCATTGCCCGACACGGCGAATCCACCTCACACGTCCCACTAAGCCTGCACCAGGCACGGTTCGTTTTTGTCCGGCACGACGCCCACCGCGGACCCCTTCAACCCCCGTATGACGGGCCTACAAGGTGCTACAGGCTGGGGACAAATTTTTCACCCTGCAAGTGGGCGACAGGACCGAAAAAGTGTCGGTTGACCGACTCAAGCCAGCACACTCAGAGCCCGGTGAGCAGGTCCCTGTAGCTCGTCCACCGCCACGCGGCCGACCTGCCCTCAAGCCGGTTCACCCGGCTGCTCCACGCCCGGCCTTTCCACGTCCACCGGCGTCCTACAAGAGCCACTCCGGCCGGCCCATCAGACCGCCGCACCATCTCATCCACACCTCCTAAGCGGATTCTGGGGGGAGCTGTGTGGCGGATCGCCACCTAAATGGGCATTATCCACTTTTCCGTCCGTGGACAATATATCGGGCACCTTGCCTTTAAGGCACCTTGCCTTTAAGGCAGGAGAAAAGGAGTGGGCGGGGCCTCAGGATTTTTCCAGATAATTCTGTGAGCAGTTTGTTTCAGCCATTTTTGACCAGGCAGTTGTATTAAAAAGCCTTTGTGTTCTACACAGGGACTCGGTCTTAATTCGTGTTTCGCGGCAGCCTCAACAGCCCTATCTTTTATTTGTTGTGATGTGTAATCCACTTCTCTGCTGCCCTTCTGCCCCTTTTAATACTCCTGTTGATTCCCATCAACTAGCTTACGAGGAACATTCAGGTTACATTACTCATTTTTCCTTGTGTTTTGCAAACCAATTCTCCTTAACTATCAGTTTGTTTGACCTCATTTTCTTGGTATTTTTGGGTTTTTCCCCCTCAGAATTATGCTGTCCCTGCACATCTCTTCAAGTAGCCATAAGAATGTTTGTTGTTGTTTTATTTCCCCTTCTGCCCGCCCACTTAATGCTTCCTACAGCACTTCTTATAGCTTCATAATTTGCTTTTCCAAAGTCTTACAGCTTTGTGTTGCCATTTTTGGCCCTAGTTTTTCAATATCAACCCTATTTGTAGATTAATCATTCGGATCAAAGTATTCACCCACTTCCAGATCACGAAATTCTGCTCTTCTCTCCCACGGGATTTCCGTTCGTCTCTTCCACCTTGTTCATAAAAATCTCTCTTCTCTAACCTTTTCCAGTTCTGACGAAGGGTCCCCGACTCAAAACGTTGACTCTGTTTCTCTCTCCTCGATGCTGCCTGACATGGAAACATAGAAAAATAGGAGCAGGAGTAGGCCATTTGGCCCTTCGAGCCTGCTCTGTCATTCAATATGATCATGGCTGATCCTCTATCTCAATGCCATATTCCTGCTCTCTCCCCATACCCCTTGATGCCTTTTGTGTCTAGAAATCTATCTATCTCCTTCTTAAATATATTCAGTGACTTGGCCTCCTCAGCCTTCTGTGGTAGAGAACTCCACAGGTTCACCACCCTCTGAGTGAAGAAATTTCTCCTCATCTCAGTCCTAAATGTAGACAAAGAATTGTTGAAGCTAGCAAGAGTGAATTATAATGTGACAATCATGGGTGATTTCAATATTCAGGTCACGTATCCTGAGACTGTGACCCCTCGTTCTAGACCCCACAGCCAGGGGAAACATTCTCCCTGCATCCAGTCTGTCTAACCCTGTCAGAATTTTATACGTTTCAATGAGATCCCCTCTCATTCTTCTGAGTGTTTCCAGCATTTTCTGTCACTAATCATTTTTTGGCTGGACAGCTAAATACTATCTAATGTAACACTGGCTCTAGCATCATGTGTTCAGAGGTAGTCACTGGGAAATTGCAAGCACTCTCACCTCTCTCCTACGGTGACCCCCCTAATCTGCCCACTTTGCCTCTGGAATATTGAAATCACCCATGATTGTCACATTATGATTCACTCTTGCTAGCTTCAACAATTCATTGTCTGCCTGTTCACCTTGAGCTGGTAGTTGCCATTTATCATTTTGCTGCCCTTATCTCTAATTGTTGTCCTATTGCTTCTGCAATGTTCCCTTCTGCCCTTCAATGCACCATTTGTTGCACGTCGTCCCTTACCAATAATGTTATTCGCTCATCCAGTGCAATATGTTTATATTTGCATTTTATCCCCTCTTGACGCCACCTGTCCATCTGCTTTCAGCATCCTTTCCATGGTCCTGAAATTATGCTGTGGGATGCTACCAGGCGTGCAATTAAAATCTTCTCTATCTGCTATTTTGGCGGAGGTGTTAACCTTCGGGGCTGTAATCGCATCGGCTCGATTCAAACAAAAAGAGAGGAATTTCAGACAAACATGCCTGTATCCCGCGGCATAATTTCAGGACCCTTATTTATCGGATGCAATAGTGTCGCTATTTCCACCAGTTTTTAACCTTTAAATCCTAAAGTGCATTCTTAATATTCCTTGCGGCCACGTAGCACTGGACCCCGAAAATGATCGTGTCCAGTGCTTAGCGCATTGCTATCAAATTCTCCTATCATTTTAACCGTCATTAAAATAGCAGACACAGGAATGTGATACATGCATTCGGCATTTGTATAATATAATGCAGTAATATTTTCAGGCTGTAAAGCCACTCTCCAATCCCTTTTTTACAGTGTAATTATATGTGTGTACACCTGGACAGTATCATTTTTCTTCTGCCCCCTGATAAAAATAACGATGAACTCATGTCTGCCAAAGTCTTATTCCGTCCCCCAGTATAGTCTTAAATCGGTCTCTGTTTCCACACCCCATACAGTTGTGCAGAACTATCCTTTCTAAATTACATATTCATTACAGCACAAAAGCAGGCCCTTCGGCCCAACTGGCCGGTGTTTAGGCTCCACGCGAGCCTTACTTTCATCAATTATCTTCAAAGCAATTTCCTCTTGTAAACGGAGAGGTTACAACTAACCATTTAACATGGAAGTTAGCGCATATTGCCGAGGGAAAATATAATGCTGTGTGACCACGAGTTAGCCTCAAGCCGAGCTCAGTGTTGAGCGTGCTTGCGGGACATCGTTTTAAAAGATATATATTTGGAAGCGTATTTTGTATTCATTTATGCTGAATAATTCTCCCAACAGCCATTTATTTGAGAATATTGCCACTCGTAGGTGATCGCAATATTGCAAGCACATTCTAACTGATAGCAGGAGCAAAGAATGTCACGAAGAAATGTTTGAACATGTTTTCACTTTAACTTGCTGCATTTCGTGAGATGTTCAAAGCTGCTTATTGTCGCTACCATGGAAACACTGCGTCGAATAGGACAGCTTACAAATAAGGGTGGTTAATATGACAGAAAGTATAACTCCGGGGAATAAGATGACGAGACCGGGTCGCGACTCCTCGGGAATCTAACTTTGGTAAGCGCGCAATATTCATATAACAGTTGTTAATTTAGACGGATTGACCAATGAAATGAAGTTATTATGTAAAATGATTTAAAGTTTTGTCACATTAGAGATACTGAAATATTAGTTGCAGTTCCATCTTTGCACCTACAAGAAATGAAAATCACATTACAAACTTATGCATCTGTAAAAGTGGAGTGAAAGCATTGCAGCCAATAAGATAACTATCCTTTCCTGGAACTCCTCGCCTTCGGTCCACTCTCTGTACAAATGGTTGACAATGCAACAGCTCCGACGGTGACTTGTCAGTCAAGTCGGTGTGTGTTTTGCGCCTGCTCCCGGCACCAGAGGGGTAGCACAGCGCAGTCACTTCACTGTCACACCGACTCGAAGTGGCCGCTGTGCGCTTGATGCAATCAGGCCGGCCAAAGCTTCTCACTCTTCTTGGAAAAGTATGACCATTTCGGTTCCTACTTGTTTATGAATATTCAGTGATTTAATATCTTAGAAGGGGCGGGGTGCTTTTTGGCACATGGCATTTTCAGATGTCTGAAACAGGTAAGTGGAAACGTTTAATCTTACTCTCTCCGCGAGTTAAGGTAGAATGTGAATCAGGTATGTGTAAAGTCTGTGTCTGTTCCAGTCTCTCTATAGGGTGGATACCTTGCTCGTCGTCCGATAGCTCTTTGATTATTGCAAAAGTTCTCTCGCTATATCAGCATATGTTGTTGGATTTGTTCAAAAGGCAACATTTTTGAAGCATTTGCTACTTTTATGAAATAGTGAGAGAAAAGTTAATTACAGCGGTTGGGGTGGGGCTTTACAAGAAGCAGGTCGATTTTAGTTATCTCATTCTATTTTAGCAAATATGCAAGTCTGAATTTGAAAAGGACAGACTATGGACCCGACACTTATTGTCAAAGCACCTCTCACCTTTGCACGGAGACCTCTATCACTGCAGTAATGCCTGTGTTCGAAGTTTTAAAAAAAATCGTGCTGCGTGAATACGCGTGTAGTTTTTTTCTTCTTCATTTATTAATGTTAATTTATTCAATATGTCGATTATAGCGTCTGCCGATAGAGGATACTTGCTGTGGAAGTGGCGAACTAATGTGCGGTGGTAGAATCAGCCTACTTTTGAAATATAAGTAACTCAAAAACGTATTAAAACCGCTTGGTTGGTCATTGGTGAGATGGGAAATGTCTGATCTTATTAATGGCAGTTAGATTGTATCCGATGGGAACATTTTCCCCGTGCATGGTCTTTATGCATCAAATATTTGAATGGATTTCATTCTTGACAAGTCCGCCCTTCTTAACATACTTTTTGACGGTGACAGTGCTGTGGAGGCTTAACGATAAACCCAGAGGAAATAAGCATCAAATCATTCTGGGGGCTTAACATAGATGGGAAACTACTTTATCAACCACCTTTTTCGTATTCGCTGACTTATTCTTTCACGTTCTTTTTTTGTCGCCTCCCCTTTTAATGTGTTCTCGCCCTTTCAATTTTTTATTCCATCTCGTCCTATGATTCTTCCGGCTCTGTCTGGGCAAAGGAATTTTTAACCCGGTTACAATTCGGCCATGTTAAACACAATGCGGTTTGAGGTTGTGATGTTGGTATAACTGCAGTAGCCTTGGAATTATTAGCAGGGCAAGTGATTTGCAGTTGCTCGGAAACCGACTTTTTTAATGCGTCCAGGGCTTTTTATACACAATTGTGGGACTGGGGCAGCAAATTGTACAGGAAATGCAGAAATTCCCCAACTAATGGAACTGGGTATAGCTATTTCACACTTTATGTGCAGAGAATGGACCTTGTGACTATATGTTATGGATAAACGTGGTATTTTACATCCTTATCTTCGCAGGACTATGAGCTCAGCCATTACCTCTAGAGATATATCTCAGAGCCATGGTTAATTTGTGGATTAAAGCAATGGGTTTCACATATAAGCATGTGGTATTGTTGGGTTAGTCAACTGCCCAAAGTACAAAGAGAGAACATGTCCCTACCAGCACCAGTCTGGTGAGAGTAGATACTGATGGAGGAGGGGGCCAGTAGAAGATATTCAGGGGATCATTGGCTCCAACTCCCATATAATGCAAAAATAAGTGATTGTGTAGTTTTAGTTATTTGTTTTAATAAAGCTGCACCAGGGCACACCATTTCCAGCTTTCTAGATATAATAAACACCAAAACTAAACGTTGATTTATCTCAACTTTATTGTGCATCTTTCTGCAGGCCTTGGTTCTTCACTGAGCTGTTTCACCAGAGGCAGTGTGTTACTGGTTAAAACCCTCATAACTAACTCTGAGGGTCATTTCCATCAGTGAATATTTCTACTGGTGAAATATTATTTGTATCCTGTGGAGTCAGCACACCTGGGTATTTTATTAAGATGACTTTGAGTGATGTGACAACCTGTGACAAATCCTGCCATTTTTACACTTGCCATATGATTTTCTACCTCAATACCTGCAATGACAATTTCTGAGTGAACCTCAGTGATAACAAATAACTTACATGGAATTACATAGAATATGCAGCACAGAAACAGGCCATTCGGCCCAATTTAGTCTGTGCCGGTGTTTATACCCCACATGAGTCTCCTTCCATTCCATCTGCCTCTACCCTGCTCTGTTTATGATTTTTAAATTGGTTAGGATGCTGCAATGTCTCTCATGGACGTTTTATTGTTATAAATTATTTTTCACTCATAAATTAGCGCTTTGCTGGATATAGCAAATATAATTCATTGCCATGGGACAAAATTAATTCACTTAAATCTTTCTTTATGCGCTTCAATAATTAAAAGGCTACACTGAGATATCAGAGGCATGTGTCTTCTGTATTTTTCACTTCCATTTATTCTTCATTAGATGCAAGAATTAACACTTGTAAAGAACATCACCTTAAGTTACAATGAATAATTATTACGGTTGCATTGATATTCTTAATTGGAACATAATAAACTATGAGAAATACTAGTTCTGTGTGAACCTGTCTATTCTCAACTCACTGGGCAGTTAGTGATAGCGATAATTGCTAACCTTGGGCTGATAGGTAATGGTTTGTTAAGTCCTGTGTAACGATCAATAAAATGCACTCAATGACAATGGACCTATTCTGCTGGGAATATCATAATGACTCTGTACATATAACCACAGAAAGAACTCAATCCCACTAAGTTCTCTCATATCAAATTGGTTTCATGATGGTTGTGGCGATGGTGGGGGTAGCAGGGGAGTTTTCTTTCTTTGAAAACTCAACTTCCTTCAAAACAGAATTCCTTTAATTAAAGCCACTCTACACACCCTGCCACTAGGCATAGAGGTGGGATTTGCCCACCTGTTGGCTGGACTGTCTTTGTTGTTGTCAGGCTCTCCATTTTATTTTGGAAAATCTAGCAGATCTCCCATGGCATTGCACATGATAAGTCAGATGATACGCAGTTTCTAATGATGTGTGTTATACCATATCGTGTTAAGGCACAGCTGTGTTTGAAGTGGCCTTTCTGTTTAAGGTCACATAGTCTAATTGTTGTAGATTCTGAGGTTAAACAAAGATTAATTGCTGCCACTGAGGAAAATTTGCAGACTCTGAGAAGCTTGAAAATCTCCAGCGGCAGGTCAGAAGAAACCAGAATGAAATTATTGCCTTTCTTTCCCTAAATACTTTTGCAATTAGCAATGGAGAGGAGCAAGGAACAATCTAGAGTGGAACTTCTAAACTGGAATAGAGCTAACTTCAATGGGATGCGAAAGGATTTAGCCAGGGTAAAATGGAACCAAAGACTGACAGGAAAAACTGTAATGGAACAATGGGAGATCTTTAAGGAGGAGATGTTCCAAGTACAGGCTAGGTACTTTCCAACAAGAGGGAAGGGTAAGGGAACCAAAGCAAGGGCTCCTTGGATGACGAGGGAGATAGAGAAGATGATGAAACAAAAGAAGAGGGTGTATGATGCATGTCAGGTGAATTCTTCAAGGGAGAAGCAGACCAAATACAGTAAGTTGAGAGGGGATGTGAAGATAAAAATAAGATTGGCAAAGAGAGAATAAGAGAGTAGAATGCCGGTTAACATAAAAGGGAACCCAAAAATCTTCTACCAGCATGTAAATAGTAAGCAGGTAGTAAGAGGTGGGGTAGGGCCTATTAGGGACAAAGAAGGTGGAGGGCAAGGCTAGAATACTCAATGAGTACTTTGTATCAATGTTTACTAAGGAGGTGGATGCTAACAAAATATCGGCAGAAGTGGAAATGGTAGAAGCAATGGGAGGGGTGAAAATTGATAGACAGGATGTACTAGAAAGGCTGGGTATGCTTAGAGTGGATAAGTCGCCTGGTCCAGATGGACTGCATCCCAGGTTGCTAAGGGAATTGGGGGAGGAGATAGCGGAAGGGCTTACCATAATTTTCCAATCTTCTGTAGATGCGGGGGTGGTGCCTGAGGATTGGAAAGTGGCAAATGTGACACCATTGTTCAAGAAAGGGTGTAAGGACAATCCTAGTAACTCTAGGCCGGTCAGTTTAACATCAGTGGTGGGTAAAGTTTTAGAAACAATAATCAAGGAAAAAATTAACAGGCACTTGGAGAGGTTTAAGCTAATTAAGGAGAGCCAACACAGATTTGTAAAAGGCAGATTGTGTTTGACTAATCTAATTGAATTTTTTGATGAAGTAACAGGGAGGATTGATGAAGGGAATGCAATGGATGTTGTCTACATGGATTTTCAGAAGGCGTTTGACAAAGTATAGAAGGCTGGTTAACAAAATTGAGGCTCATGGAATAGGTGGGTCAGTGGCAGCTTGGATAAGGAATTTGCTTAAGGACAGAAAACAGCGAGTTGTGGTAAATGGGTGTTTTTCAGACTGGAGGATGGTAGACAGTGGTGTTCCCCAAGGGTCAGTGCTGGGACCACTGCTTTTTATCATATATATAAATGACCTGGATATTGGAATAGAGATTAAAATTTCTAAATTTGCCGCTGACACCAAACTTGGGGGTGTGGCAAACAGTGAGGATGATACCAATCGACTGCAACAGGACATAGAAAGGCTAGCAGAATGGGCAGACAAGTGGCAGATGGAATTTAATGCAGAGAAGTGTGAGGTGATGCATTTTGGCAGAAGGAACAGGGAGAGGCAATATACACTTAATGGCACAGTTTTAAAGAGTGCGCAGGGACAGAGGGACCTGGGAGTTAATGTGCATAGGTGCCTGAAGGTGGCAGGACATATTGAGAGAGTGGTTAACAAAGCATATGGGATCTTGGGCTTCATAAATAGAGGTATTGAGTACAAAAGTAGAGAAATTATGCTGAACCTTTATAAAGCGCTGGTTAGGCCACAACTGGAGTGTTGCGTCCAGTTCTGGTGACCACACTTTAGGAAGGATGTGAAGGCCCTTGAGAGGGTGCAGAGGAGATTTACCAGAATGGTTCCGGGGATGGGGGATCTTAGCTACAAGGACAGGTTGGAGAAACTGGATTTGTTTTCATTAGAGCAAAGGAGGTTGAGGGGTGATTTGATAGAGGTGTACAAGATTATGACGGGTTTGGATAGGCTAGACGGGGAAAGGCTGTTCCCACTAGTTGATGGTACAAGGACTAGGGGACACAGATTTAAGGTTTTGGGCAAGAGATACAGGGGAGATGTGAGGAAAAACTTTTTTACGCAGCGAGTGGTGAGGACCTGGAACTCACTGCCGATGGAAGTGGTGGAAGCGGAGACACTCAGTGTTTTCAAGGGGAGACTGGATGGGCACTTGAAGAAAATAAACTTGCAGGGCTACGGGGATAGAGCGGGGAATGGGACTGACTGGATTGCTCTACAGAGAGCCAGCACAGACTTGATGGGCCGAATGGCCTCCTTCTGTGCGGTTATGACTCCATGGGCTAAAAATTGAGTCTCGCCCCATTTGGGGCGCTAACCTCGCCGGGGCGCTAAAAGTAGCGCCCCGAAAAAATTAGCGGCCCCGCGCCGGAACTTCAGTGGTTGCGCCCCAAGAGGGAAGCGGGGCGCCACTGGAAGCACCCCGCATCCCTCTTGGGGCGCTGAGAGGGAATATCCTGGCGCTACGTGCCGCGGTATTGCAGGCCTTCCTCCCCTTCTTAAAGGGGAGGGACCCTGCGCAGCGCGAACCGGGGCCCAGCTGGGCCCCCAGGGATCGGGAGTGCCGGCAAAAGAGCCCGGCACTCAAGAGAAGTGCCGGGCTCTTGGAGCGCAGCCGGCACTTCACGGTGGGGGGGCTTCACGGGGGCCGGGGACAGCAACGGGGGCAGGTGCTGGCAGGCGGCCAGCAACAAAAATGGCCGCCTGCCACCTCCCCTTTAAATATCGCCGCCCCGGCCGCACGTACGCCTCCCTGAACCCGTCGGACATAGCGTCTGGCGGTAAATCAGGGGGCGCGACTGAAGATCGCGGCTGGAGCGCGAGCGGGGTGCTGCGCACGGCGATGACGTCATCGCCGGTGGCGCAGCGCCACAGGGCGCTACCGGCTGGCGCCGCCGCTAACCTCCCGCTGAATTTTGCGGGAGGCGTGGGCGGCGCTGCGCCCGGGCGTTAGCTGCTTTACGCCCCATTAGCGCCCTCTTAAGGCGCTAACGGGAGGCGCAAGCAGCTGAATTTTTCCCCCCATGACTTTGAAATGTGTTTTCAGAAGTATGTTGAATGTGTTCTAGAAGTAAGTATAAACATATATCCACATATTACACTGTACAAAGCTAGTTTTTGTGCATGTAGCATGTTTTTGTCTTGTTTTTTGACCTGCTCAGTGTCTCTGAATGGTCAGTGCCATCTTAGGGGCGCACTGGGCACACGACAGCTGGTTATGCCAGTGCCCACTTTTGCCTCTCCCAGGGGATTACATAATTAGTACAGGTGGGCTAATGGTGTATGCGGCTGCTCCATATCTGGATAGGGCAGGCTTGATGGACCAGGTAGACTTTTCCCATCCTTTTTACATCTACGTATGTTCAGCCAATCTGGGATTACAAGGCACGTGAAAGAAGCAGCCTAAGAGAGTGTTCACATAGATTGAAACACAGCAGCTACTGTTGTGAGGCACCTCGGACAGAAAAGACTACAGTCTCCGTGATGCTGCTTTCCAGCAGTCATGCACATTGATGCTGCACTGCTCAGTCTGAGAGTCAGAAGGCCACTGTTCAAGCACAACCTGTGCCTGGGTTGTCTGGTGTCAGCTTTGAGATGCTGCTCTTAGTCATCTTAAGTACTGCTGCTTTGCTCCTGTTTGGTTTTAGACTTGACAAAAGATGCCAATCCTATCTGCATGCACAATTGAAGTGCTTAGAGTATAACAGAAGAGATTTATGTTCATTTTCACTCTAGAAATTTAGCTTATTACATTTAACCAAATAACCCCTTTAATAGCCTTTCGGTTCCCCTAAGTTCTACAAATATATTATAAACCCACAAGTTTCTGATACGTGTACAGTTCGTAGTTAACATTATTCTTCTGTGCAACTCATAACTACAGCCGTCACCAGACAGGAATAATATAGAATACAGAGCTAACCATGATTCTATCCAAACTATTCTGTATGTTAAATCAGTTTTCTTTTCTAGTCATACTGTACAAATGATTAGATGTGATAAGATAAAGCTGTCCATTCAGTATCACGTAAGGTTTCTGTGCCAGCTTACCAACTGATTACACACTTAATGGGTATTTGGCATTAGGGTGCCAATGTTCAATGTGCTATGAATTAACCATTGGAGTACTGCAGATGGATCATCCTGTTTGGACATGATCAGGCTGCTGCTGACACCAAAAATAGGCAACTTGTCCAGTGTGTGTTTAATACTCTCATCAGAGGTTGAGCTGGGTGACACAGTCGTGCCAGTCTCCATGCTTCTAGCCCCAATTAACCAAATAAAACGGTGTGTAGAGTTAGTTGTCAGCTAAAGAGCAGCCACCTTTTTCGATGTGTGTGCAACCTCCAAAATGGACAATTGAACTCCAGAGCCAGAAGATGAAAAAGGACAGTGCTTTAAACTTGTTTTTTAAGGAAAGAATGGTATAGAATAGTCCTTATATATATAAATAATAGACATAAAATGAAGAGGGTGAAGGAAACTGAAATAGTGCAAGCTGAAAATCTTCAATTTTTTTTACTGTTTATTGTAGGTCTATAGGATTAACACAACAGTGATAAAGATACCCAGCCACAAACAGCTTTTACTATAACATTAGGATTTATTTCAGTGCCTGTTAAATTGTAAATTTAAATGGAATTGCTGACAGTTAGGATACTAGTGAACAAACAAGGACTGATTTTTAAGTACATTTCAACATAAGTTCTCTTTTTAATGTCTCTAGCACCAATTTGATAAATTAACCGTATTGCTGAAAATCATAGGGTTTCACGATCTAGACCATCATTGGAAGTGCAGAGTGGAGGGAATGCATTTCTTCATAGAGAGCGGATAGGAGTCAAGAAGCAAGCTACCGTGTACCTATGGCAAGAAGTGACTTGAGGTTTTGGGATAAAGCTTCCCCTTAGATCAGAGAAGGCCAAGAGGAGATTTTATGGAGGTGTTTAAAATCTTGAAGTGTTTAGATAGAGTAAATAAAGAGAAACTGTTTCCATTGGCTGAAGGGTTGATCACCAGAGGGCACAGATTTAAGGTGATTGGCAAAAGAACCAGAGGCAACATGAGGAAAAACTATTTTACGCAACGAGTGGTTATTTTTGGAATGCACTGCCTGATAAGGTGGTGAAAACAGATTCGATAGTAGCTGTCAAAAGGGAATTGGATAAATACTTGAAGGGGAAAAATTGCAGGGATATGGGGAAAGAGCGGGGGAGTGGGACTAACTGGATTGCTCTTCAAAAGAGCCGGTGCAGACAAAATAGGCCAAATGGCCTCCTTCTGTGCTGTACTATCCTATGATTCTATGATTCTATGATAAGTGGTCAATTACAATGCAATTCTGATAGAAACCTACAACATGTTGTTTTGCCTTAGGAACCGTGTATGTTCTGAGGAAATGAAGAAGGAGGGAAATAAATATAAACAAAAATTAAGCAAATAAAGATATCTTGAATGACAGACCATATTATGAAATAAGAATCTTGGAATGCTTTAGAGTGATTTTATATTCTAATGGTGTTAAATTTATTTAATACTTTTCTTAAATCACAATAAAATGGATTAATTTCTTTATTAAAATGGCCAATTGGAAAATACATGTCCAATAATGAGTGTTCATATAATGGGGCCACTTGCCAAGGCACTGATTCATGCAGTATAGATAGATATCAGCCTTGGCTTAATGGTCGCACTGTTCATCGCTGCGTCACAAGGTCGTCAGTTCAAATCCCACTCCAGTATCTTGAACACATAATCTAGGCTGTTATTCCAACGCAGTACTGAGGGAGTGCTGCACTGTCAGAGGTACTATCTTTTGGATGAGACATTATACCGAGGCCCTGTCTGCCCTCTCATGTGGACATAAAAGATCCAATTCAAAGAAGAGCAGGGGAGTTCTCCTGGTGTCCTGGTCCGCATTTATCCTTCAACCTTACACCATCAACACAGATTATCTGGTCATTTAGCTCCTTGCTGTTTGTGGGACCTTTCTTAGTGAACTTTAGCTGGTGCATTCAGGGATGCCATTTGCCTTGCTGGGTCCTTGTGCAAGGGTTCAGTTTGGAGACTGGATTTGCTTGGGGTCCCTGAGTGTGTAATTGCTAGGGATGCATGGCCCTAACACTGGCTCTGACTTCGCTGATGATGGGGAAGATCCATACAAACCAGTTGTGCAGAAACGGAGTATGTTAGGCCGAGAGCTCAGCCTGCCTAGGCTGACCAATTTGAATATGCTAATCAGGGGTCTGATGCCTGTTTCAGGACTGCAATGCCAAATTTGGCATTAACTGCTACGCATGCTTCACTCAGTTTTTCAGGGTCTACAGCAGCCTAACCTGCAGTCCTTTAAAGGGACTGCAAGAGGCTGAGACGAAAAGGTAGTAACATTTTTTTTTTTACTTACGTTAATGCAGAGCCAAGTGGAATACATAGAAATACATAGGATCTACAACATGGTATCAGGCCATTCAACTCAAAGTCCATGTTGACTACTCAACATAAGCAAATAGTTCTAATCATATTTACCCACCTTCAGCCCTCTTTCCTTCATCCGCTTATCATAATCTAATCTTCAATGCTGACATAATTTCTCCCTCAACTATTAACCCTGGAAAATAATTCCACAGCCTGAAAACTTTCTCTGTAAAGAAGTTTCTCCTGCCATCTGTTCTAAATCTCTTACATTTAATCTTGTATCTATGGCCCCTCGTTCTTGATCCTTCAACTGCTGGGCACAAAAGTAATTTCTCGTTCCCAGTGTGACATTTCTGCAATTCCCACACCAGCTATCTTGTGGCTTCACTGATAATGTTGCACTAAGGAAAGTTTTATATTTTTATTTGTTCTCAAAATGTGGGCATCAATGGCAAAACTCAATTTAATGCCCATCCCCAGTTGTCCTGAGAAGGTGTTGGTGGGCCTTCTACTTCCACCGCTGCAATCCTTGTGCTGATGGTGCTCCCACAATGGTGTTAGGTAGGAATTTCCAGCAATAATGAAGTAACAGTGCTAACATGTCCAAGTCAGGGTGGTGTGTGACCTGGAGGGGAACTTGGCAATGATGGTGTTCCTGGGACACTGCTGCCCTTGCTCCTCTTGTTGGTAGAAGTCACATAGCTGAAAAGTGCTGTGCCCTTTTTGGGCCTAAAGCTATGAAACTCTATGGGGTCTGGAGTCAATGTTGAGTCCACCCAGAGCCAACTCTTTCCCCCGACTGTGTACAAGAGTCGGCCATTCAATCCCTGAAGCCTTTTCCACGATGCCTGCACTTTTGGTGGATCTATCCTGCTGATGGGACATGCCCAAGGATGGTGATGGAGGAGCCTGAGATGTTGGCTGATAGATATGACTGTGCGTATATCAAGCTGTTGCTTGAATAGTCCGTGGGATGTTAGTGAGATGGATTGGCAGGGTCGAATAGGCTGGAATTGCCTGAACATATCCAATGCCATGTTCTTTTCTAGGCTCCATGGCCAATAGAAACTGGATTGCGATTGTCCAAATTCATTTCCTGTAGGCTCTTGCAGCAGAAAATCCAGAGAGAGTTTCATCTCATCAATCTGGGCTAGTTTCAAACCCAAGTCCCTAATTTCTCCTCCAATCTTCTGGGCATCCACTGATTTGCTCTTTGCTGATCCTGCTTAAATATTCCTCTACAGGAGCAGCAGCTAAGTCAGAACCTCTGTCAAACTGCCTCTGGCTATTTGATCTTATTGCTGCTGTGTTCCCAAATAAACCATTTACTCCCTTCTTTAAAACACTGCTTCCATTCCTTGCACATAGTTTAAACTCTGCAACCTTCTGTCACTGCCAGCAATGTTCTCATGTTGCCAGCATCCGCGCTCTCATTACAAGCAAACAGCAACAGCTAGTTACTTGTGCACTAGAGGGTTGGAGCAGACGCTGAGGCTTTCTTTAACAATGATGCCTCCCGTGACCCGGCACTTCCTCAACACCAGCCATAATCACAAATAATCGCTGACTAATCTTAACATTCGACACATGGTTATATCTGCTCCAGCGCATTACGAGAAGGAAAGTAGAAAGATCAGGGTGACATGTTGTACTTCAAAATATTTGAAATTAAAACTTAGCAGGAGAGCACTACAGTGGTAAATCTTATTGCCATTTGTAATTGTAACTAGTTTTGCAGTTTTTGTGGTATGTTGGGATTTGTTGGGGGAAGTTGAACTCACACAGAGACAAAACCAAAATTAACAAACATTGACGTTCACTTGACTTGACTGTCCAGTCCATTTTGCGAGAGCATCCATACCAGTGATATGCACTTCTCTCACTTTTAGGCTATTCTATAAAGTCGTGGCTGAGTGGGTAGCATTCTTGCTTCTGGGTCAGATGTTTGTGGGTTCAAGTCCCACTCCAGGAACTTAAGCACAAAATCAAGGTTGACACTCCAGTGCAGTAGTGAGGGAGTGCTGCACTGTCAGACATAGGGGGGGGAGGGAGTGCTGCACTGTCAGACATAGGGGGGGAGAAATTCATTATAGCCCCGTTTGGGGCGTTAACTTTTAAAAGTTGAGAAAATTAGCGCCAAGCACTAATGTTTCTAAACTTTAATACATTTGGTTTTGCGCTCCAGGAAGGAAGTGGAGCGCTAAATCAATTGCTCCACTTCCTTCTTGGAGCGCAATCGGCAGCAGGCGGGGCGGAGACTTCAGCAGCGCTGCACACTGGGCCGTCCAGCGCTGCCGCGTTCAAAGGCTCCTTCCCTCCCTTAAAGAGAAGGGCCATCGCTGCAGGCTCTGCAATTTAAAAAGTACCTGCCTGGACCACCAAGGCAGAGAGCCGGGCTGATCGATCGCGGGCAGGAACCCGCGAATAAAACTGGAACAGGAAGGATAAGTTTTTTTTTTACTTACCTCGGCCACCTCGCCTTTAATCTTCATCCCCGAAGCGGCCGCCTGATGAACGCCTCCTGTCGGTGTTTTCGCCCGGCGCTGCTGCAGGGGGCGGAAGTCAATCTCGGGTCTGGGGCGCTACCGGGGCGATGCGCACGGTGATGACGTCACGATCTCCGGGCGAAGGAGATCAGGGCGCAACGCCGTAGCGCCGCCGCAAAACTCCCGCCAAATATGGCGGGAGTCGATGTCAGCGCCGCAGCGCAAAGCACCCAGTTTCGCCCCTGCTGTCTTTTGGATGAGGCCCCGTCTGCCATCTTAGGTAGATGTAAAAGTTCCAATGGCACTATACAAAGAAGAGGAGGGGAATTCTCCCCAGTGTCCTGGCCAATATTTATCCTTCAACCTGAAAACACATTATCACATTACTGTTTTGTGGGAGCTTGCTGTGCATAAATTGGCTGCCGCGTTTCCTACATTACAACAGTGACTACACTTCAGAGGCACGCGATTGGCTGTAAAGCGCTTTGGGACGTCCTGAGGTCGTGAAAGGCGCTATAGAAATGCAAGTCTTTCTTTTTTTTCTTATTCTTCTACTATTTGAACCCATGCTTGCACTGCCAGTTTCTGATACACAGGTCAGCAGGAGCCTGAAGGTAAACCTGCTGGGGGGATTCACCAAGGTCAGTGGCCGGGAAGATCCATTTATTTTAACCAGATCCTGCTGGTGGCTGACCATAGCGAATCTGGTAGCTTTCCCTTCAGGCTGAGCTGGTAGAAAGAGACCCGTGTGTCACGAATTGGGGGCGTTACCATAGGTCTCACATAGTCTGAAAGCAGCATTAATTTTTCCGAAGTTCTATAGCCATGCCAGCAATGTCTGTCTACATTTCTTTGGGTCCGTGCAGTCCGTTAAAGGGGCTGCACGGCCCATTCAAAATTCCTCGCATACGTGGTTTTTCCATTTAAAAGCCGATGAACCAGCTGCGCAGGACCTACAGAGCGCAGCTGCGCAGCTTAAAGGGAGCATTGCATGCCAGTAGTGAAGGAAGCATTTCCAAAACTAGCTGAGGAGCTTAGCCTGAGGCAAGTCAGTCCCAGTAGCTAATGAACATGCTGGACTTCCCACTATTGATTTGGCTGCCGAGCTCTTCCTGTTTCTATGACACCTGCTAACTGAGCAATCTCTGCAGACTAAATTTCAATAATTTACAGCTTTAACATTTACATTTCTTATCTTAAAATGTAAATTCTACCTGAACCATTTTTATTGCCTAACCGTTAAAAAATCTTGCAAGAGAAAAGAAAATCCTATGTAAGCGATCGGGTACAGTGGGTTAATGCACTGAGCTTTCACGTCTGGGAGTTGTGTTTGAATTTAACCCAGAATGGTGAAATGAAAGACTTTTCTCTCCGTCAGCTTTAAGTTCCTTGCACGGCATAAATTCAAGCAGTCTAGTCTGTACTGGGCACAAATCCACACCACAGACAGCTCCCAATTCAACAGCGGTTGGGTGTTTGACACTAATTCGTCAAAATGACTCTAAGGGGCCACTATGATGGCTAATGTGAGAAGTGGAAATGCCACACTTTGCAGTAGGGGTTTCTCGTCTGATATTGGGGTTTAAGCACATCGCTAGAGGAACAGAGAGGAAGTAATGCTTTGTTTTAGAGATTTTAAAAAAAGGAAAAAAAGTAACAAATGCTGGAAATCTGAAACAAAGTCAGAAAATGCTGGAAATACCATAATAGGCCCATTCGCATCTATAGACCCATCATCAGAACTGTAAACTGGAAGAGAGGCATGTCTCTTTGTAGCAGAGAAGAAAACAAAGAATGATGGGGGAGAACGGTAGATGAAAGTCAAGTCAGGCATAGTGACTTCTATCACAAAGAACAGACAATGGGTTTAATAGCTTCTGAACAGATTTCCAGCATTTTTTCACCTCTTTCTAGCCTTTTTAAAAACCTGTTCACAGGCTACTAAACCCATTAATTGTGTCTTTGTGATAATAATTAACATCCCTGACTCTTGACTTTCACCTGTTGTTCTCTTTTCTCCATTATTTTCTTCAACCCTAGAAAGGAGTTTGCTTATCTTTCAGTATTGACAAAGGCTGTACTTCTGAAATGTTAATCCATCTTTTCTTTTTTGAACGCTGACAGACTACAGTGTATTTCCAGAGACTTTGGGGGGAAATTTAACCCCCAAAAATGGGTGGGTTTGGGTCAGGTGGGATGTAAAAATGTTAAAATTCTGATTCCCGACCCCAACCCGCCTCCATCCCACCCACTTCGGTTTTATTGGAGACAGGACGGGGGCAGGCAACCAACCTGCTCCCAGGAAGTGGTTATAATGAGGCAGCGTGCCTCATATGTAACCACCATTTAAAATTTAACCCTGACTGACCCGAGGTTTCCGGGCATCGGGAAACCCGGCGGCTAAAGGTTGGCAAGGACTGCTGGATCCAGGAGGGAAGTGTCTTTTCACTTACCTGCTGGAACCAGCTTACCTGCTTCACCCACCCCCTGTGATCAGACATCCCCCCGACCCTTCCAATCTCCCCCCAACCATTCCAATCTCACCTTTGGCCTCCTATCTCCCCCTGACTTCGGCTTCCAATCTCCTTTCTAGCCTCTGATCTCCCTGTGACCCTGGAATCCGAACTTGGCTCTGGCCTCTGATAGAATGAGAGGGGGGAATTTTTCAGGGGGTCAGCGGGCACGTTTGGTGGCAGGTCGGGTGGGAAATGTTTTCTTTTGACAGCGGTTAGGGAACCTGCTGTCAATCCGCCGCCATGCTAGTCTCCCAGATGTTGGGTCTGTCATCGCTGAACAGACCCAACACCAAGCGGCGGGGGAGGCAATTTAGGTGATTAAGAGCTTGTTAACAGCCACTTAAAAACTATTTTGAGCTCACCTTTAAATTTTACGAGGTTGCCCACAGTTTCCACGCTGCTCGGGGATCACGTCAGGTAAGCACGTCGGGAGTTGTGTCACCATGAAATCATCTCTTTACTTGACAGCTGCAAATGTGCTATAAAAGCTCCCATCTCACGGCTGTTCACTTTCCAAGCTCCAAAGCTGTTGTTCACTGCATTTGGAAGACAGATTGAGCTTTATGCAGGTTGCATATTTGGAGTAAACTTTGTATCCAGTGTCACCTCATTGGAACAACCTCTCTCACCATTGACAGATCGCTTCTGACATTTCAACTTCACCTGCCATCTATTACATCAGCATCGGTGCCCTTGAAACTATCTCACCTTGGTCCTCATAATCCCACCACAATCAGCCCCAACACCAGCAGCATCAGGCACACCAGCAGCACCAACAACAATGCCAACCTTCTCCGCAATCACCTGATGCTGCACAGGACACAGGGCATCAGCACCCGAGCACATTGCTGCCCGGGAGGCCAGGGATGGCCTCATCATGGCCATATTTACTTCACTTGACACTGTACACTTTGGCTGCCACATGATGCTCCAGGTTGGCACCACCCTACACCAACACCATAAAGCATCCCTACAATGTCCAAAGCCATTCCTTTCACACTCATCAGCATTGCGGGGGATACCGTTATGTCTCACCATTCACTGCAACTCACTAAGCCACTTCCAAAGCTGCACACAAATCTGTCCAAGAATACACAGTGTTGAAAATAAAGTTTTCAATGTTTGACACCACATTAACAGAAACGTCACATGAACATTACATAAACCACCCAAGTGCCTACCCTTGTGTGTTGCTAGTTGGTATGATTGGACTAGGATGAGGGTGAGTGTGAGGGGTGGCTAGTGAGATGGGAAGTGATAATGTAGACAGAGAGGGATGGGTGAAGGTGCAAAGTAAGTTGGTGTGAGTGAGGATGTGCAGGAGTAGGGTAGGGAAGGCAGAGTGATGGGGATGTGATGAGTGACACAGCAGGATGAGGTTGAGTGTGGCTTTGTACTAACGTTTCGTGATCTACTGAGATCATTGAAGGGTTTGCGCCACTACAGCCTGGTCCTCCTAACAACATCCCTGCTTGTGTCCTCCTGTGCAATGTGCAACCAGGCTGCGTTGTTCTTCTGGGGAAGTCTCTTCCACCCATTGGAAGGGAAGAGAACCTCCCTGCGTGCTGTGACTCCCTCTATTAGCATATGGAGGGAGTCATGGGAGAGCCTGGGTGCAGCCGTGCACCTTTATGCAGTGCTTGTCAGTGTTTGCAACACCTCAGTGCTGTAGAACACTGACAGCACAACTGTCAAAATGAATTTGCGCATGGTCCCTTAAAGGAAATCGACTGCTGATGCGTCATCAAATGATGTCATGAGACCGCTTCCTTCAATTGGCCGGGAAATGCGCTGGGCGGGCTTAACACGCCCAATCAATGTAAAATCACTTTGGACAGCGGGCTGGAGCCAGCAGCGGGGTCGCCGTTTATGGCACTTCAAGTGCATATCCAAGTACTTTTTAAATGCGATGAGGGTTTCTGCCTCTACCACCCTTTCAGGCAGTGAGTTCCAGACCCCCACCACCCTCTGGGAGAAAAATGTCTCCTCAACTCCCCTCTAATCCTTCTACCAATTACTTTAAATCTATGCCCCCTGGTTATTACCTCTCTGCTAAGGGAAATAGGTGCTTCCTATCCACTCTATCTAGGCCCCTCATAATTAAGTCTCCCCTCAGCCTCCTCTGTTCCAAAGAAAACAATCCCAGCCTATCCAATCTTTCCTCATAGCTAAAATTCTCCAGTCCTGGCAACATCCTTGTAAATCTCCTCTGTGCCCTCTCTAGTGCAATCACTTTTCTGTAATGTGGTGACCAGAACTGTACACAGTACTCTAGCTGTGGCCTAACTAGTGTTTTGTACAATTCTAGCATAACCTCTCTGCTCTTATATTCTATGCCTTGGCTAATAAAGGAAAGTATCCCGTATGCCTTCTTAACCACCTTATCTACCTGTCTTGCTACCTTCAGGGATCTGTGGACATACACTCCAAGGTTCTCTGTTCCTCTACATTTCTCAGTATCCTACCATTTATTGTGTATGCCCTTGCCTTGTTAGCCCTCCCCAAATGCATTACCTCACACTCCTCCAGATTGAATTCCATTTGCCACTTTTCTGCCCACCTGACCAGTCCATTGATATCTTCCTGCAGTCTGCAGCCTTCTTCTTCATTATCAACCACACGGCCAATTTTGTATCATCTGCAAACTTCTTAATCATGCCTCCTACATTGAAGTCTAAATCATTACCAGAAAAAGCAAGGGATCCAGTACTGAGCCCTTTGGAACCCCACTGGAAACAGCCTTCCAGTCACAAAAACACCCGTCGACCATTACCCTTTGTCTCCTGCATTGAGCCAATTTTGGATCCAACTTGCCACTTTACCATGGGCTTTTACTTTTTTGACCAACCTGCCATGTGGGACCTTGTCAAAAGCCTTGCTAAAATCTATGTAGACTACATCAAAAGCAGTACCCTCATCGACCCTCCTCGTTACCTCCTCAAAGAATTCAATCAAGTTGGTCATACATGATAATTAACATATCCGTAATCTGTCTTCTGGCTTCTGATCTCCCCCCTGCTCTGGCCTCCAATCTTGCCCCCCCCCCCCCCCCCACCACCCACCCCGGCCTCCGATCCCTCTCTCCCTCCTTTCCGCTCCCTGGCTGCAGCCTGGTGCCGAAGGCCTACCGGTCCGACAGTCAGCCAGCCTCTCAATCTGGCTGGCTATGGCTGGGAAATGGAGACAGAAATTCATAATCAGGGAAACTCTTGACCACAAAATTGCACTCCTCCCCCCCCACCCCCCCCCCACCCCCAATTCCTCTCCGACCCCCTTAGGAAATCAAAACTAGTCAAGGAGTCCACATAGTCCATGCAGCTATCACCTAGTATTTTACCTAATTTTTTAAGGCGTGATCGTCTTCCCAATCAAGAACTGGTCTAGCACTCTGTTGAGGGTACGCAGAGAGTCTGCAATCAATACCTGAGCTGGCAACTTCTTTCATAGGTCTACTATTCTCTAGGAAAAGAAGAACCGTCTAACATCTAATCTAGCCCTACCCTTGCGTAGTTTATACGCATGAACTCTGGTCTTTCCAAGCCATCCAGTTGAAATAGCCTCTCCAAGGGAACATAATCAGCCCTTCAATAATTTTGTATTGCTCTATTTTCTAGGTATTTCCTTGATGTTGCATCAAGAAGCTCAACTCCAGGGAGATCATGAATGGAAACTATAGGTTATGGACAGCACTGGAATTAATTTTAGTCAATTCTACTTTTTCCAATTTTCTCCTTTAATGGAGTGTTCACTAAAGCTTGAAAAATGTTTTTTCAAGTGGTAAATGGTAAATTTTCTATGGCATTGTTGATTGGTAGTCTGGGGCTGGAGTGCAGTTTCTGTTGTTTACTGCAGCCCCGAAACCTGTTGCTATTGTTCACTGGACTACAGAACCTATGCTGCTTTGAAAGATTGTAAATTAAATTCGCTTTGTGCATTGTGTGAGTGAGTTGGTGTAGATAGATAAGAATAAAGCTGATCCTTGCCACTAAATTGAAGGCCAGCAGCTATCCAGCACGTGAAGGCCAGCGTGAGGCAGGGAATAGAGGACAGCAGAATCCCAGGGAGCAAAGACCCTAACAATAGGAAGGTTTGAAATGAGGCTTATCTTCCATTGTACAAAGTGAGATGAATCTAGATTACGGTTATCTTTACCTTGAGCCGGATCTGGGTGGAGCGGGTCACTCGTGGCATGCCCCATTAGTTAGATTTTTTCTGTACCCTTCAGAGCATCTGGGACCTCAGTGAATGGTGGGACCAACAGTGTATCTCCTCAACCAATGTGATTTAAGGATTGAGAAAGAAACAGGAACAACTGAGAAGGAGGGTGAATTAAAACCAAATCAGGTACAGAACGATAAATTAAGAGAGGGAAGGAAAGATTGGATTAAGAGAGAGAGAGAAAAAAGAGACAGAACGGAAAATTGACAAAAAAAAAATCTTTTAAACTTACATTTTAACACTTAAAGTCGTCCTTTTTCCAAATGCTGTCTGTGGAAAAATGGTCAAAAAATTTGAAAAGTGACAGCGGCCAGTGGACATCCGATAATCACCGTGCACTTCAGGTGTGAGGAGGCAGCTGCGTATTTGTTCCTCCCTCAGGCCATTTGCATGGCCCTGAGGAACTCCAGGCTCAGGTCCTGGAGAGCCTACCGACAGGCATAGGCCCATTTGCATCACTACAGGAAACCCTGAGAGGGGGTGGAGACGTGATGTAATAGGTCTCTGCCCCTTTTTCCTCTGCCCTGCACCTAGGGAGTGACAGTGGATAATACCTTATGCTTTCTAAAAGTATCATTTTGCCAGTGAAACCCCTGAAGTGTGATGAATATGTTTCAAAGCTACAGATAGATA
Source organism: Squalus acanthias (assembly GCA_030390025.1). Lineage (NCBI taxonomy): Eukaryota > Metazoa > Chordata > Chondrichthyes > Squaliformes > Squalidae > Squalus > Squalus acanthias. The sequence goes on from CM059429.1 coordinate 150,702,319, forward strand.
GAATGTGTGGTAATTAAACATTTGAGCTGAGAGAGTTTGCTGTTTTACCTTTTGAAATGCCAGCCATGTTAACATCTAATGGTATGTCACACTAATTGAAACAAGCTACATAAAGTGTCCCCTTCAGCAGAGAGAGACTCTGGCATGTACTGTATTTATAATTCTTACTGAATAGCTCGAAGGCTCAGAGATTCCTGTGTGACTGTGTGTCCTGAAGGATTTATTACACTACTGATAGTAGCTGTGGTTTAAAAATTTTAGCCATCCGCAAGCTCCAGTTTAGCAAAGGCTCAAGAAAGTTTACTTATTTCTTTCTATAGTTGGAAGTTTGGTGGTTTAGAGGTTCTTTTTTTCCCCTGCTGAGCAATTGTTAACTCACAATAATGCAAGCGGCAGTGAAAAGATTATGTAGTCAGGGCAATGAGGTTGAGGGAAAGCGATGATTTCTCTGACCTCTTCACTATTTGGCAATTAGCAAGATTGGCTTCAGGTAACAATATATATGCTAATTTGCCTATTTATGCTGAAGCATGTCCACTAACATTTTAAATAATACTAATGCTTAGACTGCTGGCATGTTCAGGCAAGCCCATGTCACCCTGAGCCCATTAGTTTTGTTTGTTTTCAGGTCATGCACTCTGACACCAAAATTATTATAAATATTACATGAATAATGCTAATAAAACATCAGCAATACCTTCATTACTGCAATATCGACCCTACAGGACTAAATTCATTGTCTAAAGCACAATTTTACATAAAATTCAAAGGGCTAGAAATTCATTATAGCCCAGGAATGGGCGGTAAAATTAGAAAAGTTGGAGAATTAGCGCCAGGCGCTAATGCTTTAGACTGCACGCAAAATTCATGCTCACTGCTCAAAGAAATCATTGGAGCACTAATTCAAGTCTTAAAGCCCAAGCTCATTGGTGTTACACGCTAAAGAGTGGACCAATATTGCGTGCAGTCTAATCGCAAGTCATCATTGCCACAGGCTTTTTCCAGTTCTTAAAGGGGAGGTTCATTGACGCTACAGAACCTCATTCTCCGCATTGCTGGCTGTGCAGCTGCCTCAGCAAGCAGCAGTAGGTCAAGGACAAGGAGCCGGACGACTGAAGCAGCCGTACTCATGACAGATTCATGCCCCAGGGAGAGAGCCCGCAGATTCAGTGATCAAGCATTGGAGGTGTTGGTGTTCGCTGTGGAGAGACGGAGGGCGGTGCTGTACCCAGCAGGAGGCCCTCGCCGCATGTCTTCCACACCATGTGGAGGGAGGTAGCGCAGCAGGTCTCGGGCAGCACTGTGGTCCCCAGGACCCACACACAGTGCAGGAAGAAACTTAACAACCTCACTCGGGTGGTCAGGGTGAGTGAATGCTTCAACAAATGCTAGATAGCAAAAACAACAACAACAACAACTTGTATTTATATAGTGCCTTTAACTTAGTAAAACATCCCAAGGCGCTGCACAGGAGTATTTTAAGACAAAAAATTTGACACCGATCCACATAAGGATAAATTAGGGCAGGTGACCAAAAGCTTGGTCAAAGAGGTAGGTTTTAAGGAGCGTCTTAAAGGAGAAAAGAGGTAGCAAGATGGAGAGGTTTAGGGAGGGAATTCCAGAGCTTAGGGCCTTGGCAACAGAAGGCACGGCCACCAATGGTAGAGCGATTATAATCAGGGATGCTCAAGAGGGCAGAATTAGAGGAGCGCAGATATCTCGGGGGGTTGTGGGGCTGGAGGATATTACAGAGATAGGGAGGGGCGAGGCCATGCAGGGATTTGAAAACAAGGATGAGAATTTTGAGATCGAGGCGCTGCTTAACCGGAAGCCATCTGAACCACAGTCTTCACACACTACCCAAAGCACCACACCCCAGCACTTACCCACCAACAATCTCTACCTACCAACACTCACACCCACTTCTCACACCTTGCACACAATGACAGCTATTCAACAATAGCAGGCACATCACCCAAACACATCGCTCCACACTCACACACACTTTCCTTTCTCTTGCAGGCCAAGGTCGCTCACGACAGGAGGGAGCAGGAGCCCACAGGCGGGGGACAAGCCGACACCCAACCACTGTCTGAGCTGGAGAATAGAGTGCTACAGGTTATTGGGCACCAGGTGGTGGGCGCCGTGGCCACCGGCGACGTTGACCCCCTTTGGGGACAGCATGTTCATCCCTACTCCTTCTCATATCCCACTTCTCCCTCACCCACAAGCGTTTTGTACTTTCCAGCTAATCATGCTGTATGCATGCATTTCTTCCTTCCTGCCCCTCCCCTCACCTTAACATAAGAACATAAGAAATAGGAGCTGGAGTAGGCCATTTGGCCCTTCAAGCCTGCTCCGCCATTCAACAAGATCATGGCTGATCTTTTACCTCAACTCCACCTCCCCGCACTATCCCCATATCCCTTAATTCCCTTAGTTCCCAAAAATTTATCGGCCTCTGTCTTGAATATACTCATTGACTGAGCATCCACAGCCCTCTGGGGTAGAGAATTCCAAAGGTTCACAACCCTTTGAGTGCAGAAATGTCTCCTCATCTCAGTTCTAAATGGCCAACCCCTTATTCTGTGACTGTGACCTCTGGTTCTAGATTCCCCCGCCAGGGGAAACATTTTCCCAGCATTAACCCTGTCAAGCTCTTTAAGAATTTTATATGTTTCAATTAGACCACCTCCCATTCTTCTAAACTCTAAGGAATATAGGCAATCCCCTCATCCCAGGAACCAGTCTAGTGAACCTTCGTTGCACTCCCTCTAAGGCAAGTATGTCTTTCCTTAGGTAAGGAGATCAGAACTGTACACAATACTCCAGGTGTGGCCTCACCAATACCCTGTATAATTGTAGTAAGACTTCTTTACTCTTATACTCTAATCCCTTTGTAAGAAACGCCAACATACCATTTGCTTTCCTAATTGCTTGCTGTACCTGCATGTTAACTTTCTGTGATTCATGTGCAAGGACACCCAGGTCCCTCTGAGTGCAAACATTTCCCAGTCTCTCGCCATTCAAAAAATATTCTGCTTTTTTGTTTTTCTTACCACTTCCACTGGACAACTTCACACTTCCCCACATTATATTCCATTTGCCATGTTCTTGCCCACTCAGTCAACCTGTCTATATCTCTCTGCAGCCTCTTTGCGACCTCCTCACAGCTTACTTTCCCACCTAACTTTGTATCATCAGCAAACTTGGATACATTACACTCAGTCCCTTCATCTAAGTCATTAATATAGATTGTAAATAGCTGAGGCCCAAGCACTGATCCGTGCGGTACCCCGCTAGTTACAGCCTGCCAACCTGAAAAAGTCCCATTTATTCCTACTCTGTTTTCTGTCCATTAACCAATCCTCAATCCATGCTAATATATTATCCCCATTATCATGAGTACTAATTTTGTGTAATAACCTCTTGTGTGGCACCTTATCAAATGTTTTTTGAAAATCCAAATACACTATATCCACTGGTTCCCCCTTATCTATCCTAAAAAAACTCTAACAGACTTGTCAAACACGATTTCCCTTTCATAAAACCATGTTGACTCTGCCTAATCATATTATGATTTTCTAAGTGCCCTGTTACCACATCCCTAATAATAGATTCTGGCATTTTGCCTTCTACTGATGTCAGGCTAACTGGCCTATAGATCCCCATTTTTTCTTTTCCTTCTTTCTTAAATAGCGGGGTTATGTTTGCTACCTTCCAATCCTTGGGGACTGTTCTAGAATCTAGGGAATTCTGAAAGATTAATACTCGTGCATCCACTACCTCTGCAGCTACATCTTTTAAAACCCAAGGATGCAGGTCGTCAGGTCCAGGGGATTTGTCGCCACTTAGTCCCATTAATTTCTCCAGTACTATGTCTTTACTTATACTGATTTCTTTAAGTTCCTCATTCTCTCGAGACCCTTGGTTCCCCATTATTTCCGGAATTTTTTTTGTGTCTTCTACCGTGAAGATAGATACAAAGTCACTCACTAGAAGGAGACACCGCGGGATACACTTACTGGAAGGAGACACCGCGGGACACACTCACTGGAAGGAGACACCGCGGGACACACTCACTGGAAGGAGACACCGCGGGACACACTCACTAGAAGGAGACACCGCGGGACACACTCACTGGAAGGAGACACCGCGGGACACACTCACTAGAAGGAGACACCGCGGGACACACTGGAAGGAGACACCGCGGGACACACTCACTGGAAGGAGACACCGCGGGACACACTCACTGGAAGGAGACACCGTGGGACACACTCACTGGAAGGAGACACCACGGGACACACTCACTGGAAGGAGACACCGCGGGACACACTCACTGGAAGGAGACACCGCGGGACACGCTCACTGGAAGGAGACACCGCGGGACACACTCACTGGAAGGAGACACCGCAGGACACATTCACTGGAAGGAGACACCGCGGGACACACTCACTGGAAGGAGACACACCACGGGACACACTCACTGGAAGGAGACACCGCGGGACACACTCACTGGAAGGAGACACCGCAGGACACATTCACTGGAAGGAGACACCGCGGGACACACTCACTGGAAGGAGACACACCACGGGACACACTCACTGGAAGGAGACACACCGCGGGACACACTCACTGGAAGGAGACACCGCGGGACACACTCACTGGAAGGAGACACCGCGGGACACACTCACTGGAAGGAGACACCGCGGGACACACTCACTGGAAGGAGGCACCGCGGGACAGACTCACTGGAAGGAGACACCGCGGGACAGACTCACTGGAAGGAGACACCGCGGGACACACTCACTGGAAGGAGACACCGCAGGACACATTCACTGGAAGGTGATACCGCGGGACACACTCACTGGAAGGTGATACCGCGGGACAGACTCACTGGAAGGAGACACCGCGGGACACACTCACTAGAAGGAGACACCGCGGGACACACTCACTGGAAGGAGACACCGCGGGACACACTCACTGGAGACACCGCGGGACACACTCACTGGAAGGAGACACCGCGGGACACACTCACTGGAAGGAGACACCGCGGGACACACTCACTGGAAGGAGACACCGCGGGACACACTCTGGAAGGAGACACCACGGGACACACTCACTGGATGGTGACACCGCGGGACACACTCACTGGAAGGAGACACCGCGGGACACACTCACTGGAAGGAGACACCGCGGGACACACTCACTGGAAGGAGACACCGCGGGACACACTCACTGGAAGGAGACACCGCGGGACACACTCACTGGAAGGAGACACCGCGGGACACACTCACTGGAAGGAGACACCGCGGGACACACTCGCTGGAAGGTGATACCGCGGGACACACTCACTGGATGGAGACACCACGGGACAGACTCACTGGAAGGAGACACCGCGGGACACACTCACTGGAGACACCGCGGGACACACTCACTGGAAGGAGACACCGCGGGACACACTCACTGGAAGGAGACACCGCGGGACACACTCACTGGAGACACCGCGGGACACGCTCACTGGAAGGAGACACCGCGGGACACACTCACTGGAAGGAGACACCGCGGGACAGACTCACTGGAAGGAGACACCGCGGGACACACTCACTGGAAGGAGACACCGCGGGACACACTCACTGGAAGGAGACACCGTGGGACACACTCACTGGAAGGAGACACCGCGGGACACACTCACTGGAAGGAGACACCGCGGGACACACTCACTGGAGACACCGCGGGACACACTCACTGGAAGAAGACACCACGGGACACACTCACTGGAGACACCGCGGGACACACTCACTGGAAAGAGACACCGCGGGATACACTCACTGGAAGGAGACACCGTGGGACACACTCACTGGAAGGACACACCGCGGGACACACTCACTGGAAGGAGACACCACGGGACACACTCACTGGAAGGAGACACCACGGGACACACTCACTGGAAGGAGACACCGCGGGACACACTCACTGGAAGGAGACACCGCGGGACACACTAGAAGGAGACACCGCAGGACACACTCACTGGAAGGAGACACACTGTGGACAGACTCACTGGAAGGAGACACCGCGGGACACACTCACTGGATGGTGACATCGTGGGACACACTCACTAGAAGGAGACACTGTGGGACACACTCACTAGAAGGAGACACTGTGGGACACACTCACTGGATGGTGACACCACGGGACACACTCACTGGATGGTGACACTGCGGGACACACTCACTAGAAGGAGACACCGCGGGACACACTCACTGGAAGGAGACACCGCGGGACACACTCACTAGAAGGAGACACCACGGGACAGACTCACTGGAAGGAGACACCGCGGGACACACTCACTAGAAGGAGACACCGCGGGACAGACTCACTGGAAGGAGACACCGCGTGACACACTCACTGGAGACACCGCGGGACACACTCACTGGAAGAAGACACCACGGGACACACTCACTGGAGACACCGCGGGACACACTCACTGGAAAGAGACACCGCGGGATACACTCACTGGAAGGAGACACCGCGGGACACACTCACTGGAAGGACACACCGCGGGACACACTCACTGGAAGGAGACACCACGGGACACATTCACTGGAAGGAGACACCGCGGGACACACTCACTGGAAGGAGACACACTGTGGGACAGACTCACTGGAAGGAGACACCGCGGGACACACTCACTGGATGGTGACATCGTGGGACACACTCACTAGAAGGAGACACTGTGGGACACACTCACTGGATGGTGACACCACGGGACACACTCACTAGAAGGAGACACTGCGGGACACACTCACTGGAAGGAGACACCGCGGGACAGACTCACTGGAAGGAGACACCGCGGGACAGACTCACTGGATGATGACACCGCGGGACACACTCACTAGAAGGAGACACCACGGGACAGACTCACTGGAAGGAGACACCGCGGGACACACTCACTGGAAGGAGACACCGCGGGACAGACTCACTGGATGGTGACACCGCGGGACACACTCACTAGAAGGAGACACCACGGGACAGACTCACTGGAAGGAGACACCGCGGGACACACTCACTAGAAGGAGACACACTATAAGGAGGACGGGGCCCAGGAGCGAGGACGGGGCCCAGGAGCGATGACGGGCCCAGGAGCGAGGACGGGACCCAGGAGCGAGGACGGGGCCCAGGAGCAAGGACGAGGCCCAGGAGCGAGGACGGGGCCCAGGAGCAAGGACGGGGCCCAGGAGCAAGGACGGGGCCCAGGTGCGAGGACGGGACCCAGGAGCAAGGACGGGGCCCAGGTGCGAGGACGGGACCCAGGTGCGAGGACGGGATCCAGGAGCAAGGACGAGCCCAGCGGCGAGGTCAAGGCCCAGGAGTGACGCAGCGTGGAACAGCAGCAGGGTTGGGAGGACCACACTGCAGCCTATGAAAACCAGGCAGAGAGAACCTGCGGGAAGGAGGGAGGAGGACAGTAGGAGTATGTTTGTGTGTGTGTGCTAGGCCGATGTAGCAGAGCCTGGTCTCCAATCGACTTGGATCCACTTGCCATTGGACCAAGACCTTGCTCTGTCAAGCCCGTGTGGTAGCTGGTGTGCAACGGCCACCCCACGTTAAAAGAATTCACGCACAGGCATCTTCCACCCTTTAAAATGAAGTTCGGGACCTGGAACATCAGGACCCTCATGGACAACCCCAACAGCGACAGACCGGAACGTCGTACTGCTATAGTTGCCCGGGAGCTCAGACGTTTTGACATAGACATCACCGCCCTAAGCGAGACCCAGCGGGCAGGGGAAGGCCAGCTCAAGGAGCAAGGCGGTGGTTACCCCTTCTTCTGGAAAGGCAAACTTGAAGAAGAACGCCGCCTCCATGGGGTAGGCTTCGCCATAAAAAATGAGCTAGTTGAACGTCTCAGAGACTCCCCTTGTGGAATAAACGAATGCCTCTTGACTCTACGGCTCACCCTAGCCCGGAACCAGTGCGCTACGGTCATCAATGCGTATGCCCTGACACTGGAAGCCACAGACGAGACCAAAGAGGAATTCTACTCCAGCCTCGAACAATCCCTGTCCCGAGTCCCAACGGGCGACAAGCTGATCCTCCTTGGCGACTTTAACGTCAAGGCGCTAAAACATGGCGGAGAAGCACAATTGGCGCGAATACATGAACTAATTTCTCTTATTTAGAAGGAGGAGAGCATGCCAGGGGATCTCAGAGATGCCATAATCGTGACCATCTTCAAGAAAGGTGACAAGTCCGATTGTGATAATTACAGAGGAGTCTCCCTGCTGTCTGCCACAGGGAAAGTCATCGCAAGAATCCTCCTCAATCGCCTTCTCCCAGTGGCTGAAGTGCTCCTCCCAGAGTCGCAATGGGGATTCCGCCCACTAAAGGCCACAATGGACATGATCTTCACCGCGCGTCAAATACAAGAGAAATGCAGGGAACAGCACCAACCGCTGTACATGGCCTTCTTTGACCTCACAAAGGCCTTCGACGCTGTCAACCGTGAGGGATTATGGAGTGTCCTCCTCAAATTCGGCTGCCCTCAAAAGTTTGTCACCATCCTCCACCTGCTTCATGACGACATGCAAGCCGTGATCCTGACCAACGGATCCACCACAGACCCAATTCACGTACGTACCAGGGTCCAGCAAGGCTGTGTCATCGCACCAACGCTCTTCTTGATCTTCCTGGCTGCAATGCTCCATCTCACCCTCAGTAAGCTCCCCGCTGGAGTGGAGCTAATCTACAGAACAAACGGGAAACTGTTCAACCTCCGTCACCTCCAGTCCAGATCCAAGGTCGTCCCATCCTCTGTCATCGAATTACAGTATGCAGACGCGCTTGCGTCTGCGCACACTCTGAGGTCGAACTCCAAACCATCGTCAACACCTTCACCGAAGTGTACGAGAGCATGGGTCTTACACTAAACATCTGCAAGACAAAAGTCCTCTACCAACCTGCCCCTGCCACACAGTACTGCCCCCCAATTATCAAAATCCACGACGAGGCCTTGGACAACGTGGACCACTTTCCATATCTCGGGAGCCTACTGTCAATAAGGGCAGACGTTGATGACAAAGTCCAACACCGCCTTCAGTGTGCCAGTGCAGCCTTCGGTCACCTGAGAAAGAGAGTGTTTGAAGACCAGGACCTCAAACCCAGCACCAAGCTCATGGTTTACAGAGCAGTAGTGATACCCGCCCTCTTGTATGCTTCAGAGACATGGACCATGTACAGCAGGCACCTCAAAGCACTGGAGAGGTACCACCAACGCTGCCTCCGCAAGATCCTGCAAATCCATTGGCAGGATAGGCGCACCAACATCAGTGTTCTCACTCAGGCCAACATCCCCAGCATCGAAGCTTTGACCACGCTCGATCAGCTCCGATGGACGGGCCACATCATCCGCATGCCCGATACGAGACTCTCAAAACAAGCACTCTACTCGGAGCTCCAACACAGCAAAAGATCCTCAGGTAGGCAGAGGAAACGCTTCAAGGACACCCTCAAAGCATCCTTGAAAATGTGCAACATCCCCACCGACACCTGGGAATCCCTGGCCCAAGACCGCACAAAGTGGAGGAGAAGCATCCGGGAAGGCGCGAACGCCTCGAGTCTTTTCGCTGGGAGCAAGCGGAAGCCAAGCGCAAACAACAGAAGGAGTGCACGTCAACCCAAGCATCCTACCCACCCGCCCCTTCAACCACCGTCTGCCCCACCTGTGACAGAGATTGTAGGCCCCGCATTGGACTCATCAGTCACCTGAGAACTCATTTTTAATGTGGAAGCAAGTCATCCTCGGTTCTGAGGGACTGCCTAAGAAGAAGAAGAAGCCCATTATAATTTCTCCTGTCTCTGCCTCTAATGGGCCCACATTTACTTTCACTAATCTCTTCCAGTTTACATACCTATAGAAACGTCTACAATCTGTTTTTATGTCTCTTGCTAATTTACTCTCATTATTTTTTCTCTTTCTTTATCAATTTCTTGGTCCTCCTTTGCTGAATTCTAAAATCCTCCCAATCCTGAGGCTTACAACTCTTTCTGGCAACATTATAAACCTCTTCCTTTGATCTAATACTATCTTTAACTTCTCTTGTTAGCCACGTTTGGACTATTTTTCCTGTGGTGGTTTTTGCGCCTTAAAGGAATGTATATTTGTTGTAAATTATGTATTAATTCTTTAAATGCTAGCCATTGCTTGTCTACCGTCATACCTTTTAATGTAGTTTCCCAATCTACCTTAGCCAACTCGCCCCTCATACCTACTTTGTTTGCTTTGTTTAGATTGAAGACCCTAGTTTCAGATTTAACTAAGTCACTTTCAAATTCAATATTAACCCGACTCTTGTGCCTTTATGCTTTCAGATAATCAGCAATCACCTGAGCAACCTGTCCCTGAGGGCACCGCAGAGAGCGAGGTGGGAGAAGAGGAGGAGGAAGAACACACCGTGTCACTACATGTCTCACCCGCAGGCACAAGCACAGATACTGGCACTACGCATTCTTTAGAGGCTAATATAGTAGCGGGATCTACACAGGGTGAGGCACCGGGGACAAATGGGCTGCAGCAAGGCCAGGGGGAAAGGGTAGCTCGGGGGTCAGTTCCCTGGAGGGCGAGTTCGCGCGTGAGTTCTGCTGCACAGGACTCAGATGAGGATCTCGACGGGGAGGCGTTTAGAAGAAGGGTGATGGGCATACACACGGCGATGATAGGTGCAATGGCAAGGGTGCCCGAGAGCCTCTCGGCAATGGCAAGGAGCATGGAGGAGTCCGCCTCCAACATTGCACAAGGCTCTGCGCACACCATGGAGCCCATCATTTCCAATCTGCAAAGGATGGTAGACTCCAAGAGAGACCATGGCAACCCAGACCTGATGCCGCATGTGATGGGCGATGTCGCAGCTTCCATTGCAGCACAGTCAGAAGCAACGCAACGTCTTAGTGCTGTAATGCAGTCTATGCTTGGTGGCATCCAATCTCAGACTGCTCTCATGCAGTCTCAGCTTGATGCCATGCAAGCTCTGACTGCTGCCATCGTGGCTGGGTCTACCACTGTCGACCGGGGCTTTTACGGTGTCGTAGCAGGCCAGCAATCTGTGCTCCAACAGATTGCTAGGGATGCTGAAGTGCTTCCCCGGGAGAGTGGCAGTGGGTCAGTGGAGCAGGAAGCTGCTGTCCTCTCTCAGATGACAGCATTCCTGCTCCCACCACTGCCACTCCGCCATTGCCCTTGTCGCTGTCTGTCATCCAGCCAGTCCAGACTGCTGCCGCCCATGCTGAGGTGGTGCAGTCTACAGCCGGGCCTTCCAGGCCCAGAGCTGGTCAAGGGCGTCCTGCAAGGCCATCTGAAGTCTCCCGTACGGACACTCAGCAGCCTTCCACCAGCCCTGCTGCAGCCACTGGGCCAACACTTCATAGTAGCACTAGAGTAGGCAAAGGCACAGTAACGAGAGGCACTAAGGCATTGCACAAGGGTGAATAGTTAATATTTTTAGTGTAAATATGTGTTCACTGATTATTGCTAAATTTATTAATTCAGTTTGGATTCTTTTGTGGTGTGTCTCATTTCAGCTTTGCGCTGTGATATGGCCTGCGACAGGGATGGAATGATGGGGCTGTGGTGAGCAACGGGGATCTGGGATTTAATTTATTGGAACCGCAGTCTGATGAGGCGGTCACGGACCGCCCTTCCAGAAGGCCGATTGAGTGGCTGCCTCCTCCCTCGCTCCTCGCTCCTCATCCTCGTCCTCGTCCTCCTCTTCCTCTTCGTCCTCCTTCTCCTTCTCCTCCTCTCCCTCTTCCTCCTCCTGAGGTGGTCCCGCAATCCCTGGTGGCAAGGGCTGGGCCCTCATGATGGCCAAGTTGTGGAGCATGCAGCAGACTACCACGAAATGGGACACCCGCTCAGCCAAGTACTGGAGGGCTCCTCCCAAACGTTCAAGGCAGTGGAACCATTGCTTGAGCAGGCCGATGGTCTGCTCGATGATGTTCCTGGTGGCAGCATGGCTCTCATTATATGAGTGCTGGGCAGGAGTGTTGTGGTTGTGGAGGGGAGTCATGAGCCAGGTGGAGAGTGGGTAGCCCTTGTCTCTGAGCAGCCACCCGCGAGCTTTGATGGGGTGGCTGAAAGAGTACTGGCACAGGATGAAGGCATCGTGGCTGCTGCCAGGATAGCAGGTATTCACATTGAGGATTCGCTGTGTGTGGTCACACACCAACTGCACATTTAGTGAGTGGTAGCCTTTGCGGTTACGGAAGATCTCCGGATTGTTATGCGGAGCCCGCAAAGCCACGTGGGTGCAGTCAATGGCACCCTGCACCATGGGGAATCCCGCTATCCTGGCAAAGCCACATGCACTCTCGTCCTGCTTCTCTCTGGTGATGGGAAGGAAATGTAGTCCCTTCTCCTACTGTACAGAGCCTCTGTGACCTCCCGGATGCAGCGATGGGCGGCGAACTGTGAAATGTTAGATATGTCTCCTGTTGCAGAATGGAAGTATCTGCTGGCGTAGAAATTGAGGGCCACGGTGACCTTGACTGCCACTGAGAGCCGTGGTCGCCCTGATCTGAGGCTGGAGGCCTGGTTGCAGGAGATGGCAGAGTTCGGTGACCACCTCCTTGGTGAAGCGGAGCCTTGTGCTCATCCTTTTGTTTGTTTCTTTCTGACTATTGTCTGCACTCTATTATCAGTTATTTTTAGTATAGCTTTAAATTGGTCACAGTAGGTGAGAGCAACTTTCATGTAAAAAGGATCTTCCTTGGCAGAAAACTCATTTCAAAGCTCACGTTCTGGAGATTGACTTGTTGTATCAGGGCAATCCTTAGGAGGAAGTTAGCATGAAGTGTTACTGATGAAGAGCAGTGGTCCCCACAGTGTGAGAGGGCCCAGCCAGGTAAATCTGTCCAAAGCATTTGAAGGGTTAGATGTCATTAGAAAATCCTGCAGGGGAAAGGTTATTTTTAATGTTGATAACATAAAAATTCTAAAAGGATCATTAAGATTGTGTGTTTTGGGATTGTTTAGAAAAGCATGATTTTTAAATATATCATGTTATAAAATATTTAACCGGCAAAAGTGAATAGAGAGAAATTAGGTGCCATAGTGGTTCAGGAATGTAATAAAGAACAGCCAGCACGGATTCCAAAAGGGAAGGTCAGGCTTGACCAACCTTATTGAATTCTTTGAAGAAATAACAGTAATGTTAGATATGGGTAATGCAGCAGACGTAATGGCCCAAAAATTCGTGAGGAAGCCTTCGTGCGAGGGTAAGGCTTCCCCGCGATCTCTCACTGCGCGTTGGCTTTTTCAGTTCCAGCTCGCACGAACTTGATGTTCTGGACAGCTGCTGTGCTGGGCTTGCGTATCCCACAGGCGTAGTTAATTCGTGCGAGCTGTGGGATCACGTGACTCAGTTAGAGCCAATGGCAGCACACCATCTTCCATTCATAACTTTCACATAAGTGCTGTGAAAGCTATGAATACTATAGCCCCCCAAAAGACCAGCTAAACCTCAATTAAATTTAAAAAAACCATCACATTAATAAAATAAGTATAGTTAAATAAATTAACCATTTTAAATAAAAAATTTAATTTTTGAAAAAATTTAAAATCTTTTAAAAAGTTATAAAAATAAACTTACCTGTCTTTAAAGTCTCTAAAAAAGATAAACCTGTTAAAAAAAATTCAAAATAATACTTAATTCACTACTTACCTTGTTAAAAGTGGGTCTTACTCCTCCTTTTTTTATGTGTAAAATCTTCCATACTTACCTGCGCGTTGAAACCACTAAGTGCACTGCATGCGTGCAGCCTGTAGCGTGCACGCGGTTCACCTAGGAACCGCCCCCTTTTCCATTCACCAAGTGCCGGTTTTCAGCGCATGCGCAGTGCATGCAGAAAACCGGCAATTGGAGACAGAATACGCGAGAGTACACAGTGCGTACTCTCGCGTATCAACACAAATTTTTGGGCCAATATATTTGGATTTTCAAAAGGCCTTCGATAAAGTAGACTCATGACTTGTGGAGTCGAAAACAAGTAGCAGAATGGAGAGCAAGCTGGCTCCAAAACAGAAAACAGAGAGTAGGGGTTAAAGGTAGTTACTAGGATTGGCAAATTGTGGAAAGTGGTGTTCGACAAGGTGCTGGGACCACTGTTGTTCACCATTTACATAAACAATTTGGACTTGGGAATCGGAAGTACAATTTCAAAATTTATAAGAACATAAGACGTAGGAACAGGAGTAGGTCATTTGGCCCCTCGAGCCTGCTCCGCCGTTCAATAAGATCATGGCTGATCTGATCTTGGCCTCAACTCCACTTCCCTGCCCGCTCCCCATAACCCTTGACTCCCTTACCATTCAAAAATCTGTCTGTCTCCACCTTAAATATATTCAATGACCCAGCCTCCACAGCTCTCTGGGGAAGAGAATTCCAAAGATTCACGACCCTCTGAGAGAAGAAATTCCTCCTCATTTCCGATTTAAATGGGTGCCCCCTTATTCTGAAATTATGCCCCCTAGTTCTAGATTCCCCCACGAGGGGAAACATCCTCTCTGCATCTACTCTGTCAAGTCCCTTCAGAATCTTATATGTTTCAATAAGATCCCCTCTCATTCTTCTAAACTCCAGTGAGTATAGGCCCAACCTGCTCAACCTTTCTTCATAAGACAACCCCTTCATCTCCGGAATCAACCTCGTGAACCTTCTCTGAACTGCCTCCAATGCAAGTATATCCTTTCTTAAATAAGGAGACCAAAACTGTACGCAGTACTCCAGGTGTGGTCTCACCAACGCCCTGTACAGTTGTAACAGGACTTTCCTAGTTTTGTACTCCATTCCCTTTGCAATAAAGGCCAACACTCCATTTGCCTTCCTAATTACTTGCTGTACCTGCATGCTAACTTTTTGTGATTCATGTACAAGGACCCCCAGATCCCTCTGTACCTGAGCATTTTGTAATCTCTCCCCATTTAAATAATAATTTGCTTTTTTATTTTTCCTACCAAAGTGGATAACCTTGCATTTTCCCATATTAAACTCCATCTGCCAGATTTTTGCCCACTCACTTAGCCTATCTATATCCCTTTGGAGATTCTTTGCGTCCTCCACACAATTTGCTTTCCCACCTATCTTTGTATCATCAGCAAATTTGGCTACATTACATTCGGTCCCTTCATCCAAGTCATTATAGATTGTAAATAGTCGAGGCCCCAGCACTGATCCCTGTGGCACCCCACTAGTTACAGTTTGCCACCCTAAAAATGACCCATTTATCCCGACTCTCTGTTTTCTGTTAGTTAGCCAATCCTCTATCCATGCTAATATATTACCCCCAACCCCGTGAGCTCTTATCTTGTGTAGTAACCTTTTATGTGGCACCTTATCGAATGCCTTCTGGAAATCCAAATACACGACATCTACTGGTTCCCCTTTATCCACCCTGCTCGTTACATCCTCAAAGAACTCCAGCAAATTTGTCAAACATGATTTCCCTTTCATAAAACCATGCTGAGTCTGCTTGACTATATTATGATTTTCTAAATGTCCTGCTACCACCTCCTTAATGATGGACTCCAGCATTTTCCCAATGACAGATGTTGGGCTAACTGGTCGATAGTTGCCTGCTTTCTGTCTCCCTCCTTTCCTAAATGGGGGCGCTACATTTGCGGTTTTCCAGTCCGCTGGGACCTCTCCAGAATCCAGGGAATTTTGGTAGATTATAACCAATACATCCACTATCTCTGCAGCCACCTATTTTAAGACTCTAGGATGCAGGCCATCGGGTCCAGGGGACTTGTCCATTAATTTGCCTAGTACTTTCTCTCTAGTGATAGTGATTGTTTTAAGTTCCCCCCCACCCACCCCAATAGCCCCTTGATTATCCATTATTGTGATGCTTTTAGTGTCTTCTACCATGAAGATTTGTTCAAAGTCTCCGCCATTTCCCTGTTTCCCATTTTTAATTCCCCAGACTCATCCTCTAGGGGACCAATGTTTACTTTAGCTACTCTCTTCCTTTTTATATACCTATAGAAGCTCTTACTGTCTGTTTTTATATTTCTTGCTAGCTTACTCTCATAAGCTATCTTCTCTCTCTTTATCATTTTTTTAGTTGTCCTTTGCTGGTTTTTTTAAATTTCCCAATCCTCTGGCCTTCCACTATTCTTCACAACATTGTATGTTTTTGTTTTCAATTGTATACCATCCTTTACTTCCTTAGTTAGCCATGGATGGTTCTTCCTTCTCTTAGAGTCTTTCTTTCTCACTGGAATATATCTTTGCTGAGAGTTATGAAATATCTCCTTAAATGTTTGCCACTGCTTTTCTACAGTCTTACCCTGTAATATATTTTCCCAGTCAACTTTAACCAAGTCTGCCTTCATACCTTTGTAATTACCTTTGTTTAGTTTAAGACCTAGCTTTCTCACCCTCAAACTGAATTTGAAATTCTACCATGCTATGATCACTCTTCCCAAGAGGATCCTTCACTTTGAGATCATTAATTAATCCAGCCTTGTTACACATCACCAGATCTAAAATGGTTTTCTCCCTGGTTGGTTCCACAACGTATTGATCCAAGAAACCATCCCGTATACACTCTAAGAACTCTTCCTCAAGTTTACCTTTGCCAATTTTCTTTGTCCAATCAATATGAAGATTAAAATCTCCCATGACAAAATTTGCAGATGACACCAAATTCAGGGGTGTAGTTAATACAGAGGAGGACTGCGACAACATACAGAAAGACATTAATAAACTTGCAGAATGGGCATGTAATTGGTAAATGAACTTCAATATAGATAGTGTGAGGAGGTACATTTTGGTAAGAAGAATAAGGAGGCCACATACTCCTTGGAAAAGGCCTAGAAATTCGTGTTCGCCACGAAAGTTGCCAGTGTTACCGGCAACTGGAGTTAACGACCACTGAAAATGAACCCAATTCTAAAGAGAATAAATTCGTCTGTGGGGTGCTGGAGATTGGTGGTGCAGCACTAACCTGCCATGCAATGCCCTCCTGGTGGTGTTAGTGGAGACCTCCGAGGTGAAGTTCCTGTCCTGAAGTGGCGTTCAAGCTTCGCAAAGCCTCTGGGAGCGAGGCCATGGAGCTCACAAGGAATTGTGGGCAATTAAAAGGGCTAGGAATTAAAGGGCAATGCACTCAGAACTAATACAAATGAAAATGCAGTGAAAAAATTCAGTTTTCAGCCCTTAATGTCTTTCAAAAAAATTTAACATTACAAAGAAGTCCCAAATGTGATTATTTAGAGCTAAATTTCCTTCTGAACCTTAAAAAATGGGAAAACTGCTTCAGCACTAACACAGGTGGCTCAGCAAGCCAAGAAAGGGGCACCCAGGGTCTTGCACGCAGCACTCCAGCTTTGTGCAGGGGGTCAACACTGCAAGACAGGTCCTCTACCCACATGGGCCAGGAGGCCCTCCAGAAAGAACGATGTGGGAGTACATTACCAAGGCCCTCACTGCCAGCAGTGTCGCCCCCACCACCTGGCTCCCGTGCCCAAAGAAGCTTCATGACCTCAGAGCACTGGTCAAGGTCAGTGAATGCATCTTCAAAAGCCGTCTCCGACCAACTTCACCAGTAGCCTCAGACACTGCTCAATGCATGACCCCCGCCCCCAATCACTCACTACCAACAATCTGCACCAATCATGAAGCACTTCTCCAATTCCTAGCCTTACCTCACCCCCTTGGAGGAGACGGTGCAGGCCATTCTTGGCTGAGCCCTTGGCCAATGGTGGGGCTGAAAGGATAAAAAATGTTAGTATCTGCATACATTATCCTCCTTCTGGCATGCACCTCTTGCTTTCCCGCCCTCCCATCACCACAACTCCACCCTTGTGCCTTCCTCACAAACCCAAGAAATGCAGCCTGCCCAGCCAGTGGTTGAACACGAAGAGGGAGAGGAGAGTGAAGATGAAGAAGAAGAAGAAGAAGAAACACCATCACTTGATTTGACACTTCCAGCCACCAGCTCCTCAAGGTCGACCTGCAAGGCCATTTGCAGTGTCCCTCACTGAAAGTCAGCAGCATGCTGCAGCCACTGGGGTAGCACTGTGTGACATCAATAGGATAGGCAAAGACACAAACAAGACAGTCACTAAGAGAATGCATAAGGGTGATGAGTTGAATTTTTGATGTCATATTGGATGGATAGATGTAAAAAAAATGGATTGGAAGGTTTGCTTTGTGGTGACTTTTATTTCAGCATTGTGGCCAAGAGGACACTGTGATGGTCAGTAACAGAGGGAAGGTAAGGCGTGGGACAACTGTGGAAAGGGGAATTGGGGTTATGGTCATTGGTACCACAGGTGGATGATTCCATCCTGGATATCCCAGCCAGAAAGGTGCTGTCTGGGTTGCATCCTTCCCTCTGCTTCCTCCTCTTCAGCTACTTCCTTTTCTGTGTCTTCCTCTTCCCTCTACGAGCGGATGCTGTAAATCTGAAATGACAGCATAAAATGCTGGAAATACACAGCTGGTCAAGCTGCATCTCGACCTGAGACGTGAACTCTGTTTCTCTCTCCATGGATGTGGCCTGACCTGCTGAGTATTTGCAGCATTTCATCTTCTCAGAGGCCTTCCTTTACCATCTGAGGCCTTGGAAGCATCCAGCAGCATGCCCTACACACTTAAAACACTTTTAACATCTATTGCAGCAAGCCACTACTTCAATAAAATAAAAAAAAAACAGTCCAAAAGCTTAAATCCAAACTTACCTGAAAGATGTGTGTGTCCCTTTAAGAGGTGCTGACATCACCATTGTCAGCCTGCTCGCACATCAGGTTTACTCGACTGGGGTAGCAGTTCAGAGTGGTGACGTTAAATCGGTGCATGCCAATTGACGTCACCACGCTGCCATGGAGGGAGGAGAATGACGGCCGCCACGGGACCCAACACCAGCTGGCGGAAGTGCAGAGGCCACCGTTTTTTCACCATTTCATGGTGCTATGGACTGGCGATAAGTAGATGAATTTCTAGCCCTAAGGGGGGAAAATTGGGTTGGCTTGTGCCTCTTGTTAGCGCCCCTTGGGGGGGCGCTAACGGGGCGCAAATCCCCTAGCACCCAGGCGCGGCGCCGCTGACGCCTCCCGCAAAATTCAGCAGGAGGTTAGTGACGGCGGTAGCCGGTAGAGCCCAGCTGCGCTGCACCGCCGGCGATGACATCATCACCGAGCGATGCGACCCCTTCGTGCCCCTTACTGCCCCGAGGCAGAAATTGGGCTGCGCCCCGCGAAGCCGCCACAGGCGATGTCAGCGACAGCCTCGCGGGTCTCGAACCGGGCCGACCTCCGCGGTAATTAAAGGGGAAGTGTGGCTGCGCCCCGCACCGCCATTGTATTGTTTTGGCCGACCTCTAGGTCGGCTCCTGATGGCGGCTTTGGTGTGGGCCGTGGCCGCCATTGCGTAGCCCGGCACCGCGTCTCAGTGCTGGGCTGCTGCCACGGCACAACACCGCCCTGGTGGGCTAGTGGAGACTGTCAAATGGCCTGCAGAGTGCGCAGCGTCTCTGCCCTTTAACGGAAGTGATGGGGCGATGAAATGCGTCAGCGCTACGCGGAGCAGCCAAACAGTGACAATCTCTGCAGTTTGATGAGGTCTTGCATACAAGACCTCATCAACCTTCTTTCTTTTACAGAATTGAGATGTTTGTTGCATCTGAGAATGCAACGGCCATCTCTCATCTGCAGCACGGAGGTCCGAGACTCTCCGCATACAAACCGACTGAAGCCTGCAGGAAGAAACAAAGGTAAGTACACTTTTACTAACACTTTGCACTTACCTCAGATACTCACCTCTCCACTCTTGCACCCATCACTTACCTTCACACCACACTTTTGCACCCCCCCCGACCCCCGCAGACCCACTACTCGCATCGCTGACCTGGCGGGTTTTGGAGCCTTCGGGAAGCCCGCACTTGTGAGGGCAAAAAGGGGATAATCCTATTTTCTGCTTGTTAACTACCTGTTAACAGGCAGTTAATAGGCTTTAACCCCTTCCTGCCTCCAAGGAGACGGGACCCGGCACGGGACAGCTACCTGCCTCCTGGGAAGATGGCATGGAGACAGGTTGGAGGCGGGTTTGCCACCCGCCCCCAAATTCTGCCATTTTCCCAGCAGTCCCGCCTCCATACCCGCCTCCCCAGGGCTGGCAAAATTGCCCCCAAAGTGTCACAGCGATGCAGTAGGTGGTGAAGGCCTATTCTCAGAGCAAAATATAAGGAGCTTCACAGTGCTTGAGACTCATGCTTTGCCTAACTATGAGGCTAGTGGAAGCTGACAACATGTACAATTAAGCGGCAAAATATTTTATTTCCAGCACTGATGTCTCCCACCTTAACAAAGTCAATATTTACCACAAAAAAGTAAGGGGGAAAAATTGGGTGGCGCTCCTTTTGGGGCGCTAATGTCGCCGGGGTGCTAATTTTAGCGCCCCGAAAAAGTTAGTGCCCCTCCGCCGGAAATTCATTAGTAGCGCCCCAAGCAGGTGGTGGGGTGCTACTGGAAGCGCTCCACCTCCTTCTTGGGGCGCTACAACTGAAGTTCGCGGCGCTACGTGCAACAGTGCCATGCGCATCGGCACGTAGCGCCTCGTCATTGCAGGCCCCCCTCCCCTGATTAAAGTGGAGGGCCCTAGCGCTGTGTGCACGGGGGCCCTGCTGGACCACCAGGGAGCGGGGTGCCGTGAAAACAGCCTGGCACTCAAGAGGAATATCGGGCTGAGCGATCACGACCGACACTCCGAGAAAAAAAGGGGAAGGGGGCAGGTGCTGGCAGTCAGCCAAAAAAGAAATGGCCGCCCGACACTTGCCCCTTTTACTAGCGCCGCCGCTGCAAAGACGCCCCCCTGACCCTGTCAGACATATCGTCTGGCGATAGGTCAGGGAGCGCAAGCGAAGTTTTCAGCCAGTGCGTAAGTGGGGCGCTGCGCACGGTGATGAAGTCACCGCGCTACCGGCTACAGCCGCCGCTAACCTCCCACTGAATTTCGCGGGAGGCGTTAGCGGCGCCACGCCCAGGCGCAAGTGGATTTGCGCCCCTTAGCGCCCCCCGGGGGCACTAATGAGAGGCGCAAATCAACCCAAATTTTCCCCCTAAGGATTTAAAATACAAAAATAAAATGAAGGATGTATTAAATAACTGCTCTCTAACTGCAAAATAAAGATTTGCATTTATATAGCACCTTTTCTTGTCTCTCAGAAATGTCTGAATGCGCTTCTCAATAAAATGAGAGCAGTTCTCCAGGTTTATGCTACCTAATTATATAGTAGAGATATATGCAGCTTAGCCAAATGATAATTGATTGGTGAATATTCTGCACTAATGCCAACACCACCAATTTCATTAACAATTTGAGAAATATGACTATCAGGGATAGGAGAAAGAAAAAAAAGAGAAAAACATATTTCTTTCTCCCTGGAATCATGCATGTAAAACCAAAAGATCATCACAAATTCCTAAGTGTTGGCAATGCGAATATCGGCACATCAATCCCACTTGCTGGGTTGGAATTGCGTATGTGCCAAGACCTGTACCATCTGTATTACTGCCATAAAACTTCGTCAAAGGCCTAAGGTATTCTCAGCTGAAGTACATGAATATGTCAGAGCAGAGAGTAGATAAGTAACTGAAAAAAAAAGTCCCTGTGCCTTTTCCTTACGATAAGAATCAGATATTACATGTAAAATGTAAATGACAGATTTAACAAAAAACACCGTGCATTTTATTTATTCTTCCTCTGCATCCAGCATGATCCATTATACGGCATAGAATAGAATCATAGAAATTTACGGCACAGAAGCAGGCCATTCGGCTCATTGTGTCTACGCCGGTCGAAAGAGCGATCCAGCCTAATCCCACTTTCCAGCTCTTGGTCCATAGCCTTGCAGGTTATGCCACTTCACGTGTATATCCAAGTACTTTTTAAATATGATGAGGGTTTCTGCCTCTACCACCCTTTCAGGCAGTGAGTTCCAGACCCCCACCGCCCTCTGGGTGAAAAAAATTCTCCTCAACTCCCCTCTAAACCTTCTACCAATTACTTTAAATCTATGCCCCCTGATTATTGACCTCTCTGCTAAGGGAAATAGGTGCTTACTATCCACTCCACCTAGGCCCCTCATAATTTTATACACCTCAATTAAGTCTCCCCTTAGCCTCCTCTGTTCCAGAGACAACAATCCCAGTCTTTCCAATCTTTCCTCATAGCTAAAATTCTGCAGTCCTGGCAACATCCTCGTAAATCTCCTATGTACCCTCTCTAGTGCAATCACATCTTTCCTGTTATGTGGTGACCAGAACTTTTTTTTATTCATTCATGGGATGTGGGCGTCACTGGCAAGGCCAGCATTTATTGCCCATCCCTAGTTGCCCTTGAGAAGGTGGTGGTGAGCCGCTTTCTTGAACCACTGCAGTCCGTGTGGTGAAGGTACTCCCACAGTGCTGTTGGGGAGGGAGTTCCAGGATTTTGACCCAGCGACGATTAAGGAACGGCGATATACTTCCAAGTCAGGATGGTGTGTGACTCGGAGGGGAACTTGGAGGTGGTGGTGTTCCCATGTGCCTGCTGCCCTTGTCCATCTAGGTGGTAGAGGTTGCGGGTTTGGGAGGTGCTGCCGAAGAAGCCTTGGTGAGTTGCTGCAGTGCATCTTGTCGATGGTACACATTGCAGCCACGGTACGCTGGTGTTGGAGGGATTGAATGTTTAAGGTGGTGGATGGGATGCCAATCAAGCAGGCTGCTTTGTCTTGATGCTGTATGCAGTACTCTAGCTGTAGCCTAACTAGTGTTTTATACAGTTCTAGCATAACCTCTCTGCTCTTATATTCTATAGTGAGAAGTCGCACAACACCAGGTTATAGTCCAACAGTTTTATTTGAAATCACAAGCTTTCGGAGCTGCTGCTCCTTCGTCAGGTGAAGGCTTATATTCTATGCCTCGACTAATAAAGGCAAGTATCCCATATGCCTTCTTAATCACCTTATCTACCTCTCCTGCTACCTTCACGGATCTGTGGACATGCACTCCAAGGTCCCTCTCTTCCTCTACGTTTCTCAGTATCCCCTTGCCTTGTTAGCCCTCCCCAAATGCATTGCCTCATATTTCTCCGGATTGAATTCCATAACTGCAGATCCCAA
The DNA here is from genome assembly GCA_030390025.1 of Squalus acanthias. NCBI lineage: Eukaryota > Metazoa > Chordata > Chondrichthyes > Squaliformes > Squalidae > Squalus > Squalus acanthias. The sequence continues at coordinate 150,725,479 of CM059429.1, forward strand.
ATGTAGAAAGAAAAGACAAAGAAAGGCAGTTACTTCATAATGGTTTCTACTAACCTAAAATTGGAAGTTTACAAGCTCCTCCTAATCTGAAAACGTCCCTCAGCAATAACAATTAACCTCTAATCAACCTCGGGGTTCACAGCAATTTGAATGAAGTTTTATGGGGACAGGCATCACAACTGCACCTTAGCAGCAGAATAGTGCACTTTGCATTACATAATGCATAAACCCTGTCATAAAATTGTGTAACTTCCAACTTACTGTGAGCAACACCACAAAACTAAATACAATTGCTTGAAAAATGCATTAAGAGCATTTAATGATTCATTTGCAAGCTTCAGTCCCAAATATTACATTCATGAGTGAGTCACATAGCCCAGGGGAATATTTAGCTCCATGTCTCTCCACTCAAGGACAAAGAGACTGAATATATTAGATATTATACCCGTTGCTGCTTTATGGGAAGAAATAAAAAGAACAAAAAACTGCAATTGCTGGAAATCTGAAATTAAAACGGAAAATGACAGAAGTACACAGCAGATCAGTCTGCATTTGTAATTTTTTTCTTTTATAATTCCTACAAAATATTGATTTTAGCTCTATCAGCTTAAACAAAAATAAGCAACATCAAATATTTTCATATCCATGTGACAAAACATCAGGTCAGGTCAACAAGCACATTTTTAGAATATTGAATGTATCTGTATTTTTTTAATTATATAAAAATTAAAACAAATTCTTCTTTAAGTATTTCAATTTGTGCTCAATACAAGCAATGCATACTTAAACAGCAGGTTAATGGCTCAAAATAATTACCAAATAATAATTAACAAATACTCAACAGAAAAAAAACACTGTCAGGTATGTAATGTTAATATTTTTAATTATCTTGCTAAATGAGTCCAATTGGCACTTAACTTTATTGCTAAATTCTAGCCATTGTAAGTACCCTGTTTAAGAACCAATCGTAAGTAAAATTGTTTGTAAAAGGAAGAGAGTAGCAAAAGTAAACGTTGGTCCCTTAGAGGCTGAGACAGGAGAAATTACTATGGGGAATAAGGAAATGGCAGAAACATTAAACAAATATTTTGTATCTGTCTTCACAGTAGAAGACACAAAAAGCATACCAAAAATGGTGGGGAACCAAGGGGGAAAAATTCAGCTGCTTGCGCCTCCCGTTAGCGCCTTAAGAGGGCGCTAATGGGGCGTAAAGCAGCTAACGCCCGGGCGCAGCGCCGCCCACGCCTCCCGTAAAATTCAGCGGGAGGTTAGCGGCGGCGCCAGCCGGTAGCGCCCTGTGGTGCTGCGCCGCCGGCGATGACGTCATCGCCGTGCGCAGCACCCCGCTCGCGCTCCAGCCGCGATCTTCAGTCGCGCCCCCTGATTTACCGCCAGACGCTATGTCCGACGGGTTCAGGGAGGCGTACGTGCGGCCGGGGCGGCGATATTTAAAGGGGAGGTGGCAGGCGGCCATTTTTGTTGCTGGCCGCCTGCCAGCACCTGCCCCCGTTGCTGTCCCCGGCCCCTGTGAAGCCCCCCCACCGTGAAGTGCCAGCTGCGCTCCAAGAGCCCGGCACTTCTCTTGAGTGCCGGGCTCTTTTGCCGGCACTCCCGATCCCTGGGGGCCCAGCTGGGCCCCGGTTCGCGCTGCGCAGGGTCCCTCCCCTTTAAGAAGGGGAGGAAGGCCTGCAATACCGCGGCGCGACGTGCCGCAGCGCCTGGCGCTGTGGCATGTAGCGCCAGGATATTCCCTCGCAGCGCCCCAAGAGGGATGCGGGGTGCTTCCAGTGGCGCCCCGCTTCCCTCTTGGGGCGCAACCACTGAAGTTCCGGCGCGGGGCCGCTAATTTTTTCGGGGCGCTAAAAGTAGCGCCCCGGCGAGGTTAGCGCCCCAACTGGGGCGCGACTCAATTTTTACCCCCAAGGGTCTAATGAGGGTGAGGAACTTAACGTAATTAATATAAGTAGAGAAAAAGTACTAGAGAAACTAATGGGACTAAAAGCCAACAAATCCCCTGGACCTGACGGCCTACATCCTAGGGTTCTAAAAGAGGTGGCTGCAGAGAGAGTGGATGCATTGGTTTTGATCTTCCAAAATCCCCTAGATTCTAGAACGGTCCCAGCAGATTGGAAGGTAGCAAATGTAGCACCGCTATTCAAGAAAAGAGGGAGAAAGAAAACAGGGAACTACAGGCCAGTTAGCCTGACATCAGTCATTGGGAAAATGCTGGAATCCATTGTTAAGGAAGTGGTATCAGGGCACTTAGAAAATCATAACATGATTAGGCAGAGTCAACATGGTTTTATGAAAGGGAAATCGTGTTTGACAAATTTAGTAGAGTTTTTGAGGATGTAACTAGCAGGGTAGATAAAGGGGAGCCAGTGTATTTGGATTTCCAAAAGGCATTCGATAAGGTGCCACATAAAAGGTTATTACACAAGATAAGGGCTCATGGGGTTGGGGGTAATATAGTAGCATGAATAGGGGATTGGTTAACGGACAGAAAACAGAGAGTAGGGATAAATGGGTCTTTTTCAGTTTGGCAGGCTGTAACTAGTGGGGTGCCGCAAGGATCAGTGTTGTGGTCTCAGCTATTTACAATCTATATTAATGACCTCGATGAAGGGACCGAGTGTAATGTATCCAAGTTTGCTGACGATACAAAGCTAGGTGGGACAGTAAGCTGTGAAGAGAACACAGTGGGCTAGAAATTCGGCTGGTAAACGCCTCCCATTAGCACCTCTGGGGGGCGATAACGGGGTGCTAACCACTTACCGCCCGGGCGCGGCGAGAATATCGCCTCCCGCTAAATTCGGCAGGAGGTTTGCAGCGGCAGTATGGAGTTGCGCCCCGATCTCCTTCGCCCAGCGATCGTGACGACATCACCGTGCACATCGCCCCGGTAGCGCCCCGAACCCAAACTTTGGTTCTGCCCCCTGCAGCATCGCCGGGCGAAAACACCGGCAGCTGCAGGAGATGTTCATCGGGAGGCCGGGCGCTTCGGGGGCGATACTTAAAGGTGAGGTGGCCGAGGTAGGAAAAAAAATACTCAAGTGCTCGTTCTCTTTTTTTTCCTTTTTTCCCCAGCGCTCGATCAGCCCAGCACTCTGCTGCAGTTTAGCGGGCTGATTGGGCCGCATCGCGGCTGCCGTCGGGGTCCAGGTAAGCTTTCCTCTTGCAGAGCCTGCAGCGATGGCCCTTCACTTTAAGGGAGGGAAGGAGCCATCCAACGCAGCAGCGCTGCACACCTACCGCCCCGCCTGCTGCCTGTTGCAGTCCAGGAAGGAAGTGGAGCGCATGACTTAGGGCTCCACTTTTTTCCTGGAGTGTAAACCCCGAATTTTTTAAAAGTTGGGAAGCATTAGTGCCTGGCGCTAATTTTTTCAACTTTTAAAAGTCAGCACCCCAAACGGGGCGCTCCCGAATTTCTCCCCCAAAGTGTCTGCAAAGGGATATCGATAGACTACGTGAGTGGGCAATAAGGTGGCAGATGGAGTATAATGTAGTGAAATATGAGGTTATTCACTTTGGTAGGAAGAATAGAAAAACAGAATATTTTTTAAATGGTGAGAAATTTTCAAATATTGGTTTTCAGGGAGATTTGGGTGTCCTCGTGCAAGAAACACAGAAAGCTAGCATGCAGGTACAGCAAGCAATAAGGAAGGCAAATGGCACGTTGGCCTTTATTGCAAGGGGGTTGGCATATAAGAGTAAGGAAGTCTTGCTACAATTGTACAGGGTCTTGATGAGACCACACCTGGAGTACTGTGCTCAGTTTTGGTCTCCTTATCTAAGGAAGGATATACTTGCCTTGGAGGCTGTGCAACGAAGGTTCACTAGATTGATTCCTGGGATGAGAGGGTTGTCCTATGATGAGAGATTGTGTAGAATGGGCCTATACTCTCTGGAGTTTAGAAGAATGAGAGATGATCTCATTGAAACATACAAGATTCTGAAGGGGATTGACAGGGTAGATGCTGAGAGGTTGTTTCCACTGGCTGGAGTGTCTTGAACTAGGGGGCATAGTCTCAGGATAAGGAGTAGGCCATTTAAGACTGAGATGAGGAAGAATTTCTTCACTCAGAGGGTTCTGACTCTTTGGAATTCTCTACCCCAGTGGGCTGTGAATGCTGAGTCTTTGAGTATATTCAAGGCTGAGATAGATAGATTTTTGGACTCTAGGGGAATCGAGGGATATGGAGATTGGGCGGGAAAGTGGAGTTGAGGTCGATGATCAACCATGATCTTATTGATTGGCGGAGCAGGCTTGAGGGGCCGTATGGCCTACTCCTGCTCTTATTTCTTATGTTCTTATGTTTAAAAGTCATAATTTGCAATGTTTTCCAGCCTTGGACGTTTCCCAATGGCTGGCAAAAGGTCTGTACAAGCCAGAGATAATACACGTTATTGGCTGGACAACCTGGTTGAGTGCTCCTTCCATAGTAAGCAAAATGGAGGATTGCACTGACAACAGCAAGCTTATACATTTGCATTACAGAAGTAGGGTAAACCCAGTGAAGGATTACATGCGCTGTTTCTAATACTGTATAAGCGTACAAACTGTATACTGGATACAAAATTTTAAAATTCAGGAGACATGTCTATTTGCAGCAGCTCTTGTTTTAGTACTTTACTCAAAGCCCTAAGTGCTTCCATAATGAGTTAAAAATGATTACTTAGAAACATGGTGAGGGAAGGGAAAGAAATATTAGTGTTAAAAGCCTGCAGAGATGCTGAGAGCTGGATCGATTATTTGAATTTAAAAGGTCTCGGGAATTTTTAAATAGTTTAAAGGGCAATAAAAACAGAAAATGCTGGAGATACTCAGCAGGTCAGGCAGCATCTGTGGAGAGAGAAATAGAGTTACCGTTTCAGGTCGATGACCTTTCGTCAGAACTGGAAAAAGTTAAAAAGGCAATGTCCATCAAATTCCATGGAGTTTAGTATATGTAAGGTTACATCTATAGGGAACTGGCCAAAGAGATTTAACCTTAACACCTATTGTGAAATGAAAACTAAATTGGAGTTCATTCTACTGTGTTATTTAATGATTTCCTTTTGTAGGGGGGAGAAATTCAGTATCGCCCCATTTGGGGCGCAATTATCGGCCGGGCGCAAAGATTAGCGCCTGGCGCTAATTATCGCCACCGACTGCAAACTTGACTTTTATCGCCCCTGGAGGTGATTGGAGCGCTAAATCAGGCGCTACACACCTGTCTTAAGGCGCAAAGGCAGAGGAGCGAGGCGCTAACTCAGAGCGCGGGCGCAGCGCAGGTGCTGTCAGTTAGCGATGGAACACAGACACACTGGCGCCAGACAGTTCTTAAAGGGGAGGGTCGATCTTGCACTCCAGCCACACCCTGCTCATTGGAGCCTTGAATCTCGGCCTGGAGAGACCTGTGCCTAAATCTTCCAGCCAAGGACTATGGAGAGGGTGAGAGAACGAGCTCAGCGCTTCAGCGAGCAGGCCTTGGATGCTCTGGTTGGCGCGGTGGAGCGCAGAAGATCTATACTCTTCCCTGAGAGTGGCAGGAGGCCTTTGCCACGCGAGTACAGAAGAGTGTGGAGGGAGGTGGCTCAGAGCATCTCCTCCAGGAGCATGGTGCCCAGGACCCATATACAATGTCGAAAAAAGTTCAACGACCTCACTCGTATCGTCAGGGTGAGTGGCTTTTTTTCAATACCTCTCCATCCCTCCATTTCAACCTCACTCTGTGGCCAGAGGGTCTTAAAACCCCAATGCACAACACTCATCCAACACCTATGGCCCTCTCATGAAACACACACGCACATTCCACACTATGCATACAGTAAGGGCTATTCACCTATGGGAGGCACATCAGGCAAGACCATGGCTGCATACAGTAAGGGCTATTCACCTATGGGAGGCACCTCAGGCAAGACCATGGCTGCATACAGTAAGGGCTATTCACCTACGGGAGGCACATCAGGCAAGACCATGGCTGCATACAGTAAGGGCTATTCACCTATGGGAGGCACCTCAGGCAAGACCATGGCTGCATACAGTAAGGGCTATTCACCTATGGGAGGTACATCAGGCAAGAACATGGCTGCATACAGTAAGGGCTATTCACCTATGGGAGGCACATCAGGCAAGACCATGGCTGCATACAGTAAGGGCTATTCACCTATGGGAGGCACCTCAGGCAAGACCATGGCTGCATACAGTAAGGGCTATTCACCTATGGGAGGCACCTCAGGCAAGACCATGGCTGCATACAGTAAGGGCTATTCACCTATGGGAGGCACCTCAGGCAAGACCATGGCTGCATACAGTAAGGGCTATTCAACTATGGGAGGCACCTCAGGCAAGACCATGGCTGCATACAGTAAGGGCTATTCACCTATGGGAGGCACCTCAGGCAAGACCATTGCTGCATACAGTAAGGGCTATTCACCTATGGGAGGCACCTCAGGCAAGACCATGGCTGCATACAGTAAGGGCTATTCACCTATGAGAGGCACATCAGGCAAGACCATGGCTGCATACAGTAAGGGCTATTCATCTATGGGAGGCACATCAGGCAAGACCATGGCTGTATATTTACTCAGACGCCGTCCTTTTTCTTGCAGGCCAAGCTATCTCATAATAGGAGACAGCAGCAACGGACGGGTGCAGGGCGGCCTCAGCTGCAACCCCTCAGCGATCTTGAGGCGCGCGTCCAGAGGATTGTGGCAAGCCGGGTGATCGGTCCCGTCACCACTGGAGACGCCGACCCCGTTCTGGACAGCAATGGTAAGACCTTTTTGTCCTCTGTCCTTCCACTTGTCCCTCACAACACCAGCCTTTGACACTTTCAATCCAACTTACTAAATCGCTGCACTCATTCCTCCCTTACTGCCACCCTATCCTCACGCTAAAGCCACTCTTGTACCTCCCTGCTTTCAGATGGTGATTCACCAGCTGAGGAGACGGGCCTTCAAGCTGCCAGTGGGAGTGAAGCTGCAGCCGAGGAGGAAGATGAAGGCGGAGCATCAGTGCCACCCTCTCCCAAGGAAGCCCATGCCCACACTGGGAACACACCTTCCCTGGAAGGGAGCAGGGGGGAAGGGTCTGATGAGGGTGAAGCTCCAGGACCCAGCGGGCTGCAGCAACGCCATGGGGGTAGGGAAGAACGGGGGCCTTCTCCCCAGAGGGAGAGTATGCCAGCGAGTCCTACTGCACTGGACGCAGAGGAGGAGCGGCTCATCGCTGAAATGAACACCCAGGCGGTGGACATGCACACTGAGCTCATGGGTGCAGTGGGAAGGGTGCCCGAATGCATTGAATCACTGGCAAGGAGTGTGGAGCACTTCGCTGTAGCACAGGCGGATGCCACACTAAAGCTTAGTGCTGCAATTCAGTCACTGGCTGCCGTGATCCCATCTCTGACTGGTCTCATGCAGACTCAGATAGAGGCCACGCGAGCACTGACTGCAGCCAACCTCGATGGTTCGTACACATTTCCCCGGGGCTCTCACCGCGCCGCAGCAGGCCAGCAGTCTGTGCTCCCGCAGATTGCTCCGGATGCTGAAGTACTGCCCCGTGGGAGTGCTAGTGTGTCGGTCGAGCAGGGAGTTGCTGTCCTCTCTCAAGATGACAGCATTCCTGCTGCCACCACTGTCACTTCTCCACTGCACTTGCCACTGCCTGTAGGACAGACTGCTGCCGCCCATGCAGAGTTGGTGCAGTCTGCAGCCGGGCCCTCCAGGCCCAGAGCTGGTCGAGGCCGTCCTTCAAGGGCATCTGCAGTCTCAGGTTCTGACAATCAGCAGCCTTCCACCAGCCTTGCTGCAGCCACTGAGGTCCCATTACAGAGGAGCAGTAGGGTGGGAAGAGGGGAAGTGCGCAAGGGAAGGAGATCACCCTTGAAGGGCAAAAAGTAGGAGGTGTGACAAAATTTTGGTCATTTTTTTATTAAAGGCTAAGGTTCATGGTCAAACTTTTGAACAATGGCCCAGAAATTAAAGACTGAGGGGTAAAAATTCAGTTGGTTGCGCCTCCCATTAGCGCCTTAAGAGGGCGCTAATGGGGCGCAAAGCCGCTAACGCCCGGGCGCAGCAATGTTTGCGCCGCTCGGGAACTTAACTAGTGATTGTGCGGCGGCGCTAAACTTTACTGCTGCGACCACCTGCGCGCGCAGATTGTGACATCATTCCATGGTGCAACGCCCTTGTGGCGCCCCGGAGCGGAAATTGAGTGGCGCCCACTGCCTTACCGCCTGGCGCATCCAACGACCAGAAGACTGGAACGCTATCAATCGCTGTGGGGCTGGGGGGGGCGCTATTTAAAGGGGGCCTCTTCCTGTCTTTTATTGTTGGTGGCATTTTTGAACTACGCATTCTGAGAGAGAGAGGGAGAGACTGCTGGAGAGATTCAACGTTGTGTGAAGGAGTTTTGGGTACTGAGCAGCACTTTGCAGGTTCATTTTGATTTGCCATTCCTTGTATCGATTTAGCAGAGACTGTGGGAGCTGCACTCTGAGCTCTTTGCCTGGTACTCTCCATTGTTCTTTCCAGCACATTTGATGTGCAAGTCTCTCCAGGCCGAGATTCAAGGCTGCAATGAACAGGATGTGGATGGAAAGCAAGATTAACCATCCCCTTTAAGAACTGGCCCGTGCCATTGTGTGTGTGTTCCATTGCTGACTGACATTACATGAGCTTCGCCAGCGCTCTGAGTTAGCGCCTCACTCCTTGGCCTTTGCGCCTTAAGACAGGTGTGCAGCGCCTGCTTTAGCGCTCCACTCACCTCCCGGGGCGGTAAAAGTGAAGTTTCCAGTCAGTGCCGATAATTAGCGCCAGGCGCTAATATTTGCGTCCAGACGATATTTGCGCCCCAAATGGGGCGCGACCTAATTTCTACCCCTGAGTGTTGACGCGGGGGTAAGGCTTCCCCGCGATCTCTCACTCCGCGTTGGCTTTTTCAGATCCAGCTCGCACGAACTTGATGTTCTAGACATCAGCTGGGCAGTGCTTGCGTATCCCACCGGCGTAGTGAATTCGTGCGAGCTGTGGGATCACGTGACTCAGTTAGAGCCAATGGCAGCACACCATCTTCCATTCATAAGTTTCACATACGTGCTGTGAAAGCTATGAATCTTACACACCCCCAAAATAACAGCTAAACCTCAATTAAATTTTAAAAAAAACCCATCACATTAATAAAATAAGTATAGTTAAATAAATTAACCATTTTGAATAAAAAATTAAATTTTTGAAAAAATTTAAAATCTTTTAAAAAGTTATAAAAATAAACTTACCTGTCTTTAAAGTCTCTAAAAAAGATATACCTGTTAAAAAAAATTCAAAATAATACTTAATTCACTACTTACCTTGTTAAAAGTGGGTCTTACTCCTCCTTTTTTCATTTCTAAAATCTTCCGTCCTTACCTGCGCGTCCAAAGCACTAAGTGCACAGCGTGCGCGCAGCCTGTAGCGCGCACGCGGTTCACTTAGGAACCGCCCCCTTTTCCATTCACCAAGTGCCGGTTTTCAGCGCATGCGCAGTGCATGCAGAAAACTGGCAATTGGTGACAGAATACGCGAGAGTACACAGTGCGTACTCTCGCGTCGCGGGACTAATTTTTGGGCCATTATCTCCAGGTTATGAGAACCAGTTATGTTAATGACTGTGTTTTTGTGTTTCTTTCTATTAGTTTGTCATGAGGAAATGACACACACAGAGTTTGTGAAATAAATAAGTTTTTGTATTCAAAATATACATGTTTGGTCTTTGGAATCATTGGTGCCTTGGCCGGCTTTGGGGTTGCGGGTTGATTTCATTCATGTTGTTCTCAATGGCAGAAGCCATTTCCTCAGCAGGGGCCTAGAAGCGGCTTGCTATCAGCCGTTGACGGACGGCCCTTCCAGTTTCTACATTGTAGGCCTCCCTCCCGCCTTGGTGCTGCTGATGATCATCCTCCTCCTCTTCCTCCTCCTCTTCCTCCTCCTCCTCTGGTGGTGCTCCAAGGCCTGGTGGCATTAGCTGGGTCCTGAGGATTGCCATGTTATGCAGCATGCAGCATACAACTACGAAGTGGGAAACTCGCTCAGGCGAGTACTGCAGGGCTCCTCCAGAATGGTCCAGACAGCGGAACTGTTGCTTGAGCACGCCGATTGTGTGCTCAATGATGTTCCTGGTAGCTTGATGGCTCTCGTTGTACCGCAGCTCAGCAGGGGTGTTGGGCGTACGGAGCGGTGTCATCAGCCAGGTGCTCAGTGGATATCCCTTGTCCCCGAGAAGCCAACCAACTGGCTGATGTGGTGCCTGGAAAAGTTCTGCCACAGTAGTCTGGCGCAGGATGAATGCATCGTGGCAGCTGCCAGGATAGTGGGCATTGACAGCGAGTATCAGCTGTCTGTGGTCACAGACCAACTGAATGTTCAAGGAATGGAACCCCTTTCTGTTGCGGAAATCCTCGGCATTCTCATGCGGAGCACGCAAAGCCACATGCGTGCAGTCAATGGCGTCCTGCACCATGGGGAAGCCCGCTATCCTCGCAAAGCCCATAGCGTGTTCATGCTGCTTGTCTGGGGTCATGGGGAAAGAGATGTACTCTCGTCTCCTTTTAAAGAGGGCATTTGTGACCTGACGGATGCAGCAATGCACCGCAAACTGGGAGATATTGGCGATGTCCCCAGTAGCAGATTGAAATGAGCCAGTGGCATAAAAGTTCAGAGCCACTGTGATCTTCACTGCCACCGACAGAGACATCCTGGACCTCAGTTGAGGCTGCAGATCTGGCTGCAGCAGGTGGCAGAGCTCAGTGACCAGCTCCTTGCTGAAGCGCAGCCTTCGCAAACACTGCTCCTCAGACATATGAATGTAGGAGACCTGTTGACAAAATACCCTGGGAGGGTAAGGTCTCCTGTACAGAGGCCTGTTGGCCCTCCTCCGTCTGGCCATGATTGCCACTCTCTCTCTGCGTCTCTGCGTCCTCCAATTCTGGTGGCGCAGGACGACGCCCCCAATCAGTGCAGCCCCCATAGTCACTTGGCAATCAAAGTTATGAAGGCCAAAAACCAAAGTACCTGCAAAGTTATGATCAGTAGCCAAAACTACCTCACACAGCGTTGACTCAATGCAGAAGTCTCTCTTTCTCTCCGAATCTCTCTCTCTCTCTCTCAGAACGAGTGGTGCAAAAATGTCAACCACAGAGAAAGACAGGAAGAGCGCCCCCCCAGCCCCACAGCGACTGGGAGCGTTCCAGTCTTCCGGTCGTTGGTTGCGCAGGCGGAAAGGATGGGGGCGCCACTCAATTTCCGCTCTGGGGCGCCACAAGGGCGTTGCACCCTCGTATGACGTCAAGATCTGCGTGCGCAGGAGATCGCGGCGGTAAAGTTTAGCGCCGCCGCAAAATGTCTAGTTAAGTTCGCGAGCGGTGCAAACATCGCTGCGCCTGGGCGCTAGATGCTTTGCGCCCCATTAGCGCCCTCTTAAGGCGCTAACGGGAGGCGCAATCAACTGAATTTTTCCCCCATAGAGTCTTAGGGGGGAAAATTAAGCTGCTTGCGCCTCCCGTTAGCGCCTTAAGAGGGCGCTAATGGGGCGTAAAGCAGCTAACGCCCGGGCGCAGCGCCGCCCACGCCTCCCGTAAAATTCAGCGGGAGGTTAGCGGCGGCGCCAGCCGGTAGCGCCCTGTGGCGCTGCACCGCCGGCGATGACGTCATCGCCGTGCGCAGCACCCCGCTCGCGCTCCAGCCGCGATCTTCAGTCGCGCCCCCTGATTTACCGCCAGACGCTATGTCCGACGGGTTCAGGGAGGCGTACGTGCGGCCGGGGCGGCGATATTTAAATGGGAGGTGGCAGGCGGCCATTTTTGTTGCTGGCCGCCTGCCAGCACCTGCCCCCGTTGCTGTCCCCAGCCCCCGTGAAGCCCCCCCACCGTGAAGTGCCGGCTGCGCTCCAAGAGCCCGGCACTTCTCTTGAGTGCCGGGCTCTTTTGCCGGCACTCCCGATCCCTGGTGGCCCAGCTGGGCCCCGGTTCGCGCTGCGCAGGGTCCCTCCCCTTTAAGAAGGGGAGGAAGGCCTGCAATACCGCGGCGCGACGTGCCGCAGCGCCTGGAGCTGCGGCACGTAGCGCCAGGATATTCCCTCGCAGCGCCCCAAGAGGGATGCGGGGTGCTTCCAGTGGCGCCCCACTTCCCTCTTGGGGCGCAACCACTGAAGTTCCGGCGCGGGGCCGCTAATTTTTTCGGGGCGCTAAAAGTAGCGCCCCGGCGAGGTTAGCGCCCCAAATGGGGCGCGACTCAATTTTTAGCCCATAGAGTTATACAGCACAGAAAGAGGCCCTTCGGCCCATCGTGTCCACACCGGCCATCAAGCCCTGTCTATTCTAATCCCATTTTCCAGCACTTGGTCCGTAGCCTTGTATGCTATGGTGTTTCAAGTGTTCATCTAAATGCTTCTTGAATGTTGTGAGGGTTCCTGCCTCTACCACCCTTTCAGGCAGTGAGTTCCAGATTCCAACCACCCTCTGGGTGAAAAAGTTTTTCCTCAAATCCCCTCTAAACCTCCTGCCCCTTACCTTGAAACTATGCCCCCTGGTTATTGACCCCTCTACTAAGGGGAAAAGTTCCTTTCTATCTACCCTATCTATGCCCCCTCATAATTTTGTACACCTCAATCTGTATCTTTAAAGGTACACATACTTATAAGCCCATTGGCATTAATAGCCTGCTGTTTGGCAAATTAGATTTTTCAAGCTTTGATATGTGATTGTACTTTTACCATAGAAGTATGCTTAGGGCATGATTTACTTCAGATTGGTAACAATTCATATTGGCCCGGAATTTGTGGTCAGCGGCAAAGTGAAGGCATTTGCCGCTGGCCCCGAAGTAAGCTTTGCACAAAGATCTTGCGATCTCTGTGTCGAGAATTTCGGGTTTTCCAACAGTCAATTCAAATCAACGTAGTATAGTGGGGATCCCCTAGTGCGAGCTGCTGTGACGTCAGCGAGCTGTCTAAGCAGCCAATCAGAACGCAGAATTCTCACAGACAGCGAACAAGAAAGTGGGCAAGCTCTTAAAATTCTAAGGGGGCGAAATTCCCCTCGTTTGCGTCTCCGGTGGGAGGCGACGCTACCGGGTATCACCCCGATCTTCTGTGCCCGGAGATCATGACATGAAAAATCCCCCCTCGCACCCCACAGCAGCGCCGGGCGATGTTACCGACTGCTGCAGGGATCGCGAACAGTGAGGCCGGCCGCTCGCGGGGCACCACTTAAAGGCGTGGTGGCCGGCCGAAATGAAAAAAATCGTCGATTTTTCTTTAAAAAAATTTCTGAGCACCGGACGCGGGCTGAGTGCCGCGATCTGGTGAGCCCGGCACTTAGCTTGAGTGCTGGGCTGATCGCGCGGCACTCCCGCACACCAGCTACAGCAGATGCCAAAAAAATTGCAGAGTTCGCGGCGGGGAGCCCTTCCCTTTAATTGAGGGAGGAGCCGCTGCAACGCGTGGCACTGCTGAGCACATCGCCCCGGATTGGGACATTCCCCGCCTCTTGTGCTCCAAGAGGCAAGTGGAGAGCTTGATTTAGCGCTCTACTTCCCTCCTGGAGCAAAAAATGGGAATTTCTCAAATGTTTGAAAAGGTTAACGCCTGGCGCTAACTTTTCAAACATTTTTGACTTAGCGCCCCAAACGGCCCTCATGGGGAATTTCACCCCCTAACTTTTAAAAATGTTAGAGAGAGCAAAACAAAGATTTGGGCTCTCACCTGGGGAAAAGGCAAACCTGAAATAAAGATGAACAAACTTCCAGAAAAATGTAAAACAATTTTTTTTGAAGTTTCTTAAAAATTTTAACTTGTATTAAAATGGATCAATTTCACACTGCACAAAATAAAAATGAGTTTTTCAGACCCATAACCTTTGTTTAGCAGTCGATACGCTGTTAAAACCCCAGTTACACCTAATTTCTTTGGGTCTAACTTCTAGCGGGGTATTTAACAGCATAATTACTGCGGAAGAGCTGATGTTTTCGTCAGTTTCCCTGATTTGAGAGATTTCACTGATTGAAATATAAAACATAGAAACATAGAAAAATAGGAGCAGGAGTAGGCCATTCAGCCCTTCGAGTCTGCTCCGCCATTCAATATGATCATGACTAATCCTCTATCTAAATACCATATTCCTACTCTCCTCCCATACCCCTTGATGCCTTTTGTGTCCAGAAATCTATCTATCTCCTTCTTAAATATATTCAGTGACTTGGCCTCCACAGCCTTCTGTGGTAGAGAATTCCACAGGTTCACCACCCTCTGAGTGAAGAAATTTCTCCTCATCTCAGTCCTAAATGTCCTACCACGTATCCTGAGACTGTGACTCCTCATTCTAGACTCCCCAACCAGGGCAAATATCCTCACTGCACCAATCTGTCTAGCCCTGTCAGAATTTTATACGTTTCAATGAGGTTTCACTGATTGCCAGCTCTGTGAGGGCGGGGGGGAGGTGGGTGTGGGGGGGTGCACAGCACAGCCTGTGTCGGAGCAGTGAATGACAGACCGCAACTTCAGGATTTCAGTTGTGGTCAGCTTCAATGGCGGAATGATGGCAAACGATGCCAGTTCGCCATCATCCGGACCGCAAATTCCAGCCTAAGAATGTTCACCTCTGCATTGACTATGAGCAGCTTGTGAAATAGTGATGCTCGGTTTCAATGTTCATGAAGGTTTAACCTGAATGCGTGACATTAATTACATAAACTCATCATGACGCTATCTGTGACATTTACACACCACTGCAATTTTGCAATAACCTATAAGGCTTATGTTCTTCAAAAGGAAAAAGATTGTGTAATGTAGGCTCACTCCAGCTTCTGTGTGGTAAGGTGACAGAATGACAGCATTAAACATTTAATGAAAAAGATCTTGAATTCTCCTATATTGTGGGCCAATTTGCGAATTTCAGATTGTATCAATGAGTAAACTCTGTGTTCTATACTTCAAACTATGAGAAGATCTATTAAAAATTGATTGCTAAATCAAAATGTAAATTAGCCTTCATTCATTGATTAAGGTAATTCCAAGGATTCACAGAGAAAACTTCAATTTAAATTGTCTATAGTTTTCAATATCACTAATAAAAGGCACAAGAAATGGTTACTTGACTAATATTCTTTGTTGCTTATAATATTTTATTCTTTTTCGGATACATTTCATCCTCATCTTAGATAAAGATATTGGGGCTGGTAAATAGCATACCTCTGACTCGAGGGACTCTGTGTTAGTATCAAGCAGTCCAAGATCAGATATCACATCATTAGATCTTGGGTAAAGCCCCCTATACTGCATCATAACAACTTCCTGTGGCCCCTGTCATCAGAGGAACACCCCAGTGTGCCATTTCCCAGCCATCCAAGGAGATTGCCAATTATTGCTGAATAAGGGGTAATTTTGTGCTCTGATCCAATGCTTATTAGCAACCTCACCCCGTCTGCCCTCTCAGTTGGACGTAAAGGATCCCACGGTACTATTTCGAAGAAGAGCAGGGGAGTTATCCCCGGTGTCCCGGCCAATATTTGTCCCTCAATCAACATCACTAAAACAGTTTATCTGGTTATTATCACATTGTTGTTTGTGGGAGCTTGCTGTGCGCAAATTGGCTGCCGCGTTTCCTACATTACAACAGTGACTACACTTCAAAAAGTACTTCATTGACTGTAAAGCGCTTTGGAACGTCAGGTGGTCGTGAAAGGCGCTATAGAAATGCAAGTCTTACTTTTTTTTTCACACCAAGACTGCCCAAACTCATTTCACACTCAATCCTTACAGCCAACAGATAGAGCACAGTTCCATCCCTTCATTTGGGGGTCAATTTATACTCGAGGCCAGGGAGAAAAGGCCAGTGTGCTAACTTACTTGTCCCACCTGGTCTCCTGCTTCCATTATATTTGGCTATTTCCAGAGAAAATGTCCAGATATTCATCAAGATCAGGGATCATTATAAATATACAAATTGGTGACATCTGTAGTTAATCGGATAATTACAGCAATACATTATTAAATAAATCTTCTTATAAACGGAGAAATCTGCCACCCTTACCTGGTCTGGACTATATGTGACTCCAGACCCACAGCAATGTGATTGACTCTTAACTGCAAGCTGTACCAAACCACTTCGAAAACAATAATGAGTATAAAACCGGACAGACCACCCGGCTGGGGAGGTGTGCCAAAATTGGGAGAGCTGTCCCACAGTCTAGTCAAGCAGCAGCCTGACATAGTCATACTCACAGAATCATACCATTCAATGTCCCAGACTTCTCCATCACCATTCCTGGGTATGTCCTGTCCCACCGGCAGGACAGACCCACCAGAGGTGGCAGCACAGTGGTATACAGTCAGGAGGGAGTGGCCCTGGGAGTCCTCAACATTGACTC
This sequence comes from Squalus acanthias, assembly GCA_030390025.1. Lineage (NCBI taxonomy): Eukaryota > Metazoa > Chordata > Chondrichthyes > Squaliformes > Squalidae > Squalus > Squalus acanthias. The sequence goes on from CM059429.1 coordinate 150,741,862, forward strand.
TGGACCCCATGACTTCAGGTCAAGTATGGGCAAGGAAACCTCCTGCTGATTACCACTCAGGTGATGAATCAGTACTTCTCCATGTTGAACACCACTTGGAAGAAGCACTGAGGGTAGCAAGGGCATAGAATATACTCTGGGTGGGGGACTTCAATGTCCACCACCAAGAGTGGCTCGGTAGCACCACTACTGACCGAGCTGGCCGAGTCCTGAGGATATAGCTACAAGAATGGGCCTGCGGCAGGTGGTAAGAGAACCAACCCGAGGGAAAAATCTACTTGACCTCGTCCTCACCAATCTACCTATCGCAGATGCATCTGTCCATGACAGTATTAGTAGCAGAGACCACCGCACAGTCCTTGTGGAGATGGAGTCCCATCTTATGCTAAACTTGTATCGAACTTGGTTAAACCACACTTGGAATACTGCGTACAATTCTGGTCACCATATTATAAAAAGGATATAGAGGCACTAGAGAGGGTATAGTCTGGCCCCCGCCACAAACTCCTTTCCCTACCCACTGACTCCATCCCTCTCCCTAACATCTATCTGAGGCTGAACAACACTGTTCGCAACCTTGGTGTCATATTTGACCCTGAAATGAGCTTCCGACCACATATCCGCAGCATAACTAAGACCGCCTATTTCCACCTCCACAACATCGCCCGTCTCCACCCTTGCCTCAGCTCATCCGCTGCTGAAACCCTCATCCATGCCTTTGTTAACTCTAGACTTGACTATTTCAACACACTCCTGCCTGGCCTCCCACATTCTACCCTACATAAACTTGAGGTCATCCAAAACTCGGCTGCCCGTGTCCTAACTCGCACCAAGTCCCATTTACCCATCACCCCTGTGCTCGCTGACCTACATTGGCTCCCGGTTAAGCAGCGCCTCGATTTCAAAATTCTCATCCTTGTTTTCAAATCCCTTCATGGCCTCGCCCTCTCCCTATCTCTGTAATCTCCTCAGCCCCACAACCCCCCGACATATCTGCGCTCCTCTAATTCTGCCCTCTTGAGCATCCCTGATTATAATCGCTTAACCATTGGTGGCCGTGCCTTCTGTTGCCTAGGCCCTAAGCTCTGGAATTCCCTCCCTAAACCTCTCCGCCTCGCTACCTCTCTTTCCTCCTTTAAGACGCTCCTTAAAACCTACCTCTTTGACCAAGCTTTTGGTCACCTGCCCGTAATTTCTCCTTATGTGGCTCGGTGTCAAATTTTTTGTCTTATAATACTCCTGCGCAGCACCCTGGGATGTTTTACTACGTTAAAGGCGCTATATAAATACAAGTTGTTGTTGTTGTAAACACAACCTTTTTTGTAAAAAAAAGCACTGTTTAAGCATACCAGAATTCTACAGTGAGCACAGCACTATTTTAATACCAAAGCATTGATTTGAAAATTTTATTTTCAGCAAATCAACAGGAGGTGAGGGAATTGTCCTACGCCAGTACTACACTTGACCAATAAAGATAGAAAGAAAGACCTTCCATTTATATAGCGCCTTTCACGACCTCAGGATGTCCCAAAGTGATTTACAGTCACTGTTGTAATGTAGGAAAAGCGGCAGCTAATTTGCACACAGCAAGCTCACATAAACAACAATGTGATAATGATCAGATAGTCTGTTTTAGTGATGTCGGTTGAGGAACAAATATTGGCCACAACATTGGGCAGAACTCGCCTGCTCTTCTTCTAAATAGTGCCATGGGAAATTATATATTTGGAGTGGGTTTCTTTGTAATACTCCATTTTAAATAGTCTCCATTTAAAGCAAAGTATTTATACAAAATGGTGTCCCTGTTACTCATTTTCTCTCAGAGCATCTCCAAATTAGATGTTAAGTAATCATTAGCAAAATGAAAGAACGCCATTAACTAAACTTCCTCTGAACACATCACTTTGATAGCTGCCTATGAGTCTGCGGGAAATAGTCTCTTATTCAAAGACTTTGCTGGGGGAAACTGAAAGGAAATCAAGAATAAAACAGTTGAGATTAAAGTCTATTTCTCTGGAAATCTTTGTGGGATTGAGATACCAGATATTCCTAGCCCCAAGGAGTTATTTTACTATAGCGAATGTAAGGTTGCCTGGGAACTAACCAATTTGAATACTATTGGAATTGGACAGACCAACAGAACAATAATTATTGGGGTAGATTTTAATCTTTGCCTCCTGGGCAGTAATCTGGTGGAGCAGATCTCATGCCTTTTAAAGAAACTACCTGATTTTCATTCCATTGAAATGAATGAAGATATTCCAAGGGCTGACCAAAAACTCGGTCAGAGGCAGATTTTAAGGAGGATCTTAAAGGAGGAGAGAAAAGGTTTAGGGATGGAATTTAAAGCATGGGATCTAGATGGCTGAAGGCACTGTGCCAATGGTGAGGCAAAGTGAGGGTGAGATGCACAGAAGACCAGAGTCAGAGGAATAGAGAGTTTGGGGGAAAGTTGAAGGTCTGAAGGAAGTTACAGAGATAGGCAGGGGTGAGGCCATATAGGACTGGACACTAACAGCTGGGAAGAGGAGTAGGACAGCAAGCTCTTCTGCCACATGGAGTGAATCCAATTGGATGGGTATATGATGGTGGGGATTTCAGGAGGAGGCCGAATAGGATCATCCACTTGGCACTTTGGGCTGAAGATGTTTGCAAACATTTCAGCTTTGTCTCACTGGAGCAGAGATGGCTAAGAGGAGATTTAATAGAGGGTTTTAAAATTATGAAGGCTTTTGCGAGAGTGAATAGGGAAAGATTACTTCCTCTGATTGGGGAGTCAGTGATAAGACAAAAATTGCCATGAAGAGAGAAGGTAGAGAGGCTAAGAAAATGTTCTAGTATCTAGAGGGTTGTTGAAGCATTGAAGCATGTTGGCACAAGGAGTGGTGGGGGCGGTGATTGTTCTTTTAAGGGAAAATTGAACAAATATTTAAAACAGAGGAAGATACAAGGCCATGGAAAGCGAATGGAGCAACTATATCAGTTTTGGATTGCTGTGGCAAAGACACAATGGGCTGAATGAATGAAATGGGAGCTTAGAGGGCCCAAGGCTCACAGACAATGCAATGGGAGATAATTTTATATATATATAATATAGTGGATCATCTGTAATATTACTCATAGACAAATATATTCTAAAAACTTGTAAAGCATTGGATCATAAAACAATCAGCAGCCCATCTGGTTTGTCCCAAAGACTAATATCTCTCAACCTCCACTCCCTCAAATATCCACTTCTCCCTTAAATTTATCTATCTATCTCCCTGGGCTTTTCAATCCACATGTTCACCACCTCTATGTAAAGTAATTAAATCAAAACTTTCTGTGCACCTTTTCTCGACACAGCCTGAGCTTGTATCTCCTGGTTCTAGTGCTTCTGACAATCATGAACACGCTGTCAGGATGTGAATTATCCATTACCTTAAGAATCATCAATAATGTCTCTCTTGGGCCTTCTCTTCTCCAGAGTAAACAATCCCAGGTTTTTCAACCTTCCCGCATAGCTTGCCACAAATTAGGCATCAGTTTGGTTGCCCTTTCTACACTACCTCCAAAGCCTGGATATCCTAAGTGGAATTTTCATTCCTGCTCCCAGTCTTTGATGGGGTGTGGCTTTGCCTACCCTGTGGCTACGCTGCTGGACCCGGCCAACTTCTCAAGGCCAGTCTTACTTTAATAATTCAGGTGGGATTCTAGCGGGTTTCCTGCCTACATCAGAGACTCTCTCCCTCCGTCTACTGAGCAGCCCATTTGCCCTCTGCTTGGCAACTATTCTCTTTCTCTCTATCATCTGGTCCCCCAACCTCACCGCTAACCTCCCCTTCCCTATCCTTCCTCTTTTTACCACTCCTTTCTTTCCCCCTTCTCCTCTCTTCCTCCTCTCTCGCTTTCTCACTCCCCTTCTATCGCCCGCTTCCCACTGCCCTCCTATCCTTTTCCCCTCACCCCTTCCCCTCCTCTCACTAATCACACTTTCCCCTCCTGTCCTCTAATGCTGCTTGACCGCAATGCTAGATTTGGTGTTGACCGCACCTGTGCAATGTCATGGGAGATCAACTAGTAAGCATTTGAAAAGAGAGACTGGATACCAAAATACAGTTAGGTAAAAGTAGTCCACAGCAATGAGAGATTCTGATCTCATCAGTTCTGATGAGGTGGATTGCTGTCAATATTTGTTCTTTCTTTTAGCTTTTTGGCACGGCTAAACGAAAGGGTATAATTCTAAAGTGGATAGACATAGAAACATAGAAGATAGGAGCAGGAGTAGGCCATTCGGCCCTCGAGCCTGTTCCGCCATTTAATGAGATCATGGCTGATCATCCAAATTCAGTACCCTGTCCCTGCTTTCTCCCCATATCCCTTGATCCCTTTAGCCTTAAGAAATATATCTAACTCCTTCTTGAATATATTTAATGAATTGGACTCAACTGTTTTCTGTGGTAGAGAATTCCACAGGTTCACCACTCTCTGGGTGAAGAAATTCCTCCTCATCTCAGTCCTAAATGGCTTACCCCTTATCCTTAGACTGTGACCCCTGGTTCTGGACTCCCCCGCCATTGGGAACATCCTTCCTGCATCTAGTCTGTCTAGTCCTGTTAGAATTGTATAAGTTTCAATGAGATCCCCTCTCATTCTTCTAAACTCTAGCGAATATAAGCCTAATCGACCCAATCTCTCCTCATACGCCATTCCTGCCATCCCAGGTATCAGTCTGGTGAATCTTCGCTGCACTCTCTCCATGGCAAGAACATCCTTCCTCAGATAAGGTGACCAAAACTGCGCACAATACTCAAGGTGTGGTCTCACGACGGCCCTGTACAACTGTAGCAACACATCCTTGCTCCTGTACTCGAATCCTCTCACTATGAAGGCCAACATACCATTTGCCTTCTTAACCGCCTGCTCCACCTGCATGCTTACCTTCAGCGACTGGTGCACAAGGACACCCAGGTCTCGTTGTACTTCCCCTTTTCCCAATCTATTGCCATTCAGATAATAATCTGTCTTCCTGTTTTTGCCACCGAAGTGGATAACCTCGCATTTATCCACATTATACTGTATTTGCCATGCATCTGCCCAATCACCCAACCTGTCCAAATCATCCTGGAGTTTCTCTGCGTCCTCCTCACAGCACACACGCCCACCCAGCTTTGTGTCATCTGCAAACTTGGAGATATTACATCTAGTTCCCTCGTCTAGATCATTTATATATATTGGGCCAGAAATTCGGCTCCCTGGCTTCCCGCGGGTGCAAGGATCGCGCGCGCACCTACCTACCGCGCCTGCCGTTGACCTCTGGGCTCACGGGGACTTCAGCTCCTGGGCCTCCCCCAACTGCTAGCGCGCAGTGCTTGTGTATCCCAGGGGCGTAGTTAGTGCGATGCCAATGGCAGCAGACCATCTTTCATTCATAGATTTGACAGGAAGACCTGTCAAATCTATGAATACAGATCTGCCCCAAAACATCCCTAAAACTACAAATACATTTTATAAAAACATCACATTTTTAAAATAACTATAAATTACATTAATTAAGTATTTTAAACAAAAATTTAAATTTTTGAAAAAATTAATTACATTTTTTAATGGGGCTAAAACTAAACTTACCTTTCTTTAAAGTAATTAAAAAAGATAAATCTGTGAAAAAAATGTTTAAATTTTAATAAAATCAACACTTACCTTGTTAAAAGAAGGCCTTGCGCATCCTTTGTAAAAGTGTATCTTCTCCGTGTTTACCTTCACGGAGGAACCTGTAAAAAAATCCGAAGTGCGAGGCACACGCGCTGGCCCTCCGGCGTGCACATTCGACCTCTGAACCCCTTTCCTCAGGGGAACGGAAGTGCCGGTTTCCCGCGCATGCGCAGTGCATGCAAGAAACCAGCACTTTTGTTCCGTCCACGGGTGAGTACACAGTGCGTACTCACCCGACAACAGCCGAATTTCTGCCCCATTGTGAATAGCTGGGGTCCTAGCACTGATCCCTGCGATACCCCACTAGTCACTGCCTGCCACTCGGAAAAATACCCGTTTATTCCAACTCTTTGCTTCCTGTCTGCCAACCAGTTCTCTATCCAAGACAGTACCTTACCCCCAATCCCATGTGCTTTAACTTTGCACGCTAATCTCTTATGCGGGACCTTATCGAAAATCCAAATACACCACATCCACTGGTTCTCCCTTATCTATTCTACCAGTTACATCCTCAAAAAATTTCAGTAGATTAGTCAAGCATGATTTACCTTTTGTAAATCCATGTTGACTTTGTCCGATCCTGTCACTGTTTTCCAAGTGCTCTGCTATAACATCTTTTATAATGGACTCTAGCATTTTCCCCACTACCGATGTCAGACTTACCAGTCTATAATTCCCTGTTTTCTCTCTACCACCTTTTTTAAATAGTGGGGTTACATTAGCTATCCTCCAATCCATGGGAACTGTTCCAGAGTCCATAGAATTTTGGAAGATGACTAGCAATGCATCTACTATTTCTAGGGCCACTTCCTTAAGTACCCTAGCATGTAAATTATCAGGCCCTGGGGATTTATCGGCCTTCAATCCCGTCAATTTCCCTAACACCATTTCCCTACAAATACTGATTTCATTCAATTCCTCCCTCTCATTAGACCCTATGTTCCCTGACATCTCTGGGAGGTTATTTGTGTCCTCCTTTGTGAAGACAGAACCAAAGTATGTATTTAATTGGGCTGCCATTTCTTTGTTCCCCATTATAAATTCCCCTGATTCTGACTGCAAGGGACCTACGCTTGACTTCACCAATTTTTTTCTCTTCACATATCTATAGAAGCTTTTACAGTCAGTTTTTATGTTCCCTGAAAGCTTACTCTCATAATCTATTTTCCCCCTCTTAATTAATCCCTTTGTCCTCCTTTGCTGAATCCTAAACTGCTCCCAATCCTCAGGTTTGCTGCTTTTTCTGGCCAAATTATATGTCCTCTCCTTGGATCATGTGCTATCCCTAATTTCCCTTGTTAGCCACAGTTGAGTCACCTTTTTTGTTTTATTTTTATGCCAAACAGGGATGAACAAATTCTGTAGTTCATCCATGCGATCTTTAAATGTTTGCCATTGCCTATCCACCGTCAACCCTTTAAGTAACATTCCCCAATCCATCCTAGCCAACTCGTGCCTCATACCATCGTAGTTTCCTTTATTTAAATTCAGGACCCTAGTCTCTGATTCAACTACTTCACTCTCCATTTTAATGAAGGTCTGCCGCTCAGCTCCGGTCCCAGGCCTCCTCTCCGCGCTCTTTTTATCCTCCTCTCGCTGACTCTGTGCCTCTCGCAGGTCCGCCGCTCAGCTCCGGTCCCAGGCCTCCTCTCCGCGCTCTTTTTATCCTCCTCTTGCTGACTCTGTGCCTCTCGCAGGTCCGCCGCTCAGCTCCGGTCCGGATGCATGAACAGAGACGCCTGGGGTGTATGTGCACAAATCGTTGAAGGTGGCAGGGCAGGTTGAGAAAATGGTTAAAAAGCATACGGGATCCTGGGCTTCATAAGTAGACAAAATTGAGAGGTCGCACAACACCAGGTTATAGTCCAACAGTTTTATTTGAAATCACAAGCTTTCGGAGCTATCGATCGCCCCTTCCTCAGGTGAAGTAAAGAAATACAGACTCGACAAAGCATATATAGATAGAGAACAATGCATGTGTACCTTACAATTGCAGACAACTAAATTAAATCATCCTGACTATCTGCCGAGGTGTGATAAAGTTAATCAGGTCAGCCAGGAAGGTACCACATCAAAGACATAGCAAGATACAACTGAGACAATGAGGTGGAGTCGCAGGGGGTCTAACGTGTCAAAAGCTGCCGTCTGTATGTAAAACGATAAGCTGTAAAATTTTTACTTTTTTACTGGGAAAATTTTTACTTTTTTACTGGGAATCACATCTGTGAACAAGCCAACGACGACTCGAGTCCGGATCACGTCATGTATCGTGACATAAACCCAAGATCCCGGTTGAGACCGTCTTCATGAGTGCGGAACTTGGCTATCAGTTTCTGCTCGATGATTTTGCGTTGTCGTGTGTTCCTAAGGTTGCCTTGGAGAACGCTTACCCGCAGATCCGAGGCTGAATGTCCTTGACTGCTGAAGTGTTCCCCGACTGGGAGGTAACAATCCTGCCTGGTGATTGTTGCGCAGTGCTCGTTCATACGTTGTCTCAGTGTCTGCATGGTCTCGCCGATGTACCATGCCGCGGTGCATTCTTTCCTACAACGTATGAGGTAGACAACGTTGGCCGAGTCACATGAGTATGTACCATGTACCTGGTGGGTAGTGTCCTCACGTGTGATGGTGGTATCTGTGTTGATGATCTGGCATGTCTTGCAGAGTTTGCCGTGGCAGGGTTGTGTGGTGTCGTGGTCGCTGTTATCCTGAAAGCTGGGTAATTTGCTGCGAACGATGGTACTTCTGAGGTTAGGCGGCTGTTTGAAGGCAAGTAGTGGAGGCGTGGGGATGGCCTTAGCGAGGTGTTTGTCGTCATCGATGACATGTTGAAGGCTGCGAAGAACATGGCGTACAAAGGCAAGGAAGTTGTGAAGAACCTTTATAAAACACTGGTTCGGCCTCAACTGGAGTATTGTGTCCAATTCTGGGCACCACACTTTAGGAAGGATGTGAAGGCCTTAGAGAGGGTGCAGAAAAGATTTACAAGAATGGTTCCAGGGATGAGGGACTTCAGTTACATGGATAGACTGGAGAAGCTGGGGTTGTTCTCCTTAGAGCAGAGAATTTTGAGAGGAGATTTGATAGAGGTGTTCAAAATCATGAGGGGTCTAGACAGAGTAGATAGAGAGAAACTGTTCCCATTGGCGGAAGGGTCGAGAACCAGAGGACACAGATTTAAGGTGATTGACAGAAGAACCAAAGGCGACATGAGGAAAAACTTTCTTACGCAGCGAGTGGTTAGGATCTGGAATGCACTGCCTGAGAGGGTGGTGGAGGCAGATTCAATTGTGGCTTTCAAAAGGGAATTGGATAAAAATTTGCAGAGCTACGGGGAAAGGGCAGGGGAGTGAGACTTGCTGAAGTGCTCTTGCAGAGAGCCGGCACAGGCTTGATGGGCCAAATGGCCTCCTTCTGTGCTGTAACCAATCTATGATTCAATGATTCTATGACTCACTCCCATTCTCCATGTTTCTTTGTTCTATAAATACGGAATTTATTAAGATAACAAAACTGTTTTCCCTTACCCAGACTGTTAATTAAATGCCTGCTCTTCAATCTGTTTTAATAAAATGCTTTAAGAATATTCATTTTTACTCATTTATTCTGGTTTTATCAGGAGCTATTTTTGGCTGAAAGCATTTGCCTGCAAGTAAGCTAAGTGCATCACATGAAAACTAAAAATAATTCTATAGCAACAGTTTCCACAGACACAGCAGAGTTGAAGTGTCCATCTAGTTTCATAACAGACTGTCTGGTTTTTGAGTGGCTGTCAAAGCAGAAACAAGTTAGATATCTGATTTTTTTTTAAAAAGATAATCTGCGTCTTCTGACAAAGTTTTCACAGGATTTTCATATTCATCAAAGCCAACCTCAGAACCCTCTGTCCTGCCCTTATCCCAGTTGGTTTTGGAGTTGGCAAAATGCCATTTTGCTGTTCGATAAAATGTCTTCATGAAAAAAGTTTCTTTCCTCTGCTATGTTTCATCCTTCCATTGGGAGGCCAGCGCAGTCTGAGCTGCAATTTTTTTCCATTTTTGGCATCAATCTCACTCACCTGTTTGTTCAGTACAAGGGGTCTGTGTGGGGTAATACTCATTCTTCCTATTGATGTCCCTATGGAGATGAACATCCAGGAAGTGAGGAAACTCCTCCCAGGGAGGGCAGGTGGATTTATACAGGGTGAGGATCTGTACAACTGTTGCAAATGCTAACAGTGAAACCTTGATTAAATGCCATAATGGAGGGACTCACTTCTCCTCCCCTGATGGCTAATGGGAAGCGTCAGATAATTGAGAGTACCCTATACTTAGTCTAACGCAGTAACATGGATTTTCTGATTGGGTAAAAGATTGAAAAGCTGCAGCCTCCAGATCATAGGGAACAAGATCCATTCACAGGAATTGTGGTCAAGTTGCCAAATGAGAAAATGGTACAAAAGTACCCAAAACTGTAATAATTGGTGGCAGCAAACCAGCAAACCAAACCGGCTGTTAAAAGCTTAGGCAAATCAAATACTAGGAGACCACAATGTCAGGAGACAACCTGATGTCTGGAAGAGACAAAAGAGAATCCATTTTGAGTTGTGAAAAATAGTCCATCATTTAGTGGAAGTCTAACAAGGGGTGAAAGGATAGCTTTGAAAAAGGTGCTTAAATATTTTTGTTCAATCTTGAACTGAAGAATGGTTTAAAAGGAATCAATAAGTATGATGATACATCACCACCAGCCGTACAAAGCTAAGCCGCAATGCTTTCTGAAGCAGAACGAAATAGATTTCTTACATGATAGAATTAAAGCTATTACACAGAAACAAGTGCTTCAAAGCCCTATAAATATCAAACGTACCGAAAAACTTGCGCAGGTATTTAGCGTTTTTATAGTGAATAAGAAACAGTCTTTTGTGCAAACTGCATCAGTATTCAGTGGCACAACTGTATTAGTAGTTGATGAATTTCTTGATTGAAGAGGATTGCAATGTCAATAGTGGTGTGCAAAAGGTTAAAAATAATAGCAGAAGAGATGACAGAAGCAATTTGTGTAGGGATTAGTAATAATATAAGGGCAACAAAGTAGTAATTGGCAGCTACTATCCACAGCCATCTCAGGCTGAAGAGGTAGATGTCAGCTGTTCCAACAAGTGAGAGAGCCTGCAGGGAATCATAATGCGATAATCATGGATGATTTCAATATCCTAGAGTTAAAGTGGACAGATCAGAGACAATTGAAAGGAAAGGGCGAAAGCCCAAGCAATTTTATGGAGATAATAAGCAATATGTTTTTAACGTGTGAAGTAGGACACTGAGGCAACAGCAATATTAGACTGAGCATTTAGCGGTGTACGAGAAATGATTAGTAATGTGGAAGTGGGTGGACCCTTGGGTTTTAGTGATCATTGCACAGTTGACTTAATACTGCAAGGCTAACATCAAAAATAGAAAGAAAGACTTGCGTTTGTTTCGTGTCTTTCACGACCTCAGGATGTGCCAAAGTGCTTTACAGCCACTGAAGTTTTTTTTTATTCGTACCTGGGATGTGGGCGTCGCTGGCAAGGTCAGCATTTATTGGCCATCCCTAGTTGCCCTTGAGAAGGTGGTGGTGAGCCGTCTTCTTGAACCGCTGCAGTCTGTGTGGTGAAGGTACTCCACAGTGCTGTTAGGTAGAGAGTTCCAGGATTTTGACCCAGCGACGATGAAGGAACAGTGATATATTTCCAATTCAGGCTGGTGTGTGTCTTGGAGGGGAACTTGGAGGTGATGCTGTTCCCATGCGCCTGCTACCCTTGTCCTTCTAGGTGGTAGAGGTCATGGGTTTGGGAGGTGTTGTCGAAGAAGCCTTGCCGAGTTGCTGCAGTTCATCTTGTAGATGGTCAACACTGCAGCCACGGTGCACTGGGTGGTGGAGGGAGTGAATGTTCAAGGTGGTGGATGGGGTGCCAATCAAGCGGGCTGCTTTGTCCTGGATTGTGTCGCGCTTCTTGAGTGTTGTTGGAGCTGCACTCATCCAGGCAAGTGGAGAGTCTTCCATCACACTCCTGACTTGTCCGTAAGGGTGACCCCGAGCTTCTGGTTGCCTGTCACTTTAATTCTCAGCTTCACTCCCACTCTGATCTCTCTGTCCTCGGCCCCTTACACTGTTTTAATGAAGCTCAACGTAAGCTCGAGGAACAGCACCTCATCTTTCGATAATGCTTTTTACAGCCTTCTGGACTCAACATTGAGTTCAACAATTTCAGACTATAACCCCTGCCCCCATTCTTCAGGCTGTATGATTCTGCCATCCCCATTTGGAACATTTTATCTTTCCTGCCTCCTACCCTAGCACAGACTGTTCCTTCAGATCCTCCCCTCCCCCTGCCTCTGCACCTGCTTAAAATCTGTTACATCTCTAGCCTTTTTTAGTTCTGAAGAAGGGTCCCAGACCTGAAACGTTAACTCTGTTTCTCTCTCCACGGATGCTACCTGGCCTGCTGAGTGTTTCCAGCATTTTCTGTTGTTATTTCACTCCTGACTTGTGCCTTGTAGATGGTAGAAAGGCTTTGGGGAGTCAGGAGGTGCGACACTCACAGCAGAATACCCAGCCTCTGACCTTCTCTTATGTGGCTGGTCCAGTTAAGTTTCTGGTCAATGGTGGCCCCCAGGATGTTGATGGTGGGGGATTCGCCGATGTAATGCCGTTGAATGTCAAGGGGCGGTGGTTAGATGCTCGCTTGTTGGAGATAGTCAGTGCCTGGCACTTGTGTGGCGTGAATGTTACTTGCCACTTTTCAGCCCAAGCCTGAATGTTGTCCAGGTCTTGCTGCATGCGGGCATGGACTGCTTTATTATCTGAGGAGTTGCGAATGGAACTGAACACTGTGCAATCATCAGCGAATAGCCCCACTTCTGACCTTATGATGGAGGGAAGGTCATTGACAAAGAAGCTGAAGATGGTTGGGCCTAGGGCACTGCCCTGAGGAATTCCTGCAGCAATGTCCTGGGGCTGAGATAATTGACCTTCAACAACCACAACCATTTTCCTGTTGTAATGTAGGAAAGGCAGCAGCCAATTTGCACACAGCAAGCTCCCACAAACAACAATGTGATAATGACCAAATAATCTGTTTTTAGTGATGTTGATTGAGGTATAAATATTGGCCAGGTCACCGGGGATAACTCCCCTGCTCTTCTTCGAAATAGTGCTATGGGATTTTTTCCGCCACCTGAGAGAGCCTCAGTTTAATGTCTCATCCGAAAGGCAGCACCTCCAACAGTGTAGCACTCCCTCAGCACTGCACTGGAGTGTCAGCCTAGATTTTTGCATTGAGGCCTCTGCAGTGGGACTTGAACCCACAATCTTTGACCCAGAGGCGAGGGTGCTACCAACTGAGCCACGGCTGACACCATTGTGCAGTGCTATTGTGACGGATTTTGCATGAGCAAAACTTTGGGGAAAGGAAAATAAATTCAGGGATTAAATGGGAAGTAGAACTAGGAAATAGTAGAAAAACCTAAAGGGATATGTAAAAGAAACTTGGGGTAAATTTTCTAATTTTAATAACCGGAAGACCAAGAACGCAGTGAATTTGGAGTGCTGACCAGTGGTACCCGATTTTACGGGAGTAATTTTAACCTAACTCTCCAGGCGGGAGATCCACGAGATTGGGTGGAACTCCGGTTTTACACCCCACCCGATACTAATGTCCATTGAATCCAATGGAGAGTAAAATCAGGCGGGTTACAAAACCAACGTTGCATCCGATCTCATCAATTTCCCGACGGGCGAGTAAGGTTAAAATTGCCCCCTGGAAATTGCCATTAGGAAAGAAATGAAAGCATCTCCCTCCTGCCCTTCCATCTAGCATAGTCAAGGTTCAAATTGTTAGAAATATGGCAGAAGATGTATTTCCCTAATTTACATCTTCTTAAAGTATGCTCAATCTTATATGGCCATGTGCATTGTACATGGTTAGGCCCGGGATACAGGAATTGGAGTGAAGCAAAAGAAGGCGGGAACACAGTGCAGTGCATCCCCAAGACACATTCTGCCCCTAACTGCCCAAATTCTACCAAAAAAATTGGGGGGTGCAGGACGAAAATCTAGGCTATGTTAAGAAAACATTGGGGCCAATATTAATGGCCAAGTTGGCATTAATGAGGTGCTAATGGCCTGAAAATGGGGGCATTCTCTTAATCTTTAGACTGCTGGTACATTACACAGGTCCCTCTTCCTGCTGTCCCACTATTTAGCTAATCATATGTAATTTAACAATGGCCCTGAGTTTGTGGTCGGAGGCTTCCCATGGGGAAATGCCTCCGATCCGCAAATAAAATGCCCGCGTACCTGGTGGTCCGGCAGGTACGGAGACTCGTGGTCCTGGGCCTCTCCAGGTACCTATGGGTAGAGGCCCACGAACCCCAGGGGCGCAGGCGGTTCGCAAGCGCCTCTGGGATCACGTGAGCCAGCCCAACAAATGACAGAAGGGAATCCCCATTCAAGCTTATGGGAATTCCATATGTATGGAAACCCCATAAGCATGAATGGGAATACCCCAAAAAATATCTCTACACATCAAATAAATAAAAACAAATTACATATTTAAAATTAATTAAAATGCCATTTAATTAAATATTAAAAACAACATTTTATTTTTTTGAAAAATAAATTTAAATGTTTTAAAGGGGTTAAAAATAAACTTACTTTCTTGTTACAAATGATTGGTAAAATTTTATTTTTAAGTTTTTTAAAACTCTTACACTGGCAAAAGCAGGCCTTACGCCTGCTTTTACCAGGCGTAAGAATTTCACAGGCATTCGCTGGGCAGACTCTCAGCCTGCGGATGTCCTTTTCCCGGGGATGCACTGGATCTGTCAAGAATCTTCTTGACAGATTGCAAGTTCCGGGTTTTCACGCATGTGCTTCGCATGCCTCAACCTGGAACTTGCGCGGCCCTTGCGAGCGCGTACACACCTCGTATGCGCCTGTAGGGCCGCAAATTACAGCCCAATAACTCACAAGAGCCAAAGTAAAGGTCCTGAACTGAACTTTGTGTATAAGTGTATCTTGTTTCTAAACTGTGAATTGTACAGACTCGCATTTTAATGATAACATTCGGTATAATTGAGACATTTGTATTTTTTTGCACTTCAAAGTAACTGTGGCTGTTTTGGTACAGCTGAACATGATGATGAAGGCATCGCCTTACTTGTTTTAGTTTAAAGAATCACAGTGGGCTAATGCATGCCAGCGAGAAAACCTGCCTACGGTGAATATTGCACATTGATTGGAGAGGATGGTGAGGGAAGAAATACTGAATTAGTTTATCAGAACTTGGCAGACTCAGAAGCCGAATTGGAAAGTGATGATCTCAGTGTTACAGGTTGAGGATATAGTGGAGGTGGATTTTAATGAATTGCTAAAATGATCCAAACAGAATAGCGAGAAGTTTAAGGATTTGTAATGATATGTGGGTGGAACAATGATAGTTTAATTCAATGAAGAATGATACAACCTTCAATAAAATAATCTTTAATTGGTTGTTTTCAATAGTAGATTAAGAACCCCTTGCTATTAAGATGTTGGCAATCTTTGAGAGGTTGTCCTATTGAAATGAAGTTAATCAATTATGTGATCCATCTGCATTTGTCCCAGCTCTGCCTGGGCCTTTTCAGTTAAATGTAAGTGAATTTGGACAATATTTCATGGACATATTATAACATTTTCACACACCTATCACAAGTATTTGCTTCAGAAGAGTCAATACAAAGTCCACTATAGTACCATAACTAATTTATTTTGGAAAAACACTGTTAAATATTTACAGTAACATAAATGTTCTTAGACTGTTTAAAAAGATTAAAATCTGGGGCCAGATCTTGCTGGAGCTTGCCCCATTAGTTAGACTTGTTTCATCACCCTTCAGTTCAAAACTTATTTGCGGCGTAACTTGCTGGAAGTGAGAGCTGATAGCGGTGCGGCAAGGGCAACGGGGTCATCTGGGACCTTAGTGATCAGCGGGGCCAACAGTGTATCACCTTAGCCAATGAAATTTAAGGATTAAGAATGAAACAGGAATGACTGAGAAGGAGGGTAAATTAGAATCACATCAGGTACAGAAAGAGGAATAAAGGCAGCGAAAAGAAAGATTGGATTTGGAGAGAGAGAGAAAAGAGAAGAAAGGAAAAGTAAGAAAATAATTTAAAATTGGACATTTTTAAGTCTCCAAGAACAATTTATCACCTGAAGGAATGAGAGTCCACAGTTTAAATTTTCAATTTTTGGACCAGACAGGTTGATTGGTACTGCTTTAACAATGATCACATTGTTAAAAAGGTACTTATGCTGTTAACTTTCTGTGGCAAGTTAAATGGGTAATTAATGTGCAAATTCAGCAAGTTCTTAATAATAATGGTGAGGGTAAGGATGAGATGTCGCTTGTGTGAAGCAAATGGTGGAGTGGTGGAAATTGTCCAGCAAGTTGTGGACATTTACAACTCATGCCATATCTCTTAATCCCCTGAACTTGCTGGCTGATTTACACATTAATAACAGCATGCGCCATTAACATGCCGTTATTTTTCCAACAGGATCCAGCCCAAAACAGTTATGTTGATTAAATTTTTGAATAATAAAAGCCTGATATAATTTCACAGCCTGCATATTGCCATAATTTATTGTGCAATAACACTGTTGAATAAATTGTGATCATAAATAAAAATAATTTAACTAACTGATTGCTCAATGATTTGCCGACAAAATATTTTACCTCACTATCACCCCTGGAGTTTTGCATTCCTCTAACAGCCCCATTCGATACAATAACGTAGATTTTCAATAGATTTTAAATCAGGTGAAATTCGATCAATTTGCGGAGAGCACTCACCTGACCTTTAGGCTGGAATTTTCTGGGGTCCGTGTGGGCGTGAGCGGAGGCGGATCGGGTGAGAAATTTGAAAGAGGTGCAGCGGGTCGGGAACCCGCCGTTATCCCGCCCCCACGCGCCTTTCCCTCGGGTGCATTTGCCGGTGCGGCAGCGACCTGACCGACAAAGGCAGGCGACCTAATTCAGATCATTAACAGGTCAGACCATTAAGCGCCTTTTTCAGCCTACATTTCAAATTTCCCTGGCTGCCCACGGGATTCACGCAGCTCGGGAACCACGTCTGTCAGCCTGAAGCGGGAGTTGAGTGGCCATTGCTCCAGCTGATTAGATGACAGCATGAAATGTACTATAAAAGCTCCCACCTCACAGCTGATCACTTTCCTCAGGCAGAAACTGTAGCTGACTGAATTCCCAGCACACATTTAACTTTCTACAGGCTGCAAGTGTTTGCAGCAAAGTCGCCATTCAGTTTCACCTCATTGGTATAACCTATCACACCATTGACAGATTGCTCCTCTGATCTCTACTTGACCTGTCACCTATTCCATCAATAGATTTTAAATCTATTAAATCTCCGCATCAGAATCGGACCATGGTGAGCTCCAACACCAGCAGCACCAGGTACACCATCAGCACCAACAACAACACCACCAACCTTCTCCTCAACGACCTGATGCTCCACAGGACAGAGGGCATCAGCGCAGGGCTGCACCGCGCCGGAGGCGATACCCCCAACACAGGGTATACAGGCAGAGGATGAGCTTCCTCAACATGACCGAGCAGCAGTGCTTCAGGAGGCTCAGGCTATCATGCCAGGTCATTGCTGACATTTGCACATTGCTCGAGCAAGAGCTGCAGCCCAGGGAACGGGTGGACACGCCTTACAAGTGGCTGTCAAAGTCACCAGTGCCCTCAACTTCTTCGCCTCAGGCTCCTTCCAGGGATCTGCAGCAGACATTTGTGGCATCTCTCAGTCAGCCGCCCACAGATGCATCGCACAGGTCACCAATGCCCTGTTTGACAAGTCAGCCAATTATATCAACTTTGCCACTGATGAAGCCAGTGTGACTGAGTGGGTGCTCGGCTTTGCGGCTCTGGCTGGCTTCCCACGGGTGCAGGGCGTCATCGACTGCACACATGTGGCCATCAGGACACCCCATCATCACCCAGGAGTCTTTGTGAACCGCAAGGGCTTCCACTCCCTCAATGTGCAGCTGGTCTGCAACCATAGGAAGATCATGATGCATGTGTGTGCCAAATTCCCTGGCAGCTGTCATGACTCTTTCATCCTGCACCAGTCCACCCTCCCTCAGCTCTTCACTCCTCCAAACAGACTTACCGGCTGGCTGCTTGGAGACAAGGGCTATCCACTGAAGACGTGGCTCATGACACCCTTGAGGGGACCAAGTACTGAGGCCCAGGAGAGATATAATTAAAAGCCACATTTCCACCAGATGTGTCATAGAGCAGACAATAGGCATGCTCAAAATATGCTTCAGATGTTTTGACAGATCTAGAGAAGCCCTTCAGTACGCACCAGCCAGGGTCTCCAGAATCTTCGTGGTCTGCTGCGCCCTGCACAACATAGCGCAGCAACGAGGATTAGCGCTGCATGAGGAGCAAGGCTCTGAGCGTAAAGCCTCTTCAGAGAAGGAGGAGGAGGAGCATCAGCTGGAAGACGAGGAGGAGCAGGAGCTGGAGGAACCTGCGGTACAGATCCCACCAGCACCCGAGCACATTGCTGTCCGGGAGGCCAGGTCTCGTGATGGCCCGATTTACTTAACTTTACGCAGTACACCCATATGGCTGCCACATACTGCGCCAGGTTGGCACCACCGCACAGCAACAACATAAAGCATTGCTACAATGACCAGGCCATTGCTTTCATACTGACCACCATTGCTGGAGGTACCGTTATGTCTCACCATTCACTCCAACTCACTAAGCCACTTCCAAAGGTACACACAAATTTGTCCAAGACCGGAAAGTGGTGAAAATAAAGATTATTATGTTTGAAAGCACATTCACGGAAACTTTACAAAAATATTGAATAAAACACCCAAGTGGCTACCCTTGTGAATCTACTTGTGTGTCATCTTTCTCTTACGTGTGCTTCTACGAGGTGCTACCCCTGTGGCTTCAGCCAAGGTAGAGGCAGCCTGCTCACTTCCCTGCTGCGACTGCTTAGACACTCTTGGTGGATGTCCTCTGGGTTTTGGAGCCTGTGATGGCCCCGCCAAAGTCTGCTCCTCCTGCGACTGTGGAGGGGCAGACTTGACCATCGCTGTCCGAGGAGGCATTTGGGGCTCTGACTGAGGGGGTGACAACGGGGGAGAAGTGCAAACGCTTTGAGGGGAGCCCACACTTCCATGTCCCCTCTCACCGTCATTCCTCTCATGGGCCACCCGCACTTCCCTGCTAGCAAGAAGCTGGAGAGCACCTTACTGCACAGCCGTGAGGCCATGAGGACCCAGGTCTACGTTGACATCCTTCCGAGACAGGAGGTCTATGAGCGTCTGCCATCTATTCTCCATAGATAGCCATCTATTCTCCATAAGACCATGTGCTCCTGTGAGTGGCGCATTAGCTGCTCCATGCAGGTGGCCATCCTATCCATGGAAGAGCCTACAGTCTCCATCGCCTGCGACACGGTTGAGCTTATATTGGAGATGGACTCCTTCATTCTCTGAATATTTGCAGACATCGCGGTCGCAAAACCTGTCAGAGCCTCCTGCACTTCTTCCTGCACCTCCAGGATCGCCCTCTTTCTGGATGGACCCCGAGGCTCAGCGTCTGCGTGCAGCTGAGTAGAGCTGGGAGCATCCTGTGCCCTCCGGCGAGGAGTCTCCACTGCTGCCCTCGTCTCCACCATCTGGTCTTGCTCACTTGTGACTTGTGACAGACCCGGTGACAACACTACTCTATCTCGTGTGGGACCCACCAAGGTGTGCGTCTCTGCGCTGGTGCTGGGTGCAATCATATCTGGTGATGCTGTGCCCTCAGAGGCTGGAGGTTCCTCTGAGGAGTCATCTTCCTCTTCCTCCTGGACAGTGGGGTTGGGGGGAGGGTTCTTGATGGACCTGTGGGAAAGTAAAGAGATGAGTTAGATATGCCATATGAAGAATGGGTACACATACCATTATGCACATGATGACCATTCAGTGGCTGATGGCATCAGTCCCCATATGAGTGACTGATGTATGCCATGTAGCTGTAGGATATGTAATTCTGTCACCAGGTTGCTGAGATGTCCCCCTCTCTCCATTTCTCACCTCCAGCTGCTCGGCCACTCCCGATACTTCCAACGCAGCCTCCTCCGCTGTTGTGAGGATGGCAAATGATGGAGGTCCACCTCCCGTTCTCTCCCTCTTATTGTGCACTCTCTTTTCCTGCATGGAGGGAAAGAAGAGAAGGTTGAGTGAGAGTGATGGAATGAGTGTAAGGAATGAATGGGTTACATCTTTAGAGGGTGAATATGATGGAATGTGGTGGCAATGCCAAATGCCTCCTAGTGTGTTGTTAGTTGGTATAACTGCATTAGGATGAGAGTGAGTGTGAGGGGTGGCTAGTCAGATGGGGATGTGATAATGTAGATAAAGAGAGAGGGATGTGCAAGGTATGTTGGTGTGAGTAAGGATGTGCAGGATTAGGGTTGGGAAGGCAGAGTGATGGGGATGTGATGAGAGGCACAGCAGGATAAAGTTGAGTGTGGCTTTGCACTCACCTTTCCTTATCCAATGAGATCATTGAAACGTTTCTGGCGCTGCACCCAGGTTCTCCTGAAAGCATCCCTGCTGTTGACCTCCTCTGCAATTTGGAGCCAGGCTCTTTTTGTGTCCTGGGGAGGTCTCTTCTGCCCATTTGAAGGGAAGAGGACCTATCCTGGTTTCAAGATTTTTAAAGCAGAATGCTTCTTGGAGAATGAGTGCAAGAATTTCAGCAGTCTAGAGAACAACTAATTAACGCAATGGTACCATTGAAATTCTCATGGAGGACTAGAAGCAGGAGAGGAGAACCCTCTTTAGCAGTCAGCACCGTAAAGGCCCAAGAAGCACTAGGAGGAGGTTGCAAATAGTATGAATGCCACCTCCACCTGGAAGCAATGTTAAAGCGAACATTAATGCCCTTACCAGCTCAGTCAAGTAGGAGAATCTATCATTTACCTTTCATTAATGCAGTCTACTAAGCATGTATGTCATTTACAATTACCTCCCCCTCACACTGGATTGGAGTACTTTAAGAACTCACCATAAATGTAAGGTTCACCACCAGCTTTCACATGAGATATTTGTTCACTCACATTCTTGCATGCATTCAACACAAAATAACCCTCCCATCTAACGTACTTGCCTGATCCACCTACCTGTCATCACACCCACCTATTCTACTCTGGTGCAGAAGACAGCCCATAATGCAAGAGAAAGAACATGCAGAGCAGGAAGATCCTCTAACATTCATATTTAAGAAAGGAGGGAGAGAGAAAATGGGGAACTACAGACCAGTCCGCCTGACTACAGTAGTAGGGAAAATGCTAGAATCTATTATTAAGGACGTGGTAACAGGGCACTTAGAAAACAATAATAGGATTGGGCAAAGTCAACACGGATTTATGAAAGGGAAATCATGTTTGACAAATCTGTTAGTGTTTTTTGAGGTTGTAACTAGCAGAATAGATAAAGGGGAACCAGTGGATGTGGTGTATTTGGATTTTCACAAGGCATTCAATAACGTGCCACACAAGCGGTTATTAAACAAAATTAGGGCTCATGGGATTGGGGGTAATATACTGGCATGGATTGAGGATTGGTTAACGGACAGAAAACAGAGAGTAGGAATAAACGGGTCATTTTCGGGTTGGCAGGCTGTAACTAGTGGGGTACCACAAGGATCAGTGCTTGGGCCTCAGTTATTCACAATCTACATCAATGATTTGGATGAGGGGACCAAATGTAATATATCCAAGTTTGCTGATGATACAAAGCTGAGTGGGAATGTATGTTGTGAGGAGGATGCAAGGAGGCTTCAAGGGCATATAGACAGGCTAAGTGAGTGGGCAAGAACATGGCAAATGGAATATAATGTGGAGAAATGTGAAGTTATCCACTTTGGTAGGAAAAATCGAAAAGCAGAGTATTTTTTAAAATGGTGAGAGATTGGGAAATGTTGGTGTTCAGAGGGACCTGGGTGTCCTTGTACACGAATCACTGAAAGTTAACATGCAGGTACAGCAAGCAATTAGGAAAGCAAATGGTATGTTGGCCTTTATTACAAGAGGATTCGAGTATAAGAGTAAAGGCGTCTTACTGCAATTATATAGGGCCCTGGTGAGACCACACCTGGAGTATTGTGTACAGTTTTGGTCTCCTTACCTAAGGAAGGATATACTTGCCATAGAGGGAGTGCAACGAAGGTTCACCAGACTGGTTCCTGGGATGGGGGGATTGTCCTATGAGGACAGATTGAGTAGACTAGGCCTATATCCTCGAGAGTTTAGAAGAATGAGAGATGATCTCATTGAAACATACAAAATTCTTACAGGACTTGACAGGGTAGATGCAGGGAGGATGTTTCCCCTGGCTGGGGAATCTAGAACCAGGGGTCACAATCTCAGAATAAGGGGTCGGCCATTTAGGACTGAGATAAAGAGAAATTTCTTCACTCAGAGGGTGGTGAACCTTTGGAATTATCTACTCCAGAGGGCTGTGGAGGCTCAGTCATTGAGTATATTCAAGACAGAGATCGATAGATTTTTGAATATTATGGGAATCAAGGGATAATGGGATAGTTCAGGAAAGTGGAGATGAGGTAGAAGATCAGCCATGATCTTAATGAATGGCGGAACAGGCTCAAAGGGCCAAATGGCCTACTCCTGCTCCTATTTCTTTTGTTCTTATGTTCTTATCCCATAACTCCAAATGAAGAGGAAGCCTTACAAATCTTGGGAAGAAAGATCATACAGGCGACTGGAGATGGGGAAGTAGGAGGACCGCTGTCATTTCAGGGTTTGTGCAATGCAAAAGTGCAGCAGCAGAAAGTAGTGCTCCAAAGATAATGTAAAATGAAAAGTCCTAAAGATTTACAACTTGCAACACTAAAATAATCTGTCACTCACTTTTTTTAATAATCCAAATTCTGAAGATCAGAGCAGGGAAGCCCAGAAGCATTGGTTTTAAACAGGCTAAAGGAATGGGAAGGGCAAAGAAATCATAGAATTTGTTAATTTACATATCATTGATTACAATAGGTTTGAATACAATTTAATGAGACCCACATATACCTCCAAAATCAATCAAATAAAATGAGACTCCACACTTGTTAAAGTTAATTTTCAGTACCATAGATGTTGTTTGATAGTAATTAAGACTTATCACACCATTAAAAATTCACTTACACTAGAATAGACAAGCCTTAACTTTTCCCAGGGAGTTTAGTAGTTATCTAGTGGGTAAGCACAGCAACTTCACACGTTCCACATGCCGAGTTTCTGGGTGAGATGGCAGCTTTCGGTCGAGATGGGTGTAGCAAAGCTTTTGGAGGAGCAGGGCAACTCAGACAGCAACTTCCTGATTTCCGTGTTTAACTGCGCATGTGCGCTCGCTGGAAGCTGCTGTCCAATTTACTCTTTAATAACGGTGAGCGCTGATTGACACACCGTTATTTTTACCGCGAAATCCGGGCCTTTGTATTTACTTTCCCCGTCCAGATATTGTGCTCAATCTAGCAGTGGGGCTCGAACCAGGGATAGTGGCTGACACTTTTACCATAACAACAGCAATGACTTACACATTTAGCATCTTTAATACCTAATAAGGACAGGGGTGATAGATGAGTGGGACTTGGATGAGCAGAGATTTATGGGAGATGGAGGATGGGAGGCCGGCCCGGAGAGCATTGGGATAGTTGTGTCTGGAGGTGAGAAAGGCATGGATGAGGGTTTAGTGGCTGAGGCAAGGGTTGAGGCAGACAATGTTATGTAGGTGGAAAGTAGGTAGTCTTTGTGAAGGAGATGATATGGGATTTAAATGAGGCCCTGGGAGTTAAAATATCCTGGGCCTCATTTCTGGAGCAGCAGGTGCGTTTCTAACTCACACAGCTGCTCACTCACCCAAAACCAGCCTGGAGTTAAAATCGGGCCTCAAGATCTAGCAGAGGTCTAAAGGAAGAGGCCAAAATTTTGAAAAGGTTTGATAGAGTAAACAGTAACCATTATTAATTTGGATGGTGATTTGGTATCAGGGGTATAAATTTAGGATTAATACCAGAAACACAAAGCATGAGTTTAGATGATTTTTTATACATAAAGGATTATTACAATATGGAATATATTATGGCAAATGTATAACTGGCGGCTGAATCAATATCGCCCATTTTACACTATCGCCCAAAGTCAAAATGACCCCCAACAAGTTCAAAAACAGATCCCGGTTCAAAGTCTGATTGTGTGTGTTATTTTGCTTAAATTACCATTTATTTCATGACGTGTCCTACAGCTACTTTATCCCAATTTTCATAACAGCAAATCATTCGCATCTACCCTAATTAAACTAGCAATTTTAAGTGTAAATGATTATTAAACATTATCACTCACATTGCAGCAGCAGTAACCAAGGAGACAGTGGAGACATTCGGGGAAATATTCACTTTTATCGCCGGGTGATAGCTGTTAGGCAGCCTGATTCATACTTCTAATATCCTGTTGCATTGGAAAAGAAAATGGAGTGTTTTGTAAAAAGGACTGTTGATTCACCATTAGCACATTTTGCGCTACTGGCGTTTATCAATTCTCCCCCACCCGACTTTTGCTAAATTACCTAAGGCAATCAGGGAGAAATTTAACAGACTGGAATTGTGTAAGTTTCACTTGCATTTCTCGGTCTTCATCATGAGTTTAGATGAAGTCTCTGGTACTGCAAAATTTTACATGGTCGATTGAAAGGAACGTGATTGTTGATTAAGTACAAGAAGGGCTTTCTGCTTATTAATAGTTAACCTGTACTTTTTTAACACTGAAGAAATAGTTTAAAATACACAAGAGGTTTTAGGTTTTCTCAATATGACATCTGATGACCCGAAGGCTGGGGTATTCTTTCGAACACAGTTAACGAGTGCTTTCAGAAAGTGGAAAACATTCATCCTGAAATGTTGTTTTTGCTGTATTAATTTTAAGTGTAAATGACTATTAAACATTATCACTCACATTGCAGTAGCAGTAACCAAGGAGACAGTGGAGACATTCGGGGAAATGTTCACTTTTATCGCCGGGAACCAAATCACCATCCAAATTAATAATGGTTTATTAATGTAATAAGACAACTTGATCAATGGACTGAACTAGAATAAGAGTACAATAGCAAAATACTGCGGATGCTGGAAATCTGAATTAACAACAGAAAACGCTTTCATCAGAAGGGTCCCAGACCTGAAACGTTGGGCTCGATTTTGCCAGGCCCGAGGAGGCGGGAATGGAGGCGTGTGGGGTGTTAAAATTGCAAAAAATGGTGGGCGGGCCCGACCCCGCCTCCGAGCAATTTTCCCAAATGCGTGGTTTCTGATCCCGTCTCCGTCAGATGGGATAGGCCTTTAAGGCCCTTAACAACCATTTAATTGTCTCTATAATCCCATTTTGAGAGGCCTTTCTGATTTTAACACTTTTTGAACGTGATGCACGCCTCCTCTGAAACACGACGGTGAAACCTGGCGGGAGCACACTTGGATTGCTGACTATCAGTTCCTGTTGTTGTTGTTGTTGCTGCTGTTGCTGTTGCTGCTGCTGCTGTTGTTGTTGTTGTTGTTGTTGTTCCTCCTCCTCCTCCTCCTCCTCACAGCAAAGGCCAAAAGCTTCCCAGTCTTTGCAGACCTTAAATGCAACAGCAATGATGACATCATCAGAGGCGACTTTCAAACTAAAAACACTATTTGGATCATGGGTTCCCACATGCTGGAACTCAATTGCCCAATTAGGGGAAAATCCAATAATTCTCCCACATCCAATTGGAGTCGGATGGCTAACACGAAAAGTGGATGACACGACCCTAGCCCACCCCAATGACAAAATCAACCCCGTTAACTCTGTTTCTCTCTCCACAGATGCTGCCTGGCCTGCTGAGTGTTTCCAGTGGTTTCTGTTGTTAGAATAAAAGTACACTTGTTTGGGGCTTAGAGAGGAGGGGAAAACTCAGACAGGGTTTTGCTCCTGAATGTGATCCAGGAAGTACAGGTGTTTATGGTGAGACCAGGATTAGATTGGTTGCGATGCCCGCCTTCTATTTTATGGTCAAATAGCCACCAACACAAACTGAGGGTAATTTTTGCCTTCACCCCTTGGACGGTACACTGGCAGAGCGGATTGCCCGCACAATATAGAACTCACTTGATTTTTATCCCATTGATATCAATGGAATAAAAATTGGACAGATTTTATAATGAGCTGTTGACCACCCCTCCCCCACCCCCACTCACCGATTGGCTTACCTGATTGCCAGGGGGACTGTTCCCTCGGGTCCCCGGCAGGGACATCCTACCATCTGAAATCCCGCTTCTGCCCACTGGCCTCCTCCTCATTCCCGCTGGTTTTGGGTGAATATCAACGTTGCCAAATGTAAATGAAGCCCGGGAGTGAAAATGGCCCGGGTCTCACGCTGACACAATCATGGGCGTTTCCCTCACACCCCCGGCGCCCGTACGCTGCTCTCCCGCCCCAGGTTAAAATCGGGGCAGAAATATCTCTTTGGCTGCTCAGTTGCGTGCTAAGTATGTAAGGCAATAAAGTATCTGTTATGCATGAAAAATAGAGCACTTTATTTGAGAGCACAGGGTCAGTGGATATGTCGGCTCAACCTGTTCTTTGTTCAGTGGAGCCAAGGAGCCCAGTTTCCTTCTCAAAGTAATAGAAATGCCCTTTAGTTTTTGTGTGTCTGTGAGTCACTCATCTCTTGCCTTTGATCAACAAACTCTGACGGTTAATAACATTGACCCACCTGTATCACATGGCAGGAACATTGCTTTATCAAAATACACAAGCACTTTATTCAGAGTGGTTTCTCCTCTTTAACTTACAGATGGAAGCATTTGTAAGAGAGCAATTGAGAACACAGATATCTAACGCTGCCCCTGCTCTGAAGGTGATTCATTTTAACAGATACTAAAGACTTTCAAAATGTACAGATGATAACAGACTGAAGTACAAATGCAACATTTCTACAATAACATTTCAACAAGTAAAAGGTAAGTTTTTAAGTATTTTAAATGTGAAGTTAGAAAATAGGTTTCAATGCAGAGTTAGCCACGGTTTGATGGACCACATTTGCTGGACCATACATTAATCTACAGCAATGGTTAGAGACACCTGTTTAACATCACATTCATCTTTGGCGGCAGGTTTATTGATAACCAAGGTTGCCTTTTTTTTCTGCACCACGTGTCATACCAATGGACCATCATGGCACCTAATACAGGGAAGTATCTGGAGTTTAAAATGCCCTCCATGAAACAGATTCTTCTGGTTACAGATGTTGTTGTTCTTCATAGTTGCCTCTGGAAAGTGGAAAATAAATCTGCTTCAAGAAATTGCACTTAACACATTGATAACATGCATGCAATAAATACAATGAATGAATAAGATTAGACGTTTCAGGGTAGAAATTCATGTTGAACGGTAGCACAAAATGGGCGGTATCGAATTGGCCGTCCATTATACTGCCCAGCCAGTATTCTGTTCCAGTGACTTCAATTGAAGTGAATATCAAGCGGGGTTTATAACAGGCAGCCCGTTATAACGCCCGTTTAGGGCTACTGTCCCTGACGAATTTCTACCCTTTCCTCTTGCAACCTTCAAAATACACATTTTGCAACAAGTTACAGGAGGACATTAATAAACTTGCAGAATGGGCATATAATTGGCAAATGAAGTTCAACACAGATAAATGTGAGATATTACATTTTGGTAGGAAGAATAGGGAGGTCACTTATCACTTCACCTGACGAAGGAGCAGCCGCTCCAAAAGCTTGTGATTTCAAATAAAACTGTTGGACTATAACCTGATGTTGTGCAACTTCTCACTTATCACTTGGAGGGTGCGAGTCTAGGTGGGGTAGAGGAACAAAGGGATCTAGGAGTACAAATACACAAATCACTAAAAGTTGCGACACAGGTTAGCAAGGCCATAAAAAAAATCAAACCAAGTCCAAAAATGTGTGGGTTAGGTTGATTTGGCTATGATAAATTGACCCTTAGTGTTAGGGGGGATTAAATATGTGGGGTTATGGGGATAGGATGGGATATGTTAGGGGGAATTAAATACGTGGGGTTACGGGGGTAGGGTGGGATATGTGTACTGTGGGGATTAAAGCAGGGACAGGGTACTGGATTTGGATGATCAGCCATGATCGTATTGAATGGCGGAGCAGGCTCGACGGGCCGAATGGCCTACTCCTGCTCCTAGATTCTATGTTTCTATGTTTCTAGGGTTTATTTCTAGAGGAAATTGAAAAGTAGGGAAGTTATGCTAAACCTGTATCGAACCTTGGTTAGACCATACTTGGAGTACTGCGTACAGTTCTGGTCGCCATATTATAAAAAGGATATAGAGGCACTGGAGAGGGTGCAGAGAAGATTTACAAGGATGATACCAGAAATGCGAGGGTATACAGATCAGGAAAGGATGAACAGGCTGGGTCTCTTTTCTCTTGAAAAAAGAAGGCTGAGGGGTGACCTAATAGAGGTCTTCAAAATTATGAAAGGTTTTGATAGGGTGGATACGGAGAGAGTGTTTCCACTTGTGGGGAAGAGCATAACTAGAGGCCATCAATATAAGATAGTCACCAAGAAATACAGTAGGGCATTTAGAAGAAACTTCTTTACCCAGAGAGTGGTGAGAATGTGGAACTCGCTACCACAGGGAGTGGTTGAAGCGAATAGTATAGATGTATTTAAGGGGAGGCTAGACAAGCATATGAGGGAGAAGGGACTAGAGGGTTATGCTGATAGATTTAGATGAGGAAAGACGGGAGGAGACACGCGTGGAGCATAAACGCCGGCATGGACTGGTTGGGCTGAATGGCTTGTTTCTGTGCTGTATATCCTATGTAATCCTATGTAATATGTTCTGCTGCCCAATATCGGCAAACTAGATTTTTTCCCTTAAACCTATAAGCCCAGAAATTCAATGGGAGGTCTTTTAGTGATGGACCTAGAGTGCAGCAGAACTCTCCGTGGATGCCCCCACACCCCCCAGGGTCACGGGCATTTACATGTTGCAGGTAGCCACTGTACCGTCTAAGGGTGAAGGGTGAAGGGGAGGGACTTTACCGCGGTGCCTTCCCTGCAGGTGCAGCCCAACAGGCACAAACAAAAACATTAAACTCTGCTGCAATCAGTTGCTTTCACAAAACCAGCCTTTTAAATTAAAAATCTCCCCAAGGTCCTCACCAACACTGGACACCAGGGATTCATAGGCGACCCTTGTGCTCAGCAGCACTAGGTGATGGGTGGAGAAAGGGGCCGGGACCAGCATGACCAGGTCCAATATTCCCCCAATTTTAAATTTGGGTGTGCGGTCCCTTTAAAGGGCTGCGTGGCCCATTCAAAGTTTCGTGCGTGCGGGAAATTTCACATTGGAAAAACCGGTCCCGGGCTGCGTGAGACCGGCAGGCAGCTATATATATAATTCTAGTAAATGGACCAAATGCCTCAATTGTGACAACCCATTGGGTGCATTGAGAGTAGGTTAAATGTGAGTTAAATTTCCTCCCTTTTTAGCACACTTACAGGAATTCATGATTTTACTAAGTCTGTTTTCTTCAAGGTTGAATATGTTGCAACTAACACACAGCTGAGCAATGAATCAGTATGCAAAGCTGCTGTTATCAGCCAAATGGCCACGCACTCAATTTATTTAACGTTTAAGTAAAGCAATGGGTCACTCTAGCAATTTGCTGTGTAAACTTGGGTATTCACAGGCAAATAGGGTGATAGTGAATCACTGATTAGGCCCTGCGGATTATTGTGGATGGTGTGAGGGAATAAATTAAACGCCCTCTACGGGGTGGAAGAAGCAGCATGCTCGGCTCATTTGCATTAGGTGGCTCGAGTGCCTGAGCAGTGCTCCATCCACATAGTGTCTGTTTCGAATGGCACCGAAGAAGCAGCTGGATTGTAAAACAAATGCCTTTGTCACCCCTGCCCAATGCCCTGCCTTGCAGTCCTGCCCTCCCCCGTGCCTCCCCTATGCCTGGTGTGCCTCCACCACATGTCTGCTCCACCCCTCCAACCCCGCCTGCCAACACCAGAAAATCACCCAACAAACAGTGGGCAGCCAGCAACCAACCCCTCACTGACTGCTGGCGCTGTCAGCTGTGGCTCAGTGGGTAACACACTCGCCTCTAGAGTCAGAAGGTTGTGGGTTCAGGTCCCACTCCAGGGACTTGAGCACATAAAGCTAGGCTGACACTCCAGTGCAGTGCTGAGGGAGCGCTGCACTGTCAGAGGTGCGTTAAACCCTGTCTGCTCTCTCAGGCGGACGTAAAAGATCCCATGGCCCTATTTCGAAGAAGAGCAGGGGAGTTATCCCCGGTGTCCTGGCCAATATTTATCCCTCAACCAACATAACAAAAACAGATTATCTGATCATTGTCACATTGCTGTTTGTGGGACCTTGCTGTACGCCAATTGGCTGCCGCGTTTCCCACATTACAACAGTGACTGCACTTCAAAAGTACTTAATTGACTGTAAAGTGCTTTGAGATGTCCGGTGGTCGTGAAAAGTGCTATATAAATGCAAGTCTTTCTTTCTTTTTTCACTCAATATTGCAGCCTCGGTGCTCCCTGTGCATCATTTGTGTTACATATGGAGTGCAGGAAAATTATATTAATGAGCTGACCTCATTTTATTAAGAGAGTTCAATTCATTTGTGCACGGGTGTACATAACTCCTGTAGAGAGCCACTGCTGGCTGTGCTGCGTGCTCATCATATCATCCACCCTTAGAATTTTTATTTGTGAATTTATATTGCAAAATTGACCTCTCTCTCTCTCTGTCAGTATGGTTTCAGTATTAAAGCCAGCCCTGACTAGGAGTAGCTTTTTGTTACGATATTGGGGTTTGTTTCAGCGTCACAGGCCCCGGTATTTAAGGGAGAGTGTGGGGGGAGGCCGCAAATGGCCGAAGAACCCGGCAAGGCCAGGGATGCGGAGGTCCTGCCGAATTTAACGGCAAGACCTCATTGTAATTTGCCCCCCCCGGCAGCTGACCAAATTGCCAGCCTGGTCGGCAGCCGAGAGGGGAAACGAGCAGCAGGAGGCCACAACCAGGGCCTCTTGGGGGCAGTCCCCGGCAATTGGGAGGGGTGAAGGAGATGGAGGGAGAGAGAGGCCATCAGGGCTGGGGGAGAGAGAAGCCATGAAGGTTGAAGGGAGGGAGAAGCTCTCAGGGCTGGAGGGAGAGCAAGGACCTTGGGGCAGGAGGGAGAGAGAGGCATCGGTGCCAGGGGGAGAGAAGCCCTCAGGGCTAGAGGGAGAGAGAGGCCCTCAGGGCTGGAGGGGGAGAGGCCTCGGTGCTGGGGAGAGAGGCCCTCAGGACTGGAGGGAGAGAGAGGCCATCGGAGCTGGGGGGAGAGAGGCCCTCAGGGCTGGAGGGAGAGAGAGGCCCTCAGGGCTGGAGGGAGAGAGAGACCCTCAGGGCTGGAGGGAGAGAGAGGCCCTCAGGGCTGGAGGGAGAAAGGCCCTCAGGGCTGGAGGGAGAGAGAGGCCATCGGAGCTGGGGGGAGAGAGGCCCTCAGGGCTGGAGGGAGAGAGAGGCCCTCGGGGCTGGAGGGGGAGAGGCCTCGGTGCTGGGGAGAGAGGCCCTCAGGACTGGAGGGAGAGAGGCCTCGGTGCTGGGGAGAGAGGCCCTCAGGACTGGAGGGAGAGAGAGGCCATCGTAGCTGGGGGGAGAGAGGCCCTCAGGGTTGGAGGGGGAGAGAGGCCCTCAGGACTGGAGGGAGGGAGAGGCCCTCAGGGCTGGAGGGAGAAAGGTCCTCAGGGCTGGAGGGAGAGAGAGGCCCTCAGGGCTGGAGGGAAAGAGAGGCCCTCAGGGCTGGAGGGAGAGAGAGGCCCTCAGGGCTGGAGGGAGAGAGAGGCCCTCAGGGCTGGAGGGAGAGAGAGGCCCTCAGGGCTGGAGGGGGAGAGAGGCCCTCAGGGCTGGAGGGAGAGAGAGGCCATCGGAGCTGGGGGGAGAGAGGCCCTCAGGGCGGAGAGAGAGGCCATCGGAGCTGGGGGGAGAGAGGCCCTCAGGGTTGGAGGGGGAGAGAGGCCCTCAGGGCTGGAGAGAGAGAGAGGCCATCGGAGCTGGGGGGAGAGAGAGGCCCTCAGGGTTGGAGGGGGAGAGAGGCCCTCAGGACTGGAGGGAGAGAGAGGCCCTCAGGGCTGGAGGGAGAAAGGTCCTCAGGGCTGGAGGGAGAGAGAGGCCCTCAGGGCTGGAGGGAAAGAGAGGCCCTCAGGGCTGGAGGGAGAGAGAGGCCCTCAGGGCTGGAGGGAGAGAGAGGCCCTCAGGGCTGGAGGGAGAGAGAGGCCCTCAGGGCTGGAGGGGGAGAGAGGCCCTCAGGGCTGGAGGGAGAGAGAGGCCATCGGAGCTGGGGGGAGAGAGGCCCTCAGGGCGGAGAGAGAGGCCATCGGAGCTGGGGGGAGAGAGGCCCTCAGGGTTGGAGGGGGAGAGAGGCCCTCAGGGTTGGAGGGAGAGAGAGGCCCTCAGGGCTGGAGGGAGAGAGAGGCCCTCAGGGCTGGAGGGAGAGAGAGGCCATCAGAGCTGGGGGGAGAGAGGCCCTCAGGGTTGGAGGGGGAGAGAGGCCCTCAGGGCTGGAGGGAAAGAGAGGCCATCGGAGCTGGGGGGCAGAGAGGCTCTCAGGGCTGGAGGGAGAGAGAGGCCCTCAGGGCTGGAGGGAGAGAGAGGCCCTCAGGGCTGGAGGGAGAGAGAGGCCATCGGAGCTGGGGGGGGAGAGAGGCCCTCAGGGCTGGAGGTAGAGAGAGGCCCTGGGGCTGGAGGGAGAGAGAGGCCCTCAGGGCTGGGGGTACAGAGAGGCCCTCGGGGCTGGAGGGAGAGAGAGACCCTTGGGGCTGGAGGGAGAGAGAGACCCTCGGGGCTGGAGGGAGAGAGAGACCCTCGGGGCTGGAGGGAGAGAGAGACCCTTGGGGCTGGAGGGAGAGAGAGACCCTCGGGGCTGGAGGGAGAGAGAGGCCCTCGGGGCTGGAGTGAGAGAGAGGCACTCGGGGCTGTAGGGAGAGGGAGGCCCTCGTTGCTGGACGGAGAGAGGCCCTCAGGGCTGGAGGGAGAGAGAGGCCCTTGGGGCTGGGGGTAGAGAGAGGCCCTTGGGGCTGGGGGTAGAGAGAGGCCCTTGGGGCTGGGGGTAGAGAGAGGCCCTTGGGGCTGGGGGTAGAGAGAGGCCCTTGGGGCTGGGGGAGAGAAGCCGTGATCATCAGGGGGGAAGACGAAGGCTTCCATGAGGGGACGGCAGGGGGGTACACTCCTGCTCCTCCTGGCCCACAAGGAGTGCCAGAAAAGGCGCTTACTGTTTGGAGCTGGCAGCCCCCGCCTCCCTTTCATTGCCGGGTTTATCGACCCCTGGGAAATCCACGCAGCAGCAGCCAATTTTAAATCAGGCTCCCAATTGTACAGTGGGAGCCTGATTTAAATATGTTAATGAGGTGTCTGGCCTCTCCATGGTGGGACACTCAGAGACACCACGATATCCGCCGGCATAAAGAATGGTAGTGGGCGCATACTTGCCATGTTGGGGATGCGTTCCTCAAATTTAAGTCTTTAAGAGCCCCTCGCTGACCCTCTCCCACCCGTCGTTGGGGCGAGGGGGTGGGCGGAGGGGTGGGGGGAGTGGAATGTCGGGGTTGGTGGGTTAATATGGAGGCCACAGAGTGAGAACTATAAACATTTCTAAACCTAGCCAGCCCAGGGTGACTGGAAATCCCCAGCAGCTGCCAGCAGTCTGAGGCCTAAGGTGTCTGAATGATAAAAGATAAAGAGGGAAAAATTCGGTTGCTTTGCGGTAACCGTTAGCACCCCGCGGCGCTGCGCCGCCGGAGATGCCGTCATCACTGTGCGCAGTGCCCCGCTCGCGCCCCGGCCGCGATCTTCGGTAGCGCCCCCTGACTTACCGCCGGACGCTATGTCCAACGGGGTCAGGGGGGCCTACCTGCGGCCGGGCGGCCATTTTTGTTGCTGGCCGCCTGCCAGCACCAGCCTGCGCTCCCGTCCCCGGCCTCCTGACCCGCCCTCCCGCGGAGTGCCGGCTGCGCTCCATGAGCCCGGCACTTCTCTTGAGTGCCGGGCTATTTTGCCGGCACTTCGATCCGCGATGGCCCAGCTGGGCTCCGGGTCGCGCTGCGCAAGCCCCTCCCCTTTAAGAAGGGGAGGAAGGCCTGCACTACCGTGGCACATAGCGCCGCGATATTCCCTCGCCGCGCCCCAAGAGGGAGGCGGGGCGCTTCCAGTAGCGGCCCGCTTCCCTCTTGGGGCGCTACCACTAGCATCCCGGTGAAGTTAGCGCCCCAAAGGGGGCGCAACTCAATTTCTCCCCCAAAGATCGCTATGATTCTTAAAATGTTCATTGCTATTTTGTAAAAATTGCAGAAATCCTACACATCCAATTTTACACCCAAAAGGATAATGTTCTTTTTTCACAACAAAGCAGAATGTGACAGATTTCCGCGGTGTGGGAAGGTAAAAGAGTCCACCCTGACCTATTTTAATACCATGCATTAAGTATGCATGACATGTACAGTCACCTTCCACCTATATGGTTTTACAGTACTTTGAATGCTTCCCATGGACACACATTTGCAGCAGGATACACTTAGCAACAGCTTCCTTTTCCATTGAGTGTTCCTTTCCCCATATTCTCAACTGTTGATCCTCCTGACAGGTATATCCATCTAATGTACCTGTATAAAGCAGGTTCACCTAATCACATCCATTGTGGCCTGCATGCTGTTACATGGTGATCCATGCAACCCTAATTTCAGTTTGTCAAGCCCTTCTACCCTTCGCAGGAGAAAACTGTGCATAATGAGGTGGACCTTCCAACTTCTATTTTGTCGCATCCTTTGAGGAAATAGCCTAAGCAATCCAGACCAGAGAAAATATTGAGGGAGCAGGAGAGAGGGAACTAGCTCCCGATTAGTACCAAATGTCTCCTGCTCTTTTTTACCACCCTTTTTATTCATTCACTCACTGGAACTACACCATAAAATGAAACACATTTCCATGTCAGTCATTCAGTAGAAAGTAGCATCCCAGCTGCTGCCATAAAGACAGCATTGTAACATTGAGCCTCTGTGACAACCTGGAATGAGCCTGAAGCAAAAAGGTACAGAGCTAGCATATGGGATCTTGGGCTTCATAAATAAATGTGAGAAGTCGCACAACACCAGGTTATAGTCCAACAGCTTTATTTGAAATCACAAGCTTTCGGAGCGCTGCTCCTTCGTCAGGTGAAGTGAAGAGATGCACTCTGACTATATATGCTGTGCCTATATGCATCTCTTCACTTCACCTGACGAAGGAGCAGCGCTCCGAAAGTTTGTGATTTCAAATAAAGCTGTTGGACTATAACCTGGTGTTGTGCGACTTCTCACATTTGTCCACCCCAGTCCAACACCGGCATCGCCACATCATTCATAAATAAAGGTATTGAGTACAAAAGTAGAGAAGTTATGCTAAACCTTTATAAAGCGCTGGTTAGCCTATAACTGGAGTATTGCATCCAGTTCTGGTCACCACACTTTAGGAAGGATGTGAAGGCCCTCGAGAGGATGCAGAGGAGATTTACCAGAATGGTTCCGGGGATGGGGGAATCTTGGCTACAAAGACAGGTTGGCGAAGCTGGATTTGTTTTCATTAGAGCAAAGTAGGTTGAGGAGTGATTTGATAGAGGTGTACAAGATTAAGACGGGTTTGGATAGGCTAGACGGGGAAAGGCTGTTCTCACTAGTTGATGGTACAAGGACTAGGGGACACAGATTTAAGGTTTTGGGCAAGAGATACAGGGGGGATGTGATGAAAAACTTTTTTACGCAGCGAGTGGTGATGACCTGGAATTCGCCGCCAACGGAAGTGGTGGAAGCGGAGACACTCAATGTTTTGAAGGGGAGACTGGATAGGCACTTGAGGGAAATAAACTTGCAGGGCTACGGGGATAGAGCGGGGGAATGGGACTGACTGGATTGCTCTACAGAGAGCTGGCACGGACTCGATGGGCCGAATGGCCTCTTTCTGTGCGGTTATGACCCTATGAAGTAATCTTGACAGCCACAGGCAAAGCCATGCCTGCCCTAGAGTGTGGCTGTAGGTCAGCTTGCAACAACTGACACAACTCTGTCACAGCCATCACAGCCACACTGGTGAAATGAAGCCTCCACATACATTGTTCCTCAGACAAGTCCAGGTAAGCCGGACGTTGCCTTTATGTGCAGTTGGGAGGTTAATGGTGAGTGCCAGGCAATGACCATCTATATATAGAGAGAGAATAACCACCTCCCCTTTTACATTCAATGGAATTACCAATCGCCGAGTCCCCCATCATTACCATCCTGGAGGTCACCATTGACCAGAAACTCAACTGGACCAGCTGCATAAATGCCATGGAAAAGGGAGCAAAACTGCTGCGGTAGGCCTCTGGGGAAGCTAAAGTGCACCGCAATTTTTTCCTTTCAAGTTTGAAATTTATGGGGCTGGGGAGCCGAATTGATCAACTGTGGAGTGATTAATATTTAAATCCCACCTCCGCATGCCACAGTAATGCTGGCTGCCAGGATTGCAACGGCACTTCTAGCATTGTTAGGATGGGAAGGGAAATGCATCAGATGATATATCATGGGGATAGGATCCAAGCTGCATTGATTTATACAGAAAGTTTTTATTTTATTCTCCTCTTTGACTCTTAATATATCCTGATCTGAATGGAACAGGCAGCATTCTGAAGCTACTACCGACTCTAATCTATAAGCAGCCACTAAGGGGTGTGTAAATTTGGCCACGGCGACTTAATGCTCTGATATTTACTCTTTCTGTCCCTTCCCCCCACCCCACCATAACTTTGACTTTGCTTGGTTCCTATCCCAGATAGCACAGCAGACATTATGAATCATGGCATAATTCAGGATAATGAAAGTTCCAAATGGCTTGAATTTACTCATTGGCCCTGATTTTGCGGTCAGTAGCGAAGTGACGGCACTCGCCACTGACCTCGAAGAAAGCTGCCCACAAACTTTTACCGGGTTCTGTGGCGTGGATTTCACCTTTCCCAATGTTAATGTTAATGATGTCACCAAGCAGTCTGAGCAGCTAGTCACATTGAAGAATTCTCACAGACAGCAAACCAGGAAGTAACAAGCAGGTTTTATCATTTATAATTTTACAGAAAGTGAAATAAAGATTGGGATAACACATGGGATTAAAGTAGAAGCTGAAATATCATAAACAAACTTTAAAAAATAAAATAAAAATTAATTTTTATTATTTAAAAGATCTATGGAATTTATAACATAGAATCCAGAAATTTGACATTCCACAAATATAAAATTCGTTTTTCAGGGCCAGAGAGGTTCTTCAGCAGTAATTATGGCTTAGTACACCATTAAAAACCTCATTCAACAAGGCTTAACTTTTTCAAGGGTTTTACAGCGAGAATAGAGCATAAAAAGTAGAAGTTCACGTCAATTCAGTGATTTTAATTGATTTCCATCTGCGAGGACGGCAACAGTGCAACCTATTAAGGAGCAGGATATCACTGCAGCAACTTCAGGATTTCCACATTTAAATGTGCATGTGCAGACTCCAGAAGTTGTCAGTTTTACAGAGTAATGACGGCGAGTGCTGACAAATTCGCCGTCATTATAACCACAAATTCCAGGCCGTTGTCTTCAGCACTTACACCGTTGTTACATCGTTATTGCTCTGAAAAGATTGAGGAATGTTGTGTATTATAATATTTAGATACATTTACATCGTTATTGCACTAAATACAAATTTCCACAATTTTTTTTTAACAGTGTAAATCTTACGCCCGCCAAAGCCCCTCAAGGTTCATTTCCATAGCTGCACTGTTCCAGTACACAGATATTTCCTGGGTTTGCAGCACTCCTGAAATCAGTGCAACTTTACACCCAAAATAAAATGGTCTAACGGCTTCCCCTTGCAGTTCAAGTTAGTGTAAGTGAGTTGAAAAGAGCACCAGCTTCACACTGATTACAGGCTTCCAGAGAGCTTTTTTTTAACCCCTTCTTTCACATTTTTTGATCACGAACGTCTGTACTTTATTTTACTGTCGTGTTTTCCTTTCTTCCAAGGAAATCAATTTTGGGACCCCCCTATTTCACTCACCCCCAAACACACACTCAGATTGACTTCAGACAAGGGATGGCTTTCAGCATGGGTTATATCATCATAATGAGCTGTCAGGGTATGTATCGTGCAGGTGTCGGATGCCCTCTTTCACAGAGCAGCCGAATTGCTGCACATGAGTATCACCCCCTAGCAGCCGAGGCACATAGCCAGGGACTTCTGTAGGATAGCTGGATTCTCCGGGGTACAGGGTGCCATGATGGCATGCAGATAGCACTGAAGGCACCAACCAAGCAGTCGCTGACGTATGTGAATAGGAAGGGATTCCATTCTCAGGATGCCCGGCTCGTCTATGATGAAAACCAGGCCATGTCCTCACACGCCAACTGCAAGGGGAGTCAGAGGGCCGATTCTGCAGGACATCTTCAATGACTGATCAAATGCAATGGCAGCACCTTAGACTTATCTTATCTTTGCACCCTACCAGATGATCACCAAAGCAGATTTTTTAGTCCAGCAGGACCTTACCTGGAATCCTCACCTGTTTATGAAGAAGTCTGAATCTACCGAATGGTCTATTTCCTGACTTACAAAATGTTCATAAATAACAAATCACGAGACAAGTGCCCAGTGTATTTCAAAACAAAGATTTCTTTTATTGCAAGCTAAGGGAGTGGAAGGTTGTGTGTGTGAGGATAAGGCTGTTGGTTAAAGAGTGTGTGGCAATTATGATGGGAGAGGTAACATGAGAGATCTAGGGATGTGATGATCTTAGTGTGGAGAAAGGCACTTTGGGGTTGTGCAAAGCAGTTGGTTTGTTCTAGGGGAGTTGTAGGCGTCCTTACCCAGCATGTAGTGTGATGGGTTAGTTACGTGAGCATTGCTTTAAGAGGGTGAAGAGTGTGGTGGTGCCCAGAGCGGGCAGGGAAGAAAGGGAAAGTGTAGTGACATGCTACCCTTGTCTGCCCTTGCAAAGTGTTTTTGCTTCTTTCTGCCCTGTTGATGAGTCCTGGGCGTGAGGGAGTTGAGAGTCAGTGCTAGTGTCAGCTCCCTGCAAGCAGCATCCAACTTAGTGAAAGGAAGACCCAGGAGTGTGAGACTCCTGTCTTGTACTTCTTGGAGGGGGGCTTGGGCGTCTTCAAAAGAGTAGCAAGTTGCGTATCTTCTGCCTGTTGGTTTGGCCTGGTGCTCAGTGGGCACAGCTGGCCCCTCAGTGGGCACGATGATGTGAATATGGGTGAGAGATGCAAATGATTTGGTGCAAATTGCCAGCAAAACCATTTGTATTCGCTGCTCACGATATGGTCTCCTCTACATTGGGGAGACCAAATGCAGATTGGGTGACTGCTTTGCGGAACACCTCCATTCAGTCCGTAAGGGGGACCCCGAGCTCCCGGTGGCCTGTCACTTTAATTCTCCGCTCCACTCCCACTCTGACCTCACCGTCCTCGGCCTCTTGCATTGTTCCACGGAAGCTCAGCATAAGCTTGAGGAACAGCACCTCATCTTTCGTTTAGGCACCCTACAGCCCTCTGGACTCAACATCGAGTTCAACAATTTCAGATCATTACCTCGGCCCCTATCACATATATATATTTTAATTTTATTTTTTCATCCACCCTTTTGTTTGCCCTTTTTTTTCCCCTCCCAGAAGCTGGCAGCTGTCCTTCATTCTGCCAGCCCAGTTCACACTTCATCTAGCCTCTACTTGTCACATTACCACCTCCTCTTGCCTTGATTATCTTTTTATGTCTCTTAATCTCTCCTGCTTTCTATCCCACCACTGACCTTGCCTTTTGTTCTTTCATTCCCTCCCCCTTTTCCCAGCATTATACTTGCTTTAAATCTATTTAATTTCCTACTTTTTTCCAGTTCTGACGAAAGGTCTTCGACCTGAAACGTTAACTCTGTTTCTCTCTCCACTGATGCTGCCTGGCCTGCTGAGTTTTTTCCAGTGTTTTCTGTTGTTATTTCGGATTTCCAGCATCCGCAGTATTTTGCTATCGTGTTGGCAGCTTACCTTGCCTGACATCTGTAGAGTGCTTTTAAAGAGTTATGCCATTGTTGCAGGAAGTTTCCTGAGGGGAACGGGTGTGCCAGCAACATACATAATTTCTACATTCGTTACACTAGAACTGCACCAAAAATATTTAAATGAACTTCCCCAGGAAACTTGTAGGTAACTCCCACTGCTGGTAAACTGCATAACTTTCCAACATCATTGTAAAAACAGCATAATGGCTTTTCAGGGCCATATTAATGTCTAGATTGATCCCTGGGCTGAGAGGGTTGTCCTATGAGGAGAGATTGAGTAGATTGGGCCTATACTCTCTGGAGTTTAGAAGAATGAGAGGTGATTTCATTGAAACATATAAGATTCTGAAGGGATTGACGGGGTAGATGCTGAGAGGTTGTTTCCCCTGGCTGCAGAGTCTAGAACTAGGGGGCATAGTCTCAATGGTAGTCCATTTAAGACTGAGATAAGGAGGAATTTCTTCACTCAGAGGGTTGTGAATCTTTGGAATTCTCTACCCCAAAGGGCTGTGAATGCTGAGTCCTTGAGTATATTCAAGGCTGAGAGAGATAGATTTTTGGTCTCTAGGGGAATCAAGGGATATGGGGATAGGGCGGGAAAGTGGAGTTGAGGTCAAAGATTAGCCATGCTCTTATTGAATGGTGGAGCAGGCTCGAAGGGCCACATGGCCGACTCCTGCTCCTAATTCTTATGTTCTTATGTCTACATTATTGGCCCGAAAATTAGACCTAATACGTGAGAGTACGCACTGTGTACTCTCGCGTATTAGGTCCCGAATTGCCGGTTTCCTGCATGCACTGCGCATGCGCGGGAAACCAGCACTTCGTGTATTGCAAAGGGGGCGGTTCCTAAGTGAACCACGTGTGCACTACAGGTTGTGCGCACGCAGTGCACTTAGTTTTTTTTTCAGGTTTGAACGCGCAGGTAAGTGGTGAAGATTTTACACATAAAGAAAGCAGGCATAGGACCCCCTTTTAACAAGGTAAGTAGTTAATTAAGTGTTATTTTAAAAAAATTTCAACAGGTTTATCTTTTTTAGAGACTTTAAAGAAAGGTAAGTTTATTTTTATAACTTTTAAAAAGATTTTAAATTTTTTCAAAAATTTTATTTTTTGTTTAAAGTGGTTAATTTATTTAACTATAGTTATTTTATTAATGTGATGGCTTTTTTTTTATATTTAATTGAGGTTTAGCTGTTCTTTTGGGGGCTTGTAGTATTCATAGCTTTGACAGCCCTTGCTGTCAAAACTATGAATGAAAGATGGTGTGCTGCCATTGGCTCTAACTGAATCACGTGATCCCAGAGCTCACACGAACTAATTGCGCCTCTGGGACACGCAAGCACTGCACGCTGGCAACAGGGAGAGGCCCTGAAACTGAAGTTCGTGTGGGCCCGAAACAAAAAGGTAGGCGCGGAGTGCGATATCGCGGGGAATCCTTACCCCCGCGGGAACCATCGATGTTTAATTTCTGGGCCATTATCTTATTGTGTTTTCAATTTATCAATATTTCAAAATGTCTTTTTATGATCAGAACATGGATATAAATTTCTCCACATTTTGATTGATGCTGACTGTCAACATAAAGGCAAAGGAGCCAACTATATTCTGATCGTGAGTTTTATACATCAATAATCCGTCAGCATATTCGGGATACTATTACAGTGTTCATTTTGCAAGGTGTAGGGCCTCTCTAGATGGCATAATGGGTGTGAGTTAGAACTAAACAATATAGGCCAACTCTGTGACCTGGTCTCCCATCTAGTGAGGTTTTATACCGGAACTGAGGCGTTGCAGAATTATGCCTTGCATCTTTAGTCACATGTCTTTAGGAGCTTGAGATTTTCTGACAGCCATTACTTTTAACTCTGGTTCCATGGTATTAAAAACATTTATCGTCTTAACTGATATTGTGCTTCATTTGCAGATTGGATGAATCCACAGGAACCTCTCGTCCAAGTGAACAAAATGGATTTGGAAAATGAGACTTACACAAACTTTACTTTAGAAGAACTGGCAAAGGGAAAAACTTCAAAGGTGATGATATCACTTTCACTCTCTGTCTTGACTATTATGACCACAGTCATTAATTCCCTGGTGATAACTGCAATAATTGTAACAAGAAAGCTCCACCACCCAGCAAACTATTTAATATGCTCCCTCGCTGT
Organism: Squalus acanthias; assembly: GCA_030390025.1. Classification (NCBI taxonomy): domain Eukaryota; kingdom Metazoa; phylum Chordata; class Chondrichthyes; order Squaliformes; family Squalidae; genus Squalus; species Squalus acanthias. The sequence goes on from CM059429.1 coordinate 150,783,942, forward strand.
TACTGATTTACTTGTTGCTGTCCTTGTGATGCCCTTCAATATTGTTTATACTGTAAAGGAGACATGGGTGATGGGTCAAGTTGTCTGCAACATCTGGTTAAGTGTTGACATTACGTGTTGCACATGCTCTATTCTTCATTTGGCTGCAATTGCCCTGGACAGATATAGGGCTATAACTGATGCTGTGGACTATGCACAGAAAAGGACACCTAAACGTGCCGGAATAATGATCACAATTGTATGGGTCATATCCATCTTTATATCAATGCCTCCTTTGTTTTGGAGGCAAAAAGGAAATAATAAGGAGGATGAGTGTCTTATTAAGCATGAACATCTTGTCTACACAATCTATTCTACATTTGGAGCATTTTATATTCCCTTGGCTTTGATCCTCATCCTGTACTATAAAATATATCGAGCAGCTAAAACGCTTTATCACAAAAGGAGTGCAAGCAGGCACATCAACGAGGAAGTAAATGGCAAGATGGCCAGCATTACTGTCAAAAGCCCCAGGACGCCTTCAGCATTGTGCATATCTGAAAAGTCCATCTCAGACCCTTCAACGATTGAAGATCCAGAAAATGTCCACGTCACAGCCAGAAGTCTCAACCCCAGTTGCAAGCAAGAAAAAATGAGGAAGAGGCTTAACATCTCAAGCACAAGAGAAAAGAAAGCAGCAACCACATTGGGCTTGATTCTGGGGGCATTTGTGATATGCTGGCTACCATTCTTTCTAAAAGAACTTATTGTGAATGTCTGTGAATCCTGTTATGTCTCTCCAGAGATGTCCGACTTTCTGACGTGGTTAGGTTACCTCAATTCTTTAATCAATCCCCTTATTTACACAATCTTCAATGAAGACTTTAAGAAAGCATTTCAGAAATTAGTACGCTGCAGACAGTTTCTGTAAATACAACAGCAGTATTCTCAAAGCAATTATCTTTGTAATTAGAATGGTTAGACCTTTTACGGAAGCTTTCAACTTTGAAAGAAAGATCAGTATTCCTTTTCTGGTAGCTTACAGTGGCTTTGATTCTGAGACAATGAACAAAACATTATCTATAAATTCTGTCACAGATACTTAAAACTCTTGGGTACAGAAGGGAACCTATTTGGTATTTTTCTATGCTGTAACTGGCAGTATATTTTAAAGAGGCTATGGTATGTAAGCAGAGAGTGGAGATTTTACAATTAAAACATTTGAGGGGATTTTTTTTATGTGTGTAAAATGTGATTGAACTACAGGGAAAGCACTGCATAATTTTCTCCTATTATCAATTTTCTTTGCAGCCTGAAGTGGATGTATTAAGAGTAATTAAAAGGGAGAATTGCTTATTACGGGCCTATTAATAAAAAGAGAATTACTTGTGAAAGGCCTGTGTAAGAAAGACATGCAAGTTTTCCTTTGTGGGGTATATTAAAGAAATTGAAGTTGCTTACTCCTATTCAGAATGGAAGCAAATTCTAAGCAAGAAGGACAAGAGTTCATGTAGCAGCACAGCAAAGCCACAATAGAACTGTACGAGTATTTTTCTGCACAGAATTGGTGCAGTAGCCATTTTTGGTTATATCAGAGTGCAGCAGCAACGGTGGAAGAGGGCAGCCTGGGATCACAGATGGGCTGGGAGGCACAACACTTGCAGATCAAATTATTCCAGGGAGAGATGTAACATACCAAAGTTGTAACGCACCTGGACATTGCAGAGGACAAGTGCATGATGAGACTCAGAGTCAGCAGGGAAGCTGGGACTGAGGTGAACCTCTCCTTAACAAAGGTTGTAAGCGTAATCAGCCAGCACTGTTCTCAGCTTTTACGTTACAGGGAACTTCCAGACACTCAAAAAAGGAACATTACAGGAGTCAGTCACAATGCCATCCCTTTTTCACTTCACACCCAATTACATACACTTAAATGGTCACCAGGCACTCCGCCAAGGAGACAGGTGCACGAGGGTCGCTGTTGCCTAGTATTTCTCCCAGTCCCAGTGAGTCAGCAATTAGACACTTTTTATTGAACCTATTTTCAATTACAGAATTTCCAGTTGCTTATCCTGCTTATTTTTTCTTACAAAATGAAGTATGTTTGCTTTACTTTAGCAGAACTGGCACTTTGTTATCTGCACAATAAATGAATGACAGGCTGCAACACATAATTAAAGTAACTGAACATTATTGTTTTGCAAGCCATATGATGCTGCAATAGATGTGGTGCAAGAGCATGTGCTGTTTGTGTATAAGTCTGTTGAGAGCTTAATGTTTGCTGCATTTCCCACTTCCACAATATGGACCTCTTGCTGACCAAATTCTTGCTGCTCCCACAGATGAGGGGGTAGAAATGGTGGGTGTGCACTCAGGTCTGGCCAGCTGCATGGCATTAAGCAGACACAATGGCCTTGAAATTCCATAGGGGTTCTCCTGGTCTCTTGCTATAACTCTGGCGAGAGACCAGCAGAAAACTCCCCAAAAAAGATTGAGACCTTGGGTTAATCAAGACTGGGGGTTCGGCTGGTCTCCCACTAGAATTACAGTGGGAAACCCGGAGAACCACTGCGGAATTTCAGGGCCAGTACCTTCATCTGATACTTCTTCTGATTTAGGGCCGTCAGTGTAAAGGGGACCGCTTGCTGTAATTGTTGTGGGATCAGTGCTTTTGGATATTCTACCTGCAGTCACTTGTGTATGAATATGCCCTGTCATAGCACAGCCACTGACATAAGGTTGCCCTTTTCCCTCTGCATGCATGTTACATGCTACTGCTGGAGTGCATGTCATCATGAGGCTGTATGGTTTCTGTGAGGGTACAATGATGAGTAGCTGTGAGTTCTCTTAATCCGTCACTCATCTTTGTTTCTATGTATAGTCCAAATGAGTTTGGTGTCATATTTGACCCCGAGATGAGCTTCCGGCCACATATCTGCGCCATCACTAAGACCGCCTATTTCCACCTCCGGAATATCCCCTGACCCTCCCCTGCAACCCTCATCCATGCCTTTGTTACCTCAAGACTTGACTATTCTAACGCACTTCTGGCTGGCCTCCCACATTCTACCCTCCGTATACTTGAGGTCATCCAAAACTCTGCTGCCCGTGTCCTAACTCACACTAAGTCCTGTTCACCCATCACCCCTGTGCTCGCTGACCTACATTAGCTCCCGGTTAAGCAACGCCTCGACTTTAAAATTCTCATCCTTGTTTTCAAATCCCTCCATGGCCTCGCCCTCCCTATCTCTGTAATCTCCTCCAGCCCCACAACCCTCAGAGATATCTGCGCTCCTCTAATTCTGACCTCTTGATCATCCCTGATTTTAATCGCTCAACCATTGGTGGCCGTGCCTTCAGCTGCCAAGTCCCTAAACTCTGGAATTCCCTCCCTAAACCTCTCCGCCTCTCTTTCCTCCTTTAAGATGCTCTTTAAAATCTACCTCTTTGACCAAGCTTTTGGTCATCTGCCCTAATATCTCCTTATATTGTTCAGTGTCAAATTTTGTTTTATAATGCTCCTGTGAAGCGCCTTGGGACATTTTACTATGTTAAAGGCTTTATATAAATACAAGTTGTTGTTGTTGAAGTGAGTCATAACTACTTGGTGCAAACTATCCATACTACCTTCCACTGCTTTAGATATTAATGTATGGAGCCAGTTCACTTATGAATGCTATGTATATGTTGTAACATCTTTATCAAAGCAGGTCCCAGAAGGTTTTGTATCCTGAGACAATTGATGGGGACCAGGTGTCAATTGGTCACTGCCATGTAGCTGCTTTCCCCTTACCATCCCCTATCATTTGTACCCCTTCATCACCAGTAACCTGTATCTCAACCACATCATCTTCTAAATATCACAAAGTACTTCAATTTGAGCTAGTGCATGGCGTAAATGTGGGTATTGTCAGTTGGTGCAGTGTTGTGATTCTCGGACAGCTGGGTACTGCAGGCCACTTTATTATCCTCTCTTTGTGAAGAGAACAATTACCTGTCAATAAACTTTCTAATGGAGCGAGCCTTTGGCTTAGTGGTAACATTCCTGCCACTGAGTCAGAAGGTGAAGGGTTTGAGCCCCACTCCAGAAAGCCCCGAAGAGTGGAGACTAAAATAGGCTCTCAAAATACTGGCATGACATCCAGTAGGCTACGGGTAGTCGTGTCCGTATGGAGTGAGCCACTGGCTCAGTGGTAGTATTCCCATCTCTGAGTTGGAAGGGTTGGATTGAGCCATATTCCAGACAGCCGGATACCAGATCGCTGGCTCTGAATACTGGGTTGACATCCAATGGGGGTACTTGCATCCAGAGGGTGCTGGTGCACCCCCTCCCCATCGTGAAGCGGAGCTGGGCTCTATGGTTGCACCCCATCTAGCAGAAGGTACTCCAAAGATTAAAGCTGTGATGAAGGCAAAGGGAAGCTACCTCAGCTACTCTTCCTTGGTAAGTGGCTCAAGATTCTCATGTGTGAGACTTGAGTTAGGACCTGCCCTAGGACAGAACACATTAGATGGAAACATTCTTATCCTTTATTTTTGGCAACGCTGGTTTTATTATCCATCCCTAGTTGCCATGAAAAGGAGGTGATTGACCTTCTCCTTGAACCACTGCAGTCCTTGTGTTGATTGTGCTCCCACACAGTGTTAGATAGGGAATTCCAGAATTTTAACCCAGCAATGATGAAGGCACAGCAGTATATGTCCAAGTTAGGATGGTGTATGACTTGGAGGGGAAGGTGTTCCCATGATGTTACTGCTCTTGTTCTTCTTGATTGTAGAGGTTGGAGGGGCAAGGATATGCTGTCAAAGTAAGCATGGTGAGTCGCTACAGTGTATCCGGTAGATAATACATACTGCAGTCACAGTGCGCCAGGAGTGGCAGGGATGGCTCAGTGGCGCGGGTGCAGGTCAAGCACATCATGTCCTGATGGTGTTGAGCTTCTTGAGTATTGAACCCATCCAAACAAATGGTAAGTTTTTTTTTGTTCCCAGGATGTGGATGTCACTGGCAAGGCCAGCATTTATTGCCCATCCCTAATGTGGTGGTGAGCCGCCTTCTTGAATACAATTGAGTGGCTTGCTAGGCCATTCCAGAGGGCAGTTAAGAGTCAACCACATTGTTGTGAGTCTGGCGTCACATATAGGCCAGACCAGGTAAGGACAGCAAATTTCCTTCCCTAAAGGACATTAGTGAGTCAGATGAGTTTTTACGACAATCCAGTAGTTTCATGGTCACCATTACTGATACTAGCTTTTTATTCCAGATTTATTTAATTGAATTTAAATTCTCCAGCTGCCATGGTGGGATTTGAACTCATGTCTCCAGAACATTAGTCCAGGCCTCTGGATTGCTAGTCTAGTAACATAACCACAATGCTACCATATCGTATTTGATGAGAATGAGGTGAGCCACCTGTTACAGAGTGCCTAGCCTCTGCAGTGCTCTTGTAGCCACGGTGGCTGGTCCAGGTAATCATCTGGCCAATGGTGAACCCCAAGATGTTGATGGTAGAAAATTGAGTGATGGTGGCGCTGGGAAAGGTCAGAATGAGATGGTTGGCCTTCTGTTGTGTGGCGGTAGTAATTGTCTGGCACTTAACTGGTTCAAAAGTTACCTGCCGCTTGTCAGCCCAATCCTGAATGTTGTTCAGGGCCTGCTGTAGACTGGCATGGGTTGCTTCATTATTTGAGGAGCTGCAAATGGAGCTGAACACTGTAGAATCATCATGAGCAGCCCCATTCCTAACCCTATGACAGAGGGAAGGCCATTGATGAAGTAGCTGACAATGGTTGGGCCAATGATGGTGCCCTAAGTAACTCTGGCAAGAATGTCTTGGGTCTGTAATCATTGGTCTCCGACAACCACAGCCAATTTCCTATGCATCAGGTATGACTCCAGCTACTGGAGGGTTCTCCATTGACCACCATTTTACCTCAGTTGTCAAATGCTATCTTGATATTGTTGTCAGCTCCTCTCACCTCTCCTAATGTTATTACATGATTGTTTTAAACACTGGTTAATATTTGGTCTATATGGACACACTGTATGTAACATGTTCATAACTTTATAGAATATACAATAAGTGTTGGACTTAGCATGTGAACTGTGCCCATCTCCAATCTCATCAATTCCAATGCCTTTCTGCCGACTAAAGGCAGATTTCGTTATTCCCGTGTGATCACCACCTGATGGCTCTCCTGTTATGTGCCACTTTTTCCCATGAAGCAAAATTCCAACAGGATGCATTAAGACAGGGTGAATTGGCGAGTTTAAATCCATTCCTAGTTCTAAGTTATCACAAAATAATCAATTTCACATCCAGAAATGTAAGTCATATCCATATTTAGACAAGGTCATAAGGCAACTTTAAATGAATTCTTCTTTCAGAGTATTAAAATCTAGTAAACGTTGCATTCAGACATGGTTGTGTGTCTGATACAAACATTGTAGTCTCATTTCATGTCATGAAACATTTTCCATACATCTGTCCCAATCCAACACAATAACCGTTCCTGCCGGGAGCCGTGGTTTGTGACTCTGCGCTCACCCAGTGCTGCATAGATCACTAGGCTCACTGCCATACATCACGAGGTGCCTTCAGCACCAAAAAGATTGCTTTTTCTTTGCAGTTCCCCATCAACATATTGGGGTCTGCAAATCATAATGGAAATTTGATTGCCAGGAGTAATGGAAAATGGTCCTGGCCTCCTACACATCCCACAGCTGGCTGAACAAAATTGTTACTATTTTTAGGGATTGACTGGCTTTATTTCAGGTGAGTCATGATTGGACAGTTTTGCTTATGATTCACGTATTAAAATACTGAAGTAAAAATTCATGTAAAGGAATTTATCTTTGGCAAACAGGAAAATATTCCCATTTATCCTCTTCTTTCTGTCTGTTAGTCCAGCTTTATTATAAAGTCTAATGTGTTATTGATAGCACTGTTATCTTACCAGACAAATGTTTGCCCTTTTAGCAAGGTAAGGAATGAAGGGAAGAGTCTTTGAAAAGTGTACATTTCATAAAACCTAGAGTTTTTTGACATGTCTTGCTTTGTGCTTTCCTGTAATAAATGGTACCTTGCACTTTTATTTGTTGACTCGATTTAATGCAAGTGACACATATCTATGTGTACATGGTTTCTATTTCTTCATTTTATGTATAATCGTATTTTATATGCTCTATTATCCAAATCTGCAAATCTCAGCACTGTTCTAAAAATGGAGGTGCTGATATAGGTGGAGTACCTGCTTTGCTAATGTTGTTGTTGTGCTGGAGAAAATGTATAATCAGAACCATTTTAAAATGAGTGACATGCTTCATGCCACATTTTCCCAGTCTCTGCCTTTCTCTGTAGTGAGAAGGGGCTCATTCACCAAAAGGCATAAATACACGAGTCCAAATCTAATAAGTTTTCTCTAAAAGTGGCCAAGTAAACAGCTGGTGAAAATCATAGCATTTATGTAAGAACTCCAAACTTAAATTTTACAAGTTCACAAGCCTATTACTGATGGATTAGTAACACCGGACAGAGTAACCCATCGAGACCGCTGTCCCATTCTGTTAGCATTGGCTTTAATACCCTTACTTCCCAAGTAAGTGTCTATCTCCTTTTTACGCAATGAATTCTCTCGCTATGGCCTCCTGGAACAGTGCTTTCCACATTCTCAGAACCCTTTGAATGATTCTAATTGCCCCAAAATATATATTATCCAAGCATATATTGCAGTTGCTGATGTAACACTGCTGCTTGATTCCAACTCACTATAAATTAACAGTATGGAGCTATATTGCCTCCTCACACTGCTCACTAGCTAACCAAAGCTACGCAGATTAAACGTGCTTAAACACACAGAGTTCTGCTCACTGGTGACATTTTTAATGTTGGAAATACCTGACGACTTTGTCAGCTCTTTTCTAACATTAAAAATATAATAATGAACTTGAAAGGTGATTCAACAAGTGTTGCATAACTGAACCTGTGAGACTTCTTACAGATTGCCTCCCTACTACTGAAAATCTAAATTGTTAGAGCTGGAGTTAAATAATGCTTCTTGCAGCCTGTGCTTCCTGCATTAGTGTAACAGAAAAAAACTACATCACATAAATTCAAGATGGGCAGTATAACCAGACTATAAATCACGGGGCTGAAATTCACAGTAATTGGCCCCCATTGTCACATCCAATTGTTTCTTACATGATTCCAGGGTTTTACTTCCACCACTCTCTCTGAAAGTTCATTCCACTCGTTCATCACTCTTTGCGTGAAAAAGAATTTCCTGATTATCAGTCCGAAAATTATCTTCTATTAGTTTGAACCTGTGTCGCTTAGTTCCACACCCACAGCTTAATTTAAAATTATATTCCAGGATAACTTTTTCTATAACCTTAACAATCTTACTTATCTCTATAAGATAACATCTCCGATACCTCAGGGGTTGTTGACCGGGATAACTCTACTCCGGTTTAGGCAGCAATCTCACAGACACAGTATAGCTAAAGCTTAAGGGGGAAAAATTCAGTCGCGCCCCGTTTGGGGCGCAAATATCGTCCTGGCGCAAAAATTAGCGCCTGGCGCTAATTATCGCCACTGACTGGAAAATTCACCGAGGAGTGAGGCGCTAACTCAGAGCGCTGGCGAAGCTCGTGTAATGTCAGTCAGCAATGGAACACACACACAATGGCACGGGCCAGTTCTTAAAGGGGATGGTTAATCTTGCTTTCCATCCACATCCTACTCATTGCAGCCTTGAATCTCGGCCTGGAGAGACTTGCACATCAAATGTGCTGGAAAGAACAATGGAGAGTACCAGGCAAAGAGCTCAGAGTGCAGCCCCCACAGTCTCTGCTAAATCAATACAAGGAATGGCAAATCAAAATGAACCTGCAAAGTGCTGCTCAGTACCCAAAACGCCTTCACACAACGTTGAATCTCTCCAGAAGTCTCTCCCTCTCTCTCTCAGAATGCGTAGTTCAAAAATGGCACCAACAATAAAAGGCAGGAAGCGGTCACCTTTAAATAGCGCTCCCCCTTTCCCTTCATGACTGCAGAACGCTCCCCTCAACCTGTCGTTGCTAGCGTCAGGCGGTAAGGCAGGGGGCGCCACTCAATATCCGCTCCGGGGCGATACCGGGGCGTTGCACACTCGAGTGACGTCATGATCTGCCGGCGCAGGAGATCGTGGTGGTAGTGTTTAGCGCCGCCGCAAAATGTCTAGTTAATTTCGCGAGCGGCGCAAACTTCGCCGCACCCGGGCGCTAGATGCTTTGCGCCCCATTTGCGCCCTCTTAAGGCGCTAACGGGAGGCGCAACCAACTGAATTTTCCCCCCTAAGTCCACAAAAGGTTAGCAGAGTATTACAGTTATAGATTGATCATAATGCTACAATACCTATTCAATTACAATTAAAATATCACATACATTCACGCCACACATGTGCCAAGCAATGACTATCTCCAACAAGCGAGAGTCTAACCACCGCCTCTTGACATTCAACGGCATTACCATCGCTGAATCCCCCACCATCAACATCCTGGGGGTGATGGAATACTCTCCACTTGCCTGGATGAGTGCAGCTCCAACAACAGTCAAGAAGCTCGGACCATCCAGGACAAAGCAGCCCACTTGATTGGCTCCTCATCATAGAATCATAGAATCATAGAATGGTTACAGCACGGAAGAAGGTTCTTCGGCCCGTCGAGCCTGTGCCGACTCTCAGCTAGTCCCACTCCCCTGCCCTTTCCCTGTAGCCCTGCAATTTTTTTTTTCAGATACCTATCCAACTCCCTTTTGAGAGGTAAGATTGAGTCTGCCTCCACCACCCTATCAGGCAGTGCATTCCAGATCTTAACCACTCGCTGTGTAAAAAAGTTTTTTCTTAGTCGCCTTTGGTTCTTTTGCCAATCACCTTAAATCTGTGTCCTCTGGTTCTCGACCCTTTTGCCAATGGAAACAGTTTCTCTCTATCTACTCTGTCCAAACCCCTCATGATTTTGAACAGCTCTATCAAACCTCCTCTCAATCTTCTCTGCTCCAAGGAGAACAACCCTAGCTTCTCCAGTCTATCAATGTAACTGAAGTCCCTCATTCCTGAAATCAGTCATAGAATCATAGAAATTTACAACATAGAAGAAGGCCATTCAGCCCATCTTGTCCGTGCCGGCCAACAAAGAGCTATCCAGCCTAATCCCACTTTCCAGCACTTGGTCCGCAGCCTTGTAGGTTACAGCACTTCAAGTGCATATCCAAGTACTTTTTAAATGTGATGAGGGTTTCTGCCTCTACCACCCTGTCAGGCAGTGAGTTCCAGACCCCCACTACCCTCTGGGTGAAAACATTTCTCCTCAAATCCCCTCTAAACCTCCTACCAATTACTATAAATCTATGCCCCCTGGTTATCGACCCCTCTGCTAAGGGAAATAGGTCCTTCCTATCCACTCTATCTAGGCCCCTCATAATTTTATACACCTCAATTAGGTCTCCCCTCAGCCTCCTCTGTTCCAAAGAAAATAACCCCAGCCTATCCAATCTTTCCTCATAGCTAAAATTCCCCAGCCCAGGCAACATCCTCCTAAATCTCCTCTGCACCCCCTCTAGTGTAATCACATCCTTCCTGTAATGTGGTGACCAGAACTGCATGCAGTATTCTAGCTGCGGCCTAACTAGTGCTTTATACAGTTCAAGCATAACCTCCCTGCTTGTATATTCTATGCCTTGGCTAATTAAAGCAAGTATCCCATATTCCTTCTTAACCACCTTAGCTACCTGTACTGCTACCTTCAGGGATCTGTGGACATGCACTCCAAGGTCCCTCTGATCCTCTGCACTTCTCAGTGTCCTATCATTTATAGTGTATTCCCTTGCCTTGTTAGCCCTCCCCAAATGCATTACCTCACACTTCTCTGGATTGAATTCCATTTGCCACTGTTCTGCCCACCTGACCAGTCTAATGATATCTTCCTGCAGTCTGCAGCTTTCTTCTTCATCATCAACCACATGGCCAATTTTTGTATCATCTGCAAACTTCTTAATCATACTTCCTACATTCAAGTCTAAATCATTGATATATACCACAAAAAACAAAGCACCCAGTACTGAGCCCTGTGGAACCCCACTGGAAACAGCCTTCCAGTCACAAAAACACCCTTTGTTTCCTGCCTCTGAGCCAATTTTGGATCCAACTTGTCACTTTGCCTTGGATCCCATTGGCTTTTACTTTCGTGACCAGTCTGCCATGCAGGACCTTATCAAAAGCCTTGCTAAAATCCATATAGACTACATCAAATACCTCATTGACCCTCCTTGTTACCTCCTCAAGAAATTCAGTCAAGTTAGTCAGACACGACCTTCCCTTAACAAATCCATGCTGACTGTCCCTGATTAATCCGTGTCTTTCTAAATGAAGATTTATCCTGTCCCTCAGAATTTTTTCCAAAAGTTTTCCCACCACCGAGGTTAGGCTGACTGGCCTGTAATTGCGCGGTCTATCCCTTGCTCCCTTTTTAAACAATGGTACCACATTAGCAGTGCTCCAGTCCTCTGGCACCACACACTGCCCTATTTTTGCACGTCTCAGAGATTTGCCTATATATTTGCTCTTCTATCTCCCTTTGACTGTTTCGGTGTCTATAGTACACTCCCAGCAGTGTGAGTGCCCTTTTTTGCTTTTCAGTTCAACCCATATGCCCTCGCTGGATGTTCCTTCTAGGATATCACCGCTCCTCTCAGCTGTAATTGTTTCTTTAATCAATATTGTGACGCCCACCCCCCCTCTTTTTAACCCCCTCTCTATCTCGTCTGAAAACTCTGCAACCAGGAATGTTGAGCTGCCATTCCTGCCCTTCTTTCAGCCATGTCTCAGTAATAGCTATAATATCATACTCCCATGTGTCTATCTTTGCCCTCAGCTTATCTGCTTTATTCCCTAGACTCCTTGCGTAGACGTTTATACCATTTAGCACTGACAAACTCCCTCGTTGTCTATTTTCTAGCCTTTGTTTCCTTTGCCTTCCAAACTCGCTTACTAATTTTCTGCCTTCCATTTCCAGCTTTGCTTCTCTCCCTTCTGAATCTACTCTCAGGTTCCCATCTCCCTGCCAAGCTAGGTTAAACCATTCGCAACAGCACTAGCAATTCCCCCCACAAGGATATTGGTCCCGGTCCTGTTGAGGTGCAACTCGTCGGTTTGTACAGGTCCCACCTCCCCCAGAAATGGTCCCAATTCCCCAGGAATCTAAAGCCCTCCCTCCTGCACCACCTCTCCAGCCACGCATTTATCTGCTCTATCCTCCTGTTTCTGTACTCACTAGCACATGGCACCGGGAATAATCTGGAGATTACTACCTTTGAGGCCCTGCTTTTTAATCTCTTTCCTAGCTCTCTAAACTCTGCCTGCAGGACCTCATCCCTCTTTCTACCTATGTCGTTGGTACCGATATGGACCACGGCATCTGGCTGTTCACCCTCCCCCCTCAGAATGTCCTGCAGCCTCTCAGTGACATCCTTGACCCTGGCACCAGGGAGGCAACATACCATCCTGGAGTCACGTCTGCGGCCGCAGAAATGCCTGTCTGCTCCCCTAACTATCGAATCACCTATCACTATTGCTCTTCCACTCTTCTTCCTCCCCCCTGTGCAGCTGAGCCACCGTGTGCTGTGTGCTGTAAACTTGGCTCTGGCTGCACTCCCCAGAGGAACCATCGTCCCCTCCAGTATTCAGAGCTGAAAACCGGTTAGCGAGCAAAATGCACTCAGGGGATTCCTACTCTACCTGCCTGGTCCTCCTCTTCTGTCTGGCGGTCACCCATTCCCTCTCTGCCTGCACACTCTTAAGCTGCGGGGTGACCACCTCCTGAAATGTGCTATCCTCAAAGCTCTCAGCCTCGCGGATGCACTGCAGTGACTCCATCCATCCCTTAAGCTCCGAAACCCGAAGCTCAAGCTGCTGTAGCTGGCGACACTTCCAGCACACATGGTCGCCCAGGCCATGAGAAGCGTCCAGGACTTCCCACATGGCACAGGATGTGCATTCCACGAGACTGAGCTGCCCTGCCGTGCCTTTACTTTATAGACTATTAACTAGAAACACTTACCAGCTACTCACCAATCAGGTTCTTCCTTTGTGCCAACGTCACTTTTTAATTCTGACATCACTGTTTGAAATTCTGCCTATTTTGAGTTGCTCCTGCTCAGGTCCACTGCCGCCGCTCTCGGGCCTTTCTCTGCCGCGCTGTTTATTTGCTCCGCCTTCGCTCTCGCTCCTGCTCAGGTCCGCTGCCTCTGCTCATTCTCGTAAATCTTTTCTGCACCCTCTCTAAGGCTTTCACATCTTTCCTAAAGTGCGGTGCCCAGAATTGGACACAATACTCCAGCTGGGGCCTAACCAGTGTTTTATACTGGCCCATCATAATTTCCACACTTTTGTACTCTATGCCTCTATTTATGAAGCCCAGGATCCTTTTTAACTGCTTTCTCAACCTGCCCTGCCACCTTCAACGATTTATGCACACATACCCCTAGGTCTCTCTATTCGTGCACCCCCTTTAGGATTGTATCCCTTTAGTTTATATGTCCTCTCATTCTTTCTACCAAAATGCATCACTTCACACTTTTCTGCGTTAAGTTTCATCTGCCACGTGTCTGCCCATTTCACCAGCCTGTCTATGTCTATGTCTTCCTGAAGTCTATCATTCTCCTCCTCACTGTTCACTAAACTTAAAAGTTTTGTGTCATCTGCAAATTTTGAAATTGTGCCCTGTACACCCACATCCAAGTAATTAATATATATCAAGAAAAGCAGTGGTCCTAGAACCGACTCCTGGGGAACACCACTGTGTACCTTCCTCCAGTCTTAAAAACAACTGTTCACCACTACTCTCTGTTTCCTGCCACTTAGCCAATTCCATATCCATGCTGCCACTGTCCCTTTTATTCCATGGGCTTCAATTTTGCTGGCAAGCCTATTATGTGGCACTTTGTCGAACGCCTTTTGGAAATCCATGTACACTACGTCAACCGCATTACCCTCATCAACCCTCTCTATTACCTCATCAAAAAACTCGATCTACCACCTTAAACATTCACTCCCTCCACCACCAGCGCACCGTGGCTGCAGTGTGTACCATCTACAAGATGCACTGCAGCAACTTGCCAAGGCTTCTTCGGCAGCACCTCCCAAACCCGCGACCTCTACCATCTAGAAGGATGAGGGCAGCAGGCGCATGGGAACACCACCACCTCCAAGTTCCCCTCCAAGTTACTCACCATCCTGACTTGGAAGTCAAAATCCTGGAACTCCCTCCCTAACAGCACTGTGGGAGCACCTTCACCACACAGACTGCAGCGGTTCAAGAAGGCGGCTCACCACCACCTACTCAAGGGCAATTAGGGATGGACAGTAAATGCTGGCCTTGCCAGCGACGCCCACATCCCAGGAACGAATTATAAAAAATACTCACAACCTGGACACCTCAGCTGGGTGTGTTCTCTCAAGATGCTAACCAACACGTCTTATTCGGTTTATTTATATGGTGTGCTGATGAACCAAACTCAGTGTTCCTATTGTGTGATCAGGTTTGCCTGACCTTCAATAATGGGATTATGGCTGAGCAGACCGATAACAGCTTCATCTTTTATTGCAAATTTCAAGCATGAGTTCTACTTGTCACTACCCTAAGTCACATCTGCAGAAATCCTATTAACTCTTCTCTTGAAAAAGGGAACCTCTTATAGACAAAGATGTGACAGTTTGTGGCTTATTCAGCTTGACTGAAGCCATTGTTTTCGGTCCCCGCCACAAACTCTGTTCCCTAGCCACTGACTCCATCCCTCTCCCTAACATCTGTCTGAGGCTGAACCACACTGTTCGCAACCTTGGTGTCATATTTGACCCTGAAATGAGCTTCCGACCACATATCCGCAGCATAACTAAGACTGCCTATTTCCACCTCTGTAACTTCGCCCATCTCCGCCCTTGCCTCAGCTCATCCGCTGCTGAAACCCTCATCCATGCCTTTGTTACCT
The DNA here is from genome assembly GCA_030390025.1 of Squalus acanthias. Taxonomy (NCBI): domain Eukaryota; kingdom Metazoa; phylum Chordata; class Chondrichthyes; order Squaliformes; family Squalidae; genus Squalus; species Squalus acanthias. Next base: position 150,798,947 of record CM059429.1, read on the forward strand.
CTAGACTTGATTATTCCAACGCACTCCTGGTTGGCCTCCGACATTCCACCCTACGTAAACTTGAGGTCATCCAAAACTTGGCTGCCCATGTCCTAACTCGCACCAAGTTACATTCACCCATCGCCCCTGTGCTTGCTGACCTACATTGGCTTCCAGTTAAACAACACCTCGATTTCAAAATTTTTATCCTTGTTTTCAAATCCCTCCATGGCCTCGCCCCTCCCTATCTCTGTAATCTCCTCCAGCCCCACAACTCCCCCGAGATATCTGCGCTCCTCTAATTCTGCCCTCTTGAGCATCCCTGATTATAATCACTCACCCATTGGTGGCCGTGCCTTCTGTTGCCTAGGCCCTAAGCTCTGGAATTCCCTGCCTAAATCTCTCCACCTCTCTCCCTCTCTTTCTTCCTTTAAGACGCTCCTTAAAACCTACCTCTTTGACCAAGCTTTTGGTCACCCGCCCTAATTTCTCCTTATGTGGCTCGGTGTCAAATTTTTTTCTTATAATACTCCTGCGAAGCACCTTGGGACATTTTACTACGTTAAAGGCGCTATACAAATACAGTTGTTGTTGTTGTTGTTGTTTCTCAACAGGGGTAATTTTAACCTAACCCACCCAGCGATAAACTGACAGGATCGTATCAGCCGTCCGATTTACAATTTTATTTTTCATTGAAGTTATTTTTGTGCATGTGTTCATATTCCTAATGCTTCTGGTGTTCATGTATATACAAATGTAAAATACTGCGGATGCTGGATATCTGAAATAAAGACAAAACCTGCTGGAAATAGCAGGTCAGGCAGCATCTGTGGAAAGAGAAACAGAGTTAATGGCCCCAATCTTGACTGGTGGACTGGGAGGAAGCACTCCTGCTCCTCCTGGACCACAAGCAGTGCTGGAAAAGCACTTACCTCTTCCACACAGTAGTCCTCGCCTCCCTTTAGTTTCTGGGTTTCCCAAGGCCCAGGAAACCCGGCTGCCAGGATTAAACCTGGAAGACAGATAAAATCTGAAGCACACAGCCTCGTTATAATACTTAAATGAGCAACCCATCTCCTGAGAGCGGGTTGGTTGCCCGCCCCCATCCCGCCTCCGTTAAAACTGGAAGTGGGCAGGTTGGAAGTGGGTTGGGGGTGGGTTTGGGATTTTTTTTAATTTTCACATCCCACCAACACCCGTTTTGGGGGTTAAAATTCCCCCCAACGTTAACTCTCTTTCTCTTTCCACAGATGCTTCATGTATATATATCATATTATAGATTTGTTGTTTTCTAAACATTTCAATTTTTAACTCTTGGGAGAGAGCTGTGCCTACACCTGTACAGCTCTCTCCGAGACAATTCCAGTTCCTGCCAAGCAGGAGCCAAGCAATGTGAATGTGGTTCTGCCTGGCTGGAACCCAAACTGCATAATGAGATTAATACTGTCTGTGGCACTAACACTATCTAGTAGAATATAAAGATTTTCAATCATATAAAGAAATATTTAGGCTTTTGTTTGCATAGCAAGAGCAAGGATAGCCAGCAGCACAGTGAATGTACTGCCTCCAATTTTCACTGTCAGCTTATTTGAATAATTATTCATAGCTGCCTGTGCAGCTTTGGCCTTGTGGCAGGCAGCAAGCCTAATGAGAGGGAAAGCAAAATCTGGCTTGCAGGTCTAAATTAAAGGAATGTTTGCATTTAAAGTTAAGCTGCTGCATATGGGGACAACTATTGTTTCAGTTTTTATATAACTTCAAAATTATTTTATGTATTTGTCAATCTTGGGATGGCGAGGGGTGAGGGGGACGGGGGGTGGGGGGGACGGTGGGTGGGGGCGGGGTGTGGAGGATAAGTTCCATGAATAAATGTGGTGAAAGGAAACCCAAGCTGGAGGCACAAAACAGACTCTGTGGGCAAGTGACAGAGTCGTACAACACTCGACCCCCTATATGATGGACGGCCAAACCAACATGCAGGTACATGAGGAGAGTGTGAAGGGGGTTGGCCTATTTGGCATTTTAGGGCGCTCTCTCCAGAGGACAGCAGTGCAGCATTCCTGGGAACCCGGGTCAGTGCTTCGTACACGATCTGCTGAATCTGGAAATCGATATATAAGAAGGTGGCATTATTTAAGAAATCTAGCAAAGAAAACTGTCCCTCAATGTCATGTATCTTGTAGACAATTCCAGATTGCATGCCACAAAGTCTTGCTTGTCAACCTGTTCCAGTAGTCCTCATCCATGCCACACCTTCACACAACGTTACGGCCATTACTTTTCATCTCATGCACACCCATATCTTAATGCAATGTACAATTGAATACCTTGCCATACTCATATTTTCCAAGACCATAACACGTTAAGTCATTGCAAAAGCAATCTAACTGCATAATACAGTCACTTCCTAACACCCGTGTTGTGCACATATCTGTCAATGCGAATGTGCTCCTTCAACTTCCAACCTCTCCAGACTACATTACTGCTGGTACAACAAAAGGGCACATAAGAACATAAGAAATAAGAGCAGGAGTAGGCCATACAGCCCCTCGAGCCTGCTCTGCCATTTAATAAGATCATGGCTGATCATCGACCTCAACTCCACTTTCCCGCCCGATCTCTATATCCCTTGATTCCCCGTGAGTCCAAAACTCTATCTACCTCAGCCTTGAATATACTCAAAGACTCAACATGCACAGTCCTCTGGGGCAGAGAATTCCAAAGATTCACAACCCTCTGAGTGAAGAAATTCCTCCTCATCTCAGTCTTAAATGGCCGACCCCTTATCCTGAGACTATGCCCCCTAGTTCGAGACACTCCAGCCAGGGGAAACAACCTCTCAGCATCTACCCTGTCAATCCCCTTCAGAATCTTGTATATTTCAATGAGATCACCTCTCATTCTTCTAAACTCCAGAGAGTATAGGCCCATTCTACACAATCTCTCATCATAGGACAGCCCTCTCATCCCAGGAATCAATCTAGTGAACCTTTGTTGCACCACCTCCAAGGCAAGTATATCCTTCCTTAGATAAGGAGACCAAAACTGAGCACAGTACTCCAGGTGTGGTCTCACCAAGGCCCTGTACAATTGTAGCAAGACTTCCTTACTCTTATACTCCAACCCCCTTGCAATGAAGGCCAACATGCCATTTGCCTTCCTTATTGCTTGCTGTACCTGCATGCTAGCTTTCTTTGTTTCTTGCACGAGGACACCCAAATCTCTCTGAACACCAACATTTGAAAGTTTCTCACCATTTAAAAAATATTCTGTTTTGCTATTCTTCCTACCAAAGTGAATAGCCTCACATTTCCCTACATTATACTCCATCTGCCACCTTACTGCCCACTCACTTAGACTATCTATATCCCTTTGCAGACTCTTTGTTCTCCTCACAGCTTACTGTCCCACCTAGCACCTTGATGGCACAATCCCAACTTGGAGAATGGCTTCCCTATTCAAGTGAAGGTGACATTTATTTTGAATGTAGATGGAGAGGTGAATTCTGTGTACCTTTCCTAAATTGAGTAAAGCTAAATTGTATTTCCAATGTATGAATGAACTTGTCAATAAAATGCTCTATGCTGCTTTTCCAAATGTCATTACTGCTGAATCTTCAATCTGTTGAGTTATAACTTTAAGGTTAAATGGCAGCATTTGACCACCCTTATGGTGAATTTGACTTTTTGTACAAAAGATTACTCTTGGTACCTCAAGCAGTGCAGTTGTGCTGTTTTCTCAAAGTGACTTTGATGTTAAAGAGGTCAGTCTCGCCATCAGTGCCCAGTTAAAAAATCAGAACCAGCACTCAGCTAGTATTTTTCTTTGATGATCAAGCTGTGTTCATCAAACGGCATCACCATAGAAACTGGTCTGGCGGAGTTACCTAATTTGACAGCGCAAAGTAGCTGAATTGACATATGGCAAGATTGCTGAAGTGCTGCGGGCTAATGCTGACCTCTTGCACTCTCGGACTCAGTTATTCTTCCCCACAGTTTGCCCATCAATGCCATGTACATTGGCATGATTAAACAAGAAAAGAACAGGTTTTGATAAGAGAAAAACAAAACATTCTGTTAGTTAATTGTAATTCTTTTTAACTCTATCATTTTATACATGTGGCAACAATTGTGAGACTCTGTCCTTAAGTGCAGATAGTGGATCAATTCCTCCTTTTCTTCTGGATCAGTTTAATAAACGTAAGGTTATTAGTAGTTAAAGAGTATTCTGGTGGAAAAGGAGTCATCTTTTCAACGATAATGATCACTGTACAATATCTTCTTCTTCTTAGGCAGTCCCTCGGAACCGAGGATGACTTGCTTCCACATTAAAAATGAGTTCTCAGGTGGCTGATGAGTCCAATGCGGGACCTACAGTCTCTGTCACAGGTGGGGCAGACGGTGGTTGAAGGGGCGGGTGGGTGGGGTACTTGGGTTGACGTGCGCTCCTTGCGCTGCTTGCGCTTGGCAATATATAACCGTGCTCTCATTTACAATAGACAGAGCATAAGAATGTAAGCTGTGGATTAATTTATGGTACAGTCTGTTGATTTGAGTTGCATACAGTGTTGCGAATAATTTTCTCACTGTCTTGTGTTCAGATCCAATTCCTGGCTTTCAGGTACCTCACCAGAAAAACAAACAAAACTTTAAAGAAGAAAATTATGGTGGGGGCGGGGACTATATTTTCCTCTTCAAGAAAAATGGAGAAATTACCACTTAAAGGATATTTATAACCCACTAACAAAATCACAGGAATGAATGGTTTTTGAAATGTTCCTGTCTAGAGAATACGATTTCATTAGCAGGAATGAAAGAAATCGCTAACAATGATCCTTCAATACTTCCTATGTCAGCATTGGTTCAGTGGTAGCACTCTCACCTCTGTGCCAGAAGGTTGTAGGTCAAGCCCCAGTCCAAACAGTTGAGCACATCATTTAGGCTGGCACTTCAATGCAGTACTGAGAGGGAGTGCTGCACTGTTGGAAATGCCATTGTTTGGATGACATGTTAAAGTGAAGCCCCATATGCCCTCTCGGGTGGGCATAAAAGATCCCATGGCACTGGTCAGCAGGGGAGTTCTCCCAGTGTCTGCACCAACATTTATTCCTCAACCAACATCACTAAAACAGACTATCTGGTCATTTATCCCATCACTGTTTGCGGGGCCTTGCTGTGTGCAAATTAGCTGTTGTGTTTGCCTACATTACAACAGTGACGACACTTCAAAAAGCATTTAATTGGCTGTAATGCGCTGTGAGATATCCGGAGGTCACCAAAGCTGCTATATAAATGCCAGTTCTTTCTTTTTTTTTCCTTTTTAATCCAGCTGCAGATTGTGCAATATTTATGCAAAATTATTCAACTACTGTCCAAATGCTGCTTTTACTGCCTAGGAATTGGATGCTCTGCTTGAATGGAGAAACATGAGCAGATTTATGGTAGGGGAGGAGAGCCTTCAATTATGCAAAGGAAGCAACCTGCATGGCCTTATGTCCCAGAAAGTGTACATGTTATGTTAGCAACTCAGAGAACCTAGCAGAAGGTCTGGAATAAGTTGCATGACCTAAAAATGGGCACAAATAAGGTGTGAATAATACTGGAATGGTTGGTTACCTTTGCATATCTTCATGGTTCAGGCGTTCTAACTCAGTCGCAGCGTCCCTGTTGAGCCTGTGCCGCCTGATGCTTTACTCCTCTACTATGGCCAGATCCCTGACTCTGGCACATCTGCTGCCTTAGCTAGTATTCGCTGAGAGTCATGTGCCTCCTATGCTCTCTACGCTTCTGGGCTGCTCTCTCCTCTTGCTCCACAGTGATATGCCTGTCAATGGCCACTATGCCCATGCTTTTGAGCAGAAAACTCCATGCTTCTCTCATTGTTTATGGTGATAATTGTAAATCTTCCTCCTTATTAGACTCCAGGTCCTGTTGTTGGAGTAATTTGATTGTGCATCCTCATCAATCACCACAACAAGCAAAACCCGGCTCTTTTCTTGCTAATGTCCAGTAATCCATTTTCAGAAAGGTAGGAATGATCAGAGTAACACAAAACATTAATAATTTATTAGCACTTTCAATGATTTAACAGCTTAAATATTCAAATCCACTTCCAGTTAGAGAAATAACTAGAACATAATGCAAATCTATCTAAAAACTAAGCTCAACCCATCAATGGTTTATAATGCTCCAATTTTATATTGGCCCAGTCAGCTTCTTCAGTTCTTTGTACTCATTGACGATGAAGCAGACAGTCTCTGCCTAAGTAGCTATCAGATGATCTAAGTTAGCCAACAAACGTTTCCTCCTCTAGGAAATGGTAAATTACTTCCTTCGTCTCCTAGATACAGTGGGGGCCTTCATCGCTGCTTGTCCTTGTTATGGTTTCCACACTTTCAGATTATTTAGCATTTTTCATAACGTTTTATTCACATTTGCACTTATCAAAATAATGCCCAAAGGAAGCAGGATTTTATAATTCGGTTGCTAGTGAGAATGTTTCATTAATAATCTACTCATTAAAAATGTATGGCATTTAAAAAGAAAATCATCTTCGAATTAGTTTCAGGTACTGTCGCACTCATGTTACAATAATCGTTTAAAATGTGGGTGAGCTGAGCAGATTGCAGCTGCAGGTTCCTCCACCCACTACAGTCTGATCATGTTTCATAGACTACCCCATGAACAGTGACAGGCATGATCGACTCACAGGCCCCGATATTTACGGGGAAGGTGCGGGGGCAGGCCGAAAACGGCCGAAGAACCAGGGGACGCGGAGGACCTGCCGAACTTACCGGCAGGACCTCATTATCATTTTGTTTTGTTCCGTTTCCCGCTCGGCGGCTAGCTAAATTGACAGCCTGGCCGGTGGCCGGGAGGAAAAACCAGCAGCAGGAGGCTGCAACCGGGGACTCTTGGGGACGGTCCCCGGCAATCGGGAGGGGTGAAGGTCGGCAAGCAGGGTCTAGGGGGTGGGGAGCAAGAGAGGACATCGTGGCGGGGGTAGAGGTCAGTCCATCAGAGCTGGAGGGAGAGAGAGACCATCGGGGTTGGAGGGTGGGGAGGTCGACGATCGTGGCGGGCGGGGGAGAGAGAGGCTGCGATCGGCAGCGGGGAGGCCTTAGGCTTCCTAGAGAGGCTGCTGTGGATGGTACACTCCTGCTCCTCCTGACACACAAGGTGTGCTGGAAATGGCACTACCGTTTGGAGCTGACAGCTCCTGCCTCCCTTTCACTGTTGGGTCTCCCGACCCCTGGGAAACCCGCGCAGTAGCAGTGAATTTTAAATCAGGCTCCCAATTGCACTTTGGAAGCCTGATTTGAAGATGTTAATGAAGTGTCCCGCCTCTCCACAGAGGGACACTCTCGGACACCACGATATGCACCGGTGTAAAAAAGGCAGTGAACCTGTGTGCGGTGCATTAGGGACCTGTTCTCCATATTTAAGTCTTTAACCCTCGGCCCCTGACCCTCTCCCGCCTGTCGTGGGGAGGCGGGTGGGGGGGGGGGGGGGTTAATATCGAGGCCACTCTGTCTGTTTCTACAGATGGGTCGAAGTGTCAGAGCTGGGGAGTTGGAGGTGTACGGATGCAGCTGCCTTAAGGTGAGATGGTCAGTCACTGACACAATAGTGTGCACCAAAAGGACTGTGGAGCAGATAGTTCTTGCTTACAACGGTTCTATTTTTCTCTTTTTTAATCCTAAAATTCCTGTATCATCATAAAAGTCCAGTAAATTGTGGAAAATGAATTGGTTCAAAAATCATAAAAGAGAGAATGGACACTTCTGAGATAGTATAGTGCATCAGTCCATTCCATCTGTGTGCAACATACTATATGGATACTGAAATAGGAGTGAAATGAGAACATAACATTGGGGAATAGAACGTGCTTCAATGTGAACTGTTATCCTATACAGCTTATAAAAAGAACCAACTTGTTAATTTATTCCCATATCTGTTAGCTGAAATTACAACTTTGATAGGCTACTGGCAGCTTGCAAGAGACCAAACATGTTTGGTTCTCCAGCTTGAAGAGAGATTTGTTCCATTGACATATGTGGCGGATTGCCAATGGCTGGCTTTTGTTGTAAGTGTGCAGATTGGCATTCCTCCCAGTCCTAGACAATGAACACAAAGCTACAAAATGATTTAAAAATGACTAACATTAATATAATATACCAATTAGAGCCAAATTAAGGGCAATTTTGTGCTGTGGGTTTGTGAATACTAGGAGCTAAATCAAGACCATCCAAATTCATCTCACTTGGAACCGTGATGGAGGAGAATCACCTCAGTCTATTCTTGACGCAAATCAAAATCCTAGAGATAAAACATGTTGGGGTAGAAATTAGGTCGCGCCCCATTTGGGGCGCAAATATCGTCCGGACGCAAATATTAGCGCCTGGCGCTAATTATCGGCACTGACAGGAAACTTCACTTTTACCGCCCCGGGAGGTGAGTGGAGCGCTAAATCAGGCGCTGCACACCTGTCTTAAGGCGCAAAGGCCAAGCAGTGAGGCGCTAACTCGGAGCGCTGGCGAAGCTCATGTAATGTCAGTCAGCAATGGAACACACACACAATGGCACGGGCCAGTTCTTAAAGGGGATGGTTAATCTTGCTTTCCATCCACATCCTGTTCATTGCAGCCTTGAATCTCGGCCTGGAGAGACTTGCACATCAAATGTGCTGGAAAGAACAATGGAGCGTACCAGGCAAAGAGCTCAGAGTGCAGCTCCCACAGTCTCTGCTAAATCGATACAAGGAATGGCAAATCAAAATGAACCTGTAAAGTGCTGCTCAGTACCCAAAACTCCTTCACACAATGTTGAATCTCTCCAGAAGTCTCTCCCTCTCTCTCTCAGAATGCGTAGTTCAAAAATGCCACCAACAATAAAAGACAGGAAGAGGCCCCCTTTAAATAGCGCCCCCCCCAGCCCCACAGTGATTGATAGCGTTCCAGTCTTCTGGTCGTTGGAAGCGCCAGGCGGTAAGGCAGGGGGCGCCACTCAATTTCCGCTACGGGGCGCCACAAGGGCGTTGCACCATGGAATGACGTCACAATCTGCGCGCGCAGGTGGTCGCAGCGGTAAGTTTTAGCGCCGCCGCACAATCTCAAGTTAAGTTCTCGAGCGGCGCAAACATCGCTGCGCCCGGGCGTTAGCGGCTTTGCGCCCCATTAGCGCCCTCTTAAGGCGCTAACGGGAGGCACAACCAAGTGAATTTTTACCCCGTTATGTAAAAATTAATATAAATTAAAATTTCAAAGCATTGGCCCTTTGATGGCAATGCTATTTTCTATGATAATATTTGTCTTCATATCAGTATTGAATGGCATTATTAATATTAAAATAGATAGTAATGTCATCTTGGATAGATTAGGAAAGCTCAAAATTGATAGTACTCCAGGTCCGGATAATATTCATCCAAGGCTGATCAAAGAGATGGGACAGGTGCTCTTGTGAGCCCCTTAACCATATCCTCAATAGTTCAATAGTCAGGGATAGTTCCCTTAGACTGGAAGTTAGCTCATGTAGTTCCTATTTTCAAAAAAGGGGACAAATCAGAGCCAGGGAACTACAGGCCTGTCAGCCTGACATCCACTATTGGGAAGATGCTAGAAGGGATCGTAAGCGATGCCCTTTATGATCAGTGGGAAAGGGAAGGGGCCATTAGAAATTCACAACACAGCTTTTGACAAAATAGGTTGTGCCGTACAAATTTGATAGAGTTTTTTGAGGAAGTCACCAGAGTAGTGGATGAGGGAAATCCGGTAGACTGTCTACCTGGCCTTTCAGAAAGCCTTTAACAAGGTACCTCACACTGGGTTACTTCACAGGATAGAATCTGGTGGTATCAGTCGAAATTTGAAACACTGGATTAGGAATCGGCTCCAACCCCGCAGCCAAAAAGTTGGAGTTCATGGTTGTGGCTCAGCTTGGACACCTGTTACTAGTGGTGTCCCCCAGGGATCAGGTCCTCGGACCGCTACTCTTCATGGTCTTTCTTAATGACCTGAACAGCGGTGTTGGGAGTATGGTAAGTAAGTTTGCAGATGACACCAAAATATGTGCAAAGGTCAAGAAGAGTATAATCAAATCCAAAAAGATTTAGATATGCTAGGGGAGTGAATTGGCAAATGGTGTTGAATTTAGATAAATGTAGTGTCATGCATGTTGGTAGGGCCAACACAGAATACACATATCACTTGCAGCGAACAATATTGAAAGAGGTTGAGAGACAAAAAGATCTTCGTGTTATTGTGGACAGATCACTAAACGTTCATGATCAATGCAGAGAAACTGTAGCTAAAGCTAACAAGGTATTGGATTATATTAATAGAACCATTCAGTATAAATCAAAGGACACCATTTTGACACTGTACAGGTCGCTGGTCAGGAGTACTGTGACCAGTTTTGGTTCCCCACATGGTGGGTGATATAGTGGCCTTGGAAAAGATCCAGAGGAGAGCTACAAGAATGATTCCTAGCTTAAAGAACCTCAGCTATTCAGATAGGCTCATGGTCTATTTACATTCCAGCAGTGTAGACTTAGAGGGACTGTACAGGTACGGTAACATAGTGGTTATGTTACTGGACTAGTAATGCAGATACCTGTACTAACGATCCAGAGACGTGAGTTCAAATCCCACCATGGCACCTGGGGAATTTAAATTCAGTTAATTAAATAAATCTGGAATAAAAAAGCTAGTATCAGTAATGGTGACAATGAAACTACTGGATTGTCGTAAAAACCCATCTGGTTCACAAGGAAATCTGGTCTATACGTGACTCCAGGCCCAGAGCAATGTGGTTGACTCTTAACTTCCCTTTGAAATGACCGAGCAAGCCATTCAGTTGTACCAAACCGCTACGAAAAATAATAAGAATAAAACCGGACGGACCACCCGGCATCGACCTAGGCACCGGCTTCGGACACGAAAACGGCACACCCAGCCCAGTCAACCCTGTATAGTCCTCCTCACTAACATCTGGGGACTTGTGCCAAAATTGGAAGAGTTGTCCCACAGACTAGTCAAGGCTGAGATAGTCAGAATCATACCTCTCAGCCAAAGTCCCAGACTCCTCCATCACCATCCCTTAGCAGGTCCTGTTCCACCAGCAGGACAGATCCAACAGAGGTATACAGTCAGGAGGGAGTGGTCCTGGGAGTCCTCAACATTAACTCCAGACCGTATGAAGTCTCATGGCTTCAGGTCAAGCATGGACAAAGAAACCTCCTGCTGATTACCACCTACCGCCCTCCCTCAGCTGATGAATCAGTACTTCTCCATGTTCAACACCACTTGGAAGAAGCACTGAGGGTAGCAAGGGAACAGAATGTACTCTGGGTGGGGGACTTCAATGTCCATCACCAAGAGTGGCTCGGTAGCACCACTACTGACCGAGCTGGCCTGAAGGACATAGCTGCCAAACAGGTGGTGAGAGAACCAACACGAGGGGAAAAACTTACTTGACCTTGCCCTCACCAATCTACCTGTCGCAGATGCATCTGTCCATGACAGTATTGGCAGCAGTGACCACTGCACAGTCATTGTGGAGACGAAGTCCCATCTTCACACTGAGGACACCATTGTGTTGTGTGGCACTACCACCGTGCTAAATGGGATAGATTCAGAACAGATCTAGCAGCTCAAAACTGGGCATCCATGAGGCACTGTGGGCCATCAGCAGCAGCAGAATTGTATTCCATGACAATCTGTAACCTCATGGCCCAGCATATCTCTCACTCTACCATTACCATCAAGCCAGGGGACCAACCCTGGTTCAATGAGGAGTGCAGAAGAGCATGCCAAGAGCAGCACCAGGCGTACCTAAAAATGAAGTGCCAACCTGGGGAAGCTGCAGCACAGGAATACATGTATGTTAAACAGTGGAAGCAGCATGCTATAGACTGAGCTCAGTGATCCCACAACCAACGGATCAGATCAAAGCTCTGCAGTCCTGCCACATCCAGTTATGAATGGTGGTGGACCATTAAACAACTAACGGGAGGAGGGGTCTCCATGAATATCCCCATCCTCAATGATGGCGAAGCCCAGCACATGAGTGCAAAAGACAAGGCTGAAGCATTTGCAACAATCTTCAGCCAGAAGTGCCGAGTGGATGATCCATCTCGGCCTCCTCCTGAGGTCCCCACCATCGCAGAAGCCAGTCTTCAGCCAATTCGATTCACGCCTCGTGAGATCAAGAAACGGCTGATCACACTGGATACAGCAAAGGCTGTGGGCTCCGACACATCCTAGCTGTCGTGCTAAAGACTTGTACTTCAGATCTAGCCACGCCTCTAGCCAAGCTGTTCCAGTACAGCTACAACACTGGCATCTACTTGACAATGTGGCAAACTGCCCAGGTATGTCCTGTCCACAAAAAGCAGGATAAATCTAATCCGGCCAATTACTGCCCCATCAGTCTACTCTCAGTCATCGTCAAAGTGATGGAAGGTGTCGTCGACAGCGCTATCAAGTAGCACCTGCTCACCGATGTTCAGTTTAGGTTCCGCCAGGACCACTTGGCTCCTGACCTCATTACAGCCTTGGTCCAAACATGGAGCTGAATTCCAGAGGTGAGATTGACATCAAGGCAGCATTTGACTGACTGTGGCATCAGGGAGCCCTAGTAAAACTGAAGTCAATGGGAATCGGGGGGGAAAACCCTCCACTGGCTGGAGTCATACCTAGCACAAAGGAAGATGGTTGTGGTTGTTGGAGGCCAATCATCTCAGTGCCAGGACATCACTGCCTCAGGGCAGTGTCCTAGGCCCAACCATCTTCAGCTGCTTCATCAATGATCTTCCTCCATCATAAGGTCAGAAGTGGGGATATTCGCTGATGATTGCACAGTGTTCAGTTCCATTCGCAACACCTCAGATAATGAAGCAGACATGCCCGCATGCAGCAAGACCTGGACGACATTCAGGCTTGGTCTGATAAGTGGCAGGTAACATTCGCACCACACAAGTGCCAGGCAATGACTATCTCCAACAAGAGAGAGTCTAACCACCGCCCCTTGACATTCAACGGCATTACCATCGCCGAATCCCCCACCATCAACATCCTGGGGGTCACCATTGATGAGAAACTTAACTGGACCAGCCACATAAATATTGTGGCTACAAGAGCAGGTCAGAGGCTGGGTATTCTGTGGCAAGTGTCTCACCACCTGACTCCCCAAATCCTTTCCACCATCTTCAAGGCACAAGTCAGGAGTGTGATGGAATACTTTCCACTTGCCTGGATGAGTGCAGCTCCAACAACATTTAAGAAGCTCAACACCATCAAGGACAAAGGAACCCACATTGATTGGCACACCATCCACCACCTTAAACATCCACTCCCTCCACCACCGGTGCACTGTGGCTGCAGTGTGTACCATCTACAAGATACACTGCAGCAACTCGCCAAGGCTTCTTCAACAGCACCTCCCAAACCTGCCACTTCTACCACCTAGAAGGTCAAGGGCAGCAGGCGTATGGGAACAGCATCACCTCCAAGTTCCCCTCCAAGTCACACACCATCCTGACTTGGAAGTATATCGCCGTTCCTTCATCGTCGCTGTTTCAAAATCCTGGAACTCCCTCCCTAACAGCACTGTGGGAGCACCTTCACCACACGGACTGCAGCGCTTCAAGAAGGCGGCTCACCACCACCTTCTCGAGGGCAATTAGGGATGGGCAATAAATGCTGGCCTTGCCAGCGACGCCCTATATCCCAGGAACGATTAAAAAAAAAGGTGACCCGATAGAGGTCTAAATGATAATTAAAGGGCTGGATATCATCCCTATTGATAGATTGTTCCAGTTTAAAAGATTGAGGAGGACCAGAGGATAAGAGTTTAAACTTTGTAAGAGTAGGAATAGACTGGGTGTTAGGCGGTTCTTCTCTTCCCAGAGAATTGTGAGTCTCTGGAATACATTGTCAGCTGGTGCGGTGGGTGCTGACTCTCTGCAGCCTTCAAGAGGTAGCTGGACTGGTTCCTGACTGGGGCAGAGGTCGCATCATATAGGAGGTAAGTGTCTTTATGGATATCAGTTGATCTGTGTGCTCTCCTGGCCTGGATTCGATCGCCTGAAGGGGGTTGGAGAGAAATTTTACAGAGTATTTCTGTCCCTTATTGGCCCTGGATTTTTTTTCTGCTTTTTTGCCTCTTCCAGGAGATTACATAGCTACAGGGGTGGGTACGAGGTGGAGTGGGATGGGTGAGGCAGGGGGGGGGGGTCGGTTGGGGGGGGGTTGCAGGGGCTGCGTGGTGGGGAGGGGAGGTCGGGGGAGGGAAGAAGTGTTCAGTCATGATGGTCTGGCTATCATGGTGTGGAGCAGGCTTGTTGGACCAGCTGGTCTTTTCCTGCCCATCAATTTTGTATGTTCACATGCTCAGCTGAGTGCTTACTAGATTGCGGAAACTAAAAGGTGAATGAGTTATCCCCATAACCACTTACGCTCAGGTTTCTGTCCTCTTTTGTGGTGGTTCAAACGTCAATTCGCCCGAAGCAGTCCCCGACCACAAACTGACCACGTCCCCAGGAAACCTGGGGAGAACTCATTCACCTTTTAGTTTCTGCAATCTTTTGTACTATTTCGCTGATATCGAGGCGGAAAACATGCGGAAACTCCAGGTCACACTCTTTCTGTGTATTTCAGTCACCATATATCATCTGAAGATTAATTTAACACAAAACCTTTCTTTGCGTAACAACCTCTTACAAGGTAACAGAGCCATCTACTGGGTCAGCCAGAGATTTCAATCAGCAAATTAAGAAGCTTCAGAGTGGTTAGAATGTGGAACTCGCTACCACATGGAGGAGTTGAGATGAATAGGATAGATGCCTTTAAAGGGAAGCGAGGTAAGTGCATGAGGGAGAAAGGAATAGAAGGATAGGCAGATAGGGTTAGATGAAGTAGGGTGGTAAGCGGCCAGTGTGGAGCATAAATGAGACTGCACCACTAGCATGTGCAGGGTCATTTAAATGAAAAAAAAATGTAATTGTGGTACCTCACCAGAATTCCTGACTGTAGGTGAGGAACTACCCATGGCATTCTACTCTGCCATTTTAGATGACCACATTGGGAAAACTGGGGCCTGGTCTGTTTAAGCAGGATCATTAAAGGTTGGTACATGTCATGTTGACAGGCAGTCTGCACTGTACATCAAACAAGTGACAAGCACTGAGTTTGCAGGGGACAACACTGGCATCATTTTCCCTGTGGAAGGGAGGATCCAACTGGACAGGATTCAAATAATTTACTGAGTGATAGGCTTCCTTCTAGTGTAAGATGCCATTGATGACACATATGTGGGCATCAGGGTTCTTTGTAACAACTCTATGGCTTAAATGCAAATAAAGGTTTGGTATTAAATTAATCTTCAGATGATATATGGTGACTGAAATATCACTATGTAGGTCCGTGTCTGTTCTTGCCATCAGTAAACTGGCATTCCTTTGTGGCCGCATTTCTGGAAGGAGAAGAAACATGGGGAAGGGGATGGTGGGACTAGCTCTTAGGAGATCAGGACTGACTTCTATATCCTTGGCACCTGACTACCCTAACAACAAGCCTGAACATCAGTTTGCTGTTCCCATGGCACTATTCGAAGATCCCACGCCACTATTCGAAGAAGAGCTGGTGAGTTCTCCCTCGTGTCCAGGCTAACAGATTAACTGGTCATTATCTCATTGCTGTTTGTGGGACCTTGCTGTGCGCAAATTGACTGCTGCATTTCCTGCATTACAACAGTGACTATACTTCAAAAGAATCTTCACTGGCTGTAAAGTGCTTTGGGATGTACTGAGTTCTTTCTTTCTCTCCTTCCGACTTCCATCTGCAAGAGAATTCTGCCATCTAGCTTTGGCACAAAGGGAAGAAATTGAACCTTGTGGCCAGGCCCTTGCTACAGGACCATCTGCAATTTGTTCAGTCACTTTCTAAACCTTGTAAATTAGCACCCTCTAGTGGTAGAACATCACAATGCATTGAAGTTACAGTCAACCTGTTGTGGATTCTTTTGAATAATATAGAGCAACATACATTTAATAAGTTTCCAATGTTTAGTAGTTAGTGTAATGGGAAAAAAAACACTGAAAATAATTTCGCACAAAAATTATAACTATTAACTAGTTATTGAATTAATGAAAGCTATGTATTTGTTGTATAAAATTGATAGGGTCTGATTATTGTTCTAGTGGTTAAAGGAATACTGGAGCCTCTGTTATGGCAGAAAGCTGTCTCTCTCAGGTTAATGATGAGTTGAGAAAGGCAGAGAAAAGATATGTTTGTACTGTTAAAAAATTTCAAGAAAGCTAATCATTTTATGTTTAGAATGTATCATGGCTCATCACAAATTAGCAATCTTATTCTGAAGGACCCTAAGGATTATAACTGTGGTTACTGGAAACTTTCTCTCTGGTGATAAAAGAAATGCTTGTAGTTGAGGCAGAATAGAACTTTATTCTGTATTAAACATTATAGGATTGGGCGATAACTTTTGAAAAGTTAGAGATTTAACGCCAGGCATTAATGATTCAGATTGCACGCAAAATTCAGTCTCATCCATCAAAGAAAGGATGGGAGCACTAAATCAAGCACTAATGGCCTAGCTCAGTGGCATTAGACTCAATGCGCTGACCAATATCAGGTGCAGTCTAATCACAAGTCATCATTGCCACAGGCTCTTTCCAGTTCTTTAAGGGGAGGTTCATTCATGCTGCCGAACTTCATTCTCAGCATTGCTGGTTCTGCAGCTGTCTCAGCAAGCAGCAGAAGGCCAAGGAGAAGGAACCGGACCACTCGAGGAGGTGTCATTATGGCAGATCAACAGCCCAGGGAGAGAGCTCACAGATTCTGTGACCAAGCATTGGAGGCCTTGGTCCTCGCTGTGGAGAGATGGAGGGCGGTGCTGTACCCAGCAAGTGGCAGGAGGTCCTCGCCGCAAGTCTTCCGCACCATGTGGAAGGAGGTAGCCCAGCAGGTCTCAGACAGTACTGTGGTCCTCAGGACCCACACACAGTGCAGGAAGAAATTTAACATCCTCACTCGGGTGGTCAGGGTGAGTCAATGCTTCACCAAATGCTACATACCACCATCTGAACATCAGTCTGCACACACTGCCCAGAGCACCACACCCCCAGCACTCACCCACCAACAATCTGCACCTACCAACACTCACACCCACATCTCACACCTTGCACACAATGACAGCTATTCAACTATGGCAGGCACATCTCCCAAACACATTGCTCCACACTCACTCACACACTTTCCTCTCTCTTGCAGGCCAAGGTTGTTCACCACAGGAGGGAGCAGGAGCTCACAGGCGCGGAACAACCTGACACCCAACCACTGTCTGAGCTGGAGGAAAGAGTGCTGCAAATCATTGGGCGCCAGGTGGTGGGCGCCGTGGCCACCGGCAACGTTGACCCCCTTGGGGAAAACAACAGTATGTTCATCCCTACTCCTCCTTCTCACATCCCCACTTCCCCTCACCCCACAAGTCTTTCCCATTTTCCAGCTAATCCATGTGTATGCATGCCTTTCTCCCTTCCTGCCCCCCTCCCCTCACCTTAACCCGACTCTTGTGCCTTTAGTTTTTCAGATAATGAGCAAGCATCTGAGCAGCCTGTCCCTGAGAGCGAGGCGGAAGAAGAGGAGGAGGAAGAACACACCGCGTCACTGCATGTCTCACCTGCAGGCACCAGCTCAGATACTGGCACTACGCTTTCTTTAGAGGCTAGTATAGTAGCGGGATCTGCACAGTGTGAGGCACCGGGGATGAGCGGGCTGCAGCAAGGCCAGGGGGAAAGGGTAGCTTGGGAGCCAGCTCACTGGAGGGCGAGTTCTGCTGCACAGGACTCACATGAGGACCTCGATGGGGAGGCCTTCAGAAGAAGGGTGATGGACAGGCACATGGAGATGATAGGTGCAATGATAAGGAGCGTGGAGGAGTCTGCCTCCAACATTGCACAAAGCTCTGCGCACACCATGGGGCCCATCATTTCCACTGTGCAGAGGATGGTGGACTCCCAGAGAGACCTTGGCGACCCAGACCTCATGCCGCGTCTGATGGGCGATGTGGCAGCTTCCATTGCAGCACAGGCAGAAGCCACGCAACGTCTTAGTGCTGTAATGCAGCCTATGCTTGTTGCCATCGATTCTCAGACTGCTCTCATGCAGTCTCAGCTTGATGCCACGCAAGCTCTGACTACCGCCATCGTGGCTGAGTCTACCACCGTCGACCGGGGCTTTCACAGTGTCGCAGCAGGCCAGCAATCTGTGCTCCAGCAGATTGCTAGTGATGCTGAGGTGCTGCCCCGGGGGAGTGGCAGTGGGTCAGTGGAGCAGGAAGCTGCTGTCCTCTCTCAGGATGACAGCATTCCTGCTCCCACCACTGGCACTCCGCCATTGCCCTTGTCGCTGCCTGTCATCCAGCCAGCCCAGACTGCTGCCGCCCATCCTGAGGTGGTGCAGTCGACAGCCGGGCCTTCCAGGCCCAGAGCTGGTCGAGGGCGTCCTGCAAGGCCATCTGTCGTCTCTGGCATCGACACTCAGCAGCCTTCTGCTGCAGCCACTGGGCCAACACTTCATAGGAGCACTAGAGTAGGCAAAGGCACAGTAACGAGAGGCACTAAGGATTGCACAAGGGTGAATAGATAATAATGTTGTTGTAAATGTGTGTTCACTGATTATTGATAAATTTATTAATTGGCTTTAGATGATTTTATGGTGTCTCTCATTTCAGCTTTGTGCTGTGATGTGGCCTGCGACGGGGATGGAATGATGGAGATGTGGTGAGCAACGAGGATCTGGGGTTTAATTTTTTGGAACTGCAATGTGGCTGGTTGAGTGGCTGCCTCCTCCCTCGCTCCTGTTCCTCCTCCTCCTCCTCCTCTCCCTCTTCCTCCTCCTGAGGTGGTCCCATAATCCCTGGTGGCAAGGGCTGGGCCTTCATGATGGCCAAGTTGTGGAGCATGCAGCAGACCACGACAAAATGGGACACCCGCTCAGCCGAGTACTGGAGAGCTCCTCCCGAGCGGTCAAGGCAGCGGAACCGTTGCTTGAGCACTCCAGTGGTTTGCTCGGTTATGTTCCTGGTGGCAGCATGGCTCTCATTATATGAGTGTTGAGCAGGAGTGCTGGGGTTGCGGAGGGGAGTCATGAGACAGGTGGAGAGTGGATAGCCCTGGTCTCCGAGCAGCCAGCCGCGGGCTTGACGTGGTGGCTGGAAGAGTGCTGGCATACTGGTCTGGCACAGGATGGAGGCATCGTGGCTGCTGCCAGGAAAGCGGGCATTCACATTGCGGATTCGCTGTCTGTGGTCGCACACCAACTGCATATTAAGTGAGCCTTTGCGGTTACGGAAGATCTCAGGATTGTTATGTGGTGCCCGCAAAGCCACGTGGGTGCAGTCGATGACACCCTGCACCATGGGGAATCCCGCTATCCTGGCAAAGCCACATACACATTTGTCCTGCTTCTCTCTGGTCATAGGGAAGGAAATGTAGTTCCTTCTCCTAGTGTACAGAGCCCCTGTGACCTCCTGGATGCAGCGATGGAAGGCGAACTGCAAGATGTTCGCTATGTCTCCTGTTGCAGACTGGAAGGATCTGCTGGCGAAGAAATTGAGGGCGATGGTGACCTTGACTGCCACTGAAAAGAGCCGTGGTCGACCTGACCTGAGGCTCGAGTTCTGGTTGCAGGAGGTGGCAGAGTTCTGTAACCAACTCCTTGCTGAAGCGGAGCCTTCTAATACACTGCTCCTCGCTTAATTGGAGGTAGAAGTGCTGTCGGAATACCCTCGGAGGGTAAAGCCTCCTGTTGAGAGCCCTCGTGGCCCTCCTGCTCCCTCTGGCCACATGTTCCAATCTTTCTCGCTGCCTCTGCTCCCTCCACTGTAGATCCTGGAGAGCCAGGTCGACTTGCCAGTGCAACCCCATTAATATAACCAAGTGTAACACTTTGATATCTTGTCAGAATAAATGCACTAATTTTGAGTAGCCACAACACTCCTGGAAGTAAAAACCTTGAAATGACTCAATTAAACTGTTGCACAATCTCACACTGACATGGAAGTAGTGAAACAGCACTAACCTGAAAGCTGTGACTGATCCCTTTAAATAGCACCCCTGGAGCTGCCATCCACCTGCTTGACGCCTCCTCTCCCTGTCATGGTCGGGGCGAGGCGCTAAGGCAGGGGGCGATAATTAATTTGGCAGATCGGGCGTCGCACGCGCACTGACGTCACAATCTGCCTGGTGCTAAAGCCCCAGGTGCTAACTGTTAGCGGCAGCGCTAAGGGGCAATTGGATTTGGTGTGCGATGCTGGATTTGCTACTGCATTAACGCCCCGTTAGCGCCCCTGCCAGGTGCTAACGGGAGGCGCTAACCAACTGAATTTCTCCCCAATAAATCAGACCTTTGGGGGGAAAAATTCAGTTGGTTTGCGCCTCCCGTTAGCGCCTTAAGAGGGCGCTAATGGGGCGCAAAGCAACTAGCGCCTGGGCGCGGCGATGTCTGTGCCGCTCGCGAAATTGACCAGACATTTTGCAGCGGCGCTAAACACTACCGCCCCGATCTCCTGCGCCCACAGATCGTGACGTCAGTCGAGCACGCCCCGGACCAGATATTGAGTGGCGCCCCCCTCCTTTCCGCCTGGCGCAAGCAACGACAGGGAGAATGGAACGTTTCCCAGTCGGTGTGGGGCTGGGGGGGGCGCTATTTAAAGGCGGCCTCTTCCTGGCTTTTTCTGTGGTAGACATTTTTACACCACTCATTCTGACAGAGAGAGAGATTCTGAGAGAGAGAAGGAGAGACTTCTGCATAGAGTCAACGCTGTGTGAAGTAGTTTTGGCTGCTGAGCAACACTTTGCAGGTACTTTTGGATTTGACCTTCATTACTTCGATTACCAAGAGACTTTGGGGGCTGCACTGATTCGGGGCGTCGTCCTGCACCTGCAGAATCAGAGGCAACAGAGACACAGAGAGAGAGTGGCAATCATGGCCAGACAGAGGAGGGCCAACAGGCCTCTGCACAGGAGACCTTACCCTCCCAGGGTATTTCGGCAACAATTCTCCTACATTAATTTGTCTGAGGAGCAGTGTTTGTGCAGGCTGCGCTTCAGCAAGGAGGTGGTCACTGAGCTCTGCCACCTGCTGCAGCCAGATCTGCAGCCTCTACTGAGGACCAGGACGTCTCTGTCGGTGGCAGTGAAGGTCACAGTGGCTCTGAACTTTTATGCCACCGGCTCCTTTCAAGCAGCTACTGGGGACATCGCCAATATCTCCCAGTTCGCGGTCCATTGCTGTATCCGTCAGGTCACAAATGCCCTCTATAAAAGGAGACGCCAGTACATTTCTTTCCCGATGACCCGGGCCAAACAGCATGAACGCGCATTGGGCTTTGCGAGGATAGCGGGCTTCCCCATGATGCAGGGCATCATTGACTGCACGCATGTGGCATTGCGTGCACCGCATGAGAATGCAGAGGATTTCCGAAACTGCAAGGGGTTCCACTCCTTAAACGTCCAGTTGGTCTGTGACCACAGACAGCTGATACTCGCTGTCAATGCCCGCTATCCTGGCAGCAGCCACGATGCTTTCATCCTGCACCAGACTGCTGTGCCAGAACTTTTCCAGGCACCTCATCAGCCAAGTGGTTGGCTCCTTGGGGACAAGGGTTATCCACTGTGCACCTGGCTGATGACACCGCTCCGTAACCCCAACACCCCTGCTGAGCTGAGGTACAACGAGAGCCGTCTCACCACCAGGAACATCGTTGAGCAGACGATCAGCCTGCTCAAGCAACGGTTCCACTGTCTGGACCACTCAGGAGGAGCCCTGCAGTACTCGCCTGAGTGAGTCTCCCTCTTCATAGTTGTGTGCTGCATGCTGCATAACCTGGCAATCCTCAGGACCCAGCCAATGCCACCAGGCGTTGGAGCACCACCGGAGGAGGAGGAGGAAGAGGAGGAGGAAGAGGAGGAGGATGATCAGCAGCAGCACCAAGGCGGGAGGGAGGCCCACAATGTTGAAACTGCAAGGGCTGTCAGTCAACGGCTGATAGCAAGCCGCTTCTAGGCCCCTACTGAGGAAATGGCTTCTGGCATGGAGAACAACATGAATGAAAGCAACCCGCAACCCCTAAGCCGGCCAAGGCAGCAATGATTCCAAAGGCCAAACCTGTACATTTTGAATACAAAAACTTTTTTATTTTACAAACTCTGTGTGTGTCATTTCTTCATGATAAACTAATAGAAACAAACACAAAAAATCATTCATTAACATAACTGGTTCTCACAACCTGGAGACAATGTCCAAAACACTAAACAAAAGTTTGAACATGAACCTCGGCCTTTAATAAAAAATTAACCAACATTTTGTCACACCTGCTACTTTTTTCCTTCGAGGGTGATCTCCTTCCCTTGCGCACTTCCCCCCTTCCCACCCTACTGCTCCTCCGTAATGGGGCCCCAGTGGCTGCAGCAAGGCTGGTGGAAGGCTGCTGATTGTCAGAACCTGAGACTACAGATGCCCTTGAAGGACGGCCTCGACCAGCTCTGGGCCTGGAGGGTCCGGCTGCAGACTGCACCAACTCTGCATGGGCGGCAGCAGTCTGGGCTACAGGCGGTGGCAAGTGCAATGGGGAAGTGACAGTGGTGGCAGCAGGAATGCTGTCATCTTGAGAGAGGACAGCAACTCCCTGCTCGACCAACACACTGGCACTCCCATGGGGCAGCACATCAGCATCTGGAGCAGTCTACTGGAGCACAGATTGCTGGCCTGCTGCGGCGCGGTGAGAGCCCCAGGGAAATGTGTCCGAACTAGCGACAATGGCAGCAGTCAGTGGTTGCGTGGCCTCAATCTGAGTCTGCATGAGAGCAGTCTGAGATGGGATCACGGCAGCCAGTGACTGAATTGCAGCACTAAGCATTTGCGTGGCATCCGCCTGTGCTACAGCGAAGTGTTCCACACTCCTTGCCAGTGCATCAATGCATTCGGGCACCCTTCCCACTGCACCCATGAGCTCAGTGTGCATGTCCACCGCCTGGGTGTTCATTTCAGCGATGAGCTGCTCCTCCTCTGCGTCCAGTGCAGCAGGACTCACTGGCCTACTCTCCCTCCGGGGAGAAGGCCCCCAAGCTTCCCTAGCCACATCGCATTGCTGCAGCCCACTGGGTCCTGGAGCTTCACCCTCATCAGACCCTTCCCCCCTGCTCCCCTCCAGGGAAGACGTGGTCCCAGTGTGCTGATGCTCCGGCTCCCTCTTCCTCCTCACCTGCGGCTTCGCTCCCACTGGCAGCTTCAGAGCCCGTCTCCTCAGCTGGTGAATCACCATCTGAAAGCAGGGAGGTACAAGAGTGGCTTTAGCGTGAGGACAGGGGGGCAGTAAGGGAGGAAGGAGTGCAGCGATTTAGTAAGTTGGATTGAAAGTGTCAAAGGCTGGTGTTGTGAGGGACAAGTGGAATGAGAGAGGAGAAAAAGGTGATGACCTTACCATTGCTGTCCCGAACGGGGTCGGCGTCTCCTTGGCGACGGGACCGATCACCTGGCTTGCCACAATCCTGTGGACGCGCGCCTCAAGATCGCTGAGGGGTTGCAGCTGAGGCCGCCCTCCACCCGTCCATTGCTGCTGTCTCCTATTATGAGATAGCTTGGCCTGCAAGAAAAAGGACGGCATCTGAGTAAATATACAGCCATGGTCTTGCCTGATGTGCCTCCCATAGCTGAATAGCCCTTAATGTATGCAGCCATGGTCTTGCCTGATGTGCCTCCCATAGTTGGATAGCCCTTACTGTATGTAAAGTGTGGAATGTGCGTGTGTGTTTCATGAGAGGGCCATAGGTGTTGGATGAGTGTTGGGCATTGGGGTTTTAAGACCCTCTGGCCATAGAGTGAGGTTGAATTGGAGGGATGGAGAGGTATTGAAAAAAAGCCACTCACCCTGACGACCCGAGTGAGGTCGTTGAACTTTTTGCGACATTGTATATGGGTCCTGGTCACCATGCTCCTGGAGGAGATGTGCTGAGCCACCTCCCTCCACACTCTTCTGTAGTCGCGCGGCAAAGGCCGCCTGCCACTCTCAGGGTAGAGTATAGATCTTCTGCGCTCCACCGTGCCAACCAGTGCCTCCAATGCCCGCTCGCTGAAGCGCTGAGCTCGTTCTCTCACCCTCTCCATAGTCCTTGGCTGGAAAATGTAGTCAGAGGTCTCTCCAGGCCGAGATTCAAGGCTCCAATGAGCAGGGTGTGGCTGGAGAGCAAGATCGACCCTCCCCTTTAAGAACTGTCCGGCGCCAGTGTGTCTGTGTTCCATCGCTAACTGACATCACCTGCGCTGCACCCGCGCTCTGAGTTAGCGCCTCGCTCCTTGGCCTTTGCACCTTAAGACAGGTGTGCAGCACCTGATTTAGTGCTCCAATCACCTCCAGGGGTGATAAAAGCCAAGTTTGCAGTCGGAGGCGATAATTAGTGTCAGGCGCTAAACTTTGCGCCCAGCCGATAATCGCGCCCCAAACGGGGAGTTACCGAATTTCTCCCCCTTGGCCTCTTAAAGCAACTTCTTCCAACATTTGAACCAAGTGACAGAATAATTGTAGTATGTTGTCTGTTGTACAATATTGACATTGAAAGAGGCATACATATGCTTGACGAAGGGAGCCTGCAATAAGTCAAACTCCAGGAAGAAGTTGAAAGGGAACAGAACACCAAGCAACACAGCAGCCATGGCACTCATCTTCACACAGTCTTTTCTGCAAATACAAGGACCGAAATTAGAACTGTCCAGCTGCTCTCTGTTATGTGCTAAATATCAGACTAAATATTTTGTTGTATTCTTCGGCAAAAAACTCAGTGCTTATGCTTTTTTGTTGAATTTCTAGCAAAATAATGACAGCAACCATTACAATTTGAGCATTTGCTTTTATTAATGTAAGAGAAATACGGCAATATGTTTAACATGATGCATCGCTATTCCCTTGTGCTATATGTACTAGTGCACAATTTTCTTTCTCATGTGCTGCTCCCAAGTGATGTCCTATCAGAAGGAAATCAAACTCACTAAAAGTCAAAGCTTTTAACAAGGTAAGTAGTTAATTAAGTATTATTTTAAATTTTTTTCAACAGGTTTATCTTTTTTAGAGACTTTAAAGAAAGGTAAGTTTATTTTTATAACTTTTAAAAAGATTTTTAATTTTTTCAAAAATTTAATTTTTTGTTTAAAGTGGTTAATTTATTTAAGTATACTTATTTTATTAATGTGATGGTTTTTTTAAAAAAATTTAATTGAGGTTTAGCTGTTCTTTTGGGGGGGTATAGATTCATAGCTTTGACAGCCCTTGCTGTCAAAACTATGAATGAAAGATGGTGTGCTGCCATTGGCTCTAACTGAATCACGTGATCCCACAGCTCGCACGAATTAACTGCGTCTGTGGGATACGCACACACTGCACAGCTGCAGCCTTGAAACTAAAGTTCGTGTGAGCTCGGAAGGAAAAGGCAGGCGCGCAGTGAGATATCGCGGGGAAGCCTTACCCCCGCAGGAAGGCTCCGTCTTTAATTTCTGGGCCAAAGTGTCTATGACTAAGCTGGTGATGTAGGTTACACAGAATGCTGAAGTGAATTTCACTCCTGCAGTGCTGTCTTTGTCCTCCTGGTCTTGTTATTGGGTCAGAAGGGCAACCCAGTAATAAACAGAGGGTCCAACAGTCATGGCTTGCAATCTTGCAGAGGGTGAACATGGTGGCCTGGGTTTTTGATCATAATGGCAATGGTAACTGTCATAGCTTTTGTGTTCTTATGCCAGATATTTTGTCAGGTTCAGCATTACTGCTCACTCCCATAAGTAGAACTCATGTCCCTTATGATTCAGTGCACAATTTTTTTGCCAATTATCTAAATAAATTATAGCATGACTCAGGGATCATAATAGACAACACTTAATCCATAACTACTGGAAGTTTTCACACACTACCACGTGAATTATCTGTTTTCTGTAGACTCCAGACTAGATACGCAATCATACCTTGATGTCAATTATGCCATTGTTACACTATTGTTGCACAAGAAAATGACACCGTTCACCAGCGGAAGGAGTTATTGCAACTTTCCTGGGATAAGTTCATATAAATTTGCAACTCTGGTGTATTTCTAACGTTTTCTGTTTTTAGTTCAGATTTTCAGCACTTGCAATGTTTTCCTTTTAAGCATTTCCCATGTATGGCACAGAGAATGTTTCACTCCTAACATGTACCTCCTGTTGTCTGATTTCATTGCTACTGTTCTAAAAATTATTGACCTGTTCCACGATTCGATTCCTGATTTTTTTCTCGTGGCAATCAGCTGTTCAAAAATATCATCAAAGAACATTGATACAAATAATAATTTCAACCCATGTTTCTACTTTTTATGCATAAAAAATGAATCTTACCTTTCATAGACATGAGGTAATGTAGTGTCTTCTGAGTATATAAAGAAAGACTTGTATTTATATAGCGCCTTTCATGACCACCGGATGTCTCAAAATGCTTTACGGCCAATGAAATGTTGTAATGTGGGACACGAAGGAGCCAATTTGCGCACGGCAAGCTCCCACAACAGCAATGTGAAAATGACCAGATAATCTGTTTTTGTTATGTTGGTTGAGGGAGAAATATTGGCCAGAACAGTGGGGATAACTCCCCTGCTCTTCTTCGAAATAGTGCCATGGGATCTTTTACATCCATCTGAGAGAGCAGACGGGGCCTCGGTTTAACGTCTCATCTGAAAGATGGCACCTCTGACAATACAGCACTCCCTCAGCACTGCACCAGAGTGTCAGCCTAGCTTTATGTGCGCAAGTCCCTGGAGTGGGACTTAGAACCCACAACCTTCTGACTCAGAGGCGAGTGTGTTACCAACTCACAGAATCCACAGAATCCCCACAGTGCAGATAGAGGCCATTTCGGCCCATCGAGCCTGCACCGACACATATCCCACCCTATCCCCGCGTATTTAATCCCCCTAACACTAAGGGTCAATTTATCATAGCCAAATCAACCTAACCCGCACATCTTTGGACTGTGGGAGGAAACCGGAGCACCCGGAGGAAACCCACGCAGACACAGGGAGAATGTGCAAACTCCACACAGACAGTCACCCGGGGCCGGATTCGAACCCGGGTCCCTGGCGCTGTGAGGCAACAGTGCTAACCACTATGCCACCGTGTTGCCAACTGAGCCACAGCTGACACTATTGGGTTTCCTTAATATTTTTACCCAAGCTGAAGAGAGGATAAAAATTCGAGATATGCGCACTACACAGAAAATTTGTCCAATTTTTTACAGATTTTAGCTCATTAAGTGCAAGATTGGTAGTTTAACAAGTAGCACAGCAGAATTATTGCAGGCGAATTCTGATTGGCTCTTTGGTAATACAATAAGTGTAAGGCATCCAACCTCACAGAAAGCACACCGAGTTAATTGTGTAGGCCTACTCGTGGACTAACATAAAAGTGATCTCTTATGTATGTTAGAAAAGCTACATTTAAGTGGGGCAACATCATCATACATTTTGGACTATGTTCTTGAAAAACATAAGCTGTTACAATGTAGTATTTGCAAAGTCACCTTCATTCACATTTGTTTTTAAACACAGACACCCTTTCTAACACAACCATATCACTGAGTATCTCTATTTTCATCAACACCTGATCAAATTTACAGGACAATACTGGAGATGTCAACTTGCCATATTTAGAATGGAGACATCAAATTTTTAAGTGAATTCAGGGCCTCTGAGTTTGGTCAGAGTATCTCCCAGTTTTGCCAGTTTTGTTATCTGCTTGAGTGTGGGAAGAAATTTCAGATTTGACATGATTAACTTCCTGGCCCGACACCCTGCCTGAACATAGTTTGACATTTGAAGTTTCTTGTGTTGACTTCTTCCTCCGCATAATCTGCAGCCCGCTGGCCCAACTCCCAGCTGACACTGCTGCTTCCCCGCTCGCCTCAAAAAACCAATGCTGCAAATCTCCTGGCCAAGTTGCTCCCTGACGCTGTTACCTCCTTCCTGGTGATAAGGTCTGAACAAATTTATAATCTAAGTCAAGGAATCCTGAACAAGTAGTAAAGTTATAAGAATCCCCCTGTTGCAGAGATCATTTTAACCATCTTGAAATTAGAATGTCAGTTTAATATTTGAAGTAATATTGTGCAAAATCATTCTGAAACCTTTAGGCCTAAAAATTCGGTTGCTTTGTGCCTCCTGTTAGCGCCCTAAGAGGACGCTAACGGGGCGCAAAGCAACTAGTGCCTGGGCGCGGCCCCGCCAATGCCTCCCGTGAAATTCAGTGGGAGGTTAGCGGCGGTGGTAACCGTTAGTGCCCCACGGCACTCATTAAAGGGAAGGTGCTGGGTGGCCATTTTTGTTGCTGGCTGCCTGCCAGCACCAGCCCCCGTTGCCGTCCCCGGCCTTTTCTGCAGCCCCCCTGCGGAGTGCCGGCTGCGCTCCGTGAGCCCGGCACGCCTCTTGAGTGCCGGGCTCTTTTGCCAGCACTCCGATCCCTGGTGGCCCAGCTGGGCCCCGGGTCGCGCTGCGCTAGGCCCCTCCCCTTTAATAAGGGGGAGGAAGGCCTGCAGTACCGCGGCGCGACTGCGGCACGTAGCGCCGCGATATTCACTCACAGTGCCCCAAGAGGGAGGCGGGGCGCTTCCAGTAGCACCCCACTTCCCTCTTGGGGCTCTACCGGTGAATTTCGGCCACGGGGGCACTAATTTTTTCGGGGCGCTAAAGGAGGCGCTACTCAATTTTTCCCCCTTAGTAAGTAGAAATCACCATATAAAAAATGTCAAAGGAAATGATAGGTTTCAGATGCTTTTGTAAATTTTGAGAACCATGTCTATATATCACAGAATTAACCCTTTTATCTCTATCAATTTTTTCCTGGATGCATTCCTTTTTCTTGAATAAGCTACTGATGTTTTTTTAATTTATTTTATAGGATAGAAATTCTGACCAGTGTACTTCATGCACAAACACTTAACATGCTCCTCCTACAATCCGGTGTGCACTAGATATTAGTCCATTTATTTTAAACAGATTAATCTTGGAGGTAAACGAAATTGATCCAGCGGGAGGGGGTAAGCTACACAAATAACTACAATGGTTAGATATCTCTGATGTGAATAAATCCAAGCTGACACCAGGGCCTCGATTTTTACTGGAGGGGACATTCGGGAAGGTAGGAGGGAGGTAAACCGGCGTGCGGAGATCAGCGTGAGGCCAGAGACATTTTTAACTCCCGGAGCTCATTTAGATATTCCAGCTCTGTCTCCAGCCAGAAATTGGCAGGACTGATGTCAGGGCCGGCGGGCGGGAGCGAGAAATCGGGTCAGGAGGCTTAGGACGCCGGCTACCCAAAGGAACGGCCCTTGGCATAAAGTTCGCACTGGGCAAGGTTCTTTGGCAGCCGATGACAGCGCGCAGAGGGAGAGGCAAGGCTAGGGGCTGGGGATTCCTTGCGTGGCCTAGGGGAGCACTCCTGCTCCTCCTGACCCACAAAGAGTTCTCACAAAAGTAATTTTGGAAAATTTACCTTTGCCTCTTCTGGCCATCTGGGGCCTCCCGCTGTGGTTCGCACCACACGGGCCTCCCCGACTCAATGTTAAGATCACGTCGCGGTACCGATGACTTCAGTGGGCCGCAACCTTTGAATTTAAAGTAGGTCCTGCCTGCCTGTAGTGGGAGCCTCGACCCACTCGAAGGTCGGTGAAAATGAAATGGCCCCTTGCGGAAACGGAGCAACCTCAGGCCGGTAAGTCGACTAGGCTTAATCTTAATCCCTCCCACGCACCATTCTCGCTGGGCGAGGGGGGTTAAAATGGAGACCGAAGGTATGGTACAGACCATCAGATAAATGCAAGAAGGAGGGCAGTTTGCGATATGAACAAGTACAAAAGGTGCGTGAGAACGGGCAAGTTATTCTAATGGGAGGCTTCAATCAACTCAATATAAATTGGAAAAATCCAAGTGGTTTAGGGCCAGAATTAGAAAATGTAATGCGTGAATCCTTGATGACTCAGTGCATAAGGAACGTGGCGATGCTAATCTTGACCTAGTATTCATAAATGATGCAGATAATGTACAAGAAAGTCATAGCACCCCAGGGACAGGGACCACAGAAATTTAACATACACTGGGACCCAAATTTACCAAAAAACCAAGAGCCAGGTTTATAACTTTATAAAGGCTAAATTCAAAGAGATAAGAGAATTGAGATAAATTGATTGGAGGAGGATGTTTGTCAACATTTCAGTGGAAGATCTTTAAAGAATATTGCTGGACATGTATCAGCAAGCTCAGATTAAACAAGTGTGACCCCAAATGGATTGACAGACAAATTAAAAATGAAATAGAGAGGGAAAATTAACTCTACACATCCTACAGAGAGAAAGGAGAAGGGGGAAGGGTCACCGGGATGAAAATGGTATCATGCAGAAATATTTTTAAAAGGTGATCGGAGGGGCTAGAAGAGACCTAGAAAACGCACAGCTGCAGAGACAAGATACAACAGTAAAACATTTTTTTCAGTACTACAATAGCAAAAGGTCTGTTAGAGAAGAGGTGAGAACATTAAAAAATGCAAATAGGCTTGAAACTGATGATGAACACGAGTAAATATTCTGAATGATTACTTCCTCAATGTAGTCACAAGGGAAGACATGAACACCATGCCCTCCCCCAAGAAAGAGTTTTCAGGCATAATTCAAGACTTCAATATAAATAAGATAAAAGTCCTAGACAGGCTGAAAGCACTTAAAACAAATAAATCTCCAATGTTAGATGGTATTTATCCCAGACTATTGACAGAGACTAGAGAGGAGATTGGTGAGGCACTGACAACCATTATGAAGGATTCAATGGGGAGGTAACAGTAGACTGGAAACAGGCGTGGTGATCATACTCAAAAAGGGTGATAAAACAGACAGTGGCAACAACAGATCCATTAGTTGTAATTCAATTCCATGTAAAATAATTGGCCAAATGACAGGAAACAGAGAGTAGCGGTGAAGGGTTGTTTTTCAGACTGGAGGAAGATATACAGTGGTGTTCCCCGGGGGTCGGTTCTAGGACCACTGCTTTTCTTGATATATATTAATGACTTGGATGTGGGTGTACAGGGCACAATTTCAAAATTTGCAGATGACACAAAACTTTGAAGTATAGTGAACAGTGAGGAGGATAGTGATAGACTTCAAGAGGACATAGACAGGCTGGTGGAATGGGCGGACACATGGCAGATGAAATTTAACGCAGAAAAGTGTGAAGTGATACATTTTGGTAGAAAGAATGAAGAGGGGAAATATAAACTAAAGGGTACAATCCTAAAGCGGGTGCATGAACAGAGAGACCTGGGGGTATATGTGCACAAATCGTTGAAGGTGGCAGGGCAGGTTGAGAAAGCAGTTAAAAAAGCATATGGGATCCTGGGCTTCATGAATAGAGGTATAGAGTAGAAAAGCGTGGAAATTATGATGAACCTGTATAAAACACTGGTTCGGTCTCAACTGGAGTACAGTGTCAAAATACTTTTTTACACAGCGAGTGGTTAGGATCTGGTTAGGATCTGGAATGTGTGAAAGGGTGGTGGAGGCAGACTCAATTACGGCTTTCAAAAGTGAGTTGAATAAGTACCTGAAAGAAAAAAATTTGCAGGGCTACGGGGAAAGGGCGGGGAAGTGGGACTAGCTGAAGTGCTCTTGCAAGGAGCCAGCGCGGGCTCGATGGGCCGAATGTCCTTCTTCCGTGCTGTATCCATTCTATGACTCTATGATTATCAGAAGTAAACTTGAGAATTATCTGTACAACAATAACTAGTATATGTGCCAGCTGTGGCTCCGTTGGTAGCATTCTCTCCTCTGAGTCATCAGGTCATGGGTTCAAGGCCCTACCAGAGACTTGAGCACATAATCTAGGCTGGCACTCCAGTGCAGTACTGAGGGAGTGTTGCACTGTTGGAGGTGCATTCTTTCAGATGAGATGTTAAACCGAGGCCCCGTCTGCCCTCTCAGGTGGATGTAAAAAAAATCCCATGCCACTATTTTGAAGAAGTGCAGGGGAATTCTCCCTGGACAATATTTATCCTTCAACCAACATCAATAAAAAACAGGTTATATACTCATTATCACATTGCTGTTAGGGGACCTTGCTGTGTGTAAATTGGCTGTCGCATTTCCTACATTATAACAGTGACTACTCTTCAAAAAATATTTCATTGAGTGTAAAGCACTTTGGGGCGTCTTGAGATCATGAAAGAGGCTACGCAAATGTAAGTTCTTTCTTTCTTCTTAAACAGTGTTCAAAAGGGGTTTTGAATGGGGGAAATTCCTGCCTGACCAACCTCCTTGATTTCATTCGGGAAGTGATAACCCATGTTGACTGTGGTAAACTTGAGGGAGTCAACATTGTGTACTTAGTCTTCCAAAAGGCACTTGATAAAGTTCCACACAAAAGAGGATTTAGGGCATAATTTGAGTATGGATAAGAAACTGTCTGTTGGTTGAAAATAACATGTACTGTTGGTAATGCCAGGGTGGTGGGGGGAGCGTGAGTGCTGAATGGGGTGCCCCAGGGTTCAGTGTTGGGGCTGATACTGTTTCTAATTTACATCATATCCTTGGGTTCTGAAACGTAATGCAAATTGATTAAGAATCATAGAGTGGTTACAGCACAGAAGGAGGACATTCGGTCCGTCGAGCCCGTGCCAGCTCTCTACAAGAGCACTTCAGCTAATCCCACTCCCCGCCCTTTCCCCGTAGCCCTGCAAATTTTTTCCTTTAGATACTTATTCAATTTCCTTTTGAAAGCCACGATTGAGGCTGCCTTCACCACCCTTTCAGGCAGTGCATTCCAGATCCTAACCACTCGCTGCGTAAAAAAGTTTTTCCTCATGACGCCTTTGGTTCTTCTGCCAATCACCTTAAATCTGTGTCCTCTGGTTCTCGACCCTTCCGCCAATGGGAACAGTTTCTCTCTATCTACTCTGTCGAGACCCCTCATGATTTTGAACACCTCGATCAAATCTCCTCTCAACCTTCTCTGCTCTAAGGAGAACAACCCCAGCTTCTCCAGTCTATCCACGTAACTGAAGTCCCTCATCCCTGGAACCATTCTTGTAAATCTTTTCTGCACTCTCTCTAAGGCCTTCACGTCCTTCCTAAAGTGCAGGTGCCCAGAATTGGACACACTACTCCAGTTGAGGCCAAACCAGTGTTTTATAAAGTTTAATCATAACTTCCTTGCTTTTGTAGTCCATACCTCTTTTTATGAAGCCCAGGATCCCGTAT
The DNA here is from genome assembly GCA_030390025.1 of Squalus acanthias. NCBI lineage: Eukaryota > Metazoa > Chordata > Chondrichthyes > Squaliformes > Squalidae > Squalus > Squalus acanthias. The sequence continues at coordinate 150,832,252 of CM059429.1, forward strand.
GCTTTTTTAACCGCTTTCTGTCCTGCCATCTTCAATGATTTGTGCACATATACCCCCAGGTCCCTCTGTTCACGCACCCCCTTTAGAATTGTACCCTTTAGTTTATATTGCCTCTCCTCGTTCTTCCTACCAAAATGTATCACTTTGCACTTTTCTGCATTAAATTTCATCTGCCACGTGTCCACCCATTCCACCAGCCTGTCTATGGCCTCCTGAAGTCTATCACTCTCCTCCTCACTATACTTCCAGGTTTTGTGTCATCTACAAATGTTGAAATTGTGCCCTGTACACCCAAGTCCAAGTCATTAATATGTATCAAGAAAAGCAGTGGTCCTAGTATCGATCATTGGGGAGCACCACTGTGTACCTTCCTCCAGTCCGAAAAACAATCGTTCACCACTACTCTCTGTTTCCTGTCACTTAGCCAATTTCGTATCCATGCTGCCACCGTACCTTTTGTTCCATGGGCTTCAACTTTGCTGGCAAGCCTATTATGTGACACTTTATCAAACGCCTTTTGGAAGTTCATGTACACCACATCAACTGCATTGCCCTCATCAACACTCTCTTTATCTAATCAAAAAACTCAATCAATTTAGTTAAACATGATTTGCCTTTAGCAAATCGGTGCTGGCTTTCCTTAATTAATCCACACTTGGCCAAGTGACTGTTAATTTTGTCCCTGATTAACGTCTCTAAAAGCTTCCCCACTACCGAGGTTAAACTGACTGGTCTGTAGTTGCTGGGTTTATACCACCTACTGTCAACAAGGGCAGATGTCGATGGCAAAGTCCAACACCGCCTTCAATGTGCCAGTGCAGCCTTCGGTCGCCTGAGGAAGAGAGTGTTTGAAGACCAGGACCTCAAACCCAGCACCAAGCTCATGATCTACAGAGCAGCAGTGATACCCACCCTCCTGTATGTCTCAGAGACATGGACCATGTACAGCAGGCACCTCAAAGCACTGGAGAGGTACCTACAACGCTGCCTCCGCAAGATCCTGCAAATCCATTGGCAGGATAGGCGCACCAACATCAGTGTTCTCGCTCAGGCCAACATCCCCAGCATTGAAGCTTTGACCACGCTCGATCAGCTCCGATGGACGGGTCACATCGTCCGCATGCCCGATACGAGATTCCCAAAACAAGTGCTCTACTCGGAGCTCTGACATGGCAAGAGAGCCCCAAGTGGGCAGAGGAAACGCTTCAAGGACACCCTCAAAGCCTCCTTGAAAAAGTGCAACATCCCCACTGACACCTGGGAATCCCTGGCCCAAGACTGCACAAAGTGGAGGAGAAGCATCCGGGAAGGCGCCGAACACCTCGAGTCTCTTCGCTGGGAGCAAGTGGAAGCCAAGGGCAAGGAGCGCACGTCAACCCAAGCACCCCACCCACCCGCCCCTTCAACCACCATCTGCCCCACCTGTGACAGAGACTGTAGGTCCCGCATTGGACTCATCAGTCGCCTGAGAACTCATTTTTAATGTGGAAGCAAGTCATCCTCAGTTCTGAGGGACTGCCTAAGAAGAAGAACTTACACCATTTTTTGAACAAGGGTGTAACATTTGCAATTCTCCAGTCCTCTGGCACCACCCCCGTATTTTATTTTTATTTGTTCATGGGATGTGGGTGTCACTGGCAAGGCCAGCATTTATTGCCCATCCCTAATTGCCCTTGAGAAGGTGGTGGTGAGCCGCTTTCTTGAACCGCTGCAGTCCTTGTGGTGAAGGTACTCCCACAGTGCTGTTAGGGAGAGAGTTCCAGGATTTTGACCCAGCGACGATGAAAGAACGGCGATATACTTCCTAGTCAGAATGGTGTGTGACTTGGGGGGGAACTTGGAGGTGGTGGTGTTCCCATGCGCCTGCTGCCCTTGCCCTTCTAGGTGGTAGAGGTCGCAGGTTTGGGAGGTGCTGCCGAAGAAGCCTTGGTGAGTTGCTGCAGTGCATCTTGTAGATGGTACACATTGCAGCCACGATGCACTGGTGGTGGAGGGAGTGAATGTTTAAGGTGGTAGATGGGGTGCCCATCAAGCGGGTTGCTTTGTCTTGGATGGTATCGAGCTTCTTGAGTGTTGTTGGAGCTGCACTCATCCAGGCAAGTGGTGAGTATTCCATCACACTCCTGACTTGTGCCTTGTAGATGGTGGAAAGGCTTTGGGGAGTCAGGAGGTGAGACACACACTGCAGAATACCCAGCCTCTGACCTGCTCTTGTTGCCACAGTATTTATGTGGCTGGTCCAGTTAAGTTTCTGGTCAATGGTGACCCCCAGGATATTAATGGTGGGGGATTCGGTGATGTTAATGCCGTTGAATGTCAAGGGGCGGTGGTTAGACGCTCGCTTGTTGGAGATAGTCATTGCCTGGCACTTGTGTGGCGCGAATGTTACCTGCCACTTATCAGCCCAAGCCTGAATGTCGTCCAGGTCTTGTTGCATGCAGGCATGGACTGCTTCATTATCTGAGGAGTTGTGAATGGCACTGAGCACTGTGCAGTCATCAGCGAACATCCCCACTTCTGACCTTATGATGGAGGGAAGGTCATTGATGAAGCAGCTGAAGGTGGTTGGGCCTAGGGCACTGCCCTGAGAACTCCTGCAGCGATATGCTGGGGCTGTGATGATTGACCTCCTACCACCACAACCATCTTCCTTTGTGCTAGGTATGACTCCAGCTAGTGGAGAGTTTTCCCCCAGATTCCCATTGACTTCAGTTTTACTAGGGCGCCTTGATGCCACACTCGGTCAAAAGCTGCCTTGATGTCAATGGCAGTCACTCTCACCTCACGTCTGGAATTCAGCTCTTTTGTCCATGTTTGGACCAAGGCTGTAATGAGGTCTGGAGCTGAGTGGTCCTGTCAGAGTCCAAACTGGGCATCAGTGAGCAGGTTATCAGTAAGTGCTGCTTGATAGCACTGTCGATGACACCTTCCATCACTTTGCTGATGATTGAGAGTACACTGATGAGGTGGTAATTGGCCGGATTGGATTTGTCCTGCTTTTTGTGGATAGGACATACCTGGGCAGTTTTCCACATTGTCGGATAGATGCCAGTGTTGTAGCTGTACTGGAATAGCATGGCTAGAGGTGCGGCTAGTTCTGGAGCACAAGTCTTCAGCATGATAGCCGGGATGTTGTTGGGGCCCATAGCCTTTGCTGTATCCAGTGTGATCAGCTGTTTCTTGATATCACATGGAGTGAATCGAATTGGCTGAAGACTGGCTTCTGTGATAGTGGGGACCTCAGGAAGAGGCCTGATATGGATCATCCACTCGGCTTCTGGCTGAAGATTGTTGCAAACGCTTCAGCCTTGTCTTTTGCACTTACGTGCTTGGCTCCACCATCATTGAGGATGGGGATATTCATGGAGCCTCCTCCTCCCGTTAGTTTAATGGTCCACCACCATTCACGACTGGATGTGGCAGAACTGCAGAGCTTTGATCTAATCTGTTGATTGTGGGATCGCTTAGCTCTGTCTATAGCATGCATGTAGCCCTGTGTTGCAGATTCCCCAGGTTGGCACCGCATTTTTAGGTACGCCTGGTGCTGCGCCTGGCATGCTCTTCTACACTCCTTATTGAACCAGGGTTGGTCCCCTGGCTTGATGGTAATGGTAGAGTGCCGGGCCATGAGGTTACAGATTGTGGTGGAATACAATTCTGCTGCTGCTGTTGGCCCACAGCTCCTCATGGATGCCCAGTTTTGAGCTGCTATATCTGTTCTGAATCTATCCCATTTAGCACGGTGATAGTGCCACACAACACGATGGAGAGTGTCCTCAGTGTGAAGAGGAGACTTCGTCTCCACAATGACTGTGCGGTGATCACTGCTACCAATGCTGTCATGGACAGATGCATCTGCGACAGGTAGATTGGTGAAGATGAAGTCAAGTAGGTTTATCCCTCATGTTGGTTCTCTCACCACCTGTCGCAGGCTCAGACTGGCAGTTATGTCCTTCAGGACTCGGCCAGCTCGATCAGTAGTGGTGCTATCGAGCCACTCTTGATGATGGATATTGAAGACCCCCACCCAGAGTACATTCTGTGCCCTTGCTACTCTCAGTGCTTCTTCCAAGTGGTGTTCAACATGGAGGAGTACTGATTCATCAGCTGAGGGAGGGCGGTAGGTGGTAATCAGCAGGAGGTTTCCTTGCCCATGCTTGACCTGAAACCATGAGACTTTATGGGGTCTGGAGTCAATGTTGAGGACTCCCAGGGCCACTCCTTTCTAACTGTATACCTCTGTGCCACCACCCCTGATGGGTCTGTCCTGCTGGTGGGACAGGACATACCCAGGGATGTTGATGGAGGAGTTTGGGACATTGGTTGAAAGGTATGATTCTGTGAGTATGACTATGTCAGGCTGTTGCTTGACTAGTCTGTGGGACAGCTCTCCCAATTTTGGCACAAGTCCCCAGATGTTGGTGAGGAGGACTTTGCAGTGTCGATTGGGCTGGGTGTGCCGTTTTCATGTCTGTAGCCGGTGCCGACGTTGATGCCGGGTGGTCCGTCCGGTTTTATTCTTATTGTTTTTTGTAGCGGTTTTTTTAACAACTGAGTGGCTTCCTAGGCCATTTCAGAGGGCAGTTCAGAGTCAACCGCATGGCTGTGGGTCTGAACGATTGGAAGATTATGGCCAGTACTTCCCTAATTTCCACTTTAACTTCCCTCAGCATACTAGGATGTATCCCATCCAGTCCTGGTGACTTATCTACTTTAAGTACAGCCAGCCATTCTAGTACCTCCTTTTTATTAATTTTTATCCCATCCAGTATCTCAACTACCTCCTCTTTCACTATGACTTTGGCAGCATTTTCTTCCTTTGTAAAGACATATGCAAAGTACTCATTTATTACCTCAGCTATGCCCTGTACTTTCAAGCGTAGGTCTCCTTTTTGGTCCCTAATCGGCCCCACCCCTCCACTTACTACCCGTTTACTATTTATATGCCTATAGAAGACTTTTGGATTCCCTTTTACGTTAGCTGCCAATCTATTCTCATACTCTCTCTTTGCCCCTCTTACTTTCTTTCTCACTTCCCCTCTGAACTTTCTATATTCAGCCTGGTTCTCATTTGTATGCTCAAACTGACATAAAAAGAAAGACTTGCATTTAAATAGCGCCTTTCACGACCACCAGACGTCTCAAAGCGCTTTACAGCCAATGAAGTACTTTTTTTTTTAAGTGTAGTCACTGTTGTAATGTGGGAAATGCAGCAGCCAATTTGCGCACAGCAAGGTCCCACAAACAGCAATGTGATAATAACCAGATAATCTGTTTTTGTTATGTTGGTTGAGGGATAAATATTGGCCAGACACCGTGGATAACTCCCCTGTGCTTCTTCAAAATAGTGCTATGGGATCTTTTACATTCACCTGAGAGAGCAGACGGGGCCTCGGTTTAACATCTCATCCAAAAGACGGCACCTCTGACAGTGCAGCACTCCCTCAGCATTGCATTGGAGTGTCAGCCTAGCTTCATGGGTGCTCAAGTCTCTGGAGTGGGACTATGAACCCACAACCATCTGACTCAGAGGTGAGTGTGCTACCCACTGAGCCACAGCTGACACCTCTCATATGCCCTCTTTTTCTGCTTCATCTTACTCTCAGATGATACAAGCTAGGAGGGGTAATGGAATCGAAGGAGGCAGCTCAGAATGAGCTAAACAATATATGTGAGTGCGCTGAACAATGGAGATAAAATTTAATGCTGACAAGTATTGTACATAGGAAGGAAAAATGGGTGACATGCACACTTCATGAATAGTGTTGAAATAGCTAAGGATGAAGTTGAAAGAGTCTTGATAGACTCAATGCTCAATACATCCAGCCAATGCAGAGCAGCAATCAACAAAGCCAATAATATGTTGAACTACCTCGTCAGAACAGTAGAGTAGAAGTCAGAGGAAATGAGTTCTAACTGCACAGTTCTCTGGTCAGACCACATCTTGAGTACTGTGTCCTGTTCTAGTCACTATGAAACAAGGGACACATTCAAGCACTAGACTCAGTGCAACGAAAAGCCACAATGCTGATTCCTAGTGCCAGTGGATCTGAATTATGAGGAAAGACTGGAGAGACTTGGGCTTTTTAGGCTGGGAAAGAGGCTTCCAAGAGGGATCGTACAGAGACAAGTAAGATAATAAATGGTATGGAAATGGTTCATCTGCAATATTACTTTAAATTAAAGTGTGGGAGTAGGACAAAAGGGCACAGATTCAAATTAGTAGAAGTTAAATTTAGGACTGATATCAGAAGATTCTTCTTCACACAGAGAGTGATCAACACTTGGTATAGTCTTGCGTGAAAAGTGATATAGGAGAAAACCCTGGAATAATTTAAGAAACAACAAGATGCAGCAATGGGGGGAGTGTAGGGCTGTTCTGGATGGATGAATTAAGATGGGCCATAGAAAAATAGGAGCAGGAGTAGGCCATTCAGCCCTTTGAGCCTGCTCTGCCATTCAATATGATCATGGCTGATCCTCTATCTCAATACCATATTCCTGCTCTCTCCCCATACCCCTTGATGCCTTTTGTGTCGAGAAATCTATCTATCTCCTTCTTAAATATATTCAGTGACTTGGCCTCCACAGCCTTCTGTGGTAGAGAATTCCACAGGTTCACCACCCTCTGAGTGAAGAAATTTCTCCTCATCTCAGTCCTAAATGTCCTACCCCATATCCTGAGACTGTGACCCCTCGTTCTCGACCCCCCAGCCAGGGGAAACATCCTCTCTGCATCCAGTCTGTCTAGCCCTGTCAGAATTTTATACATTTCAATGAGATCCCCTCTCATTCTTCTAAACTCTAGTGAATACAGGCCTAGTCGACCCAATCTCTCCTCATACGACAGTCCTGCCATCCCAGGAATCAGTCTGGTGAACCTTCGCTGCACTCCCTCTATGGCAAGTATATCCAAATAACCTCCTTCATCCACCAGTATCTTGCAAATGCTTCCATAAAAACAGCACACACAGGATTGTTGTACGAGCACACTAAGCATTCGTATGAAGATTTTACTGAAATTTCTGTCTTTATATGTCAGCTGTTTTGAACTTGCTGCTAAAACAAATCCCTTTTGATTTAATCAAAGCAATATAAAGAAAAAGCAAAAAGATATAATCTAAATCCCTTTTGTTTAGGATAATTTTTAAAAATTAAGCTTAATTTTTTTATTTAGTTGCCCAAATAAACAATAAAAGCATACAAGGGAAGCAGAGCATGTAAAACTTTCCCCCCCCTGTTTCTGATTTCTCCTTTCCTCTCTTTTGGCCTCCAGTGTTACTGATGGAGTCTGCGTTCCACACAAACTCAGAGGCTGTGCAAATAGTGTTCGTTTTATTTTTTTATTCATCTCGGGTGATCTCAATGAAAATTTGAATTCTTGCTGAAAATAAGAAAAATTGTCCTGGCTGCATGCCAAATTCCACCTATACAGAGCGTCTCCCTCTGGATTCTCTGTGACTGGGAAAGTGCTGCTTTCCATGGACCCTCCCGTCATTATCCCATGCATTCCCACTTTCATGTGGATATCAATGTCAGTATTTTAACATTTTAGAATTCTGGTGACATCCATTCTCAGTTTCACCCTTACAGTTTACTTTTATCACCATATCTGCTTGACTTAATTACTGCTTTGTAATTTGCTGATAGCCATCTACTGAATTCACCCGTGTATAACAAGTGACTTCAAAGAGTGAAAAGAAGCCCAGAGAGTGAGGAGGACAAAGTTCCCCATGGGAGACCAAACCAAGAAATAAAGGTGGTGGGAGAGAGCATAGGAACTTTTTCTTTGGAACAGAGGAGGCTGAGGGGAGACCTAATTGAGATGTATGAAATTATGAGGGGGCCTAGATAAAGTGGATAGAAAGGACCTATTTCCCTTAGCAGAGGGGTCAATAACCAGGGGGCATAGATTTAAAGTAATTGGTAGGAGGTTTAGAGGGGATTTGGAGAAGTTTTTTCACCCAGAGGGTGGTGGGGGTCTGGAACTCACTGCCTGAATGGGTGGTAGAGGCAGAGATCCTCATCACATTTAAAAAGTACTTGGATATGCACTTGAAGTACCGTAACATACAAGGCCACGGACCAAAGAGCTGGAAAGTGGGATTAGGCTGGATAGCTCTTTGTCTGCCGGTACGGATATGATGGGCCGAATGGCCTCCTTCTGGTTTGTAAATTTCTATGATTTCTATGAACTACATCCAGGCATTAAAATTGCACTTTCATTCTTTCCAATATCGAATGAATGAATTTGGGGGCGGGGGTGAAAAAAAAAGTTAACAAATATATTTAGCACTAGGGGCTGGCTTTCAGCGGTTGCCTGCTAATGCGGGATAAATGCGAGGTTATCCACTTTGGTGTCAAAAACAGGAAGGCAGATTATTATCTGAATGGCAATAGATTGGGAGAAGGGGAAGCGCAACGAGACCTGGGTGTCCTTGTGCACCAGTCGCTGAAGGTAAGCATGCAGGTGCAGCAGGCGGTTAAGAAGGCAAATGGTATGTTGGCCTTCGTAGCGAAAGGGTTCGAGTACAGGAACAAGGATGTCTTGCTGCAGTTGTACAGGGCCTTGGTGAGACCACATCTTGAGTATTGTGTGCAGTTTTGGTCGCCTTATCTGAGGAAGGATGTTCTTGCCATGGAGGGAGTGCAGCGAAGATTCACCAGACTGATACCTGGAATGGCAGGAATGACGCATGAGGAGAGATTGGGTCGATTGGGCTTATACTCGCTGGAGTTTAGAAGAATGAGAGGGGATCTCATTGAAACTTATAAAATTCTAACAGGACTAGTCAGACTAGATGCAGGAAGGATGTTCCCGATGGCGGGGGAGTCCAGAACCAGCGGTCACAGTCTAAGGATAAGGGGTAAACCATTTAGGACTGAGATGAGGAGGAATTTCTTCACCCAGAGAGTGGTGAACCTGTGGAATTCTCTACCACAGAAGGCAGTTGAGGCCAATTCATTAAATATATTCAAGAAGGAGTTAGATATATTTCTTAAAGCTAAAGGGATCAAGGGATATGGGAAGAAGGCAGGGACAGGGTACTGAATTTGGATGATCAGCCATGATCTCATTGAATGGCGGAGCAGGCTCGAGGGGCTGAATGGCCTACTCCTGCTCCTATCTTTCTATGTAAACGCTGTCAAAACAAGAAGCAGACTACAAACCCCACAATGCAACCTGACCAGCCAGAGGGAGCAGTCGTTTTTTTTTTCTTGCTTCCTTATATGGTGGCGTATAGCGATTGGCTGCTTACGATTGTCAATCAATCTCCGTCAGGCGCAAGCCGAGAACTACAGAATCCAGGGACGTCATCGCGCGAAGCCATCACGTGATTGCCTCACTGTGTGACGCAGAAGCAGCGAAAGGATCCAACCGGAAGGCGAGGAGAGGAGGAGGGGGGAACCAATAGCCTGTGTGCGTGTGCGTGCGATGACGCAAGGGCGCGCGCGCACGCTGGTACGCGCAGGTAGGGGTGAGAAGCATGGCGGAAGAAGAGGAGTTTGAGGTAGGGAGTCTGAGAAAAGAACTGGAATGGATAGAGAGCGAACTGCGAGCGTCCGTGGGCCTAGTCACCGCGTCCAACGACTACTGCCTGAAGTTTTGTCGAGTGAGTGTGCCATTTGGTTTTTTTTGGGGGGAGGGGTGGGTGGGGTTTGTTGGGGGAGGAATCCAATAGTCTGGGAGTGAGAGCTTCTTGACAGTCTTCCCCCCCCCCCTCCCCCCCTCATTACATTGCAGAGTCAAAGTTACACCGCAAATTGTGTATTGCTCCTCGACGGGCTGCTTTCGCAGCATATCCACCCCAGGAGCTAATTGTGAGAGCTGACGTCTGATTTCTTTTTGGAAAACTTTTTTTTTGTGTATATTGTTTCAAAGTGTTTTCTGAAACTCGTTTTATGGGTGTGAATTGTGACCATTTCCCCTCCTTTTTATGAAATGTTCATTTTGAAGACCAGCATTTTACTGTCATAGTGCATCAACAATGCTGATCACCCCCTATGGCGTTAACTAAAGTTTTTTGTGTCAAAGACGTGATGTGGGTGTACAATTCAAATGAATAATTATTCGTACAGCAGTCAATTGCAATCTGGTAATTGGAGGGGGTTTGATGTCATGAATGGGGAGAGAAAACTGGGTTGTTTGTACGATCCAAACACACTTCAATTTGCAGCTAAAATATATAATGTAATTTTAAGACAACTAATTTTGTTTGCTGTTAATACTAATTAACTTTTATCATTTCATTCTATTAAGTCCTGATGTAGAACCTGAAGCTTTGTGACATCATGTGAAGAATATCTTTGTTTTTGAGTTTTACAGCACATAGTTGCATGGTATTTACAGGCCATTCAGTCCATGCCGGTGTTTATGCTGCACATGAGCATCCTCCCACCAGTATATTTAGATAAATAAATATTTAGAAGTGATACTATAAAGTGGTGTAATCTTGGGATCCAGATGGTTTATATCAACAATTAATGTACTTCTATATGTTGTGTACTTCTCAGAATCACAGAATCCCCACAGTGCAGATAGAGGCCATTTCGGCCCATCGAGCCTGCACCGACACATATCCCACCCTATCCCCGTAACCCCACGTATTTAATGCCCCCTAACACTAAGGGTCAATTTATCATAGCCAAATCAACCTAACCCGCACATCTTTGGACTGTGGGAGGAAACCGGAGCACCCGGAGGAAACCCACACAGACACGGTGAGAATGTGCAAACTCCACACAGACAGTCAGCCGAGGCCGGATTCGAATCCGGGTCCCTGGCGCTGTGAGGCAACAGTGCTAACCACTATGCCACCGTGTTGCCCTGTATGTATATAGTGTTCACATGCAGAGAGATGTCTCAGTGGATAGCAAGTGAGCAATGAGCTGAGGGAAAAGGGCCACAAGGGGACAAAAACACAATGGAAGTGGATGGTCTTGAGGTTTTTGAAGGCAAGAAGGGAGGTGGCAAGGTAAACATGCTGAGATAAGGAGTTCCAGGGGGTGTGGGCAAGGTGGCTGTAGGAGTTAGATTGCATTCTCAAATATGCAACTGTACAGGGTATCTACACTTTTCCAGTGCATGGCTTAAATAATCTTTTGAGTTGGTGCACTTACCTCTTTGATAGTCACAAAATGTGTTCTGGTTTTGATGCAAGTTTTGTACGGTTTATTGATGTATATTTTATAGAGAATAACTAAAGTCAGGGAGTGAGTAAGTCATAATGTGAGAGTGAAACACGGTTGGTCCAAATCTGTGTGTGTGTTAGAATGACATTCCAAACATTTCAAAATGTATATGGATTCCTTATTTTTCAACCATTTTCCAGAGCTTTGTCAGTTTGAGTTTGCTGTTGGTATCGGTATCTCTCGCACTGACCATTTTACATTATGGCTGAATTTTGCCAATTGAATTCACAACACCTGATTGCTGTTACGTGAGCACTGTTGTAGGGTTATCTTAGGAAAATGTGTTGTGTATATACAGTAACTTATTTTTTCTTGAGCTCGATTTTCTTGGATTTGGTATTGTATGAGATGTCAAACATGAGTCTCGTCATAACACTGCTTTAATGAACCCCCTAAGATTTGAGTTCCAAAATGGCAAAACCATTGTTACTTTCAGCAGCAAGCAACTTGGATATTATGGATTGCCCTAGAATGTCGTGCAAATTATTTTTGTGAACAGGTAACTTAAGTTACAGACGGATTTTGGCCGGATGCTCAAATGCCACATGACAGGATTAAACGATGCAGTTAGTTGTGCAGTGCTGGTATCGCAATAGGCCTTATTTCTTTTAAGGAAATTGATCTGTTGATTGTGGTAGAGAGCTGTATCACTGAACTATTGATCCAAGAACAACAGAACTGCCCAAGGGTATATGATAGCCCAGAGGCTATGGGTATTGCATGCTTCATCACTTCTGTAGCCCTGGCCTAAAAACTATAGCAAATATTTGCTTTATTATACCTGTGCCCTAAATGAAACTGTTTTCCCCTGCTGATTTTTGTGGGATATAATCATAAATGATGCTTTCTGTTTGTCTAATGACATTGAGCAGTTGTTTGAAATTGCACATGACAGCTCGTCAGTTAATGCTTCAGTGCTAGATTATAATAATTGTTTTGATGTGGGATCTTAAGTTGAATTATGCAAATCGAATACAGTTTACTCCTGATAATTCCAAGTCATTTTTTGCACTGAAGAATATTTGAATGAAGAAAAGTAAATAACACAGAAAAGTAGCAGTAAGAGCTAAACTTTAAAAAAAAATAAGAGGCAAGGACAAAAACCTAACTAGCTGTTTTAAGTAATCAAAATTAAATTAAAAACTGCTGTCAATAAGAGAAATAAATAGGCTAAATAAACTAACCTGAGCAATAAAAGTAACTAAAAGAAATCAAATAAAATCCATCTGCTGTACAATAAATAAACATAGAATAGATAATGGCAACATAGGCAGTTGGAATGTGGGAATTTGTGAACAGTGAGACTGTACCAGATGAACACATCTCTATTTTGAGTGTCTCTGTTATTGAGTTGGAGCATGAGTTAAAGACAGTCTGACACATGAGGGAGGGGAGGGGGAGGAATATCGGAATAGTCTACAGATACAGGAAGAGGAGTGTGTGTGTGACTGTCTATCAGCAGGGTAGGGGGAACCTACTGATGGCAGAGAAGGAGGAACCACAGAATCAGGTTCTGTCTAACAAGTATGATGCAAAGAAAAGTAGAAATTCAGCTGACTGGGAGAAAAAGAAAGAAGGTATACTAAGAAAGTAATGGCTGCAAAAAGGAATATGAAAAAAAGTTCACTAAAACTTTTTATAAATATATAGCGAGAGAGAGTGTGGTAACGGGGAATGTGGGCACATTAAAGACAGATGCAGGTGAGGCTATAATGGACGATAAGGAAATGGCAGACTTGTTATTTAATACTTTGTATCCCTTTGCACAGTAGAGGGAAAGGACAAAATACCAGAGGTACAAGGGAACCTAAAAATAAGTCGAGGGGAGAAAATTATTGTATTTAATGTAAGTTAATGACGAAAATAATGGGATTTAAGATAGACAAATCTCCAGGACCTGATGGTTTCCACACCAGGAAATTAAAAGAAATGGGGGAAGAAATTGCAACTGTCAGTCATAATTTTCGAAAGCTCTCTATATTGAGGAATTGTGCTTTTGGATTGAAACTACCACTCCATTATTTAAGAAGGTAGAGAGGGACAAACCAGGAAACTACAGACCTTTAGTTTAACGGCAGTTGTGGGAAAGTTACTGGAATAAATATCTAGTTAAATTTTTTGAGGAAGCCACTAACATGGTGGATAGGAGGAGTGTCTGTTGTTATCTATATTGACTTTCAGAAGGCATTTGATAAGGTTCCGCATTATTAGCAAAAAGAGAGCACACGGATTGGAGGTAACCTGTGTCATGGGTCAGTAATTGGTTGGCAGGGCAGAGACAGAGAGGGATAAAGGGAATGTACTCTGATAAGCGGATGTGACAAGTGGTGTTCCCCAGGGATCTGTATTGGGGCCTCCGCTTGTCACTGTATATCACAGTGACTTGGATGAAGGAATAGAGAGATGTATATCCAAGTTTGCAGATGACAGTAAGTTAGGAAGCACAGTAAGTTGTGTAGATGGGAGTGACTGAACAGTTGTGCATCGCCAACAGATTCTGTTTTTATTTTAGATTCCTAGCTTTCTTGGATTGTCATCTTCTCCACACTTTTGCCTGTCTTGGACAGATCTAGGTTTTTTTTGGCCAGTCTATATGCAATGCAATCTATACATTTAATAAGCTGGCCTGTATAGTAATGTACGTTACAGGGCTCCCACCCATTTTTTGACTTCTGCATTGAGAAAGATTTAATTACATAATAGTTTGATTAACAAAAGTGGCATTAATATTCTGTCAAATTCACATTTAGACATGCACATTATGTAATGAGCTGTCTATGCACAAGCTTTGAGGCAAACATGAAAAACAATTACCTTTTTGATTTTCTTCTTGAAGAATATTGTGCACAAGACAATGAAGTAGGCTGCAAAGGTGAAGTGAGAAGATCATAAAATGCCAAGTCACTGCCAGTTGATATCTCAGCTTTTCAATGCCAGTAGCTAGTTTTACATAACTAAGGCATAATTATCGTGAGCAAAAATAAAAAGTGATAGAGTTTTAAAATAAACTTGTGTGGTTTAAAAAAAAAAGCATTATTCATAGGTATAGATCTTGCATCACTAATTAAAGTTCCTTAAAGGACACTTTGCTTGGTGGTGGTGGTGATAGAATCACAGTTCAGCAATTGTTTTTTTTTAATAAGCTGTTATTCTGCAGAGTTCCCATGTAAACAGTGGGTAGGTTGAGCTGACTGTAGCTGTATAGAATCTTCTATATCTGGAGGGGCATTGGTCTAATTCCATGTTTGATTACCATGTCTGTTGCTCTGACTGACTGATGTGGAGAAAAAGTGGAATTGGTTGAGTTTGGGGTGGGAGGGGTGAATCCCATACCAATCATTTAATATTGTAAAATTGTATCTTAATATAAAATATTGTCTAAGAAAGCAGGTACACTACACTCCATTACAAAAGTTGCAGTGCTTTTAAGAGGAAGCATAATTTATGTTGCAGCATGTTGGCAGATGATTGTTGTCATGCAACATGTTACAAAGTACAACATTGGCAGCACATTTCCAACAATTTTTTTGGGGCCTGTTTTCATTGCGCACCCAAGTTTTCTTTACACTCTACTGTTTAGGAAATGACGCAGTGTGACAGTAATAAGATGGCAAAATTCAGTTCATTAACTTTGTGAATTTACCCAACTAAGCTTTTGTTTTAATTGGTATACTTTGTACAGTAGATATGACTGTGCTAACATTTCTGACTATCAAACTCATGTATATTGTGAACGCAGTAATACAGAATATGATCATTTCAAGGTAACATCTTCAAGGTATAAGTAGCCTCGTCTTAGTAGCTGGCATTTGTCATTACTGAGTTGGGTATTCATAATTTTTACTGTAGTTCGAGCTGCTAGAGCAACAAATTAAATAGCAAAGTTCTTTGTCACCTGGATGTAACAACTATTTTCAGATAAAACATTCAAGGGAATGGCAACCAATTATTGTGTTCCGGCAACAAGCTGTTAATTTTTTAAGTATTTATTCTTGGGATGTCAGTGACACCAACAAGTATTTATTGCCCTTGCCCAGTTACCCTGAAGGTATATCACATAATGTGGGACTAGAGTCACATGTAGGTCAGACTAGGTAGTGCTCACAGGTTCCCTTCACTGAAGGACATTATTGAACTAGTTGGGTTTTTATGATGATCTAGCTATGTTAGAGTACCAGTCCACAAATTGTCAGATTTATTGAAATCCATTTAATGGAATCTGAAGTTCAAATTTGTGGTGGTCTAAAAATGGCAACAGTAATTTTTCGGAGTACTCCACTCCTATTATTGCAAAGCTCTTGAAACGCATATTTTCAAAATGCTGTCACGGTCCAACTCAAATTATTTGTTCCTCCAGTTTGTCAAATTCTTGAAGACCGACAACACTGAACCTCAGTTTACAAAGTACTCCATGGTTTATCTCATGGTGTAAAGTTGACTTATCAGCAGTGACCCTTGACTTTGTATACTTCCTAGTTTTTTATTCTGGTGACATCTCTAGCATAATTCTCCAAAATTTATTTTCCTTCCCCTACATTTGAGCAGAACTGAATTGTATAGTTTGTGTGGACAGATTTAGATTTTACGTACATAACAGCATTAAAGCTTTAAATATTGATGTGGAATAGTGGTTATGTTACTAGACTAGTAATTCAGAGGCTTGGACTAATGATCCAGAGACATGGCAGCTGGGGAATTTAAATTCAATTAAATGTATCTGGAATAAAAAGTTAGTATCAGTAATGGTGATCTGAAACTGCCGGATTGTCATAAAAACCCAGGGAAGGTAATCTGCCACCCTTACCCGGTCTGGCCGGTATGTGACTCCAGGCCCACAGCAATGTGGTTGACTCTTAACTACCCTCTGAAATGGCCTAGCAAGCCACTCAGTTGTATTCAAGAAGGTGGTTCATCACCATCTTCTCGAGGGCAATTAGGGATGGGCAATAAATGCTGGCCTTGCCAGCGACGCCCACATCCCGTGAATGAATAAAGAAAAAAAAATAAAGACTAGGGAAGTTTTGATTGGCTAAATCTTGTTGGTTTTGAATCTTGTACCAGCAATTAACATTCTGTCTTCTCTCCCTCAAACAGGTAACTGAATGGCATGCTGGGAGATGGCAGGTGCCTTTGCCACTACTTAAAGTGCTTAAAAGTGCTATTTGCTGTTTTACCAAAGCAAGACCCCTTCTCGCTGCGGAATGTGAACATGTCCAATACGTCTTGAGCCGGCTGGCTTTGTAAGTTCCTTTTTCATCCATTTTTAGTATCTCAGGCTTTAACGGCAGCGGGGCCATTAGTTGATTTACAGTGAAAACTGCTGTCTGCAAAAAGAACCATTTCTTTTTGTCTGTGTTGGGTATAGCACCCGCTTGTCTGCAGACAGTTTTGCACACTGATTACACAAGAAGCTTCCTGTGTGGGAGAGAGCAGTCTATGAGCCTATGTTGGAATGTGCTCACTGTTTTGTTGGTTATGTAAACTGGCACAAGTCTATCGGAACTTTTTCTTTTGTGTTTAACTTGTACTTTTTCCCCCCAATCGGTAAATTCCTTTGGCATGCACCATTTCTGATAGTAAGAACTGTTGTCTGCCAGGCCCCTCTCCGTACTGTCTTAACTGTCCATTAGGAGGTATGTGAGAGCAGTGACCTGGCTGCTGTATTTCTTTTCACTTCCTTCCTTCTGCCCCCTTTGGTGAAGTATCTGATATTTCATCAGTTCTTCGTTACAGTGACCTACTAATTTGCTGTTTGAGAACCTGGATCACCTTTGTGACTCTGTATATTGTGTTGTCTCAGGGTAGACCAGTGTTAATATTGAGCCCTACAATCTAGTTAGAACTTCAGGGGGATGATATCAGTCAACCTACAAAAGTACTAATTGACCTCGAAATGCATGTCAAAAAAATTGTCAATTTGATCTGAGATCTTGGAGGTTCAGTATATGCCATTGGGTTTATATAAATGTTTTACATTTATTAAGGAGCTAGTTATACACTGCATTATAAATTTTGAAATTGCCTTCCAGCACAAATGTGTGTACTGTATAGTGCTCTGGCTATCAGAGACAGTGTGTTTCACAGATGAGGGGTGAGTATATGTTTTAAACACAAAAGAAAAAGATATAGGCCTGTATTTTCCGATGCCTACGGGTGTGTACGCGCTGTGTACACACCTGTAGGGACATCAGAAATGCCGGTTTCAGGCATGTGAAGCGCATGCGCTGAAAACCGGCATTTCCGATCTGTCAAGAATCCTCTTGACAGATCGGACGCCTGCCCTGGAGAAGGGCCTCTGCGGGCGGATAGTTCTGCTTTCTGGAGAACCTCCACCCGCAGAAAACCCTTAGAAATCTTATGCCTGGTAAAAGCAGGCGTAAGGCCTGCGTTTACCAGCATAAGAGTCGAAAGAATTTTTTTTTTTTAATTTCACTGATTTATCATATAAACTTACCTTTTTTTAAAGTATTTTTAATTTTAGCCCCGTAAAAAGCTTTAATTTTTTTAATTTTTGTTTAAAATATTTAATTTATTGTAATTTGAACTCTTTTTTTTTAAAAAGTGATTTTAAAAAAAATGTATTTAATGTTTTAGTGTGTTTTTGGGGTGCTCTCCATTCATATATTTGACAGGTCTATCTGTCAAGTGTATGAAGGGAGATTTCCTTCTCCTATTGGCTCCCCATGACCCACGTGATCCCAGGGATGCTTGCGAACCGCATGCGCCTCTGGGATACGTGGGCCCTGCGCATTTCGAGTTTGGAGAGGCCCAGGATCGGAAATGGCCGGCCCTCTGGAGCCCTCGGGTAAGTTCGTAGATTTTTCCAGATCGGAGGCCTCCGCACACAGGAAGCCTCCGATCGGAAAATACGGGCCATGTTGTCAACTATAATCTGCATTTAAATATGTTGGATTTTTAATTTATTAACCAAGAGGAAGTAACTGCGATAGACGTAAGCTTTAAAACAACCAAGGATTAATTGCATATGCAGGATATTTTTGGAAGTAGGTACGCTTACTGCTTTATTATGAAGTATCTTAGAAAATTAATACATTGTTATGGTGTGCAACTCAAATCAACTAGAGAAAACCATTTCATAAACAATTTTGTGAAAACAAAGCAAAAAGTAACATTTATTGACTAAGCTTCTGAATAGATTTAGCCAAGTATAGAATCATACAATCATAGAATGGTTACAGCACGAAAGAAAGCCATTTGGCCCGTCGAGCCCGTGCCGGCTCTCTGCAAGAGTACTTCAGCTAGTCCCACTCCCCCGCCCTTTCCCCATAGCCCTGCAAATTTCTTTCCTTCAGATACTTCTCCAACTCCCTTTTGAAAGCCACGATTGAATCTGCCTCCACCACCCTTTCAGGCAGTGCATTCCAGATCTTAACCACTCGCTGCGTAAAAAAGTTTTTTCTTATGTCGCCTTTGGTTCTTCTGCCAAGCAACTTAAATCTGTCCCCTCTGGTTCTCGACCCTTCTGCCAATAGGAACAGTTTCCCTCTATCTGTCCAGACCCCTCATGATTTTGATCACCTCTACCAAATCTCCTCTCAATCTGCTCTTCTCCAGGAGAAGAACCCCAGCTTCTTCAGTCTATCAACGTAACTGAAGTCCCTCATTCCTGGAATCATTCTTGTAAATCTTTTCTACACCCTCTCTAAGGCCTTCACATCCTTCCTAAAATGTGGTTCCCAGAATTGGACATAGTACTCCAGTTGGGGCCGAACCAGTGTTTTATACAGGTTCATCATAATTTCCACACTTTTGTACTCTAAACCTCTATTCATGAAGCCCAGGATCCCGTAAGCCTTTTTAACTGCTTTCTCAACCTGCCCTGCCACCTTCAACGATTTGTGCACACATGCCCCCAGGTCTCTCTGTTCGTGCACCCCCTTCAGGATTGCACCATTTAGTTAATATGTCCTGTCCTCTCATTCTTTCTACCAAAATGTATCACTTCACACTTTTCTGCGTTAAATTTCATCTGCCATGTGTCCGCCCATTTCACCAGCCTGTCTGTCTTCCTGAAGTCTATCACGGTCCTCTTCACTGTTCACTATACCTCCAGGTTTTGTGTCATCTGCAAATTTTGAAATTGTGCTTTGTGTACACCCACGTCCAAGTCATTAATATATATCAAGAAAAGCAGTGGTCCTAGAACCGACCCCTGGGGAACACCACTGTATACCTTCCTCCAGTCCGAAAAACAACCGTTCACCACTACTCTCTGTTTCCTATCACTTAGTCAATTCCGTATTGATGCTGCCACTGTCTTTTATTCCATGGGCTTCAACTTTGCTGGCAAGCCTATTATGTGGCACTTTGTCGAACGCCTTTTAGAAATCCATGTACACCACATCAACTGCATTACCCTCATCAATCCTCTCTGTTACCTCGTCAAAGAACTCAATCAAGTTAGTTAAACACGATTTGTCTTTAACAAATTCGTGCTGGCTTTCCTTAATTAATCTACACTTGTCCAAGTGACTGTTAATTTTGTCCCTGATTATCGTTTCTAAAAGCTTCTCCACTACGAAGTCAAACTGACTGGCCTGTAGTTGCTGGGTTTATCTTTGCACCCTTTTTTGAACAATGGTATAAGATTTGCAATTCTCCAGTCCTCTGGCACCACCCCCATATCTAAGGAGGATTGGAATATTATGGCCAGTACCTCCGTGATTCCCTCCCTCAATTCCCTCAGTATCCTAGGATGCATCCCATCCGCTCCTGGTGACTTATCTACTTTAAGTACTGTCAGTCTTTCTAATACCTCTATCAATTTTTATCCTATCCAGTATCTCCACTACCACCTCCTTTACTATGTCTATTGCAGCATCCTCTTCCTTGGTGAAGACAGATGCAAAGTACTTGTTTAGTACCTCAGCCATACCCTCTGCCTCCATGCATAGGTCTCCTTTTTGGTCCCTAATCGGCCCCACCCCTCCTCTTACTACCCTTTTACTATGTATATGCCTATAGAAGACTTTTGGATTACCTTTTATGTTGGCTGTCAATCTATTCTCATACCCTCTCTTTGCCCCTCTTATTTTCTTTTTCACTTCTCCTCTGACCTTTCTATATATAGCCTGATTCTCAGATGTATTTGCAACCTGACATCTGTCATATGTGCTCTTTTTCTGCTTCATCATATTCTCTACCTCTTTTGTCATCCAGGGAGCCTTGACTTTAGTTGCCCTGCTTTTCCCCCTAGTGGGAATGTACCTCAACTGTACCTGAACTATTTCCTCTTTAAAGGCAGCTCATTGTTCCATTACAGTTTTTGCCTGCCAATCTTTGATTCCAGTTTACCCGGGCCAGATCCATTCTCATCCCACTCAAATTGGCCTTACCCCAGTTAAACATTTTTACTCTAGATTGCTCCCTGTCCTTTTCCATAGCTAATCTAAACCTTATGATACTATGATTACTGTTCCCTAAATGTTCTCCTACTGACACTTGCTCCACTTGACCTACCTCATTCCCTAGAACCAGATCCAGCAATGTCTCCTCCCTCGTTGGGCCGGAAACATACAGGTCAAGAAACTTCTCCTGAACACACTTCAGAAATTCTTCATCTTCTCTGCCCTTAACACTATTACGATCCCAGTCTATATTTACTTCCCAGTCGGGGAACACTTCAGCAGCCAGGGGCATTCAGCCTCGGATCTGCGGGTAAGCGTTCTCCAAGGCGGCCTTCGAGATACACGACAGCGCAAAATCATAGAGCAGAAACTGATAGCCAAGTTCCGCACTCATGAGGATGGCCTCAATCGCGATATCGGGTTCATGTCACGATACAGAACGTGACTTGACATCATGGCCGGTCTTCCCAGGTGTTTTTTTTTTAAAAAGACTAACAAGAACACAAATTGACAGGATATGCAGCCAGCAGGTGGTTTGACACGTTGGACCCCCTGGGACACATCTCATTGTCTTGGCTGTGCTCTTTGTTGTAGGGAATAATGTGAATAGATTTTGTCTGGGTTTAAATTGTGAATTCTGGGAGATTCTCTCATTGCTAACTTACCTGACGAAGGAGCGAACTGCTTCGAAAGCTTGTAAAATTAAATAAATCTGTTGGACTATAACCTGGTGTTGTGCGACTTCTCATCTTATATTTAGATAGTTGAAGTCCCCCATTATTACTACTCTATAGTTCTTGCACCTCTCTGCAAATTTGCTCCTCCATATCTTTCCCACTATTTTGTGGTCTATAGAATATACCTCTGTTATTTCTTAACTCTAGCCATATAGATTCTGTCATTGACCCCTCCAGGACACACACACACACACACACACTCACTCTCTCTCTCTCTCTCTCTCTCTCTCTCTCTCTCTCTCTCTCGCACTGTAACATTCTCCTTGACCAATACTGCCACACCACCTCCTATCTTTCCTTCCCTATCTTTCGTGAACACTTTATAACCAGGAATTATTTCCAAGATTTCTCATGACTGATCTCGCAATGCTACAGTGTTCTACCTGGGTCATAAATTGTTCACGGGAAGATCCTCATGTATTCGTGGTGCTATTTGGTATAACTTATGTTGAGGTTATTTTAGTGGAAACTGTGTATATTTTGTGCACTTACATTACTGATTTATGTTCTGGACTCTTAGCTCTGGTTCTGATTTGAAGAAGTCCAGAGGTGATCCAGCAGTATGGAAACTTTGTCTTCCTGAAACTAACCTGTTTTTCTCTTTCTCCTGTCGCCCCCCCCTCCCCCCCCCCCCTCCTCCCCCCCCCCCCTCCTCCCCCCCTCCCCCTCCCCCCTCCTCCTCCTCCCCCCCCCAAAAAAAGCAAGCAGAAATATTTAATGAATGGTGGTGGCAGGAAAGTCTATGCCTTTTACCAGGCTGGTTTAATAATGCCCTAATTGTATGTTATGGAGTCATGTACATCACTGCAGTTTTAAGTATGCTCCATGCTTTCTCCTGATTCTATGCTAAACCTACAGTGTAACTGCATGCTGACGGCTCTGGTGTAACTGATACTAATTCACTTTAACTGAATTGTTTGTTTTCTAATTAATGGAAGTGCGTTTACTTGGGTATCAATGCTAATTTATTCACCTAACATTACAATAAAATTTGGACTATATATTTCAAATTGTGGAGGTGTATAAATCTATTGTCATTTTACTGTTTCAATATGAGCCCCATTGGCTCTTTCACTATCTATTTCCTATAAATTAACAGATTTGTGGAATTCAGTTCTATAGTTTGGTGGTGGTGATGCTTTAGATCCTAATATGATGTGGGGAAAGCTGCTTTAATTTTGCCACTCTGCAGATTTTATTCTGATCATAAGGAAATATGTTGTTGCTCAAACTTAACCCCAGAGTAGAACTAAATAAAGGGAAAATGGGAAGGGAGCAAGTGATGGATGCATGATGCTGGACCACTCCAGCAGGCAGCTGAAGAATGGCTTATGCTTTGCTGTAGAGTTAATAGGAATTGGAAGAAAGAAAATTGGCTGATCAAAAGGGGAGAACTAACTTGCTATTTGCACTTTATACCAGTGAGAACAGGAGACTTTTATTGCTGTGTTATTGTTTTGCAGAATGAATGCTAAATACACATATATTTTAAAAATTTCTCTCAAACTTGATAATGTGAAACGTGATTACCAGAACCCCCATAATACCCCAAACTTTGACTTATTATGTTAACATGAACTACAACAGGAAATGGAACAAAACTATCTGGATGTGACATCATGTAAATCAACTTGCACAGCAAAATATGAGCTAGACCCTCCTATTACTGAAAACCACAAATGGCAACCAAAAGAGACATGAAACTTGACTATGTTTAACTAGCACACTAGCAAACCAGTATGCACTGTCGTAAGAATGAGCCTTACGCGTGGTGAACTTAAAGTAAGCTTTAATCAACTAAAAAGGTGCTACATACAAAAGAGGTCTTACTCTATGCCTCTCCAGGATCCAACTGATCAGTCCAGTATTTATCCTGGACTAATCACAGGAAGTGATGCAATAAAGTTCGAGTCACAGGAAGCTGTATTGTGTTACCACATTCTCTCCCCCCCCAAAAGATTAGGAGGCCGGGATGCTCCCTCCATTTCGTAGCCGCTGGACGAGGGAGAGCCGCACCCGTTTGGGTTCTCGTAGCGGTAGAGGGCCCCTAGCCCGTTTACCCGCCGCGGGCCGTGGACCAGAGTCCGAGTGATCCAGCCCGCTCTGTGAGGGGTCCGGACGATCCTGACTGTGTACTGGTGCCCGAACGGGTGTCGGGCAGGGCTGTGGCAGATCCATTTCCGAGCGTACGGTACAGGGTGGATCGTGGCTGCGCGTGCGAGCCCCGACGGGCTCATAGTCAGTCTGCCCCAGGTCGGCACGCTGGAGTGAGGTACCAGCCGGCGTCAGATCCAGATCGTGATGAGAGGCACCTGGCGAGCCCAGAGATGTGCCTGGTACAATATCATCCCCTGGTGTCCCTCTATGTTTCGGCGGGCAGGGAGCCAGATCCCGCAATGACACGGTAGATTCCCGACCGTCAGGATACCGAATATAGGCGTAGGTAGGGTTGACGTCAGTGAGCTCAACCTCATCTACCAGGGGGTCATTCTTAGACGCCTGGACATATCTTCGGAGTAGCACTGGTCCCGGTGCAGTCAGCCACGACGGGAGAGATATCCCATAGGATGAGCGACGCTGAAATCGGAAGAACCGTTCATGAGGCGTCGTATTTGTGGCGGTCGAAAGGAGGGACCGTGTGGAGTGTAATGCGTCTGGAAGTACTGCTTCCCATTGCTGGTTGGGTAGGCCCCGAGATCTCAAAGCCAGACGTACCGCATTCCAGATGATAGCGTTAAAACGCTCGACTTGCCCATTCCCGACCGGATGATAAGGCGTCGTTCTGCTGGCAGCAATACCCCGTTCCGAGAGATAGGCCTTGAGTTCTCCTGACATAAAAGAAGGGCCCCGATCCGAATGAACATAGGATGCCATGCCACAGAAAGCAAAAACCTGCTCAAGGCAGCTGATAACTGTGGTCGTCCGCATATTGGGGCAGGGAAAGGCAAACGGGAATACTCATCGACCATGGTCAACAGATAAGTGTTGCGAGTTGAAGAGGGCAACGGCCCCTTAAAATCGATGCTAAGCCGTTGCATTGGCTGGGTCGCATGTATGAGTATACCACCCGAGGGGCGGAAAAACTGAGGTTTCAATTCCGCACAGACTCTGCAGTCCGAGCACATCTTCTTTACATCCCCGGTAGAGAATGGGAGATTTCGGGACCGCACGAAGTGTAGCATGCGAGTAACGCCCGGATGACACAACCCATCATGGATGCCTACGAGCGTAGAGGGTGCCATGGCGGAGCAGAATGCTCGTGTGAGGGTATCCGGAGCCACATTCTCCTTGCCAGGTCGATAGTGGATGGTGTAACCAAAAGAGGCCAATTCCAGCCGCCAAAGCTGGATTTTATTAGCCCTAAGATAAGATCACTACATAATTTCGATTATCGAGCATGAAGGCGACCGATCGCTGGTCCGTGATTAAGGTAAAGTGCTGGCGAGCTAGGAGATGACTCCACTTCCGTACTGCCTCTATGATGGCTGTAGCTTCTTTCTCGACTGGAGGATAATGTAGTTCAGCCCCTTGAAAAGTCCTGGACAAAAATGCCACCGGACGACCTTCCTGATTCAGAGTGGCCGAGATCGCCACCTCCGAGGCATCACACTCCACAACAAAAGGAAGACTCTCATCGCTGGAGTGAAGAGCCGCTTTCTCCAACTGTTTTTTCAGGAGGTTAAAGGCTGCAACAGCCGCTGTGTCTAGTGGGAATGTGCTGGCCTTCAGTAGAGGTTGGATTCGGTCCGAGAAGTTAGGAATCCATTTAGCATAGTATGCAAACAGGCCGAGGGCCCGGCGCAAGGAGGCCGGATTCTTAGGTGGCGGGAGTTCTTGGAGTGGGCGAAGCCTTTCAGGGTCAGGTTTAATGATGCCATTGCCCACACAATAGCCAAGGATGTTGATGGTTGGTTGTGACTCAATGGATTTAGCCGCATTTAATGTCAAATTACGGTGCTGGAGTGCATCCCAAAATCGTTGGAGATTGGCGTCATGTTCCTGCTGATTGCGACCTGCGACAGTAATATTGTCCAGATAAGGAAACGTATCCTTCAAGTCTTCCTGTTTGACCAGGTCATCCATTGCTCGCTGGAAGACAGCCACTCCATTAGTGACCCCAAAGGGGAGGCGACGAAATTGATACAGCCGTCCATTGGCTTCAAAGGCTGTATACTGCTTGTCTGAGACCTTCAAGGGTACCTGATGATAGGCACTTTTCAGATCATATGTTGAGAACACCGTGTACTCAGCCAGTTTATTAACCATATCATCGATGCGCGGCAATGGGTATGCGTCCAAGTCCGTATATTGATTGATGGTCTGTGAATAGTCAATGCACAGCCGTTTCTTGAGGTTGTAGAGGGTTCTTAACAATAACGACCTGGGCGCGCCATGGCGACGAACAAGGCTCGATGATATCCTCTGCTAAAAGCCGAGAAATCTCAGCCGCAATAAAAGACTGGTCTTCCTGACTGAAACGTCGTGACTTTGTTATAATCGGTTTGCATCGAGGAGGGATACTGGTAAACAGTGAGGGTTCATCCAGTGAAGCTGCTGACAATGCACAGAACGGTAATCGAGGTCGTATATTAGAAATAGTGAGTTCAGGTTTGGATCCGCCGAACTCAATGGTGAGCTTCTTGTGCTGCTTTTGAAAATCCAGCCCTAAGATAAGATCACTACATAAATCCTTGAGCACCGAAAGCCGGGTGGAGGGATACCTGTGACCATTAAGTGTTATTTCAACCATACAAAAGCCAGAAATTCTGGTATTAAGTGATGACTGAGCCATCGCAACTGCCTGGTCCGATGGGAAAACATGTAGCTTTAACTCTGCAACAATCTGTTCCCTAATGAAACTATCAGTGCTACCTGAGTCAATTAAGGCATCTAAAGTATGTCCATTAATTGATGCTTTTGTAGCTGCATGGAATAGGTTCTGAGGACAAGCAGCTGTAATTGGTGTCGTTGCACAAAGAGTGGCTGAAACTCTAGGTGTGTTTCTTCGAGAGGAAACCCGAGAGGAAGCACGATAGATGTTAGCCGGAACATCTTGATAGGCCCTTACCGGGGCAGTTCGGTAGGACTTAGCTTGATAAGCCCTCGTAGAGGCTCTAGATAGGCAAACCTTTGCAAAATGACCCTTTTTGTTGCAATGACTGCAAAATGCATTGCGAGCAGGGCAGAATTTCCGAGGGTGAAACTCATCACCACAAAAGAAGCATTTCTTAGATTGCCAAGAGGCTGCCACAGTGGGGTCATCATCCTCTTCATCAGTGAAGTCATCAGATTGATCGTCAGGGATAAAGACCTCCCTAATAGAGTTCACCTGTGGCCTCTTAAATTGCCTGACTGTAGTTAAGGCAGTAGACCGAGGTCTGGGCACTGTATAAAGGTCTGCATTTCTTTTTTGCCAGATCTAGAGAGCAAGCCATGTCATAAGCTCTCTGAAGCTCAAGTGTCTTACTTTCCAGTAGACGCTGGCGTATAAATGGGGAGGCAAGCCCGCAGATGAAAGCATCACGGATCATTTCTTCACGGTACAGCTCAGCTGAGGCCGCCTGAAAGTTACAGTCCATACTAAGTCTGCGAAGCTCTTGGAGGAATTTATCAGTGAATTCCTCCGGCCCTTGTTGGGCTGTAGCTAGTAGATGTCTGGCATAGACCTCATTCGGTGTCTTAGTATATAGTCTCTTAAGCTTCCGAATTGCCTCCTCGTAACTGTCCCATTCCTCCACATACTGAAATACATTCGGGGTGACACAGTTGATGGGTATCCGCAACTTTGAGTCATCATCAGCCTTGCAGTATTCAAGAAAATTGTCAAACGTGCAATACCAGTGTTTCCACACCTTACCGGCTGCTGGGGCGTTTGGGTCCAAGTCAAGACGCGATGGTTTAAGGATGTTTTCCATGATGGGTGATTCCCTGGATCCTTAGTTCCGAGTTCGTCCAAAAAGTTTGAGTGCGAAGTTTTTCAAAGTTGATTAAATTGTCGTAAGAATGAGCCTTACGCGTGGTGAACTTAAAGTAAGCTTTAATCAACTAAAAAGGTGCTACATACAAAAGAGGTCTTACTCTATGCCTCTCCAGGATCCAACTGATCAGTCCAGTATTTATCCTGGACTAATCACAGGAAGTGATGCAATAAAGTTCGAGTCACAGGAAACTGTATTGTGTTACCACATGCACACTGAGATGAACTCATTAAAGCGGGGCGCTAGGGCCTTGAAAAAGGCGTGGAAGAACTTAATGCCCCATTGCAGCCGTTGCTGTGGCGTCTTCCAAGTTGCTGAGTTCCTCCGAATAGAAGAGGGCGAATCGCTCATTTGGATATTTAACAGCAACAGGGCACTGACATTTTTAGACTGATCTTGGGGAAGCGTGCACTGTGCACGCTCTGCCCATTATCAGCTGGCATCCTGACTGAAGAGGAGCCTAAAGGCAAGTACTTCTTTATTTATATGGGGAGGGGAGGCAGGCTTTACAAAGCCACACTGGGCTGCTGCCTCCCCAACGGACCTACCTTCTTCCGGCCTGGAGGCCAGCCGGACTGCCTGATATTGCAGAGCCAGTAGGATGCCCGTGGGTGCTCGATCTAGGCTGCAGTCAGTCTACCTGATGCTAATGATGCTTGGCCCTCACAATGGGCTGGGACTATCGGCTGACCATCAGCTAGTCCTCCCGAAGTCCATGCGGGTGAGGGAATCTATCCCAATATCCCCAGACAGTCCAACAAAAGATAACCACGCAGCCACTCACTCTGCAAGTACATCTTACAAAAACAAATTGACATTGAAATCCTTCCCAGCCCCACAATTCGTACAAAAAATATGTAACTCAGCAAAAAGTCTTAGGTGTCATAAATAAAAGCACCACATAAAACCAATCCTAATGAAAACAGCCCTAATCTATTTTTATAAATGCTGGTGCAACCGTCACTAGAAACTAAGCAAAATGATCCACTCAAAAACCGCATACACAGAAGATAAATTTTCAGTAAATTCTAGATTCCTTCCTGTCAGAAATCTATTAAAACACATTTAAAAAAATCTCCTGTCCTGGAACTTAAAAAAAATAAATCAGTTTCTTTGTTAATCACAAAAAGAAATGGGAGGGGTGACCCAACCTTCCTGTTATTATTATTTGAAAATGCAAAATAGTTTCTTCAGAAATATCCACCCACAAACACCACAACTTTCCCTGAAGTCTGCAACCTCGTCCTCCAAGGTGACCCCTTAAAGTGATGCTGAAGAGGAGTAGCACTGCATCACGATTTCACCATATGCATCACTTTGTGACTGCAGAAGAAAATAGCAAACAAAAATGCTTAGTTTATACCATTTATATAAATATCTTGCAGCATTGATTTATATAAAGAAAACCTTTTGTGACCGCTCACTTGCACCCATGCTGTTTGTGAGTTAATTAACACTGGTTTGTTTCCCATAAACCAACAATCCATTGTGCGAATGTTTTTGATTAGAACTTTACATGATATGTCATTCTGTTGAGCTCCACCCCCTCCATAATCATAAGGCAAATCCCACTTTTAAAAAAAGTTTAGATAAAATATTTTATTTCCTGCAAGGCACCAATGAGCTGCAAATTGCTGAATATTTTGTATTTTAGCAATGCTGCTACTTGGGTTCCATTTCACTTCAGAATGTGCTCCCAACCACAACTGGTAAATACAGCTGAAGGTGTACTTGCGTTACTAAGAAAGCAGAAGTACTACTTCATGTCATCCAGTATTTCAGGTTACACCCATTCTGTCCTGAAGAATCATTATTTGAAGGATAGACAGGTTTAAAGAAGCAAGAATGCAGTGAAGGAGGGGAACGTGCTTCTCGGCTATCCCCATCCCAATTCCTCAGTGTTTTAAAAAAAAAAATCTACCTAATAGAAGATTTTGCGCCTTATCGAGGCCATCCATTCTGAGTCTTCCCTTTAACCAGGAAATCAGTCTGCCGATTTCAGAAATAGCTCCACAGGAAATTTGTTTTCATGGTGGCTCTTTTTGGTGATCAAGAAAAGTCTGCATCTTCTGGTTACTGTGCAGCTTATACCTTAAATGTAGCTTTCATTTTAATAATTGGTTTCACCTTGTGTTTTTTTGTTTACAGCACAGGCAGCAATTAAGTTTCATTAAATTTGGGAGATTATATTCTGTTGGCAATTTAATAGAGCTGAGGTGAGAGATCTTCCATTTAAAGGAAAGTTGCTAGGCAACCAATATTAAATCATTTGACATTGTCAATAAAACAAATAGTTAAAAGCTGACGGAAGAGTAACCTAACTAGTGTTTTGGGTGGTGGGTGAGCTGGAAGATTAGAGGAATAAACAGGGATCAAAAATGGAAGAAGTAATTATTGAAGGGTTTTTAACTAGAGAAACAAATATGACTTGTTCTATTGTTGATAGGAGCAACAAACGGTGTGCATATAGGCCCGGATTTTGCAGTCGGCGGCAAAGTGATGGCGCTTGCGCTGACCTCGAGGAAAGCTGCCCACAAAGATCTAATGATCTCTGTGGCGTCGATTTCACCTCTCCCGCCGTTAATTTGAATCTGACACTAAGTCTAGGGGATCTCTAGCATCCAGTAACAGTGATGTCATCAAGCAGCCAATCATATTGAAGAATTCTCACAGACAGCAAACCGGGAAGTAAAATGCACTTTTGAATCATTTTACAGAGAGCGAAATAAAGATTGGGACATACACATGGGATTAAGATAGAAACTGGAATATCATAAACAAGCTTTAAAAAAAAAATATTATTAAAAGCCATGGAATTTTTATAATAAAAAAAGAAAAGAAAGATTTGCATTTATATAGCGCCTTTCATGACCACCGGACGTCTCAAAGCGCTTTACAGCCAATGAAGTACTTTTTGAAGTGTAGTCACTTGCAATGTGAGAAACGCGGCAGCCAATTTGCGCACAGCAAGCTCCCACAAACAGCAATGTGAAAATGACCAGATAATCTGTTTTTTGTTATGTTGGTTGAGGGAGAAATATTGGCCAGGACACCGGGGATAACTTCCCTACTCTTCTTCGAAATAGTGCCATGGGATCTTTTACATCGACCTGAGAGAGCAGACGGGGCCTCGGTTTAACGTCTCATCCGAAAGACGGCACCTCCAACAGTGCAGCACTCCCTCAGCACTGCACTGGAGTGTCAGCCTAGCTTTATGTGCTCAAGTCCCTGGAGTGGGACTTGAACCCACAACCTCTGCCTCAGAGGCGAGTGTGCCACCCACTGAGCCACAACTGAGAAAGCTGGAAAAATTTGACATTGCACAAATATAAAATTTAGTTTTTCAGGGCCAGAACAGTTGTTCAGTAATTATGACTCAGTACACCGTTTAAAATCCCAGTTGCACCTCATTCAACAAGGCTTAACTTTTTCGGGCGTTTTTAACAGCGATATTCAAGCATAAAAGGGGAAGTTTTCGTCAGTTCAGTGATTTCAATTGATTGCCGGCTCCGGCGAGTTGAATAGCGTGCCCTGTGGAGGAGCAGGGAATGACTGACAGCAACTTTTGGATTTCCGTGTTTAACTGTGCATGTGTGTACTCCGGACGTTGCTGTCAGATTCAGAGTTGTAATGACGGTGAACACTGACAATTTCGCCATCATTACAGCCGCAAATTTCGGGCCATATAGTTTCAAAACTGGAAAGAGAAAAGTAGTCGTTTTTATAAAGATTGGTATAAAAAGCGCAGTAAAAGGGATAGAGTTCATCTTAATAAATGTAATGATGTTTCTACCAGAGAATTTAATAGTGAAAGTCTACCCTTGTGTAATTTCTAGCTACAGAAGAAAATTAGGATATTTTTTCCTCTAAACATCATTAAAACTGCAGTAGTCAAGTTTTTGTTTCTAAGTTCTAATCCGAACTTGAAGAAAGCTCAGCATCTAGTTCATTTTGAATCTGAATAATTGTTTCTGTGACTAGACCAAAAGTAAAGCAACTTGCCTGTTTTTAAAAAAAAAAAAATATTTTTAAAATGTTGACATTGAAACTGTCGTCAGTAGTAAAGGAAACTCTTTGGTATCCGGCACGGACGGGACCGGGATGGTGCCGGTTGATTAAAAATTCTGGATGACGGAGAGGGTTATCTACCGAGGCTATTTTTAACAAACAAAAATAAAAAAATCAAGAAATGTGCAGTATACAGTATTTGGGTACTCACCTACAGAATGTTGTGTTAAATGGATGGTGGAAGATGCTTGATTAAGTACAGTACTGCCAGTTGAGGGTAATCCATAACTCTTTAATTACTTAACAGTAAAACAAAACTTATAAACGACTGTATACAGTACTGTAGTTGACTGTACACTTATTCCAAGTCAGCTGGTTCATCAGGAATATCCATGCCAGCTGGGTCATCAGGATCATGCACTTCAACAGATTCTTCAGGCACTTCCACTGCTTCAACTCTTTTGGAAGCTTTCTTAAACATGTCCCAGATGTCTGCTTGCTTAGTGGACTCTTGCCTTTTTTGTAGAAAAGTGGAATGCAGAATATGGAGTTGCATAACTTCTTGGGCAGAGTAGCAAGGCTGCCTTTCAGCAAATTGGAGGATTAAAGCAAATCCTTCTGCAGCTTTAGCCCAAGAAATCATCTTCTCTTCAGAAATCTCATCCTCTTCACTTTCCTTTTTCTTTCTTTGGATTCAAAACAGTCTCAATTATGTCATCATCACTTAGCATATGCACAACAGCAACTTCTCTATCTGCATCAACCCACTGCTCGATATCACTTTCACTGAGGTGACGTAGAGGGTTTGCTGGGCCTACATTTTTCACCATGCCAGC
Organism: Squalus acanthias; assembly: GCA_030390025.1. Classification (NCBI taxonomy): domain Eukaryota; kingdom Metazoa; phylum Chordata; class Chondrichthyes; order Squaliformes; family Squalidae; genus Squalus; species Squalus acanthias. The sequence continues at coordinate 150,864,372 of CM059429.1, forward strand.
AATTTCCATTATTGTACTCTTCTTGGGACGAACATTGAACCCATGAAATTCCTCCTCTGAAGAAGAACCTTCGGCAAACATTACAGAAGGCCACAATTTGCGCCAGGCTTGCCTCAGAGTGTGACCTTTCACAAAGTTCCAGGAACATGCAACATTAAAGATGGCATCTTTAAGATTGTATTCCTTCTGAAATGCGTGAATATTGTCATCTTGGTTTATCAGTTTACGTAGGAAGTCTTTCTTGTAATGACACTTGAGATTTTGGATAACGCCCTGGCCCATATGAGAGAAGTTACATTTGGTGGCAAATAAATAGTGAAAATATTTCCCGAAACCAACTCGGATTCATGCGGATGGGCTCTACAATTATCAAGCAATAAAATGCATTTGCTATCTTCAGGTTTCCCTAATTTACGGAAATGTTCCCTCACAGATGGAACAAAAATATGATGGAACCAATGCAAAAAGATTTCCTTATCCATCCAAGCATTTCTTTGAGCTTTGTACTCAACAGGCAAGTGCCTCACATTTTTAAATGCACAGGGATTTTTATACTTCCCAATAACAAGAAGTTTAACCCGGTGTGATCCAGCAGCGTTCGCACATGTTAGCACGGTTACACGATCTTTATTTTTCTTGTAACCTGAAGCATTAGCCTCACTAGCCCCAGCAAGCGTTGATTCTGGCAAAAACCTCCAAAATAAGCCAGTTTCATCGGCATTGTATATCTGTGCTGGCGACAAATCATGTTGCTGCACAATCCGATTGAAATAATCACAGTATTCTTCTGCGGCGTCGTGATCAGCTGATTTCTTCTCCCTGGAAATATCGAGTCGTCGTATCCCGTGCCGTAACTTGAAGCACGTTAGCCATCCCTCGGAGAAAGCACACTTGTCAGTGAGCTCCATCTTTACGTAGAAATCCTTCGCTTTCTCGATTAGCATGGGTCTGGAAAGTGGAACACCCTCTGAACGCTTAAGAGAAAACCACTCAAAGCACGGTATCCAGCTCTTCAAGCTTAGGCTTACGAAGCGTACGCCGTTTCTCTACACTCTTAGATGTCTCCGAGCTTGAATAAAACTTGAGCAGCTTATCCTTCTGCGATTTGATGTCGTAGATTGTTGACGAACCGATTTTGAATTCATTCATAATGTTGATACGCTTCTCTCCCCTTTCTAGTCGTTGGGATATCTCGATTTTCTGTTTTAAAGTTAACACCACTCTCTTACTTTTGCTTGGACCAACTTTTGGGAATTCCATCATGCAAGATGGGGGAGATAATTCACGATAAAGATGGAGAGACACACAGAAAAATGGCGGATCGGAAGAGACTACCGGCAGCGCGGGAGAGCCAGACTCCTGTTATTGAGGTGTTCGGACTTCCGACAGCGCCAAGAAGCCGAGCAGTGGCAGTTTGGAGAACTACCCCCACTGACTAACTCGGCCACCGCGGGAGACTCGGACTCGGCAACATTTCCGGTTATTGAGGTGTTTTCGGAGTATGAATTTTGCCGGTTAATAGAGAATTCCGGATATTTAGGTGCCGTTTAAACGAGAGTTTCCTGTAGATTGATACATTTATGACATTCTATGCTCTTTCCATCAAAGTCAGACATCTAGTAGCATAAATATACGAATTACATGCATCTTATTATTGTCTACTAATCTTAGAATATGAAACGAATGTGTTTCAAACATACCTTTTTTGTTCCCAATTAGAGACTTGCTTTGACTTTAAATGTGCCTTGCTATGGTCTGTTCTCACTTGCTAGATACATCTGGCATTTGTCAGGTTATAAAATGGCCCAAAATTTGCGATCGGAGGCTTCCCGTGGGCGGATGCCTCCGACCTGTAAAATAAAATCTATGAATTTACCTGGTAGTCCGGGAGGTATGGAGATTCGCGCTCCTGGGCGCCTCCGGGTACCTGTGGGCAGAGGCCCATGTATCTCGGGCGCAAGCGCTCCTGAGATCACGTGGGCCGGCCCAACCAATAAAAGAAGGGAATCCCCATTCATACTTATGGAGATTCCATACAGACAGAATCTCCACAAGTATCAATGAGGATCACTTAAAAAAAAAAAAATACACAAACACATGAAGTAAAAAATTTTTAAATTACATGTTTAAAATGCCATTTAATTAATGTAAAAAAAAATATTTATGTTTTAACGGGGCTATTGGACAGGGTTTTTAATGTATAAATGAGTGATAACATTTTATTTTTCTATTTTTTAAAACTCTTATGCTGGTAAAAGCAGGCCTTACGCCTGCTTTTACCAGGCGTAAGAATTTCACGGGCTGGCGGAAGTTGGGCAAATAGTGCAACTCTCCGACTGTGGGGGCCCCTTTCCCGGGGATGTAGATCATCTGTCAAGAGGATTCTTGACTGATCGAAAGTTCCGGGTTTTCGCGCATGCGCTTCGCATGCCTAAACCCGGAACGTGCACGGCCCCTACGGAGAGTGCACACCCGTGGAGGTCGCAAATTACGGCCCTTTATGATACCTTGGGTAGGGCTGACAGTACTGTTCCTCCTGCTTGGATGTAATCATTGGAATGATATTTCTATCTTTTTTTTAAAAGGGGAGGCGACAACATGTGGCAGATTTTTCATTTTAAGTTTATATTTTCCTGTTAAAGCAGAGTACTGTCCAAAGTAAGTTGCTGGCAGCCAGATTAATTAACCAGTAGTGGTGCATTTGAATGTTTGTACCTGGATTCAGGCTACAGACTGGAGCAGAAACCGGGATACCAAGTGCATCTATCCAGTCCTGTGCTGTGAGCATGTTGGTGCAAATGCATTGCTATGATAAAAGGTCCATTGGATCCTGAGACCACTATAAAATGGAATTTTGTACTGCGAGCATAGTGCACTTGTAATAGGCAAACTTTATAGCATGATATGCATTACTTTGTAATATACCCTATAACAAATTTTGGAACAAAATTAATTTGGGGATTTGGAAACAAGTGAAAGATTACATATTGTTGTGACCAACAGTTCTTGCTAATGAGATGAAAAATCTGGAGGTATGAGAAGTTACACCAGTACAAAGGCTTAGTAAGGATGTGGGAAGTTACTCTAAAGAGCAAGACTCCGTAATCCTGAATAGGTAGTTTTGGAGTGGTGATATGAGAACATAAGAACACAAGAAATAGGAGCAGGAATAGGCCACTTGGCCCCTCGAGCCTGCTCCGCCATTCAATAAGATCATGGCTGCTGATCTTGGGCTCAAAGCCACTTCCCTGCCCGCTCCCCATAACCCTTCACTCCCTTAACTTGCAAAAATTTGTCAATCTCCACCTTAAATGTATTTAATGACCCAGCCTCCACGGCTCTCTGGCAGAGAATTCCACAGATTTATGACCCTTGGAGAGAAGAAATTCCTCCTCATCTCAGTTCTAAAAGGGCGACCCTTTATTCTGAAACTATGCCCCTGAGTTCTAGATTTCCCCACGAGGGGAAACATCCTCTCTGCATCTACCTTGTCGAGCCACCTCAGTATCTTATGTTTCAATAAGATCACCTCTCATTCTTCTAAATTCCAATGAGTATAGGCCCAACCTGCTCAACCTTTCTTCATAAGTCAACCCCCTCATCTCAGGAATCAACCGTGTGAATCGTCTCTGAACTGCCTCCAATGCAAGTATATCCTTCCTTAAATAAGGAGTCCAAAACTGTACGCAGTACTCAAGGTGTGGTCTCACCAATACCCTGTACAGTTGTAGCAGGACTTTCCCTGCTTTTATACTCCAACCCCCTTGCAATAAAGGCCAACATTCCATTTGCCTTTTTGATTACTTGCTGTACCTGCATGCTAACTTTTTATGTTTCATGCACAAGGACCCCCAGGTCCCTCTGAACTGTAGCATTTTGTAATCTCTCTCCATTTAAATAATTTACTTTTTTATTTTTCCTGCCAAGCTCACTTTCCCACATTATACTCCATTTGCCAAATGTTTTCCCACTCACTTAGCCTGTCTATATCCCTTTGCAGGTTCTTTGAGTCCTCTGCACAACTTGCTTTCCCACCCATCTTTGCATCATCCGCAAACTTGGCTACATTACACTCGGTCCTTTCATCCAAGTCATTAATGTAGATTGTAAATAGTTGAGACCCCAGCACCGATCCCTGTGGCACCCCACTAGTTACCGTTTGCCAACCGGAAAATGACCCATTTATCCTGACTCTCTGCTTTCTGTTAGTTAGCCAATTCTCTATCCATGCTAATATATTACCCCTAACTCCGTGAGCTCTTATCTTATGTAGTAACCTTTTATGTGGCACCTTATCGAATGCCTTCTGGAAATCCAAATACACCGCATCCACTGGCTCACCCTTATCCACCCTGCTCCTTACCTCCTCAAAGAACTCCAGCAAATTTGTTAAACATGATTTCCCTTTCATAAAACCATGCTGACTCTGCTTGACTGCATTATGATTTTCCAAATGCCCTGCTACTTCTTCCTTAATGAAGGACTCCAGCATTTTCCCAACGACAGATGTTAGGCTAACTGGTCTATTGTTGCCTGCTTTCTGTCTCCCTCCTTTCTTAAATAGGGGTGTTACATTTGCGGTTTTCCAATCCGCTGGGACCTCTCCAGAGTCCAGGGAATTTTGGTATATTGCAACCAATGCATCCACTATCTCTGCAGCCACTTCTTTTAAGACCCTGGGATGCAGGCCATCTGGTCCAGGGGACTTCTCTTTTAGTCCCATTATTTTACCAAGTACTTTTTCCTTAGTGATAGTGATTATCTTTAGTTCCCCCCTCCCTGTGGCCCATTGATTATCCATTATTGGGATGTTGTTAGTGCACAGTGGAATGCAAACATTTTTTTATTGGTTACTATATTATGTTGGATAATTTTCTATTTCAACTAGATGGTGGTAATTTCAAATATTAAAATATTTGTACACTCTTGATCATTTCAAAAATATGACTTAAGTCCAACCTTCCCAGCAACAACTTGCATTTATATAACGCCTTTAACTTGGCAAAATGTCCCACGGCGCTTCACGAGTGTCATCAAAACACAAAGATTTATGAATTTTAGTTTTTTTTTATTTTACTGCTCCTTCACTATCTCAGCAAGTTTCTCCAATGAGTAGATTTGTAGGTTCTATGTGCTGATCTCTCTCATAGCGACAGTAGGAGCACTTAAACAGGCCTCAATACCCCTAGGGATAAAAAAAAGTCAGCCAGGATTCCTGGTCCTGATGGTTATCCAGAAAACCCTGCTGGAAATACATTTGCGGGAACCTTGAATGAGGACAGATGGGCTCAGTTGTGTCAGCCCCTGTGGCTGATCAGACTGCTAATGCTCAATGTCAAGCCTAATTCCTGAATAATGATCACTTGAGTAAAATACTGACTGTTGCCATTGGAACCATACTAACAATACATCTTAATCATTAAAGAATCAGTCAGGGGAGGGAGGGTGAAAATAAACAAGATTTTTTTTTTAAAGGGGAGAAAAATGATCACTTTTAATTTCTTATACTCAGGGAATGCTAAAATCTCAAAGTAGCTAACAACACGGAAGTGCCCATACTTGAATCCAATGGATCTGAGCAGTTTCTTTTGGTTAGAGAGCATTTCCAGTGACCTCTTTTACTTAGTCCATGACTGATAACTGCTTTGCTTCGATCTTTTAGTCTGAGCTGTAACTCTCCTACAAGTTTCTTGCCTGTCTTTATATTTAAGTTGGTGTACACGCCAACTGTAAAAATGAATTAGAAAAGCTCCTGTATGCTTTAAAGCTTTTTCCTGAAGATACGGATTTTCATTTTTTCGAATTATTTCAATGTTTGATTTGTCCAACTAAAGGTAATTTCTCACTTGTCATTCGATGTACTACTTGTTACAACCACAGCAATGCTTGATGCAAGGGATACCAGTATATGATGGCATTCACTGTTGTTGTGGCAGATGGAGGGGAAATTAACATTTAAATCCAAAGGAGTATACGGTTATATATAACTCTGCTTATTTTTAAAAACAAATTCAACCCTTTCTCGGAGACAGCCAGCCAGGTTCTGCTGCTAAAGGTGCCTGAAGTTTGAAACAACTATTTTCCACCCTTCCCCCAATAGGGCCTTGCTGGCGCAAGTGAGAATCCCACATGGATTTTAAAATTTGCCCGATCCCTGGACCAGGTGGTCAACTGTGGGGTAAGTAGTCAGGCTGATGGTGTCAACAAGGGCAGATGTCGATGACGAAGTCCAACACCGCCTTCAGTGTGCCAGTGCAGCCTTCAGTCGCCTGAGGAAGAGAGTGTTTGAAGACCAGGACCTCAAACCCGGCACTAAGCTCATGGTCTACAGAGCAGTAGTGATACCCGCCCTCCTGTATGCTTCAGAGACATGGACCATGTACAGCAGGCACCTCAAAGCACTGGAGAGGTACCACCAACGCTGCCTCCGCAAGATCCTGCAAATCCATTGACGTTGGTGCGCCTATCCTGCCAGTGTTCTCGCTCAGGCCAACATCCCCAGCATCGAAGCTTTGACCACGCTCGATCAGCTCCGATGGACGGGTCACATCGTCCGCATGCCCGATACGTGACTCCCAAAACAAGCGCTCTACTCGGAGCTCCGACACGGTGAGAGAGCCCCAGGTGGGCAGAGGAAACGCTTCAAGGACACCCTCAAAGCCTCCTTGGAAAAAGTGCAATATCCCCACTGACACCTGGGAATCTCTGGCCCAAGACCGCACAAAGTGGAGGAGAAGCATCCGGGAAGGCGCCGAACACCTCGAGTCTCTTCGCCAGGAGCAAGCGGAAGGAGCGCACGTCAACCCAAGCACCCCGCCTACCCGCCCCTTCAAGCACCATCTGCCCCACCTGTGACAGAGACTGTAGGTCCCGCATTGGACTCATCAGTCACCTGAGAACTCATGTTTAATGTGGAAGCAAGTCATCCTCGGTTCTGAGGGACTGCCTAAGAAGTAGTAGTAGTCAGGCTGAAGTCCCACCCCGCTATGATATACATGGATTTTGCAGGAAATCAGGACTCGTGTTTTGGTATTGTCAACCATTTGCAGTGATATAGCCCACTGAATCAGATGGTATACTGATGAGCAGTGAAATCATTTTTGAATCTGTGGAGCTCTCAACCTGGGCCACTCCGAAATGGTCCAATCAAACTATTTTGCCCGTTGTGCAATATATGCGACATCATTTAATTGTTAACTTGGCTCAGCTGGTAGCACTCTCGCATCTGAGTTAGAAGGTTGTGAGCTCAAGTCCCTCTCCAGGACTGAAACGCATAATTTGGGCTAATATTCCAGTGTAGTATAGAAGGAGTTCTGCATTGTTGCAGTTGCTGCCCATCGAACAACGTCTGCTGTTTTTAGTGAATGTTAGTGGTCACATAGCACTATTCAAGAAGAGTGGGGACTGCTCCCTGAACATTCCTGTATCAACCAGAAACACATTTGCCAATCATTCATCTAATTGCTGTTTGTGGAATCTTGCTGTGCAGCAAATGGCTGCTGCATTCGCTTAAAATAAGTCATTTAAAGACAGATGTGACAAGGCGCTACATAAATGCAAGTTTTTGCGTTTTTAAAAATAATTTCATGAAAATTATATCACTTTATTTAATGAATCTTTTCTTTTTGAAGTTTGAAGAGAATATTTAAAGCAATTTGTGATGGTGTATAGCATTTGCAGTGCCTTGTCACTCATGATTTATCTGGTTATCCCATTTATGGGGTATAAAAGATCCTTTATTTCAAAATCAGTCCATAAGTGGTGTAAGTTTTTTTCCGTAGAAAATTGTGGAATGAATTCAGTTTATGCAGGTTTTCCTTGTTTAAACTAACAAATTTAGAGATATGATCAGACAGGTACACTTAAAAACCGAGTGATGGGAATGTGTATGTTCTGGATCAGTGAATACCTTCCAACATTGACCAACGGTTGGTCACTGCAATGTGCCAAGGAGGACTGTTTATAAATTTTCAGCACATATATAATATAGAATACAAAGGTATGTTTAATTTGGCAGTTGACGAAAGGTCATCGACCTGAAACGTTAACTCTGTTTCTCTCTCGTGTGTGTGTGTGTGTGGTGATTGTTACACTAATGGTTTTTGAAGTATTTGTTTAGAGGCTTGGAAGTGGAATAACTATCGTTTTTGTTCCTCTGTCTCAAAAAACTGGAGTATTTGTACTGATCTTACTTCAATTTCTCTGCCTTGTTTCTAGGAGCTGCTTTGAAGTATTGCTGTATTGTAGGGAGGATGACTCATCTAAAGAGTTTTGGGAAGAATTTTTAAAAACCATTCAGGTAACATTTGCAATTTTTGCACTCGTGTCTGTCTATTGGTGACTTCGATTAATTATATAATTATAGGGCAACACGGTGGCATAGTGGTTAGCACTGGTGCCTCACAGCGCCAGAGACCCGGGTTCGAATCTGACCTCGGGTGACTGTCTGTGTGGAGTTTGCACATTCTCCCCGTGTCTGCGTGGGTTTCCTCCGGGTGCTCCGGTTTCCTCCCACAGTCCAAAAATGTGTGGGTTAGGTTGATTTGGCAATGATAAATTGACCCTTATTGTTAGGGGGAATTAAATATGTGGGGTTATGGGGATAGGATGGGATATGTTAGGGGGAATTAAATACGTGGGGTTACGGGGGTAGGGTGGGGTATGTGTACTGTGGGGATTAAAGCAGCGACAGGGTACTGGATTTGGATGATCAGCCATGATCGTATTGAATGGCGGAGCAGGCTCGAAGGGCCGAATGGCCTACTCCTGCTCCTAGATTCTATGTTTCTATGTTTCTATGTTTCTATATAAATTAGTTTAATGCATTAAAATGTGCAAATTACAGTTTATACCTGCTGTGTTGCAGAATGCTTGCTTTGTCTCCAGTTATTTGTGGCATCACTTTTATACTAAATACACAATGTAATTATGATGCTATTTCCTAATTTCCATTAACATTGTTCAATTTTTTTTCTCTCCCCTACAGGAATGTCACAATGTTTTACAAAATGACTTAAATACAGAATTTGATGTACTAATCAGGATGAGTAAAAATGGAGGCCCGTGGCAAAATCCAGTACTGATGTCCATCCTTAACCAAGAGTTAATAACTCAGGAATTAGGTACTGTAATTGGTGTCCTGGATATTATGAAGTTTCTTAAGTAATTATATCAGCAGTTTTTCCTCCTAAAACTGAATTTAAAATGTTTAATAAAAACATAAATTCTGGAAATACTCAGCAGGTCTGACAAAAGGTCATTGACCTGCAACGTTAACTCTGTTTCTCTCTCCACAGATGCTGCCTGACCTGCTGAGTGTGTCCAGCATTTTCTGTTTTTTTTTAATTTCAGATTTCCAGCATCCGCAGTATTTTGCTTTTGTATTAAAATGTTTAATATTGAGGCTCTCGGTATTTGCTAAAACCTAGTTTGCAGGCTTGTCTACCACCGTGGATGAAATTCGGCAGAATGTTGAGGTTGTAGTGGGACCATTTCATAGGGTGCTTATGCCTATGTTCCTGTAATTGGATGAACTCATTAATGCACACTGGTAACACTCAAGCAGCTGTTGTTCTCACTACTGCAGTACTAGTTTTGTGGTTTAACTTTAAACTTTATGGGTCCAGATTTTCTGGAAATATGCACCATAGTAATGATGCCTTAATTGCATATGCCATTATTTAAATATTAAAGTTCCAGGAAATTAATGGGGTAAGCGTGTTATGCCATTAGTTGTATTGTGCCATAATATGCTGGGACTCTGCCGGTAGGTTCGCCTAAGCCAATAAAAGTTTGTTCTCGTTGCTCAGCCGCTCAGCCCACCATTGCAGTTAACGGCAACTGCCAATTTGGATTTAACACCCGTTTTCACGCCACATAAACTGCAAAATAATGGTCCAAATGGCCTGACAGCAGATTAAAAGGTGCCTTCTCTGATTGCGTTGATATGACATGCTAAAATGTGTTTGCTGATCGGGACATTGATTGGGACAGTAAGAGAAGCCTAATCTTAGTTCATTTTTTGAAAGCGATTGATGCATTCCTGGGATTTGTGGGGGGGGGGGTGGAATTGTAATTATATCACAAACCATTAAGTCATATGTTCAAACTCCTGTAATTATTTCATCCATACCATACATCTTCGGATATGTTTTTTACTTTGCGTAAATTTGATTAGTCAAATTTTTGAATGCAACAAATGACCACTTAATTTGTTATTTTAAAATCAAACTGCAGTTTGATTTTCATTGTTGCTGACTGTTGCCATCTATAACGGGCCTTACATTGAATTGGAGGGTCCAGAAACCAGGAAGGAGAGATGGAAATGGAGAGAGGCAACACAATGCAATCTTGCTTTTTATTATTAAGACTAGTGTAACAATTGAAATAACACAATAAAGCAATCTCAAACTTTTACAATTGACAAGTTCCAAAGTAAAAATTCTGGTCAGAGAGATTGACGCATGCAGTGTTGATTACTGAAATGTACAAAGTAAAAGAAAATTTTATATCAAATCTGTTGCCATTTGTTTTTTCCTGAAAGTGAGCAACATTTGACCAATTTGAACAATGTGCAGCCCAAGGAAAACAAGCTTTAGGGAAATTAAAATTCTAACTGTGTAACAAGCCCTGTCAAAGGAGTGCGAGCACAGAAAGTTAGCAGTGAACCCATCTAAAAGAAACTCTGAATCACTGGTTTGGTGGGCATCAGTGTTCAGCATCTGGGGGAGAATTTCTTTCTTTATCGGCCACTTGCATTAATATATCAGAGGTGACGGGCTGTAAGAAAGTGATGGCCGGAGTATCGTAGCCACAGAAACAAAATAAATAAATTAACTGATTAGTCCATTGGCTGGAAAAGGCTAGGTAATCCCGGCCAGCCACCCCCTGCAAAGGTTCTGACAACACACACTTGTGGAAAGCCCAAAATATTTCACTAAAACAAAGTTAGTATTTAAGCATTCTGTCCAAATTACCCCGATGTACAACGCTTACAACTATACAAATATGCCAGCAAAAAGAACAAGCTTTTGCTCATAGACGTGGTTTTCCAATCTATCCAAGTATTAGTGATCTTAAAAAAAAAAAAAATTGAAAATTACTCCGATTGTGGCTTTTTAAAAAAATGTTTCTTTTGGTTTATAAGCATTAAAAAATGTGATTTGTCTGTGTAGTGACAGAAAGTATAATGGCCAGTTGTTCCTGATCTGCCGGCTATGCTCGTTGCAGCACTATTCTAATTATATTTCAGGGGCACGCCGGTCTCTTTTCTGGCATTCATCGCCATTGCAGCGGTCTCCAGGCCTATACGTTTTTACTTTAACTGTTTCAAAGTTACCAAACAGTAGTGAGGTTTGTTCTGCATGACCGCCATTGATGTAAGGTTTCAAGTCAATTCTAAATGCGCTGGCTATTCTAAACAGTTACAAACATAGTGGTAGATATCGGCAGCTAAGTGGAAAGGCTAAAAAAGTTAAGTTCAAATTTCAGAAGGAAAACCCTGCCTGATTTTTTTTTTCCCAATTATTCATTGTCCACTATGGTGGTGTTTGCTGTAGTGCTAATTTAAAATGAGTTATGAGACCCTTATTGTGCCTCAAATTTACTTGACAAGATGCATTTGGATCCTGGGAGGTCGCCAGGCAGTTTAGTTGACTGGTAATAACCCTTCCTATTTGAGGCATTTTATATGTTATGGCCTTTGATTTGATGATATCTTGAGACTTTAGGTTTATAGTTGAATGAGCAGGTTGTTTTTCATCCAGTCAGTAACACAAGGTGGGGCAACTAGGTAAAATATATTTTTTAAAAGACTGGTTGAGAATGGATGGAATAAAAATGTAACGTTAAAAATAATAGCAAAAGAGTGGTGAAGAGGTAAGAATTTGTGGGAAATGAATGGTGGTAATGTCTTGAAACTCCCCCAAATTTCTCCTTTCTTTCTGGATCTATAATCTGGATGCTGATAGTCCTTCAGCATCTCGCCTAAGTGTCTGATCTTTTTTGTGTGAGCCTCGATGCTGAGTGTCAGTAGACCATTAAACTATGAAGAACATCCCAACCAAGATCAATCCTGCTCTAGCTTGATGTCTACACACTTGCATTTTCTAGCAGAAACCTTTGAATAGTAAATTGAAGCAAGAATCTTCGCTGATTATTTTCTGCCCTTTCTCCTAGCAGCCTAAAGGCACTGAGATAATTGTGGCAATATCGCCACAGCTCCAGCTGAGCTCAACTAACTCATCAGTACATAATAGGAATCAAACCTGGGACCTTTTTCCGCTAGGTTTATACTCGCTAGGCTGTTAGTGGATCATTAAAATTTATTTAAAGCTCTGTTTTAAGTGTTAATATTATACTATGAAAGCTGTGCCAGACATTTGAGTACCCATAGTGTTTGTTTCAACATCACCAGCATGCAGGCTAAAAACTTGAAAAACAACCAGTCCAGGGAGACTGGCATTTCCCTGAACGTATAAGCAGTCATGGTTGAAGGAGCAAAGGGGATTACCTAATCAACTACTTTGTTTTAATTATGAAGCTGTTTAGTATTTGGGCATGGTACCTGCAATTCATAGACTCATTCAGATCCTTCTTTGCGCAGGCTAATATCATTTTGATACGCTGTTACATTAGTTTAAATTGCACAGCTAATACATTTAAATAAGTAGTGGCTCATTCAGTATAACATTCTAAGAGCACATCTAACTAAAAGGTTGCTTTTTTGGTTTGTTTACGTGAATATCCTTTTTAAAGTAATACGGCTTGTTTGCTTGGTACATTAGCAGCAGTTCATCAACAGTCCCTACCTGTACAATATCAGCTAAAAGCTGTACACAAACTTGGAATTGATACTACCTCTTCAGTATGGTTAATGCTGAATGCATGGCATAATAGGTAGAATTGTTACGGTGACTTAACCACCAACGATCTGTCGAATTGAAACAGAAATTGGAGTTACACCCCTGCTGTCCTGCCAAGCGTGTCATTTTACCAAATGGGCTGAAGACTGCAACTGCAGCTGCGCATTCCTACCCATCTGCAGCTTCATTCTGTTTTCAGCAACTGTGGAGTAATGATTGATTTGATAGGCTGTTGCATCTGCTACTTCAACAGACAAGGATAGGGTAGATGGAGGTAGAGCTGCTGGGTTAGGGCATCAGCTGCCTAGTTTTCATAGTGTGAACTTGTGGTTTAAAAAGATACATATAATTACTGTAGGGAAAAATCCACTCAGTATGTAGTCTGAAGAACTACAGTTTTTTAAAGAAAGATTGGTCATCTCAAATATAACAACTTAGAAAATAAAACTGATAAATTTACAAGTAGAATCATTTGTTGTACCAGCGGTTGTATGTCTATTAACTAGTCTGACTGCTTAATGTTTTTATTCTCCCTTATATTTGATGATTATAACACATATTGCTAATTGCAGAATTAGACTAATCTAAATGAAGATTCTAAAGTATTTCAATCTGGTGGACTTTATTTCACTATCTTCCTATCCATTGTGTTCTTTTTACAGTAAATGAATACTTGGAATCAGAATCTCCGGTATTCTTTGAATATAGAGTGAAATACTTGATGAAGTACGAGCATATCGGAGAAGCAATGACACTGACCAAATACTGTGTGAATCATCCTCAAACTGGCGGAAACAAGTACTTTCTCCACTTATTTTTAACCTGGCTATGCCGCTCATCACCGGAAGAAATCCTGCTGCAGGAGGTAAGGTTACGTGATGTTTCATTTGTAAACATTTTAATAAAATGTGTCTCAAATTTCAAAAGTACTCTAGAATACTTTTTTTTATATTGCAATCAGCAATTCGGTAAAATAATTTACTTGGAGTTCTGACATACCATAGTTAGGCATAATACTACTGTATTCACTGCTCACGATGCGGTCTCCTCAGCATTGGGGAGACCAAACGCAGATTGGGTGACCACTTTGCGGAACACCTCTGTTCAGTCCGTAAGGGTGACCCCGAGCTTCTGGTCGCCTGTCACTTTAATTCTCCGCTCCACTCCCACTCAGACCTCACCGTCCTCGGCCTCTTACACTGTTCCAATGAAGCTCAACGTAAGCTCGAGGAACAGCACCTCATCTTTCGATTAGGCACTTTACAGCCTTCTGGACTCAACATAGAGTTCAACAATTTCAGACCATAACCTCTGCACCCATCCTTTTTTTTCCCATTTATTTTTTTTCTCTCTCTCCCACATGGCCGCTGTCCTTCATTCTGCCAGTGCCATTTACACTTCATCTAGAGCCATCTTTTCTTAACTTGTCCCATTACCATCTCCTTTTGCCTTGTACCATCTCTTAATCTCTCTTAATCTCTCCTGCCTTCCATCCTATCGCAGACCTTCCCTTTTGTTCTTTCCTCCCCTCCTCCCTTTCCCTGCCCCTACACTTGCTTAAAAACCTGTTCCATCTCCAGCTTTTTCCAGTTCTGACGAAGGGTCATCGACCTGCAACATTAACTCTGTTTCTCTCTCCACAGATGCTGCCTGACCTGAGTATTTCCAGCATTTTCTGTTCTTATTTCAGATTTCCAGCATCCGCAGTATTTTGCTTTTGTAATAATAACTACTGTTGTTGTGTTTGACTGTAAAATGTTTTGAACATAACATGAGAGAAAGTTCAAGACAGAAAAAGACCATGTGGCCCATTGAATCTTGTCTTGCCTTTTACTATTCAAACTTAGCCAGCCTGGCATTCAACTGCGTTTTGAATAGTAGTCATGTCTTTGGTTCTCCTACCTTATTTTGTAAACTATATCAAATCTTTATCACCCATTGAGTAAAGTTTTTTTTTCTAATTTGTTTTAAATTTACTTTTCATTAATATTTGTCTCCTGTTGACCTGATGGCCTGACTTGCACCTTCCTTTAAATTGTCTATCCGTGTGTGTGGGTATGGGAGTGTGGTGGTTATGTTATTGGATTAGTAATCCAAAGGCCTGGACTAATAATCCAGCGAACAGAGTTCAAATCCGACCATGAATTTGAATTCAGTTTAATAAATCGGGAAGTAAAAAGCTGCTATCAGTAAAAGTGACCATAAAATGAGCTAGAAGAGAAATGCTGAAAGTGATTTTCACATTTAAAGGAAAGGTGAACCTGACAGGGGCAATGGTATTTCTCTTGGCTATTCATGATGTCAAGCTTTTGCAAAGTGTCGAAGCAAGAAGAATTTTCTTTGACTTTTCTCCACTTGTTTTTCTGTATGACAGATTGCCAGAATTGACTGCCTGGAAGCCCTTGATGTTATTTGCAGATTAGATTCAGAAGGGCAGGTGAAACTGTCTTGGATTCTGTGTGTGGCATTCCTTACTCGGCAGCTAAGAAATGGAGACATGTATTGTACTAGGTAAATATTTAACTTTTTTTGAGGTTGTGGCCATTTATTTGGGGAATAGAATCTTCTAATGCTGCGTGAACAATAATTTGAAAATGCCGTACCAGATATTAAGCAAATTTAACTCCATTCCCTAGCCACTGACTCCATCCCTCTCCCTAACATCTGTCTGAGGCTGAACCACACTGTTCGCAACCTTGGTGTCATTTTTGACCCTGAAATGAGCTTCCGACGACATAGCCACGGTATAACTAAGACCGCCTATTTCCACCTCCTGTAACATCGTTCGTCTTCACCTTTGCCTCAGTTCATCCACTGCTGAAACCCTCATCATGCCTTTGTCTAGACTTGACTATTCCAACGCACTCCTGGCTGGCCTCCCACATTCTACCTTACGTAAACTTGAGGTCATCCAAAACTCGGCTGCCCGTGTCCTAACTCGCACCAAGTCCCGTTCACCCATCACCCCTGTGCTCGCTGACCTATATTGGCTCCCGGTTAAGCAACGCTTCGTATTCAAAATTCTCATCCTTGTTTTCAAATCCCACCATGGCCTCGCCCCTCCTTATCTCTGTAATCTCCTCCAGCCCCACAACCCCCCCCCCCACCAAGATATCTGCGCTCCTCTAATTCTGCCCTTTTGAGCATCCCTGATTATAATCGCTCAACCATTGGTGGCTGTGCCTTCTGTTGCCTAGGCCCTAAGCTCTGGAATTCCCTCCCTAAACCTTTCTGCCTCTCTACCTCCTTTAAGACGCTCCTTAAAACCTACCTCTTTGACCAAGCTTTTGGTCACCTGCCGTAATTTCTCCTTATGTGGCTCAGTGTCAAATTTTTTGTCTTACAATGCTCCTGTGAAGCGCCTTGGGATGTTTTACTACATTAAAGGCGCTATATAAATGTGTGTAGGATAAGTAAAAATATTGACATAGATGTAGGCACTCTAACCTTGCATCCCTTTGATTTTTTTTCCTCCTTTGCCCAGTTTTCCCCCACCATGACTAGAACACAGTTGCTCTGTTCAAACTGAACTTACTAAAGTTAGTACAATGAAGTAGGTTGTGGGCTAAATAATTTGATAGTCATTCCTAAAGACACTGCAGTCTGGTGATTCTTAACTTCATTGGTTTGCAGAGTGTTAGCAACATTACATTTAAATGTGTATGGAGACTAGCTGCAAGGTTAACAAGTTTGCAAAACACATTGTATTTGTGGGATTTTTTTTTTTTAAATCTGCTTCTTGGCAGTTTCATCTCTTTGAAGTAAATTGCTTAGTGCAAAACATACTCTGGTAAACCAGACTAGACACAACTAAATGGCACACCACTTCATTTGACACAGTATCTAATTATCCTACTGTGATTCCTAGGATAGCTCTGATTATAGCACACTGATGTCAACTCATTTTAATTTTACTTAGGGAGTTAATATTGGTGTGGAGCAAGCTGCAGCTGAAACTTGACGCATCCAAGCAACACTTTCTGGAGAAGTGTCATCACCTTTTATTAACATCCAGAAATGTCAACCACATCTTCCTCTTTATCAGGGTTATTCAGAATGAGGTAAGTAACCATGTGCAAGTGAAAGATGGTGTATTCCATTTCCTTTAGAAACATAGAAACATAGAAAATAGGTACAGGAGTAGACCATTCGGTCCTTCGAGCCTGCACCGCCATTCAATGCGTTCATGGCTGAGCATGCTACCTCAGTACCCCATTCCTGCTTTCTCGCCATACCCCTTGATCCCCCTAGTTGTGAGTGTTATATCTAACTCCCTTTTGAATATATTTAGCGAACTGGCCTCAACAACCTTCTGTGGAAGAGAATTCCATAGATTCACCACTCTCTGGGTGAAGAAGTTCCTCCTCAGCTCAGTCTTAAATGGCTTCCCCTTAATCCTTAGACTGTGACCCCTGGTTCTAGTTTTCCCTAACATTGGGAACATTCTGCCCGCATCTAATTTGTCTAAACCAGTCAGGATTTTAAATGTCTCTATAAGATCCCCCCTCATTCTTCTGAACTCCAGAGGATACAAGTTCAGTTGACCCAATCTTTCTTGATATGTCAGTCCGACCATCCCAGGAATCAATCTAGTGAACCTTCGCTGCACTCCCTCAATAGCAAGAATGTCCTTCCTTAAGTTAGGAGACCAAAACTGCGCACAATACTCCAGGTGTGGCCTCACCCAAGGCCCTGTACAACTGCAGCATCACCTCCCTACTCCTGTACTCAAATCCCCTTACTATGAAGGCCATCATTCCGTTTGCTTTCTTGACTGCCTGCTGCACTTGCATTCCCACCTTCAGTGACTGATGTACCATGACGCCCAGGTCTCGTTGCACCTCCCCTTTCCCTAATCTGCCACCATTCAGGTAATAGTCCGCCTCTCTATTTTTACCACCAAAGTGGATAACCTCACATTTATCCACATTGTACTTCATCTGCCATACATTTGCCCATTCACCCAACCTGTCCAAGTCACTCTGTAGCCTCCTAGCATCCTCCTCATTGTTCACACTGCCTCCCAATTTAGTGTCATCCGCAAATTTGGAGATATTACATTTAATCCCTTCGTCCAAATCATTAATATATAATGTAAACAGCTGGGGTCCCAGCACCGAACCCTGCGGTACCCCGCTGGTCACTGCCTGCCATTCTGAAAAGTACCCATTTACTCCTACTCTTTGTTTCCTGTGTGCCAACCAGTTCTCAATCCACGTCAACACATTACCCCCAATCCCATGTGCTTTAACTTTGCTCACCAATCTCTTGTGTGGGACCTTGTCGAAGGCCTTCTGAAAGTCCAAATACACCACATCTACTGGTTCCCCCCTGTCCACCCTATTGGAAACATCCTCAAAAAATTCCAGAAGATTTGTCAAGCATGATTTCCCTTTCATAAATCCATGCTGACTTGGACCTATCATGTCGCCACTTTCCAAATAGTCTGTTATGACATCTTTAATAATTGCTTCCATCATTTTACCCACGACCAATGTCAGGCTGACCGGTCTATAATTCCCTGCTTTCTCCCTCCCTCCTTTTTTAAAAAGAGGGGTTACATTGGCCACCCTCCACTCCATCGGAACTGATCCAGAGTCTAAGGAATGTTGGAAAATGATCGTCAATGCATCCACTATTTCCAAGGCCACCTCCTTAAGTACTCTGGGATGCAGACCATCAGGCCCCGGGGATTTTTCAGCCTTCAGTCCCATCAATTTCCCCAATACCTTTTCCCGACTAATAAGGATTTCCCTCAGCTCCTCCCTCTTACCAGATCCTCTGACCCCTTTTATTTCCGGCAGGTTGTGTGTGTCCTCCACAGTAAACACCGAACCAAAGTACTTGTTCAATTGATCTGCCATTTCCTTGTTCCCCATTACGACTTCCCCTGTTTCCGACTGCAGGGGACCTACGTTTGTTTTTACTAACCTCTTTTTACATATTTATAGAAGCTTTTGCAGTCCATTTTAATGTTCTCTGCAAGCTTCCTTTCATATTTTATTTTCCCTGCCCTAATCAAACCCTTCGTCCTCCTCTGCTGAGTTTTGAAGTTCTCCCAGTCCCCGGGTTTGCTGCTACTTCTGGCCAATTTGTATGCAACTTCCTTGGTTTTAATACTATCCCTGATTTCCCTTGTTAGCCATGGTTGAGCCACCTTCCCTTTTTTATTTTTACGCCAGACCGGGATGTACAATTGTTGTAGTTCATCCATGCGATCTCTAAATGTCTGCCATTGCCCTTCCACTGATAGCCCCTTAAATATCGCTTGCCAATTTAACCTCGCCAATTCACGCCTCATACCCTCAAAGTTGCCCTTATTTAAGTTCTGGACCATGGTCTCTGACTTAACTGTTTCCTTCTCCATCCTAATGTAGAACTCCACCATACTATGGTCACTCTTCCCCAGGGGGCCTCGTACCACAAGATTGCTGATTAGTCCTTCCTCATTACACAACACCCAGTCCAGGATGGCCTCCCCTCGAGTTGGTTCCTCAACATATTGGTTTAGGAAACCATCCCTTAAACACTCCAGGAAATCCTCCTCCACCGTATTGCTTCCAGTTTGAGTAGCCCAATCTATATGCATATTAAAGTCACCCATGATAACTGCCGTGCCTTTTTTGCACGCACCTCTGATTTCCTGTTTCATACCCTCCCCCACCTCACTACTGCTGTTTGGAGGTCTGTACACAACTCCCACTAACGTTTTCTGCCCTTTGGTGTTCTGCAGCTCAACCCATATTGATTCCACATCCTCCAAGCTGATGTCCTTCCTAGCTATTGCATTAATCTCTTTAACCAGCAATGCTACCCCTCCCCCTTTTCCTTTTATTCTATCCTTTCTGAATGTTGAATACCCCTGGATGTTCAGTTCCCAGCCTTGATTGTTCTGGAGCCACGTCTCTGTAATCCCAATCACATCGTATCCGTTAACATCTATTTGCACAGTCAATTCATCCACCTTATTACGGATACTCCTTGCATTAAGACACAGAGCCTTTAGGCTTGTTTTATTAACATCCTTTGTCCTTTTAGACTTATGATTTAGTATGGCCCTTTGTGTTTCTTGCCTTTGTTTACTCGGCCTTCCCCTATTGTTTCTCACCCTTCTAACATTTGTTTCTGACTGCATATTACTTCCCCCTGTTTCGCTACATAGGTTCTCATTCCCCTGCCATATTAGTTTAAATCCTCCCGAACTGCTTTAGCAAATATTACCCCGAGGACATCGGTTCCAGTCCTGCCCAAGTGCAGACCGTCCCTTTTGTACAGGTCCCACTTTCCCCAGAACTGGTTCCAATGCCTCAGGAATTTGAATCCCTCCCTCCTGCACCACTGCTCAAGCCACGTATTCAATCTCACTATCCTGTTCTCTCTATTCTGATTAGCACGTGGCCCTGGTAGCAATCCAGAGATTACTACCTTAGAGGTCCTACTTTTTAATTTAGCTCCTAGCTCCCTAAATTCTGCTTGTAGGACCTCTTCCCGCTTTTTACCTATATCGTTGGTACCTACATGCACCACGACAGCTGGCTGTTCACCCTCCCTCTTCAGAATGTTCTGCAGCCGCTCCGAGACATCCTTGACCCTTGCACCAGGGAGGCAACATACCATCCTGAAATCTCGGTTGCGGCCACAGAAACTCCTGTCTATTCCCCTTACAATTGAGTCCCCTATCACTATAGCCCTACCACTCTTTTTCCCGCCCTGCTGTGCAGCAGAGCCAGCCATGGTGCCATGAACCTGGCTGCTGGTGCCTTCCCCTGGTAGGCCATCTCCCCCAACAGTATCCAAAGCGGCATACCTGTTTTGGAGGAAGATGACCACAGGGGACTCCTGCACTACCTTCCTGATATTGCCCTGCTTCTTGGTCACCCATTACTTCTCATAGTTATTAGACTTTTAACGCCCACTATTTCCAAGTGAATAGGGTTATATGTATGAATAGGGGTCCATGCATGTAGATCATTGAAATGAAATGGACAGGTACAAAAGATAATCAAAAAGGCTAATGGAATGCTGGCCTTTATATCTAGAGGACTAGAGTACAAGGGGGTAGAATTTATGCTGCAACTGTACAAAACCCTGGTCAGACCACACCTTGAGTACTGAGAGCAGTTCTGGGCACCACACCTTAGGAAGGAGATATTGGCCTTGGAAGGGAGTGCAGCGTAGGTTTACCAGAATGATGCCCAGACTCCCAAGGGTTAAGTTACTAGGAGAGATTACACAAATTAGGGTTGCATGCCCTAGAATTTAAAATGTTAAGGGGTGACCTGATCAAAGTTTTCAAGATATTAAGGGGAACAGCTAGGGTAGATAGAGAGAAACTATTTCCACTGGTTGGGGATTCTAGGACTAGGGGGGCATTGTCTAAAAATTAGAGCCAGACCTTTCAGGAGTGAAATTAGGAAACACTTCTACACACAAAGGGTGGTAGAAATTTGCAACTCTTCCGCAAACAGCAATTGATGCTCGATCAATTAATTTTAAATCTGAGATTGATAGCTTTTTGTTAACCAAAGTTATTAAGCGATATGGGGCAAAGTTATGGAGTTAGGTCACAGATCAGCCATGATCTCATTGACTGCCTGAACAGGCTCGAGGGGCTAAATGGCCTACTCCTGTTCGTATATTCCTATTCATTTAGAGTTTTAGAGATTTCTGATTTGTGGTTTATTGACCAGAGAGGCAGCAAGACTGTATTCATTGCGTGTGGGTAGCAGTGATGACTTGCAACTTTATAACCTGAAATGTACTATCCGTTGCATACTGCGTGTGCTGTTTACAACTTTAGCCCCTTTTGCTTTAGTTACTACTTGCACGTTGGTACATTTTTTAAAAAAGGTTTTATTCAACTTTTAACCTAATGTCTTTTGTGAAAATTTTGTGATTGTTCATGTTTCAAGCTTTCTGTGCTTTTTATTGGAGGACCAACTAGTTATTTGTACAAAGACAAAGACTCTGCAGCCAATTGTGCATTTTTTTTTTTAAACATAGAATATTCTGCCCTTCCCCTGGTTTGTTTGTACATATGTATAATATTTTGCTGGTAACCATGCATTGTTAGGTTATGTCACTGATGGGGCACGGTGGGAGGTACGCAATCATGCCATTCTCCTGCCACAGCCCCTCCACAAAAATGTATTTTTTCTATAATTTATTTAGCATAGGTTCTGATTCTAAATCTATTTTTTTTTAATACAGAAATGCGAATCAATAATGTCATATTGTGGCCTTACAGAGAAATGTCAGTGTTAACTATGTATTTTGGCTACTTACTAAATTAGTTTTTTTTCTCCGGTTTGTAATGCGAAAACCTAATAACTCTGAATATGTAATGTTTAAACATTGTAGGTTGGAGCTGAAGGCTTGCAATTCTGTGTGGAACTCTGTGCACGTGCCCTACGGATAGATTATCAAGATGAACCAAATATTAAAACTTTAGTGTGTAAAACGCTCTCCTATCTGCTGCCAAATGATTTGGATTTCTGTAGAGCATGCACTATTACAGTTTTTTTCTCTGAGTGTACATCAGAATCTTTTCATGCAGTTGAAAATCTGTACAGTCAGCCAGATCAACTGTACACTGAAGATACTAGCTCAGTTCCAAGTTTCCTTCGCTGCGAGCTGCTGCTTGTTTTAAAAACCACCTGGCCTTTTGATCCAGAATTTTGGGACTGGCGGATTTTGAAGAAAAACTGTCTTGCTCTAATGCGTGGCAAAGTGGCCTTAATTAATGCCCGTGGACGTGGTCTAATTGCGAAGCTTGGAGATAGCTTGTCGGCTAATGACGTGACTAAAATCAAGACTAAGGAAAAACCTGCTAAAACGTCGCAGCTAAGCCCAGGCGCGTCCAAGGCAGATGGCCATATTACCCCAATGCATCGCTGTGTGTTGTGTAAAAAGGAGTTCCTTGGCGGGCACATTGTACGCCATGCACAGGTTCATCAGCAAAAAGGTGCCCTTTCTTGCCTGATTTGTGCAAGAAAGTTCAGATTGAGGGGACTAATGTTGAAGCATTTAAGGACTCATGTGAGGAAGTTTCAGAAGCAAGAACTTGCTGCTCACACAAATACTCAAGAATCTTCCAGTGTTACTGATGGTTTGCAGGAAACCTGTACTCTCTCAAATGGAATTCTTGATAATGATGAAAAAGCAGCAACTACTTCAGAATCTGCTCCTGTAGATGAACAGAGTAACTGTAAAAAGTTAGCAGGAGATGAAGATGTTAAAGTTAGTGTTGATGTTCCAGTTGAGCCACACTGCTCAGCTGGTCTGGATGGAGCACTGAACGAACATTTGAAAACTCAGGAAGATCCTAACAAAGATGTTGCTCCTCGAGCAGACGATGATCTTGATGATGTTATTATAGTTGACCAAGTGGTAAAAGAAGAGCCTGCTTCAGATACGGCTACTGTTCCGACCAAAAAGAAAATGAAAAACTGTCTTACTAAACAAGGTTCGACCGGTCACAAAAATAATGGAGCCCTATGCAGACAAGAACAGGTGCAAGATGATTCTGTTTCAAATGAAAAAGCAGAAAGTGATAGAGAAAGTGAAGGTTTTCTCTCTTGTCCAGGCCATGGCTGTTCAAAGGTCTTCACTAAGATACAGTTTCTGACGAAGCATGCACGGAAATTTCACTCCTCTGATGAAAATGTGCAAGATTACCTAATGAAGTGGTATAAGGGCAAGTGCCGTTACTGCCAAAGAAAATTCACGTATTCCCAGCATTTAATTGACCACCTAAAAAGGCATGTGTATCCTAAATTGTACTTCTGTTTACAGTGCGACTGTGGCCAGCGGTTTAAATCTGCTTCGGAACTTGTAACTCATACCAAGAGTCATGAAGCTTTTCAAGCAAAGTGCAGTTTTCATGACTGTGACAAATTGTTTGATAGACTCGATGTGCTTTATGAGCATGAGGCACAGCATTACTTAAGCAGAAAAGCTATCCGGTTCACTGATTGTGATAAAAGAAACTTCCAGCCAAGCAAAGTACTAAGCCACCGAGCAAAGACAAGTGAAGATAAACACTTAAAAAATGAACAGAATGCTGTGGAATTGCTAGTTCCATCGTGGAAGTCACGAAAAGAGTTTTCAGAACCAAAGACCTACCTTCACAGTATGGCTAGCAAGCAGAGTGGTACTCAAAATGGAAACAGCCCATTAAGTGATACTCCACATGTCTCCATTGAGTCAGATCAGAAAACCTTGACCGTTGAATCGGGCAGCATAAACTGTTGTATTAAAAATGAACAAATAGTAAATGGACACAGTAAGCTGAAAGAGACTTCGAGTGATTCAAATATAAATCCATTTTACTCAGGTGATGTTTCAAGAGATGGCATTGCTGATTCAGATAAGACCAGTCCTTCAACAGATGCTTCAAAATCCGAGTCTACATCAGTGTTGCATAATAGTGTTCCAAAAGATGCTTTAAGGGAAGAGGCCACAGCAGTGTCACAGAATAGCGGCAGTCTGTCACAGCAAAGTAAGGTTCCTTCAGCTTTGCAGTCATCCTCTAAACAAGAACAGAGTAGTAGCAGGGGGGAACATAAGGGCAGTGGCAGACAACAGAAGTACTACAGGCCACAGCCACCAAGCTACCTAGATGAACGATATATCAGTATGCCAAAACGAAGGAAGCTAACCACCGATTCAAATCAGCCTCCCAGTTCACGCGAGAATGCAGTTAATGTGAAAAACCAGCGACACATATGTCGGAAATGTTTCATGATCTTCAACAGCATTGAAGCATTAGAAGGGCACAACTCCCAGAAAAATTGTAGACCACTCTTTGTTATGGAATCGGATAGTGACGAGGGTAAGTGACACGATTTAAACTAAGTTCTCAAAAGTATAAATGAGTAACTCAGTTAAGCAGAATCCATAACTTTGCATTTTGTTTGAAATGGGCGGCATTAACTAAGCTGATGGCTTTAATAGGAAAAAAAATTAGCAGTTTGTGCACTTTATGAAATGCTCGATTGAAATAATTCTTGTAAAGGGCTAAAAAAAATGACATAGCAGAGGTTTACACAGGTAACAAACCTAAGAGTGCTCTAGTGCATGTAGCATAAAAAGACAGAAATCCCAAATTCCTTGAATCCCATTTATGCCGAAGTTGCAATGGTTTCCACGTTATTCTTGCTGACGGGAGCTTGTTCTGAAATTTCCTGCGGAGCTCATTTACCTATGCTGCAACATAAAAACTGGTGTAAAGTGAGTACAAAAGCAGTGTCACCAATGAGGGTAATAAATAGCAAGTGCGCTTCTGCCATGGCACCTCACTCCTAGTGCCTCTTGCCTCTGCTGCTCCCTGTCTTCTGTTGTTATACAGACCGGGGTATGCCCATTGGCAAGGCCATTCCTTCTGCTTAGTACTACTGAACAAGTGGGTGGGGGAGTGGCGGTAGAGGTCCGAAAAGTTTAGGTGTACCAAAACTGATAGTAGTTTGGTTAAATATAATGCAGGTCTCGGTCGACGAGTTTTTTTTAAAATCACATAGAAAATGGTATCAAACTCCAGAAATCTGTTACGCAGATATCAAGTGACTTCGGGCCATGCTGCACCTAGACTTTTATGTGTAAGAGCAGAAGAGTTGCAGAATATTTTGGGCCAACACTTGTAGCACAAAGACATGTACTACTACACTTTAGGTACATAGTGTGTAATTTATTCCTTGCTATAGATTGACCAATGTGTGTTTGACTTGACTGTAGGAAACCAAATTAATGCCCTCCTATATATGTAAGTAGTTTTCAAAGATCTCTTTATAGAAGTGGGATCTGCTGTACAAATGAGCATAGTTGCTGCTGCTTCTAGAAATGTATCCAAGACTTCAAGTAGCTTCTCATACTAATTTTGCTTTAATTGCTCGGGAAATTCCTTTGCACTTGTTGAACCTCTATGTTTTGAGTAGAAGATGGAAATTGGAAAGTTTATACATATTAACATACATATTACACATATTAAATTAAACTGTAATAATTGAACAACCAGGTTGTCCAGACTATAGACTCCTAATTCTAGTTGTAGATGATACTGTAGATGCATGTTGTTAAGATTTACTTCATTAAATGAATGTGAATGAATAATTGTGGTCCATTTCTACCTTCCAGGTAACTAGGAATGCTTTGCAAGAGAATGGCCCTTCTGACGTATTCGATAGTCAAACTAGGGAATCAATTTACAGTACTGTACAGAGTTCATCTCAGCTTAATCCAAGTGCCATGTAAGGTCTATAGGCTCAGCACAGAAAAGGGTCAAAGACGACAAGCTATCAAACATACATGTTTGAGAAGAACACCAAATTTTAAAGTAGCACTTATTCAGGAAGTGCTCCTACACTGAAGAGTCATGAGAAGTGTGGAGAAACCTGTGATACGTTGTAGAAATGGATGTGAAGTGCAGAATTTTCAGCAGCGCATGAACTTTGGTCTTGCCACATCAGATTGGAAAATCAAAGTTTATTTTTCATTTGTGCCGTACTAAAAAGGCAGCGGTGTAACAGCACAATAGAAGAGCACCAGAAGACTTGTAATGTATGGGCCAAATCTTGCTGGAGCGGGACACCCTTCAACTCGAATATAATTTGTGCAGTAACTTGCTGGAAGTGCGAGCTGATATCAGGGCATCTGGGATCTTGGTGAACAACGGGACCAACAGTGTATCTCAACCAATGAGATTTAAGGATTGAGAAAGAAACAGGAATGACGGAGAAGATGGGTGAATTAGAGTAGGTGAATTAAGGTCAAATCAGGTACAGAAAGAGATAGAGAGAGAGGGAAAGAAAGATTGGATTTTGAGAGAGAGAAAAAGATAGAAAGGTAAAGTAAGAAATAATTTAAATTTGAAATTTTTTAAATCTCTAAGATGAATTTACTACATGCAGGAATGAGACTCAACAGTTTAAATTGTTCCGTTTGTGGGCCAGAGGGATTGATTGGCATTGCATTAACAATTATCACGTCATTAAAAGGGTACTTGCGCTGCTATGAGCCCTAACATTTTGCGGCGAGTTTAATGGGCAATTAATGTGCAAATCCAGCAAGTTCTTAAAAATACCGGGGCGGCTGAGGGCGAGATGTTTGTGCGAGGCAAACGGCAGAGCGGCATAAATCGACCAGCAAGTTCTGGAGATTCGCGACTCATGGCATATCTCTTCATCCCCTAACTTGCTGGCCAATTTGCGCATTAATAACTGCGTGTGTCATGAACTCACCGTTCTCTTTCCAGGAAGATTTGGCTCAATGTAAATGCTGTTAAGCACAGGTGCAGCAAAACCCAAGTTAGTTAAATACAGTTGAAGAGCTTAAAGCTGCTCGTTATAACAGCTGAAGTGGAGTTGCTCATATATATATGGCTGGTTGTCTTCCAAAACAACAGTGTTGAAGAGTTTCTGCTCTTCTGCATGTGCTAAAGAAATGAGAGATGAACAAAAAGTTCAAAGTTGACTAGCTTAATAAAGATTTTTTTTTTTCTTCCTTGGTGCAGTATCCTCTATTGTGATGTACTGAGGATATTGACTGTATGTACATATTACTATTGTTAAGGCTGTTATTAGTTATAAAACACTGGACTTTGACTCCCAGTTTTTCTACATTAGATTTTAACGTTACTTTTTATAAGGCATTCAGTATAGCATGCACCTCAGTATAACATGCAAAATGCTTAGCTCCTGAAGACTGTTGCATTGAGGATGTAGTGTATTATCAGAATTTTTGTTTACCTCAAGAAACAAAGTGTGTTAAACCTTTTAGTCCTAATGCACTAAAATAGCTCTTGGAGAGGCTTGTCAAATCTGAACATTTTGTTCATCTTTACAGAAAACTTCCAAAGTGGAAATAGTCATACAACGAATCAAACCAATTTATGGAGGAAGTTGCAAGCATTCTATTCCTAATTGATGTTTGCTTCCAATTTGAAAATGAAAAAATAATGATCAGACAATAGTCACTTGTGAAATTTGAAACCTTCCTTGATCAGAATGAGAAGCCATGATGGCTTTTACGTGACAACTCTGAAAATGTTACAGGAATGAAGGAAAATGAGTAAACTGCCACAAAACTCAAATAATAAAGGTGTTCATATCCAGCACATTACAAGGATTGAGAAAAGCAATAATGACACATCTGAAGGTAATATGCAAAAATCAAGTTTCTTCAATTTACACAGAAAACTCATTTCTTGGGCAAATAGGCCTTCAGCTCAAATGCCTTATGTCGAGTGCAGGGAGATCCTTGGCTGCAAAAGAGTGCAGGATTTTATTTTAAATTGTTCATTAGAAACTTAATAATTATGCTTTACATTACGTTCCATGATCTCTGATAATCTGCAAACCTAACAACAAAATATCTATTTATGACGGTTCACCACCACCTAATACATCTGGCATTGCTCTGTGCTGACTTGTCAAAGAACTAGTATTTGTGATTGGGGAAACAAGGCTACAAATGCAGGCAAAGGGCTAAATGCACCAATCTCTTGCCTCAAAATTTTACTGTTGAAGGTGTAAATCACTGTAGCTGCAAAGCAAAAAGGTGAATGTTGGTGTTCTACTCATGAAGGGAAGTTCTTTGTCAGCAAAGGTCAAATTCAGGACCAAGATCCGTGTCTGTTGATTACAGTCTGTTACTGAATACCATCACTATACACACGGTTGGCGCTCTGAATAGGGGTAGATGAAATGGTCACTTCTGCTCACTTAGCCCTGGACAAAACATACATGTGACCGTAAATTTTGAAAGCGGAGTAAAGTTACGATTTGGAAAGATGATTACCATGACGAGTTAATCTGAGAGCACACCTATTTTTTTTTCTAAGTATTCTCTGATACATAGATATACAACATACAGCACAGTGTAATTTTGTTCTCTAATAGCTTCTTGTGATGAAGCTTGTCAGTCAACATTTATAGTTTGTTTTGCATTCATCATGAACAACCCTACTGGTCTGACTAAAATCCAACTAAATTTTGAAGACTAGGTTGTTCTCTACATTCAAACATTTGGAGTGGTAGCACCCATCAGTACTACGTGATTGTTTCCATATCAATACTTGATGAACTATTTTTGTATCAACACTAAAATGATAACTTAAATAAAAATCAGGGATGAGTAAAGGCCATTTGGCCCATTGAGGTCAGTTCTTTAGTAGTGTTTCTGCCTTGCTTTGAACCAGAGACTGTTCCCCATGTAAGGTAAAAGGAACATGACAAGTAGAGAATTTAGGAAATTAATTTCTGATGACTGCTAGGCAGGAGCAGCAATTCATTTAATTTGGTAATTGAACTTATCTGGGAAGCTGTAGTGGGAAAGATGAAGTAGGTGTAATGAATGCGGTAGTAGGGTTGAGCCCAGTTGGAGTTGTAATAACTTGTGGAAAGGCCACGGATGCCATTAAAACCTAGCTGCCCTAAATCTTGAAGGCATTGAAAAATTCTATCAAATGTCCATGAATCAAAATTCTATATTTGGGCCTGTTCCTACTATTAGAATTGAGTATGGTCTTAATGTTGTCCAATTTTAACACTTGTGCACTAAAACAGGCTGGAAAATGTTTCCTATTGACGTTAATTGCCAGTAGTAAGTATAGTAGCTATGTCTTGGATGTGGTGGTAAATGGCCAGTGTGTAAAGGTGCACAGAAGCAAAATATAAATTCCTGAGTAGTGCATTACACTATTTGAGGATATGATGTATCTGACAGTTACTGTTGTGCCCTGTAGTAAAATAGTAATATACAACTACTGTTTTAAGTAGGAAGGTGTACACTAGAAAATATTTTTACATTTTCTACAATCTGGTTTATTATTTTCAATGTAAATATTCCTACAAAACTTCCTGTCCTTAAGAGGAAGTAAAAATTATGAACAAGCAGTCTTCTAAAATTTAGATGGGTTACATGCAGATACCTTGTACAGGCAACATTGCTTGGAAGAATGCAAACAATTACTGATCATAAGTTGCCCTTCTGTGCATTGTACATGTAGAAGTTCAGTTCTTCATTTAAGGCACTTTGGAGTGCAGTTGTCATTCTCAGGTCATTTTTCTGGGATTTTCCATCACAGCATTATTTTCCCTCTTTTGTGACGATCTAAGAGTAAGCCTCTCATTTAAAGAACTATTTATTTTCTTTATTTAAAAAAAGGCACTGACAACTAAGGGAGGGAAAGCCTTATGTGGTATCAATGCTTTCTTACATTCTTTTTAAACTGATATTGGAAAAGCTTTCCACACAAGATTAAATACACTTTGAAAAATGTTAACTTTTGCACTTTTCTCTATTGATTATTTGTAATGGGACTATTTAAAATTTGATTATTTCTGGTTTAGCAAGTTCTACATTTTGTGCTTCCTTGTTGAACATTTGTATAATATTCTACTTTTGTGCTTGTTAATATAAAGCTCAAGCTGAGCCATAATTGAACTGCAGTCATTCTGGTGGACATGGCCTAGAAAGTTTAATTTTGATGCAGTTCTGAAAACATGATTTGAAAAATTGGTTTTTTTTGTACTTTGCCTGAATTTATTGATTAAAAGTCACTGTTGTCTCTATTTGTACTTATTATTTTTCCCACCAAGTTCTAACTGCAAAATCGATGGCAACTGAATGATGTATGGTAATTACTTTATATTGTGTTCTGTGATAAATTAACGATTTGTGGGTGGTTTGATATAAGTGTTCTCTTCTTTCCCACTCTTCAAAAATGCTGAGAATTATTTCCTAAGCAAAGCAGTGGAATGGTGACATGCTTCTCCCATCATTGTGTAACTGACCACTTTGATGTGAGAGCAGCCTGAAATAATGCTGCACAGATAGTGTGGTTGAGATGAAGAACTCACTACATACATTGGATAACCATGTCTTTCATTTTGATATAGATGCTGTCACAGTCCTGAAAAATAAGCTGATTATATCTAGAATTGGGGACAGGGGTGTTGCAAACTTGCAATCATCGTGAACATTTAGAAAGTTTTTGCACAACATACGAGTGAGAAGATAAAGCTGTGATGAAACTTTTTACTAAATTAAAAATGTCGGAGATTGAACACATGTTCAAAATTATGAAAGGATTTGAGACTAAAGATTTTTTTCAACTGGTCGGTGAATTGGTAACAAAGGAACATAAAATAAATCTTAATCTCTCCTTTTGTTCTTTCATCCCCTCCCCCCTTTTCCCAGCTTTATCCTTGCTTTAAATCTATTTCATTTCCTGCTTTTTTTCTCAGTTCTGACGAAGGGTCTTCGACCTGAAACGTTAACTCTGTTTCTCTCTCCACGGATGCTGCCTAGCCTGCTGAGTTTTTCCAGCGTTTTCTGTTGTTATAACATAAAATCAGGATTAGATTTGGAAGCATAAAGAGTTCCGGAATTTATTTTCACACAAGGTTATTAGGATTGGAATGCAATACTATAAGAGACTTTTTGAAGGTGAGTCAAAGGCAGAATTGCATAAACGTATGCAAAATATTGGCCCGGAGTACGCGGCCGTAAGTGCCCCGTAAGTTCCGGGTCAAACCCAGAACTTGCGATGTCAAGTTTCAGCTTGACAGATCCACCGCATCCCCAGGAAATGGACATTCGCTGGAAGGGAGATTTGCCCAACTACTGCCCAGCGAATGCCTGTGAAACTTACGCCTGGTAAAAGCAGGCGTAAGAGTTTAAATATTTTAAAAAATTATTTAAACACAAAAAAACCTTTAAAACTAGTTTAGGTTATTTTTAGCACCTTTAAAACATTTAAATTTATTTTTCAAAATTAAATTTTTGTTTTAAATGTTTAATTAAATTATATTAATTTTGAACATGTATTGATTTATTTTTATTTAACTGGTGTGTAATTGTTTTTTTAGGGGATTCCTATTTATGCTTATGGGGATTCTGTACGTAAATGGAATCTCCATAAGCATTATGGGGAGCCCCCTTTTTTTATTGGTTGGGCCGGCCCACGTGATCCCAGGGGCGTTTGCGAACCGCATGCGCCCCTGGGATACGTAGGTGTACGAGTTGAGGCCCAAGAGCGCAAGTGTCCGAACCTACAGGACCATCGGGTAGGTGCGGAGTTTATTCAGGCCCAATGTAATGGTTAGGGGGAAAGTGTAGGGAAACAGGATTAGAGTAGATGGCTCTAGTGGGGCCACTAGCACTGACACAAAGAACCAAATGACCTTCTGTACCAACATTTCTACCAGTAATTCAATGTAAACTTCAAGGTGGCATTTAATTTGCTCTCATTATTGTTCTGCTGGCAAGTTTTGCGATGGAGAATGTATAAAGAGGAGAACAACTTTTTGCCTTGATCGGGCTCACTAAATAAAAGGTCTTTTGAAAATCAAACAAAGCAGTGACTAGGACTAATATGTCTGTTAAATATTCATTTTTAAACATTGATAAGTATACAGTGTACCCCATCTAAGGAAAACATGAAGAAATTCAAGATTTTAAAATGTTACCAGCTTTACACTCTACCATTAATGAGTATACACATTTGGTTTCCTGCTTGTAAAAAAAAAAAAACCTGATTTATTCTGGACAATCCTGATTTGTTGCAAGAGCAATCTGGGTTTGACAAATCTATTGGCCCAAACTATCAGTATGACACGTTAGACACCGTGCTAAGCTCACTGGAGATCTAATTGTGACTGGCAAAGTAAAGACCTGTCTGGACTATTCCAGACCCCAAATTCTGTTCAGTGTTCTCCAGATGTTACAGAAAATGCCCAACGATAACCTGCCTTGCCAACTTACTCAAATGATGTGGACTGGGGTGGACAAATGTGAGAAGTTGCACAACACCAGGTTATAGTCGAACAGTTTTATTTGAAATCACAAGCTTTCGGAGCGCTGCTCCTTCGTCAGGTGAAGGAGCAGCGCTCCGAAAGCTTGCGATTTCAAATAAAACTGTTGGGACTATAACCTGGTGTGCGACTTCTCAAACTTATTCAAAGTAACTTCTCCATCTCAAGGTCTCTCTGAAACTGTTTGCTGCATAGTAGCTCCTGCTTTAAGACTTAACCTGCAAGAGTCTGAGTGAGGAACTGAAAGTAAGTTTGTGCTGAGAAGGTAAGTGGAGCTTGGCCTGAGCGGGAGTTGGTGGTGATGGGTGTACATGGGAGTCTGTGATTGTGCAAATTAATGATTGTGCAAAGGACTGTAAGCAGATTAACTGACTAGTGTTAATTAGCTTGATACAGGAAATTCTGGAAATACTCAGTATTACACAACTACCTGCTTCTGTCCAACTTCTTACTGTAAGGACTCCATTCCTTCCAGTTTCTTCATCTCTGATGACACTATCTTCCGCTAGAGCTTCTGAAATGTTACATAGATACATAGAAGATAGGAGCAGGAGTAGGCCATCCGGCCCTTCGAGCCTGCTCCGCCATTTAATGAGATCATGGCTGATCCTCCAATTCAGTATCCCGTCCCCGCCTTCTCTCCGTAACCCTTAACCCCTTTTGCCTGTAGAAATATATCTAATTCCCTCTTAAATATATTTAATGAGCTGGCGTACACTGCCCTCTGTGACAATGAGTTCCACAGGTTCACCACCCTCTGAGTGAAGAAATTCCCCCTCATTTCTGTCCTAAATTGTTTAGCCCTTATCCTTAAATTATGTCCTCTAGTTCTGTTCTCACCCGCCAAGGGAAACATTCCTTCTGCATCTAGTCTGTCTAGACCTGTCAGAATTTTATACACTTCTATGAGGTCCCCTCTCAATCTTCTAAACTCCAGTGTGTACATCCCTAAACTACATAGTCTCTCCTCATAGGTCAATCCCGCCATTCCTGGTATCAGCCTGGTGAATCGCCGCTGCACCCCCTCCATGGCAAGAACATCTTTCCTCAGATGAGGCGACCAAAACTGTACACAGTACTCGAGCTGTGGTCTCACCAGTGCCCTGTACAGCTGCAGCAAGGTATCCCTGTTCCTGTATTCCAACCCTTTTGCTATGAAGGCCAGCATACCGTTTGCCTTCTTGATCGCCTGTTGCACCTGCATGCTCGCCTTCAGTGACTGGTGTACAAGAACACCCAGGTCTCTCTGTACTTCCCCCTCTCCCAATTTATTGCCATTTAAATAATAATTTGCCCTCCCGTTCCTGCCCCCAAGGTGGATAACTTCGCACTTGTCCACATTATAGTGCATCTGCCATTTATCCGCCCAATCACCCAGTCTGTCCAAATCGCTCTGGAGCTTCCTGGTCTCCTCCTCTGAGCCCACCCCCCCTCCTAGTTTAGTGTCGTCTGCAAATTTGGAAATGCTGCATCCGACTCCCTGATCCAGGTCATTAATGTAAATTGTGAACAGCTGGGGACCCAGGACAGATCCCTGTGGTACCCCACTTGTTACTGCCTGCCATTCAGAAAATGAGCCGTTTATTCCAACTCTCTGTTTTCTATCTGACAGCCAGTTCTCTATCCACATCAATACTTTCCCCTTTATCCCATGAGCTTCAATTTTCCCTGCTAATCTTTTATGTGGGACCTTATCGAAGGCCTTTTGGAAGTCCAGGTACACCACATCTACTGGCTCTCCCCCATCTATTTTACCAGTTACTCCCTCAAAAAATTCCAATAGATTAGTCAAGCACGATTTACCCTTTGTAAATCCATGTTGACTCTGTCCTATCCTGTCCCCATTTGCTAAGTGCTCCGCTATTTCATCCTTAATGATGGACTCCAGCATTTTGCCCACAACTGATGTAAGGCTTACAGGTCTGTAATTACCTGCTTTTTCCCTACCCCCCTTTTTGAATAGTGGGGTAACGTTAGCTACCCTCCAATCCATGGGCACTGTTCCCGAGTCTAATGAATTCTGAAAAATCATACTTAGTGCATCCGCTATCTCTAGGGCCACCTCCTTCAGCACCCTAGGATGCATGTTATCAGGCCCTGGGGATTTGTCCGCCTTCAATCCCTTTAGCTTCCTTAACACCATATCCTTAGAGATATTGACTTGCGTCAGTTCCTCCTTTGCAAATGTCCCTATTTTTCCCGATATCCCAGGGAGGTTTTTTGTGTCTTCCTTCGTAAAGACTGACCCAAAGTATGCATTTAGTTGGTCTGCCATTTCTTTATTTCCCGTTATATATTCCCCCGTATCTGACTGCAATGGGCCAACTTTGGTTTTCACCAGTCCTTTCCTCTTGATATACTTATAAAAGCTTTTGGAGTTAGTTCTTATCAACTGAGGATTCCCCCTCCACTAGTAGGCAAATCTTCAACTAGGTTTGTCCCATTTCCCATGCTTCTGCGCTAACCTTGACAACCGTGATAGTGTCACCCTTGTCCTCGCCATTCACCACTTTGTCATCACCATTTCCTGTACCCTCCTGCCTCCACTTTCCAAAAGAAGAGACCATGGTTCACTTCCACCACCTGCTTCCCTGCCACCTTCCTGTGTAAATACAATAGATGCAACACATACCTATTGATTTCCTCCCACACTGCTGTCCAGGGCCCTGAACACTTCTGTGTGAGACAGCAATTTACAGGCACTCTCCAAAATCGTTTGCTGAACACTTCTGTTTACAAGTGAGGCATTGAGCGCCCTGCTGCTCGCACTTCCAATTCTCCACTCCACGCTGTTGCAATGAAGCATGACATACCCTTGAGGAATAGTACCTAATCTTTCTGTGGCCCCCGCCGCAAACTCTGTACCCTTGCCATCCATTTCATTCCTCTGGCAACTGTCTTTGGCTGAACCAGACTGTGTGCAACCATGGCATTCTATCCAACCCAAAATCCTCTCCATCACAAAAGACCAGCTACTAACATGGTCCACCTCTGCCTTTGCTGCTGAAACTCATCCATGCCTTTGTCATCTCCAGATTCAACCACTCTTTTGGCCGGCCTTACATTCTCCATCTTCATGAATTTCAGCTGATCCAAAACTGCAGCTCATATCCTATCCCGCACGAAGTCCATCATCCCTGTCCACTGCCACCATAACCTCATAATATATTTCCAAACTCTTTCCTCCCCTGCCCCGCACCCCCTGAATATTCTGTCCTCACCATTGGCAGCTGTGCCAGGCTTTGGAATTCCCTGTCCAAACCCCTCCAGCTCCTTCCTTAAAACCACCTTTGACCAAGCTTTTGGTCACCCCACCCAATATCTCCTTCTTTGGCTCAAAGTCCACTTTATTCCTGATGCTTCTTCAAAATGTCTTGGGGATGCTTTTCTATGTTAAAGAAACTAAAAAAAAATCAAAACTTAGGCCAACACAGCCAGCAAGTGCCCTAGAACTACCGATAATGGCACTGATACCTGCACAAAATATGTTCAGGCCCTGAGAGTTGAAATGGGGTCAAGTGGGAGTTCCGATCAGCCCCCATGAGGCATTTTTTTTAATCCAATAAAAACTAATGAGATATATTGTTTTGCACTATGACTTTATTGAGGGTCAGAATACAAGCCTGTAGAAAAAGAATATTTAGATCCATTACAGTGCATCCCTTACAATCTTTGGTAGTTTACAAACAATTACTATATTCCCAGACATGTTATCATTCTCTTCAAAGAAAGAGAGAGAGAAGAATGGTAATATTTTTTTTTAAAGTCTGGGGGAAATGACATGCAATTTCAGACCCCATTAGTGTTTTAGTCAGAGGGGGAAAAAAGTGAAAAGGATCCTTTTCAGTTGTCCTGACACACAATCTAGGCTAAACAGTTGTTGAAAATATGAATTTTGCAAAAAGCCATAGCATAGCTTGAATCTGGGCACAAAACCAAGTAATGTAATCAATTCAGGATTATTTTCAGAAATTCTATTAAACATTCTATTTAAACCATATTTGATTAGATAAGTGTACAACACTGTACACAAATATTTCAGAAGATACTCCGTAAGAGCAGTAGATTGTTTGGAATATTCATGCAAGCAGCCAATAGCTTCCACTACACCCCCTGTCATCAGTCTTTAGAATTTGTTGACCAGTCATATGGAAGGCTAGTAATTTTGATGTTTCCATGTTCCAGGAGTTCTTTCAGTGCTTTCTTCTTTGGTGAATCGCCGAGGTGCTCGAGCACCCATTGCAACATCTGTAAAAGAGAACAAAGTGCAAATATGTTAAAACAAAATAATATATTGCCTCAAATTGAGAACTAAAATGATTTACGTATAAGTGAAAATGAATTGAAGAAATCTTTGCGAAAGGTGGTATTCACTTGCTGTCAGCAAGAACTTGTATTATATAGCACCTCAAGACTTCCCAAAGCATTTCATAGCTAGTCAATTGCATTTGAAGTATAATCATTTATATAAGCGCAAACAACAGCCAATTTACACAAATAACTAGTTAATTTGTATTTTGGTGGTACTGAGATTGAGGGAGAAACACTGGGAGAATTCTCTATTTTTCAAATAATGCTATGGAATTGTTCACATTCCACAGAGAATCGTTATCTAACCTGGGGGCCAGGAAGGGAAGTTTGGTGGGAATAGGGTTGAGTGAGCAGGAGGTGGGTCTCATGGACAAGATGAGAAACTAGAGAAAAATGTGAGTTCAGGGCTAGGGCAGGGTGGAATCTTAGAAGTTTGGCCTAGTGGGCTGGGGGAGGGAAGGAAGGGGGAGGGAAGGAAGGGGCAGAGGCTGCTGTACATATGGTCTCAATCTTTAGTGACGAAGTCCATGAGCTCCTCGCACTCAGTACCACGTTCAAATGCCAGAGTTGGGCAGCAAGTGTTTAGAAATTAGGAAACAAACCGATCTCTCACCTGGCCCAAAGACGATACATGACGTATGGAATCAACCCTCGGAGAAGCTGACACCATAGAAAGGGGATTAAGGGTGTGTAAAAAACTAATATTTTCTCTCTGTGGATGCAGCCGAAGCAATTTAATATTCCTCCGTCCCTGATCGAAGACATGATCTTTGGATGGCGTGGGCTTGATCAGCCAAAAAGCCGCCTCTTGCATCAGACTTTTAAAACCTAAGCTTGGGGTCACTAACAACTAAGCCTTGAGGCCCTAAAATGAAACCATCATGCTAAATAATTTAACTCATTTACATAGTACCTTTGACATAAACAGCCACAGTGCTTTACAAGTAAATGTATGGAAAAGTGTTCTCACTTCACCTAGCCCAAAGGAAGATGGTTGTGGTGGTTGGAGGTCAATCATCACATCCCCAGAACATCGCTGCAGTAGTTCCTCAAGGCAGTGTCCTAGGCCCAACCATCTTCAGCTGCTTCATCAATGACCTTCCCTCCATCATAAGATCAGAAGTGGGAATGTTCGCTGATGACTGCAGTGTTCAGCGCCATTCGCAACTCCTCAGATAATGAAGCAGTCCATGCCTGCATGCAGCAAGAGCTGGACAACATTCAAGCTTGGGCTGATAAGTGGCAGGTAACATTCACGCCACACAAGTGCCAGGCAATGACTATCTGCAACAAGTGAGCGTCTAACCACCTCCCCTTGACATTCAATGGCATTACCATTGCCAAATCCCCCACCATCAATATCCTGGGGGTCACCATTGCCCAGAAACTTAACTGGACCAGCCACATAAATACTGTGGCAACAAGAGCAGGTCAGAGGCTGGGTATTCTGCTGGAAGTGTCTCACCTCCTGCCTCCCCAAAACCTTTCCACCATCTATAAAAGGTACAAGTCAGGAGTGTGATGGAATACTCTCCACCTGCCTGGATGAGTGCAGCTCCAACAACACTCAAGAAGCTCGACACCATCCAAGACAAAGCAGCCTGCTTGCTTGGCACACCATCCACCACCTTAAACATTCACTCCCTCCACCACTGGCGTACCGTGGCTGCAGTGTGTACCATCTACAAGATGCACTGCAACAACTCGCCAAGGCTTCTTCGGCAGCACCTCCCAAACCTGCAGCCTCTACCACCTAGAAGGACAAGGGCAGCAGGCGCATGTGAACACCACCACCTCCAAGGTCCCCTTCAAGTCACACACCATCCTGACTTGGAAGTATATCGACATTGGTTCATCGTCGCTGGGTCAAAATCCTGGAACTCCGTCCCTAACAGCACTGTGAGAGTACCTTCACCACACGGACTGCAGCGGTTCAAGAAGGTGGCTCACCACCACCTTCTCAGGGCAACTAGGGATGGGCAATAAATGCTGGCCTTGCCAGCGATACCCACATCCCATGAACGAATAAAAAAAAACTGTTTAGCTGCCAAATTGGGAGAAAGTGATCCATGAAAGTTTTTCTTTAAAACGTTAATTCCCTGACCCGTCCGGTCATCCTCTTCCAGTTTATGACAAATAGTTTGGGAGGATTGCAAGTCAATTTCTCAGAAGATCCAATTAAGTTAATTGCATCTAGATACAGGATTTCCTGTTGATTTTGCTACTATTATAACTGTCTATTTTTAGACAGTCATTTGGGACCTAGTACTTGCCAAATGTTTTCAGATTATCATTTTTAAGCCAAAAGATGCTGATAGTTACATTCATGCATTGCTGAGTGGCTTGCATAGTCCCTGAAATAACAGCTGTATTATAGGTGTAAATAAATTAGATGTAGTTTTCCTACCTGCAGGATCAAGTTGTGTGGCAGTGATAAAAATATGAAATGTAATTCAGTTTTCTTAGAGACCTTTCTTAATGTTGAACATTTTAATCCATTGATCAATACAAATGAAATATTGTCTCAAAATAGTGTTATAATATAATCATACTTCATTCAGTTTATTTTCACTCGTTTAATAACAGAGTGAAAATTCACATGATCATTTCTTTACAACACCACCACCAAGTATTTATATAGCGCCTTTAACATAGTAAAACTTCCCAAGGCGCTTCACAGGAGTATTATCAGACAAAAGATTTGACACCGAGCAACGTGAAATTAGGGCAGGTGACCAAAAGCTTGCCAAAGAGGTAGGTTTTAAGGAGCGTCTTAAAAGGAGGAAAGAGGTAGCGAGACGGAAAGGTTTAGGGAGGGAATTCCAGAGCTTAGGGCCTAGGCAACAGAAGGCACAGCCACCAATGCTGGAGCGATTATAATCAGGGATGCTCAAGAGGGCAGAATTAGAGGAGCGCAGATATCTCGGGGGGTTGTGGGGCTGAAGGAGATTACAGAGATAGGGAGGGGTGAGGCCATGGAGGGATTTGAAAACAAGGATGAGAATTTTGAAATCGAGGCGTTGCTTAACCAGGAGCCAATGTAGGTCAGCGAGCACAGGGATGATGGGTGAACAGGACTTGGTGCGAGTTACCTTTTCATCTGTTCCACCAAAATCAATCTTGTACCACTTGAAAATCTGGCTCAGGCGAACTTCCTTTTTGGACACATCAACTTGGCAGCCATCGGCGCCATCAAGAAAAGCTTGAGTTGAAATCTTCAGCTGTTTGTCAATTTCCTGTAATTATAGAATAAAATACATTTCTGATTTACCAAGCTCTACATCATCTGCCCCCGCCCCACCCCAACTAATTTTCTTTTAAAAGGCCTTGACTCGAACGCACGTGGCCAGTATTTCATGTGTGTGCTCAGTGAATATCAGAAGGCCATTCAATTGTGGCTGACAAAACATCCAAGCCCAATTCTATCCTCCATCAATGCCTGAACACATGCACTCTCCGCAGGGATCACTCGATAGCCCTGGCTGCTCTTGCCTCTCCCTAACTCGGGGGCACAAAGGCCATTCGTAGCGCACCCCATTGTTTCCTGGCTGAGATCAGCTCACGGAGCACAGAACGGGCACTGAATGTGCATACTTCTGGTAAATTGTACATTTCTAATTTTTTTTACATTTAGAGATAGAACTTAAATACTGCCTGAACATTCTGTGAGCAACCTTCAAACTCCCTTGTTACATTGCAACATATGTGAGCCATTTTCTAATTCTGACGAAAGGTCATCGACCTGAAACGTTAACTCTGTTTCTCTCTTCACAGATGCTGCCTGACCTGCTGAGTATTTCCAGCATTTTCTGTTTTTATTTCTAATTCTGCTTTGTGTGTTTGTGAGCTTTCCAATTCAAGTTGGTTAGTGGAGTTGGTATCTTCTATTGGGCCACTCAATTTGCCTTGCTATCTCCATCATGGCCAACAAGTTTTGTCTTGGAGCTTTCCATCATGACAAGATTTAAGATTTAAAATGTTAAAACAGGATTCTAATAATATCAAATGATAGAAAAAGAGAATGGATTACTGAAAACTATAGGCAGTTAGTTACGAGGTTTAAAATTCCAGAGGTCATTCTAAAACCTCATCCTCATTGAAGGCAAGGGGAGGTGACACAAAACATCTTTGAACAGTGCTTTAAAATGGTAATGGCAACAAACCTGGGCAGAGTAGGTCTTGATTGGAGGGCAACTTAGGACTCCACAGTTTAAAGCAAAATGAATAAGTGGTTCCACTTCCTCCAGTGCAGTCTGAAAAATTAAAGCTGGAGTCACATTTAAAATAAAACAGCAAAATACTGCAAATGCTTGTTTAGAACGGTCTCGGAGGCCAGGGGTGGAGAATTAAAATGGCAAGCGACTGGAAGGTCAGGGTCACGCTTGCGGACTGAATGGAGGTGTTCCGCAGAGTGATCACCCGATCTGCATTTGATCTCCCCAATGTAGAGGAATCTGCATCGTGAGCAGCTATTGAAAGAAGTGCAAGTAAATCGCTGTTTCACCTGGAAGGAGTGTTTGGGGCCCTGGACCTCTGTGTCCTTGGCCTCCTACACTGTTCTAATGAAGGTCAAGAGAAGCTTGAGGAACAGCACCATCATCTTTCGATTAGGCACTTTGCAGCCTTTCGGACTCAACAATGAGTTCAACCATTTCAGATCATAACCACTGCTCCCATTTTTCAGACAGCAGTTGTTGGTAATGATCCTGCTATTGCCATTTACACCTCATCTAGCCCCATCTTTTGTTTCTTTACTTGTCCCATTACCACCCCACCTTTGCTTTGCACCATCATCCCTTTTGTCATTTAATCTCTCCTGCCTTCCACCCTATCACAGATCTTCCCTTTTGTTCTTTCCTCCCCTCCCCTGCATCTGCACTTGCTTAAAACTTGTTACGTTAACTTTGTTTCTCTCTCCGCAGATGCTGCCTGACCTGCTGAGTATTTCCAGCATCTTCTGTTTTTATGTCACATTTAAAATGTTTGAAACACACCAGCTTAAATGTGTGACAAATACACAATGATGAGATGCAAATTCTAACATTTACATTCTCAAATACATATGCCTTACAACATCAGTGCTGATTGATTTGGATTCTAAAATATTATATTGTTAGGATTTTCAGGTTCCCTGAGCTGTTAAACTTTACATTTTCAAAACAGTAAAACAAGCTTAAAGCACTCTACTTGCAGTATTTGATGTAATATTACATTTAATAGTCAAACAGATGCTTTCAATGATAGCAGAGTCATATAGAAGTCAGCTTAAAACATGACCCAAATAAATGTGGGAGCGGTGAGGAAGAAAATTGAAAAAGATTTTTTTTAATATTAAAACTTTGAGCTAATTATTACAAATTGTTATAGTAATTGTAGGGTTTGGTTTACAGAACAAGGTCGATACAAGAATTTTTGTAGATTACTTGAGTTTTACAGTAGAATGTAAGAGGACCAGTATTTCAGTGGTCATTTAGGTGACATGTAAATATAGTAGACAATAACTCAAAGATTTAAAATTAATTTCCTGTGTAGTTCATATTTTCAAAGAGAGTTCTGGTCAGCTCCTTTACTGTACTATTTAAAACAGTCATTTGTCAGTAATCTGAAAAATGTAGTTGGATCAGCCCAATGGTTCGAGTAGGATTACCCTCTGCCCCAACCAAACTCTCAGCTTCGAGATTTGAATTCGCTTGGCTATATTGGGCAGGTGTAGCTAACCCTTGGCTAAATTTTTTCTTGATTCTTAGTTTGAAAGAAATCTTTGTTGATGGGATTTGATGGGTCTTAAACAGTTGCATCTCAGGCAGGGTAAAGGCATCTGCTGCTATAATATCCTGTCAGGGATTTCCACACTGTCTCATAAGTTTGAGGTCAACACATTTTGGGAAGTATAACAAGGAATAGGAGTATACACTCAATGCAAAGACAAATTTGTTTTCCCACCAATATGCAGAAGTCTATGGGTAATTATCTGTACACACAAAGAGACAATCAATAATTGACCTTAAGACGTGGATCACCCTTCGAGAACGGCTTCATCATCTGAGCGATGCCTTTGCGGTTCCCACGAAGTACACCATTTTCAATATCTTGCAGTGTATAGACTTCTCCACCAATCACGTAACTTACAGAATTAAAATACTAAAAAGGTACAGAAATTGAGTTCAGAGGAGGTTTCTTTTATAGTATAGCAAATAAATCAATCATATTTAGAGCTGTACTTAAATATAAATGACAATTGAGCTTTCTTTACTGCGGTGTACTAGATCAGTTCAACATTTTCACTCAGAAAACAACAGCTGATGGCAAGAGAAAAGTTAAACTTTTACACCATGAAGTTTTATAATTTTTTTACAAATAAAAGTTAATATCACAAATATCG
This sequence comes from Squalus acanthias, assembly GCA_030390025.1. Lineage (NCBI taxonomy): Eukaryota > Metazoa > Chordata > Chondrichthyes > Squaliformes > Squalidae > Squalus > Squalus acanthias. The sequence goes on from CM059429.1 coordinate 150,907,739, forward strand.
ATACCTAATAAGCATTTAAGAACCCTAGATACACATTTTTGACTTAGAAATGTGACATCTAGCGAACCAGGTAACGCAATGGGTTAGTTACTAGCCTTTCACCTAAAATCGGCTGTGTGGTTGATACTGAAGAAGGAAGCTGTAGACTGCAGGAAGATATCAATAAATTGGTCAGGTGGGCAGAACAGTGGCAAATGAATTCAATCCCAAGAAGTGTGAGGTAATGCATTTGGGGAGGGCCAACAAGGAAAGGGAATACACATTAAATGGTAGGACACGGAGTAGTGTAGAGGACATGATGCGGAGATGCCGGTGTTGGACTGGGGTGGACAAAAGTGAGAAGTCGCATAACACCAGGTTATAGTCCAACAGTTTTATTTGAAATCACAAGCTTTCGGAGCTGCTGCTCCTTCGTCAGGTGAAGTGAAGGAATACAAATCGGCAAAGCATATATAGACAGAGAACAATGCCTGTGCAGCGTACAATGTCAGACGACTACAGTTAATCTTTCTGACTGCCTTTTATCGCACCTCGGCAGAGAGACAATCAGGCCAGTCAGGAAGACATTATATCAAAGACATAGCAAAATACAACTAGGACAATGAGGTGGGGTCACAGGGGGTCTAATGTGTCAGATGCTGCAGTCTGTATGGAAAACCAAAAACTTTAAACTTTTTACTTTTTTTTTTACTGGAAATCACATCTGTGAACAAGCCAACGACGACTCGAGTCTGGATGACTCTATGTCAGGTGGGCATACATGTAGCGTGACATGAACCCAAGATCCCGGTTGAGGCCGTCCCCATGTAGAGGAACAAAGGGACCTTGGAGTGCATGTCCACAGATCCCTGAAGGTAGCAGGGCAGGTAGATAAGGTGGTTAAGAAGGCATACGGAATGCTTGCCTTTATTAGCCATGGCATAGAATACAAGAGCAGGGGGGTTATGCTTCAACTGTATAAAACACTAGTTAGGCCTCAGCTAGAGTACTGTGTGCAGTTCTGGTCACCACATTACAGGAAAGATGTGATTGCACTAGAGAGGGTACAGAGGAGATTTACAAGGATGTTGCCGGGAGTAGAGAATCTTAGCTATGAGGAAAGACTGGATAGGCTGGGTCTGTTTTCCTTGGAACAGAGGAGGCTGAGGGGAAACCTTATTGAGGTGTATAAAATTATGAGGGGCCTAGATATAGTGGATAGAAAGGACCTATTTCCCTTAGCAGAGGGGTCAAAAACCAGGGGGCACAGAGTTAAATTAATTGGGGGCAGGTTTAGAGGGGATTTGAGGGGAAATTTCTTCACCCAGAGGGTTGTGGGGGTCTGGAACTCACTGCCTGAAAGGGTGGTAGAGGCAGGAACCCGAACCACATTTAAAAAGTACTTGGATGTGCACTTGGGATGCTCTAAACTGCAGGGCTACGGACCAAGAGCTGGGAAGTGGGATTAGGCTGGATAGCTCTTTGTTGGCCGGCGCGGACACGATGGGCCGAAATGGCCTCCTTCCGTGCTGTAACTTTCTGTGATTCTATGAGGACCTGGATTCAAATCCAGGTCAGACTGATGGGAGGAAAGTCTCCTATTATGTCTGCTGGCTGTACGAGTCCTATGTGAGCAGTCTCGCTCCAATTCCTAGTAGGCATAGGCCTACAGCACTAAACTGCCCCCAATTTCTCACTTAGAGGAGAAAATGGAAGAAATATACTGGTGCAGTTAGGGCTAAGGTACGTTGTTGGAACAGAGGGAGCTTTAATCTGTACCTGGCTGTGCTATACCTGAGCTGGGAAAGTATTGATGCTGACAATGGGTGCCTAAAATGGAAGACCTTCATTCCCCAGCACCAACATCTCTTAGCTTGATCAGCACAAAAAAAAACCCACAGGAAACAGAGTAGTCTTAAATGAGACCTTTTTAGGCCCCAAAGAAGTAATTGGCAGGGTACCTCAGGGGTTAGTCTATGACTTGGACAAATGTATCATCGGCAAAATTTCTAAATTTACAGATGCTACAAAATAGGGAGCACAGCAAATAATGATGAATGATGCAAACAGATTCAGAAGGATTTAGATCTCTAGGTTAACTGGGCCAATGGGTGAAAAATGGAATTTGATATACATAGATGATTAGAATCAGCGCAGGGAACCAAAAGAGGGTTTGTGTTACGTGGATGAGTAGTATAGAATGATCAGGCAAGAGATCCATGTGTTATAGTGAATAAATCCATGAAATCATCACCACAGTGCTTAGCTACATTACAAAGTGTGGTTCTGGGCTGCAATGAGATTGTATTTTTGCTATGTAAAGCATTGGATCTGGTTACCTAATTACAGGAAGGATATTATTGCTCGAGATGGTTTAGAGGATGAACAACAAAGATGATTTCAGGTATTGGGAATTTAATTTCTGACAGAAGTTTGGGCTGGTTTTCTTTGGAAAAGTGATTTTTCAGGTGTTTGAGTTTTGAGGACAGACTTGCTCAGCTGAACATGTATTTGCTGAGAAAAGATAATTGCAGGGAAAATTACGCTAAGGTCTTTAAAATGCTGTGAGCTACAGATAATGGACCTGCACGCAGGCTATTTGAGGTAAACCGAGCACAGAACTGGGATATGCAAGTTTAAAAGCCTCGAGCAAGATTAGGAACAAGAAGAAATTACTTTTCCCCAACGAATTAGTAGCTATTTAGATGCTATGTTTATTAACTCCTTCAAAAAATGAATTGTGCAAACATCTGGTTCAGAATGGGATTGAAAGTCATAGGGTTAGATATAGATTGGGATGATTAAATTCTCATGTGGCATGATGGTTTCTGTGCTGCTGGGTTGGGGTGTTGCCCATGGAGGGCAGCAGATCACAGTTGAATAGTGGAGAACGACTCATAGAATTTTACAGCAAAGGTTATTTGGTCCATTTTGTCTGTGCCAGCTCTTTGAAAGAGCCAACAAATTAAGTCCATTCCCTCCCCCTTCCCCATTTCTTCTTCAAATATTTATCCACTCCCCTTTTTAAAAAGCTACATGGATTCCGCTTCCATCGCGGTTTCTGGTAGGGCATTCCATGTCCTAACAACCCTCTGCATAAAAAGAATTCTCCTAAACTCTCCCTTCGTCCTATTAGTGACTATCTTAAACCTATGGCCTCCAGTAACCAGCTCACTGACCAGTGGAAATAGTTTTCCTCTGCTTACTTATCAAAATCCTTCATAGTTTCGAACACCTCTATCAGATCTCCACTTAACCTCCTCTGTTCTAAGGAATAAAGCCCCAGTTTCTCAAATCTCACCTCTTAACTAAAGCCTCTCATGCCCAGTATCGTTGTAGTGAATCTCTTTTGTACCCCTTGCATGGCCTTGACATCCTTCCTAATGTAGGTCATCCAAATCTGACACAATATTCTAACTGCGGCATGAACAATTAGTTGCAGAGGTTCAGCATTATCTTTTTGCTTATGTCCTCTATTCATATTTCTATGATTGCTATGCTTCTATAATAAAGCCTAGGATCCTGTTTATCCAAAACCTTTAGTCTCTGCTCCGTTATGACTTTTAAAGTTTGTCCACTTAGTGTATATGTCCTCTCTTTATTCTTCTTCCCAAAATGTATCACATCATATTTGTCTGCATTAAATTTCCTCTGCTATCTATCTGCCCAATCTACTAACATGTCTATGTCCTCTTAAAGCTCACGGTTAACAGTCTCCATATTTGTGTTTTGTAATTTTTTATATTGTCGCCTATATTCAAATCCAGATCATTTATATTCTATACCCAGAAGTGTAATAGTCCCATTACTGACATCACTGTTTACATCCCTCCAGTCCAAAAAAAACAATTAACCCCATCTCTGTTTTCTGTCCTTTAACCAACTCACTATCCATTCTGCCATAATCCCTTTAAAACCACGTGGCTGCATTTTATCAAGAAGCCTCCAATGTGGCACGGTTATGAATTCGAGTCTGCTGTAGATAGCTTCTAGAGTTCAGTGTTCTTTTTTGCTTCTGTAAGTGGGGGTTGACTCACACTGCCCTATGTCTACTTGTACAGTAGGGAGCCAGGAATGCAACAATGGACTGTCTTGTGACCCGAACCGGATATCTGCATCTTCTGCACATGCATTTCTTTAATCTCTCCAAAAGCAGACCAAGTTAACCCTAGATGTGGTGAGGCTTGGTTTGAATTGTTGAGCTGCTTTATTTCATTGTAAGGAGCATGTACAGAGTAACCGTGATGATCAGATTCCCTTAGTTCAATATATCTTCAGCGATGATATAAAAATAATGGATGTGCTCTGCTACCCCAATTTAGTGGGTTGTCTTCCTTAACTTAAAACAGGATAACTCCTCTGCATCCTTACTATTTTGAGCCTGCCTTTCTTGGGGCCTTTCAGCCTCAAGCTGCTGTTCCTGTTGCAAAAGCTAAACTGCTTTTGAGTGTCTGACATTCTACTTTACTCCTCATTGTTCACAGTCAGAAAGGGATCAAAAACCTAACACAATAGGTACGAGATGGTTTATCCATTGAAGAAACACAGCAAATTGTTTACTATTTACAGCCTGTAAAGAAACAATAAGTCTAGCTCCTTAGCACTGTAACTACCTACTGTTTCAGACCCCCTCTCTCGGTTTTACTTGCAGTACTACATTAGTCAGTTAACATACAACATTTAAAGTATTTCTTTTTCAAAATCTTTCCTTGTGGAAAAGTTTTTAAATCCTAAAATGTGACAGGTACCTTATCAAATGCCTTTTGAAAAATTGATATACACAACACCCATTACATCTCCTTTAATCAATACACTCCATCATTTTCTCAAAGAACTCGCCCAAATTTGTGAGACATGATTTGCCTTTTTCATTGTTAATTAACTCGTGTCTTTGTAGCTGAATATTAATTTTATTCTGTATTTATGGCCTCTAGAAGCTTACCCACAATTGATGTTCGGTTAACTGATCCATAGCTAGCTGTTTGTCCCTTTTCTGAGCAGGAGTGTTACCTGGCAACCCTCCCATTCTCAGCACAACTTCTACATCCAAGAATGTTTGAAAGATTGCGGTCAAAGTCTTTACTATTTCTTCTCGGACTTCCCTCAGCATTTTAAGATGCATGCCCATCAGGGCTCCGTGCATTTTCCACTTTTGAGTTCCACTAATTTTTTTTCCCCCAATACTACTACCTTATCTATAGTTATTCGATCTAATTGCTCCACCTCCTGTACCCTTTCACTGTTACACTCTTGTGACAATTCTACTTGCTGCCTTCCAAACTCCATCCTACATAACCTTCAACTAATCTAATCTAAAACTCTGCCTCCAATATCCTACCCCACACCAAGTCCTGCTCATCTATCACCCCTGTTCCTGAAGATATCTATTACTCCGCATTCTCCAGCACATAGATTTCAAAACATTGGGGCAGATTTTGCGGTGGGTATGACGGCGTACTCAGAGTGCGCCGTCATACCGCCTTTGAAGTTGACCGCAAGTTCGGGATTTCCGCCCGTGCTTGTGATCGGTCAAGTTATGATTTGACAGATGATCCGCACCGATGGGGAAATGCTCATTGCTGGCGCAGAGTTGGATTAATTGCCCACCAATTATGGCCGTAAATGTTACGGTTAGTGAAAGCAGGCGCAGGAGCCTGTTTCACTGCAAAAAGGAACCACCTTTCCGTTCTTTTGCAGGTTAAGCCGTGTTAATGGTGAAAATAAATAAGAGATTGCATCCAGCCAGGGCGGTTCAGCAATAGCTAAAATGCTTTGAGGAGTGTATTTTTAAAAATTTATCAAAAGTTTTTTTCATTCTAGACAGGCAGTAATAAAATTTGATATCTTGAATAAATACAGTACAATTTACTGTAACAGTTTAATTAATGAAAAGAAAATATCTAATATCAATTTGCATCCCTCCCTCCCCCCCCCCCCCCCCTGTTTCCCCATTACATGTAAAAGCACCTTCCTTTCTCCTCGGTCACCTTATTCTGTAACTTTATTCCTCTGTCTAACAGTTATTGAGCAATTAGCTATAAAAGCCTGATGCTGGTTCCCACATATCTGTCAAGAGGAAACTCGGCACTTTCACTGATTAGAGCACCAGGCCCACGTGATCCCAGGTACGTTTCTGCACACACTGAGCCCCTGGGATCCGTGGGCCATTATGCTGCCCTCGAGTACGCAGCGTGAGGGAGAAAGTTCACGAAGGAGGGACCCCATCAGGTAAAGAAAGACTTGCATTTATATAGCACCTTTCACGACTACCAGACGTCTCAAAGCGCTTTACAGCCAATGAAGTACTTTTGAAGTGGAGTCACTGTTGTAATGCAGGAATTTGTGCACAGCAAGATCCCACAAACAGCAATGTGAAAATGACTAGATAATCTGTTTGAGTGATGTTGGTTGAGGGAGAAATATTAGCCAGGACACCAGGGATAATTCCCCTGCTCTTCTTCGAAATAGTGCCATGGGATCTTTTAAGTCCACCTGAGAGAGCAGACAGGGCCTCGGTTTAACGGCTCATCTGACAGTGCAGCACTCCCTCAGCACTGCACTGGAGTGTCAGCCTAGCTTTATGTGCACAAGTCCCTGGAGTGGGACTTGAACCCACAACCTTCTGACTCAGAGGCGAGTGTGCCACCCACTGAGCCACAGGCAAGTTCGTATTCTAGTCGGGTGCCGGTGGCGTAGTCCGTAGAGTCGAACAAACTGCTCTACCCTATTCCTGCAAACTCTCATGTCCCCACTCACACCCTCTGCTCTTCCGATTCTGGTCTAGGTACAATCCCTCTGCTTCGCCATCATAGAAACATAGAAAAATAGGAGCAGGAGTAGGCTATTCGGCCCTTCGAACCAGCTCCGCCACTCAATATGATCATGGCTGATCCTCTATCTCAATATCATATTCCTGCTCTCTCCCCATAACCCTTGATGCCTTTTGTGTCTAGAAATCTATCTATCTCCTTCTTTAAAATATTCAGTGACTTGGCCTCCACAGCCTTCTGTGGTAGAGAATTCCACAGGTTCACCACCCTCTGAGTGAAGAAATTTCTCCTCATCTCAGTCCTAAATGTCCTACCCCGTATCCCGAGACTGTGACCCCTCGGTGACAGACATTCAGCCATCTTTTTCTGGCCCTCTGAACTGCTTTTCCAAAACTCTCCACCTAGCATCACTCTCTACCTTTGTAACAGCACGTAAAAACTGAGCTCTTCAGATGTGCACATGAGCCACATCACTTAGCTCATCTCCCTGCCCCTGCTCAGATGTGAACGTCACTTTATGAACCACCCACTGTATGTTCAAAGTGTCATCTATGTGCAAGTTGTTATCCCTCACAAAACAATAAAGGGGTAAAAATTGCATGTTTGACATCTTACTTTATATCTCTGCCACACGTTTTTTGGTGGTCCTTGTTTAATATTCCCATGAATCACTAATGCATTATACACATTGATGAAGAATGCTAGCTTCTCTTTCCTAGTGAGATTTTCAAGATCCAAACGCTGTAGCTGTGTTGCAAGTTGACAATACTCCTCAAAAATTGGACTCTCCGCCATGGATTTGTAATCTACAAACTGCAATAAAGAAAGGTGACAGTGTTATTTATTAATCTGACCGCAGTTACTTCAGCAATTTGGAGATCACATCGCGATAGAGAAACCTTTGTTCAGTAGTTGTCTCTCAAATCAAACTAAATGGATTAAAGCTATTCATGAGATAATTACTAGAAATATATTGAAGTAGTGAAACTTAAGTAGGCATTTAACTTTTTAAAATTGATATTAGCATAATTAGGGTACAGCGGTTGAACATTTAAGTGTGAATTGAAAAATGTAGAGCGAAGAGCAGATATAGGGAAATTTTACTGGGGAAAAAAACCATTGACTAACCTTGCCATCAGGTGTAATGTGTTCTGAGAACAGCTTCAGAACCAAGTCTCTCATAAATTCAGAAAGTCCAGAAGCTAAAGTATTGACAGATTATTGAGCAAGTTAATATTAGAATTGAACATGAGAAACTGTCAGGCTATTGTACTATTTTTTCGGGGGGTGATGGTGTTGGGAGAGCTTCACTTTGTCTTCTGTGCAACAACAACTACTTGCATTTATATAGCACCTTTAATGTAGTAAAATGTCCGAAGGCGCTTCACAGGAGCGTTATCAGACAAAATTGTACACTGAATCTTTGCCCCTACTCGACACCTCACCCTCATGATGCAGAAAATCACTATGTGGTGAATAGATGCCATGATTCTGCAACACACTCTGTAATACAATGTGGTAATGCTCCAGTGCAGTGTGCGACCATAATTCCTCCAAAAAGTGACCTACACGTTGGAAAATCCCTTCATTTATTCTTGGAAATGGTCTGCACGCAAAAAATTAACCTATCTTTTCTCTTCAGATACTGATGGACCTGCTGCACATTTCCAGCATCTTCTGTTTTCATTTCACATTTCCAGTATTTGCAGGTTTTATTTTTGTGTTTATGGATTCTTTTTCTCAGGTTTATAATTCCCCTCTGTGTTTATTTGTCCCTCACTGTATTGCTTCCCTTATTACCACTTTTTCCCCTCAAGTTTTGATCAATTTATTTTCCACTTCAGAAGATACCTGGGCAATTCATTGACTTCTGAAGCTCTGTCAAGTCCTCTGACTAAGTTCCTCTGTAAACTTGAGCTCATCCAAAACTCTGCTGCCGTGTCCTAACTCGCACCAAGTCCCGTTCACCCATTACCCCCTGTGCTCGCTGACCTACACTGGCTCCCGGTCTGGCAATGCCTCGATTTTAGAAATCTCATCCTTGTTTACAAATCCCTCCATGGACTCTCCCCTCCCTATCTCTGTAACCTCCTCCAGTCCTACAACTCTCCGAGATCTCTGCGCTCCTCCAATTCTGGCCTTTTGCGCATCCTGATTTTCTTCGCTCCACCATTGGCACCCGTGCCTTCAGCTGTAAAGGTTCTAAGCACTGGAATTCCCTCCCTAAACCTCTCTCCTCCTTTAAGATGCACCTTGAAACCTACCTCTTTGACCAAGTTTTAGTCACCTGTCCGAATATCTCATGTGGCCCGGTGTCATATTTTGTTTGATAATCACTCTCGTGAAGTACCTTGGGATGTTTTACTACATTAAAAGCGCTATATATAAGTGCAAGTTGTTGTTGCTATGAGAGAGTAACTGGAATTGCTGAACATTACTTGATCACTTCCTCTCTCTAAGGGGAAGGACATTCTTGGGAAATTGCCATGTTCTATAACTTCCTGGTAGACTGCATTAGAACACGGACGCAACGCACTTCCGAATCGTTCTTTTCACAATGCATTATTTTTAATCTTTCTCTTTTTAAAGCACAATAATTATAGCAACGATTCCACAAAGCTACATTCGAACATAGCATGGCTCAACTTGAACTGAGGAAGGCTGATCCTCAGCCAGCTCCTGGTCTCTTCTCAGCATGTACCATCACAGCATAGTATATTACAAAACTACCAATTTACAATACAAACAAGTCAAGAGAACAGACAGAGAGGAAGCAATATATCCAGAAATGGAAACAGACATGACTGAGGGAAGGCAGGGTGAGGGGTGGGATGGAAGAGACGGAACAGCCGGCAGAGTAAGAGGACTGCCACCAAAAGTTATTATTGGCGTAAAGAGCAGCGAACAAAAATCTGAACGGACACAAGGAGGATTCTGAACGGGACGGAGTATGTGAGCAACAAGTTGCATTTATTTAGTGCCTTGAACGTAGAAAAACATCTCAAGGGCACTTCACAGAGGCGTAATCAGAAATAAAATGATGCTGAGCCAAAGGAGATATTAGGAGGGGTTGAACAAAAACTTGTTCAGACATGGGCTTTAAGGAGAGTCTTAAAAGTAGGAGAGGGAGGTGGAGGAGCTTAGGGAGGGAATTCCAGGACGTAGGGCCTAGATGGCTGAAGGCATAGTTTTCAATGGTCGGGCGAATGGTGGGATGGGGTGGGGGGGTGGGGGTGCTCAAGAGGCCAGAGTAAGAGGAACAGAGTTTTTTTTTTGGGGGGGGGGGGGGGGGGGGGTGGTCTACAGCGTTAGAAGAGGTTACAGAGATAGGGAGGGATTTAAGCACCAGGATGAGAATTGTAATCTTGAGGCTTTAGGAGACTGGGTTATAAAGTATTTCAATTTACCAACAATGCAGCTTTTAAAAAGTCTTTACACATTAGTGAGGGATTGAACACCAGGAATGACATGAATTAGATGCAGGGTAAAGTTTCCTGCTAAACTGCCCCACTGATATATCATAACCCCAGCTTCACTTCTAAGAATTTTCACTTCTTACTGCAGTCATCCTCGGGGCTATTTGAGTAAGACTGCCAACCCAGTCAAAATTATGCCCACTACTGACCAAGTTCATTTAACTTAAAACTGAGCAACAGAATATGTCAATCTGGGTGGATTTTAAGAGGTGAAATAATTATGTTCTAACCAACTGTGCCACTGACCTAACGCAATTCTGGGAAGAGGGGGCAGCAGTGTCACTCAGTCCCTGAGCTTTTGCTATTCTGGGAAAAGGATGGGGGGGGAGCAACAGAAGCAAGTGATGCATATGATCAAGTGGATGCTATAATGGACCAATATTTAAAATACCATAAACAAAAATATGTTTGCAGAATTTTCTCTGTCCCTTCTTGCCTGTCTTCAATCCTTCCTGTTACCCTGTCATTACATTTATCCCCTCTTGGATACTTTGCCGTGTTCGCTGTTATCACCCCTTTGAAGCTGACCGCAACTTCAGGATGTAGCGCGTGCGCATCCTAACGCAGAAATCCTGAAGTTACGGTCAGTCATTCACTGCTCCGACACTGGCTGCGCTCTGGCTCACCCCAGCCCCCCATAGCCGGCAATCAGTGTAATCAGTGAAACTGATGAAAACTTTGGCTTTTCCATGGTAATATCGCTGTTAAAAAACCCATTAAAAGTTAGACCCTTTTGGATTAGGTGTAACTGGGGTTTTAACAACGTATTGACTGCTAAACAAGTGTTATGGCCTGAAAAACTAATTTTAATGTTGTGGAATGTCACATTTCTCCATTATGATAAAAATTAACATTTTTAAGAAACTTTAAATTTTTTAAAAAGTTTTTTCAAGTTTACACCTTTTCCCCATGCGAGAGCCCCAATCTTTGTTTTGCTCTCCATAACATTTGTAAAAAGTTAGAATAAAAGGAGCTTCTTCACTTCCTGGTTCTCGGTCTGTGAGAATTCTGCGTTGTGACTGGCTGCTTAGCAGCTCGCGTTAGGGATTCCCCATTAACTTACATTGATCTCAACTGAATGTTGGAAAAGCTGAACATCTCGCCACAGAGATTGCGAGATCTTTGCGGAAAATTTACTTCGGGGCCAGCGGCGAAAGCCTTTGCTTCACCGCTAACCGCAAATTACAGGCCGTTAAACTGAGGTCCCGTCTGCTCTCTCAGGTAGACTTAAAAGATCCCATGGCACTATTTCGAAGAAGAGCAGGGGAGTTATCCCTAGTGTCCTGGCCAATATTTATCCCTCAATCAACATCACTAAAAACAGATAATCTGGTCATTATCACATTGTTGTTTGTGGGAACTTGCTGTGCACTAATTGGCTGCCGCGTTTCCTACAGTACAACTGTACTTCATTGGCTGTAAAGCACATTGGGACGTCCTGAGGTCATGAAAGGCGCTATATAAATGCAAGTCTTTCAAGTCTTTCTTTCAGAGACTGAACTTTAAAGCTCAGTACATTATCCAGTGGAGCATATTTAACAAAATTCTTCAAAATAAATATCCAAAGAGCTTCTGAAACAGCTGCCAGAGCTCATTACCCCAATTTCCTGGTACACTCAGCAACAGTTAAACTTACTTCAATAAAAAAATTTTAAAAGCTCCCAAGTGCTCGTGATTTAAACACCAAACAGATGGTTAGGAACTTAAAGCCAACTCAAAGAAGAAAAAAAGATTATGGTCTTGAATGGTGGTTCCACATTTCAGTCTGAAACTATAGTAATTTGAACAAAGTGTTTTGCCATGGGATCATAAAAGTAGCTCAGGTGAAACTATTTTTCTACACAAATTGGTATCAACAGACCCTGGTGAGGTTTGTACATTTCCTTATAGTTACCCAGTACTTCACAGATGTAATATGCCAGAAGTCATTTAGACTTGCAGAATATAGCACATTTTTCATTTTAAAAATTAAAAAAAGGAACACTCCTCTCTCTACATACACCCCCTCTCCATTTTGGGAACCCAAGGTCAGAATAAATTATTTTAGTGTCAGATATTCAACAGTAAAAGTCCCCCTCTGTCCCAATAGGACCTTAACCCAACATGAGAACAACATGTCCTGGTGCAGCAATTTGATTTTTTCCACTTTTTACACCAACTTGGCTTCTCACAGTGAAATTGCCAAATTGATCCAAATTATGGATTTTTATTGTGTTGTAAGCCCACACCAATTATTTATATAACTGAATAGTCTCAGCTAATTTAAGTAGTAGCCTTACAGTTAACAAAGATTCAAACCGAGGACACTCTGCTAACTCACTGCACCACCCAGTTCACTCAGAATAGTTCAACATTTAAATGATAAGAAAGTTTCATTTATATTAGAAATAACTCAGAGGTGCCAGTGAATTTTAAACTATTTGGAGGTGGTCGTGCAAAGTATTACTGAATCATTTTTTAAGAATTCATCATGAGGTTCACAATCAGGTATGATTAAATAATCCACCCACTCTCAAAATTGGACATTGCGGACTGCTTCCAATGTAACTTTCCTTATGCTGTGTGTTGTACTATTGGTCGTGGATGGTGGCAATGGTTGAAATAAAAATGTGGGAAATGTGGATGCAATGGTAGAGAGTAAGGCCTCTTAGTTAGAAGCTGAAAACGTAATTTTTTTTTAAAATATTGTGGGATGTGGAAAGAAATGCTCAAATTTACGACTGACAGTAACCAGCGTATTTTAAACGTTATCCACCTCAGTTAGACACTCTGGATAGCGAATCCTCCACTAGACATCAGTAAAAAGAGGTACAAAACAATACATACCGGAAGCAGCATTATATTCTGCAGTAACTCCAGTGTTTAATGCTGAAGCATAGTCGTGCTCTATCAATCTGTACAGAGTGTCGCTGTCTTCAAATCCATGTCCACTCAAAGGATTTAAAAACTTTCTGTTTGTCAATTCTCTTGCCATTTCTATTGCTGCACTTTTGTCTAGGTTAAATAAGGATTAGTCAGCAAAAGGTATGAAGTATTCGTTATCGGAATGTTTAATAATCCAAACAACACATAACTATTCAAAGGCTGTGGTAGTATTTTTGCTTAAAAATGAAGTTCAGTTTTTCCTACCACTCTGCTCTGTAAGGCACATAGGCACCAATGCACCAGCTCAAGTTCTAAAATTGTATGTTTTCCTTTATAAATTATAAGGGCTTGGCCATTTCCCACAAAAAAAACAATTACTTTTGAAAGGCTGCAATTTTAACCAATCACATCACGAAGTTCAGTTTTTCGAAAAAATTCTAGCCACCATTTTTATTTCTAACCCAGCAGAGGGTCTAGCTGTACAAATAACATAATATAAAAAAATATTGTCATTCCTCCAAAAATCATTAAATTTACAAATACATTTTCCTCTAGGTTATTCCAAATTCTTTCACACCAATGGGGGGAGGGTTTTGCTTGTTTCTTCTAGTTTTGCGCCCAGATGGACATAATTGGCTGAACCAACACAAAAGATCAGGGAATTTCAAATGTAAGTGAGTTACGCCTAAAATCACTTGCGCTCATGTTTTCCGTGATCTTTTACGCTGGTTCAAGATTCAATTAGCTTAGCCACCAACTCCTTCCCTCTCCCTGGTGACTGTCTGAGGCTGAACCAGATCCTTTGCAACATTGGTGAACTATCTGACCTTCCGACCCCATATCCGCTCCATCACCAAGACTGCCTACTTCCACCTTTGTAACGTCGGCCGTCTCCACACCTTCCTCAGCTCATCTGCTGCTGAAACCCTTATCCATGTATTTATTAGCTCTAGACTTGACTATTGCAATGATCTCCTGGCCGCCCACCAATCTCGCACCCATTGTAAACTTGAGCTCATCCAAAACTCTGCTGTCCCTCGTGTAACTCGCACCAAGTCCCGTTCACCCATCACCCCTGTGCTCACTGACCTGCATTGGCTCCCGGTCCAGCAATACCTTGTTTTTAAAATTCTCATTCTGGTTTTCAAATCCCTCCATGGCCTCACCCTTCCTATCTTTGTAACTTCCTCCGGCCCTACAGCCCTCCGAGATCTCTGCGCCTCTTGCGCATCCCCGATTTTAATCGCTCCACCATTGGCGGCTGTGCCTTCAGTTGCCTAGGCCCTAAGTTCTGGAGTTCCTTCCCTAAACCTCTCCACTTCTCTGCCTCTCTTTCCTCCTTTAAGATGCTCCTTCAAACTTACCTCTTTGACCAAGATCTGTTCTAATATCTCCTTATGTGGCTTGGTGTCAAATTTTGTTTGAGAACACTCCTGTGAAGCGCCTTGGGACGTTTTACTACGTTAAAGGCACTATGTAAATGCAAGTTGTTGTTGTTCTATATAGAGAGATATCACAGCCAATGAGAGGAATCTATAGGAGGTTCAATCTGACTCCACTCAGCCTCATTTATACAGGACAGGTCCAAGCCAGCCAGCCAAAGCCTGACCTTACCTCCACAAATGCACATTACAAATTAGCGGTTCCACTCCATGATCTTCTCTGGACATCGCACCCTTCTCCCAGTGTTGCCGCTCCTACTCCTACACTCACCCTGAATGTGCAATCCCTGTGCTCAGTGACTTCGTTGCTTGTAGGTAGCTCAACAGCAGCGGAAGTTTTTGATACTAACCCAACCTTCGGCAGTGTAACACCAATGGAAATTGACTGGTATATATATATGTGAAAAAACAAGGGTTTTTTTTAGGTCATACTAACTCTCCCCAGCCCCACCCCCCCTTCCCCCCTCAAAAAAAAAGAAATATGTTTGTTTAAAAAGGTTCTACTCCTTTGTTTATGGTAAACGGATCAGAAACATTTCTGTTTGACATGAAACATTAGAAATTTAGAGCAAAGCTTCTAGTCCAAGGTTACTCAAGATAGAATACTCCATTTTTAAAGTTTCAGAAATCAAAATGCCAGCTATCAATTGTGTTTAAAATAACTTAAATATCCAGCCTGACTTGTGTTGGGTGTAGAATTTAAATGCGACATTTCTTGGTAAAGGGTTGTCATGATTAAGCAGTTAAACAAGAAAAACCTGCTCAACAACATCAATCTGCATTGACGACTTTTTTTTTAAAGCACAACTAAAAATGATTTTAGCTTTTGAAATCTTTTTCAGTTACTGCTGCTTCCCATTAGATTACCTTTGTAAAAACGCAAATTAAGATGATCCCTTGATTCTCCATGCTACATGGATCTGATAATAAATATGTACAACTTTGTAATGGAATTCTCATAACAAATGTAACAAGTGCAGCAAAATGAAATGCTGTGTTAACAAAACAAGTCAGGCCTTGTCTCCCTTCCACCCACCCCGAAGCAACATCGCTTATTCACTAGTTCTGAGGATAGAAAGGTGATCCACACTTCAGCTTCCATCGATATTGCTCTACAGGCTCTTTGGTATTTATTTCGGATTATAGCAGAGTGATATCCACTTGGATTGAACGGCTGCGGGCCAGGTTTTCCAGGGATCGGGAAACCCGGCAGCTAAAGGGAGGTGAGAACTGCCAGTTGCAGCAGCTTTTCTAGCACTCATGAGCCAGGAGGTGCAGGAGTGCTTCGCCCCGGCGAGCCAAGCTAAGTTGCCGCGATCTGATGCCGACCCACAATCTCCTTCCCCCACCGCCCCCCCGCCACCCCCCATGATCTCTGCCTCCCCTCCCACGATCGCTCCCTCCCGCCCCCACCTGCAATCTCTCCTTCCTGCCCCCACCCCACCTATAATCTCTACGCTCCCCGGCTTCTAGCCCAGGCCTTCCGCGCATCAGGCAGGTCCTCCACATTCCCTGGATGCTAAAAGTCACCCCTGCTCCCTCCCTGTAAATATCAGGGTCCTTATCTCTGGTTTCTACCTCATGCCTCCCAAAACTAGCACTGCTGATAATGGAAGCTCACATTAAACTATTAGGAAATCATAAGCAGAATGAAAAAAAGCTGCGTCATGCTGCTCCATGGCAGAAGTCCAACATGTCAAGCCACTAAACAAAGTACAGATTTGTAAAGGGTACCTGGTGTCTGTTTTGACAAAGAGCTACTGTTAAAAAAAAATTAAAAAGTGTAAAGGTTGTACATGCAGTTTGTGGACATCGAAAAACTAAAAGATTTAATGAAATTAATTCTGGCACAAAGATCCTTTAAATATGTGATATGAAGAAACATCCTGGAATTTCTAATGTTATCACTGCACGATATCATACTTCTGCAAGCAAATCAGAGGTGGGAGATGCTTGTTTAGATTACTTTTCAAATTATGCTGTGTAGGAGAGACTTCGGGCTATAAATTGGGCTCCTTTGCGATCGGGCGTGTCGATATCAATGCCTTCTGCTAAACTCGGCGGGAATTTTACGGTGGAGGGAAGACGTTGCGCCCGGATCTCCTGCGCCCGGAGATCGTGACGTCATTGCCGTGCGCAGCACCCCGGATGAAAAATTCCCTCTCGCCCCCCGCTTGTGCGCCTGCTGTTAACGACAGGTAGAGGAGGCGGCTTTTAGTCAGATGTCCTCTGGAGGAGCGCTATTTAAAGGCGTCCACATCCGGTTTAGTTTTCGTCAGGCCAACAATGCTGCTTTGTTAGTTTCACATCGGCAAAGAGGCCTTTTGACCGATTTGAGCGTTTTGCATTTTAACGAGTGTTCTGGCACATAAAGATTCTTCAGTTTCATTGAGGGGAGATTTAAAAGTGCAATATTTGGATCTTTTCATGAGGGCTGTACTGGCACTGGACCTCGCCCTCCAGCGTCAACGTCGGAGACAACTGAGGCACAGAGAAAGAGTGTAAAATGTGGCCAGAGGTAGGAGGGCCAACAGGGCTCTCACCAGGAGGCCTTAGCCACCCAGGGTGTTTCGGCAGCAGTTCTCCTGCATGAATTTCACTGAGGACCAGTGTGTTAGAAGGCTCAGCTTCAGCAACGACGTGATCACAGAGGTCTGCCACCTCCTGCAGCCAGACCTCGAGCCTCAGATCAGAACCACCACGGCTCTCAGTGACAGTCAAGGTCACCGTCGCACTCAATTTCTACGCCAGCGGATCATTCCAGTGTGCGACAGGCGACATCTCCAACATCTCCCAGTTTGCTGTCCATTGCTCTATCTGGGAGGTCACAGATGCTCTGTACAGAAGGAGAAGGGACTACATTTCCTTCCCCATGACCAGAGAGAAGCAGCGCGAGCGTGCATGTGGCTTTGCCAGGATAGCGGGCTTCCCCATGGTGCAGGGCGCCATTGACTGCACCCACATCGCTTTGCAGGCACCTCATAACAATCCTGAGGTATTCCATAACCGCAAAGGCTACCACTCACTTAATGTGCAGTTGGTGTGCGATCACACACGGCAAATCCTGACCGTCAATGCCCGCTATCCTGGCAGCAAGCACAATGCCTTCATCCTGTGCCAGATCTATTCCAGTCACCACATCAAGCTCGCGGCTGGCTGCTGGGAGACAAAGGCTATCCGCTCTCCACCTGGCTCATGACTCCCCTCCGCAACCCCAACACTCCTCGCCAGCACTCATATAATGAGAGCCAAGCTGCCACCAGGAACACCATTGAGCAGACCATCGGCCTGCTCAAGCAACGGTTCTGCTGCCTTGACCGCTCGGCTGAGCGGGTGTCACTTTTCATCGTCGTCTGCTGCATGCTGCACAACTTGGCCACCATGAGGGTGCAGCCATTGCCACCAGGCATAGCCGCACCACCTCAGGAGGATGAGGAGGACGAACAGCAACGACTGAGGAGGCAGCCACTCAATCGGCGTTCTGCAAGGTCGGTCCATGACCACCTCACCAGACTTCGTTTCCAGTGACTTCGAGTCCTCTTTCTGGTTGCTGAGCACGTCGCCATCATTCCAGCACTTTGTGATTCCGTACCACACCCCAGAACTGAAATGAGACACAGCACCAAATCTGCAACATTCTAGTAATAAATTTATCAAAAACCATTAACCACATATATACAACAACCCTTGCCTCTTCGTAGTGTCTCCCCAGTGGCTGCAGCAGGGCTGGTGGAAGGCTGCTGAGTGTTGGTGCCAGAGACTACAGATGGCCTTGCAGGACGCCCTCGAGCAGCTCTGGGCCTGGAAGGCCCGGCTGTACACTGCACCACCTCAGGCTGGGTGGCAGCAGTCTGGGCTGGCTGGATGACAGGCAGCGACAAGTGCAATGGCGGAGTGCCAGTGGTGGGAGCAGGAATGCTGTCATCCTGAGAGGGGACAGCAGGTTCCTGCTTCACTGACCCACTGCCACTCCCCTGGGGCAGGACCTCAGCATCCCTAGCAATCTGCTGGAGCACAGATTGTTGGCCTGCTGCGACACCGTAAGGTCCCTGGTGAACTGTGGTGTGTAAGCTTTGCAAAATTCCCCAGAAACACGTATAGAACCCTAAAAGGGGTGGTTTTTGGATTTTTCCTACGAATTTGGGATGATGGGACATACGTGAAGTGATTTGAGGTAAAAACCTCAGTTTTGGACATTTTAAAGATCAGGGAAGCAAAACCCTGAGGAAAAATGACTTGAAAATGACTATGGGAAAAAAAAAACACCTTTGCGAAGGGGTGTGGGCGAGGCAGTGGACAGCTTTTGGAGTCAAGCTGTCTGGAATTTGTTTGCACTGCAATCCTGGCAGGAGGAAGAACCTCACCCAATACCTCACAACACATCCAAATTTGAATAATTCAAGACACCTTTTGAATATCCCCAGGCCCAAACAGGATGCCAGAAGCCTGTAAACAATAAAACATCTAGTACAGCCATTACTTCATCAAAAACCAATCAGCCAGGTATCTATAGGGACAAGATTTGGCGCGTAGATAAAGACCCTGCCTAAATGGGAGACATCGGAAGCCATCAGGACAATTTGACACCAAGTTAAACCCATCAAAACTTAACAAGCCCGCAAAACTAAGACAATGGAATGAACAGGCCTCAACTGAAACTAAGACAAAGGGTCTGAACAGTATAATTGAGGGCCTAATCCCCCAAGAAAGTCTCTCTCAGCTCTGTTCCAGTTGCAGCAAGTTCCAGCAAGACACTACCAGCCACACGACACGAGCA
This sequence comes from Squalus acanthias, assembly GCA_030390025.1. Lineage (NCBI taxonomy): Eukaryota > Metazoa > Chordata > Chondrichthyes > Squaliformes > Squalidae > Squalus > Squalus acanthias. The sequence continues at coordinate 150,927,048 of CM059429.1, forward strand.
GGAGGAGGAGAGAAGCAGCAAGGCCACGAGGCAGACCCGGGGCGAGATCGGAGGCAAGGACAAACTAGGCCAGGCAAGGGCTGGAGTTGAGGCCACTGGGAGCGAGTCGGCATCGCTCAGCACACGGTCTAGCACTAGCAGCCACTAGCCAAGGTCACTGGAGGCTGGGAGCGAGTCGGCATCGCTCAACCCATGGTCCAGTCCCAGAAGGTGCCGCCCCGACAAGCCTCCAATGCAACAAAACTCGACGACCAGACCAGCATCGCAGATTTCACAGACCGGTACCACGTGGGGATGGCAGGCCCCAAAGGACAAAAAGAGAGTACCTCAAAATCGCAATCAACTTACCTGGCTGGATTTCGCACTGTCAAAACCCCTGTTTAGTGAGCATTATCGCTGATCTCCTGAAACCAAAACCTAGCTAGATAGTGGGATTTTTGGGAAGGATAAGGGTTTTTGTATATTGTCATTCTCCCTCGCCTGTACCATGTGTTCCCCAACCTGTTTAAATGTGTTTTAAGTTTGTTACCTTTTCTTTTAATAAAAGTCAAAATTCTTTCATCGGAACCTGTTGTCTACTGCATCTTTGTTCACAACCCCCAAATAAGTCCAAGGTCCAGAACCAGGGGCATGGGAACGATTCAAACCGCTCGCTGAGTCAGAGGTGAGGTTGACCCCTACCACACCACCCCCTACAGGTGGGCCCAGCGATGATGGCAATAGTCAGAGCTTCTGTGGCATCAAGCTGAGATTGCATGAGAGCAGTCTGAGACTCGATGGCAGCAACCATTGACTGCATCACAGCACTAAGACGTTGCGTCGCTTCCACCAGTGCTGCAATGGAAGCTGCCACATCGCCCATGACACGCGTCATGAAGTCTGGATCCACACAGTCTCTCTGGGAGTCCACTATCCTTTGCACAGTGGACATGATTGTCTCCATGGTGTGTGGGCTCCTCCACGCTCCTTACCATTGCCGAGAGGCTCTCGGGCACCCTTGCCATTGCACCTATCATCTCGGTGTGCATGGCCATCGCCCTTCTTGTGAATGCCTTCCCATCGAGGTCCTCATCTGAGTCCTGTGCAGCAGAACTCGCCCTCCGAGGAGCTGGCTTCCGAGCTACCCTTTCCCCCTGGCCTTGCTGCAGCCCGCTCGTCCCCGGTGCATCACCCAGTGCAGGCCCCTCTACTAAACTTGCCTCTAAAGATCGCGTAGTGCCAGTATCTGAGGTGGTGCCTGCGGGTGAGAGATGCAGTGACGCGGTGCTTTGCTCCTCCTTCTCTTCTCCTTCCTCACTCTCACTGGGAGACTCAGGGATAGGCTGGTCATCTGGTTGCTGATTATCTGAAAGCATAAAAGGCACAAGACTCACGTTAAGGTGAGGGCAGGGGGGCAGGAATGGAGCAAGGAATGCAGACATTCTCAGGAGGTGGAAAGTGGGAAAGGCTTGTGGTGTGAGGGGGAAGTGGGATGAGAGAAGGAGAGGGGCTGAAGATACCGTTTTTGCCCCCAACGGGGTCGACATCACCGACGGCCACCACCACTACCTGCTGCCCAATGAGTCGCAGCACTCGCTCCTCCAGGTCTGAGAGCTGCTGGAGCTGCGCATCATCCCCACCTGTTCTCTGCTGCTCCCTCCTATTGTGGGCCATCTTGGCCTGCAAGAGAAACAAATGTGTTTGAATCAGAGTCCAGCTATGTGTTTGGGAGATATGCCTGCCGTCGTTGAATAGCTGTGGTTGTAGGCAAGGCGTGAGATGGGGATGTGAGTTTGAGTTGGTGAAGATGTTTGGTGGGTGAGTGGTGGGGGTGTGGTTGTTTGTGCAGTGTGTACAGACTGAGGTTCAGATGCTGGTATGGAGGAGCTGTTGAAGCATGAACTCACCTTGACTACCCGACTGAAGTCGTTGAATTTCTTGCGGCACTGTGTCAGGTTGCGTTCCACCACACTACTGGTCGAGACCTCCTGGGCCACTTCCCTCCACATTGCCCTGAACACCTATAGCGAGGGCCTCCTTCCAGTGGCCGGGAACAGCATTGCCCTCCTTCGCTCCATCCCATCCACCAGTGCCACATCTATGAACTGACGAGCTCTCTCCCTGGGAGTGGGAACAGCCATAGCCATCAGGGGATTCACTTGCTCGCAGGTCGCCTCAAAGCCAGCAATATTGAAAATGAGAATCCGCACAATGATGCAACATCCCCTTTAAGAGCTGGAAGGAACCAGTGTGAAGGATCATTGCTGAATGCATTGCTCCTGAAATTCATTAGTGCTCTGCTGGTAGTGTCCCTGTAGCACCCCACTGAGGTCATTAGCACTTGATTTAGCACTGTTAGAAATCAGGGGTGTCCAAAATGTATATGGTTATGTGATCAAAATTGTGACGCGAATAATGCTACGTTTACATGATGGTTTTAGAACTGGAGACAAAAAGTCTCTTCAGACTAGTATTAGAATAACTGGATAGATGCTTAGAATCTGCTTGTGTTTTGGTTCTCTGCGGATGTTATAGCATTCTGCAGTGCGACGGTCATAGATAATCTTGTTTCCAAGCTAACTATCTGCTGTTTTCAAGTTGGGATTTCAACTTGTTTATGTATCTCTAATTGGACCAACTAAGGCTCAAAGCCTACGTTTCTTCTATTATTGCTAATAACCATGATATAATGTTAAGGTAGGAATTGGAGTTAGCTTAACTCCTTGTGAAGATAATTAAAAGTGAATTAGTATAAAAGACATACAATAAAAGGAATTTAGGGGGGTTAAGCTATCCATCTCAGGATGGGGCGGTTTGCTAGATGAAAGTGAGATAACGACCGGCTGAAGTGGGACAGCTCTGGCTTGGGCCTCATGATTGAAAGGGTACAAGGTCAGGCCTAGCACCAATTGTACCAGAGAGGATAGGGACCAGGGATATAAGACACGAATTCCAAAGGAAGAACCTTCAGAAAGATTAAACAATAAGACAAATTGGCCGATATAATAAAGCCCCGTTAGGGGAGGGCTTTCATCCAAAAATCGAGACAAAGAACTCGATGCCCCATTGAGTAATGAGGTTTATGGGGAACCTGTATAGGTTAGATGGTCTTGTCAATAATTTGGCCTCAGGCCCACCCCTAAAAAGAGAACAAAAGTAACACCCTGAGGGCTTGCCCACACAGACGGTGGAGGGGAGAGCCAAGCAGAAGTTGGGCTGGTCGAACACTCTTTCGAGAGTGATCCCATGCTCACCAACTCAAAGGTTCTAGATGAGAGGAAGAAAGGCCGCAAGCCAGAGAACTGTTCACGCACGCGAGCCGTCTGTCCGATCGGGACCGGTACCAGCTGCTGGTCACGGTCGTATGTTTTTGCTGTATAACTAGCATGTTATATTCCATCTAAAACTCTGATTAAACACAATATACCCACCATATTGATTTGCAGTCGATCCTGATTAGTTGAAAGACTAGAGATAAGCTACTAATTGGCCTAATCTCTACAGCGCCCCAATTCCTTCCTAGGGCTCTAACACCCAATTTAGTAGAAGTTCAGAATCCTTAGTGCCTGGCGCTAAATTTTCAAAATTTCAAAAGTTAGCGCCCCAAACGGACGATACCCAATTTCACCCCCTTCAACTAGCAGACTCACCAAGAGGTTTGTGTTCAACCAGCCAGTTGACTAATTTTTTCCCAGTAAAGGTGTGTTGATACATTTTCAGACATGACCAGTGATTGCCAATAATGCCACTTTGCTTGAATTCCATGACCAGGTCTGCATATTCATCTCTTTTACTTTTCAATTCTGTAAAGCAAATAATACAAGTTTGCTCATTTCAACAGTGGGTGCATTAGAATTACTTTTATAAAAAAAATACATATGATTTCCTATGGCTTCTATGGTCATAACTAGAGTGTATAATCATATTGTTTTAGACCTGCTGTATCTTTAAAAGTTGCTACATTGTACCTTTCACATACATAGGTACAATGCAGAAGCACAGGCATATTCAGATACAAAATAGAAAATTCTTAATATATGACTGGTTTCTCCTAGATACAAACAAAAAACTAGAACTTAAAAATTAAAAGCACGGTTTCCATCTCAATTATAAAATAAAATAAAATTATAACACTGTAAATACCAGGTTATACACAGCATCTGTGCTTCAGATAAACATTTACTAATAAAACATGATATTTTGGGACAATACAATAAAATATTATTTTATGGCCATCAGAATTGATTTAAGTATTTTACTCTCAAACTCTCATCTCGGCAGTAGTATATTCTGATGCACTTTAGAAGCATTCGCTCCCAATGTTTAGTTTTTGTAAATATTTTTCTCTCAATACTGAGTACAACATGGAGTACTCATGATATCCGGGGACTGATTTAAGCAGAATTACTAAGTCCAATAATGCAGAGAAGCTGAATTATCAAGCACAAATTAAGCTTAATAATTAATGCCAATTCCTGTCTATCACACTTTTGGGCTCAGCAAATCTTCCAAGCCAGTTCCAATGACAAGACTGTCAACGACAAAATTCCACAAAAATGGATAGAAAAAACATACTTCCAAGTGGTATAATTATTCCATCGCTTTATATTCGCAAGTAACATTCGCGCCACACAAGTGCCAGGCAATGACCATCTCCAACAAGAGAGAGTCTAACCACCTCCCCATGACATTCAATGGCATTACCATCGCCAAATCCCCCACCATCAACATCCTGGGGGGTCACCATTGACCAGAAACTTAATTGGACCAGCCACATAAATACTGTGGCAACAAGAGCAGGTCAGAGGCTGGGTATTCTACAGCGAGTGACTCACCTCCTGACTCCCCAAAGCCTTTCCACCACCTACAAGGCACAATTCAGGAGTGTGATGGAATACTCTCCACTTGCCTAGATGAGTGCAGCTCCAACAACACTCAAGAAGCTCGACATCATGCAGGACAAAGCAACCTGCTTGATCGGCACCCCATCCACCACCTTACGCATTCACTCCGTGTACCATGGCTGCAGTGTGTACCATCTACAAGATGCACTGCAGCAACTCGCCAAGGCTTCTTCGACAGCACCTCCCAAACCCGCGACCTCTTCCACCTAGAAGGACAAGGGCGGCAGGTGCATGGGAACACCACCACCTCCAAGTCCCCCTTCAAGTCACACACCATCCTGACTTGGAAGTATATCACAGTTCCTTCATCGTCGCTGGGTTAAAATCCTGGAACTCCCTCCCTAACAGCACTGTGGGAGTACCTTCACCACACGGACTGCTGCAGTTCAAGAAGGAGGCTCACCACCACCTTCTCAAGGGCAACTAGGAATGGGCAATAAATGCTGGCCTTGCCAGCGACGACAACATCCCATGAAACATTAGAGTTATTGGTTTCTCACTACAGAATTATAGCACAGGAAATCAGAACAATTCTGCATTACATGGCTTTGCAAAGCAGAAGAATCCCAGCAGTGCATACCCTACACAGAAGCAACTGTACATTTTGAAACAGTATGGTTAACCTTGTTTAAAGTGGAATTACATTTTTTCACTTAACCAATGTTACACTCCACATGTATTGTCTTGCCCTAATCATGGGCAGATTTAATGATTAACTATCTTCTGTCTGGCCCTTCAGTCAATCTTCCAGTCCACTCACTACACCCACCCCATTAACACAAATATACTTGCTCCATATTTTGATTTTGTATCAAGCACGGGTCTGTTCATACAGTTTGCCCCATATCCAATGTGCATGTGGATCAGTCTAATATGGCACTTCACCAATACTATGATATAATTATGGCATCCTTAGTCCACTGTGAAATGTTTCAGGAGATAATTACCACTTTTCAGCTTTCAGTATTCAACTGAAGCTGGACCAAATGTAAAGCAAAGTTAGAAACAGTCGCCTGCCATATTTGGCTGGTTTAGCTACCTTAGCAGTTATACCTAGCGAGTACGTAAGCTTCTTTTCTACTAACCTTCCTTTGGTGGTGGTACTTCTTCTTCAGCCTTTTCCGGTTCAGGGATCGGAGGTGCATCAGGAGGTGCTGGCTTATTCTTAACTATATCAATCAGTTTGGCAAGCTGTTCGTGTGACTGATGAAAAAAGAAGTGATTTATAGTTTCATCATATTACTGAATTGTCTCAATCTAACAAAGGGATATCAAGATATTCATTTGCAGGACTGCTCATAGTTTTTAAGCCAACAGGAAAAAACTGTTGAGACAGATATGCAAACACAAAACTATTCCTACAAGTGCCCGCTGTAAGACCTTGTCATTGGAACATTTCAAATCATGACCATCGGTGGAGTCCCTCACCCAGAATACTCTGGTGAAGCTTCTGTCCATAAGACAACATGCAATGGACACAGGCCTTTCTATTAGGTACCTCTAGCACAAAACCTACTGCCTTTCGTGCTGCCAATCTCCCCCATCTATTTTTATCCTATTCAATTTCTCTATCCCCTCCTCCTTTACTGTGACATTGGCAGCATCCTCTTAATAAGCACTAGACTACCGTACCCACTACAAGTCCTGTCTCCCGCCGATCTTCTGACCTGAAGGCAAATATCAGAGCAATATGGATAGTAAATTCTTCCAGGTATTGGAGATCCACATAACATCTCCTTATCCTGCTGGATCAAGAATCTCGTGTCTGAAAAATCACTGAAAAGTTATCCACGGCGTTTTAGCTGATTTTTGCAAAAGTAAGCCCAACTCCCGCAAAAATGTAGACAACAGAATGCAGATAATCCAAGGGTCCACAGGGTTGGAGTTTGTGGAACCAGTTTCATTTGTTTTTCACAAAAAAAATATTAAATCAGCAGTGGATTTCACAGTGGACTCCTGTGATCCAACCGTGGTTTGAACTGCACCGACACTGGCTTTTATTGCACCGCCAGTTATAGAATAAACAGGACGGCAACATAAAAAGGAGTGAGAGAGAGTTTTGTACAAGCATATTTCCATTCATAGATACTGTATCACTCTCAGGCCAGTTACTTTTTGATGTTAGGAGAACCCAGGTGTGGAAGCATTATTTCTCTCTTAATACTAGGATTCAAAAGTTTGTAAAGAACCCAATTGATCCAACAGGCTGGAGTTATACTACACCCAGTGTGGAATCAAACAGTTTGAGACTTCCTGTTTGAGGTGGTCTCATTCCTCCCTAGTTTAACTCTGCTTGGGACCAATGTTCCCTCCAAGCAGCGTGCATGCACGGCCGCTGCAGTAATCTGTAAGGTACCACGCGGGCCGCTCACAAGCTTTTCCATTTGAAATACCGCGGAGTGCGCAGAAATTTAAAGGGACCGTGCACTGAAATAAACAGGCCGCACACAACAAAGACAATTTAGATGGAACATTTCTTGGGACTCACATTATCCCCAAGTTACACTATCGCTTTTGCATCAATCAGCATCCATAACTGCTTCGCATCTCTGTGAAAGCAGTTACATAATGACATTAATAAACGAGATTTTTAACTACATTTTATATACTACTACTTATTCTTACTCAAATATAAAACAGAAAATGCTGGAAATACTCAGCAGCATCTGTAGAGAGAGAGAGAGAGAGAGAGAGAGAAATAGAGAAACTCCACAGATGCTGCCTGGTCTGCTGAGCAGTTCCAGCATTTTTCTGTTTTGGATTTCAGATTTCCAGCATCCGCAGCATTTTGCCTTACTTATTCTTGCTCAATGGGACTGTTGAACCAGGAAGGGCACAGCCAAATTAATTTCAAACATTTCAGGTTTGTCAGAACAGGTTGAAGCAGTCGATTCAATAGAATGGATATCTGTTCTATTTGCTGACATTGGGAGATGCGAGAAAGCTTGTGTCTTTCTATACACCATGAATCATTCGCAAATGACAATACCTGGGAAAATGGCCTCCCTTTTACAGCAACGTTGGAAATTCTGGGCAATGAAAATCTAGTAAATGGACTATAAATATAAGACAAGGTTTTTGTGACAGGCTTATTAATCTGCAATGGTGAAGTGCAACCAGTTTGTACAGAAATCTGAGCCACCTTTTAATTGCTGCAGTACTCACAGCTTTCATTTTCTTCCCATCTCTAAAACTAGTTACGCCAGCACAATTCAGCTGACCTTTTTTCGCTAACACTAACTGTTTCTGTCCTTGAGCTTTTACTAAACTGATAAAAAAAAAAGGCAGTTATGCGGAAGCTCGAGGAGACTTTATGGAAAAATCATATTCATTTACTGCATTATCATATGGCTATATATAAAACCAATATTACCTACCAAATTCGCAAAATCATCATGTCCTCCAATATGGATGTTGTTAAAGTAGACTTGTGGTACAGTAAGACGCCCAGTGAGTTCTACAATCTGCTGGTGTATTACAGGATTATTCCTTACATTAACTTCAACAAATGGGAGACCCATATTAGTCAGACGAGCCTTTATACGAAGACAATGAAGACATCCCGTAATGGTGTAAACCGTAATTCTGCCTACTAATTGCTGCAGGATCACTGTCTCTTCCGGCTCCATTTTAGATTTGCAGGACGGAAGAATACGTTGCCAATCTGCATTTGGTTTTTTCCCCCTGTTGCTGGACTTGTTTCACTGTTGCCTTGCGTAGAAGTTCATAAACTATGGTGTGTCAAGACTGCTTCATTCCCTGGAGTCCTTCCTCCACCCGTGTCGGCCACGGAATTCTCAATTCCTGAAAGCACCAATGGATACAAATGAATTCAGGGAACAGGAAAAGAAAGATAATATTTGCATTTATAGGGTGTTGTTCATACCCTCAGGACATTCCAAAGCACTTCACAACCAATAATTTACTTTTGAAGCTTGATCACTTATCTAGGGAGTAACATTTTTATCCTGGTACACTCGAGCACAGATGACTAAAGAATGTTCACTCCCCAAACTCCCAGTTCTTTTTGCTGTAAACACTGTTCATATTAATTCGAGCACAAAAAAAATAAAGCTGTTCCCAAGTTTACAAAATATAAATATCACGCTCCAAAAAACCAGAAAAGGTGGATTGTAAGCAATGTAAACGAGGGATAAATAAAAGTTTGGATTTTATAAAACTGGTTTCTACTTCTGTGTCACTATGGTCATTCTGTAAATATTATGCTTGGAATGTTTTCAGTACTTCAGAGAAGTGTGCTTAATGATTATATGAACACGTTATTGTGGAATAGAAAGGAGAGCAGAGCATTTGCTCTTTGATAACCATGGACTCAAGTGTTAAATAAATGTAAAAGAAGCAGGCAAGCAGAATTTGACTAGAGAATCAACTACAAAAAGGTACGCTACTGTAAATGAATTGACAAATGTTAGATCTTGAGATCAAATCTTACTAAAAAGGGTCTCCACATTAAAAAAAAGGGCTGGACACGTTTTATAGTACGGAGCCCAGAACTGCACACAGTAATCAAAGCGTGGTCTAACCAAGGTTCTATATAAATTTAATATTACCTCCCTGGGTTTGTATTCTATTGCTCTAGAAATGAACACTAGTACTTCGTTTGTACTCTTTATGGCCTTATCAACTTGTGTTGCTACTTTTATCAATTTATGTATCTGTATTCCTAGATCATAAGAAATAGGAGCAGGAGTAGGCCATACAGCCCTTCGAGCCTGCTCCGCCATTCAATAAGATCATGGCTGATCATCGACCTCAACTCCACTTTCCCGCCCGATCTCCATATCCCTTGATTCCCCATGAGTCCAAAAATCTATCTAGCTCAGCCTTGAATATACTCAAAGACTCAGCAACCACAGCCCTCTGGGGCAGAGAATTCCAAAGATTCACAACCCTCTGAGTGAAGAAATTCCTCCTCATCTCAGTCTTAAATGGCCTACCCCTTATCCGGAGACTATGCCCCCTAGTTCTAGACACTCCAGCCAGGGGAAACAACCTCTCAGCATCTACCCTGTCAATCCCCTTCAGAATCTTGTATGTTTCAATGAGATCACCTCTCATTCTTCTAAACTCCAGAGTATAGGCCCACTCTACAGAATCTCTCATCATAGGACAGCCCTCTCATCCCAGGAATCAATCTAGTGAACCTGCGTTGCACCGCCTCCAAGGCAAGTATATCCTTCCTTAGATAAGGAGACCAAAACTGTGCACAGTATTCCAGGTGTGGTCTCACCAAGGCCCTGTACAATTGTAGCAAGACTTCCTTACTCTTATACTCCAACCCCCTTGCAATAAAGGCCAACATGCCATTTACCTTCCTTATTGCTTGCTGTACCTGCATGCTAGCTTTCTGTGTTTCTTGCACGAGGACACCCAAATCTCTCTGAACACCAACATTTGAAAGTTTCTCACCATTTAAAAAATATTCTGTTTTTCTATTCTTCCTACCAAAGTGAATAACTTCACATTTCCCTACATTATACTCCATCTGCCACCTTACTGCCCACTCACTTAGTCTATCTATATCCCTTTGCAGACTTTTTGTGTTCTCCTCACAGCTTACTGTCCCACCTAGCTTTGTATTGTCAGCAAACTTGGATACATTACACTCGGTCCCTTCATCTAGGTCATTAATACAGATTGTAAATAGCTGAGGCCCCAACACTGATCCTTGTGACACCCCACTAGTTACAGCCTGCCAACCTGAAAAAGATCCGTTTATCCCTACTCTCTGTTTTTTGTCCGTTAACCAATCCTCTATCCATGCTACTATATTACCCCCAACCCCATGAGCCCTAATCTTGTGTAATAACCTTTTATGTGGCACCTTATCGAATGCCTTTTGGAAATCCAAATATACTACATCCACTGGTTCCCCTTTATCTACCCTGCTAGTTACATCCTCAAAACACTAATAAATTTGTCAAACATGATTTCCCTTTCATTAAACCATGTTGACTCTGCCTAATCATGTTATGATTTTCTAAGTGCCCTGATACCACTTCCTTAACAATGGATTCCAGCATTTTCCCGATGACTGATGTCAGGTTAATTGGCCTGTAGTTCCCTGTTTTCTCTCTCCCTCCTTTCTTAATAGCGGTGTTACATTTGCGACCTTCCAATCCGCTGGCATGTTCTAGAATCTAGGGAATTTTGGAAGATGAAAATCAATGCATCCACTATCTCTTCAGCCACCTCTTTTAGAACCCTAGGATGTAGGCCATCAGGTCATGGGGATTTGTCGGCTTTTAGTCCCATTAGTTTCTCTAGTACTTTTTCTCTACTTATATTAATTACGTTACGTTCCTCACTCTTATTTGACCCCTGGTTCCCCACCATCTTTGGTATGCTTTTGAGTCTTCTACTGTGAAGACAGATACAAAATATTTGTTTAACGTTTCTGCCATTTCCTTATTCCCAATAATAATTTCTCCTCGATTTGTTCCTCTACCCCATTTAGTTTATTGTCTTCCTCCTACCAAAATGAACCACCTCACTCCCAGAACGGATCCCTGCAGGACACCACGTCCCACTATCTGCCAGTCCGAGAAACTTCCCTTAACTCCGGCCCTCTATTTTCTGTTTTGTAGCCATCTTTCAATCCATTCTGCTACCTGGCCCCGGACTCCTTTGTCAGGAGTCGCTTATGTGGCATCTTATCGAAGGCCTTCTGAAAGTCCATATACACCACATCCACTGTATTGTCCATATCCACTCTGTTACTTCTTGAAAGAATTCGATAAGGTTGGTTAAACATGATTTTCCTTTTAGAAATCCATGCTGACTATTTTTAATTTTTTTATATATATATTCTCTGTCTCTAGATTTTTTTTGATCTTTTAACAAGATTCTCACATTGTTCCTACCATTGACGTTAAGCTAACTGGTCTAGAGTTCCCTGGGTTAGTCATAGATAGGAATTGCATTTGCTGTTAGTCCGTCCTCTGGCGTTATTCCTTTATTTAAATTGATTTAGTTTCTAGTTTCTTTGGGAATCTGCGGGTGCAATCCACCTGGACCTGGGATCCTGTCTGCCTTAAGTGTGGCTAGTTTGTCCAGTATCTCCTTTCTTTCTATCCTACCTGTTGTAATATCTCTCTTGCAATTGCCTGTTTCTTAGTCTTTTCAGTGAAGGCTGATGAAAAGTATCTGTTCAGTATCCCCACCATTTCAGTATCAACTCCTGTGAGTTTATCTTGCTCTTTCTTTAGTGATCATATCATATCCCTACCTTAATTCTCCTTGTGTTACTTATCTGCCTATAGAATACTTCACTATTTCTTTTTATATTCTTTGATATTTTCACTTTATATTTCCTCTTTGCCTTCCTAACTGTCTATTTTGACTCGCTTTCCTAAGCTCATTATATTCCCTTTTGTCATTTTCTTTATTGTAGATGTACATTGCATATACCTTTTTCTTTAGATTTGATTTTATCCTCACCTTTAATTATCTATGCCATCTCACTCTTGGCGAGTTTGTTATTTTTTAGTGAAATATATTTCCTCAACTCTATTGATCTCTTGTTTAAATATTGCCTGCTGTTCTTCTACCTCTGTCAATATTTTTTTCCCGTTTATCTTCCTTGGCTCTATCATCATTCCCACACAGTTGGCTTTTTTCCAATCTATTACTTTGGTCTTTGTACTATCTCTTCTTAGGCAGAAGAGACTATCTCTTCTTATAGCTCAATTATCTTAAACATTATTATTATATTGTGAGCACCACTCACTAGATGTTCTCCCATGCTTACTCCTCATATCTGCTCTGGTTCATTTCCCATTACTCAGTCTAGTAGTGCTTCCATATTGGCTCCAAAAGGTGTCTTGCACACAGTTAAAAACTCCACCCCCTTCTCCACTTTCCCTCCCTCTCAGTTTAATTGAAATCCCGCATGATTCTGATTCTGTGCTTTATTACTCATTTCATAGATTTGCATAAATATTTCTCCCTTCAGTTCCTTCCCACTATTTGGCGGTCTGTTGTATACCCTCAAGCATGACTAATGCCCTCCTCTCCTTTACCTCAATCCATAAGGATTCTGTTTCTATCTCTTTGTCCTTTCTTGCTACTGCCATTATGTTATTTCTGATTAACAGGGCTACCCCACCATCCTTTCTTCCTTCTCTGTCATTTCTAAATACATTATAGCCTGCAATATTTAACTGCCAATCCTTTCCTGTCTGCAGCCATGTTTACATTACATCTATTTCCTCACTTATTTTGTTGTTGCTGTTCTGTACATTGCTTTCGAGGCAATTTAATATGCTCCTGTTTCATTCGCTCTACTTTATTTTTATAGTATTATATTATGACTTCTTATAACCTTTTCTGTCCCCTGAATATTTGTTATATGCATCTCTTTTTGTACTCTGACCTTAGCTCTCATCCCTTCTTTTCCTTAGATTATTGTATCCACTCGAACCGAATGCAATGGCTTATGATCAAGTAGTCTCTTTAAACCACAAGTATATGTTGAAATATTATTAGATCTATACATATAGTTTATTTTGTACTTTTATAAACACACAAGGTGCTCTCGCACCTCCCATATGGAGGTTGTTTCACGTCCAAGCAGAACATTCTGCAACACCATCACAAACATCATTTTGCAGGCATTAATTAGTAATTCTGAGTAAAAGCAAGTAGTGCCATTATAACCAAGTTTGGATAATTTGTCATGCCGCTAATTAAAATTTGTAGCTCTTGAGATTTTAACACTGCGTAACTATTCGTATATGTGACCTTCCAATGCGTCAACACATAACCCACTTTAATTCCTATTCAAATTGTCCATTTTAAAATCTATTTATAGTGCCAGCAGATTACACAACTCGAGATTCAGGCTAGCATGGAACTAATTAATGGAGCATATTTTTCAATAGCTCCAGTAACTCAGTGGAACAGACCAATCATGACCCATGCAACAAAAAAAAAACACAAATTAGACTTATGCAAATATATAGTCAGCACTTTTTCTCCCACAAATTTTCCCCTTCTCTTCCTGAAGACACTGACTTATGTAAGGAACAGTTACAGTTCAAGAGGCACCAGCAGCCCAAGTTAGTGTAGGAAAAGTTGCATTTAAAATGGTGTTTTGAACAACCTGCTGCACTCTTAGAAACAGAATGATGAATTCTAAGCATTCTAAGAAGTGCAGACAGTGTTCTTAGAACAAAGGACTCATACAATGGCTCGGGGAACCAGAAGATCGAGCTTGCCGAGGTCACTGGTCTAGCGATAACATATAGATTATGCTGTCTGGACAAGATACCCAAAACTGGGAGGGACTTATCTCGTGTTATAAGCTTTTGTAATTACTAAGGCCGGCAAAGTAAAAGGAATAACTAGCTAACGAACAGGCTTAGCTTTTGTCTTGTATGTAAATTTGCTCCTTACGCGTCTTTGGCATGTGTCTGTTTCTAAGTAACTGACACTGAATAGATGTACCCTTGCCATAAAATGAGTCAACTTGTTTGGTCAGACATTGAAATAGGTGGATAAAGGAGTCTTTGTGAAATTAAGTTTATATAAGATTGGGTCTTTCACACTCGAATCAGAAGTCATAGGAAGGTTGAAGGAAATAGGAAGGTCTGGAGAAATCTGGGAAGAGTCCAGAAATGGTTATAACAACAACAACAACTTGCATTTATATAGCGCCTTTAGCGTAGTAAAACGTCCCAAGGCGCTTCACAGGAGCGTTATCAAACATAATTTGAATAAAGCAAGTCTTCTAAGCTGAAATGTGTTAAGAGTAAAACAAATGAAGAAATATAGCCAGACATAGTCAAGCAAGTTAAGTTGCAAATAAAAACAGAAAATGCTGGAAATACTCCTCAGATAAGGCAGTGTCTGACGAAAGGTCATCGACCTGAAACGTTAACTCTGTTTCTCTCTCCACAGATGCTGCCTGACCTGCTGAGTATTTCCAGCATTTTCTGTTTTTATTTCAGATTTCCAGCATCCGTAGTATTTTGCTTTTGTATTAGAAGTTAAGTTGCAAGTCGTTTGAGAACAGTGGGACACGAGTCAGCATAGCTAAGTGTAAGGTGCCTACATCAGTAGCATAGTAAGTATAAGGTTAAATCTACCAGGAAGAGAAGCAGACAACACAAGAATGAAGAAATATCACAGCTACGTATGGAGATTGAACTCTCAGACATCTCTACCGACAAACATCAGTGACCAGAGGGAGCCACATCAAGGCTGTAGGAATAGACTTCAAACATATCTGAATTGACTTGTTGCCCAAACTGTCAACCTGTCTGCCATGTAAGTTGTACCTTGCCAATCTAAATGATCTCATACACTAAATGTAACCCTGTAGAGCCCAGCTGACAGAGTTGCTGAAATACTCTAGCTATGTTTGAGCCTGTAACGATTGAACAGTTAGTTAATATTGGCACAAATATTTCATGTACATCTGTGGTGGTATTAATCACATTGTCATATATGTGTAAATAAATTGATGTTAGTTTGCGTATATCTGATGATCCTGACAAGCGATTTAGCAAATTTACTTGATGTGCAGTGTTCCTGTTGTGATGAGTTTGGTAACTGCAAACAACAACATGACCTGGACAAGATGGTTCAAACAAGCTACACTTTAGGGATCAATAAACCTTAGACATAGGGGGTACATTTCCAACCCTAATTTCTGGTGCGAACTTGAAGCAAAGGGTTGAGAGATTCATCTGACACTGTTTGACAAATACAAGGTTTACAGATTTACTGACCGTTATTCTAACGTCACCTTTCACACTAACTGATTTCCCAAGGTGTTGCACACATTACGCTTTCTGTAACTGTCTCCCTGCTCGCCTTCCACTGCCTAATTCTTTCTGTTGTTTCTCTTCCAATCTTTCTTCCTTCTCTCCCTGACTTTCGCACACCTTCTTGTCGACTTTGCCTAGTCTATTTTACCACACTCTCCATTTCACATTACTCAAATGAGAGTGCGATTTCTGTCGCAGACAAAATAAATTGTGAGTAGTTATGCCAATAAAAGGGAACCATATGCACATATATAGTCCTTCTGTTTTGGTTTACATAACCAATTTCTAATATACCTTGTCCTCAGCAGGAACTACACTCCCTACATCAGTAGCAGAAAATGCAAAAGTTAATTTTTAAAAATCGAAATGAAAACATTCACAATACACCTAAATATACTCACATTGAAACATTCAATATCGCGATCATTCAAATCATGATAGGGGGATAGTCAATACTGAGGAGGACTGCAACAAGTTACAGGAGGACATTAATAAACTTGCAGAATGGGCATATAATTGGCAAATGAAGTTCAACAGAGATAAATGTGAGGTATTACATTTTGGTAGGAAGAATAGGGAGGTTGTGGTGGATCGCCACCTAAACGGGCATTATCCACTTTTCCGTCCGTGGACAATATATTGGGCACCTTGCCTTTAAGGCACCTTACCTTTAAGGCAGGAGTGGGCGGGGCCTCAGGTTTTTTCCAGAGAATTCTGGGAGCAGTCTGTTCAGCCATTTTGTACCATGCAGTTGTATTAAAAAGTCTCTCATTTTCCACACCTGGATTCAGTCTTAATTCGTGTTTCGCGGCAGCCTCAACATTGGTGACCCCGACGCTCAGAACGTATTCCGAGCACTGCAATGGCGGACACGAACGCAGTTTCCATGAAACTGCCGGAGTTGTGGGAAAACCAGCCCGAAGCCTGGTTTCTCCAAGCTGAATCTCGCTTCCGGCTGCGAAACATCACCACAGATGGGACGCAGTACTACTACCTCGTCACATCACTCGGTAGCGCCACAGTTTCGAAGGTTTGGACAGCGCTGCAGAACCCACCAGAAGAAGGCAAGTATGCACATCTCAAGGCAGCGCTCCTTAAAAAATTTACGGCCTCGGCATATCAGCGAAACTGCCACCTCCTCGACCTTCCAGGCCTCGGTGATGCCTCACCGTAAGACCTCCTCTCCCACATCCTCTCCCTCACCAACGAGAGCCCACCCGGATCCCTCTTCCGCACGCTGTTCATCTGCCAGCTACCTCTCAGCATCCGCCCAGCGATCGTGGCGTCCGGCCTCACGGACCTGGAAGCCCTGGCCGATGAGGCCGACAAGCTGCTGTCCGCTCACTCCAGCCGCGACGTCACTCCGGACCTGGCAGCCAATGCCTGGGCGCTCCGCTCACCGGCCACCATGCGGCCACAAGGGCCGTCCACCAAGCCCACGGGGCCTTCGCGCCCCACTAACCTGGGCCACTGTTACTACCACGCACGGTTCGGCGCCAGGGCACAACGGTGCACACCTCCCTGCTCTTTCAAGTCCGCCCCCGTACCAGCCCCCGCGATGGCCGTCGGCCACGCGGGCTCCCTGCCGTTCGTCACGGATGACAAAACCGGCCGCTGGTTCCTGTGCGACACTGGGGCTCAGCACAGCATCATCCCGGCCTCCTCCCTCGACATCCAAAAGGGCGAACGAGGACCGGCGCTGGCTGCTGCTAACGGCTCGGAAATCCGGACGTATGGCACCCGGACAGTCACCCTCGACCTCGCTGGTCGCCGCTACTGATGGGAGTTCATCACTGCCAAGGTGCTCTTCCCTCTCATCGGCGCAGATTTCCAGTGCGCCCACGGCCTACTGGTAGACATCCCCCGTCACCGCCTCGTGGACATGAACACCATGTCCCCCATCCTGGGTGCCATGGCCCCCCGTCAACCCGCCGACATGGCGTCACAGTGCCACGCCCGGGCCACGGATGACTACTCGGCACTCCTGGCCGAATTCCCGGCCCTTACCAATCCGACCTTCTCCGCGGAGGCCGCCAAACACGGGGTGGAACACTTCATCCCCACCACAGGCCCCCCAGTGTATGCCCACGCCCGCAGGCTGGACCCGACCAAACTGGAGATCGCGCGGACCGAGTTTGCCACCATGGAACAGCTCGGCATCATCCGCCGCTCCAACAGTCCCTGGGCCTCCCCACTCCACATCGCCCCCAAACCAGATGGAGGTTGGCGCCCCTGCGGGGATTACCGCCGCCTCAACGACGCCACCACCCCTGATCGGTACCCCATGCCGCACATTCAGGACTTCTCGGCTAGACTGGCCGGCCGCTCAGTCTTTTCCAAGGTCGACCTGGTGCGCGGCTACCACCAAGTCCCCGTCCACCTCGCGGACGTCCCCAAGACGGCCGTAATCACCCCCTTCGGCCTGTTCGAGTTCCTGCGGATGCCCTTCGGCCTCAAAAACGCGGCCCAGGCATTCCAACGGCTCATGGACTCGGTCCTTCGGGACCTGAAGTTCCTGTTCGTCTACCTGGACGACATCCTGGTAGCCAGTTCCTCCAAGCAGGAACACCTCGAACACCTTCGCATCCTGTTCGGGCGCCTCAGCGACCACGGGCTCATCCTCAGCCCAGCCATATGCCAGTTCGGCCTGGACAAGATCGACTTCCTCGGCCACCACTTCACCCATGCTGGGGCCATTCCCCTGCCCACCAAGGTGCAGGCCGTCCAACAATTTCCCAATCCCCACCACCATCAAAGGCCTCCAGGAGTTCCTCGGGATGGTGAATTTCTATAACCGCTTCATCCCCAAAGCGGCGTCCCTCATGAGGCCCCTGTATGAAGCCCTCCGGGGCAGGAGCGGCAAGATGGCGGTTGAATGGACGGCAGACGCGTCCGCCGCCTTCAACTCCACCAAGACCGCGCTCGCCAACACCACCCTGCTCGCGCACCCACGGCCCAATGCCAGGGTAGCGCTCACCACGGACGCCTCTGACCACGCGGTCGGCGCCGTGTATGAGCAGTGGGTCGACGGCGCCTGGCAACCACTTGCCTTCTTCAGCCGCCAACTACGCCCCCCGGAGGTCAAGTACAGCACCTTCGACCGCGAGCTCCTCGCGCTGTTCCTGGCGGTCCGCCATTTTCGGTTTTTGCTTGAGGGCCACCCCTTCACTGCGTTTGTCGCCCACAAGCCCGACATTCGCAATGGCAAAGACAACCGACCCCTGGTCCGCCAGGCAGCAGCGCCAGCTCGCGGCAGTGTCCGAGTTCACCACGGACATCCAACACGTCTCCGGCCTAGACAATGTGGTAGCCGACTGCCTCTCCTGCCCCGCCATCCATGCCGCACACCTGGCAGTCGACTACGCTCAACTCGCAGCAGACCAGATCACCGACCCTGATCTGCTCTCCGCACCTACCAACCTACCAGGGCTACGCCTGGCCGACGTCACCTGTGGCCCGACCGCAGTCACGGTCAAGTGTGACATATCCCTATGTCAACCTCGGCCCGTCGTCCCAGCGTCCTGGCGCCGCCGGGTATTCGACATTCTCCACAACCTCTCCCACCCCGGCGCCCGCGCATCCATCAAATTGGTAGCCAACCGCTTCATCTGGCGCAGCCTTCGCAAGGATGTGCGTACTTGGGCCAACTCCTGCCTAGCCTGCCAACGGGCCAAGGTACAGCAACACACGAAAGCACCCCTCGAGGAGTTTACCGTCCCGTCACGGAAATTCGGCCACATCCACGTGGACATCGTCGGGCCCCTGCCGCCGTCGCAAGGCCACACGCACTTGCTGACGATCAGTGACCGCACCACACGCTGGCCTGAGGCAATTCCACTGACCTCTACCACCACCGCCGACATCGCCAGAGCCTTCGTCAGCACCTGGGTCGCACGGTTCGGCGTCCCCTCCGACATGACGTCGGACAGAGGTCCACAATTTACCTCTGAACTCTGGACCGCCGTCGCACGCAATCTCGGGTGACCATTCACCGCACCACAGCGTACCATCCTCGAGCCAACGGACTGTGTGAGCGGTTCCACAGATCCTTGAAGGCATCTCTTCGAGCCAGCCTCCAGGACGGCGCCTGGACCGACCGACTTCCGTGGGTCCTCCTCGGCCTGCGCACCGCGGTTAAAGAAGACCTCCACGCATCGGCAGCAGAGCTCGTGTACGGTCAGTCGCTGCGCGTACCCGGCGAGTTCCTGCCCACCGCCACGACACCCTGGTCAGCCGACTAGCAACGCCACGACTTCGCCTCACCGGCACTGCAGTTCGCCCCGGTGCCCACTGCCCGACACGGCGAATCCACCTCACACGTCCCACTAAGCCTGCACCAGGCACGGTTTGTTTTCGTCCGGCACGACGCCCACCGCGGACTCCTTCAACCCCCGTACGACGGCCCCTACAAGGTGCTACAGGCTGGGGACAAATTTTTCACCCTGCAAGTGGGCGACAGGACCGAAAAAGTGTCGGTTGACCGACTCAAGCCAGCACACTCGGAGCCCGGTGAGCAGGTCCCTGTAGCTCGTCCACCTCCACGTGGCCGACCTGCCCTCAAGCCGGTTCACCCGGCTGCTCCACGCCCGGCCATTCCACGTCCACCGGCGTCCTACAAGAGCCGCTCCGGCCGGCCCATCAGACCGCCACACCGTCTCGTCCACACCTCCTAAGCGGATTCTGGGGGGAGCTGTGTGGCGGATCGCCACCTAAACGGGCATTATCCACTTTTCCGTCCGTGGACAAATATTGAGCACCTTGCCTTTAAGGCACCTTACCTTTAAGGCAGGAGTGGGCGGGGCCTCAGGATTTTTCCAGAGAATTCTGGGAGCAGTCTGTTCAGCCATTTTGTACCATGCAGTTGTATTAAAAAGTCTCTCATTTTCCACACATGGATTCAGTCTTAATTCGTGTTTCGCGGCAGCCTCAACAAGGTCACTTATCACTTGGAGGGTGCGAGTCTAGGTGGGGTAGAGGAACAAAGGGATCTTGGAGTACAAATACACAAATCACTAAAAGTTGCAACGCAGGTTAGCAAGGCCATAAAAAAAGCAAAGGATATAGAGGCACTGGAGAGGGTGCAGAGAAGATTTACAAGGATGAAACCAGAAATGCACTAGGGTTTATTTCTAGAGGGATAGAATTGAAAAGTAGGGAGTTATGCTAAAGTTGTGTCAGCTGTGGCTCAGTGGGTGGCACACTTGCCTCGGAGTCAGAAGGTTGTGGGTTCAAGTCCCACTCCAGGGGCTTGAGCACATAAAAGCTAGGTTGACACTCCAGCGCAGTGCTGAGGGAGTGCTGTACTGTCGGAGGTGCCATCTTTCAGATGAGACGTTAAACCGAGGCCCCGTCTGCTCTCTCAGGTGGATGTAAAAGATCCCATGGCACCATTTCGAGAAGAGTAGGGGAGTTATCCCCGGTATCTTGGCCAATATTTTATCCCTCAACCAACATAACAAAAACAGATTATCTGGTCATTATCACACTGCTTTTGTGGGAGCTTGCTGTGCACAAATTGGCTGCCGCATTTCCCACATTACAGCAGTGACTACACTTCAAAAAGTACTTCATTGGCTGTAAAGCGCTTTGAGACATCTGGTGGTCGTGAAAGGCGCTATATAAATGTAAGTCTTTTCTTTCTTTAAACCTGTATCGAACCTTGGTTAGACCACACTTGGAGCACTGCGTACAGTTCTGGTCGCCATATTATAAAAAGGATATAGAGGCACTGGAGAGAGTGCAGAGAAGATTTACAAGGATGATACCAGAAATGCGAGGGTATACATATCAGGAAAGGATGAACAGGCTGGGTCTCTTTTCTCTTGAAGAAAGGCTGAGGGGTGACCTAATAGAGGTCTTTAAAATTATGAAAAATTTTGATAGAGTGGATACAGAGAGAATGGATACAGAGAGAATGTTTCCACTTGTGGGGAAGAGCAAAACTAGAGGCCATCAATATAAGATAGTCACCAAGAAATCCAATAGGGAATTCAGAAGAAACTTCTTTACCCAAAGAGTGGTGAGAATGTGGAACTTGCTACCACAGGGAGTGGTTGAAGCGAATAGTATAGATGCATTTAAGGGGAGGCTAGACAAGCATATGAGGGAGAAGGGACTAGAGGGTTATGCTGATAGATTTAGATGAGGAAAGACGGGAGGAGGCTCGTGTGGAGCATAAATGCCGGCATGGACTGGTTGGGCCGATTGGCCTGTTTCTGTGCTGTATATCCTATGTAATCCTATGTATGATGAAGGGATTAACCTCACTTAGATAAAGTACTGTTTCAAATACTTCACAAATTCTTGGATTTATTTTTCACATTTATGAGGAAAAATTAATGGGCCGGAATCTGTGGTGGGTAGTAACGGTGAACTAACAGCGTTTGCCATTATTGCCCCTTTGAAACTGACCGCAACTTCAGGATGTAGTGTACGTGCAACTAAACGCGGAAATCCAAAAGTTGCGGTCAGTCACTCACTGCTCCGACGTGCACCCCCACCCCCCATAGCCAGCAATCAGTGAAACTGACGAAAACGTGGGCTTTTGCACGGTAATATCGCTGTTAAATACCCCATTAAATGTTAGGCCTTGTTGGCAATGTTTCCTTTAAGCCGTGCGGTGCTCTGCAGGTCCCGCGCAGCCGGTGAGCTGGCTTTTACATAGAAAAACCGCGCATGCGCGACTTTTGAATGGCCCGCACTACCCGTAAAGGGGCCGCACGGGCAAAAGAAAAATTACAGGGAACATTGCTTGTTGGATTAGGAGTAACTGGGGTTTTAACAGCGTATTGACCGGTAAACAAACATTATAGCCCTGAAAAATGAATTTTAATTTTGTGGACTGTCAAATTTCTCCATTATGATAAAAATTACAATTTTTAAGAAACTTTAAAAATATATATTTTCTTTAAAAAAAGTTTGTCCATGATATTTCAGGTTCTACCTTCTCCCCATGTGGGAGTCCCAAACTTTGTTTTGCGCTCTGTAACATTTTTAAAAGTCAGGATAGAAGCAGGTTCTCATTTCCTGTTTCACTGTCTGTGAGAATTCTGCAATGTGATTGGCTGCTTAGACCGCTTGTTGACGTCACAGCAGATCGCATTCGGGAATCCCCACTATACTGCAGAGAAATCACTTACGCGTCGAAGACGGCAAATTTCCTGCCACAGAGATTGCGAGATCTCTGTGGGCAGCTTTCTTCGGGGCCAGCAGCGAACACCTTTGCTTCGCCGCTGACCGCAAATTCCCGGCCCATTTGCTCATAGTCAAAATATGTCACCAAAGTAGCCAAGCTGCTGTTGTTGCATGATGGAAACAATATCTCCCTACATAACAAAACTCACTGCACTTCATAAAGTACTTAATTGTGTGACATGCTTTGCGATATTTCCATAACATAATAAAGCATTATATAAATGCAAATACTTTTCTAATCTGCTGAAATCTCCCAGTTTGGAAACAAACTTGAGCAGTATAATAGTCCCCAAAACATTGGCATATTTATTAAACCTTTAAGCTGAGGAAATATGTGCCCTCCCCATACCATAATGATTCACATACCATCTAATCGTCAATCAAAACTGCCACAGCACAGAGGCCATCCCACTCTTGCACATGCTTCTCAGGAACAGTTTTTAAAGCAGGGCCAGTTCAACGAAGTCACAAAGAACCTTCAGTGACCTCAAACCAGTTATTAATGTCACCTCATAATTTTGGAATGTGAACAAAATAGTTGTAACCCCTTGAGGACTGCAGTACAGCACCAATTATTTCAGATGCAGTAAATGCAATAATCATCAAAATGAAGCTCAAATGATAAATAATAAAATCAACAAACTGCAAAGGCTAGAAATATGAAACAAAAAAAAAACTACTAGAAACACATAGCAGGTCAGTAAGTATCCTTAGCGAAAACAGCAGGGGCGATGTGTCGGGAGACCGTCCTGGTGAGGGGTGGAAGTATTGAGTGACTGTGAATGACCACTGGAACTCCCTCTCTCATTCCTACCCTGACCTTTCAGTCTTTGGTCTTCAACACTCTTCCAATGAAGCTCATCGAAAGCTTCAGGAACAGGACTTTTCTTTCTACTGGGCATTATGCAGCCCTCCAGTCTGAACACTTACTTTAGTAGTTTAGACTTTAGCTATATCCTCCATTTTCTTTACAATAAAGGGGTGCTGGTGGTGTGAGGTGGGTCTGTTGATGTCTAGGGTGGGGGGCAGAAAAGAGGGGAGGCGGTTGACATTTGGAGTGGACATCATCGTCAGAACATGGTGCTGGCAGGAGGATCTGAATCTTTGTTGTTCGGCTATTTCTTCTATTTTTGGGACGGGCAAACCCACTGTGTTATGCAAGCAGTTTTTGTTTTAATTTTAGATATGACCTGCAGGCTGTTTGGGTGTAAGTCTTTGCTCAGTCGTAACACTCTTGCTTCTGAGTCAGAAGCTTATAGGTTGAAGCCACACTCCAGAGACTTGAACACATAATCTAGGCTGACACTTCAGTGCAGTACTGAGGTAGTACTGCACTGTCAAGGTTCCGTCTTTCAGATGGGACATTAAACTGAGGTCCTAACTGCTCTCTCAGGTGGACATAAAAGATCCCACAGCACTATTCAAAGAGCAGAGGAGTCTTGGCAAACTTTTAATCCTCAACCAACATCACAAAAAAAGAGATTATCCAGTCATTTATCTCAGTGCTGTTTGTGGGACCTTGCTGTGCGCAAATTGGCTGCCACGTTTCCTACATTACAACGGCGACTACGCTTCAAAAGTATTTCACTGGCTGTAAAGCGCTTTGGGACTTCCTGAGACCGTGAAAGGCGCTATATAAATGCAAGTCTTTCTTATACTTTATTGGCTGTGAATTACTTTGGGACGTCTTGAGATCATGAAAGGGGCTATATAAATTCTTTCTTTCTTTCAATGTGTCCCATAGTTTCAGAGTAAAGGGTCGCCCTTTTAGAACTGAGATGAGGAATTTCTTCTCTCAGAGGGTCGTAAATCTGTGGAATTCTCTGCCCCAGAGAGCCGTGGAGGCTGAGTCATTAAATACATTTAAGGTGGAGATAGACAGATTTTTGCAAGATAAGGGAGTGAAGGGTTATGGGAGCAGGCAGGGAAGTGGCTTTGAGCCCAAGATCAGCCATGATCTTACTGAATGGTGGAGCAGGCTCGAGGGGCCAAGTGGCCTCTTCCTGCTCCTATTTCTTATGTCCGGTTTCTTGTGGGTGCACATCTCACTCCTTTTGTTATTTATGTTTTATTTCTTTAATGCTTATTTCTATTCTCTGACTGAGATAATTTTTGGCCTCTAACAATGTCCCATTTTCTTTTAGCATCTATTAGATACCTTTCTGTCCTCCCTTTTTTCAGATTCTATTAAAATGCTTGTTCATCTTTCATTTTTTTTTAAATGAAGAAAAGAAGCTCGGCCCAAAACATTGAACTGGCCGGTCCACTTATGCTGGCTGTCCTGCTGTCTTTCCAGCATTTTCAGTTTTTGTCTAAACAGGTTTTAGAGTAGACAAAGTAAATAACCAGTACTTAAATACACCAAATAGCAACAATAAAAAGGTTCCGTATTTTGTGTTATATCACTCAGAATAAATACAACCCAATTTGTTGAAATAGCTTTGCAGTCCGTATCACTTTTTGAAATCATATAAATCTGAACACTTCCTGGGGGTTGATATCAAAAGTTACAAATGCTGAAAACCAAAATAAAAAAAACAGAAGCACTCAGCAAGTGTGTGGTCTTCTGTAAAGAGAAGTCAAGCTAACGTTTCCCCATGCAGATAGCCGTCAGTGATAAAGCAAAGTCAGTCCCAAACCCTTTCACTGTACGCATAACCAGTGTGTTTTGTTTTTACAACATAAAAGCATAAAATTAAAATCACAACTTAAAAAAAAACTCCAGACAGCCTCAGTCACATTGCACCTCCCCCCCTCTCCTCCTCCCAGCCAGATCCTCTTTGTTGCCCAGGTTTCTTTTGCTCTCTGTCCAGGTGGAGTTTCTCTCATTGACTGAGCCTCTCTCTCCTGGGCTGGCTCGCCGTGTCTCTTACCTGCAGCTCCCAGGGATGCCCTTACATTAATTACCCTGTAAACCAGGGATACACTTACAAAGTTACATAGTACTTACAGCAGAGAAACAGGCCATTGGGCCCAACAGGACCATGCTCCATACAAGCCTCCTCCCACAATTCTTGATCTAACCTTATCAGCATATCCTTCTAATTTCAATTACCCTGAAACCCAGGAATACACTTACATTCTCCTGTCACCCAGAGATACAATTACATTCCCGTGACCCAGTGATACACTTACATCCCCCCGTAACCCAGGGATACACTTGCATTCTCCTGTGACCCAGTGATACACTTACATCCCCCCGTAACCCAGTGATACACTTACATTCCACTGTGACCCAGTGATACACTTACATCCCCCCGTAACCCATGGATACACTTACATTCTCCTGTGACCCAGTGATACACTTACATCCCCCCGTAACCCAGGGATACACTTACATTCTCCTGTGACCCAGTGATACACTTACATTCCACTGTGACCCAGTGATATACTTACATCCCCCTGTCATCCAGGGATATACTTACATCCCCCTGTCATCCAGGGATATACTTACATCCCCCTGTCATCCAGGGATATACTTACATCCCCCTGTCATCCAGGGATATACTTACATCCCCCTGTCATCCAGGGATATACTTACATCCCCCTGTCATCCAGGGATATACTTACATCCCCCTGTCATCCAGGGATATACTTACATCCCCCTGTAACCCAGAGATATACTTACATCCCCCTGTAACCCAGGGATACACTTACATTACCCTGTCACCCAGGGATACACTTACATTACCCTGTCACCCAGGGATATACTTACATTACCCTGTCACCCAGGGATACACTTACATTAATTACCCTGTCACCCAGGGATACACTTACATTAATTACCCTGTCACCCAGGGATACACTTACATTAATTACCCTGTCACCCAGGGATATACTTACATTACCCTGTAACCCAGGGATACACTTACATTACCCTGTCACCCAGGGATACACTTACATTACCCTGTCACCCAGGGATACACTTACATTACCCTGTAACCCAGGGATACACTTACATTACCCTGTCACCCAGGGATACACTTACATTACCCTGTCACCCAGGGATATACTTACATTACCCTGTCACCCAGGGATACACTTACATTAATTACCCTGTCACCCAGGGATACACTTACATTACCCTGTCACCCAGGGATACACTTACATTACCCTGTAACCCAGGGATACACTTACATTACCCTGTCACCCAGGGATACACTTACATTTCTCTGTTTGCTGTCGGCTCCTTCCCTGTCTCACCTGGGCGTCTCCGCCGCGCGGCCCTGAACATTTCCTCTGGGTCCTAGAGCCGCCGAGTGATTCCTGACAGGGTGAGCAGGTCAAATGCTTCCGCCCAGCTGGAGGAATCAGCGGCATTTTCAGCAGCCATGGAGGGAAATAAAACAAAACCCTGAATGTAATTAGCTGTTGAGCCACGTCTGTTGCTTCAATGTTGTTTAATCCTCGAATTGCCCAGCTACTGCCCGTGCAAAAGCTATAATAATACCAAAGCAAGATGCTGGAAATCCGAAATAAAAACAGGAAATGCTGGAAATGCTGAGCAGGCATCTGTGGAGAGAGAAACAGAGTTAACGTTTCAGATTAAAGACCTTTCATCAGAACTAGAAACAGGTCATCGACCTGAAACGTTAACTCTGTTTCTCTCTCCACAGATGCTGCCTGACTTGCTGAGTATTTTCGGTGTTTATTTCACTATTGATGTCTCTTGACTTCTCCTTTATTGTCGTCGCCTGTTCTTATTTAGTATAAAACACTGTTGTCGATACTACAATTGTGCATGAGGTCAGGAGATGTCTTATTTGGCATTTAGTGCTTTTACCATATTAAAAAAAATTCTTATTGAATTTAAAAACCACGGTCGGGGTTGTAGTGCCGGGAATGAGCCGCCGCAGAGTTCAGACTGAAGGGGAGGGAGTGCAGGCCGGGACCGGAACCTTTGTCCGGGGTCCCGTTGCCGGCCGGAGTGGAGCCGGCGGCGGGTCAATGGCGGCCTGAGGCGGGTCCCTGCCCCGCGGGCTCGGTGTTTGGGGGAGAGTGAAGCCACAATCATGTCGATGTTGTCGGAGATAGAGCGGTGCGGCTGCCAGGAGATCCTGCTGGCCCTGGGGCAGTGCGAGCTCTTCTCGGTGGCGGACACCGTCACCAACAGGATGTTAAATATCGAGACTGCGGCAGGTGGGTGGCGGCTCCCGGCCCCCGGCCCCAGCACTCACTCAACCCCAGCACCCGGCCCTAGCACTCACTCAACCCCAGCACCCGGCCCTAGCACTCACCCTGCCCCAGCACCCGGCCCCAGCACTCACTCAACCCCAGCACCCGGCCCTAGCACTCACTCAACCCCAGCACCCGGCCCCAGCACTCACTCAGCCCCAGCACCCGGCCCTAGCACTCACTCAGCCCCAGCACCCGGCCCTAGCACTCACTCAACCCCAGCACCCGGCCCGGGCACTCACTCAGCCCCAGCACCCGGCCCGAGCACTCACTCAACCCCAGCACCCGGCCCTAGCACTCACTCAGCCCCAGCACCCGGCCCGAGCACTCACTCAGCCCCAGCACCCGGCCCTAGCACTCACTCAGCCCCAGCACCCGGCCCTAGCACTCACTCAGCCCCAGCACCCGGCCCTAGCACTCACTCAGCCCCAGCACCCGGCCCTAGCACTCACTCAACCCCAGCACCCGGCCCTAGCACTCACTCGGCCCCAGCACCCGGCCCTAGCACTCACTCAGCCCCAGCACCCGGCCCTAGCACTCACTCAGCCCCAGCACCCGGCCCTAGCACTCACTCAACCCCAGCACCCGGCCCTAGCACTCACTCGGCCCCAGCACCCGGCCCTAGCACTCACTCAACCCCAGCACCCGGCCCGAGCACTCACTCAACCCCAGCACCCGGCCCGAGCACTCACTCAACCCCAGCACCCGGCCCTAGCACTCACTCAACCCCAGCACCCGGCCCTAGCACTCACTCGGCCCCAGCACCCGGCCCTAGCACTCACTCAACCCCGGCCCTAGCACTCACTCAACCCCGGCCCTAGCACTCACTCAACCCCAGCACCCGGCCCTAGCACTCACTCAGCCCCAGCACCCGGCCCTAGCACTCACTCAGCCCCAGCACCCGGCCCTAGCACTCACTCGGCCCCAGCACCCGGCCCTCACTCCCTCTCCCGGCCCCCAGCCCCCACTCCCTCTCCCCGCTCCCGGCCCCCAGCCCCCTCTCCCCAGCCCCCAGCCCCCTCTCCCGGCCCCCAGCCCTCACTCCCTCTCCCGGCCCCAGTACCCGCTCCCGGCCCCCACACCCACCCACCGGGGTCTTGTCAAACCAGATCAGCTCTGCGCCAGTTTTCTCTCTCTCTCTCTCTCCCCCCCCCCCCCCCCCCCCCCGAACCAGTTGCTGGGGTGGGGTGATGTCGGTTCCCTCCGTAACCTCACCTCAGTAGTCTCATTCACAATGTTAAACCTGTGCACTCGGTTTGGATATTCAACCACGACACGGTCAAGTCTGCTCCCTTGCCAGACTTGTATATACATGCATTTGGGTAGAGGTCAGGGGAGCAGATGATCCCGGCTGATTTTGTTCCCAGGGGCTCTGAAGCCAGATGCCCTGCTGCCACCTTGCCTGAGATTGGCAAACTCAGCACAAACTGAGCATTCAGTCTGGGCGAACCTTCCTGGTCTGGATGGCCCAGCTACTAACTGCCTTTAAAAAAATAAAAATATTTGTTCCTGGGATGTGGGCGTCACTGGCAAGGCCAGCATTTATTGCCCATCCCTAGTTGCCCTTGAGAAGGTGGTGGTGAGCCACCTTCTTGAACTGTTCCAGTCCATGTCGTGAAGGTACTCCCAGGGAGCGAGTTCCAGGATTTTGACAGAACGACTATTAAGGAATGACGATATATTTCCAAGTCAGGATGGTGTGTGACTTGGAGGGGAACTTGGATGTGATGGTGTTCCCATGCACCTGCTGCCCTTGTCCTTCTAGGTGGTAGAGGACGTGGGTTTGGGAGATGCTGTCGAAGAAGCCTTGGCAAGTTACTGCAGTGCATCTTGTAGATGGTACACACTGCAGCCACGGTGCGCCGGTGGTGGAGTGGGTGAATGTTTAAGGTGGCAGATGGTGTGCCAATCAAGCGGGCTGCTTTGTCCTGGATGGTGTTGAGCTTCTTGAGTGTTGTTGGAGCTGCACTTATCCAGGCAAGTGTAGAGTCCATCACACTCCTGACTTGTGCCTTGTAGGTGGTGGAAAGGCTTTGGGGAGTCGGAAGGTGGGTCACTCACTGCAGAATACCCAGCCTCTGACCTGCTTTTGTAGCCACAGTATTTATGTGGCTGGTCCAGTTGAGTTTCTACTCAATGGTGACCCTCAGGATGTTGCTGGGTATTCAGCATCCTGTGGGTTGAATGTCCAAGGGAGGTGGCTAGACTCTCTTTTGTTGGAGATCGTTATTGCCAGGCACTTATGTGAACATAGGACAGGAGTAGGTCATTTAGCCCCTCGAGCCTGTTCTGCCATTCAATGAGATCATGGCTGATCTGCGACCTAACTCCATATACCTACCTTTGGCCCATATACCCGCATTTAGCCCATATCCCTTAATACCTTTGTTTAACAAAAATCTATCAATCTCAGTTTTAAAATTAACAATTGATCTAGCATTAACTACTATTTACAGAAGAGAGTTCCAAACTTCTACCACTATTTGCATGTAGAAGTGTTTCCTAACTTCACTCCTGAAAGATCTGGCTCTATTTTTTAGGCTATGTCCCCTAATCCTGTACTCCCCAACCAGTGGAAATAGTTTCTCTCTCTTCGATCAAATCACCCCTTAACCTTCTAAATTCCAGGGAATACAACACTAGTTTGTGTAATCTCCTCGTAACTTAACCCTTGGAGCCTAGGTATAATTCTGGTAAATCTACACTGCACTCCCTCCAAGGGCAATACTAAGATGTGGTACCCAGAATGGAACACAGTACCCCAGGTGTGGTCCAACTAGGGCTTTGTATAGCTGTAGCATAACTTCTGCCCCCTTATAATCTAGTCCTCTAGATATAAAGCCCAGCATTCTATTAGCCTTTTTGATTATTTTCAGTACCTGTCCAGTACATTTTAATGATCTATGTACATGGACCTCTATTCATATATACAACCCTAATCACTTGGAAATAGTAAGCACTAAAAGTTTGAGGAAAAAGTTTAACCTTCTAAATTCTAGGGAATGCAACCCTAATTTGTGTAACCTCTCCTCGTAATTTAACCTTTGGAGTCTGGGTATTATTCTGGTAAACCTACGCTGCACACTCTCCAAGGCCCTCGTGTGGCGCAAATGTTATTTGCCACTTATCAGCCCAATCCTGAATGCTGTCCAGGTCTTGCTGCATGCAGGCATGGACTACTTCATTATCTGAGGAGTTGCGAATGGAACTGAACACTGTGCAATCATCAGCGAACATCCCCACTTCTGACCTTATGATGGCGGGAAGGTCATTGATGAAGCAACTGAAGATGGTTGGGCCCAGGACACTGCCCTGAGGAACTCCTGCAGCGATGTCCTGGAGCTGAAATGATTGGCCTCGAATAACCACAACCATCTTCCTTTGTGCTAGGTATGACTCCAGCCAGTGGAGAGTTTTCCCCCTGATTCCCATTGACTTCAATTTTACTGGTGCCCTGATGTCAAGGGCAGTCACTCTCACCTCACTTCTAGAATTCAGCTCTTTTGTCCATGTTAGGGCCAAGGCTGTGATGAGGTCTGGAGCCGAGTGGTCCTGGCAAAACCCAAACAGAGCATTGGTGAGCAGGTTATTGGTGAGTAAGTGTCGGTTAATAGCACTGTCGATGACACCTTCCATCACTTTGCTGATGATTGAGAGTAGACTGATGGGGTGGTAGTTGGCTGGATTGGGGTTGTCCGGCTTTTTGTGGATAGGATATACCTGGGCAGTTTTTCACTTTGTCGGTTAGATGCCAGTGTTGTAGCTGTACTGGAACAGTTTGGCTCTAGGCGTGGCTAGTTCTGGAGCATAAGTCTTCAGCACTACAGCTGGGATGTTGTCAGGGCCCACAGCCTTTGCTGTATCCAGTGCGCGCAGCCATTTCTTGATATCACGTGGAGTGAATCGAAATGGCTGAAGACTGGCTTCTGTGATGGTGGAGGCCGATATGGATCATCCACTTGGCACTTCTGGCTGAAGATGGTTGCAAACGCTTCAGCCTTGTCTTTTGCACTCACATGCTGGGCACCACCATCATCGAGGATGGGGATATTCTTGGAGCTTCCTCCTCGTTAGTTGTTTAATTGTCCACCACCATTCACGACTGTGGTAGGATTGCAGAGCTTTGATCTGATCCATTGGTTGTGGCATCGCTTAGCTCTGTCTATAGCATGCTACATAATAGGTCGGGTTTTCATTTATACACTCATCAACCTGTGATTTTTCAACCATTAAAGTGTGAATGGTTGAACAATCACAGGTTGGTGAGTGAAGAAGTGAAAGATCTTGGATAATGTGTAACAGGGGGACGCTGAAGCAGAAGAAAGGTTTAAAATGCTGGCTCTCAATAGTGCAGGACCACTACTATACTGCTTAAAGCTTAACAATGCTGCAGTGAATTTGCTTTATAATCGGAGAGCATCTAATTTGACCTAAAAGGAGAACATACAGGAAGTATGCAGCAGCTTCATAATCATCTGAAAGAGAGAAAATAGGTTAATGTTTGGGTAGCGACCCTTCATCGAGCTGGGTTGGTCTTGTGTCACTTTCAAAACACAGAAGACAGGATATCCTTTTTACAACTGAAATGTTAATCTAGCTTTTCTTCTTCCATATACTGCAGCGTATTTCAAACATTTATTGTCAATTTTTGATTTCCAGCATTTGTGTTTTAATTTCTATTTTTAAATAGTTTGCCAGTGTGTCAGCTTCCAGTCAGGATAATGGCAAATGTCACTTTTACCTAGTTTAATTTCTCTTGAAGGGGCAGCAGCAGCGCCAATACAAATAAACTGAACAAAGTTGCAATTCTGCCTGGGCAGCATCAGTCCTGGTGTTCTCTCCCAGTAAGTGCCAGTTTACAAAGCTTCACAGACAGAATCTCTATCATTGCCAATTAGTTCAACCTTGGGTAGAGTCCCTCTGGCAGTACCAGCTTTTTGAACCTCAGGGGTATGGTAGCATAGTGGTTATGTTACTGGTCTAGTAATCCAGAGGC
Source organism: Squalus acanthias (assembly GCA_030390025.1). Lineage (NCBI taxonomy): Eukaryota > Metazoa > Chordata > Chondrichthyes > Squaliformes > Squalidae > Squalus > Squalus acanthias. The sequence continues at coordinate 150,960,089 of CM059429.1, forward strand.
TTGGACTAATGATCCAGAGACATAAGCTCAAATCGCACCACAGCAGCTGGGGAATTTAAATTCAATTAGTTAAGTAAATCTGGAATAAAAAAAGCTAGTATCAGTAATGGTGACCATAAAACTACCGGATTGTTTTTTTAAATTTGTTCATGGGATGTGGGCGTCGCTGGCAAGGCCAGCATTTATTGCCCATCCCTAGTTGCCCTTGAGAAGGTGGTGGTGAGCCGCCGCCTTGAACCGCTGCAGTCCGAGTGGTGAAGGTGCTCTCTCAGTGCTGTTAGGGAGGGAGTTCCAGTATTTTGACCTAGCGACGATGAAGCAACGGCGATATACGTCCAAGTCAGGATGGTGTGTGACTTGGAGGGGAACTTGGAGGTGATGGTGTTCCCATGTGCCTGCTGCCCTTGTCCTTCTAGGTGGTAGAGGTCGTGCCGAAGAAGCCTTGGCGAGTTGCTGCAGTGCATCTTGTAGATGGTACACACTGCAGCCACGGTACGCCGGTGGTGGAGGGAGTGAATGTTTAAGGTGGTGGATGGGGTGCCAATCAAGCGGGCTGCTTTGTCTTGGATGGTGTTGAGCTTCTTGAGTGTTGTTGGAGCTACACTTATCCAGGCAAGTGGAGAGTATTCCATCACACTCCTGACTTGTGCCTTGTAGATGGTGGAAAGACTTTGGGGAGTCAGGAGGTGAGACACTCGCTGCAGAATACCCAGCCTCTGACCTGCACTTGTTGCCACAGTATTTATGTGGCTGGTCCAGTTAAGTTTCTGGTCAATGGTGATCCCCCAGGATATTGATGGTGGGCGGATTCAGCGATGGTATTGCCGTTGAATGTCAAGGGGCGGTGGTTAGACGCTCGCTTGTTGGAGATAGTCATTGCCTGGCACTTGTGTGGCGCGAATGTTACCTGCCACTCATCAGCCCAGGCCTGAATGTCGTCCAGGTCTTGCTGCATGTGGGCATGGACTGCTTCATTATCTGAGGAGTTGTGTAAAAACCCATCTGGTTCACTAATGTCCTTTAGGGAAGGAAATCTGTCCTTACCTGGTCTTGCCTCTATGTGACTCCAGATCCACAGAAATGTGGTTGACTCTGAAGTGGCCTAGCAAGTCACTTATTCAAGAAGGTGGCTCACCACAACCTTCTTAAGGGCAAATAGGGACGGGCAATAAATGCCAGTCTTGCTGACGACACCCACATCCCGTGAATGAATTTAAAAAAAAGACAGAGCCTCCTTAGCAGTGGCAGGTAGCTGAGACTGACAGGCAAGGTCAGCTTGGCATTGCTAGGTAGCTGAACTTTAAGTAAGGCAGCACTTGACCTATATTATTAGAAGTCAGCATTTGACTTGCTTGATTCAGAAACTGCAGTCAATGAGGTTGTTTCACGGTCTGTGTATAAGTTGCGATTCACTGAATTGCAGGAGACTGATGTATACTTCCGTGAGCTGTGCAGCTTATATAAATGAGGGAGCCCAAATGGGAATGGTGTCTCCGTTAGGGAAAAGCTTGGAATCCTCATTTTGGGGTTTGAAGTGCTCCTCAAAGTCTAGAGCTGTTGGCTTGAAACATTTTTAGATTTTTGTGAACACCAAAGTGAAGAGGCTTGAAGGACAAACTGGTATCTCCTCAGTTCATGCTTGGCCTTTGCAGAAAGAAGGAGGAAAAGGAGCAAGCAGAGGAAATAAGGATAATCAGTAGGTATTAGTACAGGCTCCTGATACTTTTGCTGCATCCAGTACATTTTTACTTGGATCTCTCAAACCTTGGAGAGGGGAGGAATGGTATGTCAGAATGTTTAGAAGTTTCAACGATCGAAGCAAAAACTAGTTTTCTTTTCCTACAGGTAGTTTTGTGATATTTCAACATTTAGTGCAACAAATACTGGACAAAATTCACTCCGGAGAGAATGAAACTCTTTTTGTATTGCTAATTTTTCAGTAAAGGCCTCTCGCAACCGTGCTGTTGTTGGAGAGTTAATGAGGTAAAATTCAGTACAAAAATCTAAAGAGGAGAAGGGGACTACAACAATATAAAGAGATAACCACAGCGGTGAAAATGTAGTGCAATGCTGAGAGTTTCCACACAGTCATAGCTGTTCAGCTAAAAGAATTTCTGTGTGTCTTGCGATAATGTTTTTCCGTTGTGCAGAACCTTATTGTTGCTCTTATCACCTGCAGAAGCCATGAATGCGATACTAAGCTATAGTCAGAGTGCCGAGGAGCTGCTGAAGAGGAAGAAGATCCACCGTGAGATATTATTTCAATATTTGGCGAAACATGATGTTGTTGTACCAAGTACTGCAGAGAAATACCAGCTTGTTCAGAAAGTTATAGAGTATTGGAGGGAAGGCACCTCTGCATCCCAGGTATTTAATTTGAAGCTGCATTTTATAATAAAACACGTATGTTTGTACTTTCAAATATTTTTGCAGTGCAATTAAAAATGAAATTCATCTTAAAAATGGTGATTTTTAAGAATTCAGGTTACTCCTTCAAATAAGTATTTGTGAAAATAAAACATTAATGCCCAGCTGATCTAAGTTTTATAAAAAAAAATTTTGAACAGATTGGATGTGGCATTATTTCTCTCATCAAATGACAGTGTATGATCAGTTCAGTATTTTACTGCCTATTTAGAAGAGAAACCCAATTTTGAAATTAGGACGGCTCCTAATTGGAAGAATCAAGATTTGTTTCATGTACAAATGGGCTATTACTGTCATCCTGGATGAGGGCAACCTAGGGACCCTGTTTCTTTTGGAAATTTGTGCCATAATCCTGTAATTTAAAATTTTCATCCTCGTGTTTAAATCCCTCCATGGCCTTGCCCCTCTCTATCTCTGTAATCTCCTCGAACATTAATGCCCCAAACACTCTGTTCCCCTGACTCTGGTTTCTTGTGCATCCACCCTCCTTTGCTTCACCATTGATGGCCGTGCCTTCAGCCGTCTTGGTCCCACACACGGGAATTCCCTCCTTAAACCACTCTGCTTCTCCACCTCCCAATCCTCCTTCAAGACCCTCCTTAAAGCGTACCTTGATGAAACTTTAATTCACAGCTCCTCATCGCTCCTTCTTTGGTTTGATGTTGATTTTTTTTTTTTTGCTTATGCCTCTGTTAAGTGTTTTGAGATGTTTTTCAACATTAAAAGTACTATACTGATGCAAGTTGTTGTCATTTTGCCTAATAACCATATACAGTATTAGGCTTTGTTCTAAACTGCGTCCTTAAGTTCTTTCTTCATCAGTACTAGTTCTATATTTATTTACCCCAGAACAAGCTCATTTTCACCATTTGTGTTATTTTTCACTGGCAGTGTAGTTTCACAGTAAATACACAGTTTTATCTTTTTTATTTTGAAAGTTTATCTTTTAATAGTTGACAGTTCCATACTTCCATGGCTGACAGTTGCTGTGCCTTAATATCAACATATGTGAGTGTAGCCATTGAACTATTTGACCTTGGGTGGTATCACACCCAAGCTTGATCTGTCTCTACCTGCTGTCCACACATGAGCATCTTCTAGCGGGGCTCACTGGATATTATGTAGCAATGAGCACCTCGGACAATTTTCTTTTGTTCCGCTTCATAGTCTAGAGGAGACTGAGGCCACTTTTTATGTCTTGTCAGTTCTCCAGAGTCCCTTTTCACGGAAGGCTAACTCGATATGGACCATTTCGGCGGTCTGTTTTAAGAAGTGAAGCGGATAAAATCTCATCCCATTGTTCAAGTTGATACTTGTGGTGCTTCATTTCCCGCCACCTATCTGGACTGCAGCAAAGATTATCTGAAAATTATTAGAGACAGTTGTAGTGTCCAGCCAGATAGATTATATTGGCTGGTCTTGGGTTTTAGGAGGATTCTTGCTTATGCAGCAGCTGCTGACTTTCTACGAATCGGCCATATGCAGATGAAATCTGATAAGTTTTCTGTCCAGGGAAGTGCTGACACTTCAGTGCAGTTTATTTTCCCCTGAGAAGGAGTTTAAATGAGTGGTCCGAGTTGGAAAGCTTTATGCACAGGGAACACCCCAGAAGCACAAGGCTTTTTACTAGGGACATTGGATGTATAAACAATGCATCCAAATAAATGTAGCTACATTACAAATTCCAGCTATAGTAAGGAATCAAGTGGGGCGAATGGTGACGGTATTGCCCAGATGGCAAAACTGTTAGAGCTTGGCAATGATGTGCCCTAACTTCATGACCACGATAGCTGTCCAGGGTATTGTCTTGCACTGTTTTGTGGGGTTGAGAATTTTAGGCTTTCTGTCTAACTTATACAGAGCCTAATTAAATTACTTCAGTTACGTGGATAGACTGGAGAAGCTGGGATTGTTCTCCTTGGAGCAGAGAAGGTTGCGAGGAGATTTGATAGAGGTGTTCAAAATCATGAGGGGTCTAGACAGAGAGAAACTGTTTCCATTGGCGGAAGGGTCGAGAACCAGAGGACACAGATTTAAGGTGATTGCCAGAAGAACCAAAGGCGACATGAGGAAAAACTTTTTTACACAGCGAGTGGTTAGGATCTGGAATGCAGTGCCTGAAAGGGTGGTGGAGGCAGACTCAATCATGGCTTTCAAAAGGGAATTGGATAAGTACCTGAAGGAAAGAAATTTGCAGGGCTATGAGGAAAGGGTGGGGGAGTGGGACTAGCTGAAGTGCTCTTGCAGAGAGCTGGCACGGGCTCATCGGGCCAAATGGCCTCCTTCTGTGCTGTAACCATTCTATGATTCTATTCTATAATTCTACTGTTTTCAGAAAATAGATAGTTTAGGCATTAGCTTGCACCAACTCTAAAAAGTTTTTTGAAGTGTTAGAAAAGCCTTGGTCTCGTCTGTGGATGTCCCTAGGTGATTTTTGTTCCATTGTGGGATGAGGCAGTATTTTATTTGACAGGAGACAGAATTTCTATTAACAAATGAGAACAACAATACCTGCAGTCTAACAATAAAAACAGAAAATGCTGGAAATACTCAGCAGGTCAGGCAGCATCTGTGGAGAGAGAAACAGAGTTAACGTTTCAGGTCGATGACCCTTCATCAGAACTAGCTTTTTTTAAAATTTAGGCAGGAGAGATTAAGAGATGGTGCAAGGCAAAAGGAGATGGTAATGGGACAAGTTAAGAAACAAAACATTTGGCTTAGCTCAGTGGTGGCACTCTCTCCTTTTGCATTAGAAGGTTGGGGGTTCAAGGCCCACTCCACACTTCAGCACATAATCCATGGCAACACTTCAGTGCAGTACTGAGGGAGCTCTGCATTGTCAGAGGTGTTGACTTTTGGATGAAATGATGAGCTGAGGCCCTGTACAGGTGTTCATGAAACCCTATGGCACTATTCAAAGAGCAGGATGTCCTGGCTAACATTTATCCTTCAATCAATGTTACCAAAAATAGATCAGCTGGTCATTTATCGCATCTCTTTTTGTTGGACCTTCCTGTGTCTGCCTACAAAAAATAGTAACTCATCAACTGCGAAGCATTTTGAGGCATCCTGAGGTGGTGAAAGTTGCTATATTGAATGGCGGAGCAGGCTTGAAGGGCCAAATGGCCTACTCTTGCTCCCATTTCTTATGTTCTTATTAGATTTGTGGCTACTCAACGGATATGGGGATAGTGCGGGAAGGTGGAGTTGAGGTAGAAGATCAGCCATGATCTTATTGAATGATGGAGCAGGCTCGAGGGGCCGAATGGCCGACTCCTGCTCCTATTTCTTATGGTTTTTATGTTCTTCTATAAATGCAAGTTTTTTTCTTGAAATATACCTGAAACACGCAAAATTGATCAGTGTATTTCTGTTTTGATTAAGCACTATATACTAGAACGTAAAGTACCTTTAATGGAGGATATGCTGTCTAGTTAATAAATAGTGGGGTCATGACTCAAATTTAGTTTTCTCTTAACTACTTGAATATCTACCTGCATTTAGCTACTAGCAGCAAAACTTTACAAGAAGCTACACATGCCTGTGGAGATCTTGCCTCAATAATGTTACTGCTTTGAGCATCCTGTCCCCTGGATGCAAAAGTTCAAGCACGGAGCTAGTCATTTACTTGAATTTTGGTTGGCTGGAGCAAGAATTGATCGTGCTACGGTTTTTTTTCTGTTGTAATTCCATTGTGCCGCTGTACTCTCAACTGTCACTAGCTTCAAGTATGCCTCTGTGTGCACTGTGTTATGGCACCAAATGTAGAAATGAAGTTTGAAGAGCACATTTGTCATTGAAATACAACAATCTAGTTAGTTGAATATTGTATTTTCAAACTTGATTGAGTTCAAGTGAGTAAACCTTCTAACCTGTTAGCTCGTTAAAAGGCAATAGAGTAGCATTCTTTATTACTGACCAACTCCAAGATTGCATGCTTTTTTTAGTTAATATTATAATCTTTTTGAAACTGCAAGGGGAATGTTTTCAGTAGCCATATTGAAAAGAGAGAACTTAACAGATTGTTAAATAAAATCTCTGTTTTAACTGTGCAGTTTGATCCCTAATTTCAGCCAGGGTGAGAGTAGGTGTACTCGACCTCAGCCAGCAGTAGGCTCCAGGCTAGGGAGGGGGAAGACTGGCCATGGTTCCAACGCTTGCCTTAACAGTGGCCAGAATTTTTACTTCTGGACCCGCGTGGAGCTGGGGGGGTGGGGGTGAGGTGGGGTGAGGCCCAATAGAACCGGAAGTCCGGGTTTTCCCGCACGCTCTGGAAATTTAACTCCATAGCGTGCGTGTGACGTCATGGACAGAAGAGGCCGCAACCACAGGTGGGGTTGGGGGGGGGTCTGATCCCCGACCCTGGGAGAGGGGTTCCAATATCTGATCCGGGTAGGGGGAGAGTGGGGTCTGATCCCTGACCCCGGGAGGGTGGGGTGCTGATGGTGGGGGAGCTTGGGAACCCGGGAGGAAGCACTCCTGCTCCTCCCAGCCCACAAAGATTGCTCCCCGAGGTTGTCCTCACCCGCTGCAGCTGCCGGGAATCCCGAGGCCCAGGAACACCTGCTGACCACAGTTAAACCTGCAAAGCACGTTAAATCCGAGGCTTCCAACCCAATTATAATAGTTAAAGTGCCAACCCGCCCCTTGGCTGCCCGGCCCCCGTCCCGCCTCCATTAAAACCGGAAGTGGGCGGGTTGGGGTCGGGATTCAAGTTTTTAACCACCTGTTTTTTGGGGTTGAAATCCCCCCAGCTATTTATAATGGAAGTGCCTCTGTGAACACTCGGCAAAAGCAGATCTGAGCTTGGCAGTGAATAGTCCACTGACACTCTTGCCAGGAACAAGCACGAAGAATTGGTACTTGGGCGAGGTGCTGGTCAGCATCGATCCCACTTCAGGTGCAGGGAGAGTATTCAAGGAAAGTTGGAGGAAACCCTTACAAATATGAGTACTCATTTATAATTTTTCAGTGGGATGTTGCATAGAATTGGTAAGAGAATATTTGGTCATATTTTTACAGCTACTTCAAAATAAGCTCAACGATAATGTAAATCCTATGCCTTATTTTGTTTACTCAGATGCACGGTATATTCTCAGCCAGGGATAAATGTACATATTTTTCCTTTCTATTAGAAAGATAATTCTTCAGAAGGCTCATCGGAATATAATGTCCCACAAAGTGACGTAGCAGCAGCGTACAAGAACGATTACCAGGCTATGGGACTACAATTCTGCAAGTGGTTTTATCAGCTTCTGAACTCCCAGAATCCTTTGCTAGAAGAACAGTCGAAAGAGTGGGGCCCCCAGCACTTTTGGGAAGATGCCATACTTAAGTTTTCCTACAGAACTTCCGAGCAGCAGATGGAGGTGTACACTGGTGCAGTGATAGTCAGCCTCCGTTTATTAGCACTGACAAAGGATGAACATCTACTCCTGAATCCTAACCTGACTGGCGGTGGACTGAAGTGTATCCATTCACCTCATGGATTAGTTATTATTGCAGTGGCTGGCACCATTCACAGAGAGTCAGTCTGCCTGGGAATTTTCGAGCAAATCTTTGGTCTTATCCGTTGTCCAAGCAGCGAGAACAATTGGAAGATGAAATTTATTCACCTAAAGATCACTGGTCAAGGCACAGCGTCAGCGACTCTCCAGTCCAACGAGGCTTCCGAGCTACCCATCATTAAATATGAATCCAATGAGCTACTGCAAGTTTTTGAAGAACACACTGTCGGAATTTGTGAGTGAGGCTGTGCTGCCTGTTTGACCTTTATGAAAGATTGCTGCATCTGCCAACTGTTCATTACTACTTTATAACATCAAAAATGTAGCTTTACAATTGTGCTAGATGGCAATGCACTATATTGCAATGCAACCAGTACTGCAATTCAAGCTGATACGTAAATGCTGGTGACAAAAAAAAGTAATAAAAACAGGTTGCATTTATTGCTCAAGCAACATACTAACAGTATATGCAATATTGACAAAAATCCTGAGTGTGGACATGTTATAAAATTGGTCCTTACCAAATGATAAATATTATTTCAATAAATCCTCCCTTCTCTCCTCCCCACCACCTTTACTGGTTACATTTACTCTTTTTAGATTGCAACCACTAAATGTATTTGTTAAAGCTGTATTCGCTCAGTTTATTGCGTCTCCTTGACTCTGTTGGTAGCACTTTTGACTCTTGAGTCAGAAGATTGCCGTTCAAGCCCCACTCTAATCCCTTGAGCAGATAAACTAGGTTGACACTCCATTGCAGTGCTGAGGGAGTGTTGCATTGTTGGAGCTGCTGTCCTTCAGATGAGATGCCAAATTAAGGTCCTGTCTGCCTGTTCAGGTTGATGTTGAAGATCCCATGGTGCTATTTGAAGGGCAGGGAGTTGGCCTAGTATCCCGACCAACATCCCATCCTCAACCAATACCACCGAAAACAGATTAACTAGTCAATCAGCACATTGCTATTTATGGGATCTTGATGTGCACAAAATGGCCACATATGCCTATGTAACAACAGCAATCCAAAAAAGTAATTCATTGTGTGAAGTGCTTTGAGACTTTCTTTGTGTTTGCCATAAATGTCATGCTATTGGCTCTTCTGATTAGTTCAAAGTAGGCTCATGTCTGAGCTTTCTGATTCATTATGTTTCTACTACAAAAAGCAAGCAATCAGAGTAGCAAAAAAAAAATTAATAATTTTGGCTTCCTTCCATCTGCTGTGAGAGTTTGTCGCTTCAACCTGCACAGCCAGCCCAGCAAGCATATGAAAAGAAAGAGGTAAGTCATGACCTACCTCTAGCACCTTCCAGGCAGTTCCTGATGCCATTGTCTGCTCTGCCTGCACCTTCTACTGCTCATTTCCCAGGCTGTGGGCTTTGGCTCTTGGCTGCAGCTTGCTTTCCTGTCCCAGTCATGGAGTCCCACTCACTCCTGGGTCTCTGCTGCTTGACCTGTGAACTCTGTGGGAGATGCATTAATGAAAAGACATGATTTGAAAAGATTGTTGTACTTTTTTTTCCCTTTTGTGTGGAAGTACCTGCCATCACCTTCAATCCTGCCCACTGTAAATGTTAATAACTGAAAGTTTTCTTATAAAACTGATTGAAGCAGCGCACTGTTACCCTCTACCGTAACCAATGCTGAGGCAAAGTGAAAATATTGGAGGGGGTTGGATAAGTGGTTAAGAAATGCTACGCAGCCAGTCAAGCCAAAGATTTTACTGCCACATATGGGAGCCACTTGGCTTCTTCCAGGAGTCTTTTCAACATAGGAGCTGGAGTCGGCCATTTAGCCCCTCGAGCCTGTTCTGCCGTTTAATTAGATCATGACTGATCTGTAACGTGCCAGCTGTGCTTAAATATGATAGTCCTGTCCAACCTAACCCTTATCATTTTTCTGTTTAAAATGGTGAGCGTGCACTGCTGTACCTCATGAATGATGTGGACAGATGCCTGTAAACTGTTCACACTTCAGAGTCCTCAACCTCGATTTTACATATAACTCTAAAGACAGCTGGAAATTAATTGTGGTAATCAAAAGTAAGAGCAGCAATAGAAGTCAATGATACATTTGGAATAAGTTATACAGACAGATTTGGGTTCTTATTAAATGCATATTTCAACATTTTAGTTGTAAAAAGCTGTGTTTGTTAATATATATTTTCTGTTCATTGTCAATCCATCCCTTGATACTTGGTGGTTGACAAGTGTTAATATTCAGAAAGGATATTCTAGACTTAATGAATCTGCTGGACTTTGAATGTATTATAAATAGAACTGAGTTCTGTGAAATGCCTTTGTGTTCATGTTTGATTTGCGGGTACTGTATCATATTTCAACAAATAAAGCTAAACTGGTCACTGAGTCAGTCTTTGAACACAGTAAATGATGGATTTATTTTGCCGGAAACTAATCTAACTCCCTGGAGTTTTTTTACATTGATGCTTGGAGCTGTTGTGATATAAATTGCTCAAGGCTTGAACCAGAATAAATATTAAACAGCAGTTCTGATGAAAGCTCATCGACCTGAAACGTTAACTGTTTCTCTCTCCACAGATGCTGCCTGACCTGCTGAGTATTTCCAGCATTTTCTGTTTTTATTTCAGATTTTCAGCATCTGCAATATTTTGCTTTTGTATTAAGCAGCAGTTGTTTATACTCAAGCAAATCGTCTACCTGGAAAATACAGCTGTATAAAGTGCATAGATACAAAAATGAGACTTAAAGCTCTCAATAAGGATATGCTAGTATAAAACTGTCCCCAGCTGCTCCTGATCTCTTATATGCTGCTCCCCATCCTCCTGTATTTGACAATTCGGAAGGATAGACAGAAAGGAAAGGGAGGTGGGGTGGCTTTGTTGGTAAAGGATGGGATCAGTGCAGTGGTGAGAAGTGATATTGGCTCAGAAGATCAAGATGTAGAATCGGTTTGGGTGGAGATAAAAATTAATAAAGGGAAAAAGTCTCTGGTGGGCGTAGTCTACAGGCCACCGAACAGTAGCAATACTGTTGGACAGAGTATAAATCAACAAATAATGGAGGCCTGTAAAAAAGGTACGGTAATAATCATGGGTGATTTTAATCTCCATATTGATTGGACAAATCAAATTGGCCATGGTAGCCTTGAGGAGGAGTTCATAGAGTGCATCCGGGATGGTTTCCTAGAACAGTATGTAATGGAACCAACCAGGGAGCAAGCTGTCTTGGATCTGGTACTATGTAATGAGACAGAATTAATAAATTATCTCATAGTAAAGGATCCTCTAGGAAAGAGTGATCATAGCATGGTTGAATTTCAAATTCAGTTGGAGGGTGAGAAAGTTGTATCTTAAACCAGTGTCCTGATCTTAAACAAAGGCAATTACAATGGCATGAGAGCAGAACTGGCTAAAGTGGACTAGAAAAATAAATTAAAGGGTAAGACAGTTGAAATGCAGTGGCGGACATTTAAGGAGATATTTCATAACTCTCAACAAAAATATATTCCAATAAGAAAGAAAGATTTTAAGAGAAGGGAACACCATCCGTGGCGAACTAAGGAAGTAAAGGATGGTATCAAATGGAAAACGAAGGCATACAATGTTGCCAAGATCGGTGGGAGACCAGAGGATTGGGAAATCTTTAAAAACCAGCAAAGGATGACTCAAAAAATAATAAAGAGAGAGAAGATGAATTATGAGAGTAAACTGGCAAGAAACATTAAAATAGATAGTAAGAGCTTCTACAGGTATATAAAAAGGAAGAGGGTAGCTAAAGTAAACATTGGTCCCTTAGAGGATGAGACTGGGGAATTAATAATGGGGAACGGGGAAATGGCAGAGACTCTGAACAAATATTTTGTATCTGTCTCCACGGTAGAAGATACTAACAACATCCCAATAATGGATAATCAATGGGCCACAGGGAGGGGGGAACTAAAGACTATCACTAAGGAAATGGTACTTGGTAAAATAATTGGACTAAAAGATGACAAGTCCCCTGGACTAGATGGCCTGCAACCCAGGGTCTTAAAAGAAGTGGCTGCAGAGATAGTGGATGCATTGGTTGCAATATACCAAAATTCCCTGGACTCTGGAGAGGTCCCAGCGGATTGGAAAACTGCAAATGTAACACCCCTATTTAAGAAAGGAGGGAGACCGAAAGCAGGAAACTATAGACCAGTTAGCCTAACATCTGTCGTTGGGAAAATGCTGGAGTCCTTCATTAAGGAAGCAGTAGCAGGGCATTTGGAAAATCATAATGCAGTCAAGAAGAGTCAGCATGATTTTATGAAAGGGAAATCATGTTTAACACATTTGCTGGAGTTCTTTGAGGAGGTAACGAGCAGGGTGGACAAAGGTGAACCAGTGGATGTGGTGTATTTGGTTTCCAGAAGGCATTCGATAAGGTGCCACATAAAAGGTTACTGCATAAGATAAGAGCTCACGGAATTGGGAGTAATATATTAGCATGGATAGAGAATTGGCTAGCTAACAGAAAGCAGAAAGTCGGGATAAATGGGTTATTTTCCGGTTGGCAAACGGTAACTAGTGGGGTGCCACAGGGATCGGTGCTGGGGCCTCAACTATTTACAATCTACATTAATGACTTTGATGAAGGGACCGAGTGTAATGTAGCCAAGTTTGCGGATGATACAAAGGTGGATGGGAAAGCAAGTTGTACAGAGGACTCAAAAAACCTGCAAAGGGATATGGATAGGCTAAGTGAGTGGGCAAACATGTGTATAATGTGGGAAAGTGCGAGGTTAGACACTTTGGCAGGAAAAATAAAAAAGTAAGTTATTATTTAAATGGAGAGAGACTACAAAATGCTACAGTTCAGAGGGACCTGGGGGTCCTTGTGCATGAAACACAAAAAGTTAGCATGCAGGTACAGCAAGTAATCAAAAAGGCAAATGGAATGTTGGCCTTTATTTCAAAGGGGTTGGAGTATAAAAGCAGGGAAGTCCTGCTACAACTGTACAGGGTATTGGTGAGACCACACCTTGAGTACTGCATATAGTTTTGGTCTCCTTATTTAAGGAAGGATATACTTGCATTGAAAGCAGCTCAGAGACGATTCACACGGTTAATTCCAGAGATGAGGGGGTTGACTTACGAAGAAAGGTTGAGCAGGCTGGGCCTATACTCATTGGAATTTAGAAGAATGAGAGGTGATCGTATTGAAACATATAAGATACTGAGGGGGCACGACAAGGTAGATGCAGAGAGGATGTTTCCCCTCGTGGGGAAATCTAGAACGCGGGGGCACAGTTTTAGAATAAAGGGTTGCCCTTTTAGAACTGAGACGAGGAGGAATTTCTTCTCTCAGAGGGTCGTAAATCTGTGGAATTCTCTGCCTCAGAGAGCTGTGGAGGCTGGGTCATTAAATACATTTAAGGTGGAGATAGACAAATTTTTGCAAGATAAGGGAGTGAAGGGTTATGGGGAGCGGGTGGGGAAGTGGCTTTTAGCCCAAGATCAGCCATGATCTTATTGAATGGCGGAGCAGGCTCGAGGGGCCAAGTGGCCTATTCCTGCTCCTATTTCTTATGTTCAACCCCACAGGCAGCCCTACCAGACCACCCATGACTGCAGTCAAACTGTTTAGAAGGCAGCCACAAACAATGCAACACAAGCAAAATCTTCTTAGCAGTCAAAAATAATTTCCAGAGTCAGATATAACAGGCCAAAAAACACCCAGAAGATATTCCTGTAATTTTCCATGTATTTTAAAAAAAATAAAATTAATGTGGGAGGAGGGAACACTAACCCCCAAATTACTACAAATTTTTTACCTGTGTTCAAAAGCTGTCAATTTGGGGGCAGGGAAAGAAATTGTTTGTTCAGTATAATTCGGTGTTCTTGTTTTTGATGATGCACCCTGTTCACGTCAGCTGGTTTTGAGTTTCGATTTCCCATTGTGTAATTCATTTGCTGAACTTAAGTTTCACTTTACCCTGACCTCACTTTGTGAATCCACTGAATAGGTGTTTTTGAAGCTCTCCTCATTAATTGGAAGTCATGGCGATATAATTGAGGCCCTTGTACTTTTTAAGGGAAATTTGTGGCTTTCCTCCGGTATAGTTAATTTTTTAACTTTTTGGTAACCACAGAGACTTGAACAGGAAGGAAAAAAAAATGTCCCATTTTTCTGTGATGCAGAGAAAAGGGTGCACTGAAATCCTACAGTCCTTAAGCTACAGTGATTTGTTAGCACTGAAGGACACTGTAGCCAACAAACTGATTAACGTCTGGCTTAAAGAAGGTAAGTACAATCGGGCAGATACTGATGTATCAAGTTACCAGAATGTGTCTGTACAAAAGAAATAGCTGTACCTGATTTCTATCTGTAGCTAACTGGACGATAAACGCGTCAGATTTGGTTACAAGTTTATATCAATATTCTCTTGGATCATTACATGCAACTTTTTCTTCTCTTCAGACTAGTCAACGGAGCAAATTTCCACAAATGCAAAATATAAACTTATAAAAACATTGCTGTGTAAAAATATTAAATTGCACTCCATTATGTTGTAAATTATTAAAATCAATCTTAATGGACTTTTATCTGGCAGCATTTCAATAGCATTAACAAAAAGTAGTAAAAGGTTTGTTTTGAACCAGTGGTTCCAAAAAAATTATACATTCAAAGTTGTATTTTTCTAAAAATAAATACAAACGTTAATGTACCAAAGCAAATATTTTTAAAGAGCAGGATGGAATGGGTCTTTTTTCAATAGACAAATTTTTCAATTTTCTTCTTTCTGGAAGGCAGTGACTCATACTGGATACGGTTCCATGAGTACTAATAGATCCACATTATGTTGCCCAAGTGTCCATTATATTTTTAAATGTATGGGTGTGTTTTCAGGATTTCCAACCTTGGGTGTCATCAAAACTGCATTTAGTCAGGCCCATCTAATGGCCATAAGTGTGAATATCCAGCAGATGTCATGAGATAAGGAGCTAGGGCTAGGATGAGGTTATTTTAGGACATATTTTAGCCCATTCCCCTTGCCAGGCAATCATGGGTAAAATAAGGGGCTTAAACTTCGCTGCTTTTCTCCTTTTTTATATGCCATAACATGTTCTAGTACAAAGAACAGCATTAGATTGTGGCGGTGATCATTAAGTCAGGAAAAAGTGCAGACTGGCTAGAGTCCAAAGCTTTTCAATGTTATGTCAGCATCACACTAATAATATTTTTGGAGGACTCCCAGAGCTCAACCTGATGGGCACTGTTTTAATATTCAATATAGGGCAATGGAGAAGAGTCCATTAGATTTGGACTGCTGCAGCCTGGCACAAATGCAACGTGCCAAAGACCTCCCTCTGTGCTGTAAATGTCTGTGGCTTATCCCTTATAATGGGCAACACGGTGGCCTAGTGGTTAGCACTGGTGCCTCACAGCGCCAGGGACCCGGGTTCGAATCTGGCCTCGGGTGACTGTCTGTGTGGAGTTTGCACATTCTCCCCGTGTCTGCGTGGGTTTCCTCCGGGTGCTCCGGTTTCCTCCCACAGTCCAAAAATGTGTGGGTTAGGTTGATTTGGCTATGATAAAATTGACCCTTAGTGTTAGGGGGGGATTAAATATGTGGGGTTACGGGGATAGGATAGGATAGGATGGGATATGTTAGGGGGAATTAAATACGTGGGGTTACGGGGATAGGGTGGGATATGTGTTGGTGCAGGCTCGATGGGCTGAGATGGCCTCTATCTGTACTGTGGGGATTCTGTGTGAGAAAGCAGGGACAGGGTACTGGATTTGGATGATCAGCCATGATCGTATTGAATGGTGGAGCAGGCTCGACGGGCCGAATGGCCTACTCCTGCTCCTAGTTTCTATGTTTCTATATTGAGGATGACCGGATTATCAGAAGTTTCTCAGCTCCCCTGGTCCTTCTGCTGGTGACTGATTGGCCCACTGTAGGTACTACAGATCTTCTCACACTGGGTGCAGCATACGGTTGTTTAGTTCAAAACAGTCTGTTGTGCAGCTGTGGTGTGATTATGTGGTTTTCTCACTTTGCTCTGTTCACCGAGACTTTTTCAAAAATGAGCGACTCTAGTACACAGGGCAGTACATTACCTGGCATATCCAGTCCCATGTGCTCCCATTCATCAGTAGAGACGTTATACCATCTAAGGTTTGTTTTCAAAGTGTGTACCCATCACTTCTCTACACCATTGGTATACTGTAATCTAAGGGATGATAATTTTAGTGAAAAAGTCATAGTACGAGTACAAAATGCAAACTGGAGGAATTTCATCCCTGTAGTGTTTTCTGTGAGTACCAAATTATGACATAAAATTATTTAACTTATTTAAACAATGTAAGATAATTTGTGTTTCATATTATATCAGAGTTCCAGTACTGCAATGAGTCAGGAAGCAGGTGAGGCTCCTACATTCCTGGGTGCAGTACTCCATATAGACACATGTTCCAACTACAGAGCAGCAGCAAATAACATGCCAGCACTTCTAAAAGAACCGCGTCTGTATAGACAAGCATAGGCATGCCTTGGCGAATGGATATCCAAACTAAATTAAATACGCCCAGTATTTCAAAATAGTGCATGCAAGACATTATTATGGGAAGTGCACAGCAGACTATAATTAGATAAGGCTTCATGAGGTACGCCAGCATCAAATGCAACCCACCTTGAGGAACCAACCAAATGGAAGAAGGGAGACATGGAGTTACCATAGACTCCTCACATTGGGTGGCAAAGTGATTTCTGCAACTGCAACTGAAGTAAAGAGAATATAGTGATACCAAGGCACAAGAACCTCACCTAGTCTTGCAAACATAACTAGTCTTATGATTTCGATGATTGGGGAGAGGGGGGTGGAGGAAAGAGGACATTACACCTGCCTCCCCACGCCTGGGAACTGACTTTCAATTTTTGCCTTTCAACCACAAACGTGCAATTGTTCAAAATTATAAGTGTAACAAAAACGTACTGGTCCTGAAGTTATACTGTGGGGTGATTGGGACAAAATATCCAGCGAATGCTCCCTACTCCCACCAACACCGGAAAGAGCACACAACAGCCAACTTGTTCCGCCTTTCTTAAGGAACTGAGCAAAACTCACCCTTTCATCAAGCGCTTCGGGTGATAGGGAAAGAGTCCAGGTCACAATCCAGCTCTGGACCCCCAAGTGGGCCACATTTCTGACAGAGGAGGGGCTGGTGTATCTCTTCTTATTGGGCATACTGGCTCCTGAAGATGCCTCAATTTTCTGTGAGCCAGAAGTTGCGGGAACTCCGAGGGTAGGAAGCCCCCACATCTGGCCCCACCCCTGGCCTCTTCCACCCTGCGACACTGCCTTTGGGAAGAGGCTCCACATATCTGCGACCCAGCCTATTATCTGGCAGTTCTGCGAGACTCCTGCACACTCCGGCTGGTGTTATGGCGGGAGTGCACTGGAGGCGCCACGGATTTTTGGCCCTATTGGCCGGATTTTGCGTTAAGAATAACGAGAGGCTATCAGCGCTCACCGTTATTATGGGGTAAATCGGACAGCAATTTTCGGTGTCCACACATGCGCAGTTAAACGCAGAAATCAGGAAGTCGCCGTCTGATTTGTTCTGTTCCTCCACAAGCTTCGCTACACCGGTACCTCGCCAAGAGATTCAGCATTAAAACACATGAAGGGCATGAAGTTGCAGTACTTACCCATTAGATACCCAATAAACACACCAAAAAAAGTTAGGGCTTGTTCATTCAGGTGTAAGTAAATTTTTAGCGGCGTGATAAATCTTAGTTGCAACAACAACTTGTATTTATATAGCGCCTTTAACGTAGTAAAACGTCCCAAGGCGCTTCACAGAAGCGTTATCAGACAAAAAATTTGACACCAAGCCACATAAGGTGAAATTAAGGCAGATGACCAAAAGCTTGGTCAAAGAGATAGGTTTTAAGGAGTGTCTTAAAGGAGGAAAGAGAGCTGGAGAGGTTTAGGCAGGGAATTCCAGAGCTTAGAGCCTTGGCAGCTGAAGGCACGGCCACCAATGGTTGAGCGATTTTAATCAGGGATGCTCAAGAGGGCAGAATTAGAGGAGCGCAGATATCTCGGGGGGTTGTGGGGCTGGAGGAGATTACAGAGATAGGGAGGGGCGAGGCTATGGAGGGATTTGAAAACAAGGATGAGAATTTTAAAATCCAGGCATTGCTTAACTGGGAGCCAGTGTAGGTCATTGAGCACAGGGGAGATGGGTGAACGGGACTCAGTGCGAGTTAGGACATGGATAGCCGAGTTTTGGATGACCTCAAGTTTACGTAGGGTAGAACGTGGGAGGCCAGCCAGGAGTGCGTTGGAATAATCAAGTCTAGAGGTAGCACAGGCATGGATGAGGTTTCAGCAGCAGATGAGCTGAGGCAGGGGTGGAGTCAGGCGATGTTACGGAGGTGAAAATAGGTGGTCTTAGTGATGCTGCGGATATGTGGTCGGAAGCTCATTTCAGGGTCACATATGACACCAAGGTTGCGAACAATCTGGTTGAGCCTCAGACAGATGTTAGGGAAAGGGATGGAGGGGTGGTGAATTACTGCCAAACAATTGCTCTGGCATTGAAAATTCATTTTTTAAAGTGTGGCGTCTCATTCCTTCAGATTTTCAGTATTGTTAGAGATTTTTAAAAATAAGTATTAAAATATCTTTTTGTTTTACTTTTTCTTTCTGTCTCTTTTACCTATCTCTCTTTATCCCAGCTTTCATTTCTTCGCTTTATTTCGCTTTCTGTACATGATTTTACATTGAATTAAATATTCTAATTTATACTTCCTGGTTGAGACTGCATGGGTCAGTGAGGATTCTTCAATCTGATTGGCTGAGGAGACATGCTGTTGCTTGCCCTGTTCACACAGGCTCCCGATCCCCTGTAGCGGGCACCTCGTTGAAAAGAATCTCTAGTAACTGTAAGTTGCTGCTCAAAAGCACACAAAAGTCTGTGGGCAGCTGTAAGCGTGATGAACGGAGAGCAGCGTTCCTTCACCACTGACCACAAAATCCAGGCCATTGTCTTTTAACTGAAAGGACAGAAGTGGCTTTATGTTGACATTCACCAAAACAGTTCAATGGTTTAGTTTCTTAGCAGTCCAAATTTTCACTTTTTTTATTTTTCAATATTATTTAGTCTCAATCAAGCATAAGTAAAGTAGTTTTACATATATATTAAAAAAATGTTTTAATTTCCTTGTAGAAGCCATCAGTGTCATTCTGAACTGTAGCCAAAGTGCTGAAGAGCTGCTAAAACGCAGGAAAGTTCTGCGAGAGGCAATATTGAAGTACCTAATCAGACATGAGGTTGTCATATCAGCTTCATCAGACAAACAGCAACTTATTGATAAGGCTTTGGACTATTGGATGCAGCAAGAATGGAAGAAAAAAGAATCAACAGATCAAACAAAATACCAGCTTCTGGGGCAAGTTAGGCAGCAAGAATTGGAGCGAAAGGTAAAGCAAGAAATTGAAGAGGCAAAGATAAAGGCACTGGCACAAGAAGTCAAGGAGGCGAGGAGAGTATTGGAGCAGACGAGACAAGCCGAGGGACAGCTGAGAAAACAAGTGGAAGAGCAAATGAAGAGACGAGGGCAGGAGAAAATGAGGAAACAAGCAGAAGATGAGGCAAAGAAGCAGCTGAAAATGCAAATGAATATACATGTGAATGTTACACAGGTACTTAATGTCGCATTGAGAAATGTTTAGCGCTTAGCAGAGATTCTGTGTCATAGCCTCTGCATTATCAGAGTTTCCTAGAGATGTATTTTTAGGGTTCATATTTAACAGAAGAAAGACATTCTTCCATTCAGCCCTATACAGTAATAATCAAAAATTGACAATGCGCTATCTAGAAAAAATAAATCGCACAAAAGATTGTGAGAGTGTAAAATGCACTATTCAAGAAGGTGTTAGATTAAGAATCAATTGAAGTGTTTAAAAGGGAGATAGATACTTTCTTAGAAAGTAATTATTAAGGGACAACAGAAAAGGGGTAGGGAACTGGGATGAAAAAGATAGAGCTGCTGTAGCTAACAAAATGGTGGACAAGGCTAGATGGGTCAAATGGCTTACTCTCATTCTTAAGTATTTACATTCTATCACTATTGGCTCAGAATTGATCAATATTTTGATTTGGGATGCTGCCCAATTATCTGAAGTTGTGGTTTACTGAAACTTATTAAGGCTGCTCGCTCATCCAAGCCTTCCATATTAAAGGAATGGGTCACAGTTTTTCAAATTAATGACGTTTATCATCATAAATCAGACATAGATACACATTGAATGCCAGTTTGACAACGTGAACCCCCACTTTTCCAAATGCACCAAAATACATCACGTAGTTTCCTGTGGAGAATATTTAAACAAACAACATTTATTCTGGGCTAGCAAAATACTGCAGAAGTTGGAAATCTGAAACAAAAGCAGAAAATGCTGGAAACACACAGCTGCCCAGTCAGCACCTGCGGAGAAAATAGAAAAGTTATGTCAACCCTTCTACATGACTCCTGTTTTAAAGGAGGGTTCACATCCAAAAAATGAACTTTTCCATTCTCTCTCCAGATGTTGACTAATCTGCTGTGTGTTTCCAGCATTTTCTGCTTTTGTTTCATTTGGTCCAGGCTATTCAGCTTTTTCTGGGGAGTCCAGAACAAAGGGGCACAACCTTAAAATTAGCGCAAGGCTGTTTGGGGGTGATGTAGAAATCTGGAACTTTCTCCCCCATAAAGCTGTTGAGGCTGGGGGGGTCATTTGAAAATTTCAAAACTGAGATTGATAGATTTTTGTTAGGCAAGGGTATTAAGGGTTACGGAACCAAGGCGGGTAGATGGAGTTACGATACAGATCAGAGATGATCTAATTGAATGGCGGAACAGGCACGAGGAGTTGAATGGCCTACTCCTGTTCCTATGTTTCTATTTATTCCTTTTTGTATTTCTGTGCATAAAACTGGCAACCTAATTTAGGAGAGGGACCTCCCATTCCAGATAAAGGAGGATTTCTGATCTTTGAAACCCCAGCAATGGTCTGAGTACAGCTGAGTATTAATGTAGAGGGATTCCAAGCTCCAGACAGTCTGGTGGTGGGTTATGCTCTTTGCCTTTCTAATGCTCTAAGTATTAACCCATCATTTTTAATTTAGTGTTGAACATATGCCCATATTCCTTGGAGAGCTAGAGAAGAAGGCTGCATTTTCATTCTCTGGTGGTCTAAAGAGGTTTTTATTTCCAGATTTTAGATCCTCTGAAGCTGCAGCTAAATTTCCCCAATATTCACAAACTAGTCATTGGTACAGCTGGTAACTATTAATGCTCAGAAAGAAGGGACAAGGGTGCTGTATCCTTCTTTCATTCCCTCCTACCCTATGCATATTTTTAGCCTTAAATATATTTATCTTTGCTGTTATTTTCTATTTTTTTTCTAATGAACTGACTTTATTCTTGTTTCTTAAAACCTCCCAGTACCCGATACCATCTCAGCCAGCGGCAGGGGGAGACTTTGACTGTCAAACAATAGGAGAAGCCTTCTGCCAATGGTTCTTTCAGCTTCTGAATTCCCAGAATCCTTTGTTTGGCCGACAGCCAGAAGAGTGGGGTCCGCAGCACTTTTGGGAAGATGCAGTACTTGACTTTGCTTATTCTGCCCACGAAGACCGAGCAGAGCAGCATCAGAGTTCAGCAATTGTCAGTCTGCGCTTGCTGTCCCTGGTAAAGGATGAGCAATTGCTCTTCAATCCCAACATCGGCACGAATGGCTTGAGATGTGCAACCTCTCCACATGGACTAGTTGCCTTAGCAGTGGCTGGCACCATTCATAAGAACACACAGTGCCTGGGTATCTTTGAGCAGCTCTTTGGACTCATCCGCATGCCAGTTGATGGAAACAATTGGAAAATCAAATATGTTAACCTTCGGGTGAAAGCTTTGAATGATCAGCTGGAAATCAACCAACCCAATTTATCTATTCAGCTGCCTGTACTACAGGCCCATCTCACTGAATTGAGTGCATTTCTCAAGTAATTTATTCTAGAAATAAGACATCGTTTTCAACTTCGCAGCCCTGAGCGGTAAGCTGGTGGAGGGGATGAAAATTGGGCGGGGTCTACAACGGGTGGGCAATCTGCTCTACCAGTTACCGCTAGGAAGCAAAGTTGCAAATTATCCCCATAGCTTCTGTAGTTCAAACTACTTCGACTAATGAACTGCAAAATTCTGTTACTCCTGGGATGAAGGAGAAGTAAGCTTCTTTTGCACATTTATGTTTACCTGCAAGTATACATTAAACTGCTCTTGAGCAATTATTTTTATAGACTATTTTATATTAGTATGAATCACTTTAGAAAAGATGGGGTAGCTTTTCATCATGCTGCCTGAACGTATCTGGCATTGTGGATTGCATGCCCGTTATAGAACCACTCCAGCCACGATAATAAATGTCTTAGAAGTCATCTTATGGAGGCATATGAGATACTTAATGGAATACAGAAAGTAAACCTGGAACAATACTTTCAGAAACTCCAGGGCAGCAGTAAAAGATGCCATCGTTTCAAGGTTGTGGAGGGTATATTGACAGTTATCAAGAAATACGTTTCATGCAGATGGTGGTCAAGAGCTGAAATGAATTACCAGGAGGGTGGTTGAAGCCAGGATTCATTTAAGAAACAGTTAGATGCTATAATGGGAAGACAATAAGGTTCGTATTCAAGATGGATGAGAAGAAATGGGCTAAAGGGCATTTTTTATCTGAATCCATCTTGTGATCTAAAGAAGTGAAAGAAAAGATTTTATGTAAGGTAGTAACATTCTTTATATGTTGATTGCGATATTTGTTGAATTACATGCATGATTGAACTCACGTTGACCTATGGTCAGAAACACCAGGCCCGGAATTTTCACATTGCAGAGTGTGCGGGTTTGGGAGCGGGTCGGCAGTTAAAAGCGCTGAAATTGACAGCACGTCGGGAACCTGCCGTCATCCCGCTGACTGCCGCATTTAACTGGGGCGATTCAAGGCGCGTCACGGACCTGCTCGGGAGAGGTGGGCGACCTCATTGAGGTAGTTAACTGCTCGTTGAGAGAACTTTAACAGCGGTTTTAACGTGAGGTTTCAACTTTAACTGGTTGCGCACGGGATTCACGGACCTCGGAATCCTCGCCTGTGAAGGGAAGGCGGGAGCTCCTTGGCAATTGTGCTACTTCATTAAGTGACAGCTGGGAAAAGCACATAGACACACACACCTTACACCTACTCCCTTGCCTAATGGAAAGGCTCTTGCTGACACCATTTTGTGCAGAGATTTTGCTTTCAGGAGTTTGCAGGTGATTTCTACAACCTCAGAAGTCACTCTCACTACATTGGAGGATTGTGCCTCTGATCTCCACTTTACCTGACATCTATCAGATCAGCATGGGTGCTGCTTATGCTGTCTCACCTTGGACATTAGCTTGAAACCAATATGAGCTCCAGCACCAACAACACCAGCCACACGAGCAGCAGTAGCAACAACACCAGCAGCCTTCTCCTCACTGACCTGATGCTCCACAGGAGAGAGGGATCAGCATTGGACTGCACCCTGGCGGAGGTGATACCCCCAACACAGGGTATACAGGCAGAGGATGAGCTTCCTGGATATGACTGAGCAGCAGTGCTTCAGGAGGCTCAGGCTATCGTGCCAGGTCATCGCAGACATTTGTAGCTTGCTGGAACAAGACCTGCTGCTGAGAGGACCTGGTGGACACTCCTTAGCAGTGGCTGTCAAAGTCACCACCGCCCTCAACTTCTTCACCTCAGGGATCTGCAGCAGACATTTGCAGGATCTCACAGTCGGTCTCCCACAAATACATCACCCAGGTGACGATGCCATGTTTCACAAGTCAGCCACTTATGTAAACTTTGCCACTGATGAAGTCAGTGTTACTGAGCAGGCGCTCGGCTTTGCGGCTCTGGCTGGCTTCCCACAGGTGCAGGGCATCATCGACTGCACACACGTGGCCATGAAGGCACCCCTTCATCACCCAGGTGCGTTTGTGAACTGGAAGGGATTCCACTCCCTCAATGTGCAGCTCGTCTGCAACCATAAAAAGATCATCATGCATTTGTGCGCCACATTCCCTGGAAGCTGTCATGACTTTTTCGTTCTGCGCCAGTCCACCCTCCCTCAGCTCTTCGCTCCTCCAAACACACTTACCAGCTGGCTGCTTGGAGACAAGGGCTATCCACTGAAGACATGGCTGATGACACCCTTGAGGAGGCCAAGCAATGATGCCGAGGAGTGCTATAATGAAAGCCATATGACCACCAGTTGTGTCATAGAGCAAACAATCGACATGCTGAAGATGCGCTTCAGATGCCTTGACAGATCTGGAGGAGCCCTTGAGTACACACCAGCCAGGGTCTCCAGAATCATCGTTGTTTGCTGCGTGCTGTACAACATAGCACAGCAGCAAGGATTGAAGCTGCAAGAGGAGAAAGGCACAGAGCGCACAGCCTCTTCAGAGGAGGAGGAACAGGCAGAACATGAGGAAGAGGTGGAGGAGGAACCTGAGGTGGCGATGGCAGCAGCAGTGGCCTATATTGCCCGGGAGGCCCAGGATGGCCTCATAATGGCCCGATTTAGTTAAGTTGCACCAGTGCACCCATCTAGCACACAGATGCTGTACCAACTTTCCCCCACCAGCACCACAAAGCAGTCCTAAAATGATCAAATCATTCCTGTCAATCAAACACTCATTGCTCGAGGTTAAGTAATGTCTCACCATTCACTCCAAGTGACAAGGCCACTTCCCAGGTAGCAGGCAAAAATGGACAAAAGGGAAAAAAAGTGCAAAGAAAGAAATTTATGTGTGTCATAAATAGAACTGAAACTTAACACTAACATTTTGGCAAACATCCATGTGCATACCCTTGTGCATCTACGATTGTGTCTTTTCCGAGTGCTTCTATGAGGTGCAACCCCTGTGGCTTCAGCAGAGGTAGAGGCAGGCTGCTCACTTCCCTGCTGCGACTGCTTCAACACTTTTGGCAGACGTCCTCTGGGTTTTAGGGCCTGTGAGGGCCCCGCCAAAGACTGCTCCTCCTGCAAAAGTGCAGGGGCAGACTCGGCCATCGGGATC
The DNA here is from genome assembly GCA_030390025.1 of Squalus acanthias. Lineage (NCBI taxonomy): Eukaryota > Metazoa > Chordata > Chondrichthyes > Squaliformes > Squalidae > Squalus > Squalus acanthias. The sequence goes on from CM059429.1 coordinate 150,985,117, forward strand.
CGAGGAAGCATGTGGGGCCCTGACTGAGGGGTAGGCAATGGGGGAGAAGTGGGAGTGATTTGAGAAGAGCCCCCACTTCCATGTCCCCTCTCACCATCATCCCTCTTATGGGCCACCCGCACTTTCCTGCCAGCAAGGTGCTGGAGAGCATCTTGCTGCACAGCAGTGGGGCGATGAACGCCCGAGTCTATGTTGGTATCCCTCCTAGAGTTGAGGTCAATGAGTGTCTGCAATCTGTTGTTCACAGCATGCTCTCGTTTGACTGGCGCATTAGCTGCTCCATGCAGCTGGCCATCCTTTCCATGGAACAACACATCGTCGCCATCGCCTGCGATATGGTGCTGCTCATGTTGGAGATGGACTCCTCCACTCTCAGTACAATCACACAAATCATAGCTGGAAAAGCTGCCAGTGCCTCACGCATTTGTTGCTGCTCCTCCAAGACCAACCTCTTTGTTGACGGCCCCCGCGGTTCAGCTTCTGCATCCAGCTGAGCAGAGCTTGGAGCGTCCTGCGCCCTCCGGTGAGAAGTCTCCACTCCTGTCTCTGTCTTCACCATCTGCTCTTGCTCACTTGTGATGTGTGAGACTCCAGATGACAACACTACTCTACGTCTCGCTGGACCCACCGATCTGCGCATATATGTGCTGGTGCTGGGCGCACTTGGGTCTGCTGACAGTGCACCCTCAGAAAATGGAGCTTCCTCTAAGGAGTCTTCTTCCTCCTCTAGCTGGACAGTGAGGGAGGGGGGCACTTGATGGACCTGTGGGCGAGTAAAGACTTGAATTAGACCTCTTACGATAAGAATGTGTTGCGTAACATTATCCACATGATGATATTTCACTGACGGCTGATATCAGTCACCATGAGTGACATGTGGGATATTTCATTCTGTCACCAGGTTGCTGGGAGGTCCCCCTCTCTCTGTCTCCCATCGCCAGCAGCTTTGTCCCTCCACTTATTTCGGGAGCCTCCTCCTCTGCTGGTGTCAAATTAGTATATATTGGAGGGCCACCTCCGGTTCTCTCTCTTTCTCTCCTGTTCTGCGCTCTCTTCTCCTGCAAGGAGGGAAAGAAGAGAACTTTGAGTGAGAGTGATGGAATGAGTGAGAGTGATGGAATGAGTATAAGGGATGGATGGGCTACATCTGTCGAGGGTGACTATGAGGGAGTGGGGTGATATTGCCAAATGGCCTCCTTCTGTGGCGTTACTTTCTATGGTTGCATTAGGATGAGGGTCAGTGTCAGTGGTGGATAGTCAGATGGGGATGTGAATAGGTACACAGAGAGTGAGGGATGGGTGTACCTGCAAGGTAGGCTGGTGTGAGGAGTGATGTGCAGGAGTAGGCTTGGGAAGGCAGAGTGATGGGGTTGGGGTGACACGCACATCAGGATGTAGTTGAATGTGGCATTGTACTCACCTTTCCTGACCGCATCAGATCATTAAATCTCTTCTGGCATTGAATCCAAGAGCGGCTGACAACACCCCTGCTGCTCACTTCTTGGGCAATCTCCAGCCATGCCCTCTTGGTTTCTCTGGTTGCTCTTTATCCTGACGCTGCCCAGGAATAGGACCTCCCTGAATGATCTGAGGCATCAGACAACTTGGGTGCAACCTTCTGTCACTGTGACTCCATTCTTGCTTGCCCCCACACAAATCTCTGCGATATAATCAATAGCCCCCTCTCCCAACCACCTGTATGCCTCCTCCAAAAAGCTTCAACTGTGATCTGTGCAAGGCTCCTTTGATTACCTGAGCTGAAAGCGAGTCGTTGGTGACTTCATCAGACCTGCTCCGTTAATTGGCCGGGAAACCCGCACGACTGTTTCAATTGATGTAATTGAGGTAAACGCGCAGTGCAGAACACGCTGTTGAAATCTTCGGGATGGCGACCCGCAACACACCCGCCCCGACTCTCAGGTAAAAATTCCAGTTCAGATCTCCAATTTTGCCTGAGAACTAAAACTTCCTCTTCCTTTTAAAATTGGTTATTTAATTTTCAAATAGATTTTTAAATTAAACTTTTTAAAGTTCAATTTAATATGATTATGGTATTATCAGTTCGGCGAGTGGCACTGGCTTCTGCATTTCTCTAGGGACTGAATCATAGAATCATAGAATGGTTACAACATAGAAGGAGGCCATTCGGCCCATCAAGCCCGTGCCGGCTCTCTGCAAGAGCATTTCAGCTAGTCCCAATCCCCCACCCTTTCCCCATAGCCCTGCAAAATATTTTCCTTCAGGTACTTATCCAATTCCCTTTTGAAAGCCACGATTGAATCTGCCTCCACCACCCTCTCAGGCAGTGCATTCCAGATCATAACCACTCACTGCGTAAAAAGGTTTCTCCTCATGTCGCCTTTGGTTCTTCTGCCAATCACCTTAAATCTGTGTCCTCTGGTTCTCGACCCTTCCACCAATGGGAACAGTTTCTCTCTATCTACTCTGTCTAGACCCCTCATGATTTTGAACACCTCTATCAAATCTCCTCTCAACCTTCTCTGCTCTAAGGAGAACAACCCCAGCTTCTCCAGTCTATCCACGTAACTGAAGTCCCTCATCCCTGGAACCATTCTTGTAAATCTTTTCTGCACCCTCTCTAAAGCTTTCACATCCTTCCTAAAGTGCAGTGCCCAGAAATGGACACAATACTCCAGCTGAGGTCGGACCAGTGTTAGGAACATAGGAACAAGAGTAGGCCATTGAGCCCCTCGAGCCTGTTCCGCCATTCAGTGAGATCATAGCTGATCTGCGACCTAACTCCATATACCCACCTTTGCCCCATATCCCTTAATACCTTTGGTTAACAAAAAGCTATCAATCTCAGATTTAAAATTAACAATTGATCTAGCATCAATTGCCGTTTGCGGAAGAGAGTTGCAAATTTCTACCACCCTTTGTGTGTAGAAGTGTTTCCTAATTTCACTCCTGGAAGGTCTGGCTCTAATTTTTAGATTATGTCCCCACAGTCCTAGAATCCCCAACCAGTGGAAATAGTTTCTCTCTATCTACCCTAGCTGTTCCCCTTAATATCTTGAAAACTTTGATCAGGTCACCCCTTAACTTTCTAAATTCTAGGGCATGCAACCCTAATTTGTGTAATCTCTCCTCGTAACTTAACCCTTGGAGTCCAGTTATCATCCTGGTAAACCTACGCGGCCCTCCAAGGCCAATATATCCTTCCTAAGGTGTGGTGCCCAGAACTGCTCACAGTACTCCAGGTGTGGTCTAACCAGGGCTTTGTTTAGCTGCAGCATAACTTCTACCCCCTTGTATTCTAGTCCTCGAGATATAAAAGCCAGCATTCCATTAGCCTTTTTGAATATTTTCTGTACCTGTTCATGACATTTTAATGATCTATCTACCAGGACACCCAAGTCTCTTTGGAGCTCCACTGTTTTTACCTTTTCACCATTTAGAAAGTACCCTGTTCTATCCTTTTTAGGTCCAAAGTAGATGACCTCACATTTGCCTACATTGAAATCCATTTGCCAAAGTTTTGCCATCATCTAAGTCATTAATAAATACTGTGAATAGTTGAGGCCCCAACACAATTCCCTTTACCTGTAGTGCCCAAAGCACAATTTCTGACTGTTACTCTACTCTCTTCCCTTTCGTTCGTTTTTGAACTACTATTTGTACTACGATTTCCACCTGAGCCCTCCCCTCTCCATTTACTAATTTAAAGTCCTTGTGACTGCCCTATTTATCCTTTCCTCTAGGACCCTGGTCCCAGACCGGTTCAGGTGGAGCCTATCCCAATGGTACAGTTCCTTCCTGTGCCAATACTGGTGCCAGTGCCCCCTGAAATGGTACCCCTCTTTCCCACACCACTCCTTTAGCCATGTGTTCACTTCCCTGATCAGCTTATCCCTACGCCAATTTGCACGTGGCTCAGGTAATAATCCAGAGATTATAACCCTTGAGGTCCTGTTCTTTAATTTAGCTCCTAGTTCCTGGTACTCCCCAAACAGGACCTCTTGCCTACTCTTCCCTATGTTGTTGGTCCCAACATGGACCACAACGACTGGATCCTCACCCTCACCCTCCCTCTCCAATATCCTTTCAAGCCGGTTCTAGATGTCCCTCACCCTGGCACCAGGTAGGCAACATACCATGTGGGTCTCTCGATCTTGCTTACAAAGGATGCTATCTGTCCCCCTAATTATAGAATCCCCTACAACTACCACATTGCGCTTCCTCACTTCCTCCTCCTCCTCCCTTAGGACAGCTTCTTGCTCCAAAGTGCCATGGTCCGCATTCTGGCTGTCCTTCCGACAGTCTTCATACTTATCCTCACAGGTAACAAGTACATTGTACCTGTTGAATAGGATCAGTTTCTGTGAAACCTCATTCCCTTTCTTACCTGGGTTCCCCTTACTCTGCACACTGTCGGTCGCACCAACCCCGTTTTGATCTTGTACCTCTCTACGAGGTGTGACCGAAGTCTGGAGCAAACTGTCCAGATACTCCTCCCCCCTCCCTTATGTGTCGGAGTGTCTCCAACTTGCACTCCAGCTCAATGACTCTGAGCCAGTGAGATTCGAGATGGATATATCTACTGTAGATGTGTTCTCTCGGGACAGTCTCGCTGTCAACAAACTCCCACGTACTGCAGTTCAGACACACAACCTGCTCTGTCATATCTTAATCTAACCTTGTTTTATTTATTTAATTAGTTAAAGTCTTTATTCAAATGATTATTTATAGTTATATTAATTAGTTTATCTAGTTAAGTTATTAATTTAATAAAGTACGTTATAGTTTCCCAGCTCTTAATTTAAACCACTGTCCTAGCTTAGAGAGAGAGAAAAAGGGTAATGCTCACCAACCAATCACCTACCTGCTGTCCTGTGACTTAACTCCTTGTTTTTTTGTTGTTTTTCAATTCATCAGAATTGTACTGCCTCCTCGGTGCTGCCGCTGCTCAGGTCTGCGCAGTCCTCGCCTCCCGCTCAGTTAAAGTACTGCCTCCTCGGTGCTGCCACCACTCAGGTTTTATAAAGGTTCATCATAACTTCCTTGCTTTTGTACTCCATACCTCTATTTATGAAGCCCAGGATCCCGTATGCTTTTATAACCACTTTCTCAACCTGCCCTGCCACCTTCAACAATTTGTGCACATATACCCCCAGGTCTCTCTGTTCATGCACCCCTTTAGAATGTTACCCTTTATATTGCCTCTCCTCATTCTTCCTACCAAAATGTATCACTTCATACTTTTCTGCGTTAAATTTCATCTGCCACGTGTCAGCCCATTCCACCAGCCTGTCTATGTCCCCTTGAAGTCTATCACTATCCTCCTCACAGTTCACTATACTTCCAAGTTTTGTTTCATCTGCAAATGTTGAAATTGTGCCCTTTACACCCAAGTCCAAGTAATTAATATATATTAAGAAAAGCAGTGGCCCTAGTACCGACCCCTGCGGAACCCCACTGTATACCTTCCTCCAGTCTGAAAAACAACCGTTCACCACTACTCTCTGTTTCCTGTCACTTAGCCAATTTCGTATCCATGCTGCCACTGTCCCTTTTATTGCATGGGCTTCAACTTTGCTGGCAAGCCTATTATGTGGCACTTTATCAAATGCCTTTTGGAAGTCCGTGTACACCACATCAACCGTATTGCCCTCATCAACCCTCTCTGTTACCTCATCAAAAAACTCCATCAAGTTAGTTAAACACGATTTGCTTTTAACAAATCCATGCAGGCTTTCCTTAATTAATCCACACTTGTCCAAGTGACGGTTAATTTTGTCATGAATTATCGTTTCTAAAAGCCTCCCCACTACCAAGGTTAAACTGACTGGCCTGTTGCTGGGTTTATCTTTACACCCTTTTTTGAACAAGGGTGTAACATTTGCAATTCTCCAGTCCTTTGGCACCACCCCCGTATCGAAGAAGGATTGGAAGATTATGGCCAGTACCTCTGCAATTTATACCTTTACCTCCCTCAGCATCCGAGGATGCATCCCATCCGGTCCTGGTGACTTATTTACTTTAAGTACAGCCAGCCTTTCTCGTACTTCCTCCTTATCAATTTTTATCCCATCCAGTATCTCAACTACCTCCTCTTTCACTTTGACTTTGGCCGCAGTTTCTTCCTTGGTGAAGACAGATGCAAAGTACTCATTTAGTACCTCAGCCATGCCCTCTGCCTCCATGTGTAGGTCTCCTTTTTGGTCCCTAATCAGCCCCATCCCTCCTCTTACTACCCGTTTACTATTTATATGCCTATAGAAGACTTTTGGATTCCCTTTTATGTTAGCTGCCAATTTATTCTCATACTCTCTCTTTGCCCCTCTTATTTCCTTTTTCACTTCCCCTCAGAACATTCTATATTCAGCCTGGTTTTCACTTGTATTCTCAACCTGACATCTGTCATATGCCTCCTTTTTCTGCTTTATCTTACTCTCTATCTCTTTCCTTATCCAGGGAGCTCTGACTTTGGTTGCCCTACCTTTCCCCCTCGTGGAAATGTACCTCGACTGTACCTGAACCATCTCCTCTTTAAAGACAGCCCATTGTTCGATTACAGTTTTGCCTGCCAATCTTTGATTCCAATTTACCTGGGCCAGATCCATTCTCAACCCATTGAAATTGGCCTTCCTCCAATTAAGTATTTTTACTCTAGATTGCTCCCTGTCCTTTTGCATAGCTAATCTAAACCTTATGATACTATGATCACTGTTCACTAAATATTCTCCTACTGACACTTGCTCCACTTGACCTACCTCATTCCCCAGAACCAGATCCAGCAATGTTTCCTTCCTCATTGGGCTGGAAACGTACTGATCAAGAAAGTTCTCTTGAATACACTTCAGAAATTCTTCCCCCTCTCTGTCCTTTACACTATTACTATCCCAGTCTATATCAGGATAGTTGAAGTTCCCCATTATTACTACTCTATAGTTCTTGCACCTCTCTGTAATTTCCCTGCAAATTTGCTCCTCTATATCTTTCCCACTAATTGGTGGCCTATAGAATACACCTAGTTGTGCAATGGCACCTCTATTGTTTCTTAACTCTAACCAAATAGATTCTGTCCTTGATTCCTCCAGGGCATCCTCTCTCTCCAGCACTGCCTAAGAAGATTCTCCTTAATCAACATTGCCACCCCACCTCCTTTCTTTCCTTCCCAATCTTTCCTGAACACCTTATATCCAGGAATATTTAGTACCCAATCCTGCCCTTTCTTGAACCAGGTCTCCGTTAGCCAGGTCATCATATTCTCATGTGGCTATTTGCGTCTGCAGCTTATTTACCACACTTTGTGCATTTACACAAATGCACTGTAAACCTATCTTAGACCTTCTTGTATTCTCCCTTAGTCTGACCCCACCTAACACCGTACTATTTCTTACTCTAGTGCTATCGGTCTCTCCCAATCCTTTGTGCACCTTGTTTCTCCTTTCTACTGCTACATCCTGGTGCCTGATAGGCCAACTGATTTGATATTGAGTCTATAGCATCTCTCCAGGTACAATGTCCTGCTTTGGACATCGGCTCAGAGTCCTTCGATTGAAGGTAGCAGGACAGGTAGATAAGCTGGTGTATAAAATTATGAGGAGCCTAGATAGAGTGGATAGGAAGGACCTATTTCCCCTAGCAATAACCAGGGGGCATAGATTTAAAGTAATTGGTAGAAGGATTAGAGGGGAGTTGAGGAGAACTTTTTTCACCCAGAGGGTGGGGGGGTGGGGGGGGGGGTCTGGAACTCACTGCCTGAAAGGGTGGTAGAGGCAGAAACCCTCATCACATTTAAAAAGTACTTGGATATGCACCTGAAGTGCCGTAACTTACAAGGCTATGGACCAAGAGTTGGAAAGTGGGATTAGGGTGGATAGCTCTTTTTCGGCCAGCACAGACACGATGGGTCAAATGGCCTCCTTCTGTGCCACAAGTTTCTATGATTCTATGATTGTTTCAAACAAAAAGCATGGTCTTGGAGGCGTAATTGGAGGCATTTTATTCATTTTTATTTGAAGAAGTAGATAATATATAGCTGAATTGGACTATTGTTGCCCAGACAACCTAGCTATCCTACAACTCTAATAGCTTTTGCTTGAAGACATACTGATCTTTCAAAAAAGATGATTCAGATTTGAAATTCCTCTGTGCATTATTTTTAGTGAACAGGTCAATGTATTCATGTACAATTGCAATGTATGCTGTCTTAATGAGGTCATTAGCACATTTAAAATAAATTACTTACTAAAAAATGCACTGAACATAGCTGACAAATGAATTTTAATCCCTTTGTGTTTATTCGACAGCATATCAGCAAGTACACATGTTGATGAAAGTAATGCAGAGAACAAGACAAAGTAGAGATTTCCCAGTTATTTTTCCGGGGGGTGGGGGAAGTGGTTCTCCCAGCCAGCCACCGTAACTTTGGAGGAAGATCCGTGGAAACCTCAGAGAAGTGGCCTAAACGATCTTCCGCTGAAGTTACGGTGGACCTTTGGGAGAACCTCTGCGGAAATTCAGCCCCATTGTTCCTAAGAGATTGTAACACAGGTAGCTCAGTGGACCGAGACAAATACAAAAACAAGGTACAGGAGAAGTGGTCAGGTGAGCTAAAATAGAAATTGATGGTGGGATAGCAGGGATTTTTTTGAAACAAGTACCAAGCAGTTCTGTAATTACATTCACAGCAAGCAGTTGCAAAGGGAAATGGCAAGGCCATTGAAAGATCCCAAAGGTCACATGATATCAAGTGACTAAGGGATCGCAAATATATTGAATTAATTATTTTCTGTGTTCACGGAGGAGACCATGGGCAGTTTCCCCAGCATAGAAGCTAAACTTCTTGACAGAGTGGGGCATTGTGAGGGGGAAGGGGAGAAAGTATTAGAAGAGATAGAAATTTCAGATAAGGTAGTCACTGATAGGCTGAAGATTGTAAAGGAAGGTAAGGCACCAGGCCCAGCTGGAACTCATACAAGAAATGGCAGAAAAAATGGTGATTTCCTTGCCACTATCTTTAGGGGATCATTAGAAACTGAAGAAGAGTCCAAGGATCGGAAAGTAGTCAATAGAGCACCAATAGATCACCAATTTGCCTGAGCGAATAAAACATGAAGAATTAGAGAATATTATACACCTGGGCCAGGAATCTACATTTTAAGCATTGTATCTGGTTATAACGCGTGATTGTTACGAAGATAGTTTGCACTGATTTACATATTGATGCATTTATAGACTTTGGGAGCGATTCTTTGATCCAGGGAAGCAGCTGTACCACGGACGGAGGGACCTCAGAGAATTAGGAGAGCAGGCACCGTGATCATTTCCTACTAAGTTGCAATTCAGAGATCTTAGATTGCTTGTGCTCATTTCATGTCTTAGCCTCATTAAGGCCCAGATTTGATGCAAAAATATTTAAATGAGCAAATTCTGCAGGATTTGCCAGGTTTCTTCATTTTTCCTTCTGTGCCTATTTGTGTTGGAGCTCTGAAAGGAGTCAATTTTAAGGATTTTTAAAGCTTTTTAGTGCAATGTTTGCAGTACTTTTTTTTATTACCATGCTGTTTTTAATCAGACATTTTTAATATTTTGGAAAGTGCAATTTTTTTTAACTCAATCCAAGTTTGTTTTGAAACTGCCTCAAATAGAGCATTTCATGCTTGAGGTGATACAAGGTGAAAGAAGGCATGCTAGGGAGATCAGCAGGCACCAGACCATATCTGCAGACCTTGGCAAACTAATGACTGTTGCAGAACGTTGTCATCTGTAACAAGTGGAACTTTGCATTTCAATTTTACATTGCTTGTTCATTTTGTAATATGTTCCCAGTGATTGTGGCAGTTGAACCTCTTTCATTCACATGTACCAGTGTGTGTCTGATAGAGAATACAAAAACAGAACAGCAGAGGTTAAATAAAGGAGGCAAATCCTTGAAGGACAGATTCATCATTCAAGTAAGATGGGGGCGGGGGGGAGGTGGGGCGGGCTGTTGGTTTGTATAAAAAGTCCTGCATTTATACATGAGGCATAAACAGGAACTCTTTAATATTAATAAGTGCTGCTTATTAGAAATGTTGGTGATGAAAGAAAGCCGTCAGTTTATTTTTTCTTCAATATTTTCTTGAGTTCTGGGTTATTAACTTTGTGAGTTTGATTTTTGTACTGTGATCAGCTTGATGAAATCACTTCAGTGGCAAATAAAAAGTTGCTTTTCACGACACTCGGCTGACACCTGTGCTTAATTGATGTAAATAGAAAGAGAGACACAATAAAGAATAAAGTTGCATTTATATAGCGCCTTTCACAACATCCAAAATACTTCATAGCCAATGAAGCACTTTTGAAGTCTAGTCACTGTTGTAATGTAGGGAAATATGGCAGCCAATTTACAAACACAAGGTCCCACAAACAGAAATGAGATAAATGACCAGCTAATGTGTTTTAGTGATGTTGGTTGAGGGATAGATTTTGACTAGGACACTGGGAGAACTCCTCTGCCCTTCTTCGAAAATTGCCATGGGATCTTCTACATCTGCCTAACATGACAGACGTGGCCTCGGTATAACGTCTGATTTGAAAAAAAAGCATTCGCAACAAAATAGATGAATTAATAGCACGGATAGATATGAATAGATTTGATCTAATAGCCATTACGGAGACATGGTTGCAGAGTGACCAAGGTTGGGAACTAAATATTCCAGGATACTTAACTTTTAGAAGAGATAGGCAAAATAGAAAAGGAGGAGGGGTGGCCCTGATAATAAAGGATGGGATAAAGACAGTAGAGAGAAAGGATCTTGGCTTGGAAAATCAAGAAGTAGAATCAGTTTTGGTGGAGCTAATAAACAGCAAGGGGCAGAAAACATTGGTGGGAGTTGTTTATAGGCCCCCAACAGCAGTTGTAATGTAGGGCAGAGTATAAATCAGGAAATTAGAGGCGCATGTAACAAGGGTAATATAGTAATCATGGGTGATTTAATCTACATACAGACTGGGCAAACCAAATTTGCAGTAATAGTGTGGAGGACAAATTCATGGAATGTATGCAAGATAGTTTTCTAGATCAGTATGTTGAGGAACCAACTAGGGAACAGGCTATTTTAGATCTAGTATTGTGCAACGAGAAAGGGTTAATTAATAACCTTGTAGTAAAGGGGCCTTTAGGGAAGAGTGACCATAATATGATAGAATTTTATATTGAGTTTGAAAGTGACTTAGTTAAATTCAAAACTAGGGTCTTAAATCTAAACAAAGCAAGCTACGTAGATATGAGAGGCTAGTTGGATAAGGTAGATTGGGAAACTACATTAAAATGTATGACAGTGGATGAGCAATGGCTAGCATTTAAAGAATTAATACATAATTTACAACAAAGATATATTCCTTTAAGGCACAAAAACCCCACAGGAAAGGTGGTCCAACCGTGGCTAACAAGAAAAGTTAAAGATAGTATTAGATCAAAGGAAGAGGCTTATAATGTTGCCAAAAAGAATAGTAAGTCTGAGGATTGGGAAGATTTTAGAATTCAGCAAAGGAGGACCAAGAAATTGATAAAGAAAGGGAAAATAGAATATGAGAGTAAACTAGTGAGAGACATAAAAACAGACTGTAAAAGCTTCTATAGGTATGTAAAAAGGAAAAGATTAGCTAAAGTAAATGTGGATCCCTTACAGGCTGAGACAAGAAAAATTATAATGTGGAATAAGGAAATGGCAGAGAAATTAAACAAATACTTTGTGTTTGTCTTCACGGAAGAAGACGCAAAAAACTTCCCGGAAATAGTGGACAACCAAAGGTCTAGTGAAAATGAGGAACTGAAAGATATTAGTATTAGTAAAAAAGCAGTACTGGAGAAATTAATGGGACTTAAAGCCAATAAATCCCCATGACCTGATGGCCTACATCCTAGGGTTTTGAAAGAGTTGGCTATAGAGATAGTGGATGCATTGGTTGTCATTTTCCAAAATTCCGTAGATTCTAAAATGGTTCCCGTGGATTGGAAGGTAGCAAATGTAACCCCACTATTTAAGAAAGGAAGGAGAGAAAAAACAGGGAACTACAGACCAGGTAACCTGACATCAGTAGTAGAGAAAATGCTATAATGCTTATAATGTTGCCAAAAAGAGTAGTAAGCCTGAGGATTGGGAGGATTTTAGAATTCAGCAAAGGAGGACCAAGAAATTGACACGGAAAGAGAAAAAAGAATATGAGAGTAAATTAGCAAGAGACATAAAAACAGATTGTAAACGTTTCTATAGGGCTGTAAATAGGAAGAGATTAGTGAAAGTAAACGTATGCCCATTAGAGGCAGAGACAGGAGAAATTATAATGGGCAATAAGGAAATGGCAGAGACATTAAACAAATACTTCGGCTGTGATTTCGCCAGCCGAGGCGGGAGAGGTGGTTGGCGGGTTCCGGTCCCACTCCCAGCTGCAACCGCTCTGTAAAAAGGATTTTCCGTTAATAGTGCTTGTTAAGCCCGCCCTGCGGGGTTCCCGGCCAATTAAAAGGAAATAGGTCTGATGACATCATTGATGATGCGTCATCAGCCAGTTTCCTTAAAGGGACCATGGCCGCATTCATTTTGACATTTGTGCTGTCAGTGTTCTGCAGCATTGAGGTGCTGCAAACACTGACAATCACTGCACAGAGGTGCACGGCTGCACCCAGGCTCTCCCATGACTCCCTCCATATGCTTATGGAGGGAGTCACAGCATGCAGGGAGATTCTCTTCCCTTCCAATGGGCGGAAGAGACCTCCCCAGGAGACCAACGCAGCCTGGTTGTACATTGCAGAGGAGGGCAAAAGCAGGGATGTTGTCAGGAGGACCAGGCTGCAGTGGCGCAAACCTTTCAATGATCTCAGTAGATCGCGAAACGTTACTGCAAAGCCAAACTCAACCTCATCCTGCTGTGCCACTCAACACATCCCCATCACTCTGCCTTCCCTACCCTACTCCTGCATATCCTTACTCACACCAACTTACCTTGCACCTCCACCCATCCCTCTCTATCTACATTATCACTTCTCCATCTCACTAGCCACCCCTCACACTCACCCTCATCCTAGTGCAATCATACCAACTAACAACACACAAGGGTAGGCACTTGGGTGTTTTATGCAATGTTCATGTAAATTTTCTGTTAATGTGTTATCAAACATTGAAATTTTTGTTTTCAACACTTTGCCTTATTGTACAGATAAGTGGAAGTGTCTTAGTGAGTTGCAGTGAATGGCGAGACATAACGGTATCCCCCGCAATGGTGATGAGTGTGAAAGGAATGGCTTGGTCATTGTAGGAATGCTTTATGGTGATGGTGTGGGGTGGTGTTAACCTGGTGCATCATGTGGCAGCCAGGGTGTACAGCATCAAGTGAAGTAAATCTGGCCATGCTGATGCTATCACTGGCCTCCCGGGCAGCAATGTTGTTGGGTGCTGATGCCCTGTGTCCTGTGCAACATCAGGTGATTGTGGAAAACGTTGCTATTGTTGTTGGTGTGCCTGGTGATGTTGGTGTTGGGACTGATCATGGAGGGATTCTGAGGACCAAGGTAAGATTTTTTCAAGGGCACCGATGTTGCTGGAATGGATGGCAGCTGAAGTTGAGATGACAGAAGTGATCTGTCAATGGTGAGAGAGCTTGCTCCAAGGAGGTGACAGTGGATGGAGAGTTTACTCCAAACACTTCCAAACCGCATACAGCTGAAAAGTGCCTTCCAAGTCTTGAAGGCTCAAACTTCTGACATTGGAAAGTGACCAGCTGTGAAATGAAATCTTTCATACCACTTTTGCAGCTGTCACCTATTCACAGCAATGGGGAGACATAGAGAACCCGACCTACTTACCTGACGTGATCTCCAACCGATGTGAACCCCGTTAAAATTGTGGTAAAACAGAAAAAGGCTGGCAAAATAGTAGTAAACAAGTACTTAACAAGCAGTTAAGTATCTTAAATGCCTCCCCCGCCACTTGGTGTCGGGTCTGTTCTGAAATCGCAGATCCGACACTTTGGAAACTTACAAAGAGGCGGGTTCACAGCGGGTTCCCAACCTGCTGTCAATCATTTTGATTTTGACAGCAGACCCGCCTCCAAACCCGCACTCTGAGCGCTGGCAAAATTCAGCCCATTGTATCTGTCTTCACAGTAGAAGACACAAAAAACATTCCGGAAATAATGGGGAACCAAGGGTCTAGAGAGAATGAGGAACTTAAAGAAATCAGTATAAGTAAAGACATAGTACTGGAGAAATTAATGGGACTAAGTGGCGACAAATCCCCTGGACCTGACGACTTGCATCCTAGGGTTTTAAAAGAGGTAGCTGCAGAGATAGTGGATGCATGGGTATTAATCTTCCAGAATTCCCTAGATTCTAGAACAATCCCCAAGGACTGGAAGGTAGCAAACATAACCCCACTATTTAAGAAAGGAGGAAGAGAAAAAATGGGGAACTATAGGCCAGTTAGCCTGACAGCAGTAGTAGGCAAAATGCTAGAATCTATTATTAGGGACATGGTAACAGGGCACTTAGAAAATCGTAATATGATTAGGCAGATTCAACATGGTTTTATGAAAGGGAAATCGTGTTTGACAAATCTGTTAGAGTTTTTTGAAGATGTAACTAATAGGATGGATAAGGGGGAGCCAGTGGATTTAGTGTATTTGGATTTTCAAAAAACATTCGATAAGGAGCCACACAAGAGGTTATTACACAAAATTAGGACTCATGGGATTGGGGGTAATATATTAGCATGGATTGAGGATTGGTTAATGGACAGAAAACAGAGTAGGAATAAACGGGACTTTTTCGGGTTGGCAGGCTGTAACTAGTGGGGTACCGCAAGGATCGGTGCTTCGGCCTCAGCTATTTACAATCTATATTAATGACTTAGATGAAGAGACTGAGTGCAACGTATCCAAGTTTGCTGATGATACAAAGTTAGGTGGGAAAATAAGCTGTGAGGAGGATGCAAAGAGACTGCAGAGAGATATAGACAGGTTGACTGAGTGGGCAAGAACATGGCAAATGGAATACAATGTGGGGAAGTGTGAAGTTGTCCACTTTGGTAGGAAAAACAAAAAAGCAGAATATTTTTTGAATGGTGAGAGACTGGGAAAGGTTTGCACTCAGAGGGACCTGGGTGTCCTTGTACACGAATCACAGAAAGTTAACATGCAGGTACAGCAAGCAATTAGGAAAACAAATGGTATGTTAGCTTTTGTTACAAAGGGATTAGAGTATAAGAGTAAAGAAGTCTTACTACAATTATAAAGTAATGCCTCCCTAAAAGATTGTATCTCTGCAGACAAATTGCTTTCTGTGTTTATATACTGTGAAATATTGTAGATTCCCTCATTGTACCTTTACCTGACGAAGGGGCAACAGCTCCGAAAGCTCGTAATTTAAAATAAATCTGTTGGACTATAACCTGGTGTTGTGCGACTTCTCATTTTTGTCCACCCCAGTCCAACACCGGCATCTCCGCATCATGACAATTATAAAGGGTATTGGTGAGGCCACACCTGGAGTATTGTGTACAGTCCTGGTCTCCTTACCTAAGGAAAGACATACTTGCCTTGGAGGGAGTGCAACGAATGTTCACTAGACTGGTTCCTGGGATGAGGGGATTGCCCTATGAGGAGAGATTGAGTAGAATAGGCCTATATTCCTCAGAGTTTAGAAGAATGAGAGGTGATTTAATTGAAACATATAAAATTCTTAAGGGGCTTGACAGGGCTAATGCTGGGAAAATGTTTCCCCTGGCTGGGGAATCTAGAACCAGGGGTCACAGTCACAGAATAAGGGGTTGGCCATTTAGGACTGAGATGAGCAGAAAGTTCTTCACTCAAAGGTTTGTGAATCTTTGGAATTCTCTACCCCAGAGAGCTGTTGATCTTCAGTTGTTGAGTATATTCAAGACAGAGATCAATACATTTTTGGGAACTGAGGGAATTAAGGGATATGGGGATAGTGCGGGAAGGCGGAGTTGAGGTAGAAGCTCAGCCATGATCTTGTTGAATGGCGGAGCAGGCTCAAACGGCCAAATGGCCTACTCCAGCTCCTATTTCTTATGTTCTTATGTTCTTAAAAACGGCACCTCCAGCAGTGCAGCACTGAAGTGTCAGCCTAGATTAAAGCTCAAGTCTTTGGAGTGGGGCTTGAACCCACAACCTTCTGATGCAGAGGCGAGAGTGCTACAACAACAACAACAACTTGCATTTGCCTTTAACGTAGTAAAACACCTCAAGGCGCTGCAATAGATGAAGGGAAGTAATAGATGTTGAAAAACAATGCAGAATATCCATTGGAACTGGTCAGTCTCGTAGTGGGAAGTTAAAGGGGTATAAATTCACCTTGGGCGATAGTGCAGAATGGATGATAGCGAATCGGCAGCCTGTTTGCACTCATCTTCATTTTCTTAATTGAACAAAGTGCAAAGACACCTGGAGCCAATTTGCAACATTGAACTGGTACTGCAAGGCTGCCACCCTTAACTCCTAGGCTTGTGACTCATACCCAGCTAGCACTTCATTATTAGCTAACTTGATGTTCGCACATGCATCTAACAAGTGACTGATGCTTCAATCACCACAGACAGATATTCATTGAGCTGTTATTTGAGATGTTAATCAACGTGGCACTAGCTTTGGAGACACTTAAAAGTTCTGATGAAAGGTCATCGACCTGAAACGTCAACTCTCTTTCTCTCTCCACGGATGCTGCCTGGCCTGCTGAGTTTTTCCAGCGTTTTCTGTTGTTATTTCGGATTTCCAGCATCTGCAGTATTTTGCTATCGTAAAAGTTATCACAGCCAGTTTATTTCACAATAGTTAGTGCCAGTTCCAAGCTGTGCCTTCAGGGCAGTATTGTGAAGAATTAGTCATTTGTCTCCTAAAAAAAGAAAACCAAACCTTGAACTGCGGGTGTGTTCCTAACATGAATAAAATATTTATATGGCAATAGAGAAGCAAGTTCAGGCCAGAATTCCACCCAGTCAGTCAATGGGCAGAAAATCTAATTCAAGCACTTATACTAATACAATAATCGAAACTCTAGAAGCTAGTACACAGGTAGAAAAAGTAATCAAGAAGGCTAATGGAATGTTGGCTTTTATATCAAGGGGTTAGAATACAAAGGGGAGCAAGATATGCTTCAATTGTACAGAGTCTTGGTCAGAGCCCATCACGAGTACTGTGTTCAGTTTTAGGCACCGCACCTCAGGAAGGATATATTGATCTTAGAAGGGATACAGCGCAGAGCCACTAGAATGATACCAGGGCTTAAAGGGTTAAATTATGAGGACTGAGTGCATTAACTCGCCTTGTATTCCCTTGAGTTTAGAAGGCTGAGGGGTGATCTAATCGAGGTGTTTAAAAATGATAAGAGGTTTCAATAGAGAACATAGAGGAGCTATTTCCTCTGGTGAGGGAATACAGACCAAGAGGTCCTAATTCAAAACCTAGAGCTGAGCCTTTCAGGAGTGAAATCAGGCAGCACTTTTTCACAGAAAAAGTAGTGGAAATCTGGAATTCTCTCTCCAAAACACTGTGGATGGTGGGTCAATTGAAATTTTCAAGACTGAGATTGAGAGATTTTTATTAGATAAGGATATCATGGGATATGGATCAAAGGCGGGTAAATGGACTTCAGTTACAGATCAGCCATGATATAATTGAATGGCTGGAACAGGCTCGAGGGAATAAATGATCTACTCCTGTTCCTATGTTTCTAGATAGACCGAGGCAGGGGGGAGAGATGGGTGATGTTACTGAGGTGGAAGTAGGTGGTTTTTGAGATGGAGAAAATAGGTCGTCAGAAGCTCAGCTTGGGATCAGATAGAACACTGAGGTTGCAAAAAATCTGGTTCAGGCTAAGACAGTGGCCAAGAAGTGGGATGGAATCAGTGGCGAGGGAATGGAATTAGTGGCGGGGGTTGAAGACAATGGGCTGGATTTTGCAGGGGTTCAGCGGGCGCGATCGGTGGCGGGTCGGGTGGGAAAGTGTTTTTTTTCCCCCAGCAGGTCGGGACCCCGCTGTGAACCCACTGCCACGCGCCTTTACCAAATGTCGGGTCTGTCAGCACTGAGCAGACCCGATACGTAGCGGTGGGGAGGCAATTAAAATCATTCGTGGCTTGTTTACAGCCACTTAACAATGTTTTTTCCCAGCTTTTTGGATTTGACAGGTCGCCCACCGGTTTCCCGCTATGCCTAGACCTCGTCTGTGAAGCTGAGGCGGGAAGTCAGTGGCCATTGAATCAGCTGATGAGTTGACAGCTTCAAATGTCAAGTCAAAGCTCCCAGCTGATTGAGATATATTCCCTTAACCACTAGCTTCTCTAAACTGCATTTCCACTACAGATTCAGGATGCTGCAAGTCTTTACACAAGTCTCCATCCAGTCTGACCTCATTACCTCTCTCACCATTGACAGATCGCTTCTGTCATCTCTACTTCACCTGCCATCTATTCCATCAGCATGGGTGCCTTTTATATTCTCTCACTTTGGCCCTCAGAATCCCACCACAATCAGCCCCAACACCAGCAGCACCAGGCACACCAGGCACACCAACAACAACACCAACCTTCTCCACAATCAACTGATGCTGCACAGGACACAGGGCATCAGCACCCGAGCACATTGCTGCCTGGGAGGCCAGGGATGGCCTCAGCATGGCCAGATTTACTTCACTTGACGCTGTACACCTTGGCTGCCACGTGATGCGCCAGGTTGGCACCACCCCACACCAACACAATAAAGCATCCCTACAATGCCCAAGCCATTCCTTTTACACTCACCACCATTGCGGGCGGTACCGTTATGTCTTACCATTCACTGCAACTCACTAAGCCACTTACAAAGGTGCACACAAATCTGTCCAAGAACACAAAGTGTTGAAAATAAAGGTTTCAATGTTTGACACCACATTAGCAGAAACTTTACATGTACATTGCATAAAACACCCAAGTGCCTACCCTTGTGTGCTGTTAGTTGGTATGATTGCACTAGGATGAGGGTGAGTGTGAGGGGTGGCTAGTGAGATGGGGTGTGATATTGGCCCAGAAATTAAACAGTGAGTGTTCACGCGGGGGTAAGGCTTCCCCGCGATATCTCACTCCGCGCCTACCTTTTTGCTCCGGGCCCACACGAACTTTAGTTTCAAGGCTGCAGCTGTGCAGTGCTTGCGTGACCCAGAGACGCAATTAGTTCGTGCGAGCTCTGGGATCACGTGATTCAGTTAGAGCCAATGGCAGCACACCATCTTTCATTCATAGTTTTAACAGCAAGGGCTGTCAAAGCTATGAATCCTACACACCCCCAAAAGAACAGCTAAACCTCAATTAAATTTTTAAAAAAGCCATCACATTAATAAAATAAGTATAGTTAAATAAATTAACCACTTTAAACAAAAAATTAAATTTTTGAAAAAATTTAAAATCTTTTTAAAAGTTATAAAAATAAACTTACCTTTCTTTAAAGTCTCTAAAAAAGATAAACCTGTTGAAAAAAATTTAAAATAATACTTAATTAACTACTTACCTTGTTAAAAGAGGGTCTTACGCCTCCTTTCTTTATGTGTAAAATCTTCCATGCGCGTTCAAAGCACTAAGTGCACTGCGTGCGCGCAGACTGTAGCGCGCACGCGGTTCACTTAGGAACCGCCCCCTTTTGAATTCACGAAGTGCCGGTTTCCCGCGCATGCGCAGTGCATGCAGGAAACCGGCAATTGGAGACCTAAAACGCGAGAGTACACAGTGCGTACTCTCGCGTATTAGGTCTAATTTTCGGGCCAATGTAGATAGAGAGGGATGGGTGGAGGTGCAAGGTAAGTTGGTGTGAGTAAGGATGTGCAGGAGTAGGGTAGGGATGGCAGAGTGATGGGGATGTGATGAGAGGCACAGCAGGATGAGGTTGAGTGTGGTTTTCTACTAACGTTTCGTGATCTACTGAGATCATTGAAACGTTTGCGGCGCTGCCGCCTGGTCCTCCTGACCACATCCTGGTTGTGCCCTCCTCTGTAATGTGCAACCAGGCTGTTTTGGTCTCTTGGGGAGGTCTCTTCCATCCATGGGAAGAAGACCTCCCTGCGTGCTGTAACTCCCTCCCTAAGCATATGGAGAGAGTCATGGGAAAGCCTGGGTGCAGGCCTGCACCTCTGTGCAGTGTCAGTGTTGCAGCACTTCAATGCTGCAGAATACTGTCAGCACAAATGTCAAAATAAATTTGCGCATGGTCCCTTTAAGGGAACCGGCTGATGACGAGTCATCAAATGATGTCACCAGACCCGCTTCCTCTAATTGGCCGGGAAACATGCTGGGTGGGCTTAACAAGCCCCATCAAGGTAAATTAATTTCACAGAGCGGGACCCACCACCGACGTCGCCCGCCACGGACTCGCCGAGGTGAGCAAAATCGCGGCCTTAGGGTCAGAGGGCTCTCTTTGCATTGTACACTGACACACCTAAAATTGTCAGCTGATACAAATGACTCCAGCTAAGAACCTTGAGTTACATAGATAAATTGCCATGGCTGACAATTCCCTCTGATAGTTTTCTCTCTGTTGTAGGAGAGTGCCCTTCCTTAGCTGTATGCCTCCTACAGCTCAGGTGAATAATTCACTGAATGAGAAATCGTATACAAGAAGCCTCATACTACCATTCTCTGTTCTAATGCACTGGCCTACCATACAACTCTTGGTCCAGCTTGCAGTAAACTGATGGCATTGCAGACCCTTGAAAATGTGGGCCCAGTTTTGTTGTCAAATGAAGGTATCCTGTTGCAGCAAAGTAAATGTGGGGAGCTGATTCCACGTGTTTGCACTCTTAAGTAATTGAGTGTCCACCAGAGTCCAGTACGACTGTGGGGCGAGGCGCCCAGCAATAACATAAGAGGGGGAGTGCAGTCGACCAAGGTCACTCCCTGAGATAGGAACTTGAGAAACTGGCATAGTAAAGACCCACACAGGCACACATTCCCATTGTACTTTATTTTGTACATTGAGTACTTTTCTTATGTGCAAGGTGCAATTAGAGGAACAGCACAGTCCCATTACAGTCAAAAATGAGAAGTCGCACAACACCAGGTTATAGTCCAACAGATTTTTTTAAAATTACAAGCTTTCGGAGCTGTCGCTCCTTCTTCAGGTAGGGTAGCTGTGAGAGAATCTCCCAGAATTCACAATATAAACACAGAAAAAATGTATTCAAATCTTTCCCTACATCAAAGACACACTAAGAGCACAGCCAAGACAATGAGATGTGTCCCAGGGGGTCCAACGTGTCAAAACACCTGCTGGCTGCATATCCTCTCCATTTGGGTTCGGTTCTTGTGTTAGTTTTTAAAAAAAAACCTGGAAAGACCGGCCATGATGTCAAGTCACGTTCTGTATCGTGACATGAACCCGATATCGCGATTGAGGCCATCCTCATGAGTGCGGAACTTGGCTATCAGTTTCTGCTCTATGATTTTGCGCTGTCGTGTATCCCGAAGGCCGCCTTGGAGAACGCTTACCCGCAGATCCGAGGCTGAATGCCCCTGACTGCTGAAGTGTTCCCCGATTGGGAGGCAACCCTCCTGCCTGGCGATTGTTGCGCGGTGTCCGTTCATACGTTGTCTCAGTGTCTGCATGGTCTCGCCGATGTACCATGCTCTGGGGCATCCTTTACTGCAATGTATCAGGTAGACAACGTTGGCCGAGTCACATGAGTATGTACCATGTACCTGGTGGGTAGTGTCCTCACGTGTGATGATGGTATCTGTGTCCATGATCTGGCATGTCTTGTAGAGGTTGCCGTGGCAGGGTTGTGTGGTGTCGTGGTTGCTGTTCTCCTGAAAGATGGGTAATCTGCTGCGAACGATGGTACTTTTGAGGTTAGGCGACTGCTTGAAGGCGAGTAGTGGAGGCGTGGGGATGGCGTTCTCCAAGGCGGCCTTCGGGATACACGACAGCGCAAAATCATAGAGCAGAAACTGATAGCCAAGTTCCGCACTCATGAGGATGGCCTCAATCGCGATATCGGGTTCATGTCACGATACAGAACGTGACTTGACATCATGGCCGGTCTTTCCAGGTTTTTTTTTAAAAACTAACACAAGAACCGAACCCAAATGGAGAGGATATGCAGCCAGCAGGTGTTTTGACACGTTGGACCCCCTGGGACACATCTCATTGTCTTGGCTGTGCTCTTAGTGTGTCTTTGATGTAGGGAAAGATTTGAATACATTTTTTCTGTGTTTATATTGTGAATTCTGGGAGATTCTCTCACAGCTACCCTACCTGAAGAAGGAGCGACAGCTCCGAAAGCTTGTAATTTTAAATAAATCTGTTGGACTATAACCTGGTGTTGTGCGACTTCTCATTTTTGTCCACCCCAGTCCAACGCCGGCATCTCCACATCATGACCATTACAGTCAGTCACCCCTGCCTAAATGATCTTTTCAAACTAAACTCGATGCTGAAGGGCTGAATTTATGTAAGTTATCCACAAGGATTTGTTGTGAACAATGGCAGGGACCATTGGAAAGTGCTCAATTTGTCGCCGTAGTTTTTAGGCAGATTTTCCGATTCTAGGTGGTAAAAGCAACTGGAAATGATCTGCAAATCCTAAGGCCCAAAGTCTGAGTAAACATCGAGGGGCCATCCATCCTTCCAGAGTTCTCTAGCTTTCTGAACTGGCATATTGCCTCAATCAGTTCTATTTTGAGAACTAAATGCACTGAGATTAATGAGTATCACAAGTCGAACTGAGAGATTCCTTCCTATAGGCACCAATCACAGTCTGTGGCCTGTGGCAGAAATGGAAGTTACTGACTGAGTCACTGGTTTGGACATTAAAGTCTTTATAAAGTCTATTGCACCAGGACTGTGTGTTATGAAACTTCTTGGATGAGTAAGACTTAGAATGAATACTCCTGTGAGGGAACTCAACATAGTTTATCACAACATATTCTGATTTTTTTGATTGGGAGAAATTTTGAAAATTAAAATCTGTAATATTGGACTTTGTCCCTCCTGTTTTTCTCCTCCTTCTGCTCCTGTCCTAGAAAGTGCTAGGTCCATAGATGCTAGTAGCACTCTGATAAGAAAGAACAAACAGGCTTGCATTTATGAAGCATTTTCAGGATGTCCCAAAGCAATTTAGAGCAGATAGGTCATTTTTTGAAGTGCAGTCACCTGTTGTTACATAAGCAAACACAGCAGTCGATTTGCACAAACAGCAAATGAATGCATGACTAGTTAATAGTCCTGAAATTCCATGTGGTTTCTTCTGGTCTCCTACCAAAATTACTAGGACAACTCATGTGAATATGAGGGGGAAATGTATTTTTGCTAGTGTTGATTGTGAGAAGAATGTTGGGCAGGTCACGAGCAGCACTCGTTGCTCCTCTTCAAATAGTGCCACAGGTTCTCCTAGAACTTCCCGAGCTAACAAATGGGGCCTTGGTTTAAGATCGCATCTGAAAGGTAGCATCTCTGACAGAGCAGCACTCCCTCAGTAGTGAATTCAACTATCAGTCTAGAGTATGTGCTTGAACCCACAATTTGCTGACACAGAGAATGCTACCGCCTGAGCCAACATTGTACAGTGCCCTAGCCCAAGTGGACAATGAGTTCAGGCAGCCTGTTTGAATGTTGGGTGGAAGTACCTCACAAGTAGGCCGAACATCTGCACACTTCAGCAGGAATCGCCAAGTAGCAAACAGGAACGAAAGTCCTGTCTGATTTCAACCCCACCCCCCTCTCCTTAGCCCAGGTATACTGATGGCAACTGTAGAGCCCCCACCATTGCCTCAGCTAAAATTGGCAGTTTCTGTAACAGATCAGGAATCTTCCTGCTCTGGATAGCTCAGTACCGCATCAGACAGTGCATATACTCACTGAAACATTGGCCCAGCCAAGATTAGATTATTAAACTAAATGATGTACACATTTTCAACGGAACAAATGTCTATATTCTAATTAGAAGGATACAGTGGCACGCTACCTTAAATCTTTCTAAATTTATTTTATTGCCAATAAATCATTGCAGCTTTTTGTCATTTCTTACTGGGGAACAATCTCTTCGCAACAAAGAAACATTATAGATAGATTTTTGGACTCTAGGGTAATCAAGATATATGGGGATCGGGCGGGAAAGTGGAATTGAGGTCGATGATGAGCCATGATTTTATTGAATGGCGGAGCAGGCTCGAGGGGCCGTATGACCTACTCCTGCTCCTACTTCTTGTGTTATTGGGCCTGAATTTGCGGTCGGAGGCTTCCCGTGGGCGGATACCTCCCAATCGCAATAAACCTACGCACCAACCTGATGGTCCTGGATCCACGGAGACTCTCGCTGCTGGGCCTCTACGTGTAGGCCTGCGTAGAGGCGCACGTGGGCCGGCCCAACCAATCAGAAAGGGGATTCCCATTATGCTTATGGGGATTCCATTTACGTACGAAATCCCTACAAGCTTAATAGGAATCACCCAAAAAACACATGTAAACAACCTTGAAATAAAAAAAATCATTACATGTTTAAAATTAATTAAAATACAATTTCATTAAACATTTAAAACAAAAATGTAATTTTTTGAAAAATAAATGTTAAAATTTTTTAAGGGGCCAAAAATAACCCAAACTTACTTTACAGGTTTTTGAATGTTAAAATGACTTAAAAAAATTTATATTTTAATATTTATTTTCACCCTTATGCTGGTAAAAGAAGGCCTTCTGCTTGCTTTTAGCAGGCGTAAGAGTTTCATGGGCATTCGCTGGGGATGATTTGGACAGATAGCCCAACTCTGCACCAGCGCATGTCCATTTCCTGCGCATGCAGAGGATCTGTCAAGAAGATTCTTGACAGATCGCAAATTCCGGGTTTTCGCGCATGTGCAGCCCATGCGTAAACCCGGAACTTGCGAGGCACTTATGGACGCATACACACCACATACCCGGTCATAGGCCACGGAAAATCCGGGCCCTTATGGTCTTATTAGTAGATTGCTGTTGCAATGTTGATGATTGCCACTAGAGGTCAGTATAATCATGTGGTAGAGACTGCTACATTCTCTCTGTGACAATGTCGATGGGCTAAAAACATGTAATGGGAAGCACCCAAAGAATTGCAGCGCTTTGAGTGCTGGAATCCCATGTTATTAAGCATAGAGGCCTGAGGCCCTCTTCCACCCCTGCGCAGTGTTTATGACAAGGCAGGCGAAGGTACTAGGGCCCGTGCATAGACTGTAATTGAGATTTACCTGGGATATTACATAGGATATAGAATATACAGCACAGAAACAGACCATTCGGCCCAACCAGTCCATGCCAGCGTTTATGCTCCACTCGAGCCTCCTCCCGTCTTTCCTTATCTAAATCTATCAGCATAACCCTCATTACCCTTTTCCCTCATTTGCTTATCTAGCCTGTCCTTAAATGCCTCTATACTATTCGCTTCAACCACTCCCTGTGGTAGCGAGTTCCACATTCTCACCACTCTCTGGGTAAAGAAGTTTCTTCTGAATTCCCGATTGTTTTTTTTGTGACTATCTTATATTGATGGCCTCTAGTTTTGCTCTTCCCTATGTGGAAACACTCTCTCTGTATCCACTTTATCAAAACCTTTAATAATTTTGAAGACCTCTATTAGGTCACCCCCCAGCCTTCTTTTTTCAAGAGAAAAGAGACCCAGCCTGTTCATCCTTTCCCGATAGGTATAACCTCGCATTTCTGGTATCATCCTTGTAAATCTTCTCTGCACCCTTTCCAGTGCCTCTATATCCTTTTTATAATATGGCGACCAGAACTGTACGCTGTACTCTAAGTGTGGTCTAACCAAGGTTCGATACAGGTTTAGCATAACTTCCCTACTTTTCAATTCTATCCCTCTAGAAATAAACCCTAGTGCTTGGTTTGCTTTTTTATGGCCTTGCTAACCTGTGTCGCAACTTTTAGTGATTTGTGTATTTGTACTCCGAGATCCCTTTGTTCCTCTACCCCACCTAGACTCACACCCTCCAAGTAATAAGTGACCTCCCTATTCTTCCTACCAAAATGTAATACCTCACATTTATCTGTGTTGAACTTCATTTGCCAATTATTTGCCCATTCTGCAAGTTTATTAATGTCCTCCTGTAATTTGTCGCAGTCCTCCTCAGTATTGACTATCCCCTCCAATTTGATGTCATCCGCAAATTTAGAAATTGTGTTTTTGATTCCAAAGTCTAAATTGTTAATGTAAATTGTGAACAGCAGTGGTCCCAGCATTGATCCTTGTGGAACACCACTACCCACCTTCTGCCACTGTGAATAACTACCCTTTACCCCTACTCTCTGCTTTCTGTCTTGAAGCCAGCTAGCTATCCATTCTGCTACTTGTCCCCTGACTCCACATTCTCTGACCTTGTTCATCAATCTATTATGGGGTACCTTATCGAAGGCCTTTTGAAAATCTAGATAAATTACATCTACTGCATTACCATTATCTACTCTCTCAGTTACCTCTTCAAAAAAATCCAGTGAGGTTGCTCAAGCAAGACTTTCCCTTTTGAAATCCATGCTGACTATTCCTTATTATATTTTTGGTTTCTAGATGTTCTTCTATTTTCTCCTTTAGTAAGGATTCCATTATTTTTCCTACGACCGATGTTAAGCTGACTGGTCTATAATTCCCTGGACATGTTCTATCCCCCTTCTTAAATATAGGTATTACGTTAGCTATCTGCCAGTCCTCAGGCACTACACCTTTTTCTAACGAATTATTAAATATGTGTAGTAATGCCTCTGCTATCTCTTCCCTAGATTCTTTTTAGGTTCATTAAGGCCCCTAGTTTCACGCAAATTAAGGGCAAAGCCCATAATGCACCTGAGCGGCCATCCAAATTACATAGGATTTACAGCACAGAGACAGGCCATTCAGCTCAACTGGTCCATGCCGGGGTTTATGAGCCTCCTCCCACCCCTTACTGTTCAGCACCCATTTGAAACAGATGCTTCACGGAGGCTTTCAGAAATAGTCAACTATTTATTGCTAGGTTTCTCTCTCTCTCTCTCCTCCACATAGAGTCTCCTTTCATTGCAGGCCATTTCTCTACAAGCAATCGTTTTTTTGTCAAAAGACAGGCACACCTTTAAGGGCAGCTCGCAGCTCTTTAACAGTTGTTGCACCCAATGACCTGCCCCCCCTTGGCCTGAGCACGCTGCTGGTGGGTCATGTGATACAGTCTGGGAGTGCCATTTATATATTTAAATTAGCTGACCTCACGTTGCGGGGGGAGGTAAACTTTAAGTCCAGTATTTCTCTTTTTACTTGCGCGCAGAAATCCAATTCATGAAAAGGGCAAACCTGGATAGTATGTGCGATTTAATAGCCTACGCTAAAGAACAAATTGACACATAACTCCCCTGCAAGCCGCTATGCATGTTAACCAGTCGAAGCTTGATTTAATGGGCATGGAGTGAAGAGTCAGATGACTGCAGCATTCAACAGAAGCAGGTGTTTAAGGCTCACGTGCACCGAACCTGTGCTTGGCTGTTGAGAAAATGTTCAGGAAAAGTAAACTTTCTTCTGGCGTTTCCAGTCTAAACAAGGTAACTGAGATGTTGTAACTAATGAAAGGGGAAACACGTTAGTTACCATCTTCATGAGCTGTGAACATTAAAAAGGCTAAGGTTGCCAACTCTCCAGGATTGCCCTGGAGTCTCCAGGAATGAAAGATTAATCTCCAAGACACTCCCGCGAGCAAACCAGGAGCAAAAAAAAAAAATATTTCTTTCATTTGCTTTGAACATTTTTGTTTATTAGTTATAAAAATATTCAAGATGGGGGTGAAAAAATCTGTCTGACTGGGTGGGGCAGGTAGAGGTGGGAGGTCATGTGATTATATCTCCAGTAATAGGTCCAATCAGAGTTGGCAACTCTTAAAAACGGCAGCATGCCATCCTGCGATTCTTGAAATGGTGCTCACCATACAGCTTCTGAAGGGTGACTACAGCATCGAGGTAGGCTTGACAAGAGGGAGCAGCCAGGGAGTGGCATTTAATGCAGGAGCCTCTCAATTAAAGGGCAAAATAATGGAGATAAGTAAAGCTACCGCATTGTAATGAATCGAGATTGGTACCTGGTCAGGTCTTCTGAGCAGAAATTTTCTCCAGGACTGGAGAATTTTAGCTGTGAGGAAAGATTGGAAAGGCTGGGGTTGTTTTCTTTGGAGCAGCGGAGGCTGAGGGGAGGGGAGGCTTGAGGTGTATAAAATCCTGAGGGGCCCTAGATAGAGTGGATAGGAAGGACCTAGTTCCCTTAGCAGAGAGGTCAATAACCAAGGGGCATAGATTTAAAGTAATTGGTAGAAGGATTAGAGGGGAGTTGAGGAGAACTTTTTTCACCCAGAGGGTGGTGGGGGTCTGGACCTCACTGCCTGAAAGGGTGGTAGAGGCAGAAACCCTCATCACATTTCAAAAGTACTTGGATATGCACTTGAAGTGCCGGAATCTACAAGGCTACGGACCAAGTGCTGGAAAGTGGGATTAGGGTGAATAGCTCTTTTTCAGCCAGCACAGACACGATGGGCCGAATGGCCTCCTTCTGTGCTGCAAATTTCTATGATTCTATGATTCTAAATGGTTTGGAGAAAGATCAACAATAACTACAGTTTGATATATGGAGCTTCAACAACTTACATTTCCATAGCACTCTTCACGTAGAGGAATATCGGAATGGCACGGTGCTGCTCTAACATTCCTGCCCGTGGTTCAAGGTACCCATACTGGCACGCTTGTCCTATGTATGTAAATGACCCAGCCCTGTAATTTAGGACAGGGTCCGGATCACTCCGCTGGAGCAGTCTTAGGGTCCGTTCTGCCACTTTTTCGCCAGAAAAGAGGCCTTACAGGAATTTCAGGTCTCTTGTTTTTAATGTGTATCTGAAACCTGTGCACGATGGCTCGCAAGTTCGGTGGGGTTCTCCCAATCTCCTGCCATAACTTGGGCGGGTGATCAATGGAACCCCTGGAGAAACAGTGCGAATGGCCATTTTAAGCCGGTTACACCATTTCCCTGGCAGCTTCGCCAATCTCCTGCCGGGGAACCCCCGTGCAAACTTCGGCTGGATATGTTTGTGATCAGTAAAAAACAAAAATCTCCAGAGATAATGTTGATTAAATTAAGATTGCAAGAGAGAGTATTAGAGTGCATTGACACCACAGGATGATGGGAAGAGGGTTTGATCCCCACACACCACTCTGTTCCACATCTCAACAGCATTACTGTGGGCAGGTCCCAAGCATTGACCTCCAATAGGGAGGGAGGGAATTTGGGGGCGGGTGCCCAACCCGCCTCCATGCCATCTTGCCAGGAGGCGGGTGGCCGTCCCGCGCCGGGTCCCATCTCCTTGGAGGCGGGAAGGGATTACAGCCACTTAACTGCCCGTTAACAGGCAGAAAATAGGATTATCCCCATTTTGCCCACACAAGTGCGGGCTTCCCGACGGCTCCGAAACCCGCCAGGGTCACCGAAGCGAGTAGTGGGTCTGCGGGGGTCGGAGGGGTCCAAAAGTGTGCTGTGAAGGTGAGTGATGGGTGCAAGTGTGGAGAGGTGAGTATCTGAGGTAAATGCAAAGTGTTAGAAAAAGTGTACTTACCTTTGTTTCTTCCTGTAGGCTTCAATCGGTGGTTATGTGGAGAGTCTCGCACCTCCGCGGCAGAGATGACAGATGGCCGTTGCATTCTCCAATGCAGCAACCATCTAATTTCTACAAAAGAAAGAGGTTTGATGAGGTCTTGAATTCAAGAACTCATCAAACTACAGAGAATGTCAGTGTTTGACAGCTGGGCGGGCTTAACAAGGTCAATCAAGGGAAAATAGCGTGGGTTGGCCAGAAGTTGATGGAGGCGGGACTGAAACCCGACAAGTGGGAGTCCCGCCTCCAAAAGCTCCCCATTGGCAAAATCCAGCCCTTGGTGCCAAAATGGGAAAGTGTTCCATTTCACATCCCTCCCCTTAATTAGCTTAAAATTCGCCAACAGGAAAGCAGAAAGATGTGAACCTACAGAGGTTTCAGAAGTTCCCATTTCAAACTGATCCACCTTTATCAGGTTATTTCACAATTGCATGGTCAGATATCGCTAATTCTGGCGTTAGTTATTTTTTGAAGTGTCTGTGATGGGTGTCGCAGGTTTAGTAAATGAAATAATACTGATGGGATCGGCTGATTCACTGCTGTGTTGCCGTGGTCTGCTGTCACTTCCTAAATATGTAGGCACAAGGGAAGTGTTCCACTGGATTGTTGCTGTCAGACATGATTTCCTAAAGAGGGCGCAGTTATAAATTTTATTGATTTGAAAGGATTGCTCAAGGGTAAAGCCCTACAATGACCATCTCCTCAAATATTCATTTTAAAATACACCATGTATGTATGGATTTATAAATGTTGAAGAAGAAAAAACAATAATTATAAGGCTGAAAAATGCCCAGCTCCCACTCTGTGCTTTCACTGGAATTGTGAGGGGTGTTGGGAGAAACGCTTAAGCAAAATCTTGTCCCGTTTTTAGACCTGACTCTCGAAATGCAACAAAAATGACGACACAATGCCAACCTTTGGTCAGTCAGCTAAGAAAATTTAACTTCATGTAAATGCTTTTCTAGAAAAGAAAAACATCCATGAGGTGTATTTTTAATATGAAGATATGGCATTGTCAGGGTTTAATTTTAGGTTGAGTAGTTTAGGATAGGCCTGGTGCAGAGCTTTGTTCTCTTGATTTCCTTTTAAACGGAGAATGTTACTGCAAATGTCAGGGTCCACTTGAATCACAGCAAGGCTTAAACATTGCTACATCAGCAAAGCAACATCAGGTGGCAGAAGATTACGCATGTGGGGAAAAACAAGGCCATTGAAATGAGGGCGAGGAATTTAAAAAGCATTTTAAAGTTGGAAGCCAAGGACAGGGGTGGTAGGAGTCCAGCAGAGGACACGTGTGGCAGAGATCTGTAAGCAAACATTTGGTGATGATAACCCAAGAGGGCCAACTTCTGAATGCGTGCTTCTGGTGAGGAGCCCTGCCCAATGGAAGCACAGATCAGAAATCGCAGGCATGCTCCCTATGATTTTCGGTTCATTACAGTTGCCAAGAGTTTGCCTTTGTAAAATTGCCCAAATTGTACAAAGAATGGTTCAAGTTGCCAAACACGTTGCTACATAAGCTGAACATAAATAGTAGAGACACCAAAACAGAAAACATTGGAAACACTCAGCAGGTTAGTCAGCATCTGTGGGGAGATCGGATGAGTTAACATTTCAGGTATAGACCCTTCATCAGAACTGGAAGAGATTACAGATAAACAGGATTAAAAAAAAACATTTAAATGCTATTGATCTGTCATGTCTCCCAGTTTCAACAACCTGAATAGTTATCTCATCTGTTCTGTCAACAGATGCTGACTGACCTGCTCAGTGTTTCCAGTAGTTCACGCTTTTGTTTGACTTCCAGCAGCTGCAGTGTATTTGCTTTTTGTTTATAAATAGTAGAGAATCGTGAAATACATATTGCAGGGTCAGATAAATGAGTTGGCTAACATGTTGCATATGCCCATACTCTGCTCTCTGTGTTCCATAATATTTTTAACGGTTGAAAAATGTCTTTTAGGTGGGTATGTCCTTTGTTTTAGAGAAACCTCAATGTAGGGCTAAGCTCTAGAAGGGAGGAGACTTCCAAGGTTAAAAAAATAGCAGGGAAGACAAGGTAAATGAAGGAATAGTGTTTAGATAACACTAGACTTGGCTTTTAAAAGCCTGTAGATTGTAGGAGGGAGAGAAGACTGAGGGAGGTAAGGAATGTTGCAGTTTTGAGATCCTGGAAAAGAATGTGTCAAAGTGGGAGATGGTGTAAGGAGTCTTGATTTCAGTGAGGATGTTAATACACAGGGGAGTCTCAAATTATAAAGTTTGCTCCGTAAATCAGACTTTTTACAGATTGTGATGAAAATAGGAGGAAGGGGTATGAAGAAGACTAAAAAAGAGATATTTTGAAAGTATTTGAAAACTTTGTAAAACACAATCAGAATCTCTTCTCTTTGTTCGTTCCCTTTGCATCACATTCCTTCAGTCCTACACCAGCAAAAAAATCAACCTCCTTTTTATCTTTAGCAAAAATATAGCTTTTTGTATCGTACACTTTTGCACCACATCCAACCTGTCTCCACTGAAGCTCTGACACCTGTAAAACATGATACCAAGAGTAACAGTACATAATAGATATCCCCCTTTCTGATCCATGGTACAGACCACCAGTTAAGCTGTAGCAATATAGAGTCCCTTTTAAAATTCCGCTGTCTTTTCACCCACTGTTCTGTTCCTCAAACCACAATTTTTTTCTATCCCAAACATTAATATTAGATAACAGAAAACGCTGGAAAAACTCAGCAGGCCAGGCAGCATCCGTGGAGAGAGAAACAGAGTTAACGTTTCAGGTCGAAGACCTTTCGTCAGGTCAGGACGAAAGGTCTTCAACCTGAAACGTTAACTCTGTTTCTCTCTCCACGGATGCTGCCTGGCCTGCTGAGTTTTTCCAGCGTTTTCTATTGTTATTTCGGATTTCCAGCATTCGCAGTATTTTGCTATCGTATTAATATTAGATACTTGTGACGTTTGTAACCGGCACCCATATAAAATCCTGCACAATAGCAATTATAGGATAGATTTTTGTGACCCCCCCCCCAATGCCCCCCACTGCTTTCCCAGCTCTGGAGAGGAGATTCCCTAGGAATTCCAACAGAAGCAACCTTGATAGGCCTAGCAGGCTTAGGTCCCAACATAAAAAGGGTGAGTTTTCTTTTTAATGGCTACTTTGTTTTCTGTCCGACTTGAACCTTAGGCTTCCCCTCTTGGAGTGGCCATTCCAACATGTGCCGATCCATGTGACGGGTGCCTCTGTTGTGCCACTACAGGTACAGGTGTCTATTCCCCAGTTTCAAATGGGATGATTCCTGGAATTAGGGATGGGGTTTGCGGCAGTTCGGAATGTCAAACGGAACCTCCATCCCACCACATTTCCACCAGCGCAATGGAATTTCTTGGTTTTGATGTGTTGATGGTGATGGTGATGGTGATGGTGTTCTGAGGCTCGACCAAGCTTTACAGTAAATGGGAAAGACATATCAGAAAATTAATTGGGTATTGGCAGGGGTAAAGGACAACTGAATCTATTCCTTATTCTTGAGTTGCTCTGCTATATCCTGTGAACTGAACTAAAATATTTATATTATTTAAATGTTTATCAATCATAAAATGGTAGAACTTACAACACAGAAGGAGACCATACAGCCCATCAGACCTGTGCTAGTGCTAACTCTTCAACTGGAACTATCTACTCTAATCCCACTTCCCTGCCATTTTCCTATATCCCTTTTACATTCTTCCTTTTCAATCTTATCCAATTCCCTCTTAAATTATGGTTATAGTGATTCCCTTAATGGCCACTTTTGGTGAAGCATTTCATGTTCTAATATCCCTCTGTGTCTTAACTGGCCAGTTTTGCTCTACTAGTGATAATCCTCAGTCTACGTTCCTTTGTTACCAATTTATCAGCCAGTGGAAGCAATTTTTCATATTTACTCTCAAAACCTTTCACAATTTTTAAAACCTCTATTAGATCTCCCCCTTAACCTTCTTTGTTCAGTGATACATTTATGACTGAAAATATTCATGAAAATGCCAAACCTTTGTGCAGTAACATACAAGAAGCTCAGTGAATGTTCTGTGGTTGGTATTTGGGAGGGAGGGGCATCTTACAGTGCCCATGACCTGAGACTGACTGAGCAGAAACAGGTGCTGAGTAGTCATGGTTCCATTAGACTGATGCATCCTGTTCCTTGGCATTGTTGGATCACGACTGCATGCATTTTGGTTTATTTCTATGTCTCATTATGCTCTTGTCTTCACAGCAGCAGTTCAGAGGGAGAATAAGTGGTAGGTTCTGAAAGTGAGTCAACTACAAGGGCTGGAGACCAGGGAACGACGTTCGTGGACTCGATTCCCCTTTCAACCCCTGTAAAAATGTAAAGAAATGAAGGAGATAATTTTACAGTACATAGCAAGGATTTTACGACCGTTCTCAACCAATCAAAAACCTCCCTTATCATTATCTAGAATCAAACTTGAGCTAATCTGCTTCGCACATGCAGCCCTGTGGAATCTATAGTATTACAATAGCTTCATCCTTCGCTCTGATGGCCTTTGCGTTTGTTTAGGCTAATGGGACATCTGCTATCTGCACAAACTCAGCTGTGCCGCAGTGGAACATTGCAGTTGACTACCATCTTAATTTGTATTAATTGGAAAGGCCTCTTTCAATGTGCCGCATTGATTGCTCCTCATTTGTTTACATTTCTTGAACTTCTGGTTTCAATGTGCTCAACATGTGGTTTCGGTGAGCTTTGCCAGCGGTCCCAAGAGGCTCCTACCAGTCTCTGCAAATTCCGAGCAGCCTGCAGCTGTGTCCTGTACAAAATAAAAATGACCTGACAGAATGGATCTCACTGCTGGGAGCTGTTGTTGGGACAGAAAGGTTGGTGCAGTAACTATTGCTCTTTCATCTCTCTGTGTTCCTTCCACCCCAGACATATTGAATGAAAACGTGTCCTTGAGCTCCCCTGAGATTGCTGTCCTAGGTGAAGGCACGGTTGTGTGTGAAGGATACTGGCTGTTGTGGTACAGACCAGAAGGTGCCAGGTTCAATTCCTGGTCTGTACTGAATTAACCAGTATCAGCTGGGGCGGCAGTAGGAAGGCTACAGTGTCGTACAGGTGTCAGCCGTGGCTCAGTGGGTAACACTCTCGCCTCAGAGTCAGAAGGTTGTGGGGGTCAAGTCCCACTCCAGAGCCTTGAACACAAAAATCTAGGCTGACAACAACAACTTGCATTCTATAGTGTTTTTAACTTAGTAAAACATCCCAGTGTGCTTCACATGAATGATTATCAAACAAAATCTGACACCAAGGCACAAAAGAAGATATTAGGGCAGGTGACCAAAAACTTAGTCAAAAAGGTTGGCTTTAAGGAGCGTCTTAAAGTGGTGGAAAGGTTTGGGGAGGGAATTCCAGAACTTAAGGCCAAGGCAGCTGAAGGCATGGCTGCCAATGGTGGAGCGAAGACAAATCGAGGATATGCAAGAGGCCAGAATTGGAGGAGTGCAGAGATCTTGGAGGGTTGTAGGGCTGGAGGAGGTTACAAAGATAGGGAGAGGCGAGGCCATGGAGAGATTTGAAAACAAGGATGAGAATTTTAAAATTGAGACGTTGCTGGACCGGGAGCCAATGTAGGTCAGCGAGCACAGGGGTGACGGATGAACGGGACTTGGTACGAGTTGGAACACAGACAGCAGAGTTTTGAATGAGCTGAGGTTTGCAGAGAATGCAAGGTGGGAGGCCCGCCAGGAGAGCGCAGTACTGAGCGAGTATTTTCGGATGAGACATTAAACCGATGTCCCGTGTGCCCCCTGAGGTGGAGGTAAAAGATCCCATGGCACTATTTTGAAGACGAGCAGGGGAGTTCTCTCCAGTGTCCCAGCCAATGCTTATCCCTCAAGCAACATCAATTAAAAACAGATTATCCGGTCATTATCACATTGCTGTTAGGACCTTCCTTCCAGCAAATGGGCTGCCCTGTTTCCTATATTACAACAGTGACTACTTAATTGGCTGTAAAGCACTTTGGGACGTCCTGAGGTCATGAAAGGTGCTATATAAATGCAAATCTTTCTTTCTTACCTTAGTGATGGGGAAGGCAAAAATCACTCTCGATCACTGTCCTGTGACCCCTGCTGGAAAATGTGGACGTGGGTCAAAGCAGGAGTTGAGTGTAATGCCCTCCATAGTCAAATAGTCTCATGATACTGGGCTTCTACATGAAAAAAGAACCACTACGCAAAGTATCGGAGGAATGCAATGCTGTTGGAACTGCTTTGCGGGAGTCAGCAGCTTCAGGAGGGGAAGGCAGAAAATTGTGGGGGGGTGGGGGGGGGGGTGGAAACAGTTTCCTTTCTGGACTGAATCTCACTTCAGCTCATTTGTCTCTGCTGGAAATACATTTCTTCAGCTCTCAGCCTGGCCGGACGAGAACAGATATTCCAGCTTTTGGTAGAAATGGATGCGCGCAGCACTTACAACACAGTCAAACTCCAGATAGTAATAGCCATTTGGTTCTCACGACCTCAATCTGAGCAGAAATGTATTTATTTGAAGCATTTCAGTGCCCACGCTGATGAACTGTACATTTCAATATGTTGAAGCACTAACAATTTGTTTCTTTTATTGTCAAGAGCACAAAATCCCATTTAGTGCCGCTGAATAATACTAACATGGGTATTGTAATCAGTTTATTGAATTCTTTTGCGATAGTGTGCTGAAATTGCTTTGGTTTGCTGGATAGAAATGGCTGCACACAGCCCATAAAGAGCATGGTGGCAGGCCACTTCTATCCTCGGCTGAATCACCACTGTTTGAATCACTAAGGCCACTTTGGAT
Organism: Squalus acanthias; assembly: GCA_030390025.1. NCBI lineage: Eukaryota > Metazoa > Chordata > Chondrichthyes > Squaliformes > Squalidae > Squalus > Squalus acanthias. The sequence continues at coordinate 151,021,580 of CM059429.1, forward strand.
ACTTAACGTTAAAAACAACACTATGTGAAATAGTAACAAATACATTGACAACAGCAACTTGCATTTTTATAGCGCCTTGAGCACCAGTAAAATGTCCCAAGGCGCTTCACAGGAGCGTTTATCAGGCAAATTGACACCGAGCCACATAAGGAGCTAGCAGGACAGGTGACCAAAAGCTTGGTCAAAGAGGAAGGTTTTAAGGAGCATCTTAAAGGAAGAGAAGGAGGCGGAGAGGTTTGGTCGTGAATTCCAGAGCTTCGGGCCTCGGCAGCTGAAGGCACGGCCACCAATGGTGGAGCGATTAAAATCGGGGGATGCGCAAATGGCCAGAATTGGAGGAGCGCAGAGATCTTGGAGGGTTGTAGGGCTGGAGGAGATTACAGAGATAGGGAGCGGCGAGGCCTTGGAGGGATTTGAAAACCAGGATGAAAATTTTAAAATCGAGGTGTCGCCAGACCGAATGCGTCAACGCATTCCTTTGTTCGATATATTTACGAAGGTGTTAATGTGAAACCGATAGACACCTTAATTTAAATAGGAGTACATTTTTGTCTTTAGCACTGCTGGTGCAGAGCTTTGAATGTTGGGGTGAATGTGAGGAATCTGGGCGCATGCTCCCCACAATTTTCTATTCGATTCTTCAAGAAGTTTAGTTCCACATGTGCGTCCTCATATAACTTGTTCTGAGGCAACTTTTTGTTTTCCAGGTCACAGAGAGTGTAGTTACATAAATCAAGCCTTTGACAAGGTACAACATCCTGGCCTCATTTGAGAAACTGTTCTCTTGTGTTATATCCATGAGCTGTTGAACTGAACGCGCGCCCTCCTCAGAAGACACAAAGATTGGGCTGTGATATATAGGCATTCGGCTACTGGCTGCAATATCTATGCTGCAGTTCCTCAGGGAAACGTACTTCTTGGCCCCACTCTGTTTCTCACTGTCATCAAAGATCTGCTGGATACCATCAAAAGGGAACTTCTTCCCTTCACTGACGTCACCATCCTCTACAAATGGTTAACTGTTATTCTGAAAGACAAACAGTAAGTGAATCACCACAGCAGATTTAGATGAACTTTCGACACTGGGCAAATAAATAGTGTGTTACCTTCTGCACAGAGACCAAGTCAATAAATGAGAAGGATATACTGTGGAGTTGCCCCGTAAGGAATACAAACTCTGGGACAAACAAGTGTGAAAGATAGCTGTAAAAACTGGTGGAATGTGGGAATCGTCACGAATGCTTGGCCCGACTTACTAACGTTAACAGCTTCAGCGTTCTATATAGCCCACTAATGGAATATTATGTGAGAGGAAAAAAATACCTCTCTTCTTGGACTTTGGACAGCCCAGTGTATTTGAAAGCAGTAACTTGCAACAACCTTGCTGCTCTTATCTGTAGGGACCAGAAGCTGCAGCCCATTGGCTTTCTGCCCCTCCCTGCTGAGATCTCGTACTCTTTAGGACTCAAACAATCCTAAATCACCCTTGACCACTGCACTTAATTTCTCTCCAAGACACGGCTGAAGGTGGAATGATCAACCCACCATAAGCTGGGCTTAGATTGTCAATGAACTAACTTGATTTATTTACAGACCTGAAACAAGTAGGACAGATACAGAACAACACAAGCTTGTGCACAGTGGTAGCAGTAAATTGCCTGATCATTTAAAACTACAGTCTGCCCTTGACAGCAGTGAATGCAGTCAATGTCTCTTTACCAACAGTCTGTAACATGCTCCAGCACTTACCTATGGTACCATTTCACCCAGGACCACCTTGGTTCCCACACTTTTCATAGTTTAGTCTTTCTCTCTCATGCTAGAGGTTTACGTGGCCTATTAGTCTCCGAACTGCCTGGAATGCACTGTGGATTCCAAATAGACATACAATAAAGCATATTTAATTACTGACTTGATAGCCTAATAGTTCCTTTGATATTCCCATTTCTGCATGCTTCCCAAACAAAAGTTTCTGGTTGAATTAACGCATTCGTGCTATACAGAAAACAAAAGCCATCTCTTGAAAGCTAGACTTAGTGAAATTGGACGGCCAACTTAGACCTTCTCCAGCTTTAGCTTTACATTTATACAGAACATGATGTATTCATTTATATTTACACATACAACTAGTTCATAAGAACATAAGAAATAAGAGCAGGAGTAGGCCATGCGGCCCCTCGAGCCTGCTCCGCCATTCAATAAGATCATGGCTGATCGTCGAACTCAACTCCATTTTCCCGTCCGATTTCCATATCACTTGATTCCCCCAGAGTCCAAAAATCTATCTATCTCAGCCTTGAATATACTCAAAGACTCAGCATTCACAGCCCTCTGGGGCAGAGAATTTCAAAGATTCACAACCCTCTGAGTGAAGAAATTCCTCCTCATCTCAGTCTTAAATGGCCGACCCCTTATCCTGAGACTATGCCCCCTAGTTCGAGACACTCCAGCCAGGGGAAACAGCCTCTAGTTCTAGCTCTATATACCTCTATAAAGTGAGAATATCACAGAATCTATCACACATCAAAGGTAATTCACTGACAGCGCAAATATGTAAAAAAACAAAAATGTTGAATCAATCCACAAGAGTCTAAACATTTTCACAACCTCCTTCTTACACAGTCGGATAATTAGCAAGAGTTATGAAGAAATCGGACTCTCCTGGAATTCCCAATGTGATGTTCGGACATGAGAGGGGTGTTCCTGCCAACTGCGTGGTGTTCAAGTATTAATTACTTACATAAAAGCTGAATTCTGAACTAAGAACGGTGGTGCCTTTATTCTAAAAGAAGCCCTTCCTGTCATAGGTGTTAAACTAGATACATTAAAGGACTGAAATGCCACCCAAGGTGGGAATAACGTGCTGCAGAGCGTCAGACTGTGCATGGTCATTCCTGTCTGAACTTCTGAATTTGACACTACTTAAATATTCCATGCAAGTAAATTTGGTCCCAATAACCCTTTTAATGATACAGCTACCCAAAGTTATTTAGCTAGTCATGTCGAAGGATTTAATACAATCACAGGCGGCCAGGTATGGCATGGCCAGATTTAATACAAAGCTTTTTTTTTTGCTGATCATGTACCTCAGTCTCAATCGCAGCAGTGCCATCATTCCTTCACCACTGGGACATTCAATCACTTCTCTTTCCACCCACTCACTCTCCCCATGAACTCCTGGAGAAATATTAGCAATTAGGGCCGAATTCAGGACTGCAGACTTTTGCCAATGAAAAATAAATTATGACTGCTCGACCATATTTCACTTAAGCCCCTTCACTTAGAACCTTTAGCAACTGTCAGAGAAAGAGGAAACCATTGTTTCCTGTGTCTGAGCTGGTTCAAACCCAGGTCCCAGAGCCTATAAATGCTTCTATTCTAACACTCCACCATTTGGCCCTTCAGAATAAATGAACTGCCAATTATTGTTTTCCAGATTTATTTAAGTTTAACCACATTCCTTTTTTTGATTAAAAAAACTGACTCTAGGGGAAGCTGCCTGAAGTCTTTCAAACTCTCCTACCTGTTAGAAGATATCCTTCTTTAAATCACTGCCTGAGCCTGTGTTGAGACCTGTCATTTCAGAGGAGGAGGACATCAGAGTAAGACTCCATTGACATCCGCCAATAGCCTTCTTAATTGGAGCAGCAGCAATTTTCATCCTATTCATTCTTGGATAGCGATCCTTCAACAGTCCGTCATTTTCAGACTCAGCCCTGCTACAGATTCAGTTTGGCTTTCAGATGCTGGTGGATATGAAGATGAAATGCGAGTCTCTCATGACGGTCAAAAAATAGAGGTATGGACTGACTCCACGCTCTGACCTCCCCCCCCCCACCAACTCAACTACACGAGTCGAAGAAAGAGACACAAACTCACCTTAACAATCCCAGGGAACAACCGAAGATACCTCCTCAGTCTGACCAGTTCACCAAAAGCACCAGGCATAAGAACCATCAAATATTGACAGATACTTGTAAGAAAAACCACCTCCTATTCATCATCAAACTGCCAGATAATACCACCTTCCTCTCTCCCCACACAGTCACTACACTGGCAGGAATTGAATAATCCTGCATTAAACTGCTATGGAAATACAGATATATACTCAACACTGGAGTGTCAAAGATTAGACACTTACCCTCTCCCCCATCAGAGAGCTAAGATAAATGGATAGTATTTCATTAATTACTAATGTAGAAAATAATCTACCTTTGTTGCTATGACTGATGGCAGCCAGGCTCCCACTGATCCAGACAACATACAGCCACCCCTGAGATTACTCAAATCGGGACTCTGAGGTTATTGATTAATTAATGTTGTTGTATTAAAAAATTTAAATAATATAATTTTTTAAATGATTGGACTGATCAATATTAATGTTCTTATATTTTTAAAGCACTTGGCTTTTAGAACATGTGAAATTGATTTGTCGAACCTGCATCAATAATATCCTGGGGGCTACTTGATACCCCATTTATACAGGAAAGAGAACCCTCAGTGCGTTCCTTGATGGTTTACAGGTTATCTGGTGTATATACTAGAACAGCAGAGATAGCAAGTAAGTGTGTCATGGATCCAGCTCCTTTGTGATAATTTAGTTAAAAAGGCTTTACTGTTGATTTTTGTTCCAGTCAGAGGAATAATTATTGACGCGTTTACTGAACTGATAAGGTATCACACTGAACCAAATAAAATGACTGAAAATAAATCAATCACAATCTCTTGAACTCTGGGACTTACCTTATTGTTCCCTGTGACATCAATTAACAGGCGAGGATGCAATAATTAAAGCAAACTTCCAGATTATTCCACGACTGTCCAGGTAGCCCATCGTCCTCAAATTGCAACCACTAGCAAGAAATGCTTTGCAGCTAGTGAGGTCGAATTTGATTGCTTTCAACTGGTGTTAATGGGGTGGTAATGGCTACAAAATGGGGTTGGTAGCCTTAGCGGCCTGTTAACATCAGCGATACGATCAGCTCCATTTTGAGAGGGGCCTACCACAAGGTGTCCAAGGCACCCGCCTGTTTCAAGTGCTAGATCCCTTTTAATATGGAAATTGGGATCCTATGATGTAAATAGGACCTTGATTGCCATTTTAGGTCGTAACTGATCAGAGCCTGCGCCATGCAGGTTCCGACCAGTCCCATGGGCGATGGAACTGAAGAGCCCCACTAGAGGTAAGTGTAGAATGATTTTTGTGGGCTCTGGAGGAGCCCGTATGTGATGCAAACCAGGTCGTATCACTCGCCGCTGCAAGGGACATCAGAGGGCAGATTCTGCAGGACATCTCTATTGACTGATTGATTGATTCTGGTGTCCCTTGCAGCGGGGAGTGAGGACACGACTTGGTTTGCATCACAGATGAGTTGGACATCCTGAGAATGGTACCCCTTCCTATTGACATATATCAACGGCCACAGGAGCAGAATGCCAGCAGAGCCGAACAAAGATACTTCTTCCAAAAGATAAACCTTTCCCTTTCCAAATAGACTGGTTATCCGTACGACGGCTGACTGGCTGCCGTTAAAAAAAACATATTTGCAAAATGTAATAGGCCCCACTTCCAGCAGGGTGTGGTCATGTCACATAGACTGGAATTTTGCCGGCACTCAGCGGACAGGATGGGTGGCGGGTCAGCTGTTAAATATAAAATGATTGACAGTGGGTCGGGAACCCACTGTCAAAACGTGCACACTGGACTTTCCCGATATCGGGTCTGTCAGCGCTGAGCAGACCCAACAGGCAGCAGCGGGGGAGGCAATTAAAATCATTAGTGGCTTGTTTACAGCCATTTATCCATGGTTTTTTCTTAGCTTTTTGGATTTGACAGGTCGCCCCACTGGTTTCCTGCTGTGCCTAGATCTCGTCTGTGAAGCTGAGGCGGGAGGTCAGTGGCTATTGAATCAGCTGTTGAGTTGACAGCTTCAAATGTACAGTAAAAGCTCCCATCTTACAGAGATATCTTCCCTCAGCCACAAACTTCTGTCATCTCTACTTCACCTGCCATCTATTCCATCAGCATGGGTGCCCTTAATACTCTCTCACCTTGGTCCTCAGAATCCCAACACGATCGTCCCCAACACCAGCAGCACCAGGCACACCAGCAGCAAGACCAACCTTCTCCGCAATCAACTGATGCTGCACAGGACACAGGGCATCAGCACCCGACCACATTGCTGCCCGGGAGGCCAGGGATGGCCTCAACATGGGCAGATTTACTTCACTTGACGCTGTACACCCTGGCTGCCACATGATGCGCCAGGTTGGCCCCACCCCACACCAACACCCCTACAGCATCCCTACAATGCCCAAACCATTCCTTTCACAATCATCACCATTGCAGGGGGGTACCGTTATGTCTCACCATTCACTGCAACTCACTGAGCCACTTCCAAAGGTGCACACCAATCTATCCAAGAACACAAAGTGTTAAAAATAAAGGTTTCAATGTTTGACACCGCATTAACAGACATTGCATAAACACCCAAGTGCCTACCCTCGTGTGTTGTTAGTTGGTATGATTGCACTAGGATGAGAGTGAGTGTGAGGGGTGGCTAGTGAAATGGGGAAGTGATAATGTAGATAGAGAGGGATGGGTGGAGGTGCAAGGTAGGTTGGTGTGAGTAAGGATGTGCAGGAGTAGGGTAGGGAAGGCAGAGTGATGGGGATGTGATGAGAGGCACAACAGGATGAGGTTGAGTGTGGCTTTGTAATAATGGGGGCGATTTTGCCAGCACTGGGGAGGCGGGACTGCCGGGAAAATGGCAGGATTTGAGGGCGGGTGGCAAACCTGCCCCCAACCCGCCTCCATGCCATCTTCCCAGGAGGCGGGTTGCCGTCCCGCGCCGGGTCCCGTCTCCTTGGAGGCGGGAAGGGATTGAAGCCTATTAACTGCCTGATAACAGGTAGTTAACAGGCAGAAAATAGGATTATCCCATTTTTGCCCTCACAAGTGCGGGCTTCCCGATGGCTCCAAAACCCACCAGCTCAGCTCAGCGAGTAGGGGGTCTGCGGGGGTCGGGGGGGTGCAAAAGTGTGGTGTGAAGGTAAGTGATGGGTGCAAGAGTGTAGAGGTGAGTATCTGAGGTAAGTCCTAAGTGTTTTTAAAAGTGTACTTACCTTTGTTTCTTCCTGCAGGCTTCAGTCGGTTTCTATGCGGAGAGTCTCGCACCTCCGTGTTGCAGATGAGAGATGGCCGTTGCATTCTCAGATGCAACAAACATCTCAATTCTATAAAAGAAAGAAGGTTGATGAGGTCTTGTATGCAAGACCTCATCAAACTGCAGAGATTGTCACTGTTTGACAGCTTCACAGAGCTGTCAAACGATGACAATTCATCTGTCAAAATCTTTTGACAGATGACACGTCATATGTTGACCTGCTCTGCAACCGGCTTTCCCTTAATTGGCCTGCTAAGCCTGCTGGGCGGGCTTAACAAAGTCAATCAAGGGAAAATAGCGTGGGTTGGCCACAACTCGATGGAGGCGGGACTGAAACTTGACAAGCAGCAGTCTCACCTCCAACGCGCCTCTATTCACAAAATCGCCCCCAATGTTTCGTGATCTACTGAGATCATTGAAACGTTTGCGGCACTGTACCCAGGTCCTCCTGACCACATCCCTGCTTGTGCCCAGCTCTGCAATGTGCAACCAGGCTGTGTTGCTCTCCTGGGGAGGTCTCTTCCACCCATGGGAAGGGAAGAGAACCTCCCTTCATGCTGTGACTCCCTCCATAAGCAAATGGAGGGAGTCATGGGAGAGCCTGGGTGCAGCCCTGTGCCTCTGTGCAGTACTTGTCAGTGTTTGCAGCACCTCAATGCTGTAGAACACTGGCAGCACAAATGTCAAAATAAAGTTGGGCATGGTCCCTTTAAGGAAATCGGCTGATGACGCGTCATCAAATGACTTCACCACATCCGCTTCCTCTAATTGGCTGGAAAACACGCAGGGCGGGCTTAACAAGCCCAATCAGGGGAAATTCATTTCAGAGGCTGGGCTGGAGCCAGCAGCAGGGTCGGGACCCGCCAATGACGTCACCCACCACGGACCTGCCGAGGTTTGTAAAATCGAGGTCATACTGTATGTTTGCTTCATGCAGACATACATTATGTTGGGGGGAAATGGCGTTGAAACCTCCGGATGACAGCATCCCACCAGTCCCAACTCTTTACCTGATGCCACGAGTAAAAGGGACAAATGGAAAAGTGCCCGCCCCACACGATGTAGGCCAAATGGGGCAGAGACCTGGTGTAACCGACCCCAAATTCCACCCCTCTCACCCCAGTAACACCAGGTTCCGCCTAAACAACTTTTTTCAGGCCCTCTGCCTTTTCCCAATGTTCACACATGTCCATTAGAGATCATTGGAAAGTGATGAAGGAGTGGGAAACCTAGCAGATTTCCCCCTCCCACCCTAGGGTTACTGAGCCTAATTGTAGCATCCCAGCTGCCACCAGCTGAGATCCATTACCTCAGCATAGATGAAGGTCTGAACCAGAGGCTCTTTGACGTAGAGGGCTCACCTACGTGTTGCATTCACCAAGTCTGCTCTAAAAGAATGTTTTTTAAAATAGTGACAATTTTGAATACTTTCAATGATGTGATTAATCATGTCTGTCTTGTCAGAATGCAGGAGAGCTAACTTTACATCAGGTCTCCTGGAAGAAGGTGGTTGAACAGATAATCAAATGGGTTATTCGCAGTATTAATCTGCTATTTCACTGAGATCAGGTGTACAGTCATATGCCTTTCATGCAGCCAATGCAAGGGTGATAAAATGATTCATTTCAGATCTCAAAGCCAGATATAAGGAAGGTGCCAAAATAAAGCACTAGTGTTGACAGCCTCATCATTCATTGTCAAAGACCAAACCATCTGCAAGAGGTGAATGGGTGTATCAGAACCACTTTAAAGCATCACCCCACAGATAAGCACTGTTGATGTTTTGGAGGAGTAAACACATCACTGGCATGGTTCTGAATCCACGGTCTGAAGATCATGAAAGCCATTTAATGTGAGAGGTGCAGTGGGTAAACTCACTCGAGCCAGCTACGTGGTCCCATCACAATGCTGGCAGGACCAGAATGCATCACATGCATGGCGTGGAAGTAGCACAAAGAGCCGACCTCATGTGGATTTGCGAGGTGTGATCATTTTAATAATTGTCGTACGCTCCCTGTACAGATTGGTGGATGTGCAGGGTGTGGGCTGGATTCATGGATGGCAAAGCCAGTGAGTCAGCAGCTCTTAAAGGGCTACTGCTGGCAGGTAACGTAGAACTGAAGAGAGGGCATTCATTTTGCAAGCGACATTTTGATCTGCATCCTCTCCAGCTAAATTTTCAAAAATGCCCCACAAATGTTAAAAATAAAATGGTTTAACTTTGCATTGAATTTTGATCTGAGGGGAGAAAAATGACAATTTGGTTGGGTGGGATCAAAAGTAAGTTAGAGAGTGGGATACACTGACAATAATTAATGTTCTTTACACCTTAATAAGCTGAGTGGCAGCAGCAGTTATGCTATCTCCATGGGTCAATTAATGTTTATGGACATAAGTAATAGACAAATTCAAGAGACTGAACCTCTCGTATTGATTGACCTTTCCAGCGTTCTCATGAGGCTTCGCGTCTGCTCCATAGCCGTCTTAGAGTCGCCTGGTGACACTGAGCTTTCCTCAGCAGTTTCCTGCTATTTAACCTGCCCATGTGCTTCCTGTCGGTCTGATTAGCGGGCCTTCAGACAGAAAGGTGCATCTCTTTGGGAACCAGTTGAACTACTCTGTAAACAGATGGAATAGACTATATTTGGGGCATTTTTCATTGTTATAAATTTGCAGATGGGGCAATGATTAAAGCTATTTTCAAATTACAATATGAATAGGTGAAATTACAGAGAAGATAAATATCTCCATTAGAGGCTGTGTAAAGGATATAACAAATCTTTTATTGCTCCCTCGAGAACTGTTGCTGAATCTGCCTGTGAAGGATACTCCATCAATGCACAGACAAATATGATACAGATGGAAATACTGTATCATGAAACAGACATTGCAACTTTGTTTTACAGGTTTCTATTATCAGAAGAGAATCATTTAAACTCATTGTATCCAATTCTCTGAATTTTTCAATGTTATACAGTTATATACTGAAATTATAATAATATAATAAATATGATATTACCATACTTTCCATCACATTTTAAAGTGCCTCATATAAAAAAAAAGGTAAAACCATTTAGGGACGAAGGAGGGAGTCTAATTGTGGAGGATGAAGATATGGCAGAGATATTAAATAAATGATGGTGGAAATGAGAACGTAGCCATAATATAGGAGGATATGGGTCAATTGTTGGAGACAACTATAGAAAAGGAACTGGCTCTGAAAAAATGAGCAAAACTCAAGCTATGTAAGTCACTGGCCCCTGATGGAATGCACCCTAGACTTTTCTTTTATTCATTCACGGGATGTGGACGTCGCCAGCAAGGCCAGCATTTATTGCCCATCTCTAATTGTCCTCAAGAAGGTGGTGAGCCTTCTTGAATAAGTGGCTTGCTAGGCCATTTCAGAGGCTGTTAAAAGACATCAAAAAGGAGGTAACAGAAACTTTGGCCATAATTTTTCGATCCTCCTTAAATCAAATGCAAATCAAACCATGGGACAGAGAGTGGGCGATGTAGTCCCATTGTTCACAAAGGGAGAGAAAGGTAAACTGGGTAACTGTAGACCAGTTAGTCTAACGTCAGCGGTAGGCAAACTCATAGAATCCATATTTGAGATCAAATGAATAAATGTTTAGAAATGCAAGAGATAATCAAGGACAGCTAGCATGGATTTGTTAAAAGCAATTCATGTTTGACAAATTTTTTTTAAATGTGGCCAATTGGATAATGGGGACACAATAGATGTAGTACATATGGATTTTCAGAAGCATTCAATAAAGTGTCTCACAAGAGGCTTGTTTGAACAATTCAAGTACATGGTGGAAGAGGTAGTGTAGCACCATATATAGATAGTTGGTGGAAGGACAGGAAACAAAGACTTAGGGTAAATGGATATTGCTCGGACTAGAGAAGGGTTGGAAGGAGTGTACCTCAGGGTCAGTGCTGGGTTCACTTTTGTTCCTGGTAATTTGGACTTGCTTATAGTGAACACAACCTCAAAATTCATCAATAACACAAAAGTAGGATATTTGGCAAACAGCGAGGAAAACTGTATAGAGAGGTTAGTGGTAGGATAGACATGTGGCAGATGCAATTTAATGTAGATGAGTGTGAGGTAATACATTTTGGGAAAATAAAAAGGTGGAAATGGGAATGAGCACTTAATGGAAGACACTGAAGGATGTGGATGAACAGAGAGAACAGGTCACTTGCCTGGATGAGTGCAGCTCCAACAACACTCAAGAAGCTCGACACCATCCAGGACAAAGCAGCCCGCTTGATTGGCACCCCATCCACCACCTTAAACATTCACTCCCTCCACCGCTGGCGCACCATGGCTGCAGTGTGTACCATCTACAAGATGCACTGCAGCAACTCACCAAGGCTTCTTCGACCGCACCTCCCAAACCCGCGACCTCTTCCACCTAGAAGGAGAAGGGCAGCAGGCGCATGGGAACACCAGCACCACCAAGTTCCCCTCCAAGTCACACACCATCTTGACTTGGAAGTATATCGCTGTTCCTTCATCGTCGCTGGGTCAAAATCTTGGAACTCCCTCCCTAACAGCACTGTGGGAGTACCTTCACCACACGGACTGCAGCGGTTCAAGAAGGCGGCTTACCGCCACCTTCTCAAGGGCAATTAGGGATGGGCAATAAATGCTGGCCTTGCCAGCGACGCCCACATCCCCATAAACAAATAAATAAAAGTACATCATGGGTTAGATCCTGCAGGCATCAAACCCGCTGATACATTCTCCCTATTGTTCTTAATTACATTTTTTGTGGTAGAAACCATACAATACTGTCCTGTTTAAAGATCTAAAGTAGATTAGGTAAAAAAAAATTCTACGTAATGGTTAAACAATGTGATAACTTTCTTTATTGACTGTATATATCAACCTGCAAGCAGTGTGAGGTTGATTTTGAATTCATGAAATTGCCTTGAAACAGGTCATATAAAAAATGGATACACAGCAACATCCTTTTTCAAAAGAAAACTTGTTTTCTTGTCAATTTCACCTTTTCAGTATTAGGAGGGGTTATTAGATGCCAGAGTATGTCTGTGTCGGTTTTCACAGACAGGTGGAATGAAGATCTCCACTAAGATAACATAATCCAAATGAGTTCAGACAAGCTCAATCTCGATCATGTGGGCATAAATCTAGAGTGCACCACTGAATTATATCTTGCACTGAACAATTTCCAATCTCACTCGGGGAGATCATTAAAAGAATGTAGGAAACATAAACTTCACGCTGATGCTGGTGGGGAACGGTGGAGAGGAAGGGGCTAAGATTTGGATCGCTGGGTGTTGAATAATTGCAACACACAGTACACGCTGCGCATAATTTAACAATTTAACCTTGTCTGGTGCTGTGTTTGGTGTAGTTGACATTGTCAGCACCTGTTCATACAGCAGATTACGTACTGCAAACTTTGCTCATCACTGGGGATAAAGATTTGATACCTCAGCCTTACTCTTTGGAACTTCCTGCCTAAACCACTCCACCTGTTCACTTCTCTCTCCGCTTTTAAAAACCTTCTTAAAACCCATCTCTTCAACCAAACACTTCTTCACACAAAGGGTAGTGGAAATTTGGAACACTGTCCCCCAAAAAGCTGTTGAAAAGAAAGAAAGACTTGCATTTATATAGCGCCTTTCACGACCACCGGACGTCTCAAAGCACTTTACAGCCAATGATGTACTATTTGGAGTGTTGTCACAGTTGTAATGTAGGAAATGCGGCAGCCAATTTGCACACAGCAAGCTCCCACAAACAGCAATGTGCCAATCAGTTTTTGTTATGTTGATTGAGGGATAAATATTGGCCAGGACACCGGGGATAACTCCCCTACTCTTCTTCAAAATAGTGCCATGGGATCTATTACGTCCACCTGAGAGAGCAGACGGGGCCTCGGTTTAATGACTCATCCAAAAGATGGCACCTCCGACAGTGCAGCACTCCCTCAGTAGTGCACTGGAGTGTCAGTCTAGATTTTTGTGCTCAAGTCCCTAGAGTGGAACTTGAACCCCCAACCTTCTGACTCAGAGGTGAGAGTGCACCCACTGAGCCACAGCTGACACTGGGTCAGTTGAAAATTTCAAACTGAAATTGATAGATTTTTGTTAGGCGAGGGTGTTAAGGGCTACGGAGCCAAGGCGGGTAGATGGAGTTAAGATACAGATCAGCCATGATCTAATTGAATGGCGGAACAGGCTCGAGGGGCTGAATGGCCTACTGCTGTTCCTATGTAAACTTTTCATTACCATTCCTAATTTCCCCCCTTGTGGCTCAGCATCCATTCCTTCTTTTATTTATTTTTATTTATCGTTTATAAAGCTCCTTAGGATGTTTTTTAATGTTAAGAGCGCTATATAAATGCAAATTGTTGTTACTCTAATAGAACCACTAAAATGTCACAAAGCATTCCGTCGCAATGAAAGGAGAAGGTGGGGAAGGGGTGAAAAAAGGATTCACATGCCATGACCAATTGTACCATTTAGACATCCCTCTGTCAGCTGCTCATAGAATGGCATTGACAATGTCCAATAAACCTGCAGCTCCGACTGTCCTACCATATCGGCTGAATAAACATTAAAGAATGAGAAAATACCACCAGGCCGATCAAGCCACCAGGCCAATCGATCAGTCACTGGTCCAATCTCACACCATTCACCTGGCAAAAAAAGGTAAAGAACCTCTGGCCAATTCAGGTAAAACTCTGGGAAATTCCTCTCCAGCTTGCTAAAGCAATCAAATGGTTAGAAATTTGAACCCAGAATCGTCTGTGGGCAAGCAGCACAACCCCCTGCCCCACCTCCTTCCCAATGAGAGGCCCGAGGCTATCCCGAAATTGGGCCTCATCTAAATAATGTGGGAGAGCTGCTGGCACCCGTAGCCCCTACACAGAGCACCGGACACTGGTCCTTGAAATTGGGTTTGTTGCACCCGATTTACGTCAGTTAATTGGATGCAACAAGGTCCAATTTCTACCACAAATAATCTCCAGAAGACTGCAGTGGCCTAAGACTCATCTACAACTAAATCGAAACTATAACTGGAAAAGGCCCTTTCCCTCAGGAACTTGTCAAGTTCCCTTTTAAAGGACAGTAGTGCCCGCGCACTCACCACATATCTCAGCAGTTTGTTCCAGGGCGTGCCTATTCACTGTGAAAGAAATACTTCCTTGCATCTAATCTAACTCTTTCCCTATGGATTTACAGGCATGACATGAAGTCCAATACATTTCAAATAACCTATCTAACTGAACGATATCCAATCCTTTCATCGCCATTTTAAAACCTCAATTATATTCCCTCAAAGCTGTTTCTCTAAAGTAAATGGAACCAATTTTCCTCTTATTCCATTTGGGGGCAATGGATCACTTGGGAGCAATGCACAGAGGAAAATTGGGTAGGGAGGACTGCACACCTGTCAGAGAGCCTGCTTGATTTTCCATGCATTGGTTTAAATGGGAAGAAAATTAAATGGGCATGCTATCCTCCCTGGCTAACATTCTTTTATGGTCTATACCCAATTGCTCTTTTATGCCAAGTGCAATAAGACAAAAATCTTCCCCAATAACTTTAAATCTTGGAGTCTATCCTCATAACTCCAAGATTCTATTATTCTGGTTGCTCCTGCACCCTCTCCAGAGCTTCAATATCCTTCACTATGTGCAGGGACCAAAACTGTGCAAAATACAGTGCCACCATAGCAGGGCATAATACAGCCTAAATATAATATTCATCTTTGGTGCTCAATGGTTCTAGAAATACAATACTTACCCTATAGCCAGCTCATATTATTTGTGCACTTTTAATGAGTGATCAACTATAACTCCTATGTCTCTTTCTTATGGACATGTCTGGAGTTTCCTAACTTCACGTATACAACACTTCACTTTCCACATTAAACGACATCTGTCACATGGACACTGTCATAAATCGCAAGTAACAACTCAGGAAGTACTACTGGGTGGCCAGCTGGGGCGCCGTCCAGGGAGTATAAATACTCAGGCATGGGCCCACCTTGGGCAGAGACAATCTGGAAACAGGAAGCTAGTGACTGCTAACTAGACCTCCATGTTTTGTTACAAGTTGATTAAAGCCTTGCTTTATGTTCAAGTGCGTAGTGAGTCTTTATTACGTCAGACACATTCAACTAACTTGCCTAAACTGGCCTAAAACCTAATGAATTAGCCTGTATTATTATTTCCATCCACCATTCTGGTCACATCCTCAAAGAACTTGAGAAATGAACATAGTCCAATAGGCGAATGTGAAAGATGCCACTAAAGTTGACAAAAGTAAGAGAAAAACCAAGGTAAATCGGGAAAAATGATTAGATGTTGCCAAATGTGGGGTTTAAAAGCCTGCAGATGCAAGAGGTAGTGAAAAGTCAGCGTTTTAAGGTCTTGGGAAAGATCTGTCATGATGCTATACTAATGAGAAGTACCACAAAAGAGTAGGGCACAGATTTACAAGTTAGTTTTTCCATTTTCAACAGAGAATGTTGAAGAGTGAGTTATCTTGGGCCACTCTCACTTGGATGTCAGTGGGTGGTTTTGCAGAGTGCCATTGGCACAAACCTGGGAGCAAGATGTCTGTTTATCTTCTCAACAGGGAGCAGTATATTGTTTGGGGGAGAAGGTTCAATAAAAGGGGAAACAATCAAAAAATGACACGGTGGGAATTTAATTTTATTTATTCATTCACAGGATGTGGGCGTTGCTGGCAAGGTCAGCATTTATTGCCCATCCCTAATTGCCCTTGAGAAGGTGGCGGTGAGCTGTTTTCTTGAACCGCTGCAGCCCGTGTGGTGAAGGTACTCCCACAGTGCTGTTAGGGAGGAAGTTCCAGGATTTTGACCCAGCGACGATGAAGGAACGGCGATATACTTCCAAGTCAGGATGGTGTGTGACTTGGAGGGGAACTTGGTGGTGGTGGTGAACCCATACACTTGTTGCCCTTGTCCTTCAAGCTGGTAGAGGTCACGGGTTTGGGAGGTGCTGCTGAAGAAATCTTGGTGAGTTGCTGCAGTGCAACTTGTAGATGGTACACACTGCAGCCACGGTGCGCCGGTGTTGGAGGGATTGAATGTTTAAAGTGGTGGATGGGGTGCCGATCAAGCGGACTACTTTGTCTTGGATGGTGTCAAGCTTTTTGAGTGTTGTTGGAGCTGCACTCATCCAGGCAAGTGGAAAGTATTCCAACACATCCAGGCAAGTGGAAAGTATTCTGACGAAAGGTCATCGACCTGAAACGTTAACTCTCTTTCTC
This sequence comes from Squalus acanthias, assembly GCA_030390025.1. Taxonomy (NCBI): domain Eukaryota; kingdom Metazoa; phylum Chordata; class Chondrichthyes; order Squaliformes; family Squalidae; genus Squalus; species Squalus acanthias. The sequence continues at coordinate 151,038,031 of CM059429.1, forward strand.
TCTCCACGGATGCTGCCTGGCCTGCTGAGTTTTTCCAGCGTTTTCTGTTGTTATTTCACACTCCTGACTTGTGCCTTGTAGATGGTGGAAAGGCTTTGGGGAGTCAGGAGGTGAGACACTCGCCGCAGAATATCCAGCCTCTGACCTGCTCTTGTTGCCACAGTATTTATGTGGCTGGTCCAGTTAAGTTTCTGGTCAATGGTGACCCCCCAGGATGTTGATGGTGGGGGATTTGACGATGGTAATGCCATTGAATGTCAAGGGGTGGTGGTTAGACTCTCTCTTGTTGGAGATAGTCATTGCCTGACACTTGTGTGGCACAAATGTTACCTGCCACTTATCTGCCCAGGCCTGGATGTTGTTCAGGTCTTGCTGCATGCGGGCACGGACTGCTTCATTATCTAAATTGTATTTACATAAAATATTAAAATGCCTGGGTCAAATTATAGTTTATCAATAATGGCCTTACAGTAATATGGAATAAATAATCTAACATTCCTTGTATTATACAAACTGATAGTTTGCTCTTTTCATAAAACCCTTTATAGGTTTTGCTTTACTGTGACAAAAACTGACAAATATCTGGATGGGAAGTAATAGAACTCCAATATCCTTAAGTGGGATTTTAAAGTTCCACCACATTAACAACCAATGTTACTAGAGGCACCAGAACAATAATGTGTGTATCTGTTTATGATATTTAAGAGACATTTATTCAGTTTCATTTTGCACCATTTGCCATATTTGCTTTATCGAGGATGTATTTACTTTCCTGAGACTGAGGCCCACTCTATGCTTTTTAGCAACTGTTGGTAATCCTCATGTGATTAAAGTCACATAAACACTATATCATGTTGCAGTATGAAATGAATATGCCTGGGAAAAAAAAACTTTCCTACAAACTAGGACAAATTCATCAATAGCAGTATGCACATTCCAGAGAAGTTTTTCAGTATTAATTAACAAAGGTTAAATACATGGCAAGTGGCTATCTGGCCCCAAAAAGGAAAACTGCCTTTATACCCAACTAATCCCTTCTCGACATATATCAGTTATCAGTAGTTTACATGCGCCTGGATACTAGAATGAAGTACAAGTCTTTTTTTATTGTGCTAAATTAATATGATGCACAACTGAAAATTAAGCAAAAGTATTCTTATTTATTGATCCCAGCCTTGAATTTCTTAAAAGCATTTTAATATCCAGATAAACGAATCACTTAATCCGACCATTGAATTCCAATGTACCAAATGACATTAACATTTATTTCAATTGTACAAAATTTCTGATCCATGCATAACACTTTAATACAAAATTCTGATCCCGGCATAAAATACCCCCTAATTATCCAGGATTGAATGGTGTGCACACTAAATACAGTCAGTCCACTGCCAACTTTCACTCAGAAACAGCAGCACCTTTTAGAAATCTAATCGCCTCTGTCTGAGATTATGTTTTTTTCAAGTGTTTTCTGTTAGTTTTGTTTCAACTGAATTACTGAGTGACTGATTAAATGGCCTGTGCTCCAAATGTTTCCTAATTAGCTCTTAATATCTGCATTTTACAGAAATCCTCCAAGCATAATCCTGATTGAAGCCCATTTTGGTGAGCTATTTATCAGCATTCAACTGTGCTAAAGATGCCAGTTCTTTGAAAGACCTCTAATTGATCTTTGTCCTATCCTCTATACTGCACAATGGATGGAAGCAGACTCTATAAAGTGCCCTAGCTGGTCTGAGTGGTATGCTGGGTCTCTGTTCCTCTTCCAAGAATGGTACTGCTACCATAAGAGAAGCACAGAGGGCACCACCACAGCACATACTCAGAGGGTGAGCAGTGCAAGATTTGCACGGGAGATGAACAGGGAAAATGTACATTAGGGATCTTTCTTACTCACACAAAGAATCCTAGTAAATTTGTTCATATTGTCTTTGTTGCTTGGGTCCCCTTGAGAACATGTATTTCTGGCCAAGAATGGGACAACAATAGGCTTACGTAATGGCAATGATTGCTGGTGTGACGCAAGGGGGCTGACAGTCTGATGATTTACTGTATCTGTAATTGTAATGTATAAGTTAGTTAAATGTTTCTTATTAGTGCTTGATTGTTTTGGTGGGTGCACGTGGGTGACCCGTTATCAGCTAGACCATTGTTACCTTGACATAGGAGATTGCCCCAAATCAATAGGGCAACAAACAGAATTTCTCAATTCTTCAGTTAATCCCACTTCTTAGCTAAAGAAATACTGGCATCCACCATAGGAAAAGCTTCAGTGTTGTGTTATTGCTGGGTTTGGCAAAGACTTAGGGGGAGAAATTCGGTTGCTTTGCGCCTCCCTAAGAGGGTGCTAACGGGGCGCAAAGCAACTAGCGCCCGGGCACGGCACCGCCAATGCCTCCCCCGAAATTCAGCCGGAGGTTAGCGGCGGCGGTAACCGTTAGCGCCCTGCAGCGCTGCGCCGCTGGCGAGGACGTCATCGCCATGCGCAGCGCCCCGCTCGCACCCCAGCCGCGATCTTCGGTAGCGTCCCCTGACTTACCGCCGGACGCTATGTCCGACGGGGTCAGGGGGGCCTACCTGCGGCCGGGGCGGCACTAATTAAAGGCGAGGTGCCGGGCAGCCATTTTTGTTGCTGCCGCCTGCCAGCACCTGCCCCCATTGCCGTCCCCAGCCTCCTGACCAGCCCCCCCCGCGGAGTGCCAGCTGCGCTCCATGAGCCCGGCACTTCTCTTGAGTGCCGGGCTCTTTTTCTGGCACTCCGATCCCCGGTGGCCCAGCTGGGGCCCGGGTCACGCTGCGCAAAGCCCCTCCCCTTTAAGAAGGGGAGGAAGGCCTACAGTACCGCAGCACATAGCGCCGTGATATTCCCTCGCAGTGCCCCAAGAGGGAGGCGGGGCGCTTCCAGTAGCGCCCCGCTTCCCTCTTGGGGCGCTACCGATGAATTTCGGCCGCGGGGGTGCTAATTTTTTCGGGGCACTAAAAGTAGCGCCCCGGCGAAGTTAGCGCCCCAAAGGGGGCATGACTCAATTTTTCCCCCTTAATCCCTTTCGGCGAGCTCTGAGCCAGACTTAAAGGTGACGAGACTACAGTTCCTTCAAGTATGCTGACATTGCAAGGTAGCCTGCTTAATTCAATCAATTACTTCCTTCCCTCTGGTTGATGAGCTTCATTGATGTCTTTCCAATATCTTTGGTAACCCACTAATGATTTCAGAAACAAGCATTGGAAACTTGTGATCTCTGTCTGCAATGGATAAAGAAGTGCTCCTGGCAGAGAGATTGCCGGCATGATACGAGTTTTGTCCCGTTACCTCGACCTTTGTCATTGGGTTGCCTCTTTTTTCATCATTTTGTCGCCTTTACTTGTGCTTCTGCAAAATATAGGCTTTACACTGAACTGTATTGGAATCTAGAGCAGTTTGAGAACTTATCAGGGCCTGTACTACCCAACCGTTGACTGAAGCTGAGGGCTGCAGTGACAAACTATATTCCCTGAGGGTTGTAGAAGGGATAAAGTGTATTTTATTTCTGAAACCAGCGTGTAGCTACAGTTTCCTAAAGACATATGTGGCATTCATTACAACAAGTGTCTCTTACGGTGCGACACTCTGGGTTATCGGCCGGTTTGAATTTCCACCTGTTGCTTTCACTAATATTAAGTTTCTCTGCAAGCAAGAAAAATAATGCTCATAAATTTATCCAAATGGTGCTTCATTTTCCTCAGGAATTTTTATTGAGTGCAACTTAGTAAGAATAACTAAAAACCAAGACGTCGAAGTAAAATTTATAGGTGACTCTAGTTGACCTCCCTGAAGAGCCAGCCATTTGGTAAGGGGTGGGATGTGAAAGAAAACTTTATCAGCAACTGAAGAAATGTAGAAATTATAGTAATAACAGAATCCATGACACGGAAAGGAAATGAGCTGCCTTTCTAATCAAAAACATAAACATACCTTTGTAATATCTAAATTAATATCCATTTCCAATCATTTCCCCCCTTTTCATATATTAGCAATAGAAACAGAGACGGACTATGACAGGGATTTGTAACAGAAATTCACAAAGTCACTGCTGAAATTCAGTCGGAATGGATTTGCAACTCAGATGATTTAGTATCGACGATTTGACTGTGTTATTTTGAAGCTTTTAAGTCACACATGTGGGAAATAGAGAGCTGTCAAAATAACAAATCTGAGCAAATTATTGCTATAGGCTGAGCAGGAATCCTACCAACCTGTACCAGCAAGAGATGGGCAGCCAATTTGTTTTCCAATCCAAAAAACATTAAAAAAATACCTTAATAAAACCCCTTGAATTCTTTCAGTCCTGGGAGCAAACACAAGCAGAAGTTAATGTATTTTGATACGTGTAAAACCAGCTCTGTTTATCTGCATGCTTGAATTAAACATTTTGTCTTACTCTGCGACATATTGTAGTATTTGTTTGGGCTAAATAAACTAGATTGTTTGATCAGAAAGCAATTTTACAAGTTAATAGATCAGGAGAGCAAAAGCTATTTACGTTTGAATGCAACCAGAAACGGCATCTGCTGATATATGTGTAACTTTCTGCTGTGAAATGGACTAAAGCCAAACCAAATCAGGGATGAAATGCAATCTCAGGGACAAATTACAATCTCCTCACATGAATACTATAATAAAGTGTCTCCACAGTTTGGATGTCATGTGTTTGTGACCATTTTTTGGGGCATCTTTGACGGTTGTGGCGGTTACATTGAGATGTAAATGACTTCTGCTTTCCTGATTTATCAGAATATAGAATTATCTTCCTATCAACTAACTTACTTTACTTTGACTCATAGTTCAATCACATCAAAACATATTATCCTCTGCAATATTCCTATTTATTCCAGCGTTCAAAGAATTACTGATGGTTTTGAATTTCTGATTGGCAGGAGCATTCCCGCTGGCATGAATCAGGTATGCAGAGACTGGGAAATCTTGTCTTTGGTAATCTTACCCAGTCCCTAATTACAATCCCATCCCACTCCTGTGTACATATCTGGTTGGCCTTCAACAGTCACATATAGTGCCCTCAGAATGAATGTGTAAGAGCTTCATTAAGCATATATCTTGCATAGAAATAAGGCACTTTATCTTGTCATGATTTCCCAATCTTGAGGTGGAAGTCTTGCCCAGTGTTAATTTTGCCCTTTCACCGTGGACATTAAAGGTAAGTTGTATGTGCACGGGAGCTCTTAAAGGGATAGAGGTGTATTTACATGGAGGGTCATCACCTTGGCCGTATAGGTATAATCTGTCCAAGGTATTTAGCTTGGTATTGCTCTAGATGGTGTCTCTGTTGAATGTATGCATTTCTGCAAGGTCTAAAAGTCCTGTAACTACCTAGAGGAATAGAAACAGTGGTGTAAGCAGAATCCATAATCGCTTTTCAAAGGAAAAGTGAGAAATCTTTGAAAACATTTTTTTTTAAAGGGTATAAGGAAAGGTCAGTGGAATGAAATGAAGTGGATAGCTCTGTCGGAGAGCTGCAATGGGCCCAATGGCCTTCTTCTGTGTTGTAAAATTCTATGATTCTAGTGGGGCAGTTGAAATCTATTTAAACTTTGTTCAATCTTGCCTATTTAAAATGCCACTTCAAGGAAAACAACTGGACCACAAACAGACCCCCATAGACATAGATACCGTCGACAGATAGTTACAAGACTGGCAAACAGTCAAGGTCCTTTTAGACCTTGCAGAAATGCATACATTCAACAGAGAGACCGTCTGGACCAATCCCAAGCTAAATACCTTGGACAGATAATACATATACGGCCAAGGTGACAGGCTCATAGGGTCATAGAGTCATAACGGCACAGAAGGAGGCCATTCGGCCCATCGAGTCCGTGCCGGCTCTCTGTAGAGCAATCCAGTCAGTCCCATTACCCCACTCTATCCCCGTAGCCCTGCAAGTTTATTTCCCTCAAGTGCCTATCCAGTCTCCCCTTGAAAACATTGAGGGGGAACAATTTGGTTGTTTTGCGCTTCCCATTAACGCCCTAAGAGGGCGCTAACGGGGCGCAAAGCAACTAGCGCCCGGGCGCGGCGCCGCCAACGCCGCCCACGAAATTCAGCGGGAGGTTAGCGGCAGTGCTAACCGTGAGTGCCCCACGGTACTGCGCCGCCGGCGATGACGTCATCGCCGTGCGCAGCGCCCCGGCCATGATCTTCAGTAGTGCCCCCTGACTTACCGCCGGACGCTATGTCTGACGGGGTCAGGTGGGCCTACCTGTGGCCGGGGCGGCCATTTTTGTTGCTGGCCGCCTGCCAGCACCTGCCTCCGCTCCCGTCCCCGGCCTCCTGACCCGCCCCCCCCGCGGAGAGCCGGCTGCGCTCCATGAGCCCGGCACTCTGATCCCCGGTGGCCCAGCTGGGCCCCGGGTCGCGCTGTGCAAGGCCCCTCCCCTTTAAGAAGGGGAGGAAGGCCTGCAGTACCACGGCACATAGCGCCGCGATATTCCCTCGCAGTGCCCCAAGAGGGAGGCGGGGCGCTTCTAGTAGCGCCCCGCCTCCCTCTTGGGGCGCTACCACTCAATTTCGGCTGCGGGGGCGCTAATTTTTCCGGGACACTAAAAGTAGCGGGGACGCGACTCAATTTCTCCCCCACTTTGTCTCCGCTTCCACCACTTCCTGTCGACAGCGAATTCCAGGTCATCACCACTTGCTGTGTAAAAAAGTTTTTCCTCACATCCCCCCTGTATCTCTTGCTCAAAACCTTAAATCTGTGTCCCCTAGTCCTTGTACCATCAACTAGTGGGACAGCCTTTCCCTGTCTAGCCTATCCAAACCTGTCATAATCTTGTACACCTCTATCAAATCACCTCTCAACCTTCTTTGCTCTACTGAAAACAAATCCAGCTTCTCCAACCTGTCCTTGTAGCTAAGCTCATGTGCCAGATCAAGTGGGTATGTTGCACAGATAGCTCTCAAAAATGAGGGAATCACAGGCCAGGAATTTCCTCAGAGGTGTTACCGCTCCGCAAACCATAACCTTTCCGGAACTGCAGCGGAAACACTGTTTACATGTATAAACATGGTTCCAGTAAAGTTATTGTGGTGGAGCAGGAGCAGCTTCAAGGAAGTTCCCAGCCATAGGCTCATTAACTTGCCATTGAAAGAAAGAATTTGCATCTATGTAGCACCTTCCATGACCTCAGGATGTCCCAAAGTGTTTCACAACCAATGAAGTATTTTTGAAGCAACAACAGAAAACGCTGGAAAAACTCAGCAGGCCAGGCAGCATCCGTGGAGAGAGAAAGAGAGTTAACGTTTCAGGTCGATGACCTTTCGTCAGAACTGTTCTACTGAAAACAAATCCAGCTTCTCCAACCTGTCCTTGTAGCTAAGCTCATGTGCCAGATCAAGTGGGTATGTTGCACAGATAGCTCTCAAAAACGAGGGAATCACAGGCCAGGAATTTCATCCGCAGTATTTTGCTAAAGTATTTTTGAAGTGTAGCTACTGTTGTAATGCAGGCAACCACACAGCCAATTTGTGCACAGTATAGTCCCACAAACAGCAATGAGAAAAATGACCAGACAATCTGTTTTGGTGGTTTTGGTTGAAGGATAAATGTTGACCAGGACACCCAGAGAACTCCCCTGCTCTTCTTTGAATAGTGACATGGGATCTTTTATGTCAACCTGAGAGAGCAGACAGGGCATCAGTTCAATGTCACATCCAAAAGACAGCACCTCCGACAGTGCAGCACTCCCTCGGTACTGGACCGATGTATCAACCTAGATTATGTGCTCAAGTCTCAGGAGAGGAGCTTGAATCCATGACTTTCTAACCTATAGACGAGAGTGCTACCACTGAGCCAAGCACAAGTACCTTGGGTGTATGACTATGAGACCTCCAAGAATTAAATGAATCAGCTAAACATATCAATGGTAACATAAGTTGACCAAAAAATAAAGTTGAGAGAAAAACTCATGTTCAGATTAAATGCTGCAAGAACAAGACACAACTACCACAGAGTGGCTGGAGACAGTGTCTCCCTTATGATTTCACACATAGTCATGTCGACTTTAGCAACGTGGAGGAAGATATACTCCATAGTGTGTTCCAAGCAGACAGGCCGAGGAACTAAGCAAGAATGAGATGCTTTCCAAGAGGGAGAGTTGAAAAACCAGAGGACAAGTCATATGCCTCCTTGCACACAGTTACACAGCAGCATTGGCAGAGTCCTCAACGCAAGATGCATGCTTCAGTCTCTCAGTCATGGGAAGTGGTGCATGGTGCAGTAAGAACATTTAAAAAGGGCGAAGATGAAACAATAAAAAAATGGGTGAAAGAATTTAAAATAAAATTACATTGCAGCTAAAATGAAGGCTGCTAGTAACTTCAATGAAGATGCCCATCATAATAAAATAAAGGCTGATGCATTTCAACACCCCGTGGATAAGGAAACTTCTGGGGAAACAAGAAGCTGGTAGGTACTCTTTATTATTCACCAGAATTGGCAGACAGGACCTGGCTCTAACATCTCATCCAAAAGAAGAGTTCACTGCTTCTGCTCACTGCCTGCAGTGTCAAAACTAGGCATTTGGGGTGGAAAGTTAATAGCACGACCAGCTGAGCCAAGAGACATCCTGAGAAAGCCTGCGGTCAATGATGGAAAGAGGCCAGAGTTGGAAGTAATGGTGACGTATTAAGTGTCTGAACAATGAAACAGACAAAAAAAAGGCAGAAGGAAGATGCAGGCAAGCACTAAAATACCACCATGTACATAGAACCTAGGTGGCAGTAAGACCCATCATTCATTTCACAAGCAAGTAAACCACAACAACTCATTCTTAATTATTGATTTATTAAAAAATATTTAAACAGGGTGATATAAAATGATAGAGTTGTAAAACTAAAGAGGCTATTTTAACCCTGCCTGCCCAGCGGGAACCAGGTGGGTGGACAGGGAAACATCACTCGGGGGATTCACCCCTCGGCGTCTCACTCCCTCCCCACAGGCTTTGGTTTTAACTTGCTCTTCTGAGCAGGCGAGAAAGACACCCCTCGGAAACCAGCGGGGTACTTCTTTAAATATGCAGATTCCGCTGACAACCTAGTGGGAGGAGGAGCCAGAAGAGGCCGAAAGAGATAACATTTATCAAACTTACTTTTTACCTTTATCTTGGGGCCAGGAGGAGCTTCCCTGCGATTTACCTGGGAGCTGGAAACCATTCCTTCGGTCTCTGGCGTCGGCCTCTTGCATCCGACATTACCCTCTCGTCGGCTACGGGCGGGCAACGGACCGGGGAAATGCAGATGAGATCCAGATTCGTGCCCATTGTTAAAATCGGGGTTTAAGAATGTGCCTCCCCGCCTTCCCCCCGCCGCCGCACCCCGCCTCCACTAATTCTTTGAACAGAGTTAGTTCTCAAGTAGCTGGTGTAAAAGAAGAACATAAGAACATAGGAACATAAGAATTAGGAGCAGGAGTAAATCAGACGGCCCTTCGGCCATTCAATAAGATCATGGCTAATCTTCGACCTCAACTCCACTTTCCTGCCCTATCCCCATATGTCTTGATTCCCCTAGAGTCCAAAAATCTATCTATCTCAGCCTTGAATATGCTCAATGACTCAGCATCCACAGCCCTTTGGGGAAGAGAATTCTAAAGATTCATAACCCTCTAAGTGAAGAAATTCCTCCTCATCTCAGTCTTAAATGGCCGACCCCTTATCCTGAGACTATGCCCCCTAGTTCTAGACTCTCCAGCCAGGGGAAAACCTCTCAGCATTTACCCTGTCAATCCCCCTCAGAATCTTATGTGTTTCAATGAGATCACCTCTCAATCTTCTAAACTCCAGAGAGTACAGGCTCAATCTACTCAATCTCTCCTCATAGGACAACCCTCTCATCCCATCAAGTGAACCTTTGTTGCACCACCTCTAAGGCAAGTCTATCCTTCCTCAGATAAGGAGAGCAAGCCTGTGCACAGTATTCCAGGTGTGGTCTCACCAAAACCCTGTACAATTGTATTCCAACTCCCTTGCAATAAAGGTCAACATGCCATTTGCCTCCCTAATTGCTTGCTGTACCTGCATGCCAACTTTCTGTGTTTCCTGTACGAGGACACCTAAATCTCTCTGAACGCCAACATTTAATAGTTTATCACCATTTAAAAAATATTCTGTTTTTTTATTCTTCCTACCAAAGTGAATAACCTCACATTTCCCCACATTATACTCCATCTGCCAACATATTGCCCACTCACTTAATCTGTCTATATCCCTTTGCAGGCTCTTAGGGGGAAAGATTTGGTTGCTTTGCGCCTCCCGTTAGTGCCCTAAGAGGGCGCTAATGGGTCGCAAAACAACTAGCGCCCGGGCATGGCGATGTTTGCGCCGATCGTGAAATTGACCAGACATTTTGCGGCGGCACTAAACGCTACCGCCACGATCTCTTGCACCCGCAGATTGTGACATCAGTCGAGCATGCAACGCCCCGGTAGCACCCCGCACCAGATATTGAGTGGCGCCCCCTGCCTTACCGCCTGCCGCTAGCAACGACAGGTTGAGGGGAGCGTTTTGCAGTTGGGAAGGGACTGGGGGGGTGCTATTTAAAGGCGACCGCTTCCTGCCTTTTTTTGTCGACGACATTTTTGCACCACGCATTCTGAGAGAGAGAGAGATTTCTGGAGAGATTCAACGCTGTGTGAAAGAGTTTTGGTTACTGAGCAGCACTTTGCAGGTTCATTTTGATTTGACCTTCTTTGCATCGATTTAGATGAGACTTGGGGGGTTGCACTCTGAGCTCTTTCCCTGGGCCTCTCCATTGTTCTTTCCAGCAGATTTGATGTACAGGTCTCTCCAGGCCGAGATTCAAGGCTGCAATAAGCAGGGTGTGGATGGAGAGCAAGATCGACCCTCCCCTTTAAGAACTGGCCGGCGCCAGTGTATCTGTGTCCTATTGCTGACTGACATCACATGAGTTTCACCAGCGCTCTGAGGTAGCGCCTCGCTCCTCGGCGTTAGCGCCTTAAGAGAGGTGTGTAGCGCCTGATTTAGCGCTCCAATCACCTCCAGGGGCGATAGATGCCAAGTTTTCAGTCGGAGGCGATAATTAGCGCCAGGCGTAAACTTTGTGCCCGGCCGATAATTCTGCCCCAAATGGGGCAATACCGAATTTCTCCCCCTTAGTGTCCTCCTCACAGCTTACTTTCCCACCTAGCTTTGTATCATCAGTAAACTTGGATACATTGCACTCGGTCACTTCATCTAAGTCATTAATAGATTGCAAATAGCTGAGGCCCAAGCACTAATCCTTGAGGTACCCCACTAGTTACAGCCTGCCAATTGGAAAATGACCCATTTATCCCTACTCTCTGTTTTCTGTCCGTTAACCAATCCTCTATCCATGCTTATATATTAGCCCCAACCCCATTATCTTGCATTTAGCACATCTGATTTCCTGGGTTGGAATGGCATCCCGCCACCCCCCGCCCCCCCTGGTACCATGGCAATTTAATGAGATGTAGAGATCAAGAAAAAAAAAAATCAGATTTGGGGGAAATGGCTACTGACACAGCTAAGAATTTCAGTGTTGGCATCGAGGAACCCGCAAGTGAGGAGGATCCGGCACCCGAGCCACTAACTGAGCAGGATGCGCTGACAAAACAGGGAGTTCATTTACAATTTCACATGCAGAAATGTAGCTAACGTCAGAATCTAGGTCATAGCGAAGCGGTTGTAATGTAGCATCGCTGTTGAGTTCAGCACTTCAATCATCACCACAGCGGCAAGATCAATACGTTGGTCATTGGCTCCACCCCTTCCGGTTCGTCGCTATGACGTGGCATATTCCAATTAGAAATGCAGGAAAATATGGAGGAAGTTATCAACGGCAAGATTGACACGCTAGACAGCTACATTTGCAATGTATGTCGCCGATCTCGCCATTGCAGGAAAGTCTGGGCCATTGGACAACAGGTAGAGACCCGAGAGCTAGGTTTGTGGCGTTTCTGAGTTTTACCAGCATGCCTTGTAAGGAGCAGAACCTGTCATTAGGGAGGTGGGCCCATGGGCAGTGACACCCTACACCAGGATTTCCTGTCTCCCTGGCTCATTTGGGTCTTGGAGTAAGTGCGGAGGCTGTTACACTGAGTGAAAAGAGGCTAACTGGCCTCCAGGTGGGCCCCACTGATGGAATCCAGGCCAGGCAAGCAGTCAGGCCCCTAAAGGAAGTGCATTTAAAAAAAAAGACTTGCATTTATATAGCGCCTTTCACGACCACTGGACGTCCCAAAGCGCTTTACAGCCAATGAAGTACTTTTTGAAGTGTAGTCACTGTTGTAATGTAGGAAATGCGGCAGCCAATTTGCGCACAGCAAGCTCCCACAAACAGCAATGTGATAATGACCAGATAATCTGTTTTAGTGATGTTGGTTGAGGGATAAATATTGGCCAGGACACCAGGGATAACTCCCCTGCTCTTCTTCGAAATAGTGCCGTGGGATCTTTTCCGTCCACTTGAGAAAGCAGACAGGGCCTCGGTTTAACGTCTCATCTGAAAGACGGCACCTCCGACAGTGCAGCACTCCCTCAGCACTGCACTGGAGTGTCAGCCTGCATTTTTGTGCTCAAGTCTCTGGAGTGGGACTTGAACCCACAACCTTCTGACTCAGAGGCGAGTGTGCTACCAACTGAGCCACAGCTTTAAATAAAAAGAGATACAGGGAGCCAAAGGGGACATGGCTGGAGTCTCAAGTCCTAGTCAATCACGGTGGCATAGTGGTTAGCACTGGTGCCTCACAGCGCCAGGGACCCGGGTTCGAATCTGACCTAGGGTGACTGTCTGTGTGGAGTTTGCACATTCTCCCCGTGTCTGCGTGGGTTTCCTCCGGGTGCTCCGGTTTCCTCCCACAGTCCAAAAATGTGTGGGTTAGGTTGATTTGGCTATGATAAATTGACCCTTAGTGTTAGGGGGGGATTAAATATGTGGGGTTATGGGGATAGGATGGGATATGTTAGGGGGAATTAAATACGTGGGGTTACGGGGGTAGGGTGGGATATGTGTACTGTGGGGATTAAAGCAGGGACAGGGTACTGGATTTGGATGATCAGCCATGATCGTATTGAATGGTGGAGCAGGCTTGACGGGCCGAATGGCCTACTCCTGCTCCTAGATTCTATGTTTCAATCCCCCACCCATGCCGAGCAGTCACTGGATTTTCCAGTTACAAGGAGCAGGTGGGCACTGGAGATGCATCCGGAGTGGCACTTGTGTCTGCCTGCTCCATGCACATTACGTGCCCTCCCACTGACCCCGCAAACTTCAGCAGGGTCAGTGCTGGAGGGCTCTGGCAGCTGCGATCCCTGTGGTTACCAGGATTTTCCGAGCCTCTATATTTAATCATTTTATATAAAATTTTAGCTGGGCTAAAATGGGCGAAATTTGAATGGGTTTCTCTAAACTGCCATTTGAAAGGGGTTTATAACTGTCTGCCTGCGTGTGCATGAATACACACTGCACGGTTTGAAGCCTTTGCAAAATTACATTGCATCAGCAATTCACTCCTGGCGGTGAAACTTTAGATTGCCCCAGTAACCCTTTGAATTATAGCTAGCAAAAGTATAGCTCTTTTATAGAACAATGTTAATTTGTACTTCCTACCAGATGCATGTGGTCACTTAGAATTAAACTGTTTGCCTAACAAGTGTTAGAAGATGTAAAGTCCTCTTGAGATTATAGAATTCGTTCATCTGGATTGCCTGACTGTCAATTGCCTACCGTCTGTGGTTGCAATTGTTCCAGTCCTCTGAAAAGTTAACTACAGACATGCCTGCAACAATATTTCCTCTAAATTGTCTTTGTTGTGTGTGGCCTGTTTATTTCAATGTTCCTTTAAATTTCTGCGCGTATTTCAAATGGAAAAGCTTCTGAGTGGCCCGCGCGGTACCTTGCAGATTACTGTGCGGCTGTGCACGCACGCAGCTTGGAGGGAACATTGGCCTGGAACCTCTCATCAGTGCCTGCCGCCTGTTTGGAAACAACCATGCTCGGAGTGCCCCCTGATAGTGATCCCACCAGAGAGCCGTGCTTGCAATGACTCCCGCTGATTTGCTTGTGCTGAAGATGTGCAAATTGCTCGCGGCTGTCCTTATCTTCTTAAAGGCTCGATTGACTTTGTAGCCAGAAACTGCCAGAATCTGGGTATAAATGTGGCAAGCTTTCCTTATTACTTTTGTTCCATTCCCGTGGTTTTGTCACATGTACAGGTCGTTGCAGTGAGGTAGGACTCTGAACACAACGGTGTGCAATTACATATAAAGTACCTCAAAAAATCTTTGTCATTTTGGTTCAGTAAAATTGTTTTAAAGGAACAGTGAGAATTAAAAACTGTATTCATAGAATCATACAGCACAGAAGGAGGCCATTCGGCCCATCGTGCCTGTGCTGGCTCTCTGAAAGATCTATCCAATTAGATCCACTGCCTGCTCTTTAACCATAGCCCTGAAATGTTTTCCTTTTTTAAGTACAGGTATATCCAATACCCTTTTGAAAGTTACTATTGAATTTGCTTCCAGGCAATGCATTCCAGATCATAACAACTCGCTGAGTGAAAAATTTCTCCTCACCTTCCCGCTGGCTATTTTGCCAATTATCTTAAACCTGTGCCCTCTGGTTAGCAGCCCTCCTGCCAGTGGAAACAGTTTCTCCTTATCTACTCTATCAAAGCCCCTCATAATTTTGAACAGGCCTTAACCTGCTTTGCTCTAAGGAGAACAATCCCAGCTTCTCTAGTCTCTCCACATAACCAAATTTCCTCATCTGTGGTACCATCCTGGTAAATCTCCTCTGCACCCTCTGTATTTTTATACTTTTAATCTGTTGACTTGCTCTTGCTTCTGTATAATTGTACTTTTTAATAAATATGAATTGCTATTATTCAGCTTGAACTATGTAGTCTGACAATGAGGTGCTTCCCACTGTTGTGGTGAGATCTAGAGCGAGGTGGGTCAGCCCCACTGTGTCCAGTGAATACCTCAATGGTAGAAAGTGTCCTTGTTTGCTCTGTGCCAATGCTATCCCAGATATTTTATGCATGAAGCCAATTTTCACTTAACTTGAAGTGGCGATTTGCATGTGGAGACTAACTTTTGCGATGGACCTGAGTGAAAGTGTTGTGAAGTAGCCCAGATATAAAACACCAATTTCACCTCGTAGGCACTCTTGATTGTTCCTGTGTACCATTCTTGACTGCTGAGAAGGTATACAAGAAAGGAATGGTGGGGGGGAGACGAAGATTTTTGGTTATTTATAGTAAAATCATAAATGCTTTCATAAAAATCACATTTAAGATTTCACTACAAATAGTGAACAGAGGAAATCCTCCCCGGATTTTTTTTAATTATTCGTTTATGGGATGTGGGCGTCGCTGCCAAGGCCAGCATTTATTGCCCATCCCTAATTGCCCTTGAGAAGGTGGTGGTGAGCCGCCTTCTTGAACAGCTGCAGTCCGTGTGTTGAAGGTGACATGAATCTTGTCATTCATGGGAAATGACTTATGACATAATACTGGGCGGCCTGCTGGTGGCGCTGTCCAGGGAGAGTATAAATACTCGGGCATGGGTCCAGCTTGCTCAGGACATTCTTTAACAGGAACTAGTGAAGGACAACTAGATCTCCATGTTGTAAAACAGTTGATTAAAGCTTTGTTTAACGCTTAGACCAAGTGTCTAGTAGTTTTCTTACGTCAGAAGGTAATCCCACAGTGCTGTTAGGGAGGGAGTTCCAGGATTTTGACCCAGCGATGAGAAAGAGTGGATTAACCACAGTGTCAACATCTGGGTTTCTCCGAGGCTTTAATACCTCTACTTTTAAAGGGGCTCTCTTTTCATGTAAAAGCATTAGCAAAGCTACAACCACATGAAATATAGAAACATAGAAGATAGGAGCAGGAGTAGGCCATTCGGCCCCTCGAGCCTGCTCCGCCATTCAATGAGATCATGGCTAATCATCCAAATTCAGTACCCTGTCCCTGCCTTCTCCCCATATCCCTTGATTCCCTTAGCCTTAAGGACATCACCATATCTCTTTCGCATGACACCATTGTGATGCAAATGTGAAGCGCCTCTGGTTCGTCTCTTACAAAAATATATTTAAAAAAAAATGTTTTTTCATATAGACAAAGCCCCTTTAAGTTAGCAAACCAGAAGTATCCCTGGGAAGCTGTGGACTGACAGAAACTCTTTCAAGCTCCATAGAGTTCCTTTACAGCTCGGATCAGGATAAATGCAATCCCCGCCCCCCCAAGGCTCCTGCTCTGCTCTAGGTCAGTTCATGTGTCCAAAGTTATTAAATGACCTGCGTTGGGTTTTGATTTCAAGCTGAAATCAGCAAGAGATTCAAAGCAGGTCATTACATTAGCTTGATACAAATGGCCTGCTGCACAGTCCTAGACAGCTTCAAGGTCAGTGAATGGTGAGCTGAATAAAAACTATTGTTCCTGCTTCTCCAGTTGCTAAATCCCGCTACAAATTATGAGCAGGGTAAAGAGTGTCTTATTTCCCCCTTTCCCTAACCAAATCGGAGCCTTCTTCAGTGCCTTGCTGCAACAGAATCAAAAATTCAATCCAGACTCTATGGCTGGGAGAATTAAATGTCAACCAGTGCTAGGACTTGAATCTGTGCCCACAGGTTAGCACGTTCGTATCCTGAGCAGTCTCAAGTATGAAACATTTAAGCATTAAATTACTTTGGAGGTGAAATTCATCCTGTCGATAAACTCACTGGAAAAAGTAAGCTGCTTATAAAAAGGGGTGGAACTGTGAGAGATGGCACTAACAGACTGTTTAGCACTTCTCTCATGATCCCATTCCTTCCAAAAGAAAAGGAACAACAAACGTTAGCAAAGAGTTATGAAAAAATACCTTTTAGTGCCTGTTAAGGCCTTGTTAAGGGCTAATCGTGAGAACCATATGCAAAATTATGCAGCATAGACTCTGTGTTAGCCTAAAAAATGTGAAGATTTGGAAGTATCAGCACAGTAGTCACGGAAGTGTGCAGTGCAGGGGCGTTACATCCTAGGGTTTTAAAAGAGGTGGCTATAGAGATAGTGGATGCATGGGTTGTCATCTTCCAAAATTCCATAGATTCTGGAACGGTTCCTGCGGATTGGAAGGTAGCAAATGTAACCCCACTATTTAAGAAAGGAGGGAGAGAGAAAACAGGGAACTACAGACCAGTTAGCCTGACATCAGTACTAGGGAAAATGCTACAATCTATTATTAAGGCCGTGGTAACAGGACACTTAGAAAGTAATAATAGGATTGGGCAGAGTCAACACGGATTTATGAAAGGGAAATCATGTTTGACAAATCTGTTTTTTGAGGTTGTAACTAGCAGGATAGATAAGTGGGAACCAGTAGATGTGTTGTATTTGGATTTTCAGAAGGCATTCGATAAGGTGCGACACACGAGGTTATTAAACAAAATTAGGGCTCATGAGATTGGGAGTAAAATACTAGCATGGATTGAGGATTGGTTAACGGACAGAAAATGGAGAGTAGGAATAAATGGGTCATTTTCAGGTTGGCAGGCTGTAACTAGTGGGGTACTGCAAAGATCAGTGCTTGGGCCTCAGCTATTTACAATCTATATCAATGATTTGGATAAGGGGACCAAATGTAATATATCCAAGTTTGCTGATGATACAAAGCTAGGTGGGAATGTAAGTTG
This sequence comes from Squalus acanthias, assembly GCA_030390025.1. Classification (NCBI taxonomy): domain Eukaryota; kingdom Metazoa; phylum Chordata; class Chondrichthyes; order Squaliformes; family Squalidae; genus Squalus; species Squalus acanthias. The sequence goes on from CM059429.1 coordinate 151,055,735, forward strand.
TGAGGAGGATGCAAAGAGGCTGCAAGGGGATATAGACAGGTTAAGTGAGTGGGCAAGAACATGGCAAATGGAATATAATGTGGAGAAATGTGAAGTTATCCACTTTGGTAGAATGGTGAGAGATTGGGAAATGTTGGTGTTCAGAGGGACCTGGGTGTCCTTGTACACAAATCGCTGAAAGTTAATGGCCCAAAAATTAGTCTCACTACGCGAGAGTACGCACTGTGTACTCTCGCGTATTCTGTCTCCAATTGCTGGTTTTCTGCATGCACTGCGCATGCGCTGAAAACCGGCACTTGGTGAATTCAAAAGGGGGCGGTTCCTAGGTGAACCGCGTGCACGCTACAGGCTGCGCGCACGCAGTGCACTTAGTGCTTTGGACGCGCAGGTAAGCATGGAAGATTTTGCACATAAAGAAAGGAGGCGTAAGATCCTCTTTTAACAAGGTAAGTAGTTAATTAAGTATTATTTTGAATTTTTTTCAACAGGTATATCTTTTTTAGAGACTTTAAAGAAAGGTAAGTTTATTTTTATAACTTTTAAAAAGATTTTAAATTTTTTCAAAAATTTAATTTTTTGTTTAAAGTGGTTAATTTATTTAACTATACTTATTTTATTAATGTGATGGTTTTAAAAAAAAATTTAATTGAGGTTTAGCTGTTCTTTTGGGGGGGTATAGTATTCATAGCTTTCACAGCCCTTGCTGTGAAAACTATGAATGAAAGATGGTGTGCTGCCATTGGCTCTAACTGAATCACGTGATCCCACAGCTCGCACGAATTAACTGCGTCTGTGGGATACGCACACACTGCACAGCTGCTGTCTAGAAACTCAAGTTCGTGCGAGCTCAGAAGGAAAAGGCAGGCGCGCAGTGAGATATCGCGGGGAAGCCTTACCCCCGCAGGAAGGCTCCGTCTTTAATTTCTGGGCCAATATGCAGGTACAGCAAGCAATTAGGAAAGCAAATGGTATGTTGGCCTTTATTACAAGTGCATTTGAGTATAAGAGTAAAGGCGTCTTACTGCAATTATATAGGGCCCTGGTGAGACCACACATTGGAGTATTGTGTACAGTTTTGGTCTCCTTATCTAAGGAAGGATATACTTGCCATAGAGGGAGTGCAACAAAGGTTCACCAGACTGATTCCTGGGATGGGGGGATTGTCCTATGAGGAGAGATTGAGTAGGCTAGGCCTATATTCTCTAGAGTTTAGAAGAATGAGAGGTGATCTCATTGAAACATACAAAATTCTTACAGGGCTTGACAGGGTAGATGCAGGGAGGATGTTTCCCCTGGCTGGGGAGTCTAAAACCAAGGGTCACAGTCTCAGAATAAGGGTCGGCCATTTAGGACTGAGATGAGGAGAAATTTCTTCACTCCGAGGGTGGTGAAACGATGGAATTCTCTACCCCAGAGGGCTGTGGAGGCTCAGTCGTTGAGTATATTCAAGGCAGAGATCGATAGATTTTTGGATATTAAGGGAATCAAGGGATATGGGGATAGTGCAGGAAGGTGGAGTTGAGGTAGAAGATCAGCCATGATCTCATTGAATGGCGGAGCAGGCTTGAAGGGCCGAATGGCCTACTCCTGCTCCTATTTCTTATGTTCTTATGTTATCTACCCCACAGCATAGGTGCAGTGGCTGTTGCTGGGTTTCTGCTCGTGGAACGGGAGAAAGAGCAGGAATGTCAGTCAAAAAGCCTACAGGCCATGGGAAGTGCATTACTTGCACTAGGATCCATTCCAGTTAGAAGAAACAGCTACCTAGGCATGACAAAAGAGCAGTGTCTGAAAGGTGCCAGGCCCAGGAGAGAGCTTGTGACTCGGGTAAATTTGCCCATCTGTACTGCACTATACCAGTGGCGGTGAAGGTCACCACTGCCCTCTACATGTATGTCACAGGGATCTTCCAGTCACCCACAGGGGGCATCTCAAGAGGCAGCTGCTTTGCTTCATTAAACAGGTCACTGAAGCATGTTTTACCAACCACCCACCCACATATACTTCAGCAATAACTGCTGTAGCAGCTTAAGTGGCAGAAAAAGTTTGTTTTCAAATTGTTGGTATCCAGATACAAGTCAACATTGACTTCATGTCACTTATGTGTCCACGGACAACTCTAAGACATACTTTAAGACGTGTTTTTATTCACACATAATGTAAATGGCATGAAAACTTTAGGATAGTCAAATAGCTCTTTGAAGGAGAAGGAAGGATGAAGGGCTGGCTCCTCGAAGAAATCAGAAATTGTGGATGATGAACATTTGAATAATGTTTCTGGAGTCTGCAAACCCTTGTACTTGTTAGTTTCTTATTGAGTGATCTTATTGATGGGTTTTCCAAAAATAAAAAATGCTCCAGGATATATTGTACAATTTTCGTGGTGAAGGAATTATGGAGACAGCTAAAATTATGGGCTGTGCACCTGTGATTCTCTGAGGAGAACTCGCTTCAAGAGTTGCTCCCCACTGGCACTGTCAGGTTGTGGAATCACTCCTCCTAGGTACTAATGTGTTCATAGCAAAACCACATTATCAATGGCAAATGCACTCAATAGGTAAGTGATTTGTTATTGCTCAAAACCACTCACTATCTGGGACTTTTTATGCAAAATTGCTATACTCCGCAAATTGTGCTCTGTGCAGTAAGAATAGAAATTCACGGGATTTGTTTTGGAATATTGCGCAAGTTTGATTTTTACTCATCAATTGCCCTGTACATAGTTACTTTAAAAAAGAGAAGTCTTCTGCTCCCAAGGAGAGTGCCAAAAGACCGATTCAAAATTAAAACTTCAACAAAGTATTAATTGGGGTGGAAGAGGAAGGAACGGATCCTTTTACGCCAGACTTTCTCTTTTCAGCACACTGAACAAAATGGTGGCTCTGACGGTGCTCGGTATTGCAAGTCAGACGAACTGCAGATTTGCTTGCAGACTCTGTACTGCAACAGAAGAAAGCAAAAGGTAGTAAAAGATGAGTTTTGCATCTTTGCAAGGTTGAGTGCCTTTACACCAAATGTAGCGATGCTAGCACTCAAAAATCACCTGGAGGTCACGGATAGTGAGGCAGAATCCAGCGCATGCCAGGTTACGTTGAAAGACGGTGCTAACATCAGCCGGATTTTTTTTTTCCCCTGCAATAATTATTTTTTGCTGTTTTAAAAGAAAAAGCATAACTGCTTCTGAGCCCTTTTTATATCTGCTACACACAGAGCAGTGAATGGGCTGAGTTATCTACACAACACTCGATTCTTCATCCTGATTTTGCATTTTGTATGCAGCCAGTCAACATTTGGGAAGCATTCGCTGAGAAAGCAAACACTGCAATCAATAGATATTTCTACGGTGTAGGATAACATCTATCAGCTAACGCAAGACAGCTATGATTGCAGAAAGAAAATGGAAATAATTTTGACTATAATTCAGATGGTTAGAGATTATTTTTCAATTTGTGAATGTAATTTGAATACTGGTTTATGCAGCCAATGCTTGAATACGTATATATATATATATATATATATTAAACTGCAACAAAACAATGAAAGACTGTTATATTCCTTCCTTTTTACTCCTATTTCTCCCTTTATTTCCTTCAGTTTTATACTTATGTATAAACGTGACATAATCTGCTTTTGTCTCTCTTGGGTGGGTGGGGGGGATGGGTGGCACATGCAGTTATGGGGATAAAGGGCTCCTGTTTTTTGATAATTTGAAGTGTAATGTGTCTGGGTAGACTCAGCCCAGTCCACAGAGCATTCTATATTGTCTGGTATTCATTTGGCTGTCTTTTCCAGCCGCACTCATAGCGACTTTGCAATGACAGTGAGTGTGAGAAATTGGAATGCCACAGTGACACAGAAGGAGACATTCATCTGAGGTTGGTGCGAGAGTGTATTTAGTTTGGAGGATTGCCTCAGACTGAAGACTAAAGCACAACCAAAATAAATCTTCCTTTAAAAGTATTCCTCTATACATTTGATTTCCGAGTATTTTCATTTGTTATTTTTGTATCCCCCCGCCCTGCCCACACACACAATTTATTGCTTCTGTGTAACCAAGAGTAGGGTCAGGTGCCTTGCCTTTAGAACTCTATCAAGGCTGCTCTCAACAGATCCCTTGGAAATGTATGAGATTGGTGCATGTTGACTTATTCGCGCTCTAATTTCCTTTTTCTTTTTCCTTTTTCTCTCTCTCTCTCTCACTCTCAAGGCCTCATCTAGATTTCAGATGGCCTAAGATTGTGCAGTGTCACTGGGATGAACCTTCAATATTGCAGAAGAATGGCACAATAGAAAACCAGCAATCTGCATCTGATTGAGAAGTTCTGACAGGATTTCAAACATCCAGCAGACGTGTCTTTGCGAAAAGGAATAAAAAAGATAAGTGTGTTTAAAATGAAGATTTTCTTTTCTTCTCCACTTTGCTGAAGGCATTAACTCCCACACTGAGCTATAATTCTACAGATGTCCATTGCCACTCAGGTACTTCATATGAAATCCTTGGCAATATGTATCAATATCCTATCTGAATATGGAGGACATCACGCCCGAGCCCATGCACTTCCACCAGGGGTCACTGGATATTTCTCAGGAATAAGAATCCTGACTTTTCCCTTCCCTAATCTAGGAGCACTGGGTCCAATTTTAACACTTATATTGTTGCCCCAGTTGAATTAGTGAACTTGGCACAGAGCAGATATCTAATCTGAGACTTTCCTATTGGAGGTCCAAAGAGATTTAGAGGTCCGTGTACACAGGTCTCTAAAATGTAGTAGTCAGGTACAAAAAATAATCAAAAAGGCTAGTGGAATGTTAGCCTTTATAACTAGAGGGCTAAATATAAAGAGGAGGAAGTTCTACTACAGCTATACAAAGCCCTGGTTTGACCACATCTGCAGTACTGTGTACAGTTCTAGGCACCACATCTTAGGAAGGATATATTGGCTTTGGAAGGAGTGCAGCGCAGATTCACCAGACTGTTAGCAGGACTCCAAGGGTTAGATTATGAGGAGAGATTACATAAATTAGGCTTGTATTCCGTGGAATATAGAAGGCTAAGGGGTGATATGATTGAGGTTTTTAGGATTTTGAAAGGAATTGATAGGGTAGATAGAGAGCAACTTTTTCCACTGGTGGGGGAGTCTAGGACAAGGGCACATAACCTTAAAATCAGAGCCAGGCCATTCAGGAGAGATGTTAGGAAACATTTCTTCATGCAAAGGGTGGTAGAAGCGTGGAACTCTCTCCCACAAAAAGCAGATGTTAGCCCAATTAATAATTTTAAATCTGAGATCGATAGCTTTTTGCTAGACAGGGTATAGAAGGATATGGAGCCAAGGCGGGTGGATGGAGTTAAGCTACAGATCAGCCATGATCTCATCTCAGGTGTCAGCTGTGGCTCAGTGGGTAGCACACTTGCCTCTGAGTCAGAAGGTTGTAGGTTCAAGTTCCACTCCAGGGACTTGAGCACAAAAATCTAGGCTGACACTCCCAGCTGCACTGTTGGAGGTGCTCTTTTTAGGATGAGATGTTAAACTGAGGCCCCATCTGCTCTCTCTAGGTGGATGTAAAAGATCCCATGACGCTATTTCAAAAAGAGCAGGGGAGTTATCCCTGGTGTCCTGGCCAATATTTATCCCTCAATCAACATAACAAAAACAGATTATCTGGTCATTATCACATTGCTGTTTGTGGGAGCTTGCTGTGTGCAAATTGGCTGTCGCATTTCCTACATTACAACAGTGACTACACTTCAAAAAGTACTTAATTGGCTGTAAAGTGCTTTGAGACGTCCGGTGGTCGTGAAAGGCGCTATATAAATGCAAGTATTTCTTCTTTCATTGAATGGCAGAACAGGCTCGAGGGGCTGAATGGCCTACTCCTGTTCCTATGTTCCTAGTCTGAATGACTCAGACAGGGTAGAACTGATTCTCTGAGTGTGTGCTGCTGTCAGGCAAGGCTTATGCTGGCAAGGAAAACTTGGAAAATTGCCCCCAATAAGTTTCCATCTGAGTCGTTTTGAACAAGCTATTGGCGTGAGCAGGTTACAAGTTACAGAAGGATCAGGGACTTCAGTTATTTGGAGAGACTAGAGAAGCTGGGATTGCTCTCCTTAGAGCAGAGAAGGGTAAGGGGAGATTTAATAGAGGTGTTCAAAATGGTGTGGGGTTTTGATAGAGTAGATAGGGAGAAATTATTTCCATTGGAAGAAGGGTCGGTAACCAGAGGACACAGATTTAAGATAATTGGCAAAAAATCCTGGGGGGAAAATGAGGAGAATTTTTTTAATACAGCGACCTGTTTTGATCTGGAATGCTCTACATTAAAAGGTGGTGGAAGTAGATTCAATAGTAACTTTCAAAAGGGAATTGGATGAATAGTTGAATCATAAAATCAAATCATGGAAATTTACGGCACTGAAGGAGGCCATTTGTCCCATCGTGTCTGTGCTGGTCGAAAAAGAGCTATCCAGCCTAATCCCACTTTCAAGAACTTGGTCCGCAGGCTTGTAGGTTCCAGCACTTCAAGTGCATATTCAAGTACTTTTTAAATGTGATGAGAGTTTCTGCCTCTACCAGCCCTTTCAGGCAGTGAGTTCCAGACCCCCACCACCTTCTGGGTGAAAACATTTCTCCTCAACTCCCCTCTAATCCTTCTACCAATTACTTTAAATCTATGCCCCCTGGTTATTGACCTCTCTGCTAAGGGAAATAGGTCCTGCTCGCAAGTTTTCCTTGCCAGCATGAGCCTTGCCTGCCAGCAGCAACATCCTTGTAAATTCCTCTGCACCCTCTCTAGTGCAATCACATCTTTCCTGTAATGTGGTGACCAGAACTGCACGCAGTATTCTAGCTGTGGCCTAACTAGTGTTTTATACAGTTCAAGCATAACCTCACTGCTCTTGTATTCTATGCCTCGGCTAATACAGGAAAGTATCCCGTATGTCTTCTTAACCACCTTACCTACCTGTCCTGCTACCTTCAGGGATCTGTGGACATGCACTCCAAGGTCCCTCTGTCCTCTGCACTTCTCAGTGTCCGACCATTTATTGTGTATTCACTTGCCTTCTTAACCCTCCTCAAATGCATTACCTCACACTTCTCCAGATTGAATTCCATTTGCCAATTTTCTGACAACCTGACCAGTCCATTGATATCTTCCTGCTGTCTACAGCCTTCTTCCTCACTACCAACCACACGGCCAATTTTTGTATCATCTGCAAACTTCTTAATCATGCCCCCTACAGTGAAGTCTTGAAAAGGAGAAATTTTCAGAGCTACGGGGAAAGAGCAGGGGAGTGGGATTAATGGGCTAGCTCTTTAAGAGGCCGGTGTCGGGAGCGGAGAGAGCGACGGTACAGTGAGTATTTAAACTCACTTTCGCGGGCTTTTTTTCCCCAGAGGCCGGTGTCGGGAGCGGAGAGAGCGATGGTACAGTGAGTATTTAAACTCACTTTCGCGGGCTTTTTTTTGCAGAAGCCGGTGTCGGGAGTAGAGAGAGCGTCGGTACAGTGAGTATTTAAACTCACTTTCGCGGGCTTTTTTCAGAGGCTTACCAATCTCGCAGACCGGATGCGGCATTCCAGAGCCACGTCACGATTCAAAAAGTGACGCGGGCAAGAGGAAGCAGCTGATTGGGTGAGTACGGCCAGGTGAGTATTTATACTACTCTATAGTTTGACAGTTAAGGTTAATAGTTTATAAAGTTTAGAAGGTCTTAATTTTGTGGTTATAGTTTCTAAGGTCTCTGTTGTGTAGCGGGAAGTGCTAGTAAACAAGGGCCCTTGACTATATCATTTAATTGTAGTGTAATTTGTGGTATTGATTTGATTTAATTTAATTTAAATTAATTAAAGGGTAAGTCATGGCAGCACAGCTCGGCCCCGTGGCATGCTCCTCCTGCACTATGTGGGAAATCAAGGACACTTCCTGTATCCCTGACAACCATGTGTGCGGGAAGTGTATCCAGCTGCAGCTACTGGCAGACCGCATTGTGGCGCTGGAGCTGCGAATGGATACATACTGGAGCATTCGCGATGCTGAGGACATCGTGGATATCACGTTTAATGAGTTGGTCACACTGCAGGTAAAGGCTGCACAGGCAGGAAGGGAATGGGTGACCGCCAGGCAGAGTAGTAGGCGCAGGCAGGTAGTGCAGGGGTCCCTGTGGCCATCCCCCTCTCAAACAGATATACCACTTTGGATATTGTTGAGGAGGATGGCTTATCGGGGGAAGGCAGCAGCAACCAACTTCCTGGCACCATGGGTGGTTCTGCTGCACAGGACGGGAGGAAAAAGAGTGGGAGAGCTATAGTGATAGGGGATTCTATTGTAAGGGGAATAGATAGGCATTTCTGTGGCCGCAAACGAGACTCCAGGATGATATGTTGCCTCCCTGGTGCAAGGGTCAAGGATGTCTCGGAGCGGCTGCAGGGCATTCTGGAGGGGGAGGGTGAACAGCCAGTTGTCGTGGTGCATATAGGTACCAACGATATAGGTAAAAAACGGGATGAGGTCCTAAAAGCAGAATATAGAGAGTTAGGAGGTAAATTAAAAAATAGGACCTCAAAAGTTAGTAATCTCAGGATTGCTACCAGTGCCACGTACTAGTCAGAGTAGAAATAGAAGGATATTTCAGGTGAATACGTGGCTAGAGGAATGGTGCAAGGGGGAGGGATTAAAATTCCTGGGACATTGGAACCGGTTCTGGGGGAGGTGGGACCAGTACAAACTGGACGGTTTGCACCTGGGCAGGACTGGGACTGATGTCCTAGGGGGGAGTGTTTGCTAGTGCTGTTGGGGAGGGTTTAAACTAAAATGGCAGGGGGTTGGGAACCTGTGCAGGGAGACAGAGGAAAGGGAAGCAAGGATAGAAGCAAAAGACAGGAAGGAGAAAAGCAAAAGTGGAATTCAGAAAAATCAAGGGTGTAAATCAAACATGGCCACAGTAAACAATAATTCTAAAAGGTCTAAGGGGTAAAAATTGAGTCGCGCCCCATTTGGGGCGCTAACCTCGCCGGGGCGCGACTTTTAGCGCCCCGAAAAAATTAGCGCCCCGCGCCGGAACTTCAGTGGTTGCGCCCCAAGAGGGAAGCGGGGCGCAACTGGAAGCACCCCGCATCCCTCTTGGGGCGCTGCGAGTGAATATCCTGGCGCTACGTGCCGCAGCGCCACGCGCTGCGGCACGTCGCGCCGCGGTATTGCAGGCCTTCCTCCCCTTCTTAAAGGGGAGGGGCCTTGCGCAGCGCGAACCGGGGCCCAGCTGGGCCCCCAGGGATCGGGAGTGCCGGCAAAAGAGCCCGGCACTCAAGAGAAGTGCCGGGCTCTTGGAGCGCAGCCGGCACTTCACGGTGGGGGGGCTTCACGGGGGCCGGGGACAGCAACGGGGGCAGGTGCTGGCAGGCGGCCAGCAACAAAAATGGCCGCCTGCCACCTCCCCTTTAAATATCGCCGCCCCGGCCGCACGTACGCCCCCCTGAACCCGTCGGACATAGCGTCTGGCGGTAAATCAGGGGGCGCGACTGAAGATCACGGCCGGGGCGCGAGCGGGGCGCTGCGCACGGCGATGACGTCATCGCCGGCGGCGCAGCGCCACAGGGCGCTACCGGCTGCCGCCGCCGCTAACCTCCCACTAAATTTTTCGGGAGGCGTGGGCGGCGCTGCGCCCGGGCGTTAGCTGCTTTACGCCCCATTAGCGCCCATTTAAGGCGCTAACGGGAGGCGCAAGCAGCTGAATTTTTCCCCCTAAGAGTGTTAAAAAAACAAGCCTAAAGGCTTTGGGGTAAAAATTCAGTTGGTTGCGCCTCCCGTTAGCGCCTTAAGAGGGCGCTAATGGGGCGCAAAGCCGCTAACGCCCGGGCGCAGCGATGTTTGCGCCGCTCGGGAACTTAACTAGAGATTGTGCGGCGGCGCTAAACTTTACCGCTGCGACCACCTGCGCGCGCAGATTGTGACGTCATTCCATGGTGCAACGCCCTTGTGGCGCCCCGGAGCGGAAATTGAGTGGCGCCCCCTGCCTTACCGCCTGGCGCATCCAACGACCGGAAGACTGGAACGCTATCAATTGCTGTGGGGCTGGGGGGGGCGCTATTTAAAGGGGGCCTCTTCCTGTCTTTTTCTGTGGTTGACATTTTTGCACCACTCGTTCTGAGAGAGAGAGATTCAGAGAGAGAGAAAGAGAGACTTCTGCATTGACTCAACGCTTTGTGAGGTAGTTTTGCCTACTGATCCTAACTTCGCTAGTACTTTAGTTGCTGTCCTTCATTACTTTGCTTGCAAAGAGACTATGGGGGCTGCACTGATTAGGGGCGTCGTCCTGCTCCAGCTGAATCGGAGGACACAGAGACGCAGAGAGAGAGTGGCAATGATGGCCAGACGGAGGAGGGCCAACAGGCGTATGTACAGGACCTCCCAGGGTATATCGTGAACAGCTCTCCTACATTCATATGTCTGAGGAGCTGTGTTTGCGAAGGTTGCGATTCAGCAAGTAGCTGGTCACTGAGCTCTGCCACCTGCTGCAGCCAGATCTGCAGCCTCAACTGATGTCCAGGACGTCTCTGTCGGTGGCAGTGAAGGTCACAGTGGCTCTCAACTTCTACGCTACTGGCTCATTTCAAGCTGCTGCTGGGGACCTCGCCAATATCTCCCAGTTCGCGGTGCATTGCTGCATCCGGCAGGTCACAAATGCCCTCTTTAAAAGGAGACGAGAGTTCATCTCTTTCCCCATGACCCCAGACAAGCAGCGTGACCGCGCTCTGGGCTTTGCGAGGATAGCGGGCTTCCCCATGGTGGAGGGCGCCATTGACTGCACGCATGTGGCTTTGCGTGCTCCGCATGAGAATGCCGAGGAATTCCGGAACAGAAAGGGGTTCCATTCCTTGAATGTTCAGTTGGTCTGTGACCACAGACAGCTGATACTCGCTGTCAATGCCCACTATCCTGGCAGCTGGCACGATGCTTTCATCCTGCGCCAGACTACTGTGGCAGAAGTTTTCGAGGCACCGCATCAGCCAGTTGGTTGGCTTCTCGGGGACAAGGGGTATGCATTGAGCACCTGGCTGATGACACCGCTCCGTACGCCCAACACCCCTGCTGAGCTGCGGTACAATGAGAGCCATCAAGCTACCAGGAACATAATTGAGCGCACAATCGGCGTGCTGAAGCAACGGTTCCGCTGTCTCGACCATTCTGGAGGAGCCCTGCAGTACTCGCCTGAGCGAGTATCCAACTTCGTAGTTGTGTGCTGCATGTTGCATAACATGGCAATCGTCAGGACCCAGCCAATGCCACCAGGCCTTGGAGCACCACCAGAGGAGGAGGAGGAAGAGGAGGAAGAGGACGAGGAGGATGATCATCAGCAGCACCAAGGCGGGAGGGCGGCCCACAATGGTGAAACTGCAAGGGCCGTCCGTCAACGGCTAATAGCAAGCCGCTTCTAGGGCCCCTGCTGTGGAAATGGCTTCTGCCATTGCTAACAACATCAATGAACCCAGCACGCAACCCCTAAGCCGGCCAAGGCACCAATAATTCCAAACACCAACCATGTATATTTTGAATACAGAAACTTATTTATTTTACAAACTCTGTGTGTGTCAATTCCTCATGACAAACTCATAGAAATAAACACAAAAAAACAGTCAATAACATAACTGGTTCTCACAACCTGGAGATAATGTCCAAAACACTAAACAAAAGTTGGACCATGAACCTCGACCTTTAATAAAAAAATGACCAGCATTTTGTCACACCTCCTACTTTTTGCCCTTCGAGGGTGATCTCCTTCCCTTGCGCACTTCCCCCCTTCTAACCCTACTGCTCCTCCGTAATGGGACCTCAGTGGCTGCAGCAAGGCTGGTGGAAGGCTGCTGCTCGTCAGACCCTGACACTGCAGATGCCCCTGAAGGACGACCTCGACCAGTTCTGGGCCTGGAGGGCCCGGCTGCAGACTGCACCAACTCTGCATGGGCGGCAGCAGTCTGTCCTACTGGCGGTGGCAAGTGCAGTGGAGAAGTGACAGTGTTGGCAGCAGGAATGCTGTCATCGTGAGAGAGGACAGCAACTCCCTGCTCGCCCGACACACTGGCACTCCCACGGGGCAGCACTTCAGCAGATTGCTGGCCTGCTGCGGCGCGGTGAGAGCCCCGGGGACATGTGAACGAACCATCGAGGTTGGCAGCAGTCTGTGCTCGCGTGGCCTCAATCTGAGTCTGCATGAGAGCAGTCAGAGATGGGATCACGGCAGCCAGTGACTGAATTGCAGCACTAAGCGTTAGTGTGGCATCCGCCTGTGCTACAGCGAAGAGCTCCACACTCCTTGCCAGAGACTCAATGCATTCGGGCACCCTTCCCACTGCACCCATGAGCTCAGTGTGCATGCCCACCGCCTGGGTGTTCATTTCTGCGATCAGCCGCTCCTCCTCTGCGTCCATTGCAGTAGGAGTCTCTGGCCTACTCTTCCTCTGGGGAGAAGGCCCCCGTTCTTCCCTAACCCAAGGCGTTGCTGCAGCCCGCTGGGTCCTGGAGCTTCACCCTCATCAGACCCTTCCCCCCTGCTCCCCTCCAGGGAAGGCGTGTTCCCAGTGTGGGCATGGGCTTCCTCGGGAGAGGGTGGCACTGATGCTCCGGCTTCCTCTTCCTCCTCGGCTGCAGCTTCACTCCCACTGGCAGCTTCAGGGCCCGTCTCCTCAGCTGGTGAATCACCATCTGAAAGCAGGGAGGTACAAGAGTGGCTTTAGCGTGAGGACAGGGTGGCAGTAAGGGAGGAATAAGTGCAGCGAGTTAGTAAGTTGGATTGAAAGTGTCAAAGGCTGGTGTTGTGAGGGACAAGTGGAAGGACAGAGGACAAAAAGGTGATGACCTTACCATTGCTCTCCAGAACGGGTTCGGCGTCTCCAGTGGCGACGGGACCGATCACCCGGCTTGCCACAATCCTGTGGACGCGCTCCTCAAGATCGCTGAGGGGTTGCAGCTGAGGCCGCCCTCCACCCGTCCGTTGCTGCTGTCTCCGATTATGCGCCAGCTTGGCCTGCAAGAAAAAGGACAGCATCTGAGTAAATATACAGCCATGGTCTTGCCTGATGTGCCTCCCATAGGTGAATAGCCCTTACTGTATGCAGCCATGGTCTTGCCTGATGTGTCTCCCATAGGTGAATAGCCCTTACTGTATGCAGCCATGGTCTTGCCTGATGTGCCTCCCATAGGTGAATAGCCCTTACTGTATGCAAAGTGTGGAATGTGTGTGTGTGTTTCATGAAAGGGCCATAGGTGTTGGATGAGTGTTGTGCATTGGGGTTTTAAGACCCTCTGGCCATAGAGTGAGGTTGAGATGGAGGGATGGAGAGGTATTGAGAAAAAGCCACTCACCCTGACGACCCGAGTGAGGTCGTTGAACTTTTTGCGGCATTGAGTATGGGTCCTGGGCACCATGCTCCTGGAGGAGACGCTCTGAGCCACCTCCCTCCACACTCTTCTGTACTCGCGTGGCAAAGGCCTCCTGCCACTCTCAGGGAAGAGTATACATCTTCTGCGCTCCACCGCGCCAACCAGAGCATCCAAGGCCCGCTCGGTGAAGCGATGAGCTCGTTCTCTCACCCTCTCCATCCTTGGCAGCAAAATGGATTCACAGGTCTCTCCAGGCCGAGATTCAAGGCTGCAATGAGCAGGGTGTGGCTGGGGAGCAAGTTGCCCCCCCCCCCCCGCTTTAAGAAGTGGCCGGCGCCAGTGTGTCTGTGTTCCCTCGCTAACTGGCAGCAGCTGCGCTGTGCTCGCGCGCTGAGTTAGCGCCTCACTCCTTGGCCTTTGCGCCTTAAGACAGGTGTGCAGCGCCTGATTTAGCGCTCCACTCACCTCCCGGGGCGGTAAAAGTGAAGTTTCCAGTCAGTGGCGATAATTAGCGCCAGGCGCTAATATTTGCGTACAGACGATATTTGCGCCCCAAATGGGGCGCGACCTAATTTTTCCCCCTTTGTGTCTTAATGCGAGGTGCATTCGTAATAAGGTGGATGAATTAGCTGTGCAAATAGATGTAAACGGATATGATATAATTGGGATTACGGAAACATGGCTCCAGGGTGACCAAGGCTGGGAATTCAACATCCAGGGGTATTCAATATTCAGGAAGGACAGGCAAAAAGGAAAAGGAGGTGGGGTAGCATTGCTGGTTTAAGAGGAGATTAACACAATAGTAAGGAAGGATATTAGCTCTGATGATGTGGAATCTGTATGGGTAGAGCTGAGAAATATCAAGGGGCAGAAAACGTTAGTGGGAGTTGTATACAGACCCCCAAACAGCAATGCTGAAGTTGGAGATGGCATTAAACGGGAAATTAGAGATGTGTGCAATAAGGGCACAGCAGTTATCATGGGTGACTTTAATCTACATATAGATTGGGCTAACCAAATTAGTAACAATACTGTGGAAGAGGAATTCCTAGAGTATATACGAGATGGTTTCCTGGACCAATATGTCGAGGAACCAACTCGAGATCAGGCCATCTTAGACTGGGTATTATGTAATGAGAAAGGATTAATTAGCAATTTTGTTGTGCGAGGCCCCTTGGGGAGGAGCGATCATAATATGATAGAATTCTTCATTAAGATGGAGAGTGAAGTAATAGTTGACTCAGAGACTAGGGTACTGAATTTAAATAAAGGAAACTACGATGGTATGAGGCACGAGTTGGCTAGGATGGATTGGGGAATGTTACTTAAAGGGTTGACGGTGGATAGGCAAAGGCAAACATTTAAAGATCGCATGGATGAACTACAGAATTTGTTCATCCCTGTTTGGCATAAAAATAAAAAAAAATGACTCAACCGTGGCTAACAAGGGAAATTAGGGATAGCATAAGATCCAAGGAGAGGACATATAAATTGGCCAGAAAAAGCAGCAAACCTGAGGATTGGGAGCAGTTTAGGATTCAGCAAAAGAGGACAAAGGGATTAATTAAGAGGGGGAAAATAGAGTATGAGCGTAAGCTTTCAGGGAACATAAAAACTGACTGTAAAAGCTTCTATAGATATGTGAAGAGAAAAAGATTGGTGAAGTCAAGCATAGGTCCCTTGCAGTCAGAATCATGGGAATTTATAATGGGGAATAAAGAAATGGCAGACCAATTAAATACATACTTTGGTTCTGTCTTCACAAAGGAGGACACAAATAAACTCCCAGAGATGTCGGGGAACATAGGATCTAATGAGAGGGAGGAACTGAATGAAGTCAGCATTTGTAGGGAAATGGTGTCAGGGAAATTGATGGGATTGAAGGCCGATAAATCCCCAGGGCCTGATAATCTACATCCTAGGGTACTTAAGGAAGTGGCCCTAGAAATAGTAGATGCATTGCTGGTCATCTTCCAAAATTCTATAGACTCTGGAACAGTTCCCATGGATTGGAGGGTAGCTAATGTAACCCCACTATTTAAAAAAGGTGGTAGAGAGAAAACAGGGAATTATAGACCGGTAAGCCTGACATCGGTAGTGGGGAAAATGCTAGAGTCCATTATAAAAGATGTAATAGCAGAGCACTTGGAAAACAGTGACAGGATCGGACAAAGTCAACATGGATTTACAAAAGGTAAATCATGCTTGACTAATCTACTGGAATTTTTTGAGGATGTAACTGGTAGAATAGATAAGGGAGAACCAGTGGATGTGGTGTATTTGGACTTTCAGAAGGCTTTCGATAAGGTCCCGCATAAGAGATTAGCGTGCAAAGTTAAAGCACATGGGATTGGGGGTAAGGTACTGACTTGGATAGAAAACTGGTTGGCAGACAGGAAGCAAAGAGTTGGAATAAACTGGTCTTTTTCCGAGTGGCAGGCAGTGACTAGTGGGGTACCGCAGGGATCGGTGCTAGGACCCCAGTTATTCACAATATTTATTAATGATCTAGACGAGGGAACTAGATGTAATATCTCCAAGTTTGCAGACAACACAAAGCTGGGTGGGCGTGTGTGCTGTGAGGAGGATGCAGAGAAACTCCAGTATGATTTGGACAGGTTGGGTGATTGGACAGATGCATGGCAGATGCAGTATAATGTGGATAAATGCGAGGTTATCCTCACTTTGGTGGCAAAAACAGGAAGGCAGATTATTATCTGAACGGCAATAGATTGGGAAAAGGGGAAGTGCAACGAGACCTGGGTGTCCTTGTGCACCAGTCGCTGAAGGTAAGCATGCAGGTACAGCAGGCGGTTAAGAAGGCAAATGGTATGTTGGCCTTCATAGCGAGAGGATTCGAGTACAGGAGCAAGGATGTCTTGCTGCAGTTGTACAGGGCCTTGGTAAGACCACACCTTCAGTATTGTGTGCAGTTTTGGTCACCTTATCTGAGGAAGGATGTGCTTGCCATGGAGGGAGTGCAGCGAAGATTCACCAGACTGATACCTGGGATGGCAGGAATGACGTATGAAAAGAGATTGGGTCGATTAGGCTTATATTCGCTTGAGTTTAGAAGAATGAGAGGGGATCTCATTGAAACTTATAAAATTCTAACAGGACTAGACAGACTAGATGCAGAAGGATGTTCCCGATGGCGGGGGAGTCCAGAACCAGGGGTCACAGTCTAAGGATAAGGGGTAAGCCATTTAGGACTGAGATGAGGAGGAATTTCTTCACCCAGAGAGTGGTGAACCTGTGGAATTCCCTACCACAGAAGGCAGTTGAGGCCAATTCATTAAATATATTCAAGGCGATAGATAGATATATTTCTTAAGGCTAAAGGGATCAAGGGATATGGGGAGAAGGCAGGGACAGGGTACTGAATTTGGATGATCAGCCATGATCGCATTGACTGGCGGAGCAGGCTCGAGGGGCCGAATGGCCTACTCCTGCTCCTATCTTCTATGTTTCTATGTTTCAAAGAGCCAGCACAGCACGATTGGCTGAATGACCTCCTTCTGCATTGTGTGATTCTATGGGCGTGAAATTCGGTTTAGCCCCGTTTGGGGGCGGTAACCAAATTAGCGCCGGACATTTAGCGCCCGGCGCAGAAGTACTACCCCAGCCGCTAAATTCGGCTTACCACCCCGGAAAGGAAGTGGAGCGCTAGCTCGGGTGCTCCACTTCCTCTCGGGGCCGTGTCGGGGGCGCAAAGCGCTCGAACGCCGGCGCGCTATGCGGCCGCTCTGTGTAGCGCTGATACGTTTCACCGCCCCTCCCCTTCCGTTAAAGGGGAGGGACGCTGCGAGCTCTGCAGGGCCTCCGATGGCCCACACTAGGCCACCAGGGTGGCGTGGTGCCGTTGCTGCAGCCCGGCACTGAGATGCGGTGCCGGGCTGCGCGATGGCGGCCACGGACCACGCCAAGGGCCGACCTGGAGGTCGGCCAAAAGAAGAAAATGGTGGCGCGAGTCACGGCCGCACCTCCCCTTTAAATACCGTCCCGCGAGCGGAGGTCGGCCCAATTCGTGACCCGCGAGGCTGGCAGTGGCATCGCCTGTAGCAGCCTCACGGGACACAGCTGAATTTCTGCCGTGTGGCGGTAAAGGGACATGGCGGGGTGCTAAGGGGTCGCCATGCACGGTGATGATGTCATCGCCGGCGCTGCAGCGGCCCGTTACACTACCGGCAGGGGCGCGATGCTATCGGGTTGCACCTCAGCAACGCCCCGCCAAATTTCACGGGAGTTGCTTTTTTCGCCCCTCCGGGCAATAACCCCTTTGCGCCCCGTTAGCCCCCACCCAGAGGCGCTAACAGGAGGCACAAGGGAGCCGAATTTCTAGCCCATAGATTCTCTAAGTCCAATCAATCTCGGTTGGTTTGATCAGGTTGACTGATGCTTGCACTTTTTGTAAAATGGATGGTTTTTATGTTTTACATTACAACAATTATACTGCACATGTGGTATCAGCGAAGCATTAGCATTTTTGATATGCTGATTGCTCACTTTTTTCAATTTAATGTTTAAAAGCTTGATAAAATGCCAGCTTGCTGTATCATCATTCAATGCTGAAAGGTCAAAACGAGCAGACTGGTCCATCAGATCTCCTCAATCTCACCACAGCTAGAGGCTAATACACAGCATGTGTGCGTGTGTTTAAAGTATGAGTGTCCGGAGCTCTGCTTTTCCTCACTTGACATGCCATTCAAGTAGGCAGTATGTCTGTGTCTCCTTGTTCACATTGCTGTTAAAGTACAACTACAAGATCCCCCTGTTGCATTGTGAGTGAATGTACCACACACTGTGATCCAGAGCCACATAGATCAGGAAGGTCCCACTTTTGATTCCCTGTACGTGCTGAGCTAGCTGATTTCATCTGGGGCAGCAGTAAGGAGAAGTCATCATTTGGCCTCAACAACACATGGCTTGGGGAAGGGAAAAGAAAAACCAGCCAGTGTTTTCACTCCCAATTGCCATGCAGTAATTCCCTGCTACGTATGTTTGTATCCCAGGTGGGGACAGGATCAGGTTTGGCTGTGATGCCCCCTGCGGTTGAATAGTCTGCTGCCACTCTCGCCCAGAATTTCTGATCAGCATTATTTTAACGCTGGTGGCAACCCATTTAACTGTCTGTGCTCACATATGGAAAAAAAACCCCGACTAATTGGGGGAGGTGAAGGCTGCTGGCAACTGGGACAGAAAAACAAGTGACAAAAAAAACCCCCAAGGCATTAGGATCAGCCAAGCTTTCCCTTCTACTAATGATCAGGACAGCATTTCAGTAGTTGTGATCTGAGTTCACTGAGTAGGGGCCAATTTGGTTCAGGCTAAGCTTGACCCATGGGCAACTCATGTATCCCTGATAGGTTTACAATATTGTTTTCCTTCCATTCTAAATTCACCGCTATGGTACATTTTGTTTTTTTATTTCTGAATTCAATTGAATTAATTCCTTATGAAACTGAGCCCCACTCCAAGTGAACAAGGACTCATTTCATGCAGAAATGATGTCTCTCAAACTTGCTCCTCAGTTTGTTCCACAGTTGCTGTGCCCCGTGCATCCCCCTGATAAACCCTCATTTGTAAAAAGCTCTATTTGACACAATTGAAATCAGGAGGAAAGCCTATTTACTTAGGCAGCAATCCCACAATGCATGAGCTCCGATTGACTGCAGCTCCTAATCAGCAGCTTGCACGTGGAAGAGACACCAATGTGTCTGGAAACCCTTGACACTCATCTATTCCTAAGCATCTGCCTGTTTTTCCCAGTGCCAGTTTATGCATAAACGCCCTGACAAGAAAAGAATTAAATTCTGACAGCTTTTTATCTATGGTTAATTGGGGTGATGGATGCTCTTGACATTAATATAACTACCATGACGAAGATTAAGACATCTTTTTTCACCAGCATTTACTTTATTAGAAGGGGTCACTTTCTGGGGTCCTTTTAATATGCCTGTGCAATTAATAATACGATAATTCTGCTTCATATCTTAATTCCTTTTAAAGTTCTCTATTATACGACAGTCTGAAGAAGCTAAAGCTCTGTCTTTCTTGTTAGTGAGATACAATTACACCAGCCTTTTCATGTTGACCCTCTAGAACCTACTGTATCACTCCCTTGAAATGTTTGACAACACTGCTTGCCTCCTTTCAGCTTACTCACTAATACTATAGATTTCTGCAAATAGTTCAAAAGTTAATAGCTCCTGGAAAATTAATATTTTTTCTTATGTAACCCTTTGAGAACTGTAGTAACGTTTCTCTATACACAAATAAACCTGAATTCTGATTTTAGATTACACACCTATTGGCTGCAATCGAACGCTACAGAGGTAGAGTGTTGACTCTGTGAGAGCTTCAGGGGTGAGCCAGTGTGATTTATAATGACTAAAGTCAAAGACTCAGGTATTATCATACCCTTGAGGTAACTTTCATAATCTAAGAGACAACGGTTTGCTACGCAATTAATAACACAGCTTCAAAACTGTAGTTAGTGATCAAAGCAGAACATTCTGAAATGTATAGCAGGCCAGTAAGATCTGAATGAGAAAGGTGGGTTGATATTCTGCGTGTAACTTTTCCTCAGACTCAGACGAGCTGGTTAAAATTGAAGACTTCGAGGAAGGGAACGGGATGTTGGCAGCTAAGTCTCCACAATGGCAAGTTTTGATATTAAATTCAATGGCCCGTATTTTCCAATGCCTACAGGTGTGTATGGGCTGTGTACACACCCATAGGGACATCGGAAATGCCGGTTTCAAGGCATGCGAAGCGCATGCGCTGAAAACCGGCATTTCCGATCTGTCAAGAATCCTCTTGACAGATTGGACGCCTGTCCTGGAGAAGGGCCTCTGCGGGAAGAGAGTTCCGCTTTCTGCAGAACCTCCGCCCGCTGAAAACTCTTAAAAATCTTATGCCTGCTTTTACCAGGCGTAAGGCCTGCTTTTACCAGCATAAGAGTTTAAAAAAAGTTAAAAAAATTTTTTTTCACTCATTTATAATTTAAAAATACTTTTAAAAAAGGTAAGTTTATTTTTAGCCCTGTAAAAAACTTTAATTACTTTTTTCAAAAAATTAAATTTTTGTTTAAAATATTTAATTTAAAGTAATTTTTAACTCATTTTAAAAACGTGATTTAAAAAAAAATTATTTAATGTTTTGATGTGTTTTTGGGGTGATCTCCATTCATACTTTTGACGGGTCTATCTGTCAAAAGTATGAAGGGAGATTCCCTTCTCCCATTGGCTCGCCTGGCCTACGTGATCCCAGGGACGCTTGCGAACCGCATGCGCCCCTGGGATACGTGGGCCCTGCGCATTTCGACTGTGGAGAGGCCCAGGATCGGAAATGGCCGCACCTCGCGAGCCCTCAGGTAAGGGTGTAGATATTTTCCCGATAGGAGGCATCCACATGCAGGAAGCCTCCTATCGGAAATTACGGGCCAATATATCCATCAATTTGTGAGATAGCACTTGAAAAATAACCGTGGCAGCTTCTTATAAAATCCCAACTGGTTCACTAATGTTCGTCAGGGAAGAGAGCCTGCCACCTCAACTGGTCTAGCCTACCTGTGACTTCAGTCCCACACGACGTGGTTTACTCCTAATACCCTCTGAAGTGGCCTAGCAAGCCAGCCATTTGTAAATAATCGCCACAAAGTCCAATGATATAAAGAAAATCAATGTGCATCACTGTAAAAGTGGCAGTATAATTTAGCGGTTAGATCATCAAGCTAAATCCTGCGTGTACTGAAGTGAAGGATGTGAAATTGTTGTAGTGGGTAATCTCACAGTACTTGGAGTTTGCACTAGAGGCAGTATAACTCCAGCGGATGCAAAACTACATTTTGAAAGTGCTCTTTGTGGGGACCTTATAAGCAATCTTTTGTAAGAAGCTGCTCCCACTCTACTCCCATAACATTACAAATGAATCACCTGAGCAGTGGAGCTCTCCACACGCATCTAAGCATGTGAGCACAGAGCTCACTTGTCTCTAAGTGTAAGGTGCAGCTGACAGTATAACTCAGGTTTGCTGACTGAGCATTGTAATCCACGGATACTAGTCTCATATTGGTATCTGTGTTACAACTACACCCAAAATGTTTTGTGTTCAAATGTACCACCACCCAGTCAATAAGAAACCATTTTAAATAAAACAACATGCCCCTAAATGAACTGCGAAGGGAGCCAATAAGCACAGGCTTAACAGCACAGTCTGGGGCAGCTGCCAATTGGAAAAGATTAAGTGCTGCTCAAAAGCACATTGTTTCAATTTTCTGTGTATCAAGTTATTACCAAGAACATGTATATATTTCTCTAAAATTACTAAACCTCTGAATGCTGACAACAATAGTGACAGGAATTCAAAGGGAGTGAATGTTAACAAATGTCAAATGCTATTATTTTGAGCTACTTTCAGTGCCAGCTTTGGGAGAGAGATGTAACTCTATCAGCCAGTGCTGTGAATGGCTCTCATTTTTCAACTAGGTGTGGTAGTTTTAGTTTAAATGCCCATTAACCTCTGCACTTTTTCTGCTTAGATTCACTATGACACGAAGCAGAATGATTTGCGATAACATGTAATTTGAAGGATTGAGCCATCGGATCAATTTATTTGATTTATTTTATATTGGCCCAAAAATTCGTGAGGAAGCCTTCGTGCGAGGGTAAGGCCTCCCCGCGATCTCTCACTGCGCGTTGGCTTTTTTAGTTCCAGCTCGCACGAACTTGATGTTCTGGACAGCTGCTGTGCTGGGCTTGCGTATCCCACAGGCGCAGTTAATTCGTGCGAGCTGTGAGATCACGTGACTCAGTTAGAGCCAATGGCAGCACACCATCTTCCATTCATAACTTTCACATAAGTGCTGTGAAAGCTATGAATACTATAGCCCCCCAAAAGAACCGCTAAACCTCAATTAAATTAAAAAAAAACCATCACATTAATAAAATAAGTATAGTTAAATAAATTAACCATTTTAAATAAAAAATTAAATTTTTGAAAAAATTTAAAATCTTTTAAAAAGTTATAAAAATAAACTTACCTGTCTTTAAAGTCTCTAAAAAAGATATACCTGTTAAAAAAAATTCAAAATAATACTTAATTCACTACTTACCTTGTTAAAAGTGGGTCTTACTCCTCCTTTTTTTATGTGTAGAATCTTCCGTACTTACCTGCGCGTTGAAACCACTAAGTGCACTGCATGCGTGCAGCCTGTAGCGCGCACGCGGTTCACCTAGGACCCGCCCCCTTTTCCATTCACCAAGTGCCGGTTTTCAGCGCATGCGCAGTGCATGCAGAAAACCGGCAATTGGAGACAGAATACGCGAGAGTACGCAGTGCGTACTCTCGCGTAGCGGCACTAATTTTTGGGCCATTGTCCACACTTCTTTAGATCTTCCTGGACCACACACTGACTGAGAGAGCAAGGACATGCGCCACGAGGCTCATCAGGCAGTTTTCTAGTAGGGGCACAAGGACCATGGACTGGTTCCTCCTTGTACTTGACATGTCATTATACCGAAGAAATTGTCAACCTAAATGCCCTTACCTTATCCTATGCAACCATCTGCAATTGTGGGAAATGATAAACGAATAATTTAAAAAATCAAGTCTATGGGATGTGGGCATCGCTGGCAAGGCCAACATTTATTGCCCATCCCTAATTACCCTTGAGAAGGTGGTGGTGAGCCGCCTTCTTGAACCACTGCAGTCTGTGTGGTGAAGGTACTCCCACAGTGCTGTTAGGTAGGGAGTTCCAGGATTTTGACCCAGCGACGATGAAGGACCGGCGATATACTTCTAAGTCAGGATGGTGTGTGGCTTGGAGGGGAACTTGGTGTTCTCAATTGCCTGCTGCCCTTGTCCTTCTAGGTGGAAGAGGTCGCGGGTTTGGGAGGTGCTGCCGAAGAAGCCTTGGCGAGTTGCTGCAGTGCATCTTGTAGATGGTACACACTTCAGCCACGGTATGCCGGTGGTGGAGGAAGTGAATGTTTAAGGTGGTGGATGGGGTGCCAATCAAGCGGGCTGCTTTGTCCTGGATGGTGTCGAGCTTCTTGAGTGTCGTTGGAGCTGCACTCATCCAGGCAAGCGGAGAGTATTCCATTACACTCCTTACTTGTGCCTTGTAGATGGTGGAAAGGCTTTGGAGAGTCAGGAGGTGAGACACAATGGTCCTCACAGCACTGTAACCATCTGTAGCAAACAAAGGAATCATATTTAATATCACAGTTTCAGGCATCAGAACAATTTTGGAAATGTGGATAACTTGAACTGCTTAAGCGTCACTCTCAAGGTTCCGGGCTTCATCAGCAGGCCTCAGTCGTGTTACTGCTTGGTGGCAGACGCCAGATCAACTGCTGTTTAAACATGTTGATCTAGCTACGTTTCCTTGTTGAATGCAAAAGAGAATGAGGTTTAACTGAAGTCTCAAGCAATCTACTCAGCAGGGTGGGCGGGGTGGAGGGTGGCGGAACTGTCTTTTCACTTCTGTTGGAGATGCTGCTGTTTTTTTTTTGAAAGGGTTTAGGGTTGAATTGTTATCTGGACTTGAATCAATCCAAATAGGGGCCATATGGAACCCTTCAAGATATTTTAATTCGCCTCAATGGTACATGCTCTGATTCCAGTGACAGGTGACCACTTAAGACCTTTCGATTTCTTAAACGTAGATGTTGTGCCTCAAATAATTGAATCCGCACTAATACAGAGTTCAACTTTGTCGGAGGAGTAAAAGGGTTAAGTGCATGCTCCTGCACGCTTCGAGGGAAAGCTGTGCTCGAAGGGTGTGTGGGTGGGAGATAGAGCATTGTAGCTCCCATTCTCCAATCCACACTCCCTGTGACCAGGGCTCCCCGCTGGGAGTGTGGGATCGCAGAATGAAGCCTACAGTGTGAACTGAAAATTGTAGTTTAGATTTCCATCCCCTTGTAAATGACAGATATATATATTTACACTCAACTTCTTGTTAAAAAATGTTGTAGAAATCTTTGACACATACACTGAAACAACTCACAAGTATGTTCAAAACTATTGATTTTTACTGTAACAAAAAGTTAGATTAAAATATTTTTGTTTCTTTAAATATTTGTAATGAGTAAACATTTCATATAGTACCTTTGGAGGCAAAAAGGACTTTGGTGGTATGGAACTGAGCTCATGCCCCAGTGCTGGATTAGCAGAACTCAGACAGGCCAGTACCAGGGATGCAGCAGTTCGGCTCAGTGTCGTCAGACTCAAGGAGGAGAAAATCAGCCGAAGATCCTGCTCCTGATTGCTACCCCTTCTGGAGCACTGGGAGAGGAAATGACCAGGCTCAGTTATGATCATTTAGTCTGTGGTTAATATAAAATGAAATGAAATGCAAAATAAGAAAAGTTCTTGCTGGTCACAGCATACACAGGAATAAAACTGGTTACTGCTAACTGTTTTTGCATTAATATAATTTACAGTCTGACATGCCAAACATCAATAGTCGAACAGGGTAAGAAGTAATGGGTGATTCCATTCTGGGAAGTGAAAAGGGACAGATAACTGATTTGAGAGGAGAACAGCAACTACAATATAGTGGGATACAATGTAAAAACAGAAAGGAATAATGAAGAGTCAAAGATAAGGCTGCTGGACTGGAAAAAAAGACAACATTAAGTGAGATAAGAAAGGGTCTGCCTAAATTAATGTTTGCAGGAATGTTTGCAAACAGGATGACATATCAACTTGAGAATCTTCAAATATGAGCTGGAAAGAGTACAAAATAGATATATTCCTATGAAACAAAAAGGATATGCATCAAAGGATAGAGCTCTGTTGATAAATAGAGATAGCAAACTAAATTGAAACTTAAAAGGGAGGCATATGATAAAACTAAGGCCAACAATACAAACAACATTTGTGAGGAAAGTGTAGCCCTTTTAGCCCTTCTGTGTCTTTTTTTGATCCGAAGCCATGGGACTGTAACTGTATATCACTGTGCCCCCACCTCTGGTGGGTGTATCCTGGTGGTGGAACAGGACATACACATGGATTATGACAAGGGAGTCTGGGATGTTGGTTGATGCATATGATTCTCTGAGTATGACTATGTTGGGCTGTTGCTTGATTCGTCTGTGGGGCAGTTCTCTCAATCTGAGTACCAGCCCCAGATATTCATGAGGAGGACTTTGCCGAGTTGAATGGGCTGGGATTGACTTAGTCTATCCAGGTACGATGCCTGAGTCCTTCTGATTTTCTTCTTCTTAATTTTGATCTAGGAGCTTAAAACAGGGTATCAATGAGGTATTGTGGGCCATCATCTGCAGCAGAATTGTATACCACCGCAATCTGTAACCTCATGGCTCAACACATCCCTCACTCCTTAAGCATCTTTAAGCCAGGATCCCAACCCTGGTTCAATGTGGAGTGTAGAAGGGCATGCCAGGAACAGCACCAGGCATATCACACAATGAGGTATTAACCTAGTGAAGATACTACACAGGGCTAGAGCATGCTAAACACTAAAAGCAGCAGGTTATAGACAGAGCTAAACAGTGCCTCAACCAGTGAATTAGAGAAAAGCTCTGTAGCCTTACCACATCCAGTTGGGAATGATGGTAACTAACAGGAAGTGAAGGAAGCTGAAGTGTCTGCAGTCAAGAGTGCTGAGTGGATGATTCTACTCGGCCTCTGCTCAAAAGCCCCTTCATACTAATTAATACTAAGGGAATCAAGGGATATGGGGATAGTGCAGGAAGGTGGAGTTGAGTTAGACGAACAGCTATGATCTTACTGAACGGCGGAGCAGGCTCGAAGGGCCTACTCCTGCTCCTATTTCTTATCATCATAGCTACCAGTGTCCAGTCAATTTGGTTTACTCACTATGACATTAAGGTGCAGCTGAGTGCATTGGACACAGCAAAGGCTATTGGACCTGACAACAGTGCTGAAGACCTGTGCACCAGAGATAACTGCTCCCCTAGCTAAAACACTGGCATCAACCTGACAATAAGGATGACTGCCCAGGACGAATCTATTCACAAACTCAGAATAAATCTGAACTGGGCAATTACTGCCCCATCTGTCTCTTCCCAGTCATCAGTGAAGTGAGAGTCACTGGCCTTGGCATCAAGGCAGTATTCGACTGCATATGGCACCATGAGGCCCTAGCAAAACTGAGGTCAATAGGGGTCAAAAGGAATACAGTCCAGTGGCTGGAGTCATACCTGACACAAAGAAAGATGGCTGTGGTTGTTGGAGGCCTGTCTTTCATAGCCCCAGAACATCACTGCAGGAGATCCTCAGGAAGCGTCCTCAGCGGAACCATCTTCTTCTGTGGTTCTATGTAGGTTGTTCCTGTGGGACAAAGAGTAGTTTAATATTCTAATGCTTTGAAATGCAGGACTTAGATCCATTCTCTCTAGAGCAGCATCTCTGATAGTGGTCTGAACAACTATTAATTTCCTGTAATCATAGGATGATCAAAGTGGTTGGAACAGATCAATGGGTTTCTCAGGAAGGAGTCAAGTCACTCCATTCAATTATAAGCATCCTGTGGGGCTGTTTACAGTACATATTTGTTTGGCAGCTGTAATTGTTTAGGCAAATTTTTCTCTGAAACCTGTGAATGTCTGACCACCTAAATATAGATTTATGAGGAATATCTATTTTTAATTCCCTTTGTTTGGGATATTTTCAAGCCATTTGGAGCTATATTTTGGCTGTATTACAACAAGCAATTAGCCTGAGGCTGTGAAGGGTACAAAGATAATCAGAGGGCTCTGTGGTCGCATTATAACCCCATAGGAAGTGAGTGACCATGTTTCAAAAGCTAATTTTATATTGAGGGTTATGCAGGAGAAACTTTTATGTTGTTTTGACATTTCGAGGATACAAATAAAGTTGGTAATTACTGTAAAAGTATCGATTTTACAAAGTAATGCTTGTCTACCTTGTTTAAACGCCTGCAATCGCTGGATGTTTCCATATGTTAAAGCACTGTCTAAATGCACGTCCTTGTTGGTGCTATGTAAATTTGTCTGTCTTTTTATAGGCTGAGCTGCAGTCTGATAGAACGTATATTGTTCCACCTTCCAAAATTGAAGAGCTTCGATGGGAGCCAAAGTATAGTGACAGGGCTTATCTGTTGGATCCCTGGGTCTTGCTAATGGTAAAGCCGCACACTGCCCACAAAGTTGCTGGAAGTACGAGCTGATAACAGCGCAGCGAGGGCAACAGGGCATCTGGGACCTCGGTGAACAATGGGATAAACAGAGCATCTCCTTAACCAATGAGATTATAGGATGAAGAAATAAACAGCGGAAGGACTGAGAAGGAGGGTGAATTAGAGTAGGTGAATTCAATGTCAAATCAGGTACAGAAAGAGAAATAAAGAGAGGGAAAGAAAGAGTGGATTAAGAGCGAGAGAGAGAGAGAAAAAAGAGACACAAAGGAAAAGGATGAAAATTTAAAATTTGACATTTCTAAAATCTTCTAAAACAATTCACAACTTGAAGAAATGACACTCCACAATTATAATTGTTTACTTTCAGGGGCAAAATCACCAGAAGGCTAAGCGCGAGATGCCGTTTTGGCAAAGCTAATGATGGCCAGCAACTTGGTGGCGATTCATAATTCACGGGGTATGTCTTGCTCTCGCTCGGTAAAAGTTGCTGGCCGATTTGCGCATTAATAACGGTGTGCATAGTTATGACTTTTTCAGCAAAATCTGGCCCATTTTTTCCCCTGTGATTTTTTTCCCCTTCTCTCTGGAAGGTGATGATTTATATGGGGCGTCAAAAATTTGGAGTTTTTACAGAATCCCAGTGGGTCCCGTAGGCAGGCTTTTACACCTATGGTCCATAATCTGTACCTTTACTATACTCTCACTTTAGAGAGGTTAATCAAAGAGTAAATAACAACAGAAAATGCTGGAAATACTCAGCAGGCCAGGCAGCATCCGTGGAGAGAGAAACAGAGTTAACGTTTCAGGTCTGGGACCCTTCATCAGAACTGGAAAAAGCTGGAGCTGTAACAGATTTTAAGCAGGTGCAGAGGCAGGGGGAGGGAGGGGGGAGAGGAGGGGAGGAAGAACTGAAGGAATAATCTGTGCTAAGGTAGGAGGCAGGAAAGATAAAATGTTGCAAATGGGGATGGCAAAATCATACAGCCTAAGAATGGGGACAGGGGTTATAGTCTGAAGTTGTTGAACTCAATGTTGAGTCCAGAAGGCTGTAAAGTGCCTAATCGAAAGATGAGGTGCTGTTCCTCGAGCATACGCTGAGCTTCATTGGAACAGCGTAAGAGGCCGGGGCCAGAGAAGTCAGAGTGGGAGTGGAGCGGAGAATTAAAGTGACAGGCGACCGGAAGCTCAGGGTCACCCGTACGGACTGAATGGAGGTGTTCCGCAAAGCGGTCGCCCAATCTGCATTTGGTCTCCCCAATGTAGAGGAGACCGCATCGTGAGCAGTGAATACAGTATACTAAATTGCAAGAAGTACAAGTAGATCGCTGTTTCACCTGGAAGGGGTGTTTGGGGCCTTGGACAGTGGGAAGGGAGGAGGTAAAAGGGCAGGTGTTGCATCTCCTGCGCTTGCATGGGAAGGTGCCGGGCGAAGGGGAAGGGGTGTTAGGGTTGATTGAGGAGTGGACCAGGGTGTCGCGGAAGGGAGCGGTCCCTTCAGAATGCTGAAAGGGGAGGTGAGGGGAAGATGCGTTTGGTGGTGGGATCACGTTGGAGATGGCGGAAATGGCGGAGGATGATTCGTTGAATGTGGAGGCTGGTGGGGTGAAAGGTGAGGACAAGGGGAACCCTATCGTGGTTCTGGGAGGGAGGGGAAGGGGTGAGTGCAGAAGTGCGGGAAATGGAACGGACATGGTCAAGGGCTGTGTCAACCACAGTAGAGGGGAATCCTCGGTTGAGCAAAAAGGAAGACATGTCGGAAGCACTGGTAGGGAAGGTGGCATCGTCAGAACAGACGTGGCGGAATGGAGAAACTGGGAGAATGGAATAGAGTCCTTACAGGAAGCGGGGTGGGAGGAAGTGTAGTCCAGGTAGCTGTGGGAGTCAGTGGGCTTGTAGTGGATGTTTGTTGATAGCCTATCGCCAGAAATGGAGACAGAGAATTCAAGGAAGGGAAGGGAAGAGAAGAGTCGGAGAAGAGTTGGAGGAAGTGAGGAATTGAACAACTTCTCCTTTGACTCCACTCACTTCCTCCAAATTAAAGGTGTTGCTATGGGAACCTGCATGGGCCCTAGCTATGCCTGCCTTTTCATGGGATGTGTGGAACATTCTTTGTTCCAGTCCTACTCAGGTCCCTTCCAGTTCATCGATGACTGTATTGGTGCCGTTTCCTGCTCTCGCCCTGAACTAGAAAATTTCATTCACTTTACTTCCAATTTCCACCCTTCCCTCACCTTCACATGGTCCATCTCCGCCTCTGCCCTTCCCTTCCTCGACTTCTCTGTCTCCATCTCTGGGGATAGGCTATTGACAAACATTCACTATAAGCCCACTGACTCCCACAGCTACCTGGACTACACTTCCTCCCACCCCGCTTCCTGTAAGGACTCTATTCCATTCTCCCAGTTTCTCCGTCTCCGCCGTGTCTGTTCTGACGTTGCCACCTTCCCTACCAGTGCTTCCGACATGTCTTCCTTTTTCCTCAACCGAGGATTCCCCTCTACTGTGGTTGACACGGCCCTTAACCGTGTCCGTTCCATTTCCCGCACTTCTGCTCTCACCCCTTCCCCTCCCTCCCAGAACCACGATAGGGTTCCCCTTGTCCTCACCTTTCACCCCACCAGCCTCCACATTCAACGGACCATCCTCCGCCATTTCCGCCACCTCCAACGTGATCCCACCACCAAAAGCATCTTCCCCTCACCTCCCCTTTCAGCATTCCGAAGGGACCGCTCCCTCCGCAACACCCTGGTCCACTCCTCAATCACCCTAACAGCCCTTCCCCTTCGCCCGGCACCTTCCCATGCAAGCACAGGAGATGCAACACCTGCCCTTTTACCCCCTCCCTTCCCACTGTCCAGGGCCCCAAACACTCCTTCCAGGTGAAACAGCGATCTACTTGTACTTCTTGCAATTTAGTATACTGTATTCACTGCTCACGATGCGGTCTCCTCTACATTGGGGAGACCAAACGCAGATTGGGCGACCGCTTTGCGGAACACCTCCGTTCAGTCCGTAAGAGTGACCCTGAGCTTCCGGTTCTCCGCTTCACTCCCACTCTGATCTCTCTGTCCTCGGCCTCTTACATTGTTCCATTGAAGCTCAGCATATGCTCGAGGAACAGCACCTCATCTTTTGATTAGGCACTTTACAGCCTTCTGGACTCAACATTGAATCCAACAACTTCAGACTATAACCCCTGTCCCCATTCTTCAGGCTGTATGATTTTGCCATCCCCATTTGCAACATTTTATCTTTCCTGCCTCCTACCCTAGCACAGTTGTTCCTTCAGTTCCTTCCTTCCTCCCCTCCCCCTCCCTCCCCCTGCCTCTGCACCTGCTTAAAATCTGTTACATCTCTAACTTTTTCCAGTTCTGATGAAGGGTCCCAGACCTGAAACTTTAACTCTGTTTCTCTCTCTACAGATGCTGCCTGACCTGCTGAGTGTTTCCAGCATTTTCTGTTGTTATTTCAGATTTCCAGCATCCACAGTATTTTGCTATTATATTACTCAAAGAGAAATCTGTTTTCTTTAATTAACTAGTTGCATGTTACACTACCAAATTTTCTTTCAATTGGTGAACATTATCACAGCTTTTACAGGCTAAAGTGCCTACAATTTTATTTTGAATTAACTAATACAGTAATATGAAACAAACAAATCTCCCATAACTAAATCGACAATACCAATAGCCATCCACTGAGAAATTATGCAATCAGTCATTTATACTGTATGAGAAAGTCTCCCGATTGAAAAAAAGATTCTCTGTAGATCCAATAAATAAAGTTCTGGTTTCTGACGTTTCAAATTTAGTCAGTTTCATCTTCTCATAAAACTTTATATATCAGCGGATCGCCGTATTATATTCCTCAAGCAGGGAACAAAATATAAGCTTTTGTCTGAGCGAGCCCCAGATTTCAGAAGAACTCATTGTGTTGTTTCAAACACCTGCTTTTAACCCTGTAGGTATCAAAACCAATACTTCTGCTAACTCCTTTGATGTAGAGATTGCTCAAGACAGAATAATACTCGAGACAGAAGAATTCACAAAAGAAGAATGGATGGCCCCAATAGAATATTGAATTTCCCTTAAGAAACAAACTCTTTGCAAACGTATACATCTATACAATGGAATAACCTAATTCTTTCACATCAAAGGAACCATTGCTGTTAATTAATTATTCAAGAAATAAACAACTTCCATCTTCTGAGTAAGTAATTCAAAACTAGCTATGTGAGGTTTGATTTCATGGATCCTCGTAACCCTCTGGTAACTGCCCAAGTGGCCAGTCTTCCTGCATTAGCCCAGATACTGAGGGGATCATTTTAACGTAACTCACCAGGCAGGAAACCCCATGAGATCGGATTCAACACTGGTTTTACATCCTGCCTGATTTTACTCTCCATTGAAGTCAATGGACAATAACATTGGGCGGGGTGTAGAACAGGTGTTCCACCCGATATCATGGATTTCCAGCCCGGTGAATGAGGTTAAACTTCCCCCCAAAGTGTCAGCAGACCATAAGCAGTATCACAGCTAAGCTTAGCCAGTCTTCACTGAGAGCCAATCCAGCTGGGATCATGAACTGCATTCAGGAATGAGAACCCTTGCTGGATTTTTCAGTTGTGGTTCCCCATTATGACTATCTAACTCAGCACAGGCCAGGAGTTATATTTGGGGATCCCCTCCCCACAGGTTTCTATGGCTCAGTACCATATTAGGTAGCACTTTTTACCCATTGAGTCATCAAAGGAGCGCCAATCAAGATGCGTTTTAGGATTAGGAATATAGCATTCAACTTATTGTTGCCAACCCCCATTGGCTTATGTGATGGTATCTTGCTCATTGCCACGAGTTTAAAACTCACCAAAGTTCTTACCGCAACTTTGTTCAGTTTTGCTGATTGGCTCATGTGGTGCAGATTAGTATTTGGATTTATTTTAAATTACAGATGCAGTTCAGTTGGTAGAATTTGAGATATGGAAATTTGAATCCAAATTGCAAAATGTAAACAGGAATGAGAATGTTGTGATTGCCTGGTAGTTTGGCTGTGTACCAGACATTTATAGTACAGAGCTATTGGGAAAGGCAATATTCGAATCAAATTAATCTGCATATATTTAATTAGGAAGGGCTAATTAATAGATTATTCTACTTATCATTATAATCATACCTTCTTACTGTCATGAAGATGAGAGCCATAGTTTTTGAGTTAACAGTGAGTATTCAGAAGCTGATAACCCGTTGTTGCCCCTTTCTAGTTTATTATTGTTTTACAATTTGGCCGGTTACATTACAAAGCTAAAAAAGAAACACGTTAAAATGGACCTTATCAGCCTTTGAACTCCCAGAATAGGAAACCCTGGGTAAAATTTAGAGGTATACTTCCTGTTTTATCTGTTAACTCTCAATGTTATATTATGACTTTCTTGACAAACACCTATAGTGGGCATAAATTGGATGTGAAAATCATAACATGAGACAGACAGGTCTTATTGCAGTTCAGCTGCACTGCCTGCACCAAACCAATGGATTAGCACTGTACTAAATGGAGTTGCCACAATGCCCCAGAATCTAATGGCTGTCATAGCTCACCACTTTATGAAGCTTGTATTGAAACTGCCCTCTATCTAATTACTTCAATGAGTCTATTCCCTCAAAGTAGGAGGAAACTAGAGTGCCCAGTGTGGTCACCAAGGGTAACCTGACCAGAGTGAATGAAGTGGCATTAATTAATCAATGTCACTTACACCCATCTAGATAACAATTCCTGTTGGAACCAACTTAAGTAAAAATCTATTTCATGTAGATTAAGTTTGCAGGTGAAATTATCCATTTAAGGGAATGGATGGTGCAATGGGTTAAGCACTGGTCTTTCACATCCGCCATCTGGCATCAAATTCAATAGCTGATGGGATGAAGGTTTCCTGGCCCTAATGGTTCAATGTGAAATGTTTGTGCAGACTCAGTTTCCGTTGGGCATGGGTCCATAGCATAAAACTGTCACCAATTTGCAACAAATGTTGGTATTAAATTCTGATTTAGATAGTCCACAGAATGGCTGGTGTGGGAAATGGAAAAATATAACAAATGTTGCAGTAGGGGGTGTTTTTCCGAGATTGGGGCTGAGATACTTCCTTGGGGCAGAGTAAAGAGAGCTTTCCCCTGCGTTCAGCTATGCTATACCGGACCTGGGAGTACTTGATGCTGACAGTGGGTGCCTGTAATGGAAAATGTTCCATTTCCCCAGCACTAGCATCCCTCATCTTGACAAACACAAAAATAAATGATCCAGTCAACAGCAACAGAAGCAGAGTACCAGTATTTAATTCACCAGTTCCTGACCAACCGTATTTTAGATGATTGCAGATCTACTTTTGCTAGTCTGTTACTAAAACAAATTGACAGATACCATATATTACAATGGTGTAGCTTGAAAATGATTCTTTCTTTCAGCTAAAGTGTAGTTGGCTTCATCAAATAAATCCTATTGTCACATTGTACAAACTGTTCTAATGCACCATTTATACTTGTGCGCAGAGCAATTCGACATGCAATGACTCCAGGCTGTATTTGTTACTATCACAGGAAGCTGCTCTATGTACACTATTCTTACAGCAAGGCACCAAATTTAATTTCAGGTAATGGGCTGCATGGGCCTTTACAGCTTTAAGTGGCTTCAACAGGTGACGTCAAATGCCACTTGTACTATCCTGTAAGAGTGTCTGTAGGCTTTGGAAGGACATTAAATGGCTGTTTACTCTGGATTTTAATGTTCGCCAGTGACGATATGAAGGTTCTTTATTCTGGAGTGGGATCAATGCAGAATTCATTTCTCCCCCAAAAAACCTCTTGTGTAAGCAACGTACTAGATGCATTTCAAGCCCGGGCTTGATCACTGGTCTGTGTTGAGTTAGCCGATCCCGGTGAGTGCTACAGTTTGCTTCAGTGCCCCTGGGCTTGGGAGGGGAATATCCTGCTCCTGATCACCATCACAAGGAAAGATTTCCTCTGGTTGTTATGTGTTAGCATCATTTTAAACGTAGCAGGAAGATTTCCTAGGCAGGAAGTTCACAAAGCCTTTTGAAGCAGTGGAAGTGCAGTTTGGTAGGACTTCTCTTTGACCAACTGATGACCCCATTCCAAACCCTGGGGAAGGAGCCATTTAAATAGCCAGGGCAGGTGCCCTGCATCTATAGTGGCACAACAGAGGCACCCGTCTCACTGACAGAGAAAAATTAAAGGCCACAAAAATCTTAATTCCCCAAATACATTTCTTCCCCTCCACACATAACCATCAACCATACCATTAAAGATAATAGAGAAACAAATTCAAATTGACACAAAAGCTAAATACTGCAGATGCTGAAAACACTCAGCAGATCAGGCAGCATCTGTGGAGAGAGAAACAGAGTTAATATTTCAGATTGATGACCTTTCAACTGCAGCTGCAGCAGACACCCCTTTCTGACTGATCAATCTGCAATACCAACATGGGAAATTGACCTATACTTTGGCACTAAACTACAAAGGACCAGTTGACTATCAGGGAAAGTGGGCCCATATTACCTGTTGCACCAATAGGCAATGTTCCCTCCCAAATTCTGTTATGTAATGTTGTCTTTCTGTTACAATATTTATATATATATATATAAAAAATAAGATTTAATTTATCTTGTAAATTATTCTCAGCATACTAAAGCCTTGAGAAAAACAGTTCCACCGTATTGCATTGCAATTACTTTGTCAAAATAATACAATCTGCTGTTAGTGCTATAGATAAAATAGTAATATATTAATCCAAGAAGTTTGGTATATTGACTGTTGGGCATTAGAGAGAGGCACTAAGAGAGCCTAAGCTGTAAGCTATTATGTCACCTTATCCTTATGACAATTGAATTTGTTTACATTACATTCTTAATATAAAAATATCATGAGAAATTGGACTCTTTCCCAGTAAAAGCAAATGATAAACCATGTCAAACTATCTATTAAGCTTTGAAGGTGGAACCTGTAAATTGGTAGTTCGAGGAAAAGGCGCCTCTCCACTGTTAGGAGTGGAACGTAAAGCCACGATTTTTGCGAGGGTGGTATAAATGGTCTTGAGATGGCCTCTGTGCAGACGCACCTGTGCCAGTACCTCAGGATGCAGATGGCACCAAATTTTCTGATGGCACAGGAAATTTTTGCCAGAGAGATTGGCCTAAAGCACACTTGGCTGGGGAGCACAAAATACATTAAAGCAACAGCCTTTAATGGGGAAGTTGTGATGGTGTCAGGAAAAAAGTCTAATTATTCATGATTGTGCAGTGGCGATGAATGGGCAACACTGCTGCTTTTGATGCGATAGAGCTGTAGGTGCTGCTACATCAAAGGAGATGGTCTCTCTTTAGAGCCTAAAGCCACCCCTCCAGTAATAACCAGCTACATGAAGGGAGGTAGCCAACTGAATTAATGCAGTCACCCACGACCCTGCCACCTGGTTACAAATGTGTTGGTATTAGAAGAAAGGCAAATGTAACAGCGCTCCTCACTTTTGCACACATTTCTTGTGGGGCCCATCAGCCATGGCACAAATCTAAAATTGGAACTCTTGCTCCACTAAGAGGTCCCATTTCAGGCATTGTGCACAACCATTGCACTTTTGCACACACTCTTTCATTGTAACTAAGCACACTTTTCTTGTAGGTGGAGGTGGCATCAGAAGAACAGCAAATAGATGCTCAGACAAGTTGAGGCATCCTTCGGTGTCAGGGGCTTCTGGGTGAGATCAACAGCTATGGATAAGGACAGAAAATGCTGGAAATACTCAGCAGGTCAGGCAGCATCTGTGGAGAGAGAAACAGAGTTAACATTTCAGGTTGATGACCCTTCGTCAGAACTGGGTTTATATATTTCTCTGGTCAGATAATATCTGAACAATAATTGAATGCAAATCCTTTCTGTTCATGAAGGCCATGGGTTGATACAAAGAGCCCTGATGCTCACATGGAAACCATGAGTTAGACTTTGCACTTGAGGGAACCCTGCCACCCAGTGAAAGCTTTCTGCTCTGTTCAGCTGTCACCCCCTTTTCAGAGGAGAAGCCATGAGGGCGTTGCCCCTTGAAAATCTAAAAGTGTCACTTGCTTGATACACGCGCCCACTACACACTGCCTTATGTTCTGGTCATCAGACAGATTATCAATCCATTATCACATTCCTGTTTGTAGAAGCTTGCTGTGTGCAAATTGGCTGCCGCGTTTCCTACATTACAACAGTGACTCTATTTCAAAAGTGCTTCATTGGCTGTAAAGTGCTTTGGAGTGCCCTGAGGTTGTTAAAGGCGCTATATAAATGCAAATCATTCTTTTTTCTCTTTTGTTGCAGCAGAGGTCTCCTGCGCTGGTCTGGCAGGATCCAATAGCATGAAAGCTTAATGCTGTGGTAACCTTCACTTGTACAGAAGAGGTTGTTCCTGATCCAAATGTTGTTGGCAGAGCATTGCTCAGCATATGGTCCAATTCTGTGGTAGTCTATCTTGGGAATTAGAATCAGTGATGAGAGGTCTTCTCTGCTCTGTCCCCTCTGATATGTCCAAGTCTTTCCCATGAGATGTTAAACCAAGGCCAAGTCTGCTCTCTGAGGTGGAGGTAAAAGATCCCAGGGCACTATTTCGAAGAAGAGCAGGGTAGTTCTGTCTAGTTTCCTGGCCAATATTTATCTCTCAACCAAAACCTAGATCTGCTCTTTCGCATCCCAATTTTGCAATGCTTTTGGAACCCTTAAACGAATAACCCTTTTTATGGTACAATTTGAGTGCCAGCAGCAACCAAGAATAGTGAAGAAAAGTATTGACGGTGAACAAAAGCGAAAACATTTAAAACTAAATAATGCATGGAGCAAATTGCAGCAAGGTGGAATTAAAACACACACACACACACACCAAAAAAAAATCCTTTCAACAGAAACCTGCATCTAGCTTTAAAAGGAGCCTGGTCCTGGGACTCCCCATCACCTACTTTTTATGGGCAGGGTTGTTGTGTGGGCAGATCCTCACTTGAAGACTTAAAATTCACCATAGGGCCATCATAGAAGTGATCTCAATGTTATATTGAGGTTGTATGCGCCTGTAATATAGAATCATATAATCATAGAATGGATACAGCACAGAAGGAGGCCATTCAGCCCATCGAGCCCGTGCCGGCTCTCTTCAAGAGCCCTTCAGCTAGTCCCACTCCTCTGCCCTCTCCCCATAGCCCTGCATATATTTTCCTTCAGGTAATTATCCAATTCCCTTTTGAAAGCCATGATTGAATCTGCTTCCACCATCCTTTCAGGCAGTGCATTCCAGATCCTAATCACTCGCTGGGTAAAAAGTTTTTTCCTCATGTCGCCTTTGGTTCTTCTGCCAATCACCTTAAATCTGTGTCCTCTGGTTCTCGACCCTTCCACAAATAAGAACAGTTTCTCTCTATCTACTCTGTCTAGACCCCTCATGATTTTGAACACCTCTATCAAATCACCTCTCAAACTTTTCTGCTCTAAGGAGAACAATCCCAGCTTCTCCAGTCTATCCACGTAACTGAAGTCCCTCATCCCTGGAACCATTCTTGTAAATCTTTTCTGCACCCTCTCTAAGGCCTTCACATCCTTCCTAAAGTGCAGTGCCCAGAATTGGACAGAATACTCCAGTTGAGGCTGAACCAGTGTTTTATAAAGGTTCTTCATAACTTCCTTGCTTTTGTACTCTATGCCTCTATTTATGAAGCCCAGGATCCCGTATGCTTTTTTAACCGCTATCTCAACCTGCCCTGCCACCTTCAATGATTTGTGCACATATACCCCCAGGTCTCTCTGTTCATGCACCCCCTTTAGAATTGTACCCTTTAGTTTATATTGACTCTACTCGTTCTTCCTTTGTATCACTTTGCATTTTTCTGCGTTAAATTTCATCTGTCACGTGTCCACCCATTCCACCAGCCTGTTTATGTCCTCCTGAAGTCTATCACTATCCTCCTCACTTTTCACTATACTTACAAGTTTTGTGTCATCTGCAAATTTTGAAATTGTGCCCTGTACACCCAAGTCCAAGTCAATAATATATATCAAAGAAAAGCAGTGGTCCTGGTACTGACCCCTGGGGAACCCCACTGTATACCTTCCTCCAGTCCAGAAAACAACCATTCACCACTACTCTCTGTTTCCTGTCACTTAGCCAATTCCGTATCCATGCTGCCACTGTCCATTTTATTCCATGGGCTTCAACTTTGCTGGCAAGCCTATTATGTGGCACTTTATCAAACGCCTTTTGGAAGCATGGGATTAGTCCAGAAATTACTGGTTGGAATATCAGACATCCCACGAGTCAGTTGTACGAGGTCAGGTGCCTGATTTAACACCTCATGCCTGCTCCACGTAAAACCCCGCACCATTAGCAGGGTCTTGCAAAATGGGAGCTCAGAGGTCGAGTCAGCTTTCTAGAATTGCACAATGATGTTTATGTGGTCAGATAATACCCAACATTAATACTCCTTCCAAAAGCTGCCCACAGAGCAGCACTGGCAAAGTACTGGAAGCAGGGCACCTTCTTGTCATTTTGACCCTTTAATAAATTGGGGACTTAAAAAGGAGGGGGAAGAAAATAAGTCACGAAGCAAGAAACGAAAAAGGAATTCATGCAAATAAACACCAATTTGCAAAAACTGCAGAAATCCCAGGCTTAAGGGGCAGTACACTGAATTTGGATTTGTTTTGTACATTCTTAGTTTTACACAAACTTAGAGATTGTCTCTTAATATAAATTTGGTGGCAATCATATTGGGTAATTCTACTTAGGGAGGAGGTGAGGAAACGTGAGAGAATTTCTCTATTGCCACCAATTGAAATGTTTGTACTCGGGGTTATTTAATGCAAACATTGGGGCATAAAGCACAAAATATCTGTAAATCTCGCAAAAAAAAAAGGTCTTGCGGTGAGCGCGCTGTCCACACGGTTAAATCGCTATCCCGACAGGGCCAGAATTCTGACAGTTATATCCCTCCTTTTTATACTGGG
Organism: Squalus acanthias; assembly: GCA_030390025.1. Classification (NCBI taxonomy): domain Eukaryota; kingdom Metazoa; phylum Chordata; class Chondrichthyes; order Squaliformes; family Squalidae; genus Squalus; species Squalus acanthias. The sequence goes on from CM059429.1 coordinate 151,095,301, forward strand.
ACACTTACATTAAAAGCTTTGCGGGAAAGGAAAGGGGGGAAAAAATGAAGACGGGCTTATTAAATTATGTGCCTCAAAAGAACCAAACTGCTCCAATAATGAGCAGTAAAAGCGGATTGAACAGCAGCGGCTTAAAGCAGGTCACTGCACCAAGCGTAAGCCGAACCTGCCGCTGCTTCTAGCGGCCTGCAGGCAACGCTGTGCCTCGGCTCAGCCATCCAGTTGCAGCCGCTGTGCAATTCGTGAGACCTATTCTCAGCGCTGGGATTTCAGCTGACTGGATGTTAACAGGAGCACTCCCTTCTGTTTTGATGTTTTGGTGGTTTCGTGATTGGTACCAGTTTCCTGCAGCCAAAACATAAATTTGTCATAACTTAGTCTTGTGAAAACTAATTGAATAAATCACTCATGCCCACTTAGGACCAATTGTGACAGTTAGAGGAGAGTAATGGAACATCATAATTAGTTGCTTTTACACGGGTGCTCACCTGAAATGTCCACAGCACTGCGCGGATTCGGGTGCACTGTATTGCTTAAGTGAGTACTTGCACGCAAACTGGTGATATAGGATCCACCTTCGTGTCAAGTGCTTCCATAACTTTAAAAATTAAAGAGGGAAAGATCTCAAGTGGCTTTCAGTCCACAGTTTGATTCAGATTTTATTATCAGCGATGGTTCTATAATAAGCAGGAGCTGTCCTGTCGGATTAGTTACACTTGAAAAGCTTTGCTTCCACCCCCCCTCTCCTCTCCCTTGAACGAGAGTGGAAGTGGCTGCAGCCAGACTCTTAAGCAGCATTCACCCCAGCTAGCATGAGACTGAGGGAATATTGATGTCATGCCACACAAGCTAGAGAAAAAAAAATGTAGATCACAGACGGAAAATCGCATCTGCTCACAACTCCATAAATATTTGAATGCTGACCTGTCAAAAAAAAAGACTGTCTCTATCAAGCTTTTGTCTTGGCTGTATATATCCAGCTTGACGACTTCCATCACAGCAGTTAATCCTTTTCAATAAAAGGCAGAAAGGATTTAATTCCTCGAACTCTTTAGTCAGAAAGCCTTTTTTTTTCTTACCTATTCAAATGCCATTAAATATCGTGTTTATTTGGAAACATGAACTAAATTAGAGTGTAGTGTGCTTGTCTTACTGAACTCTCCCTGGTTTACTGCATTATTAAATAATGCATAAATTATTCAATGACCTTCATATCAAACAAATATTTTGCAACCTTTACCAGACAACAACTTAATTTATGGGTGTCTATAGGCAGAAAACAAATTAGTTTTTCTCTCTCTCTCTCTTTTGCGTGCCATTGAAGAATATTTTGATACATTCAAGCTCCCTTTTTCAAATTCAGCCTCAGTTTGCTAAGGTTCAAGGCTTGAGGCTGTTCTTTTTACTTATTTCTACACGGACTAGCATCTCTCATCGCCCCCCCCCCCCTCCCTCCTGTGGCACACTGCAGAATTCAATACATGTAAACGTCAGGCTGTTATTTTTTTTTAATGTTAAAGTAAAGAATACTAAGGTTGATGTGGAATTTTCAAGATTTTCTTTGAACTGATATATTTAATTGTCAAACAGGCCCAAACTGCGACCTGCAGGAAATGGATGTAAGGTAAGATGGTCTGCAATATTTCCTGAGTTATACAGACCTTTCCCCCTCCCTGTTTCGTACTTCTGATTGTGCTACTGTTCACATGGGCAAATTAGTCATGCTACTCTGAACAGTTTAAGGAGGTCTGGGACATGATTACTAAGTGCTCTCCAATCTAAGCTTGTTTCAGCCTATTGCACATAGTTCATGTAACAGACTGAAAAAAATAATCAAACCTATAAAACCTGATTCCTCCTCCATCTCTCCTCCAGTGCCTAGAAGATCTCTGTTAGAAAGGTTGAATATCTTCCTGTTAAAATGTTTTTTTCTTTTACCTCTTATAATGCAGATGGTTAATAGAGACTGAAACTATCAACTGTTCCCACTTTCTATTGTGGAAAATGCAGTGAAGCCTCCAAACATCAGTTCCAATTTGTTAGCAACTGAGATCGGTCAGCTTGAACATCAAGTGATATAAGCTCCCTAGCTCATATAGCTTAATTGTTAGAATTTGCTTTTGCATCTTCTTCTAGAATATTTTGAAGAATTATCAAAAATGTAATTTCCTTCTTGAGGCTCATGGCATTGTACGTTTTTTTTGGCCGTCACTAGATGGGCAGAAATTAGAAACATACTGTTTACTAGACTGGCAGAGATTGGATGGATAGCCTCTCCCTACTATTCTGACACTGTCACAAAAATAGAAGATGGATGCTCTACCTGCTGCCCCACTGACGAGACCCTCCCTCTACACTACATTGGCAGGGACAGTCAAAAACAAACCCATAGACAAGAAAGTTGTTTCAGTCACAGACACAAGTCATCAGGACAGTGGGTAAATAATACCAGGCTACCAGAATAGTGAAGCACCAAATATGGCAATGTTCCTGTGTAGAGCTCAGCCACTATGCACACATGCTACTATTTAATAAAACGGGTGCTTAAGAAAAGACTGGAAATGGCCTAATCAAACTACTTTGGGATCATAATTCTAAACTAACATTTGTCTCTATCTGATGTGGGTTAAATAGTAAACTTCAGTGCTATTGATGACAGTCATCCACCACATCCCAAAACAGTGCCAGATTCTTCTTTCTTCACATGGTATTACACAGACAGCTTGATGTTCTCTGCAATCTATTGTGGCTCAGAAACAGTCAGATTTATCCTTGGTTTTACACAGCAATTTTACATTTGAAAAATACAGCAGAAAACATTTGCTTCATCCAGAGATTGGGTAACGCAATAGATTAAAAGAGTTTCCTTTCATCTCTGCAATCCTTCGTACTATTGTAGCTCAGAAGCAGAGTATAACACTAGCTGCTCCAGAACTGTGTCTTTCAGCACCCATAGGGTTAATATACATAGTCAATGATAACATTTTCGTTGTGAAAAAAATGATTGTTCAAATATCATTTGGGCTCTGATACAAAACAATCATTAAAATCAATAATTTGACAACTGAAATGACAAAAATATATATTAGTGCTTACTAACCAGTAAAATGTCTTTCAGTGTTCCATGAGTTAAAATGGGTAGTCAGTTAGAACATTTTAATTTTGCACAAAATTGTTTGAAACAAATATTACCAAATGATATGGGATTTTTAAGAAAACAAACATTGTTAAAGTGGGATCTTTCCAGCTACATAATGCTGAATAATGGGTGGCTGGGCTTACAACAGAGAGGATAATAAATAAGAGGTGATGTATTGATTTCCGCCCCCCCCCCCCCTTAACTTTGCAAGACAGGACAGCTCTTAGCTAATTCATTGTTCTGTTTACTTAATATGTGTGAATGCCGAGAAAAAGTAGAGTTTTTTTTTAAAAAGCTGCAAATGCTGGGAATCTGAAATGAAAACAGAAACGCTAAAAACACACAACAGGTCTGTCGATATCTGTAAAGAGAAAAGATGGGTTAATGCTTTGTGTATAGATCCTTCATCGCAACTGATTAAAGGTCCATCCTCCACAACATTAACCTGTCTTTTCTCAGATGTTGACAAACCTGCTGTGTATTTCCAGCATTTTCTCTTTTTATTGCTGAGAAATTAGAAATGGTTATCCTCTGCTTGAGATTATACGATTCATCAAAGAACAAACATGGAGGCTGCTCCCTTACATCGTAATATCATACTGATTATTTCCCAGCTCTTTTATCCATAAAAAGAATTTTATTTGAATGGGAAAATCAAAAAAGACAGTTGCTATAAATGATCCTGGGCTAATGTAAGAGAGGCTCAGGTCATTTTTTTTCATCAGAACAGCATGATATTATAAAGATAAAACGGGGAATTAAAAAGCCACCTAGCTTCTGTTGTCTCTGCTCGGCTGTTGTATCACTTTTGGTTTGTGCCACGAATTGGTGAGCTACCTAGAAATGGTGAATTCGTGGGTGGCTTGGTGGCGTGGTGCCATCGTGCTGTGCTCTGGGTTGTCAGGACATTGTTTGCAAGGGTGAGTTGCCATTTTGATCTGAGGTCAGTGGCAGATGCTTCCCCACGAGCAGAGCAAGCTAATTCACCCAGCTCATGATCGCCTCCTCATGGCCGGCGCAAGATCAGGCCTGGGATCACGTCTTGAGCAGAGATTAAAAATGATTTACAAAAAAAGGGAAGAAATAGAAAATAAAAACTTTTTAAACTCAGATCAATGTAGGAACTAATTATTCAATATTGTGTTATACTAAACACATTAAAAATATACTACATATATAGTTTTCAAAACTACAATTTTTAAATTATGGATCACTGGTAAGTATTGAATATTGTGCTATTTTTAAAAATGAATTCTTAGCCGAGTCTGAAGGGAATTCTCCTTTACAGATATAATGTTACAGTCCATGCTTTATGCTCACAATTACAGCCTCTAACCTAACCATTTTTTTCTACCAATCTATGTATTTGAGTTAAATCTTATAAAGTCTTAAATTTGCATTAAAAAAAAAATTGAAGGATTTTGTGCTGATCAAGATGAGGGACGTTGGTGCTGGGAATTGGAACACTTTCCATTTCAGGCAGTTAGTCCCAGCTTCAAACACTCCCAAGTCAGGTATGTCATGGTTATGTGCAGGAAAATTCGTATTATTTTAAATACATTCCACTAAATAAATTACTTTTATGTTATAGTGATTTTAAATCTGCTCCTTTACTGTGTGCACATTTGTGATAATAAATGCATTTAAAATGATTGAAAATCAGTTATACACTTAACAGGAGAATATTAGCTTGGGAATTACGGAGTAATGCTATCGTGCGAATGCTTGATGTGTTTGTATCAAATTCATCTCTCCATTATTTTAATGGAGACTTTAACTCATTTATAATAAAATAAATGGGTTAGTGCCTCTGTTGAAACAATGAAGAGGGGAACTTGATACGACTGTGTTAAGCTTTTATGTCTTAACATCATTCACAGTAATTTCCAGGCTATTGTGGGGAAAGATTTTCTCAGTGTGGTAGATGTAGTGAAGTCATAAATCCATTTATAATGAATATGTTTATGATTTTGCTGCATCTAGCATGCAGAGGAAATCTGCCCCCCATATAGGTTTAAACAAAACATCCGAGAGCTAATAGCTTGAGTTGAGATGTGCAGTGTTCAGATTTAATTTCTGATGCAGGCACTTTAATCTTATATCTGTGTGATTTTCTATTGAAGGGTGGGACAGTGTAAGAAGCCGTCAGTAAATAATGTTATGGGTAAAGAAGAAATAAAAGTAATGTGTGAGAGGCAATCTCATCCCAGCCTGAACTGCGGAGAGGGATGAGCCAGGGAAAGGGTTAAAGCTTGCTTCTTCTGGAAGAGTATGTCACGGGGCAGTGCGTGACACACAACATATTTAAAGCACGCAAGTGTGGACTCTGCCAATAACAAAGATTTTAAAAAGAAATTTATGAAAATAATGAAAATTTCATGATGTCAGCATCAGCAGCCAAGTGGTTCCTGGCACAAGCACGTTAAGCTGTAAAACGCAAACACGAACAGCCAGAAATCGAAAAGTGCAGAAAATATTTACTTAAATCATAAATGAAAGCAAATGACTTAGACATAATTAAGAGAGACATAGTGCACAGTAGTCAGCTCATCAGTCATGGATTAAATATACGATTAAATATTGTTTCCGTTGAAATGTAAAATAATACAACTGGCCCTTACCCAATTAGATTGTAATCTTCCTGCCATTGCTTTCACTGTGACTATGAGTGTCTTCAATTTCCTTCATCCTTTGCAAAGCATCTCAGCCATTTCTTTGAAGAATGACCGCCCTTCCCCCAACCTACCTTCCACATAGCGCGTGGAATCATCCAGCTTGCCATTTCCTTTTCTCTGTAAGCCTCGCTGCCTGATTTTATGCCATTTTTTTCCTCAACTCACTGGGAACTTCAAGATTTACTGTTACAATATGATGCCTGTGCAATGAGTGAATTTGACTGAATAATACCGGAACTCAAAGTCAAGAGTGTAGAGTCAGGGTCCAGGAATTATATACAGTATTATACTAGGAAGGTACCCATGGGTTGTATTATTTATGGAATGAACATTCTGAGGAGTGCCAGTATATTCGTTGTATTTAAGAGCCTTTTACTTAAAGAACAATTTTATTATGAGCATTCATTTCCACGTAGCCAGACTGCTACCCAGTGATGCAGGCAGTTATATGGGGTTACTTTAGATTATTAATCCATAGGGTGATGGAGACAGGCTCCTGAGAGCTCAGGGCAGCTGTCCACTTGTAAGACCAGGAGAAAAAAGACCTCAGCATCCACTGCATCATTCCTTACCATATTACCTTGAGGGAAGGGACACGTTCCACCAAGGTTTCTCTTTCTTTGCCATCTTACTTGTGGTTATTTACTTCCCTCATGAGATTGAATATATGTGGAATTGATTATTGAGGTAAAAACTATAGGGTTATTCCATGCTCCAGTGGGGAGCAGGGCTCACCGGGAGTATATTTCGGGAATTCGTGGGTGTGCCGCTTGTGATTTTGCATCCACTAACAACAATGGCTAAAAACACCATGGGCTGCACACCTGCAATCTCCCTTGATGTGCGCCACATCAGCACCACTCCCCGTTAGGAGTGCCTGTTCGCAGAATTACCCATATATGTGGAGGCAGCAAACTTAAAGAGCTGAATGGCTTTTTCTCACCCCATAATATTTAATATTTTTATGAATATTTTTAGTTATTTTACTTATATTTGTTAAAGTACATGGATCTGAGAAAGGTAATCCCAGAAGACTGCCCACAACACTGAGCTCTTTATCTTATTTTACATAGCAAAAATGTTCAAATAATTCCCTGCAGTAGATTATTTCTTTTGGTAGCTTTCTTTTTTCTTGCCAATTTTCTGTCCTCTCCGTGAAGGCATTGCCTCCTTGCTGGGACATGGTTCCATGGGCACCACTCACCCTCCAGTGCCCCACCCAAGTGGGCATTCTTCACGTATGAGCTTTGACAGTGAGTTTTTGTAGACTACTTTTGCGCGGGAAGCATCACAGGGGAGCACCATCCTGTCCTCGCTGGACATTCAGGCAGCTGCACTCCCAGCAGAATTTGCTGGCGAGTGATTAGGACCAAGAACCCTGGCCAATTTTCCCCTGCCTTACCCATGGGTATGGAGGCCATTTCTAGCCCTGCTACCATTGCTCCAGCTGAGATTGCTAATTCAGCACAAGCCTGGCCTCGAGTCGGGCACCTTCCTGGTCTGTATGGCTTGGCTGCTCGTAGTGCAAACTTGCTAAGCCTTTGAGAGAACCATGCAGTCACCTTTTAAAGAAAATAGAATTCAAACTTGTTTCATTTCAGTTTTATCAAGGTGGCCTATGCTCTAGGTAGCATATGTATTTAATCCTTCAGGAGCAAAGTCAAATTGGGACCATCCACATAATGCTGTCATCATCTTTACTGATGGGCACAAGCCTCAATAATGAACTACCACAGATATTTCAGGCTTTTATGAGGAAAAAAAAGCAGGAGTCTGTTGATTTATGTTAACGTGCACTTTTTCCAAGGACTGAGATGCCCTAGGCTGGGAACTAAACTGGTTCTACTTTTTGCAAGCAACGGCACCATCAAACACTTCAAGGTCAGGTATTGAATGAATCAGAGCACAATAAAGCTCTCTCCACTTGTTCCCAACAATGTATCTTAACCCCCAACCACAGAAGAGTGCCCCTAATACACCAGCGTGTTTTTTCCACTTCCCATACAAACTATCCCTGTGGCCCATTCTGAGTGAGATTGCCAATTCAATTAATGCCAAACAATGGGCAGTTTTGTGTTGTGGATTTGTGTCCCCTAGGAACCAGCTTGAGATTCTGCCAAACTCATTTCACTTATGACCCTTACATCCATCAGAGAGAGGAGACTTACATCCCATCAGTCTGAGCTGGTTTCAAACCTCCCAGAGGTGAAAGCCTAGTTTGCTAACCCATTGCACTACCTCCTCCATCTCAGTTGACTTTATACATGGCACTTCAAAGGACTGGCAGATTCAGCTCGAGAAAGTGATACTTCTGTTAAACCCCTGCAGGGAAACTTAACTGAATTAAAATGACATAAGAATAAAAAAAGTTCTGATTAAACTAATGAATAAGGGAAAGAATATAAAACACTAAAGTGATGGATAAATAATTCCACTGATTATTTTAGAATAGTTACTATAGATAAACTATCAAAAGTATTTGAATGAACTTTAACAAATTTGTATTGAATCATAGAACTAGAAACTTACAGCACAGAAGGAGGTCATTTGGCCCATCGTGCCTGAGCTGGCTCTTTGAAAGAGCAGTCATGCATAGTCTCACATCCTCGCTTTTTGTCCATAACCCTGTAAGTTCCTCATCCTCAAGTACCTGTCCAACTCCTTTTACAAGTTATTTATGGAATCAGCTTCCACCACCTTTTCAGGTAGAGCATTTCAGATCCCGACAACTCTCCGAGTGAAAAGATTTCTCCTCGTCGTCCCTCTAGATCTTTTGCCAATGATTTTAAATGTATGACCTTTAGTTATTGATCCACTCGCCAGAGGGAATACTTTTTCCCTGGTTACTTGATATTGTATTCCTCTCTGCTATTGTAACAGGGGTGTTAACCCATTTTGGGTAAATACCTCTGCTAAATATAGCAGAGTGAGGAGGTTGATGTAAACACATGAAGCATTTGTTCAGTAACAGCATAAACAGTCTCTCTACTTCTCAACTCCTTGTGTCATCGCTCACCCATTGCATAGTTTTCTGAGCCATTTCACTATTTTTCAGATGCCACTAATCCTCACTCATGTCAACCATCACTCACTTCACTGTTCCTCAGCCTTCTATTTCTTGGGGCCGACTTTAGTTTCAATTATGCCTGGTGTGCACCAGTTCACGGAGCATGACATGGTGGAAGAAGGGGACAGAGACACGAACGACTCCACCCTTTTTGCATATCGTGCACACTTCAGGTGAGGCTGGGGGAAGATGCAGGAATCTCCCATCTGGAAAAGGCAGAGCTTCATAATAATATTATAATGATGTGGAAATGACATCATTACATCTTTTTTCTGCCATTACACCAGAGCAACATCACGTCCTAATCTTGCCCATATATAATGGGTAACCAGGTTTGAGCTGGAAGAGCAATGTAAGGAACAGTTTTAAGGAAATGACTGTGCTAATTTTCTTATTTTTTTCTTCCTATTGCCACATAGGCTTTTAGGATTCTTTGTGGCAATTGTCCTGTTGCTTCTTTACTCCCCATACATCTCCGTTAGTGCCACTAATAGGAATGCCCATATAGGTGAGCTTTTCAGAGGGAGACCAGAGGAAGGATGCCAGGCAGGTCGTGGTGTACTAGAGGTGTTCTGTGCTGCCCGCTGATACCCTCACACCCGCACCTACAGGCAGAGGTTCACATACCCCCCCCTACCGGGGGAGGTGGTTTCTCTCTATCTACACTATCAACTCCTTTAATCATCTTAAACACCTCGATTAGATCACCCCTTGGTCTTCTGTGCTTGGGGGAGTGCAAGCCTAGTCTGTGTAGGCTGTCCTCATAATTTAACCCTTTTAGCCCCAGTATCATTCTGGTGAATCTGCGCTGCACCCCCTCCAAGGCCAATATATCCTTCCTGAGGTGCAGCGCCCAGAACTGAACGCAGTGCTCCAGATGGGGTCTAACCAGAGCTTTATATAACTGTAACATAACTTACACCCCTCTGTATGCCAGACCTCTTGAGATAAAGGCCAACATTCCATTAGCCCTTTTAATTATTGTGTGTGGAGGTGAGTAGGTGGAGTTGAGGATATGGGGAGAAGGTGGGTAGGTGGAGTTGAGGATATGGGGAGAAGGTGGGTAGGTGGAGTTGAGGATATGGGGAGAAGGTGGGTAGGTGAATGATTCCGAGAATTATTCTAGGGATGAGGGACTTCAGTTACATGGATAGACTAGAGAAGCTGGGGTTGTTCTCCTTAGAGCAGAGAAGGTTGAGAGGAGATTTGATAGAGGTGTTCAAAATCATGAGGGGTCTAGACAGAGTAGATAGAGAGAAACTGTTCCCATTGGTGGAAGGGTCGAGCTCCAGAGGACACAGAATTAATGTGAATGGCAAAAGAACCAAAGTCGACATGAGGGAAAACTTTTTTATGCAGCGAGTGGTTACGATCTGGAATGCACTGCCTGAAAGGGTGATGGAGGCAGACTCAATCATGGCTTTCAAAAGGGAATTGGATAAGTACCTGAAGGAAATAAATTTGCAGAGCTACGGGGAAAGGGAGGGGGAGTGGGACTAGCTGAAGTGCCCTTGCAGAGAGCCGGCACGGGCTCGACAGGCCAAATGGCCTCCTTCTGTGCTGTAACCATTCTATGATTCTATGATACTTTACTTTGGCAGAGGATTAGTGCATGCAAAGCTCTCAACGTAAATTGTGACAGCAGGCTCGATGGCACAGATGCAATATGTGGAGATCTGCCTAACTGCCGTACTGTTAGTTCTTCTGATGCACCCCAATCACAGTATGTTATGCTTTCGGTGGTATTACATCAAAGAAGGCACGCCAATGTGATTGGCCACACCTGTGAAGGCACCACCAACCAATTCTGCAGTCCCCAGCATAGTGATGCGATATTAACCATGAGGAACTATCTTCACGGGCTCTAGATTAGCAGAATAGCAGATACGAAGGAATGTTATCTATTGCAAGGACACCCGCAACTGACATGGAACACAAGACTAGCACTTGCAATGAAAGTAACTGTCAGCTGCAGCCTCCAATCTGCCTCCACCTCTCTCCAGGCATAATGCATTACTGACCTATGGGGACAGTGCCCTGGATTGAAAAGCAAGGCCATCCTTCACACAACCATCTCCTGGAGTACCACAGCATCACCTTCACTTCAGGGGACTGGATGCTGAGCTGTTGCATCACTTATCTGCAGGCTCACGTCTGCACATTGGGTTTCCCTTGTTTCCTTTTTGCCCGTCACTTCTTAGCTCCCTCTCCTTACAGCTTTGGCAAAAGCAGCCAATTGCTTGAGATGCCTTTTGAGCCTTGCAAAGGCCAGAAGAAATGTTGTCCCCAACTCTCCCACTTGACTTCTCTTCAATTGCCCCATCGCTTTAAATTTCACCTCCATGTAATTTGCCCCTCCCAGCACTAGTGTGCTCCCTGCATGTATCCAAATCTGACCCAGAGCAGTGAATAATTATGCAAATAGCCTAATCCACAAAACTATTAGTACAATACCATTCTGGCCAGATTATCACAAGTGCTTCACCATTTGGAGCTAACGGAAATACATGAAAATTGGGCCTCATTATCTCTTACATTATCTCTATCCGTTACACTGACACACTCTTAACCAGCTGGTTTTGATTTTATTTAATGTGTGTGACCAATTATGTAACAATTTTAATGATTTTTCCTTGCATTGGTTATTATTCCTATGAGAACTCAAAAATATGAGTTTATTTCAAATTCTGCATATTTCTCATCGGCTAACAGCTAAGGTTTGATTCAGTCTGTGCCCAGCACTGAATAACATTAATGCCATTAATAGGTGCAGTGCTAATGCTATTCAGTGACACAAAATCACAACACTGAACTGTAACTTTCCTCTCTCTTAGTGTTAGGATAGGATTTCAATGTTATTATAGAAGGGCCAGTGGCAGGCAAATCACATTAGATATGTCACATAAAGTTCTACTAATATTTGTTCTATTTTTAATATTCTTCATGCTGCCACATAAGCCTCAATCAGAATACTGCCTCCCTTAGGGCTAGCTTAGCAGAGGTGCTGCACCCCTAACTTATTTTTGTAAATCACCTCCTTGCACACACCTCTCTAATCGTAGGATATTATGTTGGAAATGCATCACCATGGCAACATCATTTCTTTAAACAATAAAGAGGGAATATTTTCTCTGTTAGCTATTCGTAGCAAATTTTGATTGTGGTCTTTATATTTGTAGTTATAATTTCACCATGTATTACAAATTTGTCTCCCAAAGTGTTGAATATTGACTGTGAGGAGTAATATCAAAGATACCTTTGCTTAAGCAGAATAGTTTCTCTGTCTGAGATGCCCTTCAATGTTTTCAGGTTGATTGCTTTCTCCTTGATTTTTAAACATTGCTGTTAAAGTGTCTCAACTTGTGTTTAGATCTGAACCAGTGCTCTCATTTTCTCTCGGACAGTAGGTGCTGGTAATGGAGGATGGCTGCACCAGAGCCACTGGGAGTGGAGGGGGTGTGGGTTGGTGCTTGGGGTGTGGATCCACTATCGATTCATGGCTGGCAGGGTGGTCCATACCCTTGGGGTCTACCTGCCTTTCTTCCACCACATTCCCGAGCCACGGGGGCTTTCAACTTTTTGCCAGATTGTCCATGCTTCCCTCCCATTCTGCTATTTTGCTGTAACTATTTACACCTCCTCTGGACCCAGCCTTTGTTTCTTTACTTGTGCCATCACCACCTCCTTTTGCCTTGCGCTCTCATCCCTTTTGTCATTTAATCATTCCTGCCCTCCACCCTATCACGGATCTTCCCCTTTGTTTTTTCCTGCCCCCACCACCAGCCCCCCACCCCCTCCACCTTAACCCTGGCTCTGCACTTGCTTAAACACTGTTAATCTCTAACTTCTCCCAGTTCTGACGAAAGGTCATCGACCTGAAATGTTGGCTGGAATTTTCTTCGGGGAGGCGGGTTGGGGGTGGGGGGTCCGGGGCCGGGTTTCCCACAGGTTCTGCCGACTTTAATGTATGGCCTAATTTTAATGTATGGCCTCGCTTTCTTGCCCGCAGCCAGCCAGCTTGAGAGGCTGGCTGGCTGGCTGTGGGTAGGTAGGCCTCAGTTGCAAGGGTTCAGTCCCCGGGGAGGGATCATGGGAAGGGGGTCGACAATCGGTTGGGGATCACGGGGAAGGGGTCGGCAATCGGTGGGAGAGAGGATTGACGGGTTGGGGGGGCGGTTGGTTGCAGGATCGGCGATCAAGGAGGTCAGGGATCAGCAGGCGATAGGAGGTGTTCGAGGATCGGGGAACGCGGGGGGTGGGTTGGCCAGGGATCGGCAGGGGGGGGGCCAGAGGATTGTGGCCGGCCTCATCATCACCATTGGGGGGGGCAGACATGGGAGGGGGTGGTTTAATCGGATGCCGGGGGTGGGGGGGGGGGCCTGGGAAGGTAATCGGAGGCCTTGGAGGGGGGGTCTCCGATCACAGGGGGTGGGTATGGTCTGGACCCTGGATCCAGGAGGTAGGTATAAAGCCACTTACCTCTTGGATGCAGCAGTCCCTGCCTCGGTTTAACTGCCGGGTTTCACGAATTGTGTGAAACCCGTCCACATCCTGTTAAATTCAAAATATCAGGGAAAATAGAGGCTACCAGCCTGCATTACAATATTTAAATTGAGGTTCCGTCCCCTGGGAGTGGGTTGGTCGCCCGCCCCCTCGGCCCGCCCCCGTCCCACCTCTGGCAAAACCGGAAGTAGGCGGGTTGGAGGCGGGATCAGGTCGGTAATCCCACTTTTAACGCTTTAATTGCCCCCATGCTCCAAACCCACCCATTTTGTTTAATGGGAAAAGTCCGGCCGTTAACTCTGTTTCTCCCTCCACAGAGGCTGCCTGACCTGCTGAGCATTTTCCAGCATTTTCTATTTTTATTTCAGATTTCCCACATCCACAGTATTTTGCTTCTGTTTCAACATAAGGTAGAGTGTTAGCTGTTGTACAGATTTATTAGTGTTAGCAGTGAACTCTTTCACCCACTTCAGAGACTTCTTGGGCGCGGTTTTAAAGTTTCTAATGCCGTCTTCTTATTGTGTTGCCCCTTGTGTGAGCAGCTCACCTCGCAAAACTGGCAGAGAATCCAAAAATTTTGTCATCCTTCAATGAAAGCCTTGACATAACTAAAAAGGCGAAGGAGACAGATGATCCTGAACTATCTCATTTTCAAGAAGTGTTGACGTTTGCACTAGCATTTAGCAAGGTCACATAAATAGGCCAGTTGCATCAGCAAAGGATTAATAAAAGGTACTCTCAAAGTCAGCAGCTAACTGCTGATGAGGAGCAGGCACCGTTTCATTCTGCTGTACTGTTATTTATAGTGGTGGAGACAGTGGATGTCTTGGGAATGTTATTTTAAATTTAATTTCTCAATCACTGGGGCTATTCCAGTATTCAAATCATGTGAGACGGTATGCTTGGTGGCCATGAAGAACAGAATAATAGGAACAAATTTGTTCCTGATGTACGGTTAGAGCACATTTCTATGCAGCACAGAGTGCAATAAAAGTCAGCGGGGTAGGTTTTGACTTTGTGTGTTAGTGTAACACAGGTGATGGTGAGTCAGAAGCTCATTTTACGTCTCTTCCGATTGATGGCAGTGAAAATAAAAATCGGGAGAGATGTAAAACGGGCTGCCGACTCACTATCACCCGTTTTACATTATGGCACAAAGTCAGGGTCTACCCCATCGTATTACAAAACTAAAGATACATTGACGTCATAATAATGAGACTTTTAAATTAATATTTGTCTTAGAACGACGGATGCACACCTTCTATTGTTGCAGCAAAGCAGAAATACAGTCCCTCAATCCCTTGTCTTAAAGCACTATTTTAAGAATCCTTACTCTTTTCCTCCTGGCTTCCATAGTAACCACATTGCCAGTAATAACCAGGTGGTATAAGACACAGGAAGGGCCCTTATTATCTCCAATGAAACTACTGCAGTGTGTAAGGGGTTCCGGCGTGCTTGTATCGCAGACGGTGCTGGTGCGAGGTTAGGCCTTCGTTGCCTAATACTATTGCTTGCTCTGGTCTCCGGCCAGCCTTGTTGCAATAAGCACCTGTGAGTGGTTCGACCCACTCGCCCTTACGGTTCTAACACTGGACTTAGGTGCGAGAGCAGTAATGCAGAGAAAAACTCAAATAGACCCGGTTGAACAGTACGAAATGGAAATCTTTATTGCATAGCATCCAAAATCATGAAGTACATGTCATAGGCGCAAATTAACGAGAGTACAAGTATACATACATTCATAAAGCTTGGTCTATGGTAATGAAGAACGCACGGCACATCGTAAAAAGGGGAACACATTATACTTTATCCTTAATAAAACCACCCTCCCTTATCAATACCTACACTACATCTAGATTTGTAGGATCGGGAAACATGCTCACCACTCGTGATACTTCGGAGAATTTTAAAGTGAGGCACTCGGCTCGTTTCGCTGCAGCGCCTGACTGTCACGTGTTTGGAGGGGTCTCTGTACCCCACTTGTTTATCTTCGCTGCTGCGGCAAGCAGGCTGGGCTCTCCGTTGTCATGAAGAACTCGACAGCACTCGGGCCCGGCTGTAGAACTCAAAGAAAAGTCTTCCAGTACCGACACCAGTTGTCGGTAGAATTCAAAGAAGAGTCTTTGACCGGTTCGTGTAATAACCTGTAGAGTTCAAGAAATGGGTCTTATATTTTTGGGCGCGGTCGGGGTTTACTGACCGCGGCGGCACGTGGATTCTTCTTCTTCTCTTGTCATTTCGTCTTGTCTTGTTGGGCCTTCGGGTCCAAACACCGTTTACCGACTCTCGAGATGGTGCACCCGGTCACTTGCCTTCGTCGAGGCGGCTCGTTCCGATTGAGCTCCACCCAACATTCGAATAACCGTCCAGTGCGGCTAAAGTCCAGAGTCAACAGAGTCCAGAGAAAACACAGAAGGCGGCTCGTCCAGCAGAGTTCAGCCCGAGTCAAGAGTCCGCAGAGAATATGAGTCGAATCAAGGGAATAAGAGAGCGATGGACATTTGTTCACTATAGTTATAGTGCTGTGTTCCCTTATCTCCCGCCCAAATCTTAATGTTTGTCCTTTGTGAAATATTGGCGCTCAAAACTCCCAGCATGGGGCGATTCTTGTCTTTAACGGGTTTCGGTAGCACCTGAAACTGGCCAACTACCCGTTAATGTTTTCCTCATTGTTGAACCGGCTAGGAGCCTCCCTGGCTGGGTTTTGGGGGCCCCCGAATACTGGTTTAATCACCCGAGAATGGCTCTCTCATTGTAGAGCCGTGGGGGTATTTGTGTATTGTTGTGTCTGGATGGGCCTTCGATTGCCCAGTACAATGGTCCTTACTTGTGCATGGAAAACGATTCCAGCACTCATATCTTTTTCTATTGTCACAAATGCAAACAGGTTGCATCCTGTCTTTATCAGTGCTTATCGAGTATGATCCCGTCTTATATTGAAATGTTTATTCGAGCGCCATCTTGTCTGCCCACTGTAATTCTGGAAGCTTCTGCCACGATGCGCGGTGGCCATTTTACAGGCTTCTGTGTCCTTTTTAATCATGACAGCATTTCGTTTAAATAAACTGATCAAACGAATCTGCTTCTATCTTGTTATTTCGAATCGCGATAATTGCGAAACTTTACAAGTGTACGGTTCAGTCACCTCTGCAGTAACTGTCTGAAGTTAATATTTGTCTTAGAATAGTCTTGTTTTGTTGGAAGTTCCAACTGCAGCTCTCCCAATGGTTCAATGGGTAAGTCACACATGGGAAAGCCTCTGTTTCAATTGCTGGTTTGTGCTCTGTTAATTAATCTTGGTTGAGAGGTGGATGGCTGTGCCTCAGCAACCTGGGCTAGGAGGGAAAACATCAGCCATGGTTCCACTCCTGATTGCTATCCAATCAATTGCACGTGTGGATGTCAGGGAAGGTTAGCGTCAGGCTCAGCTGTAACATTCCATCCCCCCACCCCACTAACACTTCGGGGTCGAATTTCCATGCGAGTTCTTCCGATCATCTGCTGTAACGTTGGCAGAAATCCCAGAGAAATGGCATAAACGGATTCTGGCGACAGCAGAACCAAACCCCAATATGAGTCAATGCCTCCCGAAGGGGAAAGAAGGGGGGAAACTCTAAAACAAAATTCCAATGGCAACAAAGAGCTCATCTAGCAGAGTGAAGGTAATCATTTTCCAGGAATGTAATCTGGACACATAGTGAGGTTCATCCAGCTGGCTATCTCAGCAAAGGCTTTGAGACACAGGCAACTGCATAGCACATGGGTAAACAAAGGTGGACTCTAGAATGCCTGCAACTGTATGCCTGCTATAACAATCATTTACAGGCTCACCCTGCTTGGAGGCGGATTCACAACCAATAGCATAGTCTGATGGGAGAAACCTTAGTTTAATTGCAAATGCACTGTCAAACTTTACCTCTTTGAATCCTGGCTCTCTGGCCTCTGCAACAGAGCCGCCAGCGACAGTGAATCTCGGCAGGCTAAAGAAAGAAGCAGACACATGACGGCAGAAAGCCAGGCCGCATGGCTTCCCCCTTGCGTTATCAACAAACAGGACTACCAGGATTTGGCTTCAACCAGATGGTTTTTGTTGTCTAGTGCAATAGCATGTTTAGATTGTACAAATAGTTTAGCAGGCTAGACTACTTTCGATTATATAGATAGTTAGCTTGTTTAAATTGCACTGGAAATTATGGTCTCTGTGTCTGTGTTTTAGTTATTTGGAACATGATGCCCACCATTTTGTGCTTGGAGGGACCTATATGGCTTGCAAGACTCTCCCAATCTGGTGACAACAGCCCTTTCAGGAAACTTATGAAGGAAATGAATACTGAGTAATTGGCAGTGCTGTATGAATAAAATGAAAATGGTAATCTTGCTACATTTATTATTTTAATTAGTAGATAGTTCATAACAATGTGATCCCTTTGGGTGTTAGTCAGGCACTGATCTATCTTCAATAGAATCCCACATTCTAAGAATTTAAATTTCTAAAACATTCTCCCCAAGCATTCTTAAAGGGACCACAACAGGATGAACTATAGCTACATATGGAAATTGTCTCAATGTAGCAACTTTCAGACAGCTTTATTTCTGGAATTAGGGGACATGAAGTTAATTAAAACAGTCAAAGCTACCATCTGGTATTTTAATTATTATGCAATCCTTTATTCTATCACGGAAGCTTTAGTACTCAGAGTGCAAGTTTGTAATTGCATGATGTTGACAGGGATATGGAGGCCGCACTGACCCTCTGTGTACTCTAGCAACCAAACGAGGTGTCTTGATGGGACAGAGTAAATTCATTTTACACACAGGGAAAAGCTCCTGCTGACTGCATGTGTGGAAGGGAAGATGCTGATTTGTTACTGTAATAAAAGCTGCTTTTATCCCATCTATATTTCATAGCAGCAGAAGTGAACGAGTCAGAGAACAGCTGATAGTTGCTTCACGATGACATGTTTCTTATTGATTGTTAGTCATTCCACTCCTATAGAGCAGCTGGTTTGACTTACAGTTAAGTGTGACTTATTTCCCATCAGGCAATCTATTCAAACATTGATCAGAGGCATTATTCATTTTTCTGCATGTGTTGTTAGGATGCAGACGTGTTTTTATTGTTTTACAAAGCTTTTTGTTCATATAGTCCCAATCTGTTTTGGGTTGCATTTTCATTAGTGTTCCTACATTACAACAGTGATTACACTTCAAAAGTATTTCATTGGCTGTAAAGCGCTTTGGGACGTCCTGAGGTCGTGAAAGGCGCTATATAAATGCAAGTCTTTCTTTTCTTTCTTTAAGGCTAGATTTGGCTGAAGTGGAATGCAAAATGTATTGAGTTTGTGCTGGGCAACAACAATGCTATTTTTTCTCCCATCCATAACCAGTATTATGGCTATGTATTAAATATGAGAGTATGATAGCAGCCATTGGAGTTGCACAGGTGAAAAATTGGACTTCAGATAGGACAAGAGGCAAGTGCGCTAGGATTTGTGGTTTCTTTAGAGAATAAAATAGGGAGGCGGGAGTTTCACTGAGAGCAAGGGGGGATTTTAACATGGGTGAGTAGGTGGGAGTGGGTGCGGGTGGGGGGGGTTAAATTGGCAAAAATTCCGAGCGTGTCGGGAAGCCGGCTCCAACCCGCCGACTTCCGGGTTTTACTGAGGCAGGACAAGTGGCGGGCAGCCAACCCACTCCCAGGAGGGGTGGGGGGGGGGTGGTTGGCATTTTAAATATGTTAATGAGGATGGAAGCCTCGAACTTACCGTGGAAGATCGGGTGTCCCGGGCCTCGGGAAACCCGACAGCCACAGCGAGGCGAGAACAGCCTCGGGAGAAGGTAAGTGGGCCGGGAAGGAGCCGGAGTGGTTCCTCCCGGTCCCCCAAGCTCCCCCACCATCAGACCACCCCCCCATACAACCCCCCCCCACCGTGATCGGAATTGGAGACCCCTCCCAGGATCGGATCACCCCGGGGTCAGGGATCAGACCTACCTGGTCCTGCGGCCTCCTCCGGAGTGCTCCCCGCCCGACTGGAAGCCAAGTCTGCCAATCAGGATGACTTCTGGGCTGGGAACTTGTCAGGGTCAAGAGTTAAAACTGCACAGCATGCGAGGAAACCCAGACTTCCGGGATTCCCATCTGAAACTCCGCTTCCCCTGCCCATGCGACCTGCCCCAGTAAATATCTAGCCCCAAGAGTCTGCGCATTAAAAAATTGAGGTGGCAATTATATTGTGCAGGCATCGACTATTGTGGTATTTTTGTGCATTAGGCTTTCGCTGCCCACTATGATTGAAGAGATTGTGGAGCCCATCATTAAGTTGGCCACATGCCTCTCATTTTCTTTTTGCCGGTGTTTATTTGCACAAGAAACATTAGCTCCTTCAATTCTCTTTGTTTGGAAAAGGATTGAAAGTTATAAAGATAAGGACTGGCATAGAATGAGCAGACATTTGATGAATCATGATGGTTCTTGTGCGGCTGGAATCGTGGATTCCATTTGCGGAACGCAACTGGCCAGAGTTACAAGAATGGATTAATATCCTGGAGTTTTTTGCATGATTACTTTTAAGGGCTGAGAACAAATTTCCTGGAGCTCTCTTTTCTTGGAAATTTACCTATAATTTGTCTCTTGCCTCAGCAGACTTCCTAGATTGAACAGAGCAGAATCTATAATGGGGCAAATTGTACATAGACACTGACATTTTAGCACAGGAGGAAACCATTTGATCTTTATGACTTATCCAATCCCCTCTCGGGTGCTGCTTTCACTAAGTCCCATTTCTGTGCTCTCTCCCTAAACTATTTCCCTGCTTTCTGCTTTGACTTTTATATTCCTCTAAGTAATTATCCAATACCTTTTTAAATACTGTATTCTATTCAGCATCAATCATCATTTGTAGCAAAGCATTCCAAATTCGAATAACTGTGTGAAAAAGTTTCTTCTCATCTCCACCTTTATGTACCTAATGCTTATCTTGAGATCACGGTCTCATGTCTTTGATTATCTACCAGTTAAAATAAAAGCAATAGACAAGGTAAATGTAGGTTATCATTTTGAACACCTCTATCAAATGGCCCCTCAATTTTCTCATTTCAGAAGAACACCCTCTAACTGCTTTAGCCTTTCCTTTTAACTGAAACCGTTCATTCCGTTCTGATGAACAGTTATTACACAGAGTTTACTGCACAGAAACAGGCCATTCGACCCAACTGGTCTACTTTATGCCTGAAGATGTTTCCATTTCTTTACAGATGCTGTCTGACTTGCTGAGTGTTTCCAGCATTTTCTGTTTTTGTTTCACTCATCCTTGGTATCATTCTGGTAAATCTTGCATACACTTTCTCTGAAGCTGTTATATCCCAAAAGCACTCCAAATTACAAATGTGGTCTAATCAGTATTTCACACACAGTCATCATGAAATACTCTTTGTTTATCAGCAGACCTGGTGGGCCTAATGGCCTTCGATTGTTCAATACTTTCTTATTCTTCAGTATCTCAATTATTATGAATAATTTTAAAATTATATCTCAATTTAATTTAAATAGGTATAAGTGTAAATAGTTATAAAACTTGATGTACACCTTTTTAAAGCTCTTTCCCTTGAATGGATACTTTCAGCATACAGCTATTGATTACCGCTGCCAGGTAACAGAATTAGCTGTCACTTTCACAGCAAGCTGGACTCAGTTGGTTAAATGTACATGATCAATATGACTCTAAGGAAATTGAAGCCAGTCAGTCACACTTTTGTTATTTCTGTTTGGTCAGGACTAGTGGTTTAATATGTATGTATATATCATAGAAAGTTACAGCACGGAAGGAGGCCATTTCGGCCCATCGTGTCCGCGCCGGCCAACAAAGATACTTTGAGGAAGCATTTAATCCAGGCTTTGATGTGCTATCTGCCATCTATTCTTCGCAGTTTGCAGAATTGTGATTACTCTGTGTGGAGTCCTTTCGCAGTACATCTCTAATCAATGCATGTCTCCAGTATGATAATATATGATATAATCAATGAGTTCCGGAAACTGTGCAGTTCAATCTGCTGCATATAATGAGGTGTTTTATTCTCGACTCCGCTGACTCAGTTGTAAGATTGTGAAGTAATTTATTTATCCGACTGAAGAAACTTTCTTGTGTGGTTTTTCCATTTACTATTTGAATTGTTTCAAATAAACCAATAAAAAGTAACAATGAACCGAACGGAAATCCATCAAAGCATTGAAAAAGAAAGAAAGAAAGGAAAGAACGAAAGAAAGGAAAGAAAGACTTGTGTACATATATATAAGTGCCTTTAATGACCTTAGGATGTCCCAAAACGCGTTACAACCAATGAAAGCGGCATGCCGCACAAACAAAAGGTAACATGAAGAAAGGCTGAAATAATAAAGCAAGCCATTCGAGAAAAATGAAAAGCTACATAAGGAATGAAAAGCGACAGAGTAAACAATTTCAGAAAATTGCAAAACATTTGTCAGAATCATGACAGTCCTGTACAGAATCTAAATAAGAAGGCAACAAAATCAAAATTAAAACCGCTATGAAAAGAATTGAATGGTCCTCATGTTTTATCTTACAAAATTTGTATTGCGTCTGACAGAAGTATGAAGGAGAAATGGACTTGGAAATAAAATCCTTCTCAACAGAGATCGGATCTAATTTCTGAGTCACTGAAATGACCAGGAATCGTTTAGGTCACCACATCTTAAACATTCCACCTTAATCACTGCCTAAGTACTGATATTTTTCACTCTCTTCCCTGCTATTTTTCATCATTTCACCATTGACAGAGCTTACTCAGACCACCATAATTGCATTATCTTTGCACTTTGACCTTGGGGGACATTAAGCAAAGTAATATTGGCCTTGCTACTGTGCATTTAAAACAACCGCGCTAACAGTCCATCATGGTCAAAGGTCAATCCCATACTCACCAATGCTGCAGTTTGGGGCAGGAAAAAAGTCAGATGACTGAGAAAAGGGGTGGAGTATTGGCTAATAGGTTTCTTGTGTGAAATTAGGCCAGGGCACAGAAATCTCCTGTCCTTTATGATTTGTATCATTCATGGGTCCTTTACTGTCTGACACGGCTATGATACTATTTTTGTATAAATCCTATTGTTTTGATAAGTCTCGACCCTAGGAGGGTTGGTGTCTGATCTGAAGGACAGGACGCTGTCAGAATTTGGTCTAGGACTTCAATCATGTGGCTCTTGAATCCATAACCCTTGAGTTCAGAGCTAAAAATGCAGAGCTACTGAGAGTAACGATACATTGTTAGGAATTATAGCAAATGCAAGGGTTGTGTCTCTGCAGCAGTGTAGCCGAAGCAGTCTGCAATCTTAAACACTGCGAAGCTTCCCGAGTTATTTTTTTCTTTCAGTTTTGCGTGATAGAAGCAGTTTTTATTCAGCGGCTTCTATAGATTGCTTTTTTCAATCAAAACTCTTTTATTAACAGTGGCAGCTTTCAACAAAGCTGACTCCTGCACGTCAGGTGAATGAGAGCCATTAGCATCAAGCCATTCTCACAACAAAAGTACCAAATTGGCCAGAACTCTTGTCACCAGCTAGTCAATCATTGTCAAATCCTGAGAAAGAGCACGGGGAATTGCTACATTCAATAGCGTGCACTGCCCTCGCAATCCACAGCGAAGGCTGTAGCTTTAATGCTTAAATTTTACTTTACATAAATTATTCAGAAGCATTTTTTCTTTTCAATTTAATGCTTTTCAATTTTTTTTCCTTTTCCAGTAAAAACAACGGTTTGAGCGCCTCATCCGTTTTAAGAGTAAAAGCCGAACAGTTTATGGTCAGTCAAAATAAAGAACCGTTTTTATTTTCTGTTACCTTTTTCTTGCTTCCATCTTTCCCTCTTTCTCCACACCCTCGCATCATTTTCAGCTATTAACTCTTGAACTCCAGCGGTATCTCTGCACCATTCTATCATGCCACACCACATTTGTTCCTACATTGAATTTTGGGTTTGGAACCGTGCTCTGTTTGTGCTCAAAATCAATCTACCTCTCCCACCCCCCCCCATAACAATCAGGGCTGCAAAATGTACCGACATTTTTAATAATGTAATCAAATCAGAAACCCTGTAGTATGCTAAAAGGTGGCACACTCGATGGATTAAAATTGAAGATTGTACATCATGACATTAAGGCCTTTATTTTTTCGAAGGACGAGAAGATCAGATTGTTGATAATGATAACAAGTTAAAAGAAAAACAAATCTGCAAATGATCTGCCTTCAAACCAGAACATGCTGGAAATACATAAAGGCCTATAAGTGCATTTTCTGTTTTTATTTCAGATTTCCAGCATTTGTATTTGTTTTCTTATAACTGTTTGATTCATTGCCATTTCTTTTCTAGGAATGCCAGCCTTGGAAAAAGTTCTATTCTTCTCTTTGTTGTGATTTTCATTTATATCTTTTACCCTGTTCACCATCATCGATGTCCCTTTCCCTTTTTTTGCTTGTGATTTTTATCTGTTGTTCTCTCTCCCTTTGTTTTGTTCAGCCCTATTAATCTTATCTTTCTGTTTCCAGTTCAAACAAAAAAGAGTCTATACCCAAAACATTAACTTGTCTTTTCCCTTTTTAAGATATTGTATTTCCTGCATTTTCTGTTTTGATTGTCACTTTACAACTGTCACTTAGGAGCTGTACAATTTGCTCTGGTGTAATCCACCCTGTGATTTTTCCCTTCCTTTCTGCAGGTTCCTGCCAACAGTGGCATGATCAGGATCCAAGCACTCACCCTGCAGGGGAACCCTCATACCCTACAGTTCTGTCGTCACATGATGCATTTACAGTTAAAACCAAACTGAGAAACAGTCCTGTTGCCCCACAAAGGCGGCCATTATAAATGCTGCCAGGCTGTGTTAGCTTCAGCTCCATGTTCCTCCCTGGCTAAAGCCCAACCCTGTTCTCTTACCAACGCAAGGAAAGGGGACAGACCTGCAGCTAATTTGTCTCGTCACTCTAGCCAAACTAGAGCAGGGTGAAGGAGCTGCAAACAAGTGGATGAAGAACTAATTCAAAGTAAAATGAAATATACTTTTTAAATGATTTACAGTCATGATGAATGATATATTAAATTAATATTTGAATTTTTCTTTAAAAAAAGCTTACAGTTTAAGACTAACTTTTTCCCAGTAAAAGCCAGTTCATTTGCAAAATGCATCACCTAATCCACACCTTTTATACTATTTTTGAGCAGTCACAAGTTTCCTGCATTACAGTTTGTATATCATTTTCTAAGGCTGTTGTTATAATACGGGTATCGGTTTGAGACCCACATCTGCTGAGAGTGAAGCGGTTCTGAGGTACATCACCGCCTCTGCATTGATCTCTGGCCAGGGAAAAGAGAGCTCTGTTGCGTGAATGCTCCTCACTGGCACCCAAATGTTGGTTAAATTTTGATGTTACAAAGAGTCGCAGGAGCGCTGTTAACATTAAAAAAGATTAAAAATGAAGTTCAGTGCAAAGCTAAAGTGGTGTAGGACTCTCTCCTCGAGGCAGTCTCTCATCATTTGCCTAAATTTGATTCAAGTACCTCTACACCTGAAGCTTTTTGACACAATTGTGTAGTATCCCTAGCATCTCTGAGCGCTGGCTTCCCTTAAAGTTAACTATTTGATAAATTGCATGCATTTTTATTTTAAAACAATAGCTTCTGTCATTGATTTTTTAAATATAATTTATGCCGTTACCTTACATGCTACTGCATGCATATGGCTACTGCATTTTTTAAAGCTTGGGTACTCAGGGATTAAGAGTTCTTGCATATTCTGTTCTCCTCACGCAAGGAGATGTTGTTATTCCACTCACGAGAAGCTGATACAGCATTGCATGACTGTGCCTTCTCATCCTGACTAAGTCTTTCCGGAAGCATCTGCAAACATTGTTTGTTTAGTGAATGACATTTTACAGAGCATTATGTAAAATGACTTGGACTTAAGTTAAATCATTGGTGGGGGTGCTGTGGGTTGGCGGGGGTGAGGGGAGGAAACTTGAGCATTAATAGTGTGGCTGTACTTAAAAAAAAACTTTTTAAGACATTGTAAAATTAACATCATCTTCTACCTTTTGGCTGTAAGAGTTCTATATGAAATGAGGTTGGGTAGTCGTGTGTGGGCTTACGGCATATAACTGTACCTCATTCAGCACTAATTGGTAGTTTTACACTAGGAAACTGTAGGGATGGATGGGGTGGGATGTAGAAAGATTCAACAGGCCTGGACCACCAAATAAAATTGAAATTTTAATTTTAACAGCTTAACCCCCTGGTCACGATGGAGGCCGAAGTATTTGGGTACATGGGTCAGGCAGGTCCCAGAGATGCACCCACAGTGACACTTGTGTCTGCCTGCCCCATGGTAATTAGGTGCCATCCCACTGACAGAGATTTGAAGGATCCCTGAGTTTCACACACAGTAAGATCCCAGACGAGTCCCACGTTTTTTAGGCCATAAAAAAGCAAACCAAGAGGGATACAATTGCAAAGTAGAGAAGTTATGCTAAACTTGTATCGAATCTTGGTTAGAGCACACTTGGAGTACTGCGTACAGTTCTGGTTGCCATATTATAAAAAGGATATAGAGGCACTAGAGAGGGTGCAAAAAAGATTTACAAGGATGACACCAGAAATGCGAGGTTAGACGTATCAGGAAAGGATGAACAGGCTGGGTCTCTTTTCTCGTGAAAAAGAAGGCTGAGGGGTGACCTAATAGAGGTCTTTAAAATTATAAAAGGTTTTGATAGAGTAGACACAGAGGGGGGAATTTTGCGGTGCTCAGGGGGCGGGTTTGGAGGTGGGACTGCTGGCAAAATTGCAAAGATTGACAGCAGGTCCCGAACCCGCTGTCAACCCGCCTCCAATCATTCTTCCCAAGTGTCGGGTCCCCTATTTGCGCAGAGACCTGACACCTAGCGGCAGGAAAAGGATTATAGGCACTTAACTGCTTGTTAACAGGTAGTTAACAGGCAGTTAAGAGGCTTTTTTCAATTTTGACAGGTCGACTGCGGGCTTCCCAATATCCGGACACCACGCCAGGGTAAGTGTGGCGTGTTGTGAGTCTACTGTAATGGTTCTTCATTGATGACAGCTGCAGAAGTAGTGTGAAGGATCCAATGGTGCACTGGTGAGTTTCAGAGGTAAGGAAATGCTGGGAAAATCATTTTTAATGTATTTAGACTTTTCCGTAGGTAATAAGGTTTGAAGTGTTTGTGCAGTCCCACATCATTGGGAGAACCTCTCTCACCAGTGACAGATCACTTCTGTAACCTCACCTGCAGCAGCCATCTGTTTTATCCTAAGGAGAGAGTCTCTGGAGAGCCTGGGTGCAAGGGATCACCTTTGTACAGTGATTGGCAGTGTTTGCAGCACTTCAATGCTGTCAAACACTGAAAAATCATCTGTCAAACAAAAATGAGTGTGTCCCCTTTAAGAAAACCGGCAGATGACGCGTCATCAACTGACGTCATCTGACATCGGCTTTCTCTTAATTGGCCGGCAAGCCTGCAGGGCTGGCTTAACAAGGCCAATTGACGCAAAATAGCGTCTGTACATCGGGCGTCGTTGGGGGCGGGATCGGAACCCGCAAGTCAGCTGACCCGCTTCCAACTCGCACCGAAAGGTAAGATCGTGCCCAGAGAGAATGTTTCCACTTGTGGAGAAGAGTAAAACTAGAGGCCATCAATATAAGATTGTCACCAGGAAATCAAATAGAGAACTCAGAAAAAAAAATCTTTACCCAGAGAGTGGTGAGAATGTGGAGCTCGCTACTACAGGGAGTGGTTGAGGCAAATAATATATTACATTTAAGGGGAGGCTAGATAAGCATATGAGGGAGAAGAGAATAGAGGGTTATACTAATAGAGTTAGATGAGGAAGGATCGGAGGAGACTCGCATGGAGCATAAACATCGGCATGGACTGGCTGAATGGCCTATTTCTGTGCTGTATATCCTATGTAATTCTATGTAAGATTAACAAATTAATAAGTAAACAAATCATCAATATACAAATCTAACAAATGCAGCCAAAGCTAGTAATGGTGCAGTGGCCAGGACTATTTGCGGGCACTGTAGATCCTACCCCTGAGTATTAATAGTTATAAAGCCTACAGTTTATATATACAACTTCAACAGTGGGAAAACATTTGTCTTTAGTCCCAGCAGAAACTTTACTCCTCTGTTACTGACTCAATCTCCCTCCCCAGACATTCTCTCAGGCGGAACCAGACCAGTTGCAGTCTTGGTATCATGTTTAACTCTGAACTGAACTTTAAACCCTATGTCCTATTCATTGCCAGGACAGCTTGTTCCCACCTCAACAATATTGCCTGCCTCTGTCCTACCAGACTTGATTGCTCTATCACTATCTCTGCTGGTTTCCCATCCTCCTTCATAATTCTGCTATATGTTTTCTGTCCTGCACCAAGTCCCACTCACCCATCGCCCCATCCTTGCTGTTCTACATTGGCTACCCAGCTTCCAATGTATTAAATTCAAAATCAGTGGGTGAGTAATTGAAAAGAAAGCTATTAATTGTGAGTAGGATATTGGCTGGGTAGCTCCAAGACTGTTAAACTCAATGTAAAGGATATATCTGAGAGGTAGGCTTCCACAAAATGCTAGCATTGTAGCTCAGATAAAGCTTATAAATTGCACATGTACTACTCCTACTATTACTATTACTGGCATGTATAGAGTCCTTTTCTGGTAAAGAACATCTGAAGGTGCTTCACAAATAGGCATTGGGTAAACCAATACTGAGCAAGGAAGGGAGTGATGACTGGAAGCTTGGTTGAAGACATGGGTTTTAAGAAACAAAGAAAGTAAGTAAGTAAGTAAAGTAAGTATAGTTAGTTAGTTAGCTTCTAATGATAGAAAGAGAGGTGCAGACATGGAGAGGATTGGATAGAGAGTTCCAGGGAGTTGAAGGGGCTGATTTTAATTCCTGGGGGAGAACAGGCAGTAGGCGGTGGATGGAGTGTGCCCACTGTCTGTTCTTGCTGGCAGGAGGCCTGAGTCATTTAGAGGCCTGGACCTCATTTCCATTCCTCTGGCAAGCTGTGGATGCCAAATGGGCACCGAGCTGCCGCTCGCAGGTTCTGGGGGGTCTGGAAATTGGCCCCCAGTATTGGAATGTCCACAATCAGCTTTGACTAAAGGAGTTTCTGCTGCTCTTCTGGTGAAGTTTTTTTTTTCATTTGTTCCTGGGATATGGGCAATGCTGGCAAGGCCAGCATTTATTACCCATCCCTAATTGTCCTTGAGAAGGTGGTGGTGAGCCGCCTTCTTGAACTGCTGCAGTCCTTGTGCTGAAGGTACTCCAATAGTGCTGTTAGGGAGGGAGCTTCAGGATTTTGACCCCGCGACGATGAAGGAATGGCGATATATTTCCACGGCAATGGTGTGTGACTTGGAGGGGAACTTGGAGGTGATGGTGTTCCCATACGCCTGCTGCCCTTGTCCTTCTAGGTGGAAGAGGTCACCGGTTTGGGAGGTGCTGCCGAAGAAGCCTTGGCGAGTTGCTGCAGTGCATCTTGTAGATGGTACACACTGCAGCCACGGTATGCCGGAGGTGGAGGGAGTGAATGTTTAAGGTGGTGGATGGGGTGTCAATCAAGCGGGCTGCTTTGTCCCAGATGGTGTCGAGCTTCTTGAGCGTTGTTGGAGCTGTGCTCATCCAGGCAAGTGGAGAGTATTCCA
Organism: Squalus acanthias; assembly: GCA_030390025.1. Classification (NCBI taxonomy): domain Eukaryota; kingdom Metazoa; phylum Chordata; class Chondrichthyes; order Squaliformes; family Squalidae; genus Squalus; species Squalus acanthias. The sequence continues at coordinate 151,124,414 of CM059429.1, forward strand.
TCACACTCCTTACTTGTGCCTTGTAGATGGTGGAAAGGCTTTGGGGAGTCAGAAGGTGAGACACTCACCGCAGAATACCCAGCCTCTGACCTGCTCTTGTAGTCACAGTATTTATGTGGCTGGTCCAGTTAAGTTCCTGGTCAATGGTAACCCCCAGGATGTTGATGCTGGGGGATTCGGCGATGGTAATGCCATTGAATGTCAAGGGGCAGTGGTTAGACTCTCTCTTGTTGGAGGTAGTCATTGCCTGGCACTTGTGCGGCGGCAGAGGAGTGGGAGCAGCTTTGGGGAATTTCCCAGCTATTGTTTTTTTTGATGGCGAGAATGGGATTGTGAGTCCTTTGCTTACTATGGACTGCAAATATGCTTCTGTGTGGTAATTTTAACAAATCGATAAACATGCTGTTTGTAATCGTGTTTATGGATTTGTTAAAACTAATTAAGAGAGGAATATATCAGAGGATGGTCTAGTAAATTAAACACGTACCAGAAAGTTATCCTAATTCTTATAGATTTATGGAGAAAGCTTGCATAAAAATGATGAAGGGATAAATCGTAAATTTGAACCTGAGATTATGCTTTCTTAATAGAAAGGCAATGAAGTGATTTGTCCTGTTACTTATATAAATAAAAGCCTTGGGGCAGAGTTCTCCTAATTTCCTGCCCTAACTTTGAAGGAAACCCTGGAGAACAGTGTAAGCAGCTGTTTTCATCTGTTTCTCACCAAATTCCAAACACTTGTATCGAGTGTGTATCCATCACTCTCCAAACATTACACTTCAGATATCCGTCATTTCCTGAGGTGAACTTGATAAACTGGCCACTCCCAAATCTCAGATTTACAAGCTACTAACAATCTACCGAAATGTTCCTCCAGAATTAACCTCTAATTGACCTCAGAAGCACCGATCTAAACTGCTTTCCCACAGATTGCTTCAGAAGTGGCATTAAAGGGACAGGCCTGGTTAGACACATGTCCATCTTTCAACATCACAACCTACTCTAGCCCACAGCCTACCTGTGAGCAATGCCATGATAGATCAATCAGTGCCATATATTAATTCCTGTGCTATTTGATTGTTTTAAGCCACAATCTTAATTAGGTTTTTTGAGTTTTGTGATACAGGGAGGAATTTTAACCTGATAAAAGGGGTGGGTTGGGGGCATGGGGGTTGTTAAAGTGTTAAAAATTTGAATCCCGACCTGAACCCATCTCCAACCCGCCCACTTCCGGTTTTAACAGAGGCGGGATGGGGGGCGGGCAGCCAATCCGCTGCCAGGAGGCCGGTTGTCTATTCAAATATTATAATGAGGCTGGAAGCCTGTGCTTTAACCTCCATTTCAAATTCAACTTTAGCTGGTTGGGATTTGCATACCTACCACACTCCCCCCGCGATTGGAGACCTCCCCACGAGGTCTCCGATTCCCCCCCAGGCCTCCGATCCCCCCGCCCTCCCCGTACAGCTCCCGGCCCCTGATCCCTTCAGGCTCGCCCCCCCCACCACTCCTCTGGCCAGCCCATGATCTTGCATCGACCCCCGCCCCCCAACCTTGCTCACCCGGCTGCTCCCGGCCCCCATGTGATCCCTCCCTCCCTCCTCTCTGTGGCCCAATGCTGTAGGCCTACCCGCCTGGAGCCAGCCAGCCTCTCAATCTGGTTGGCTGCGGGTGGGAAAACAAAGGCTTATCATGCAAATCAGGCCCTGCTGTTAAAATCGGCAGGGCCTGTGGGAAACCCATTCTACCGGGTTTTCCGGCCGCCTCGGAGCCCCCCCGCCCCCAACCCGCCTTCCCAATTAAAATTCAGCCCACAGTTCAAATAGAACATGGAAAAAGGGAGTGTTTTACTCAACAAACGTTGCATCTAACTCTCTGATGAAAGTAAAAGTCAGCTTAATGCTGCATTGGTTTTACTGTAAAGGAACCAGAAGACTCTTCGAGCTATTTAACACAATCATTATTGTGAAGTGCAATACATTAAAATAATATCATCAAGGCATCTTGGGCTTGCCAAGTTTTCACTCTTAATGCCCTGATGAATGTCTTTTGACATGAAATTAAACTTGAAAGCAAGCACTTTCTTTACAGAAATGGTTCGGAATCCACTTTCCTGAAGTAACTTGGCATTGTTGCCACCAGGCTCTTAAAACTGTAGTAAATATTATAGTTAAGAAAATTATGATGTTCTTAGGAAGGTTTTACATCACTGGTTCAGTTCAGCTTGAAAGTGGGATCTAGAAGCCAGGACAGAATTGACAACATGCACAGCACACGGGAGCAATGCAGTTGGCCTAGTTTTTACATAAAGGTGCAAGGGCCAACAGGAGCAGCCTGGTTCTCCATGCTTGGTCCTCCAGCAAGAGATCCAAATAGAGGCCTGGGGCTCTCACAGAACTAATTGGTAACAGCAAGGTAACTAGTGCTGGAATGCAGTGTGCCACTGAGTATTAGAATACAGGTTTGCGTTCCAGAGCTCCATGCAATGAATTCTCAATCTTGCCTGAGCTATTAGAAACAGAGAATAAAAAAAGTGAAGAACAAGCCATACATGGGTGATTCTGCATACCTCCTAGATCTGCATTAGCAGGAGCCAATATAAAATCATGACTTTACACCTTACATCAAGGTGTTTTTGAGGGGTTATGCTAGGGTCAAATTAGATGGGAAGTACTGTACTGTACTAAACAATTCACAGCCTGAAAAGCATTTAAATTGCTCGTCAGCGGTCACTTACGTAATCAACATCAATAAAAAAAGATTATCTGGTTATTATCACATTGCTGTTTGTGGGAGCTTGCTGTGCACAAATTGGCTGCCGCGTTTCCTACATTACAACAGTGACTACACTTTAAAAAGTACTTCATTGGCTGTAAAGCGCTTTGGGACATCTGGTGGTCACGAAAGGCACTATATAAATGTAAGTCTTTCTTTCCTTACTGTTAAACGGTGCCTTTATCACAAGTAATTTTCATGCTCTTTATTTTCTGCTACTATTTCCATTTGTACCTTTGTAATATTTTATTGTAACGGCTATAATTTGTTTCCACTATTATTAATCATATCCATGGGGGACTAGACCTCATTGTAAACTTTGAGCTAAATTTAGCCAATCTTTAAAAATGTAAATAAATAACCATGTCAATCATCTCTACGTCTCTCTCATTTGTAGCAGCCTGGTTTAGAATATACATACAGAACCATGTTAAATGTTCAAACAGACTCTTTACTCATGGAGAGGAGAAATAAATAACTACTTACATTTCAGGGTGTTCCCTGTTCTCAGTACTCAATGACAGAATAACAAACATGACAAATTAAGGCACTTGTCTTGTTTTTAGTGGTGCATGCCTCTCTAAATATTATTTGCACCTGGCCACGATGATGGAAAAAAGTCAGGTACCAATTTACCCACAGCTGGCAACTTTGTATTTGCCTTAGAAAAAGAAAATAGATATCCGATTCCTTTTTGGAATCTAATTTTCGTAAATGAAATTATTAAACCAATATATTATATAAAATAAGGATAGAATGTATGACTTTAAAATGGGGACTGAATTATTGCTACGTGACCTAGTTTAATTCTCCCTCGCCCTCTAGCCCCACATCACCTGAAGTAATGTCATGGAAGGTCAACTAGTAAGTTATAGAAAGTAAAGGACCATTCTTCCTTAGTGTTCTGTTAATTGCAATTTCAATTCATTTATCATAATTAAATACTAAGATAAAAATGAATCTAGTTGCACTGAATGTTCAAAGCCACTGATTGATATGATCAGTACTTCCTCATAATCTTTTAAAGGAATATAAGTCATAGTCTGTTCATGTCAGATAATCAGGATGGCAGCTGATGAAATGAAACTGGAACAGGCTTCCTGAGAGGAATATACACTCAGAGATATATTAAAAATACTAAATATAAATAGCTTACCGACCCATACCACTTTAATTGAAAATATACCAAAATTGTCTTCCTATGAGCTTTCTTGAACTCAGAAAAGAATGGAACTTTATCTTACTCAACAAAAGATCTAGGGACCCTCCCAAGTTTTATATTTCGCACGTTGTATTCACTAAAGTTCTTGAAAAGGTCATACTCTCAGGTTCCTTTGTATCCTTGTGTTAAGAGGAGGTCTTTTTTACACCACAATAATCCAATAATCTTAGTTACAGAAAACAAGCAGAGAAGGATTGAGTTGCAAAAGGCAAAACAATGTTTAGTAGCAATTCAGGGTGATAAAGTTTTCAGCGGTCTTTCGAACAATTAACATGTGCAGTAATTGTACACCAATCTCTCCAGTCTACACATTCACCATTCTATTTTGCTCAACTCTCATGTCCTGTCATCAATGCTCTTTCTAATAAGCTCAATGACATCCAGGCAATTCTTCCTGCTACTTCACTTTCTAAGCTTTCTGACATAATTCTGTTAACCTCTTTTCCTCAGACTCTCCTGGATTCCCCTTACAGAGTCCCCCTCAGGTCAGACCAGCTTAATTAGCTCTGAGAAACACAATAGCTGGGGCAGCTGCAGTACTTTCTCATTCCCCAAATGCTTGGTTTCTCCATTCCTGCTCACGGTTAGGTTACTGCTCAAATGGTTGACGTTGCTCAGAGCGGCCTCTGTCCTGCCTGCGCTGACATTCCCAGCACTGCTTTTTCAGCCCAGATCCTTTTCCAGATGCCTCTAATACATTTTATGGACAAAAAAGGCTTGCTTACATGCAAGGACCTTTAAGATCGCACATTTGTGACTCCACATTGTTTCCAGATATTTCCGCCATTCTCAAAAAGCCTGGCCGCTGCCTTGTCATGCTCTTACTTTGACTGGCTGCAGGCTCAGAAGTCTTGCTTACTGCTTTATACTCTGCCCTATCCACTGCGCAAGAGTGGGACTGGCTGAATCCTGGAGGTCCCACTCGATGCCTTCCAAAGTCACAGTCCTGATTCATGGTTGCATGGCACAATCCAAGCTGTGGTCTCCTGAGCTATTTGCATGTCAGCCCATGATCTGCCCTGCCCAAGGCCTTCATGTGCCGGTATTCCATTGGGTGGCTGCAGAATCCTCGTGGCTGTCAGCAGAGCCCGGGGACCCGAGTATCACAGGCAAGTCCCCAGTTACACTTTGAAAATGTTTTGTAAGAAACTGGAGCAAAGTCCATACATTCTTTTACAATAGCTGTTTCTGAAAAAGGAATATTAAGTGATATGCTGAGCAAGAGAGTGAGATTGCTCATTTGGGGAAAAACACTGGTGTAGTCTTGATGGACTGAATGGCCTGTTTCTGTGCTATACGATTCTATGGCGCATTAAATATATATATAAGGACCAACATTTTTTTTAACCTTTATATAGCAATAGTGCCGAGTGGATGATCCATATCGGCCTCCTCCTGAGGTCCCCACCAGCGCAGGCGCCAGTCTCCAGCCAATTCGATTCACTCCACGTGATATCAAGAAATGGCTGAGCGCACTGGATACGGCAAAGGCTGTGGGCCCCGACAACATCCCGACTGTCGTGCTGAAGACTTGTGCTCCAGAACTAGCCGTGCCTCTAGCCAAGCTGTTGCAGTACAGCTAGAACACTGTCATCTATCCGACAATGTGGAAAACTGCCCGGGTATGTCCTGTCCACAAAAAGCAGGACAAATCCAATCCGGCCCATTACCGCCCCATCAGTCTACTCTAAATCATCAGCAAAGTGATGAAAGGTGTCATCGAGAGTGCTATCAAGCAGCACTTACTCACCAATAACCTGCTCACTGGTGCCCACTTTGGGTTCCACCAAGACCACTCGGCTCCCGACCTCATTACAGCCTTGGTCCAAACATGGACAAAAGAGTTGAATTCCAGAGGTGAGGTGAGAGTGACTGCCCTTGACATCAAGGCAGCATTTGACTGAGTGTGGCATCAAGGAGCCCTAGTAAAACTGAAGTCATTGGGAATCGGGGGGAAAACTCTCCACTGGCTGGAGTCATACCTAGCACAAAGGAAGATGGTTGTGGTGGTTGGAGGTCAATCATCACAGCCCCAAGACATCGCTGCAGGAGTTCCTCAGGGCAGTGTCCTAGGCCCAACCATCTTCAGCTGCTTCATCAATGGCCTTCCCTCCAACGTAAGTTCAGAAATGGGGATGTTCGCTGCTGACTGCAGTGTTCAGTGCCATTCACAACTCCTCAGATAATGAAGCAGTCCATGCCCGCATGCAACAAGACCTGGATGACATTCAGGCTTGGGCTGATAAGTGGCAGGTAACATTCGCGCCATACAAGTGCTAGGCAATGACTATCTCCAACAAGCGAGAGTCTAACCACTGCCCCTTGACATTCAACGGCATTACCATCGCCGAATCCCCCACCATCAACATCCTGGGGGTCACCATTGACCAGAAACTTAACTGGACCTGCCACATAAATACTGTGGCAACAAGAGCAGGTCAGAGGCTAGATATTTTGTGGTGAGTGTCTCACCTCCTAATTCCCCAAAGCCTTTCCACCATCTACAAGGCACAAGTCAGGAGTGTGATGGAATGCTCTCCACTTGCCTGGATGAGTGCAGCTCCAACAACACTCAAGAAGCTCAACACCATCCAGGACAAAGCAGCCTGCTTGATTGGCACCCCATCCACCACCTTAAACATTCACTCCCTCCACCACTGGCATGCTGTGGTTGCAGTGTGTACCATCTACAAGATGCATTGCAGCAACTTGCCAAGGCTTCTTTGGCAGCACCTCCCAAACCCGTGACCTCTTCCACCTAGAAGGACAAGGGCAGCAGACGCATGGGAACACCACCACCTCCAAGTTTCCCTCCAAGTCACACACCATCCTGACTTGGAAGTATATCGCCGTTCCTTCATCGTCACTGGGTCAAAATCCTGGCACTCCCTACCTAACAGCACTGTGGGAGTACCTTCATCACACGGACTGCAGCGGTTCAAGAAGGTGGCTCACCACCACCTTCTCAAGGGCAATTAGGGATGGGCAATAAATGCTGGCCTTGCCAGCGACGCCCACATCCCACGAATGAATTTAAAAAAAAATAGTTCCCATAAAGCCAAGACTCTGCTGAAAAAGATGTAATAGTGATTTTTCTTTAACAAGATATTTTGTAGCTGTGATTGCCGATCTTTTTATTTACATTCAGGTCATCACTGTCATCTGCTTTTAGCCAGTAGTTCTTGTAGGCAGCAAATTGAGAAGAAAATAGGGAAAACTCCATAAATTTATAGTGTACAAAAAGTAATAATCTCTTGTTGTGGAAGGAAGTTTCATCTTCAAAATGTGGTGAGTTTGGAAAATGAGATTGTTTGTCATTGAATAGTTTGGGGATTTCTTTTCTGCATGGTTCATTGAGGTCATTGTGGAGAATATGAACATAGAAGAACAGCTGGTAAGACAGTCACAGCCTTAACTCAGAAAAAACTGTGAACACACAGCAGGCCAGTCACCATCTGTGGAGAGAACAGATTAGTTAATGTTTTGGATTACTTGTAGTGCTCCATTCTTTTAGGTCTAATCCTGACATCGTCATCACCAAATCCGCTGACAAAGGGGCTGCTGTTGTATGGTGGAGAAAACTCCACCTGGCTAAGGCCAAGCTCTCTGCCAACTTCATCTCCCGCTGGCACACTATCCCACTACTGAACACTGCTACTGACCTTATTTCCTCTTTAAAATCCCACTGACTCCCACAGCTCCCTGAATAAGGACTTTATTCCTTTCTCTCAGTTGCTCTGTCTCCATCACATCTGCTCTGATGACTCCATCTACCACACCACACCTTCTGAAATGTCCTCCATTTTCATTCAGCCGAGATTTCCCCTCCACTGTGGTAGACAGGATCTTCAACTGTGTCCATTCAATTTTCCCTGCTTCTGCTCTTACTTCCCTCCTCCACTTCACACATTGTGGTAGGGTCTCTCTTGTCCTAACTTTCCATTCCAGTAGCCTCTGCATTCGCCAATCATCTTCTGCTATATACATTGCCTACAACTTGATCCCACCACCAATCACGTCTTCCCCTCCCCTCTCCTCACTGCTTTTCAAAGGGACTGTTCCTTCCATGACACCCTGGTTCACTCCTCCAACTCCCCCACCTCCAACTGCCCTTCCCCTGTTACCGTCCTGTGCAAGCACAGGAGAGACAGCACTGTCCATTCACTTCCTCCCACCCCACTATCCAGGCCGCCAACCATTCCTTCTATGTGAGACACCATTTTACATTTACTTCCTCTATTCCAGTGTACTGTATTTGCTGCTCACTGTGCAGTCTCTTCCATATTGGGGAGACCAAATGCAGATTAGGTGACTGCTTTGTCAAACTGCTCTATTCTGTCTGTTAATGTGAGAAAAGAACAATAGTCATTTCAACCTCAGCTATAGCAATCAGAAACAAATGGCTTGTGCCAGCTCAATAAAATTAAACACAGAGTACGAGACTTTTAAAAACAAAATAGCTACAAGCGCATGATTGCTTAGCTGCTTTTACATGCTAGAATGAGAACGTAGCATTTTATAAATTCTCGGATTACACTGTAGAGATGGCAATTGATTTAAGATACAGAAGCAGGATGTTTAATCATAAATTGCTTGTCCTGAAAGGAAGGAAGGAAGGAACAAATAAACACACACATTTTTTTCTTCCTACTGGTTCTAAAAAACACTTCTAGCAAAATGAGAAACAGACGTTGTGAGGAGTTCCAGATGGAGAATTATGAAATTTTCCAATTCCCTGATTGACTCTTTTTTTCTCCAATTTCTTCCCTTTTCTCATCTCTCCTGATGGTGGGCTACAGTTTCACACATCCCAGCAGTGCTTTGGTATCTCAGTCAAATGATCAGTCTTCTTGTGTGAGTCTAGAAAATGAGCATCATTGGTAATGAACATAAGATGGAATCATGGTTGACCTTTCTCCAACCTTGCCCAGAGACACTGAGATTAATTGTAGTGTCACCTCTCACCATAGTTTCCTCAGATATATATGTGTGTGTATATAATTAAAATTAAATGGAGTTTTGAATTTTTGAGTGTGGCTATAATATTCTATAAATTCTATTCTATTAACTTGTGTTCTGCTATTTCTTTGTTTAAAGTACTGTAATGTCCATAGAAAATTGTAAAGAAAGAACTTTCATTTATATAGCGCCTTTCACAACATCAGCATATCCCAAAGCACTTTACAGCCAATTAAGTACTTTTGAAGTGTAGTCGCTGTTGTAATGTCAGAAATGCAGTAGTCAATTTGTGCACAGCAAGCTCCCACAAACAGCAATGAGATAATGACCAGATAATCTGTTTTGGTGCTGTTGGTTGAGGGACAAATTGAGGTGGGGAAGACCATCTGATTCGCAGTTGCAATATTTTATTGTTCGGATGGACCCGGGATAATACTTCTAGACCTGTCAGCTAGATTTGAAAAATGAATTGACAATCGATGGCCTGGAAGGAGGCGGGGGAAGGGACAAATTCCTACCACCTTGGTGTAAATAGGGCTCCTAATAATTTATTTTACTTTGTGCAGGAGAAATATTTTGGATCCTAAGTGAGATTTTATCTAATTGAAGTTCATCTTGAAGGAGAATTGAACCTGGAACCTTCGTGTTGTGTAGGGCTCAGTATCAGTTACTCACTGTGTGATTGGCGAAACTTTAACATAGGTAAATGTGAGGTGATGCACTTTGGTAGGAAAAATAGAAACATCACCTACACATTAGAAAATAAGAAACTGAATGGGGTAGAAGAGCAAAGGGATCTTGGGATACAGGTAAACAAACGATTAAAAGCAGCATCACAGGTCAGCAAAGCAATTAAAAATGCTAACAGAGCACTGGGATTTATTTCTAGGGGTATAGAATTCAATATAGTAGTGAAGTTATGTTACACTTGTATGGGACCTTGGTCAGCCTGCACTTAGAGCACTGTGCACAGTACTGATCTCCATATTATAAAAAGGACATAGAAGCACTGGAGATAGCGCAAAAAAAGAATTACAAGGATGGTACCAGAACTGGGAGATTACAGCTATCGGGAAAGATTGAACAGGTTGGGGCTTTTTTTCTATAGAAAAGAGAAGACTTAGAGGTGACCTGATAGAGGTCTTTAAAATTATGAATGGGTTGGACTGGGTAGGTGTGGGAGAGACTGTTTCCACTTGTGGGAGAATCCATAACTAGGGGCCATAAATACAAGATAGTTACTAATAATTTAAATAGGGAAATAAGGAGAAATTTCTTTATTCAGAGAGTGGTTAGAATGTGGAACTCGCTACCACAGGAAGTGGTTGAGGCAAATAGCTTAGATGCTTTCAAAAGGAAACTAGAATAGTACGTGAGAGAAAAAGGAATAGAAAGATATGCTGAAAGGCTGAGATGAGGCAGATGGAATGGGAGGAGACATGTGTGGAGTATAAACACCAGCACAGACTAGTGGGGCTGAATGGCCTGTTTCTGTGCTGTATGTTCTATGTAATTCTTTGTAATTCCTGGAAACTAAGCTAAAATTTTCCATGAAAATCACAGTAATTTCAACAACAAAAATCAGAACCTGAAGATAATCATAATTTTAGTTTTAGCAACCAGGAGACCCTTTAAAAAATCAATCAATTAAGACAATTGAGATAGCCTTTGATATCTGTTTGAGTGTTTTCTGGCTTTTGCTTGAAGAGTGACAACATAATTGGAGGTGTAACTGAGCTCTGTGATATGACAGAACTGAAGTAACGTACACACACAGCTGTAGCTCAAGCATCCTGGGTTTGTGATAGTGTGATTTTGATGTTAACTGAGCTCCACTTACAGTGTTGGGATCCGTAAATCCTCCAAACTATTATGTGTAATGACACAATTTACACAACTGTAAAAAAAAAATGTGAAATAAAGTCTGAGTTAGTGAGAATCCTTTGTGACCATTTGATTGTTAAAAGGGAACCGTGAACGTCTCCATTGTATTGACATTTATTTCTTTATTGAGATCAGCAGGATTGCACTCTTGTGTATTTTCCTTCACACTACATGAATCGGTGGTTCCAGCAGTGATTTATGACTTGTACATGTCACAGCAGGAACCACTCTAGAGTGATCACATCACACGATGCCAGCTGCCAAGCACTGCATCTGACCACGTTATCTGGTCTAACACCCTGGAGCAGTCCGCCTCGCATCCAGGCTGAGGAGGCCAGGAATGAATAACGCTTTGTAATTTTACAAGGCGCTATCAAGCCGGCCACAAATACTGCAGGATGGGAAAATAGAAAAAAAAAACACAATCAGAAATCGATGTCTTACAAAAAAATAAACAATTACCACTCAGACCACTGGGCCACATAACTCATTCATGCCTGTGGTATCAGTGAGCTATGTGATCTGAGGTTCCTCGGGTTGCTGGATCCCTGCCATCCTCCATTTATGGTTTATGAAAGCCCTCTCTGTATATGAAACAGAAGATGAATGAAGAGCAATGGAATATTGAATTTAATCATCACTGGGGCATTGTAAAGATCGGCGACATGAATAAACTTGATATTGTATTGTCTAGCTTTATAATAATAATTTCTTATTTCTTTCATGACCAATAGTCTACGCCGTGGCCAACACTTACATTGTGACAGTCAAACTTGGCAAGCGGCCTGGACTGCTTATTTATTGATAAGCCCCTTATACAGTGGGGACTTGACTGTACACGGGTGATGGGGAGTGGGGTTGCCCAAGCTCCCCAACCCCCCGCCCCCACCACCTCCGCTCCCTCCCGCAGTGCCAGGCAGGTCCCAGATTTTCCAGCTGCATGGGGTAGGCGGGTGCCAGAGGTGTGGCAGTAACATAGAAACATAGAAAAATAGGAGCAGGAGTAGGCCATTCGACCCTTTGAGCCTGCTCCGCCATTCAATATGATCCTCTATCTCAATACCATATTCCTGCTCTCTCCCCATACCCTTTGATGCCTTTTATGTCTAGAAATCTATCTATCTCCTTCTTAAATATATTCAGTGACTTGGCCTCCACAGCCTTCTAAGGTAGAGAATTCCACAGGTTCACCACCCTCTGAGTGAAGAAATTTCTCCTCATCTCAGTCCTAAATGTCCTACCCCGTATCCTGAGACTGTGATCCCTTGTTCTAGACTCCCCAGCCAGGGGAAACATCTTCCCTGCATCCAATCTGTCTAGCCCTGTCAGAATTTTATACATTTCAATGAGATCCCCTCTCATTCTTCTAAACTCTAGTAAATACAGGCCTAGTCGACCCAATCTCTCCTCATATGACAGTCCTGCCATCCCAGGAATCAGTCTGGTGATCCTTCACTGCACTCCCTCTATGGCAAGTATATCCTTTCTTAGGTAAGGAGGCCAAAACTGCACACAGTAGTGGCTGCCTGCCCGATGTAAAAGATCTGCCCTCCTCACTGACCTCACAAACTCTGGCAGTGTCAGCACTGGACGTCACCGTCATGTGGAAACCCGGTGTAACCGCTGTGGTCGTGACCCATGGCTTTCTGAGGCCAGTTGGTATTGTTTTTGTCAAAAAAAAGTTATTTCAGAACAAATTATTGAGCTTATGCTTTGCATTGTTTTGATGTGCTTTACAAAACAAAAATGAATTCAGTTACTATCACTTCTTCTAAAAATGGTTTCACTGGGATTATTCACCCATTAATGGAGAAAAGGGGTGGGGCTTTTATGCCCGTCTATTGATCCCTGCTCCGGAAATCTTCGGTTCATTATTATGGGTCTACGCCCAGGATAAAGAGCCATGCGCGCAAATTTCCTGTAATTACGCTGGTTCAAAACAGGTGCAAAATTAAGCCCAGAATTTAAGGCACGGCAGGAAACAAAGTCATCTTCTGGTGTTTTATTGTTATTTTATGAGCTATACTTCTTTATTTATCCTCACTGAGACTTGCACTGTAGTTTCTGTTTCTTTGAATGCGTTGTTATAGCATAAGTCATGTTAAAAATTGAAAAGCTTCCACGATTGTTTTTAAACATGCTGGGCTAGATTTTGACTACATGTAAAACGGGTGATAGCGAATTGGCTGCCCATTTTACATCTCTCCTGATTGTTATTTCCATTGTCTTCAATGGCGAGGTCCGTTTAAGGACCGTTGGTTAGGCCAGATGTTGACCAGGTGAAATCAGAAAGCCCGTCACCTGCTGCGTTCAGGTAAACCAATTTCCAGTTTGGTTCCTAAAACACCCCTAAAAGGCCCCTTATTGGCATATTCAAGAGGCCAAACATGTGTTTCGGGCAGTCACCAGGGATGCCTCTAAAGTGCCCAAACTAATATAGCATGGGACATGTTTCCGATGCTCTTCTTGGGCGGAAGGTTGACCCCCTGGAATTAAACCTCTTTGAACTTGTTTTCCACCTGGAAAACGAGTGCAACAAGGTCGAATATCACTCCCACTATCTGCTCATTTATCTCATTACTGTTTGTGGGACCCTGCTGTGTGCAAATTGGCTACTACATTTCCCTATATTACAACAGTGACTACACTTCAAAAGTACTTCATTGACTGTGAAACAATTTGATGCATGCTGAAGTTGTGAAAGGCGATATACGAAAGCAAGTTCTTCCCTTCTTTATTCGCCGTTTTTTCTTGAAGACAGTCCTAGAAGTAACACCAACTGATGGGGCACTGGCAGAGTGGAAGCCTGGCTGATTTCCCTTCCTACTTGCCCCGGTAATGCCCAAGAATTGGCGGTAAAGAAAAAAAAATGAAGCCCGTTTTGTCTTCCTCACAGCCACATTTGATTTAGGTGTAAATTGGATTGTTCTTTCTAGGTTATTTTGAGGTGTATCTCAGCGGAAGTCACAATACTTTGACTGCAATCGCTTGTGTTAAAAATGCTAAGATTCTGGGTGATATGCGCCTGAAATTTCTACAGTCAGGGAGGGGGGAGTGGAGGAAGATCTCCCGTCAGAGTGTGTGGAACCCGGAGTGCAACCCAACCTGCCAGGTTTCCACTGCGTGCAAGAAGCATGCAAAGTCCCAGTTGTGGGAGGGTGGCGGTTAAGTGGGTGACTTTTTCACCAACCCCCTATGTCAAGGGGGCACTTTGGGAAAATTCCAGAACAAAGGTAATCAATCCTGGAAGGATTATCTTTATTAAAATACCTTTTGGCTCTCTTAGTACCTTTTGCCCCAGCCTGGGATGGGCTCTTGGGTTCATCACATGGCGAGGTTATGGGCCACTCTGACTTCCACTAGGCTATCAGGGCAGGAACCTCTGACGTCACCCAACAGGCGTGGGCTGCTCGCTCTGACCCCGATCTGCGGGATTTGGGACTGGGTTTACATTCTTGTCCAGGGGTGTATGGGAGTCCCGCTCCACCACACTTCTGCTGGTGGAGATGAGGCCCTGAAAGATCAGCTCCAATGTTTTTAACTTCTCATTTGAATTCCATGGGTTCTTCATCATAACACTGCAGTCTAATCTGAGGGAAATACTAAGATAATCTGCATTATTGTCACGTCAAAATAGTGTTGTTTCTTTGACCTTCAAAGAAATGAAGTGTGTATAAGATGTGTGGATTTTTCTGCATTCGTTGGTCCTTGCTTGCTTTCTGAAAGGCGTTCAAACTAAAGAATTCCGTGAGCATTTGGTTTACATATTTCATGAGAAAGTTCCTAGCAGAGGGATATGATGAGACATTACGTTATTGCAAGTGTCAATTCAATTAAAAAGAAAATCATTCTAATTGCTGGGCAGCGCTGTTGAGATCTCTGAAGAGATTGTCTGCATGTATGTTTATTTTAATATTGCTGCCTTTCTATTATACAGTTTATGCTTACTACATTGATATCTGTATATTATTTAAGTGTACGTGAGCCTGTTCATCTTGTGATATTTCCAATTGGCTGAAGATGTAGTCGAGATCCTATGAAGATTTCAGTATGTAAGTTGCCGCCATCGGGGTTAATTGTTTGACCTGGAAGCAGTTGTCAGGTCATTTGAACAAACAAAAGTGTTAGGAAGCCTGAACTGTAACCCAAATATAAAACCAATTGACTTGTGATCTATGCAACAATATGGGGAGTTAACCTGATGTAGTTGCATTGTCAAATCATCTAGGAATAGAAAATTCTCTGGAGCCCAGAATCATTACCAGGACATTTAAAAGTGTGTAGGGGTAATAAAGACCAGGGCCTTTCATTTAGATTCTTTTATTATTGCAGCCACAACAATCTGGACCTGCTGTTCACTCTTTATCACCAGCTGTGCCCTCCAACATGCCACATGTTTAATAATCACAGATACTGAATAGAACTTGTTTCAAGTGCAGTCATTGCTGATATGCAAGGTTGTGCGACTAATATCTAATTGTATGGAGATTCTGCTCTTAAAGGGGCTGAAACTCCGTGGGAGTTTCACCGGTTTTCCGCCGTAACTCCGGCAGGAGACCGGTGGAAAATGCAGGGAAATGTTGGAAACTGTGTTTCCTTGGGAGTGTTTTGCAAATTATGTTTAACTTAGAAAAGTGTAGTGTTATGCATGTGGGCAGGTCTAACGCATATACCCGACAGGGAACAGAATTGAAAAGAATGGTGAAAGAAAATGATCTGGCGTGTTATTGTGTATCACTCTCTAAAGGTTCATGACTAGGATAATAGGTGAGCATGATTTGGTATGTGATATGATATGGACAGTGACATTGTAGATGAGTTGAAATTTGTGTAGGGTTGAACCCGGGATGCCAGCTAGGAGGTAACAGGCAAGGTTTTCTTGGCTGGACAAGCAGTGAGAAGATTACTGGTGCTTGTGCCAGTCAGGTGCATGGTTTTATCCATCACACCACATTGTGGGAAGAAAGTTTGTTTCCTTTTGTTTTCATCCCTGGACTCAGTTGGGTCTTATTAGCATTGTACTCATGTTATCTAGTTCTATGCTCATAGTCTGAGTTAAATAGACTATTTACATTCACGCTCTTCATTCCCTTGAACATTTCAAAGGCCATGTCATGTCCTTTCTCAATCTTGTGTGTCTGTGCATCGCTGGCAAGGCCAGTATTTATTGCCCTTCTGTAGTTGCCCTGAGAAGGTGGTGGTGGGCCTTCTTCATTGTAGCGGTTTGTTACAACTGAGTAGCTTGCAGGACAGTTAAAGGTTAATCATGTTGATGTAGGACCGGAGTCACATATAGGGCAAACCGGGTAAGGATGGCAACTTACAAAAGCAAAATACTGCGGATGCTGGAAATCGGAAATAAAAACAGAAAATGCTGGAAATACTCAGCAGGTCAGGCAGCATCTGTGGAGAGAGAAACAGAGTTAACGTTTCAGGTGGATGACCTTTTGTCAGAACTGGAAAATGTTAGAGATGTAACAGATTTTAAGCAAGTACAGAGGCAGGGAAAGGGGGGAAGGGAGGAAAGAACAAAAGGGTAGGTCTGTGCTAGGGTGGAACACAGGAGAGATTAAATGACAAAAGGGATGATGGTGCAAGGTGAAAGGAGATGGTAATGGGACAAGTAAAGAAACAAAAGATAGGTTTGGAGGAGGTGTAAACGGGAATAGCAGAATCATCAGCAACAGCTGCTGTCCGAAAAAATGGAGGCAGAGGTTATGATCTGAAACTGTTGAACTCGATATTGAGTCCAGAAGGCTGTAAAGTGCCGAATAGAAAGATGAAATGTTGTTCATAAAGCTTATGCTGGGCTTCATTTGGAACAGTGTGGGAGGCCGAGGACGGAGAGGTCAGAGTGGGAGTGAAGCGGAGGATGGCAACTTTCCTTCCTTAAAGGACATTAGTGTACCAAAGCAAAATGCTGCGGATGCTGGAAATCCTAAATAAAATCAGAAAATGCTGCAAACACTCAGCAGGTCAGGCAGCATCTGTGGAGAGAGAAGCAGAGTTAACGTTTCAGGTCGATGACCTTTCGTCAGAACTGGAAAAAGTTAGACATGTAACAGATTTTAAGCAAGCGCAGCGGCAGGGAAAGGGGGGAGGGGCGGGCACACATGTACCAGCTAGTTTTTAATGACAACCCAGCAGCTTCATGGTCACGTTTACGGAGACCAGCTTTTCATTGCCAGGTTTTTGAAAAAAAACTGAACTCAAAATTCTCAAGCTGCCATGGCGGGATTTAAACTCACGCTCTCGGGATTATTCACCAAATAACATAACCACTGCGATGCCGCATGCGTGTGGTTTCATAAAGGAGCTCAAGAAAGAACTGGTAAAAGTCACCTTCATCGATGAGCTACTCGACAGTCGAAACTGAGGGGTTGATGGCTCCAGGCACTCTTCAGCCAGGGAGGTGAGAAATCCTGATTGAACTCAGCCCACACTGAAAAGGGGCTGTGAAAATAAGAACATACCAGCAAGTTATTATGCGTGCTGAGAAAAACAATCTAACTTTGTGCATCAGTGAGAAAACAATTACAACGATAATAAGATACTTAGGATTAGTAAGCGAAAATGATTTTTCATAATCACAGTTCTGCTGATAAAGTGCATTAAAATATACCCAAAAGCTTTCAGTTACTGGGGCGGGAGTACAGCAAAATAAATTTAAATATTGCAGAAAGAATGATATTCCAGCGGAGGTATGCTGTAGCTCATAACAAAAAATTAATAGGGAACATGTAATTTGTTGAATGGAAAAGTGTTCTAACAGCAGACTATCATTAGTCTGCACTTTACACCAATATTCCTAAGGGGGGAGGCGGAGACAAGGTTCAGCTTCTTGCATTCTGCCCCAATCTGTCACATGTCACTGATCAGGTTAATAGTCTGAAGAAAAAGCTATCTTGTCAGGGTAAACTAAACTTTCATCTTGACTAGATCCCATTCCGAAACTAGATGTCAAATAGGCAGATAGGAAAAAAACACTTTAATGATCCATTCAATTTATCTTACAGAGCAGCTGCTGCCAGTTACTGGTGCTGGGTTGACTGACAGCCAGTACTTTCTCGTTAAATACACATCAAATGCTGCCACTTTATTCAGGAGGCTGCCTGTGAGCTTAAAAGGGCAACGCTTGCCTTACCAGAGGGTTTGAACTTTATTTTGCATTGAGTTAACACCACAGTCAGACTGCCGAATAAAGGAGAAGGCCAACCTGTGTGCTAATCTTCATTGTGCAGTTATATAAAAGGAAGTGAATTAGAAAATGCACTGCCTGATCTGATGGGGATTATTAACATCATTTGTCTTTTCAATAGAGTTCACTTCAGTAGACCTTTAGAGGTTATATTTAACAAAGCAATGTCTGGTTTATAAGGCATTCCTAACACCATCTGATTTCCTGTTTAAGTTCTCAGGCATTATAAAATGTGAAGTGTACATAATAGATTTATGTAACTGTTGCAATTGCATGTTGTAATTTCTTATTTTTGTTTGTGATATAGAGAATGATAGATAGCTAAGGCATGAGATACAAGGCTGCAGTTCACGAAGGTCCTGAATGGCATCCGAATCCCATGTTTTAAATCACACATTTTAAAGGCACACTTTTAAAGATTATGACCTAGAAATTCGATAGCGCCTGAAAACGGGCGCAGAGGGGGCGGGCCACACAAGGGGCAGTGCGTGCAGGGGTGGGGAGCACAGGGGGCGGGACACACAGGAGGCGGGGCTTGCATGGGTGGGGGGCAGGGCACACAGGAGGCGGGGCTTGCAGGCGACGGGGCGTGTGCTGCTCGTCCCTGTTCATGTGGTCACAAGAGCAACAGGAAATTGGTGCTGGGACCGCATTATAATGAGACAGGCATGCAGCCAGCACTACCCTCACTGCTTATTGGCTGCTCGCCTGCTTGGGAAACCTGATGGCATTTAAAGGCAGCCAGCACCTTTTAAAGGGGAGGTGCATTGTGGCTGCCGACAGCAGGGAACATTCTGAAAGGTGTAACATGACTGCAAGAGGTCCACGGAGGGTGCCAAGGCTTTCTGATGCAGCGTTGGGGGCCCTGGTCCAGGCGATCCAGGCTGTCGGCTGAAGGAGGGAGATCCTGTTCCCCCAAGGAAGGTGGGTAGCAGAAAGCCCTTCTTGCAAGACCTCAGAAGACAGTGGGAAGAGGCATTTAACGAGGTAAATGCAAGGAACTGAGCTCCCAGGACATGGCTGCAATGATACAAAAAGTTCAATGATTTCACCAGAGTTGACAAGGTAAGAACCCTTCATCTCAGCTCAATTACTCTATCCTCAAACTTGCATCACCTGCAGCTCCACTACTGACAATGCCCTCTCCCCCACTTTCCTCACTCTCCTACAATCACTATGCACACTACACTCCATCTCCTTCTCCTCCTGCTCATGTACTCTGCACCTCCTATTCTCAGCACTATTGCAACCTTTACTTTCCCATACCTCGCATCTTGCACACAACATCTGCACTGTGAAATATATTTCAGGACCATTATGGGTAGGGCCTCCTGCGCGGTGCCCTCTTCTCCCAGCTGTTTCTGTTCACTGCTGTCTTCTTTGTTGCTCTCCCTCCCCGTCCAGCCCAAAGGCAGACCCACCAAACCACTCATGAGCGAAATAAAATATTTGCAAGCAGTTCAGCACCAGCACAAAGTTATTTCCAGAACTCTCAAGGTCAGTAGTGGAACACAGAAAATAGCAAAAAAAGGACCTAAAAAAGCCTCCTCCAGCCCTACAACCCTCTGAGATTTCTGCGCTCCTCCAATTCCGGCCACTTGTGCATCCCCGATTTCCTTTGCGCCATCATTGGCCTTCAGCTGCCTAGGCCCGAAGCTCAGGAATTCCCTTTCTGAATTTCTCTGCCTCTCTCCTCCTTTTAAGTTGCACCTTAAAACCTTCCTTTCAGTCCAAGCTCTTGATCGCCTGTCTTACTATCTCTTTATGTGGCTCAGGGTCAAATTGTGTCTGATGGCTCTTCTGTGAAGCACCTTGGGCCGTCTTACTACATTAAAGGCGATTTATAAATGCAAGTTGTTGTAGCAGACTAACAGGGCAAACTAGCAACCAACCTGTATGGAGGGGATGAGCCCTTCAAATAACAATCCTGCAGGTTCCTTGCTGACTGTTAGTACCATGAGTTGCTGGGTGAGGTTATCACGTAGCAAGTTAGGTGCTGGGGCAGACCAATTTCACAAATGGATCCAAAAACCAGCGTAAGACCCTTCTTTTTATATTATAATCACCTTCCTGAATTGTTCTGGCGTGCACCCTGGATGCCTAATGGAAGATTCGACCCATTATGGTGGATGGTCCACTTCTGCCACTGCCCGCCTTATTGGACCCTTAAGCACCTGTTTCATGCCTGCAAAACAGGTGCTGTACGATCCAATTTCTAGGTCCATGTCTCCTCTCAACCTTCTTTTCTGTGGTGAAAAGGTATCTACTTCTGAGCATCATTGCTTATAGCTTTCACATTTTAGGGGATATTTGGGGATGAACGCTTAATGCATTTAAATAACATTCTGTTGTCCACTTTTCTAGCAAAGGTATTAACCAATTTACCATTGCAATGTTTCAAGAAAGCTGCCTTCTATCACCTTCTCAGGGCCTTCAGGGATGGGCAATAAATGTGGCCTTACCAGCATCAGTCACTTCCTAGGAACAAGTTTAAGAAAAATAAATACAAGATGCATCTAAGGCATAGGCTTTCTAACTGGAGATCCCAGGAGGTTCCTGAGTTATCAGATTTCTGTCTGTCCATCATCAGATTCCTGTATTATTTTGCATTTGTTGACTTACTAACGCATTGGCTGCGATTTTGTTGGTGCTCAGAGAGGCGGGTCAGAGGTTAAAGTGCAATTGATTGACGGTGGGTCCCGAACCCGCCGTCAACCTGCCTTCAAACAGCTTTCCCAAGTGTTGGGTCCCCGATTTGCGAATGGACCCGACACCTAGCGGCGGGAAGCGGATTAAAGGCAATTACCTGCCTATTAACAGGTACTTGCCCATAGTTGTCAGCCTATTTTTGGATTTTGCCGCTTCTGGCTCAGGTTTCCCGACATCCGGACACCACGCCAGGTAAGTGTGGCATGTTGTGAGTCTGCTGTAATGTTTCTGGATTGATGACAGCTGCAGAAGTGGTGTGAAGGATCCAATGTTGCACATGGTGAGTCTCAGAGGAAAGAACATGTTGGGTACTGCATTTTTAATACATTTACACATTTCTTTAGCTTACAAGTTGTTAAATCCATGTCCAGTGCCACCTCATTGGGAGAACCTCTCTCACCAGTGACAGATTGCTTCTGTCACCTCACCTGCAGCTGCCATCTATTCCAGCCTATAGAGGGCGTCATTGGAGAGCCTGGGTACAAGAGGTCACCTTTGTGCAGTGATTGTCAGTGTTTTCAGCACCTCAATGCTGTCAAACACTGAGAAATCAACAGTCAAAATAAAATTGTGCGTGGTCCCTTTAAGGAAACCGGCAGATGACGCGCCATCAAATGACGTCATCAGACCCGCTTCCTGCTAATTGGCCGGCAAGCCCGCAGGGCAGGCTTAACAAGGTCAATCAAGGGAAAATCATGTCTGTGGAGCGGATGCAGCTGGGGGCGGGACTGGAAGCCGGAAACCAGCTGTCCCGCACTCAACCCGCTTCCATTAATAAAATCGCGGCCATTATTTCTGTAATGAAACTTTTTAGTGATGGCACTGTTTTTCCTTAGATGGCTGATACTGTATTTCACAAAATTAGGAGAGAGGTCCCAGGAGTGTCTCAAGATTTGCAAGGGATCCATTACGCAGACAAGTTTGAAAGCCCTTGGCCTAGCTCATTGCAGCTGAAAGGGACATAAGATCAGCTGTTAATTACTCAGGAACAACATCAACCTTGGCTCAGTGATAGCACTTGTGCCTCTGAGTCAAAAGATCATGGTTCAAACCCTACTTCAGGACTTGAGCATATAATCTAGGCTGACAGTGCATCATTGAGGGAGTACTGCTTTGTTGGAGGTGCTGTCTTTTAGATGAGATGTTAAACTTTTGTCTACCTGCTCAAGAGGAGATAAAAAAAGTTTCACGGCACTATTTGAAGAAAAGCAGGGGAGGGGTCTGGCCAACAGTTATCCTTTAATCAACTCCACCAAAAATAGATGAATTGGTCATTTATCTTGTTGCTGTTTGTGGACCTTGTGCACACATTGACTGCTATGCTTGCCTATGAAGCAACAGTGATCACACTTCAAAAGTAATTTATTGGCTGCAAAGCACTTTCGGACATCCTGTAAAAGGTATTACATAAATGCAGATTCTCTTTTCTTTCTATCATCTGACATAATCTCTATTTTTGTTCAGTAAAACCTTTTTATTTAGTAAAATGTTGTTGAAATTGACAAACTTCGAATCTGATTGTTGGCTGAATGACCAGATATTTATCTTGGTTTGGAGAGACTGCCCATCTTGTTCATCAATGATGCTGTCCTTTAAGGGGGGCTCTTGTAGATTTTCTAGTGGTACTCGGCCTCATCTGATGCCATCAATTATCAGGCTGTACAAAGCAGGTCAAAAGCGGAAAAGGGAAATAGTTATTGATCATTTATCTAGTCAATGTGAAACTTTTATTGACCGGGCTAATCAAGTATCTCAGTGATCTTTAATGAGAATTTGAAACTGGTTGTTTTGACCTGTTTAGCGTACTAGAAAAGCCACAGTTGAAACACAGTGTGCTTCAAAGGGACAATTATGGATTGGATAGAGTTTACAAAACAGTGAGAAGGATAGTTTAGGGATTCAGGGTGCTAAGTTACAAGGGTAGATTCACAGAAGTGAATGTTTTCATTAGAGAAAGGGAGATTGGGAAGAAACCGGTCATTAAATGATGACGGGCATTACTGCGGTGTATTGGACATGTGGAACACCCTTCCAAAAAAAGTAATGAACGTTCTTTTTAAAATAACTGCTGGATAAATATCTATTAGGCACTGGATTGAAGCCAATATGCATAGATATAGATAGTCAAACAATCTATAGAACATGATGGCTCATGTTCAGCCAAGACAATCGATAAGCCATCTGTGAAATACAACTAGTTGAATAGTGTGAGTTGAAAGGTTGGATTAATATCTTGGAAGTTCACTTTATTTTAATGCAAGGAGTCTTGCGAGTAAGGCAGATGAATTGAAGATGTTGATGAACACATGGGAGTATGATATTGTTGCTATCACAGAGACATGGTTGAGGGAGGGGCAGGACTGGCAGCTCAATATTCCAGGGTATAGAATCTTCAGGCGAGACAGAGGGGGGTGTAAAAGAGGAGGGGGTGTCGCAATATTAATCAAGGAGTCAATTAGTGCTGTAAGGAGGGATGATATCTTAGCAGGTTCCTCTAATGAGGCTATATGGGTAGAACTTAAAAACAAAAAGGGGGCAAGCACTTTGCTGGGAGTGTACTATAGGCCCCCAAACAGTCAGGGGGAGATAGAGGAACAGATATGTAGGCAAATCTCAGAGAAGCGTAGAAATAATAGGGTAATAATAGTAGGGGATTTCAACTTCCCCAATATTAACTGGGATAGTCAGAGTGTGAAAGGCTTAGAGGGTGCGGAATTCTTAAAGTGCATCCAGGAGAGCTTTTTGAGCCAGCATGTAGAAAGTCCTACAAGAGAGGGGGTGGTACTGGACCTAATTCTAGGGAATGTAGCCGGGCAAGTGGTAGAAGTGTCAGTAGGAGAGCATTTTGGTGACAGTGACCATAATTCGGTGAGATTTAAGGTCGTCATGGAAAAGGACAAAGATGGACTGGAAATAAAGGTTCTAAATTGGGGGAAGGCCGATTTTAATATGATAAGGCAGGATCTGGCCAAAGTGGACTGGGATCAGCTACTTGTAGGAAAATCCACATCAGAGCAGTGGGAGTCTTTCAGAAAGGAAATAGAGAGTACAACGCCAACATGTTCCCGTAAAGGTCAAGGGTGGGACCAACAAGCACAGGGAACCCTGGATGTCAAGGGATATACAAGAATGGATTAGGAAAAAAAGGGAGGCTTTTGGCAGATACAAAGGACTAAAAACAGTGGAAGCCCTAGAGGAGTATAGAAAGTGCAGGGGGGTACTTAAAAAAGAAATTAGGAGAGCGAAGAGGGGGCATGAAAAAACACTGGCAGGCAAAATAAAGGAAAATCCCAAGGTGTTTTATAAGTATATTAATGGCGAGAGGATAACCAGGGAAAGAGATGGGCCCATTAGGGACCAAAGTGGCAATCTGTGTGTAGAGCCGAAAGATGTAGGTGAGGTTTTAAATGAATATTTTGCATCTGTGTTCACTATGGAGAAGGACGATGTAGGCATAGAAATCAGGCAGGGGGATTGTGATATACTTGAACAAATTAGTATTGAGAGGGAGGAGGTACTAGCGGTTTTAGCGGGCTTAAAAGTGGATAAATCCCCAGGCCCAGACGAGATGTATCCCAGGCTGCTGTGTGAGGCAAGGGAGGGGATTGCAGGGGCTCTGACACAAATTTTCAGAACCTCTCTGGCCATAGGGGAGGTGCCAGAGGACTGGAGGACAGCTAATGTAGTACCATTATTCAAGAAGGGTAGTAGGGATAAACCAGGGAATTACAGGCCAGTGAGCCTAACATCAGTGGTAGGGAAATTATTGGAAAAAGTTCTGAGGGACAGAATTAGTCTCCACTTGGAGAGGCAAGGATTAATCAAGGATAGTCAGCATGGCTTTGTTAGGGGGAGATCATGTCTAACTAATTTGATTGAATTTTTTGAGGGGGTGACTAGGTGTGTGGATGAGGGTAGTGCAGTTGATGTAGTCTACATGGACTTCAGAAAGGCTTTTGACAGAGTCCCGCATGGGAGACTGGTCAAGAAGGTAAGAGCCCATGGGATCCAGGGCAACTTGGCACATTGGATCCAAAATTGGCTTAGTGGCAGGAGGCAGAGGATGATGGTCGAAGGTTGTTTTTGTGACTGGAAGCCTGTGTCCAGTGGTGTATCGCAGGGATTGGTGCTGGGTCCTTTGCTGTTTGTAGTGCACATTAATGATTTAGATATGAATGTAGGAGGTATGATCAGTAAGTTCATAGATGACACAAAAATTGGTGGAGTGGTAAATAGCGAGGAGGGAAGCCTCAGGCTACAGGACGATATAGACGGGTTGGTCAGATGGGCAGAACAGTGGCAAATGGAATTTAACCCTGAAAAGTGTAAGGTGATGCATTTTGGGAGGACTAACAAGGCAAGGGAATACACAATGAATGGTAGGACCCTAGGAAGGACAGAGGATCAGAGGGACCTTGGTGTGCATGTACATAGATCCCTGAAGACAGCAGGACAGGTAGATAAGGTGGTTAAAAAGGCATATGGGATACTTGCCTTCATTAGCCGAGGCATAGAATATAAGAGCAGGGAGGCTATGATGGAGCTGTACAAAACGCTAGTTAGGCCACAGCTGGAATACAGTGTGCAGTTCTGGTCGCCACACTATAGGAAGGATGTGATTGCATTGGAGAGGGTGCAGAGGAGATTCACCAGGATGTTACCTGGGCTGGAGCGCTTCAGCTATGAAGAGAGACTGGACAGGCTGGGGTTGTTTTCCTTAGAGCAGAGAAGGCTGAGGGGGGACCTGATTGAGGTGTACAAAATTATGAGGGGCATAGATAGGGTAGACAGAAATGAACTTTTCCCCTTAGTAGAGGGGTCAATAACCAGGGGGCATAGTTTCAAGGTAAGGGGCAGGAGGTTTAGAGGGGATTTGAGGAAATACTTTTTCACCCAGAGGGTGGTTGGAATCTGGAACTCACTGCCTGAAAGGGTGGTAGAGGCAGGAACCCTCAACATTCAAGAAGCATTTAGATGAGCACTTGAAACGTCATAGCATACAAGGCTACGGACCAAGTGCTGGAAAATGAGATTAGAATAGACAGGGCTTGATGGCCGGCACGGACACGATGGGCCGAAGGGCCTCTTTCTGTGCTGTATGACTCTATGGGCTGGATTTTGATTCAGGGGCGGGTTGGGGTCGTGTAATCCGCATTTCGTGTTAGCTACCCGAATCTAAATCGATGTGGGATATTGATGCGATTTTAACATAATTGGCCAATTGAGTTCCAACGTGTGGGAACCCATGGCCAGTGAGTTTTTCCAGTCTGAAAGTCGCTTCCGATGACGTCATCATTGCTGCAGCATTTAAGATCCGCAACAAGCCTTGCTTCCTCTGCAGACTGCCAAGCTTCTGCCTTTGCATGTTAGAATGAAGAATGGACAGCCAGAGACCTAGGTCTGCACCACGATTTGATGACGTCGCCCTGTAAGCTTTAATTGAGGGAGCCAGAGCTAATAAGGAGGTGCTCTTCCCTTCTTCAGGGAGGAAGAAGCCTTCCCATCAAACCAAGGCTGTGTGGATCCAGGTGGCAGAGGAGGTCAACTCGTTGTCCATAACCCGCAGAACCTGGCTTCAGTGCAGGAAGAGGTTTCATGACCTGCTGCGCACTGGAAAAGTGAGTATGAATTTCCCATCACCCTCATTCTGATCCCCATTGCCTCTCCTCACCAGCACTCAGCTTTGACAACCTCTTCCTCCACATCCTACTTGACACTGACATCCCTGCACCCTTACCCATTCCCTCTCTCTGTATGGTCACATTCACCTAACTATTCCACTATGCAGCCCTCACACTCCCTATCGCTGTGATGCTATGAAAACAACTTGCAACACACAGGGAGGGCCCATGGTCTTGCCACCTCACTCCGAATTTGTCTCCTTCTAACCATCAATGATATAGATTCTCTACACTCACTCCTTCATTCTCACTCAAACTCCACTTGTCTCCCTCATTGCAGGAAAAGAGAGCTCACAATAAGAGGGAAAGAGCGAGGACAGGAGGAGGGCCACCCTCAGTAGCCCAGCTCACCACCTGGGAGGAGGCGGTCCTGAGATCATGGGAGTGGAGGAGGATGCGCAAGTGGGGGACGGACAGGCGGGTGCATCAGAGCAAGCTGGTGACAGAATAGTTTATCATCTCTCTCACTGATGTTGCATGAGTCACTGATAATGATTCTGATGCTCCAGCAGACTGACTTATGATCATCTGCAATATGCAATGTGCATGTAACCTTGGACTCACATCTCTGACTTGTTCCTTTACTCCCCCCAGGACCATCGCGAGCAGCCGTCCCCACCGTCCAGGAGGAAGAGCATGAGCCTCACCACTCCTCAGAGGAAGCTGCAACCTCTGAGGGCGTCGTGTCAGCAGAATTCAGCGCACCCAGCACCAGCGCAGACACTCACACCTCGGAGGGAACATCGCGAGATAGAGTAGTGTTGTCACCTGGTGCATCACAGCTCACAAGTGAGCATCAGCAGATAGTGGAGACAGGGACAGCAGTGGAGAGTCCTAGTCGGAGGGTGCAGGACTCTCCTAGCTCGGCTCAGTTGCATGTCGACCCTCTGCCTCTGGGTCCATCCATAAGATCAGCGGTGCTGGAACTCCAGGAACAGATGCAGGAGTCTCTGGCAGGTTTTGTCTCCAGGGTCGCTGCGAGTGTGGAGCGAATGGAGGAGTCCATAGCGAACATGAGCAGAGCCTTTGTGGAGTCATTGGCGCATGAATGCATCACCACGGAAAGAATGGCAACCTCCGTGGAAAGGTTGGCTACAGTAGAGGAGAGGATGGCTATGGCTATGGAGGAGATAAGTCGCCAGAGTGTAGAAAACGTGGTCATTGTTCAGAATAGACTGGCATCTCTTGAGGAGCGATGGTCATCTATTGAACACAGAAACCAGACCTTCATGGAAGTCCTTCTGAGTAGGACTTCCAGTGCAGATACGGGTCCCCATGGCCCCCCTGATGTGCAGCAAGGTGCTCTCAATCCACTTGAAAGTGCTGAGGTGGAGCTGACCCATGAGAGGGATGTTGGTGGCAGACAACAAGGAAGTGGGGGCTCCTCTCCAAGCGCTCACACGACTAAGCCACTGCAGAGCCCTCAGTCAGAGCCCCACCAGAGTCCTCACCCAACTGAGATCGGCGTCTCAACCCCTGCACAGCCGCAGGAGCAGCAGACTGTTGCCGAGCCCTCACAGGCTCGCAACCTCAGAGGACGCCCGCCAAAGGTGTCGAGGCAGGAGCAGCAAGAAAGTGAGCAAGGGGCCTCCACATCTGCTGAAGCCACAGGGGAAGCACCACGTAGGAACACGCGTAAAAGAAAAATAATGCACAAGTAGTCACAAGGGTATTCACTTGGGTGTAATGTTGTGTTTAATCTTGAAATGCCAGCACTTGCTTGGTGTGATTAAAAATTCTGCTGGCAAACTGCTGAAGTTGTGGCATCTGTCATTTCGCAAATGAGACTTCCACATTGAGGGCTTAGGATGACTTGCAATTGTCAGTATGGTGGTCAGAGTGGTTGGTTGCGCCTCCCGTTAGCGCCTTAAGAGGGCGCTAATGGGGCGCAAAGCATCTAGCGCCCAGGCGCGGCGAAGTTTGCGCCGCTCGCGAAATTAACTAGACATTTTGCGGCGGCGCTAAACACTACCGCCACAATCTCCTGCGCCGGCAGATCATGACGTCACTCGAGTGCGCAACGCCCCGGTATCGCCCCGGAGCAGATATTGAGTGGCGCCCCCTGCCTTACCGCCTGACGCTAGCAACGACAGGTTGAGGGGAGCGTTCTGCAGTCATGAAGGGAAAGGGGGAGCGCTATTTAAAGGTGTCCGCTTCCTGCCTTTTATTGTTGGTGCCATTTTTGAACTACGCATTCTGAGAGAGAGAGGGAGAGACTTCTGGAGAGATTCAACGTTGTGTGAAGGAGTTTTGGGTACTGAGCAGCACTTTGCAGGTTCATTTTGATTTGCCATTCCTTGTATCGATTTAGCAAAGACTGTGGGGGCTGCACTCTGAGCTCTTTGCCTGGTACTCTCCATTGCTCTTTCCAGCACATTTGATGTGCAGGTCTCTCCAGGCCGAGATTCAAGGCTGCAATGAGCAGGATGTGGATGGAAAGCAAGATTAACCATCCCCTTTAAGAACTGGCCCGTGCCATTGTGTGTGTGTTCCATTGCTGACTGACATCACATGAGCTTCGCCAGCGCTCTGAGGTAGCGCCTCGCTCCTCGGCATTTGTGCCTTAAGACAGGTGTGAAGCGCCCGATTTAGCGCTCCAATCACCTCCAGGGGCGATAAGTCAAGTTTGCAGTCGGTGGTGATAATTAGCGCCAGGCGCTAATCTTTGCGCCCGGCCGATAATTGCGCCCCAAATGGGGCGATACTGAATTTCTCCCCCAAAGTATTTGATTGTGAAAAGTGCAGACATTCTTAAACTTCTGTGCAATATGCCTCTTTTACTTAGACTGCCAATTAATGTCTAGTTATAGTTTGTTTTGTACTGTGGACTTCCACCCACTCTGATTGATTAGGAATTTTAAAGCCATTAAAAGAAGTCTGATGCAAAATACTGCAGATGCTGGAAATCTGAAATAGAAATAGAAAATGCTGAAAATACTCAGTAGGTCAGACAGCATCTGTGGAGAGAGAACCAGAGTTAACATTTCAGGTCAATGACCTTTCGTCAGAACTGGAAAAAGTTAGAGATGTAACAGATTTTAAGCAGGAGGAGGGAGGGGAAGAAAGAACAAAAGGGAAGGTCTGTGATGGGGTGGAAGGCAGGAGAGATTAAATAACAAAAGGGATGATAGTGCAA
The DNA here is from genome assembly GCA_030390025.1 of Squalus acanthias. NCBI lineage: Eukaryota > Metazoa > Chordata > Chondrichthyes > Squaliformes > Squalidae > Squalus > Squalus acanthias. Next base: position 151,153,975 of record CM059429.1, read on the forward strand.
AGCAAAAGGAGCTGGTAATGGGACAAGTGAAGAAACAAAAGATGAGTCTAGAAGAGGTGTAAATGGAAATGGCAGAATCATCAGCAGCTGCCATGTGAAAACATGGGGGCAGAGGTCATGGTCTGAAATTGTTGAACTCGATGTTGAGTCCAGAAGGCTGTAAAGTGCCTAATCGAAAAATGAGGTGCAGTTCCTTGAGCTTACGTTGGAACAGTGGAAGAGGCCGAGGACGGAGAGATCAGTTAAAGTGACAGATGACTGGAAGCTTGGGGTCACGCTTATGGACTGAACGGAAGTGTTTTGCAAAGTGGCCACCCAATCTGCGTTTAGTCTCCCAATGTAGTGGAGACCGCATCGTGAGCAGCGAATACAGTATACTAAATTACAAGAAGTACAAGTAAATCGCTGTTTCACCTGGAAAGTCTGATTATGGCTTGAACTGAGGTGATTGAAGATGAAAGGTCAATGCTCTAGCCAAGGAAGGGTGTCATCCAGTTCCCCCATTTATTCTACTTGTTCCCTTTTTAATTCTTTTATGAGAAGATCAAAAAGCTTTTAGCCGATGGAGGTTTGTGACAATGCCATTAATGATCATGTTCCTCAGCTGCTCTAATGCGAATAGAATAAAATCTATTCTATAGCATTAAACAAAGTGGTGTTATGATTTGAAAAAACCTAAGGGAATCTGGACTAAATTAGTATGCTATTGGTGTACTTCCTGTTCCAAAATGATACCAGTATATCATTTTGCTACCTTGGCTCGTTTAGCCAAGAGTTTGGGCTAATGGCAGATACAGAAAGGCCAGACATCCATCATTCTTTCTCTAGGAAGCTCCAAGCAATAAGTTGCCAACTGATAAAACTCTTCCCGTTTATTGCAGTCAGACCAGATTGTCAGCTTCAGCCCAAGTCCAAATCTGTCATCGTGTACAGTAGGTGTTGGGGAAGTTGGGCAATTTTGTTGCTGATGCTTATCATTTGTCTTTAAGATACGCTGTTCAGCATTTTGTGCTATCAACTGTAAACACAATTACTGAGGGAGCCCAGTGCCTCTTGCAGTGGAATGTTCAAATCTCCCTACTCCACAGGGTTGACGATTCGTCGCTGATCCACCTGTTCTTGGATTGATGGTAGGAAGGCACTACTTTTCCAATCTGATTACAACATTTTAAATAAGAAGTATTTATTTTCTGTTGCTGGGTCTGATCATGTTGAAGAGTAAAGCGAACTATTACGGATGAGTAAGAGGATTTCTGTTGTGGTGGTTCAGTCACATAGGCTGCATCCTTCTTCCAATACTTGGATGCTAAAAATTTCAGTATCGAGCACAATAAGCTAAGCAGTGCACTGAACTTGACCTATATGATTGTCTCTGATTTTGGCAGGACAATTTATTAGAAGGTGTGCTATCTACGAGCATTTTGATTTCTTTGAAGATGGCAGGACAAGTTAATAAGGCTGTTTTAAAAAAAACCATATGGGATCCTTGGCATTATGTATCAAGTACAAAAGCAAGGAAGTTATGCTAAAGCTTTATAAATCACTGGTTAGGCCAGAGCTGGAGTATTGTATCCAATTCTGGGCACCACACTTTAGGAGGGATGTCAAGGCCTTGGAGAGGGTGCAGAGAGGATTTACCAGAATGATACCAGGGATGAGGGACTTCAGTTATGTGGAGAGACTGGAGAAGTTGGGATTGTTCTCTGGGAGATTTAATAGGGATCATAGAATCATACAGCACAGAAGTAGGCCATTTGGTAGAGCTATCCAATTAACTGCTCTTACCGCAGAGCCCTGCAAATTTGTTTCCCTTCATGTATTTATCCAATTCTCTTTTGAATGTTACTATTGAATCTGCTTCCACCACCGACAGTTTGTTCCAGATCACAAAAGCTCGCTGTGTAAAAACATGTTGCCTCATGTTGCCTCTGGTTCTTTTGCCAATCACCTTAAATCTGTGTACTTTGGTTACCGACCCTTCTGCCACTGGAAACAGTTTCTCCTTATTTACTCTATCAAAACCATACATGAACACCTTTATCAAATCTTCTCTTAACCTTATCTGCTCTAAGGAGAACAACCCCAGCTTCTCCAGTCTCTCCACGTAACTGAAGTCCCTTATCCCTGGTATTATTCCAGTAACATGCTCAAAGTTATGAAGGGTTTTGATAGAGGAGAAATAAGGAGAAACTGTTTCCACTGGCAGGAGGGTCGGTAATGAGAGGACACTGATTTAAGATAATTTGCAAAAGAACCAGAGGGGAGATGAAGAGAATTTTTTTTACGCAGCGAGTTGTTATGATCTGGAATGCACCGCCTGAAAGGGTGGTAGAAGCAGGTTCAATAGTAACTTTCAAAAGGGAATTGGATATACTGTATACTTGAAAAGGAAAAATTTGCAGGGCTATGGGGAAAGAGCAGGGGAGTGGGACTAATTGGATAGGTCTTTCAAGGAGTCGGCACAGGCACGATGGGCCGAATGGCCTCCTTCTGTGCTATAAGATTCTCACTGCTGCTCCCAGGTAGGCCAGTGACTCACTAGGCTGTTTTCCTGCCTGAGAGTTGCAATTCTCACTGCAGTTTTGTACATTTTGTGAAGTTCTCTGATTTCACTTTCATTATAACATGAAGGTCCTTTTTATGTAAAGTTACGAAGGCAATAGTGACTTGGGGCATTGATATTTTTACTTAACAATGGTTGTAAATATTTTTATTAATTTATTAAACAATGGGGCCATTTGATATTCAGATCATTTATCCTGAATTCAGTGTTAAATACTGAAGATTGTACCTTCCGTAACAGACAGGGAAAAGAAGACATTTTTGCCCATACCCGTCAATGATGGACCTATTTATTTGTGCCTCTGAATCACCTTCTAACAGTGGGGTATTTTTTCCAAAAAGTATTGAAAAGGCCTTGGGCCATTTTAAATATTATACTTCATTAGAAGTGTAGCTATCTGATCTTTCCTAAAATTGCCAAAACTGACATCTTGAAACTGGGTCTCCAGACAGTTATACTGTTAATGCAGTTCGCACTGCACTGCAGTAATCTATTTTTTAATTTATAAACCATGATCTGTAATTGCTGAAACACTGGAGCTTTTTTCTGTAAAATGTTACGAGTGAGCATTCCAGTGATTCTTTTCAGTTCCAAAGAAATATCTAAAGTTGGCATGAACAGCGTGCCTTTTGTCTGTCCCACTGTATATCTGAATTTCTGTGCCACATTTTTAGAAGAAGTTTTAAAACGAGGGATCGAAAGGCAATTGTTTGCAATGTACAGACAAACATCCACTGCCTCATAACATTAAAGATGGGAGTTGGAATATCTGTAGCCTTTGAGTGTGTAAGGGGGGGCCGGCGAGGTGAGGCTTTTGTTGCTTGTGCTATTGCTTGCTCTGGTCTCCGGCCAGACTTTTGCAATAATCACCTGTGAGTGGTTCGACCCACTCGCCCTTACGGTTCTGACACCTGGACTTAGATGCAAAGGAGCAGTAATGCAGAGAAAGACTCAAATAGACCTGGTTGAATAGCACGAAATGAATGCCTTTATTGTACGGTGTCCAAAATAATGAAATACATGTCATATGCGCAGATCAAAGAAATTACAAGTATACACACGTCTATAAAACTTGGTCTATACAAATGGGGAACACACGACACATCGTAAAAGGGGGAACACATTACACATTAACCTTAGGAACCACCCTCCCTTACAATACCTGAACTACGTCTGGATTTGTAGGGTCGGGAAACATGCTCACCACTCGGGTTACTCCGGAATTTAAAATGAGGCTCGCAGCTTTTCGCTGCAGCGCCTGGCTGCCACGTGGCTGTAAAGGCTTCTGAGCTCGACTTGTTTACACTCGCTGCCCCGATGGACCCACTTGAGACAGCCCCGATGGACGTTCGTCGCGGATGGCCCAGGCTACCCGCTCAAATAACCAGAAGATAAGCCTGTCTTCCTGGTGTCATGAAATCTTCGGTAGGATTCAAAAGGTGGATTTGAACCTACTTCGTCGTTTATCTTCGGGCGCGGTCGAGGTTTTACTGACCGTGGCGTCTCCCACGTGGAATTTCTTCTCGTCTTTCTTCTCGTCACTCGGGCCTCGCTCGGCCGAGATTCTTGTCGTCTTCGCAACCGGCGGCTGATCGGTCCGGACACCGTTTACCGACGATCGGGATGGTGTACCCTACTGCCTGCCATGTCGAGGTGGCTCGTTCTGAGGTTCCGTTTCTGGCCGACACGGACCACGAACAACGAACTCGAACCCGAACTCCACCCAACACTCGAACACCGGACCAACACAGCACCGCGGAAGGAACAAGAGTCTAATCTCCGCAACTCTTCCAATCTAACTCATCTGTACCTGACTGTAACTGTAACTCGTAACTGTAACTGTAACTCCAACTCCTGAGGAACATTTGTCCTCTATAGTTATGTTTGGCCGGGCCTTATCTCCCGCTCAAATCAAGATGCTGTCTTTTGTTTAATTTTGGCGCCCAAAGTTCCCGGTATGGGGTAATTGTCTTCTTAACTAGTTTCGGGATCACCCGAAACTGGCCAACTATCCGTTAATATCTTCTTCATTGTTGAGCTAGGCAGGATGTGTATAAATTGTCTCCTCAACTGGTTTCGGGATCCCCTGAAAACTGGCCCAATCACCCGTCAATGTCTCTCTCATTGTTGAGCTGGGGGGGTATTTGTGTATTGATGTGTCTGGATGGGCCCCCGATTGTCCAGTTCAATGATCCTTACTGTGCATATGAAACGGTTCAAGCACTTATATCATTGTTTTTGTTCAAAACGCAAATGGGTTGCATCCTGCCTTTCCAATCTGTACCGAGTATGGTCTCATAATGAATGTATATTCAGCGCCATCTTGTCTGCCCACTGTGTTCTGAAAAACGTCTGTCACGATGCTCGGCGGCCATTTTACAGGCTGCTGTACCCTTTTATTTAAAAGCAGCCTTTCGTTCGATAAAAAAATATGTAGAATTGAACCTGCTTCTCTCACATTATTAGAATCGCGATAATTGCGAAACTCTACAAGTGACCTTAGCAATCGCACCTTTCATAATGGCCCGGATTTTCCGATCGGAGGCTTCCTGCGTGTGGATGCCTCCGATCTGGAAAAAAATCTACAAACTTACCTGCTGGCTCCTTAGGTCCCGAGGCTTCCGCTCCTGGGCCTCTCCTGGTGCACGCGCGCAGAGGCCCAGATATCCCAGGGGCGCAGGCGGTTCGCAAGCGTCCCTGGGATCACGTGGGCCATGGGGAACCAATCAAAGAAGGGAATCCCCCTTCACACTTTTGACAGGTCTCTCAGCGTAGACCTGTCAAAAGTATGAATGGGGATCACTCAAAAAAGCACACAAATATTAAATAAAAATTTTTAAATCACATTTAAAATAATTAAAAATAAATGTATTTTTTTACATTTTTAAACTCTTATATGCTGGTAAAAGCAAGCCTTATGCCTGCTTTTACCAGGCGTAAGATATTTTAAGATTTTCAGCGGGCGGAGGTTGTGCAGAAAGCGGAGCTCTCTGCCCACGGAGGCCCTTCTCCCGGGCAGGCGGATGATCTGTCAAGGGGATTCTTGACAGATCGGAAGTGCCGGTTTTCAGCGCATGCGCTTCACATGCCTGAAACCGGCACTTGCGAGGCCCCTACGGGTGTGTACACAGCTCGTACACACCCGTGGGGATCGGAAAATCCGGGCCATTGAGAGAAAGAAAGCCAAGCATTTCATTCCTGGGCTATGACCTGCTGCCTAAAATTTGCAAGAAGCTTTCAATCTTCAAACGTTCCTCACCAAAAATGCAATTAAACTCTAATTGGCCTCTCCCTGTGTTTACTTAACCGCAATTAGACCTTGTGACCTTACAGAAGCACAGATTCAACTGAGCAGCAGACTAATACATTGTGTGCTACATTATATAATACCCCTGTCATTATTAAGCAGTGTCTTAACTGTCAACATGAACAATGCTGTGGAAGACCTGCTAATATATTAAAATGTCTTTCATTAGTAAGTAGAAGTGCAAAATTCCGGTTGGACAGTTTAAATCTATATATCAAATAATTTGTCACTGACAAAACTTGTATTGTTCACTTTGTGTTCCAGTTTAAGTAATTACAAAGTACTTTTTCTTTTCTCTCCTCCCTTTCTTTTTAAGGTGTCAATTTATTGCTGAGCTATAGTTTGACAGGTGCTGGTCACCTTCGGTGCCTTGCCAAATGCCCATTATTCAAGTGTGAGCTGAGACAGTGAGTATTGGCAGGCTATTCAACTGTGGGTGCTTCACAGCCAACCATGACCCTGTCAATGTCAAGGACAAAAAATTCCAGCAAGGGTTGCTGGATAGTGTCAGGTAGCCCATTTCTTTCTTCCTAATGTGGGCACTGAGATCAATTGTAGTGCCCAGACCACTATTCTAAGATCAACTAACTCAGCCAAATCAGGGATCAAAACTGGGATCTTCCCAGTCTGTATGGGTCAGCTACTTGTAGTGTAAGCTTGCTGGACTATGATAGGAACTCATCATAACACCACTGGATATTTGCAGAAAGTTTACTGGAAAGGGGGGGTGGGCAGGGGTGAAAGAAGTTTGTGGGGGGGGGGGGGGGGGAAGCAATAAGAACAGGATGGACTTGGATTCAAATTTCTCCAGGGCCACCATCAGATCAGTTGTCCAAAACGAGGCACACTTTGCAATCTTCAGGCTTCATGCTATTGGCATTAGACTTGCATCTTCATGAGCAACATACTCCATTTATACAGGTGATCAAAATAAAATCTTATGGATTTAACTTTGAGACTTCACCTTTAGGAAACAGAAACACACCTCCCTGCTGATGTACTCCCTATCCTGCATGAGGTACTCTATTTTACTGGGACCCATCCAGGCACCACCCCCACCCTTAGCCTCCCAGATGAGAACTGAAGAGATCTATTTGCGTTTTACCTTTACAACCAAGTCCCTGTCGAGCGATAGACTTATTGGGCCACAAAATGATTCTTTTGACATCAAACTAATAAGTCACATTAATCTAGTTACGTGGGCAGCAGACAGAATCATAGCAAACAATACCACATGCAAACCCTACAAATAAAAGTAGTGGGCACTGCTGGGGCTTGGCTAGGCACAGGTGTGGATAATTCTATTTATTACTGTCTGGTCATTAAATGTTTACAGTTCTACCTCAGCTGTTGCACTTTAAGAATCTGAATTCTGCTCAAGTGAGGCCACCCCGATTTACTTTTATTGTCTAAAGGAAGCAGGTCTTAAATATATTTTGGTTCTATCAGCCGTTATACTGTGTAACTCATATAAGGCAGTTATGAAATCAATCCGCGCCATAAAAGAAGGTTTCATTACCCTTGAAGCAATTGCCTGGCTGACAGAAATCACAGTTTAGCATATCAGACGGTCTCTGGCCGGCATATTGCTTCTGAATTATTCCGCTGCCCTTCCTGAAATGACATGTTCCGAACGCAAATCCAATTACAGCTGAAGTCATGTAATTTAGCCACAGTTGGCCAAACTGTTTAATAAATGTGGGTGGGTGGTGGGTGCAGAGCTTTTGATTTGTGTAGTAATTAGGGGGATAAGGTCAAGTGTAATAGAATTGGCTGGCTCAGAGTGGAAACTAATGTGACTTGTCTTCTGTTGCAGTGAGGGACGCTATCAACAGATCTGCACTTTCATTACAATTAATGTTGTTGTTGATAAGATAATATAGATATAAAAATTGCTGCCACGATGGCTTTGATTGATTGAGTGATTAGAACTTCCATCCCACTGGGCTGAATAAAAGAATTGTCATTTTACAATCAGCTAAAGGGAAATTGGAGTAATGCTTCTATGTTTATGTGCATTTGATATACTGGTTCAACTGTGTGTTTATAATAAAGATACAGACAGGATACACACATGTCTTGAGGCTGGAAGAACCAGTGATCAATGAGCCATGTCCTTCAATGATCTGAAAAGACCAATACAGTTTTCTTCCTGAAGCCAAAAGCACATTCGTTTTTCTAAAAGAAATTGCAGAAGTTCCCCACAGCTTCTCGCACTGAGGTAATATAGTAATTTAAGATTATTTTTTAAAACTTGCAAACCTGGCGCGTTCAGGGCCTGTGATCTTGCAACAGTTGGTTAAATGTATAATAAACTTTTTGGGTGATTGAACCATTTTCCTTGTTTTTTTGCACTGAAAGTAGAATTATTGTTACTGAAATACCTTTGCATCAAAGTATCTTGCCAGATTTTCCATTTATTTCAAGTAAGTAAAATTTTCAGGAAGTATGTTAGGGAAAAAGTCAGAATATTTTGCACATCCTAAATTAACATTTCATTGCCAAAATGACCTCAAAAGAAATTAACCTAATTACAACATTGGGGAAACGAGCCTCACTGAACAATTTCCTATCCAGGCTTTCTATAAAATATTTTCTTTTCCTTCGAACTGCTTTCTTTTCCAGTTCAGTCATGTTGCAGATGGGAATGCATGTGACACTTTTTGGAGCCTACCACAATGGGCGGTCTAAATGTTTTTCTACACGGTCATCCAGCTGAAGTTGGAGATACATTTAGGGCTATATTTTCCATCCATTCACTATGAAAATCTACAGCAATATGACCAGACCGCCTATACTGAGGACACCAACAAAATGGCAACAGCCACAATGATGGGAGGGATAGGACGGTAAGTTTTTTCCCGTGATTTTCGATGTGCTAGCACAATGGGCTGGATTTTGCCAGCCCTGGGGAGGCGGGTTTGGAGGCGGGACTGTCGGGAAAATGGCATAATTTGGGGGCAGGTGCCCAACCCGCCTCCGTGCCATCTTCCCAGGAGGCGGGTAGCCGTCCCGGGCCGGGTCCCGTCTCCTTGGAGGCGGGAAGGGATTACAGGTAGTTAACAGGCAGATAAGAGGATTATCCCCATTTTGCCCACACAAGTGCGGGCTTCCCGATGGCTCCGAAACCCGCCAGGGTCACCGAGGCGAGTAGTGGGTCTGCGGGGGTCTGCGGGGTCCAAAAGTGTGCTGTGAAGGTAAGTGATGGGTGCAAGTGTGGAGAGGTGAGTATGTGAGGTAAGTGGAAAGTGTTAGAAAAAGTGTACTTACCTTTGTTTCTTCCTGCAGGCTTCAATCGGTGGGTATGTGGAAAGTCTCGCACCTCCGCGGCAGAGATGACAGATGGCTGCTACATTCTCCAATACAACAACCATCTAATTTCTGCAAAAGAAAGATGTTTGATGAGGTCTTGAATTCAAGAACTCATCAAACTACAGAGAATGTCAGTGTTTGACAGCTTCACAGCTGTCAAACGATGACAATTCATTTGTCACAAATTTTTGACAGATGAAACATCATACGTTGATGTTCTCTGTAACCGGCTTCCCCTTAATTGGCCTGCTAAGCCCGCTGGGCGGGCTTAACAAGGTCAATCAAGGGAAAATAGCGTGGATTGGCCAGAAGTTGATGGAGGCGGGGCTGAAACCCGACAAGTGGGAGTCCCGCCTCCAAAAGCTCCCCATTGGCAAAATCCAGCCCAATGTGTCTGCTAGGTTGGAGGCCTCAGAATCTCCCCCCAATCAATATAAGTGAAAGAATATCAACAGATTCTCCAGCTTCAGGGAGAAAATTAAATCGCCCTCTCGCAAACAAATGAGCAATAAAGCTTAAGGAAAATGAACTACAAATCTATAAACCAATCTTTGAGATTAGGTTAATTCATAAAGCATGAAAATTTGAATATCTTATTTGGTTCTGGTCACTGAAGCAGAATGGAAACATCCAAGCATCAATGGTGGTGCAGAAAAGGGGCACAAGGCTGCTCTCAAGCGTCAGAGGATGGTAATAAACCTTGGACTCTTCGGCCTACATGCTTCAATAGAAATTTTGGAAGTTATTCCAGATATTGGTAATTTTTAATAATATACATGGAATTTCATAGGAACATTGTACTCAGTTTTTGAACCAGCTTTCATGCTAGCAGCGGCAGCAATGTGGGCGCAGGCATCAAAGTTAGGATTGTGATGATTTGGGTGCTCTCCAGATATTCTTTGCTAGTATTGAATACAATGGTCCGCTTCCTTCTATAAGCACATGTTCCCTACAAGCCAAACCTTGGCCTTGTGCACAAGGTATCTCAGATGGCCACCTACCAGAGAACAATGGGGTATAAATTTGTCTTGGGCGGTAATGCAAAACAGGCAATAGTGAATCTGCAGCCCATTCTGCACTCAACCCCATTTTCTTTTCCATTGACTTCAATGTTAGCGATTCAACAGCCAGGAGTTCAAATCCGCTTTGTGGGCGAGCTGCCTGGGGATGCCCAGCAGGCGTCCACAACTCGCTGGCCTCATGTAACTAAGGCCCGAGGCCCAATATCTGGTGTGCCTTGGGCCTACCCGTTCTGGCACAGGCATCATTCCAGTTTCTAGGCCAATCATTATTTCAACTGATCGTAAACATTGCATGACTCGGGATGAATACCCTGGATTAAGTTTATTAAAGAGAAATATTAAGCAGAAGTAGGAACAAAAAATTAGCTTTAAATAGAATGCTGCACTGTCGGAGGTGCCGTCTTTCGGATGAGACGTTAAACCGAGGTCCCGCCTGCTCTCTCAGGTGGACGTAAAAGATCCCAAGGCACTATTTCGAAGAAGAGCAGGGGAGTTATCCCCGGTGTCCTGGCCAATATTTATCCCTCAACCAACATAACAAAAACAGATTATCTGGTCATTATCACATTGCTGTTTGTGGGAGCTTGCTGTGCGCAAATTGACTGCCGCGTTTCCCACATTACAACAGTGACTACACTCCAAAAGTACTTCATTGGCTGTAAAGCGCTTTGAGACATCTGGTGGTCGTGAAAGGTGCTATATAAATGCACGTCTTTTTCTTTAGAATACAATAAATCACTTATAATGCATTATCTATTTCAAAACAATAGAAACTCTAAAGTCTTAATAATTCTGATCAATAACTTTGGAATGCACATCCATGATGAACAGTTTTACAGGGGACTGTACTCTCCTGGAGCATCATACTATTTCCCACCACGAATAGTGGAACAATGGGGTCAGATAATACTGAAGAACCAATACCGCCACACAGCCAGCCTGATTATATTCTTCTCTCGTGTTTAAACTCATTGCTCGTACAAAAGGAAAGATAAGAAAGTACCTTCACAATTAATCAAAACTGTGAATAAAAATAGATTTCAAAGACATCTATACCTTGACACCAACTGACTTGAAGACCAATCTATTTTCCTTCAGGTCTCAATTAATATCCAATTAATGCCCTGATGTGGTATAAATAGATAAGCTGGGAGATAGCTGGCTGACCTGTCGAATGTTGTACCAGGTCTTCATTCTGCAGACAGCAAGACTCCAGCATCATTCATAGATAATAAGGTGACAAAACTTCCGTCTAACATAGTTTGTTAGATGACATATATTTCCACAATGTAATCACAGGTATCAGAAGAACCAATCATAGGTTGCTGGAATCCCAACCTAGACAACATAAGTATTCCACCAACACACAAACACAAAAATTGAAAAAAAATGATAGACTTGCGTTTATATAGCGCCTTTCACAACCTCAGGACGTTCCAACGCATTTTACAGCCAATGAAGTACTTTTTGAAGTTTGGTCACTGTTGTAATGTAGAAAACAGGGCAGCCAAGTTGCACACACAAAGCTCCCACAAACAGCAATGTGATAATGACCAGATAATTGGCCGTATATTCCGATCCCTACGGGTGGGTACGCGCTGTGTACACACCCGTAGGGACATTGGAAATGCCGGTTTCAGGCACGCTGAAAACTGGCATTTCCGATCTGTCAAGAATGCTCGTGACAGATCGGACGCCTGCCCTGGAGAAGGGCCTATGTGAGGGGAGAGTTCCGCTTTCTGGAGAACCTCCGCCCGCAGAAAACCCTTCGAAATCTTACGCCTGGTAAAAGCATAAGAGTAGAAAAAAGTTTAAAAAAATGTTCACTCATTTATCATTTAAAAATACTTTAAAAAAAGGTAAGTTTATTTTTAGCCCCGTAAAAAACTTTAATTATTTTTTAAAATTTTTTAATTTTTGTTTAAAATATTTACTTTATTGTAATTTCAACTCATTTAAAAAATGTGATTTAAAAAAAATGCATTTAATGTTTTACAGTGTTTTTGGGGTGATCTCCATTCATATATTTGACAGGTCTATCCCTTCTCCTATTGGCTCCCCATGACCCACGTGATCCCAGGGACGGTTGCAAACCACAATGATAGGAAGAGCCGACATTGAAGGTATACGCACCTCGGGAGCCCTCAGGTAAGTCCGTAGATTTTTTCCAAATCAGAGGCCTCCACACGCAGGAAGCCTCCGATCAGAAAATACGGCCAATCTGTTTTTTTAGTGATTTTGATTGAGGGATAAATATTGGCCAAGGCACCAGGGAGAACGCCCCTGCTCTTCTTCGAAATAGCGTCATGGGATCTTTTACATTCACCTGAGAGGGCAGACGAGGCCTCAGTTTAACGTCTCATCTGAAAGATGGCACCTCCGACAGTGTAGTGCTCCCTCAGTACTGCACTGGAGAGTCAACCTAGATTTTTGTGCTCTAGTCTCTGGAGTGGGACTTCAACCCACAACCTTCTGACTCCGAGGCAAGAGTGCTACCAACTGAGCCATTGCTGCAAAGCCAGACTAACCATTCTGAAATTGTTAAAATACTGGAAAAACTATAAACCCCTAATAAATATATCTATAATGCAGATTCTCAAAAAAATCTGAAACAGGATGGATGGCTCCTTCACAACTGTTACTACAAAATTAATTTGGAGCATATTATCAGGACATCCAATAAGCATTATATATCATTTTGTCTATATGCTTGTCATCTCTTCAATTGTGCTATTAGCATAACAAGAATCTCTGCATGAAGCAACCCAGCTCAATAAAAAGAAAAGAGCAAAATTCTGAATTTCTATACAGGTTTTAACAGGTGTAGGGAGCTTTCAGTGAGGCCTAATTGACCGAAGAACCAAGAAGAACCTGAACTTAAATCTCTGTTACCAATCTGTTATGTTAGACTGTTCAGTGTATTTATACTGCTGTTGCTACAGCACAAACTGTTTCAATAGAGCTTTCAATTTTTAATTCTTAGTGTTGGGTACTTCTGTAATGTGGTGACACCATTGCATCACTACTCATACAGTTTTATATCTTCTTTGCATAAATATGGTGAAGTGTCTTGCAAAATATGGCACCATGTTGACACTGCCATTTAAGAATGATTGCCAGAGTCAATTATTAGAGTTACAAAAGCTGGAAATCAGAAATAAAAGCAAAAAATGCTGGAAATGCTCAGCAGGTCAGGCAGCATCTGTGGAGAGAGAAACAGAGCTAATGTTGCAGGTCGATGACACGTCATCAGAACTGGAAAAAGTTAGAGATGTAACAGATTTTAACAAGTGCAGGGGCAGGGAAAGGGGAGAGGGGAGGAAAGAACAAAAGGGAAGGCCTGTGATAGGGTGGAGGGCAGGAGAGATTAAATGACAAAAGGGATGATGGTGCAAGGCAAAAGGAGATGGTAATGGGACAAGTTAAGAAACAAAAGATGAGTCTAGCTGGGGTGTAAATGGGAATGGCAGAATCATCAACAGCTGCCATGTGAAAAAAAATAGGGGCAGAGTTTATGGTCTGAAATTGTTGAACTCGATGTCCCATTTACACTTCATCTAGACTCATCTTTTGTTTCTTAACTTGTCCCATTACCATCTCCTTTTGCCTAGCACCATCATCCCTTTTGTCATTTAATCTCTCCTGCCTTCCATCCTATCACAGACCTTCCCTTTTGTTCTTAACTCCCCTCTCTCCTTTCCCTGCTCCTGCACTTGCTTAAAATCTGTTACATCTCTAACTTTTTCCAGTTCTGATGACGGGTCATCGACCTGAAACGTTAACTGTTCCTCCCTCCACAGATGCTGCCTGACCTGTTGAGTATTTCCAGCATTTTCTGTGTCAATTATTAGAGTTGTTTGGGAGTGACAATCATTTTTCCTGCCACTCACTTTATCTGCCAGATCTTTCTTCTTTCATTTTGAAAGCTTTTTTTTTTATCAACTTGCCTGTCAGTTGGCACAACTGCCGGTATTATTCTTCTTGAGTCAGAATGTTGTGGGTTCAAGCTCCATTCCGGGACAAGCACAGAGTCTAGGCTGACACTCTGGTATAGTACTGAGGGAGTCATGTATCACCAGAGGTGCTGTCCTTTGGATAATGTGTTAAAGCAAGGCCCTCGCTGTGTGGTTCAGGTGGATATTAGAAGACTATTTGAAGAGGAGCGTTGGGGTTTTTCCAGTACCCTGTCTGAACAACACCATCAAAATCAGATTATCTGGTCATTCAACTCCATGCAGTGTGGCAGCCATTTTCCACATTTAACAACAGTTATTGTACTTCAAAGTAGTTCCTTGTATGTGAAATGCTTTGGGATATTTCTTCAAGCCTTTCTTCTTTCTTATCATTTGGGCTCAAAATTCCTCTGTAAACAAAAAATAGGACAATGCTTATTTCTTTGTAATTAAGAACCATCTAACAAAATCATGGGAACATGTGTCTTCAAAATGTGCAGTTTCTGGGAATGCAGTTTTATTGATGTGTCATTTATTATGGGGAAAACACGGTCTTTTTTTCCCATTTTGTTAATAGAGGTATTTCATCCCCCGTGTATCATGATATACTAATGCATTAGAACCAAACTCTGATCTTCCATTTTCAGCCTTCTGATTTCTTTTGATTCAATGTCTGTCAAAAGCGCTAAAATTCATTCTCTGTTGTAGTCAAAATAGTCTCACAGCAGAAACATCAATCTACCAGTAAACGTACCCAAGCAGGAAAGAAAAAAAATACGAAGCAATCTTCCTGTCAGAGTGCTTCATTTATATTGCTAACCCTGAAGAGATTGCATTCAGTTTAGGAGAGGATGACCTGAACTGAATGTGACTGGCTAGGATTTATAACGAGGGCTACTCTCTGAGTCAGTTCATGTACCGTGAGCTATCAAATGACACTAACTTTATGGTTTACTCTTAAAGTTCGCAGGAATTCCAACATAGGCGTTTATGTGCGAGTCTCCTTTTTAAACAACTTCAGCAGAAGAAGAGGGAGATTGTACTCTTTACTCTTTTTACTGACCTGCTAAGATTTTTCTACAGCTATCAGTTTACAAGGCAAGTATAATTATTGGCTTACCCGCCATCTTAACTTTAATTTTCTCCTGGTTTCTGTGCTCATTTCACACACTACTATCCTTTCAGAAATGGGGCAAATCTGAAATGCTGTGGTGAATGTGTGTTTTTATTTTATTTTTTGTGAATAGCTTATAATCTGATTGCAGCAGCTTCTTCTGCCCACTGTAGCTTAAGGGTGTACCTGGGGGCATTCCCAGACTCCGCTGAGAATCCTGCCAGATACACCTCTGAAATACCCTGAGAACCAGCTTGTAGACCATTGTAGGCCGCAAGTGGGCCGCACAATTGAAGAACTCTGGCCTGGATAGCAAGAGGAGTAGGACAATCCAAGTGATATTTTTGTCCCAACCGGGCCTGTAGCTCCAAAATGCCAATGGTGACAGTGGGTTGTCACGTATGGTAATGACTCCTTCCCTGGGATTTGGGCAGCTGTCACAGCATGAAGGCCAAAGGCACAGCCAGAATTTCTACTCTCATTCCTTTTGGTGGGTCTCAGACCCAGTAGAGCCAGAACAGAAATATTATCTTGTTTATTCTACCATGTAAGAACATAAGAAATAGGAGCAGGAGTAGGCCATTCATCACCTCGAGCCTGCTCCGCCATTCAATAAGATCATGGCTGATCTGATCTTGGCCTCAACTCCACTTTCCTGCCCGCTCCCCATAACCCTTGATTCCCCTGTTTATCAAAAATCTGTCTATCTCCGCCTTGAATATATCCAATGACCCAGCCTCCACAGCTCTCTGGGGTAGAGAATTCCAACGATTCACGACCCTCTGAAAGAAGAAATTCCTCCTCATCTCCGTTTTAAATGGGCGACCCCATATTCTGAAACTATTCCCCCTAGTTCTAGATTCCCCCACGAGGGGAAACATCCTCCCTGCATCTACCCTGTCAAGCCCCCTCAGAATCTTATATGTTTCAATAAGATCACCTCTCATTCTTCTAAACTCCAATGAGTATAGGCCCAACCTGCTCAACCTTTCCTCATAAGACAACCCCTTCAACTCAGGAATCAACCGAGTGAACCTTCTCTGAACTGCCTCCAATGCAAGTATATCCTTCTTTAAATAAGGAGACCAAAACTGTACGGTGTGATCTCACCAGCGCCCTGTACAGTTGTAGCAAGACTTCCCTACTTTTATACTCCATCCCCCTTGCAATAAAGGCCAACATTCCATTTGCCTTCCTAATAACTTGCTGTACCTGCATGCTAACTTTTTGTGTTTCATGTACGAGAACACCCAGATCCCGCTGTACCACAGCATTCTGTAGTCTCTCTCCATTTAAATAATATTTTGCTTTTTTATTCTTCCTACCAAAGTGGATAACCTCACATTTTCCCACATTATACTCCATCTGCCAAATTTTTGCCCACTCACTTAACCTATCTATATCCCTTTGCAGACTCTTTGGCCGCAATTTTCTCAACGGTGTCGGGATGGGGGCGGGTCAGCTGGTTTCCAGGTTCCAGTCCCAGCCCCAGCTGCCTCTGCTCTGCAGACACGATTTTCCCTTGATTGGCCTTGTTAAGGCCGCCCCATGAGCTTACTGGCCAATTAACAGGAAGCGGGTCTGATGACATCATTTGATGACGCGACATCTGCCGGTTTCCTTAAAGGGACCATGCACAATTTAATTTTGACAGTTGATTTTTCAGTTTTTGACAGCATTTAGGTGCTGAAAACACTGACAATCACTGCACAAAGGTGAACTCTTGCACCCAGGCTCTCCAATGACTCCCTCCATATGCTTATGGAGGGAGTCACAGTACGCAGGGAGGTTCTCTTCCCTTCCAACGGTGGAAGAGACCTCCCCAGGACACCAACTTACCTTGCACCTCCACCCAACCCTCTCTATCTACTTTATCACTTCTCCATCTCACTAGCCACCCCTTACACTCATCCTCATTCTACTGCAAGCATACCAACTAACAACAGACAAGGGTGGGCACTTAAGAGGTTTCTGGTAATGTGTTGTCATACAGTGAAATCTTGTTTTCAAAAAGTGCCCCTTATTGGACAGATCTGAGCGCACATTGAGAAGTGTCTTACTGAGTTCCAGTGATTGTTCAGTCATAACTCCCCCATCCGCCCCCCCCCCCCCCAGCTATAGTGATGTGTGTGCATGGAATGGCTTGGACATTAAAGGGTATAATTCACGGTGCTGGTGTGGGATGGTGTCAACCTGGCGCATCATGTAGCAGCCAGGGTTTACAGCATCGAGTGAAGAAAGTCTGGCTATAGTGATGCCATCGCTCGCCTCCCAGCCAGCAACTTTGTCAGGGGCTGATGCCCTGTGTCCAGTGCAGCATCAGGTGATGGTGGCGAAGGTTGGTGATGAGGTTGGTGATGTTGGTGTTGGGGATGATTGTGGAAGGATTCGGAGGACCAAGGTCTGATTGTTTCATTGGCTCCGATGTTGCTGGAATAGATGGCAGCTGCAGGTGAAATGACAGAAGCGATCTGTCATTGGTGAGAGAGATTCTCCCAATGAGGTGGCACTGGACATACAGTTGGATTTGAAAACTTGTAAGCTAAAGAAATCTGTATATGTATTAAAAATGCAGTAACCAACATTTGCTTTGCTCTGAAACTCACCATGTGCAATATGGCATCTTTGACACCACTTCTGCAGCTGTCATCTTTTCACAAACATCAGACCAGGCTCTCAACACGCCACACTTACCTGGTGTGTTGTCTGGATGTCGTAAAACCCGACCCAGAAGCTGGAAAATTGAAAAAGACCCTGAAAATTGCTCACAAGTACCTGTTAATAGGCAGTTAATTGCCTTTAATCCATTTCCCGCCGCTAGGTGTCGGGTCCATTCACAAATCGGGGACCCGACACTCGGGATGGTTGTGTGGAGGCGGGATGAATCAAAACGATTTTAACCTCTGACCCACCTCCAAACCCGCCCTCTGAGCGCCGGCAAAATCGCGGCCATAGTGTACTCCTCACAACTTGCTTTCCCAACTATCTTTGTATCGTCAGCAAATTTGGCTACAGTACCCTTCATCCAAGCCATTAATATAGATTGTAAATAGTTGAGGCCCCAGCACTGATCCCTGTGGCACCCCATTTAAAAGTGAGGCTTTCAACAACCACAGGGTGGTAAAGTAAATGAACCATTATTTTGAAATATACTTCCGAACTCATTCTTATTATATTGCAGTAATTACACATAGTGCCAAGAATTCTGATCTAATGTGCAAAATGAAAATCTCTGCAAAATGAAAATCTCTGCAAAACACTGAATAAGATAACAAGATCACATGAAGAAGTGAGGAAGCCCATCTTAGCTCATCTACCCAAAAGGAAAAACATGCAATCCCATCCACCACGCTATCCAACTGGCTCTTGAATGGCTCAACAGATGACTGCTACTGTGGAGATTGCCCACTGCCTACAGCTGCACTGTGTTGATGGATGGAAGTGGGATGTTGCTGTGTGCAGAATTGCTGCCACGTTTTGTTGACTTAACAGTAGTCACGGCACTTCATGAGTAATTCACTGTGTGATTATCATTCACTAACCTCTTCCCCACCCCCCGCCCCACAGAATGCTTGGTGCGTGGATGACACACACAAGCTCTCTTGCCATATTCATTATCGGAAAGCATAATTATAGTTCAGTGAAAGCTTTTTTTATAATGCAATAACAAAGCTGGACTTATCGGGGTCAATTTGTACTGGGTTACGCCTCATAAATGTGTGTAATTGGGGAGTAACCAATGAAGTATGGCAGAGATTGCTTATGCTGATGTCTGCCTGTAATGCGCATGACGCAACTATTTAGTGGGTGTTTTAACTGGGGCAGAAAGCTGCTGCCACAAATTTCAATATTATAATGGGCCACATGTGATACAAATTTAATGCGCACAGTATTTCCTGTTGGGAACATCAGAAGTACACTCCATCATAATTTTAACTATTTATGCTATTCTGATGAAGAAGAGGAGGATGAACAGAGACAAGTTTGGCCTGTGAGACTACTTGCCATTACCCTCGCAAATTCATTTACAAGCAGAGATAGATTTACTTGGACTTGACTAAAGAAGTGTCACTACAAACTAAGATTTCCCAGGCTGGAGCATGTGCCAGAGTTGTGCCGCATACTACAGCCAAACTTCGATACAGACACGCCATTGCCAGTGGCTGTCACAGTAATTACAACATAAATTTTTATGCCCCATTTTAGGCCACCACAGGGGACATCTGTAACATCAGCCAACCTGCAGTACGCAAATGTATCAACCAGGTGACTGTTGCCTTGTTTGTTTTACAGCCAGAAGCTTCAGCACTTTCTCAATTGACAACCAGCAACAGCATGAAGAGGGCACAGCACTTTTTTTTTGAAATAGCAAAATGCAAGGCATTAATGTTGTCATTCATGTAGCCCTATGTGCTCCTGCTGTCAACAACTTTGCATTGGTGAAATACAAGGGCTCATCTTTTACCATCATTGAAGGATCATGCAGGTGAATGTCGCTTTCCAAGCAGCAGTCTTGATGCCTTCATTTCACTGTAGCCCCATTATGTTACCCAGAAAGATTGGCTCCCTGGCTCCTAACACTCTATGACAGCCATGTACACTTGTTGAGCGCTGGTACAATGAGGTGCATTCATCTATCTGAGTCATCCTAGAATGCACCATAAGCATGTTGAAGCAGTGCTTCAGGTGCCCAGAGAGATCATGGGGTAAATCCTGCATGCTCCATAACTTCGCCATCCAACAAGACATGAATATGGAACACCATGGTGAACTCCAGTATTGCAATTCCATCTATCAACACAGTGCCGATGCGGGAAGTGGACTTTTCCAAACTGGCTGTCCCCAATGACCTCAGCAATTCTTTAAATGCTAAGAGCATTAAACTGCAGGTCCTGTGAGGTCTGGATTTCTAACTTCATCAGCTGAGGATGAATGTGAACTCCTCCTTTGATAGTTGGAGCCTGGTACTCAGTGTCAGCTGTGACTCTGTGGTAGGACTCTCACCTCTGAGTCAGAAGGTTGTAGGTTCAAGTCCCACTCCAGGGACTTGAGCACAAAAATCTAGGCTGACACTCCAGTGCAGGACTGAGGGAGTGCTGCACTGTCGGAGGTGCTGTCTTTTGGATGAGATGTTAAACCTCTCCGGTGGACATGAAAGATCCCATGGCACTATTTTGAAAATGAGCAGGGGAGTCCTCCCTGGTCTCCTGGCCAATATTTATTCCTCAACCAACACCACTAAAACAAATTTTCTGGCCATTATCACATTGCTGTTTGTGGGACCTTGCGCAAGTTGGCTGCTATGGTTCCGACATTACAACAGTGACTACACTTCAAAAAGTACTTTATTGGCTTTAAAATGCTTTGGGACATCCTCAGTTCATGAAAGGTGCTATAGAAATGCAAGTTTCTCTTTCTTTCTCTTCTCTCACCACCACCTGCTCACTTGTGCTCTGTGAGGATGGGTGTACCTGAGCTCGTGCTTTGGAGGGTTAGGATGAGCAATGCTACGTGCTAGGAGGTGCTGACTTGCTTAGTGTCATCGGCCTATAGTGGGTGTGATTATGTGTACATGCGGCATGTAGCTACATCAGATGGAAAGGTTTGCTTTGGGGGAAATACATTTGAAGGAAGGAACCCTTGCAGAGAAAAGTTGCAACTGTGAAGCAGATGAGTACGAAGGACTTAAGGGATACAATACGAACCTATATAAACAAACCTACCACAGACATCCTTATAATGAGGAAATGCAATTACTTCAGGAAGTGCTTTCATCAGTAAAGTAACCACTTACCACAAATAGCCAACTTTTTTATTCGTTCCTGGGAGTGGGTGTCGCTGGTAAGGCCAGCATTTATTGCCTATCCCTAATTGCCCTTGAGAAGGTGGTGGTTAGCCGTGTTCTTGAACTGCTGCAGTCCGTGTGGTGAAGGTGCTCCCACAGTACTGTTAGGGAGTTCCAGGATTTTGACCCAGCGATGATGAAGGAAAGGCCGATATATTTCCAAGTCAGGATGGTGTGGGACTTGGAGGGGAACTTGGAGGTGATGGTGTTCCCATGCGCCTGCTGCCCTTGTCCTTCTAGGTGGTAGAGGTCATCGGTTTGGGAGGTGCTGTCGAAGAAGCCTTGGCGAGTTGCTGCAGTGCATCTTGTAGATGGTACACACTGCAGCCACGGTACGCCGGTGGTGGAGGGAGAGAATGTTTAAAGGTGGTGGATGGGGTGCCAATCAAGCGGGCTGCTTTGTCCTGGATGGTGTCGAGCTTCTTGAGTGTTGTTGGAGCTGCACTCATCCAGGCAAGTGGAGAGTATTCCATCAGACTCCTTACTTCATAGAATCATAGAATCATAGAAGATAGGAGCAGGAGTAGGCCATTCGGCCCCTCTAGCCTGCTCTGCCATTCATGGCTGATCATCCAAATTCAGTATCCTGTCCCTGCTTTCTCCCCATATCCCTTGATCCCTTTAGCCTTAAGAAATATATCCAACTCCTTCTTGAATCTATTTAATGAATTGGCCTCTACTGCCTTCTGTGGCAGAGAATTCCACAGGTTCACCACTCTCTGGGTGAAGAAATTCCTCCTAATTTCTGTCCTAAATGGCTTACCCCTTATCCTTAGACTGTGACCCCTGGTTCTGGATTCCCTGACCATCGGGAACATCCTTCCTGCATCTAGTTTGTCCTGTCCTGTCAGAATTTTATAAGTTTCAATGAGATCCCCTCTCATTCTTCTAAACTCCAGCGAGTATAAGCCCAATCGACCCAATCTCTCTTCATACGTCATTCCTGCCATCCCAGGTATCAGCCTTGTGAATCTTCACTGAACTCCCTCCATGGCAAGAACATCCTTCCTCAGATAAGGCGACCAAAACTGCACACAGTACTCAAGGTGTGGTCTCACCAAGGCCCTGTACAACTGCAGCAAGACATCCTTGTTCCTGTACTCAAACCCTCTCGCTATGAAGGCCAACATAGCATTTGCCTTCTTAACCGCCTGCTGCACCTGCATGCTTACCTTCAGCGACTGGTGCACAAGGACACCCAGGTCTCGTTGCACTTCCCCTTCTCCCAATCTATTGCCATTCAGATAATAATCTGCCTTTCTGTTTTTGACACCAAAGTGGATAACCTTGCATTTATCCACGTTATATTGCATCTGCCTTGTGCCTTATAGATGGTGGAAAGGCTTTGGGGAGTTGAGAGGTGAGACACTCGCCGCAGAATACCCAGCCTCTGACCTGCTCTTGTAGCCACAGTATTTATGTGGCTGGTCCAGTTAAGTTTCTGATCAATGGTAACCCCCAGGATGTTGATGCTGGGGGATTTGGCGATGGTAATGCCGTTGAATGTCAAGGGGTGGATTAGATGCTCTCTTGTTGGAGATAGTCATTGCCTGGCACGTGTGTGGCACGAATGTTACTTGCCACTTGTCAGCCCAAGCCTGAATGTCGTCCAGGTCTTGCTGCATGCGGGCATAGACTATGTTCTTTTGTCAGTGACCCCACTGTCCTTCATGGCTTTCGTCTGAGTCTGACTATCACAAATATTTTCTCATATGCTGGTGAATGACACCAATAATAGCTTTTTAATCTGCAACTACCAGAGGTTGTCCAGCCTCCTGTCAGTTCTTGGCACACTGAGCCACCTTCACTATATTACAGTGCAGGAAGTTCACGAGCTTGCTGCAACCTTCCACTTGCAGAATCTTGAAAGGTAACGTTTGCTTCCACCAATCTTCCTACACGCTTTTCTTTTCCTTGAGTAAACTAAGTGAAGAGACTAAATCCATAGCCCAGGAGACCATTCTGGTTGAAAAGACGACTACAACAATGGCAAAAGCAACTTTTATAGCACCTTTTAATGTAGAGAAACATCTCACGGTACTTCATAGAGGTATGAGGAAAACAGATGCTGAGCCCAAAAAGGAGAGATTAGGAGTGTGGGCAAAATCTTGGCCAAAAAGAGAACAGAGGATGTTTAGGGAGGGAATTCCAGAGATTTGGACCTAGGTGGCTGAAAGTACGCTGCCAATTGTGGGCTGAACGGAGAGGGGAATGCACAAGATGCTGGAGTCAGATGAACAGAGACTTCCAAAAGAACATAAGAAATAAGAGCAGGAGTCGGCCACTTGGCCCCTCGAGCCTGCTCCGCCATTCGATAAGATCATGGCTGAGCTGGTCTTGGACTCAACTCCACTTTCCTGCCCATTCCCCATAACCCTGACTCCCTTATCGTTCAAAAATCTATCTCCACCTTAAATATATTCAATGACCCAGCCTCCACAGCTCTCTGGGGAAGAGAATTCCAAAGATTCACGACCCTCTGAGAGAAGAAATTCCTCCTCATCTCCGTTTTAAATGGGCGACCCCTTATTCTGAAACTATGCCCCCTAGTTCTAGATTCCCCAATGAGGGGAAACATCCTCTCTGCATCTACCCTGTCAAGCCCCCTCAGAATCTTATACGTTTCAATAAGATCCCCTCTCATTCTTCTAAACTCCAATGAGTATAGGCTCAACCTGCTCAACCTTTCTTTATAAGACAACCCCTTCATCTCAGGAATCAACCTCGTGAACCTTCTCTGAACTGCCTCCAATGCAAGTATATCCCTCCTTAAATAAGGAGACCAAAACTGTACGCAGTACTCCAGGTGTGGACTCACCAACGCCCTGTACAGATGTAGCAAGACTTCCCTACTTTTATATTCCATCCCCCTTGCAATAAAGGCCAACATTCCATTTGCCTTCCTAATAACTTGCTGTACCGACATGCTAACGTTTTGTGTTTCATGTACGAGGACCCCCAGATCCCTCTGTGCCGCAGCATTTTGTAATCTCTCTCCATTTAAATAATTTGCTTTTTTATTTTTTCTACCAAAGTGGATAACCTCACATTTTTCCACATTATACTCCATCTGCCAAATTTTTGCCCACTCACTTAACCTATCTATATCCCTTTGCAGATTCTTTGTGTCCTCTTCACAACTTGCTTTCCCACCTATCTTTGTATCATCAGCAAATTTGTCTACATTACACTCGATCCCTTCATCCAAGTCATTAATATAGATTGTAAACAGCTGAGGCCCCAGCACAGATCCCTGTGGCACCCCACTAGTTACAGTTTGCCAACCCTAAAATGACCCATTTATCCCGACTCTCTGTTTTCTGTTAGTTAGCCAATCCTCTATCCATGCTAATATATTACCCCCAACCCCATGAGCTCTTATCTTGTGCAGTAACCTTTTATGTGGCACCTTATCGAATGCCTTCTGGAAATCCAAATACACTACATCTACTGGTTCCCCTTTATCCACCCTGCTCGTTACATCCTCAAAGAACTCCAGCAAATTTGTCAAATATGATTTCCCTTTCATAAAACCATGCTGACTTTGCTTGACTCTATTATGATTTTCTAAATGTCCTGCTATTATTTCCTTAATAATGGACTCCAGCATTTTCCCAATGACAGATGTTATGCTAACTGGTCTATAGTTTCCTGCTTTCTGTCTCCCTCCTTTCTTGAATAGGGGTGTTACGTTTGCGGTTTTCCAATCTGCTGGGACCTCTCCAGAATCCAGGGAATTTTGGTAGATTACAACCAATGCATCCATTATCTCTGCAGCCACTTCTTTAAGACCCTAGGATGCAGGCCATCAGGTCCAGGGGACTTGTCCACCTTTAGTCACATCAGATTGCCTAGTACTTTTTCTCTAGTGATAGTGATTGTTTTAAGTTCCCCCTCCCAATAGCCCCTTGATTATCCATTATTGGGATGCTTTTAGTGTCTTCTACCATGAAGACCGATACAAAATATTTGTTCAAAGTCTCTGCCATTTCCCTGTTTCCCATTATTAATTCCCCAGTCTCATCCTCTAAGGGACCAATGTTTACTTTAGTTACTCTCTTTTTATATA
This sequence comes from Squalus acanthias, assembly GCA_030390025.1. Taxonomy (NCBI): domain Eukaryota; kingdom Metazoa; phylum Chordata; class Chondrichthyes; order Squaliformes; family Squalidae; genus Squalus; species Squalus acanthias. Next base: position 151,179,160 of record CM059429.1, read on the forward strand.
CCTGTAGAAGCGCTTACTGTCTGTTTTTATATTTCTTGCTAATTTACTCTCATAATCTATCTTCTTTCTCTTTATTATTTTTTTAGTCATCCTTTGCTGATTTCTAAACATTTCCCAATCCTCTGGCCTACCACTAATCTTCGCATCATTGTGTGCCTTCGTTTTCAATTTGATACCATCCTTAACTTCCTTAGTTAGCCACAGATGGTTCATTCTTCTCTTAGAGTCTTTCATTCTCACTGTAATATATATTTGCTGAGAGTTATGAAATATCTCCTTAAATGTCTGCCACTGCTTATCTACCATCTTACCCTTTAATCTATTTTCCCAGTCCACTTTAGCCAACTCTGTCTTCATACCTTTGTAATTGCCTTTATTTAAGTTCAGGACACTAGTTTGAGAGTCAAGTTTCTCACCCTCAAACTGAATTTGAAATTCTAACATGCTATGATCACTCTTCCCTAGAGGATTCTTTACTATGAGATCATTAATTAATCCTATCTCATTAAACATTACCAGATCTAAAATATCTTACTCCCTGGTTGGTTCCACAATGCATTGTTCTAAGAAACCATCCTGAATACACTCTATGAATTCTTCATCAAGGCTACCTTTGCCAATTTGATTTGTCCAATCTATATGAAGATTAAAATTGCCCATGATTATTGCAGTACCTTTCTTACAAGCCTTCATTATTTCTTGATTTATACTCTGTCCTACAGCATAGCCACTGTTAGGGGGCCTATAGACTACTCGCACCAGTGACTTCTTTCTCTTATTATTTCTTATCTCCACCCAAACTGATTCTACATCTTGATCTTCTGAGCCAATATCATTTCTCACTACTGCACTGATCTCATCCTTTATTAACAGAGCTGCCCCACTTCCTTTCCTTTCTGCTTATCCTTCCGAAATGTCAAATACCCTTGAATATTTAGTTCCCAGCCTTGGTCACCTTGCAACCATGGGCTGGATTTTCTCAGCCCCAAGGAGGCGGATATGGAGGCGGGACTGCCGGGAAAGTTGCAGAATTTGTGGGTGGGTGGCAAACCCGTCCCCAACCTGCCTCCATGCCCTCTTGCCAGGAGGCAGGAAGCTGTCCTGCCCCGGGTCCTGTCTCCTTGGAGGTGGGAAGGGATTAAAGCCTATTAACTGCCTGTTAAAAAGATCAAACTGTCACAGGACGGAGTGAAGAGACTCAGATCAAACTGTCACAGGACAGAGTGAAGAGACTCAGATCAAACTGTCAGGACGGAGTGAAGAGACTCAGATCAAACTGTCACAGGACGGAGTGAAGAGACTCAGATCAAACTGTCACAGGACGGAGTGAAGAGACTCAGATCAAACTGTCAGGACGGAGTGAAGAGACTCAGATCAAACTGTCACAGGACGGAGTGAAGTGACTCAGATCAAACTGTCATAGGACAGAGTGAAGAGACTCAGATCAAACTGTCAGGACGGAGTGAAGAGACTCAGATCAAACTGTCACAGGACGGAGTGAAGAGACGCAGATCAAACTGTCATAGGACAGAGTGAAGAGACTCAGATCAAACTGTCAGGACGGAGTGAAGAGACTCAGATCAAACTGTCACAGGACGGAGTGAAGAGACTCAGATCAAACTGTCAGGACGGAGTGAAGAGACTCAGATCAAACTGTCACAGGACGGAGTGAAGAGACTCAGATCAAACTGTCACAGGACGGAGTGAAGAGACTCAGATCAAACTGTCAGGACGGAGTGAAGAGACTCAGATCAAACTGTCACAGGACGGAGTGAAGAGACTCAGATCAAACTGTCACAGGACGGAGTGAAGAGACTCAGATCAAACTGTCACAGGACGGAGTGAAGAGACTCAGATCAAACTGTCACAGGACGGAGTGAGGAGACTCAGATCAAACTGTCACAGAAGTGTATTGTTTTAATTTAAATTAATTAAAGGGTAAATAATATTAATACATTTAATTAATTACATAGAATGGGAGAGCAGGTGATGTGTTACTGCTGCAATATGTGGGAGCTGGTGGACACCATTGATGTTCATGGTGATCACATTTGCAGTAAGTGTTGGCTGCTCGAGGAACTCCGGCTCCATGTTGATGAGCTGGAGTCCGAGCTTCAAACACTGCGACACATCAGGGAGGGGGAGAGTTACCTGGACTCTGTGTTCCAGGAGGTAGTCACACCAATTAGATTAACTAATTCAGATGTAGCCCGTGGTCAGGGACAGGAGGGTGTGACTGCGAATGAGGCAGGTACGGGGATCCAGGAGGTAGTATTGGAGGAGCCGCAGCCCTTGCTCTTGTCCAACAGGTTCGAGGCTCTTACTCCCTGTGTGGATAGGAGCGGGGACTGCAGGGAGGATGAGCAACCTGGCCACAGCACCGTGGTATGGGGAGCCATTCAAGTGGGGGGAGTAAAAAGAAATGTTGTAGTGGTAGGGGATATTATCATTAAGGGGATAGATAGGGTTCTTTGCAGCCGAGAGCGAGAGTCCCGAAGGCTGTGTTGCCTGCCCGGTGCCAAGGTTAAGGACATCTCCTCTGGGCTGGAGAGAAACTTGGAATGGGAGGGGGAAGATCCAGTTGTTGTGGTCCATGTTGGTACCAATGACAGAGATAGGACAAGGAGTGAGGTTCTGCTGAGGGAGTATGAGCAGCTAGGGGCCAAATTAAAAAACAGAACCTCTAGGGTAGTAATCTCTGGATTACTACCTGAGCCACGAGCAAATTTGGCGAGGGTAAATAAAATCAGAGAGTTAAATGCGTGGCTCAAAGACTGGTGTGGGAGAAATGGGTTTTGCTTCCTGGGACACTGGCACCAGTACTGGGACAGGAAAGAGCTGTTCCGTTGGGACGGACTTCACTTGGCCAGTGCTGGGACTAGAGTCCTGGCGAATCGAATAACTAAGGCTGTAGAGAGGGCTTTAAACTAATTAGTGGGGGGGAGGTTTCAAGAGAGCAAAAAATAAAAATGTCAGCGGAGAAGGCAATTGAGCAAAGTAGCAGTAGGGTAATTAAAAACCAGAGCATGTCAGGAAGGGACAGAATATATAAAGATAAAGGTAAAGTAGTAAAGGGAGTAAAAGCAGGAATAAATTGTCACAAAACATATTTAAAAGTTCTTTATCTGAATGCACGCAGCATTCGTAACAAAATGGACGAGTTGACGGTACAAATAACTACGTATGGGTATGATCTTGTGGCCATTACAGAAACATGGCTGCAGGGTGGCAACGACTGGGAATTAAATATGCCAGGGTATTTAACAATCAGGAAGTACAGGCAGGAAGGAAGAGGAGGTGGGGTGGCTATGTTAATAAAGGAAGGAATCACTGTATTACAGAGAAATGATATTGGGTCAAAGGATTAGGATAATGAAACAGTTTGGGTGGAGATAAGGAATAATAAGGGGAAAAAAACACTAGTGGGAGTAGTATATAGGCCTCCTAATAGTTGCAACACTGCTGGAAGAAGTATTAATCAGGAAATATTTGGGGCATGTAATAAGGGAACAGCTATAATTATGGGGGATTTTAACTATCATATTAACTGGAAAGATCAAATTGGGCAGGGCAGCCTTGAGGAAGAGTTTATTGAGTGTATTAGGGATGGATTTCTTGAGCAGTATGTAACTGATCCTACAAGGGGGCAAGCAACCTTGGACCTGGTCCTGTGTAATGAGTCAGGATTAATTAATAATGTCCTAGTTAAGGATCCCCTTGGAATGAGTGACCATAACATGGTTGAATTCCATATCCAATTAGAGGGTGAGAAGGTTGGTTCTCAAACAAGCGTACTGAGCTTGAATAAAGGAGACTATGATGGTATGAGAGCGGAATTAATTAAAGTGGACTGGGAAAATAGATTAAAGGGTAAGACGGTACATGAGCAGTGGTGTTCATTTAAGGAGTTACTTTACAACATGCAAAAAAAATATATTCCACTGAGGAAAAAAGGGTGTAAAAGAAATGACAGCCATCCGTGGCTAAGTAAAGAAATTAAGGATAGTATCCAACTAAAAACAAGGACATATAAGGTAGCCAAACTTAGTGGGAGGATAGAAGATTGGGAAGTCTTCAAAAGACAGCAAAAAGTAACTAAAGGATTGATTAAGAAAGGGAAGATAGATTATGAAAATAAATTAGCAAACAATATAAAACCAGATAGCAAGAGTTTCTATAGTTATATAAAAAGAAAAAGGGTGGCTAAGGCAAACGTAGGTCCCTTAGAGGATGAGACCGGGAAATTAATGGTGGGAAACATGGAGATGGCAAAAATGCTGAACAAATATTTTGTTTCAGTCTTTACGGTAGAGGACACTAAGAATATCCCAACACTGGACAAACAGGGGGCTCTAGGGGGGGAGGAGCTAAATACGATTAAAATCACTAAGGAATTGGTACTCAGTAAAATAATGGGACTCAAGGCGGATAAATCCCCTGGACCTGATGGCTTACATCCTAGGGTCTTGAGGGAAGTGGCAGTAGGGATTGTGGATGCTTTGGTAATAATTTTCCAAAATTCCCTGGACTCAGCAAAGGTCCCGGCAGATTGGAAAACTGCTAATGTAACACCCTTATTTAAAAAGGGTAGTAGGCAGAAGGCTGGAAATTATAGACCAGTTAGCCTAACATCTGTGGTGGGTAAAATTTTGGAGTCTATTATTAAGGAGACAGTAACGGAACATTTAGATAAACATAATTTAATAGGACAAAGTCAGCATGGCTTTATGAAGGGGAAGTCATGTCTGACAAATTTGCTTGAGTTCTTTGAGGACATAACATACAGGGTGGATAAAGGGGAACCAGTGGACGTAGTGTATTTAGACTTCCAGAAGGCATTCGACAAGGTGCCACATAAAAGATTATTGCTCAAGATAAAAAATCACTGGATTGGGGGGAATATTCTGGCATGGGTGGAGGATTGGTTATCTAACAGGAAGCAGAGAGTTGGGATAAATGGTTCATTCTCAGACTGGCAACCAGTAGCCAGTGGTGTTCCACAGGGGTCGGTGCTGGGTCCCCAACTCTTTACAATCTATATTAACGATTTGGAGGAGGGGACCGAGTGTAACATATCAAAGTTTGCAGATGATACAAAGATGGGAGGGAAAGTAGAAAGTGAGGAGGACATAAAAAACCTACAAGGGGATATAGACAGGCTGGGTGAGTGGGCGGAGATTTGGCAGATGCAATACAATACTGGAAAATGTGAGGTTATGCACTTTGGCAGGAAAAATCAGAGAGCAAGTTATTATCTTAATGGTGAGAAACTGGAAAGTACTGCAGTACAAAGGGATCTGGGGGTCCTAGTGCAAGAAAATCAAAAAGTTAGTATGCAGGTGCAGCAGGTGATCAAGAAGGCCAACGGAATGTTGGCTTTTATTGCTAGGGGGATAGATTATAAAAACAGGGAGGTATTGCTGCAGTTATATAAGGTATTGGTGAGACCGCACCTGGAATACTGCATACAGTTTTGGTGTCCATACTTAAGAAAAGACATACTTGCTCTCGAGGCAGTACAAAGAAGGTTCACTCGGTTAATCCCCGGGATGAGGGGGTGGACATATGAGGAGAGGTTGAGTAGATTGGGACTCTACTCATTGGAGTTCAGAAGAGTGAGAGGCGATCTTATTGAAATATATAAGATTGTGAAGGGGCTTGATCGGGTGGATGCGGTAAGGATGTTCCCAAGGATGGGTGAAACTAGAACTAGGGGGCATAATCTCAGAATAAGGGGCTGCTCTTTCAAAACTGAGATGAGGAGAAACTTCTTCACTCAGAGGGTAGTAGGTCTGTGGAATTTGCTGCCCCAGGAAGCTGTGGAAGCTACATCATTAAATAAATTTAAAACAGAAATAGACAGTTTCCTAGAAGTAAAGGGAATTAGGGGTTACGGGGAGCGGGCAGGAAATTGGACATGAGGCTGAGTTCGGATCGGTCGAGGCCCTGTGGGTGGCATAGCGGGCCCAGGGGCTGAGTGGCCAGGTCTTGCTCCTACTTCTTGTGTTCTTTAGATTTGAGGTGAGGATCAGATCAGCCATGATCTTATTGAATGGCGGAGCAGGCTCGAAGGGCCGATTGGCCTACTCCTGCTCCTATTTCTTATGTTCTAACAGGTAGTTAACAGGCAGAAAATAGGATTATCCCCATTTTTTGTTCTGAAGTGCGGGCTTCCCGACCTGGAGAAACCCCGCCAGGATGTAGGAGCCGAGTAGGAGGTCGGAGGGGGGTCGGAGGGTTCTGAAAGTGCAATGTAGAGGTGAGTGATGGGTGCAAGTGTGGGGTGGTAAGTATGTGAGGTGAGTGTAAAGTGTTAGAAAATGTTAACTTACCTTTGTTTCTGCCTACAGCCTTCAGCCTCCGATCCAACAGTCATCTGATTTCTACAAAGTAGAAAATTTGATGAGTCCTGAACACAAGGACTCATCAAACTACATAGAATGTCAGTGTTTGACAGCTTCACAGACATTTCTTCTTTCAAAAATTCTTGACAGATGACACGTCATACTCTGTCTTCGTACGTGCTCTGTCACTGACTTCCTCCTAATTGGCCTGCTGAGCCCGCTGGGCGGGCTTAACAAGGTCAATCAGGGGAAGATCCCGCTGGTTGGCCAGAGGCTGATGGAGGCGGGACTGAAACCAGGCAAGCAGCAGTCCCGCCTCCAACACATCTCCATTCATAAAATCCAGCCCCATGTCTCTGTAATGGCTATCAGATCATACCCATTTATTTCTATTTGTGCCGTCAACTCATCTATCTTGTTACGAATGCTGCGTGCATTCAGATAAAGGGCTTTTAATTTTGTCTTTTACCATTTTTCTCTACTCTGACTCTACTTTCTGATGCACTCTTATGTTTATACGCTCTGTCCCTTCCTGTCACACTTTGGTTATCATTACCCCTATCGCTACCCTGCACTATTGCCTTCTTCTTTCTCTTTGAGTTTTTAAATTTCCCCTCACCTGAACCCTCCCCCCCGCCCCACTCCCCCACTATTTAGTTTAAAGCCCTATCTACAGCCCTAGTTATTCGATTTGCCAGGACACTGGTCCCAGCATGGTTCAAGTGAAGCCCGTCCCAACGGAACACCTCCCTCTTTCCCTAGTACTGGTGCCAGTACCCCATGAATCGAAATCCATTTCTCCCACACCAATCTTTGAGCCACGCATTCATCTCTCTGATCTTATTTACGCTATGCCAATTTGCTCGTGGCTCAGGTAGTAATCCAGAGATTACTACCTTTGTGGTTCTGCTTTTTAATTTAGTGCCGAGCTGCTCATACTCCCTCAGCAGAACCTCTTTCTTTGTCCTACCTACGTGGACCACGACAACTGGATCTTTCCCCTCCCACTCCAAGTTCCTCTCCAGCTCAGAGGAGATGTCCTTAACCATGGCACCGGGCAGGCAACACAGCCGTTGGGACTCACGCTCTCGGCTGCGGAGAACTGTATCTATCCCCCTAACTATACTGTCCCCTACCACTACAACATTTCTTTTTACTCCCCCAACTTGAATGGCTCCCTGTACCACGGTGCTGTGGTCAGTTTGCTCATCCTCCCTGCAGTCCCTGCTCTCGTCCACACAGGGAGCAAGTACTTCGTACCTGTTGGACAAGTGCAAGGGCTGAGGCTCCTCCAGTGCTACCTCCTGGATCCCCATACCTGCCTCATTCGTAGTCACACCCTCCTGTCCCTGACCACGGACCAAATTTGAATTATTTAACCTAAGGGGTGTGACTGCCTCCTGGGACACAGCGTCCAGGTAACTCTCCCCCTTCCTGATGTATCGCAGTGTCCGAAGCTCGGACTCCAGCTCATCAACTCTGAGCCAAAGTTCCTCGAGCTGCCAACACTTACTGCAGATGTGGTCGCTGTGGATCACACTGGGGTCCACCAGCTCCCACACGCTACAGCTGCAACACATCACCTGCCCTGCCATCTCTCTTGTATTTTATTTAAGTAATTAGGTTTTCAAGTTTTGAAATTTCAATTATCTATGTATAGTTTTTAATATTTAATAATGGCTCTTAATTTAAACCAATGCCCAAGTTTAGAAAAAAGAGAGAAATAGAGAAATACTCACCAACCAATCACTTACCTGCTTTCCTGTGACATCACACTTTGATTTTGTTTTCCCCTCACATTTCGTTGTTGCTGTTTTCCTGTTAACCCCCCCCCGGTCCCGATCCCCCCGGTCCCGATCCCCCCGGTCCCGCTCCCCCCGGTCCCGATCCCCCCGGTCCCGATCCCCCCGGTCCCGATCCCCCCGGTCCCGATCCCCCCGGTCCCGCTCCCCCCGGTCCCGATCCCCCCGGTCCCGATCCCCCCGGTCCCGATCCCCCCGGTCCCGATCCCCCCGGTCCCGCCCCCCCCCCGGTCCCGCTCCCCCCGGTCCCGATCCCCCCGGTCCCGATCCCCCCCGGTCCCGATCCCCCCGGTCCCGCTCCCCCCGGTCCCGATCCCCCCGGTCCCGATCCCCCCCGGTCCCGATCCCCCCGGTCCCGATCCCCCCGGTCCCGATCCCCCCGGTCCCGCTCCCCCCGGTCCCGATCCCCCCGGTCCCGATCCCCCCCGGTCCCGATCCCCCCGGTCCCGCCCCCCCTGGTCCCACTCCCGCTGGTCCCGCTCCCCCCGGTCCCGATCCCCCCGGTCCCGATCCCCCCGGTCCCGATCCCCCCTGGTCCCGATCCCCCCGGTCCCGATCCCCCCGGTCCCGATCCCCCCGGTCCCGCTCCCGCTGGTCCCGCTCTCGCTGGTCCCGCTCCCGCTGGGCTCTCGGGCCTCGGGTCACTGGTCCCGCTCCCGCTGGTCCCGCTCCCGCTGGTCCCGCTCCCGCTGGGCTCTCGGGCCTCGGGTCACTGGTCCCGCTCCCGCTGGTCCTGCTCCCGCTGGTCCCGCTCTCGCTGGTCCCGCTCTCGCTGTGCTCTCAGGCCTCAGGTCACTGGTCCCGCTCTCGGGCCTCGGGCCTCGGGTCAATGGTCTCGCTCTCGCTGTGCTCTCGGGCCTCGGGTCAATGGTCTCGCTCTCGCTGTGCTCTCGGGCCTCGGGTCGCTGGTCCTGCTCTCGGGCCTCGGGTCATTGGTCCCGCTCTCGCTGTGCTCTCGGGCCTCGGGTCATTGGTCTCGCTCTCGCTGTGCTCTCGGGCCTCGGGTCGCTGGTCCTGCTCTCGGGCCTCGGGTCGCTGGTCCCGCTCTCGCTGTGCTCTCGGGCCTCGGGTCATTGGTCCCGCTCTCGCTGGGCTCTCGGGCCTCGGGTCATTGGTCTCGCTCTCGCTGTGCTCTCGGGCCTCGGGTCGCTGGTCCTGCTCTCGGGCCTCGGGTCGCTGGTCCCGCTCTCGCTGTGCTCTCGGGCCTCGGGTCATTGGTCCCGCTCTCGCTGGGCTCTCGGGCCTCGGGTCACTGGTCCCGCTCTCGCTGGGCTCTCGGGCCTCGGGTCACTGGTCCCGCTCTCGGGCCTCGGGCCTCAGGTCACTGGTCCCGCTCTCGGGCCTCGGGCCTCGGGTCAATGGTCCCGCTCTCGCTGGTCCCGCTCTCGCTGTGCTCTCAGGCCTCAGGTCACTGGTCCCGCTCTCGGGCCTCGGGCCTCGGGTCAATGGTCTCGCTCTCGCTGGTCCCGCTCTCGCTGTGCTCTCAGGCCTCAGGTCACTGGTCCCGCTCTCGGGCCTCGGGCCTCGGGTCAATGGTCTCGCTCTCGCTGGTCCCGCTCTCGCTGTGCTCTCAGGCCTCAGGTCACTGGTCCCGCTCTCGGGCCTCGGGCCTCGGGTCAATGGTCTCGCTCTCGCTGTGCTCTCGGGCCTCGGGTCAATGGTCTCGCTCTCGCTGTGCTCTCGGGCCTCGGGTCGCTGGTCCTGCTCTCGGGCCTCGGGTCATTGGTCCCGCTCTCGCTGTGCTCTCGGGCCTCGGGTCATTGGTCTCGCTCTCGCTGTGCTCTCGGGCCTCGGGTCGCTGGTCCTGCTCTCGGGCCTCGGGTCGCTGGTCCCGCTCTCGCTGTGCTCTCGGGCCTCGGGTCATTGGTCCCGCTCTCGCTGGGCTCTCGGGCCTCGGGTCATTGGTCTCGCTCTCGCTGTGCTCTCGGGCCTCGGGTCGCTGGTCCTGCTCTCGGGCCTCGGGTCGCTGGTCCCGCTCTCGCTGTGCTCTCGGGCCTCGGGTCATTGGTCCCGCTCTCGCTGGGCTCTCGGGCCTCGGGTCACTGGTCCCGCTCTCGCTGGGCTCTCGGGCCTCGGGTCACTGGTCCCGCTCTCGCTGGGCTCTCGGGCCTCGGGTCACTGGTCCCGCTCTCGGGCCTCGGGCCTCAGGTCACTGGTCCCGCTCTCGGGCCTCGGGCCTCGGGTCAATGGTCCCGCTCTCGCTGGTCCCGCTCTCGCTGTGCTCTCAGGCCTCAGGTCACTGGTCCCGCTCTCGGGCCTCGGGCCTCGGGTCAATGGTCTCGCTCTCGCTGGTCCCGCTCTCGCTGTGCTCTCAGGCCTCAGGTCACTGGTCCCGCTCTCGGGCCTCGGGCCTCGGGTCAATGGTCTCGCTCTCGCTGGTCCCGCTCTCGCTGTGCTCTCAGGCCTCAGGTCACTGGTCCCGCTCTCGGGCCTCGGGCCTCGGGTCAATGGTCTCGCTCTCGCTGGGCTCTCGGGCCTCGGGTCAGTGGTCCCACTCTCGCTGTGCAGAAGAAGTGGGTTTTAGGGCTGGAGGAGGTTAGAGAACGAGTGAGGGAGGCCTTGGAGGGATTTGAATACAAGGAAAAGGATATTATATTTTGGGCCTTGGGGAACTGGGAGCTAATGTAGGTCAGTGGGGGTGTTAATGTCAATTTCCATCATCAGTTGGGATCTCCTGATCTTCGAAGCATGACCTGTGGCTGGAAGCCTACAGCTGCACCTCATTTTCCTGCCCCTTCTGCCAGTGCTCGGCTCCGCTCGGGTTAAGCTTGCCCTGGGCCAAGCGGGAAGGGGGCAGCAAGATCTTGCCTATTGTTTCTCACTGTCAAATGACATTTGATGTACATCAACCTGACATCTACATTATGTTGGGGACTTAGAAAAGCTGAAGAGCAACTCCGCTACACATGTACAACCCAGCCTGCAATACTGGACTCCGTTATTGTTTACATTGTCGTTGACAGCAAGACATGATGAATTCAACTCCAAAGCAGAAGAATAGGAACATAAGAACAGGAGTAGGCCATTCAGTCTCTCAAGCCTGTTCCCCCATTCAATGAGATCATGGCTGATTTGTATCTTAAACTCCATTAATCTGCCTTGGCTCCAGCAAGCTGAATGCAACAGCACTGGCAGCAAGAACAGTGAAAACAATGAGGGTTTAGGATATTGGTGTTGAAGAAAATGATAGGCTTAAACTCATTCGCATCCATTTTCCGATACTGGTATATGATAAGATCTATCCTCTAATTAATTAAAAAATTGAGAACTGTCGCCAATCTGTTTTGAAAGTCTGTGCACGTCAACAAATTTGACAAAACCAGAAATCTGCCACTTACGTAGCTTTTGTAGCTGGCAGTACAGGTATCCATTTCGTGGTCACCTCCCACTACTTTCCAACACCATCAATCTTTAGACAATAGTAAAGTGAGTGACTCTATTCTTTCTTGGTGATGACACTCTGGACATACTGTGAGCAATACTTGCAAGATCTACTAGTATTCTAAAATAGTGCAAATGTATATTGATCATTGTTGTGAAGTATGATAAAAGGTGTATATATGACAAGTATGCATTGTTTGTGTAAGTATGAATGGGAGGGGGAGATTTGGAACTGGATTGCAAGGATGTGTGATTATTGGAGCTTTTTGCATCAAGGTTTATGTGAAGAGAAACAGGTCATTTTCTTCAGACACCAGCCATGTTTGGGCTCACAACAACAACTATTTGTATTTCTATAGCGACTTTAACCTAGTAAAACATCCCAAGGTGATTCACAGGAGCTTTATCAAACATAATTTGACACCAAGCCACACAAGGAGATATTAGGGCAGATGACCAAAAGCTTGGTCAAAGAGGCAGGTTTTAAGGAGCGTCTTAAAGGAGGAAAGAATGGCGGAAGACATATGTGGTGCAGCCCATCAGCAAACAAGTCTTCATGTTGATGTGCATATTGGCACCATTCCTGGTCCTAGATGATGATCTTTGAGCTCCAAAGCAATGTGAAATGAGTTGGGCAGTCTCAACCAAATTCTTAGTGTAAATGTATCCCCAATTTGGCACTAATTGACATCAAATTAGTAATTTCACTCAGATGACTTGGTGATGGCAGGTATAGGAGATGCAAAATTTCTCATTGATGCAGTAGACGGTACTTCTCTGAGTTTAAGGGTGAAATATTTCTCATGGTACAATAGAGGGTGCTGTGCTTTGCATTTAATTATTAGATACCTGACCTTGGAATACTTGATGCTGACACGGGGAGCCCTAAATGTTCCATTTCACAGCACTAATAACCTTCAACTTAATGAGTACAAAATTCATTGGAAAAACAGAGATTCAGAGCCGGCCAACAGGAAATTGAACCTGTTTCCTGAGGGGAGGTCAATTGCAACATCATTCTCTTTCGGTGAAGGTGGGGAGAGAGGTTATATTTCACACAGCCCCAATAATGTTCACACCTATGACTCAAAATGCTTTTTACATTTTCACTTCAGCATAAGAACATGTTTGCTTAGACAATATTTCATAAAAACAGCCATCTTCTGTAGAGATTATTTATTTTTGGTGGTGGTGTGGTGGGAGTTGGTTGTGGCTTAGTCTGTTGATCTGGTCTGATCATGAACCTGAGACTTGAGCACAAAAATCCAGTCTGACGCTCCAGTCCAGTGCAGTGCTGAGGGAGTGCTGCACTGTCAGAGGTGCCGTCTTTCGGATGAGACGTTAAACTGAGGCTCCGTCTGCTCTCAAGTAAAAGATCCCACGGCACTAATTCGAAGAAGAACAGGGGAGTTATCCCTGGTGTCTTGGTCAATATTTATCCTTCAAGCATCATCACTAAAAAACAGATTATCACATTGCTGTTTGTGGGACCTTGCTGTGCACAAATTGGCTGCCACACTTCCTACATTGCAACAGTGACAACACTTCAAAAAAGTACTTAATTGGCTGTAACGCACTTTGGGACGTCTTGAGGTCGTGAAAGGCGCTATATAAATGCAAACCTTTCTTTCTTTCTTGTAATTGTCCAGCTCCCTTTACTGGTTGGTTGCTTTTGACGATCACTCCCTTGCTGGATCTCTGTAAGCAGCAGCCATGCTGTGACTTTGATCGAGATGGCGATGTCCACGGCCCTCTCACCATTCCTCTGAACTTTGCACTTGCTGATCTCTGTTTGTTCAGTTGCAATTCATTAGCTGCATTATGACAGAATAGCTAAACTAATACTAGTGGCATAGGGTGTTGTAGGGGGTGGTGGTTTGTGTCAGCTTTGCCTCTGACTTCAGAGCGGTTCGAATCGCTCCCACTCCCTTGGTTCTAGACCTTGGACTTATTTGGGGGTTGTGACAAAAGGTGCAGCAGACAACTGAGTTTGATGAAAAGAACTTCAATCTTTATTCAAAAGGTAAAACACAAATGACAACACTCTTAACACTCTAAAGGTGGGGAACACTTCGGTACAAGCGAGGGAAATGACAGTAGAACAATACTTCACCCCTCCCAACCCCACTTTCCTAGCTAAGTTAGGTTTTGGAGGACCAGGGATAATGCTCACCAATCCTTTGATAGTTGGGCTAAATCGCGGTTTTGGGGTTCGTTGTTTATGGCGGTTAGTGTCTGCCGTACCCCGTACGGGGTAGAGGACTTCACCTGCGTCTCTGGTCAGTCTTCGCGAGTCCGCTGATGTGGTCGGATGTCGTTATGGATTTATCTGGTGAGTACCCAATTTCTTTGGTTTAGCAGTAGGGTTTAGAGTCTTTGGGGAAAATCTTACCCAGGGGTAAGTCAGGAGTTTTTTTCCTCCTAGAAGCTGGCAGCTGTCCTTCATTCTGCCAGTGGATTTCACACTTCTTTCAGCCTTAATCTGTCACATTAACACCACCTCTAGCCTTGCATATCTCTTAATGTCTCTTCATCTCCCCTTTTGTTCTTTTATCCCCTCCCCCTTTTCCGAGCTTTACTCTGGCCTTAAATCTATTTGATTTCCGGCTCTTCACAGTTCTGACGAAAGGTCATCGACCTGAAACGTTAACTCTCTTTCTCTTTCCACGGATGCTGCCTGGCCTGCTGAGTTTTTCCAGCGTTTTCTGTTGTTATTTCAGATTTCCAGCATCCGCAGTATTTTGCTATCGTAAGTCAGGAGTAGTTTGTAGAGTGGAAACTTTGCGGTTCTTTGGGTTTTTTTCCCTGGAGTTGGTCTTTGTTGGTCGCGGTGGCCTGCTATTACCCGGTCAGTTGGGGGTAATGCGCGGTTGTTGGTTTCGTGAGGCCTTTGGTTTCCACGATGGCTTTAGGCCTTGTTTAGTGTGTCGGTTGACCTCGTGGAGCCGTCGGTGACTTGTTGCTGCTTGTTGCTCCGGGTGACTGTGTTGGGACCGTTGATGGAGGTCCGTCGAGGTGGTATCTTCACCAGCTGGACTCAGGTGTGTCTGAGTGGTGAGCGATGCGACTTGCTTCCAGCTCGGGGTTTCTTCTTCCTGGTTTCTTCTTCTTCTGATGATCACCGGTTGCGACTGACGACGCGACCTTGAACTGCTTGATGGGCCTTCAATTATACTAAATTGAAGTGGCCTTATCCACCTGCCAAATCTACTCAGTTCATTGTCTGGTTTTTGGTGGGCTCGTAAATTGGTAACGACTTACTAGCACGTTAACTGGGTTTTTAACAGGCCTTCAATCTCATCCATTGAACATGGCCTTATCTACCCGCCAAATCTACTCAGTTCATTGTTTGAATTTTGGCGGGCCTGTTACCAGTAACTGCTCTGTAAGTGTCAAATGGGTTTTGGGATGGTTTGCATCCTGTCGATCTCCTTGGCTGATCACTGGTGATTGGTTTCGTGTTTTGGGTTTCTAGGCTGGACTCAGTCTTTTCTATAGACTGGTCCTGAGTGATTTGTATTATGCATGTTTTCTGATGGGCCCTGTAATCAGTTTGATGGGGCCTGTTATTTTGGGTGGGACTGTCTTCTCCCAGGGTCTATTGTCAAAATGTTAATGCCTGCTAGGGCTTGAGTAGGGTCATCCCGGTTCCCCAGACAGTGCAATTAACTGCAATAACCAAAACTGCTTTTACAGAGGTCGACCCACCTTCTTGTCCCTTTACAGGCCCAGACATAGTTTTAAAATGCCAAAACTTGGTTTTTGGTCTTATATTCCTTAGGTTAGGCCCAAATGCAATTTTATCACTCCGAGGTAGTTCCAAAGTCCTTTTTCCTTAGGTTGGGGATCTGCAAATTTTGGAAACCTTACAGTGTTGGTTAATAAATACCCAATAGGAAATGAAAAGGCCATGGAATTTCTATCAATAAATGCTTTATTTAAATTACATTCAGTCTGCTAAAGTTGGAGCTTTTTGGGGCTTCTTTCCATCCATGTAATATTTTCATCAAGTGTTAATATGCCGAGAGTTTTAAAAAGATAACACAAAACAAGCATTATATTATTATAAATTAATAAATACGGCAGTCAATCCCACTGCAATGAATACCCGATTAGTGACTATTAAGGCTGGAAATGACACCCTGCAATATTATTGTACAACCATTTAACATATTTGTATTAAATTCCTTTGTCTGTTATCTTAACAGGAGCATTGACCAATGTATTTTTAAGGGAAAAACTAAAAACAGATCTAACAGCCCAAAATGAGGTGGTGTGGGCCATCAGCAACAGAACTGCATACCATCACAATCTGTAATTACATGCCCGGCACACCTCTCTTTCCTCTATCTCCATCAAACCAGAAGATCAACCCTGGTTTAATGCAGAGTGCAGAAGGGCACCTTAGAATGAGGCAGCGGTCTACTGAAGCTACGACGCAGATCTACCTTCACGCTAAACAGCAAAAGCAGCAGGCTATAGCTAGAGCGAAGCAATACCACAGCCAACAGATCAGTACAAAACACTGTCGCCTTAGCACATCCTCTTGAGAATGGTGGTGGACAATCAGCTAAAAGTGATCTGACTCACTGAGGTTCCCATCTTCATAGATGTAAAAATCCAGCCAATTTGGTTCACTCCATGTGATATTAAGAAGCAGCTGAGTATACTGGACACAGCAATGGCTGTGGCCCATGATAAAATACCAACTGTAGTGCTAAAGACCTGCACATCAGAACTAGCTGCCCCCTAGTCATCCTATTCCAGTGCAGCTATGAAACTAAAATATACAAATGAGCTTGAAACTAATGATGCTCACAAGATGGTAGATGTTCAGAATGATTGCTTCCTCAAAGTATTCAAAAAGGAAGACATGAACAACATGCAGTCCCCCAATAAAGAATATCAAGGCATAATTCAAGACGTGAAATGAGATAGAAGTCCAAATCGAGCTGAAAGGGCTTAAAACAAATAAATTGCCAGTGTTAGATGGTATTTATTCCAGAGTCTTTAGAGATACTGGCAAAGAGATTTGAGAAGCCTTGACAATCATTATGAGGGAGTCAATGGACACTGAGAAAATAGCAGTAAATTGAAAGCATGCTAATATGTTGCCCATATTCAAAAAGGGTGACTAAATAAATCCATTAGTCTTCCTTCAATTCCATTTAAAAAAAAATTAATTATCAGGAATAAATTTGAGGATTATAAAGTACAATAACAACCTAATAAACAGCAGTCAATATGACTTTAGACAGGGGAAATCCTGCCTGCCCAACCTCCTTGCTTTCTTTCAGGAAGTGATCATCTAAGTTGACTCTGGTAATTCTATAATGTTGTGTACTCAGAATTCCAAAAGACACTTGATAAAGTTCGACAAGCAATATTACTAATTAAGCTCAAAGCTGTAGGAATCAAGGGAACGGTAGCATAGTGGTAATGTTACTGGGCTAGTAATCCAGAGGCCTTGATTAATGATCCATGGAACATGAGTTCAAATCCCACCATGGCAGCTGGGGAATTTAAACTCAGTTAATTAAATAAATCTGGAATAAAAAGCTAGTATCAGTAATGGTGACCATGAAGCTATTGGATTGTTGTAAAAACCCATCTGGTTCATTAATGTCCTTTGGGAAGGAAATCTGCCGTCCTTACCTGGTCTGGCCTATATGTGACTCCAAACCCACAGAAATGTGGTTGACTCTTAACTGCCCTCTGAAATGGCCTAGCAAGTCACTCAGTTGTAACAAACTGCTACGAAATACAATAAGAAGAATAAAACTGGGTGGATCACCCGGCATCGACCTCGGCACCGGCTGCGGACATGACAACGGCACACCCAGCCCAGTCAACCCTGCAAAGTCCTCCTCACCAACATCTGGGGACTTGTGCCAAAATTGGGAGAGCTGTCCCACAGACTAGTCAAGCAACAGCCTGACATAGTCATACTCACAGAATCATACATTTCAGCCAATGTCCCAAACTCCTCCATCACCATCCCTGGGTATGTCCTGTCCCACCGGCAGGACAGACCCACCAGGGGTGGCGGCACCGTGGTATACAGTCGGGAAGGAGTAGCCCTGGGAGTCCTCAACATTGACTTCAGACCCCATGAAGTGTCATGGCTTCCGATCAAGCATGGGCAAGGAAACCACCTACTGCCCTCTCTCAGCTGATGAATCAGTACTCCTCCATGTTGAACACTACTTGGAAGAAGCACTGAGGAGAATGTACTCTGGGTGGGGGACTTCAATGCCCGTCACCAAGAGTGGCTCAGTAGCAGCACTGTTGGCCGAGTCCTGAAGGACATAACTGCCAGTCTGGGCCTGCGACAGGTAGTGAGAGAATGAGGATAAACCTGCTTCACCTCGTCCTCACCAATCTACCTGTTGCAGATGCATCTGTCCATGACAGCATTAGTAGCAGTGACCACCGCACAGTCCTTGTGGAGACGAGGACACCCTCCATCGTGTTGTGTGGCACTACCACCGTGCTAAATGGGATAGATTTAGAACAGATCTAGCAGCTCAAAACCTGACATCCATGAGGTGCTTGGGGCAGCAGCAGAATTGTATTCCACCACAATCTGTAACATCATGGCCTGGCATATCCCTCACTCTACCATTACCATCAAGCCAGGGGACCAACCCTGGTTCAATGAGGAGTGTACAGGAGCAGCACCAGGCGTTCCTAAAAATGAGGTGCCAACCTGGGGAAGCTGCAACACAGGACTACATGCATGCTAAAAAGCAGAAGCAGCATGCTATAGACAGGGCTAGCGATCCCACAATCAACGGATCAGATCAAAGCTGTGCAGTCCTGCTACATCCAGTCGTGAATGGTGGTGGACCATTAAACAACTAACAGGTGGAGGAGGCTCCATGAATATCCTCAATGATGGTGGAGCCCAGCACATGAGTGCAAGAGACAAGGCTGAAGCATTTGCAACTATCTTCAGCCAGAAGTGCCGAGTGAATGATCTATATCGGTCTCCACCATCACAGAAGCCAGTCTCCAGCCAATTCGATTCACTCCACATGATATCAAGAAACGGCTGAGCACAATAGATATAGCAAAGGCTATGGGCTCTGACAACATCCCGGCTGTCGTGCTGAAGACTTGTGCTCCAGAACTAGCTGCGCCTCTAGCCAAGCTGTTCCAGTACAGCTACAACACTGGCATCCACCCGACAATGTGGAAAACTCCCCAGGTATGTCCTGTCCACAAAAAACAGGACAAATCCAATCCGGCCCATTACCGCCCCATCAGTCTATGCTCAATTATCAGCAAATGGTGGAAAGTGTCATCGACAATGCTATCAAGCGGCACTTACTCACTAATAACCTGCTCACCGATGCTCAGTTTGGGTTCCACCAGGACCACTCGGCTCCAGACCTCATTACAGCCTTGGTCCAAACATGGACAAAAGAGCTGATTTCCAGAGGTGAGGTGAGAGTGACCGCCCTTGACATCAAGGCAGCATTTGACCAAGTGTGGCACTGAACACTGTGCAATCATCAGCGAACATCCCCACTTCTGACCATATGATGGAGGTAAGGTCATTGATGAAGCAGCTGATGATGGTTGGGCCTAGGACACAGCCCTGAGGAACTCCTACAGCGATGTCCTGGGGCTGAGATGATTGGCCTCCAACCACCACAACCATCTTCCTTTGTGCTAGGTATGACTGCAGCCAGTGGAGAGTTTTTCCCCTGATTCCCATTGACTTCAATTTTACTGGGGTTCCTTGATGCCACACTCGGTCAAATGCTTCCTTGATGTCAAGGGCAGTCACTCTCTCCTCACCTGTGGAATTCAGCTCTTTTGTCCATGTTTGCACCAAGGCTGTAATGAGGTCTGGAGCCGAGTGGTCCTGGCAGAACCCAAACTGAGCATCAGTGAGCAGGTTATTGGTGAGTAAGTGCCACTTGATAGCACTATCGACGACACCTTCCATCACTTTGCTGATGATTGAGAGTAGACTGATGAGGCGGTAATTGGCCGGATTGGATTTGTCCTGCTTTTTGTGGACAGGACGTACCTGGGCAATTTTCCACATTGTCGTGTAGATGTCAGTGTTGTAGCTCTATTGGAACAGCTTGGCTAGAGGCGTGGCTAGTTCTGGAGCACAAGTCTTCAGCACAACAGCCGGAATGTTGTCGGGGCCCATAGCCCTTGCTGTATCCAGTGCGCTCAGCCGTTTCTTGATATCACGTGGAGTGAATCGAATTGGCTGAAGACTGGCTTCTGTGGTGGTGGGGACCTCAGGAGGAGGCCAAGATGGATCATCCACTCGGCCCTTCTGGCTGAAGATGGTTGCAAACGCTTAAGCCTTGACTTTTGCACTCGCATGCTGGGCTCCACCATCATTGAAGATGGGGATATTCATGGAGCCTCCTCTTCCCATCAGCTATTTAATGGTCCACCACCATTCACGACTGGTATTAATCCAGAGTAGTATTTAAAATTAAACTGTAGAAATAAGACAAGGAGACACAGGTTCAAGCTGGTAAAAGGTAACTTTAGGACTGATATTATGAGGTGGTTCTTCACGCAGAAATTGATCAACATTTGGAATGGAATTCTGAGCATAAAGGTAAGTGATATGGACACAGAGGAGAGGTAAGAGTAGCTGCCCTGGACATCAAGGCAGCAGTGGACCAAGTAGTGATCAACCAGATGTAATGATCAGCAAGCTGTCAATTTGATCATTATAAACAAATTCCATTATATTCCCTTGGTGGGAAAAATGTGCACTATATGCACCACAAAAAGATTGATGAAGCTAATAAAAAGCAAAAAAAACCAACTGCAGACGCTAGAAATCTGAGACAAAAACAGAGTGTGCTGGAAACCCTCAACAGGTCGGAGAGAATAGGAGTTACAGATGAACGGCATTTAAAAAAGGAACAGAATAAAGGAAAGGGGGAGGGAAAAGACACCCGAGGAAAAAATAGACTGACCCTTAAAGTGCTTAAAGGCAAAACAGGAGATGGTTAAGTGGCAGAAATGTTTACCATGAGATAACAGGAGGCATAATGAGAGAAATAAAAGATACAGAGGGGTGAACTTTCACTTTTACCGCCGGAGGGTAGCAGATCGGCCACCCGCTTCACACACCGCCTAATTTTCATTTCCATTGTCTTCACTCTGCTACCCCACACCCACCACCCCCCTCCCATTTTCCAACCGGTGATAACCGTGAGAATTCACCTCAGAGAATGTGTGACTAGCTGAGGAGGTGGAGGATGAGGCAGGTCGAAGTGGAGGCACAAAAAAACCTGGCAAATTTATTTATCTTTTGAAATACCAGACATGTGAACATTGAAAAGACAAGAAACAATTAAACAAAGAAAGGCTCATTAGCTGGGATGAGTAAATATAAATACAAGCTACCTTTTTAGTGATTCAATGAAGGATTGCAGGGAACTCATTTAATGTTTGGCAATGTTGTAACAAAAAGAAGGTTTTATTATTTTATTAACTGTAAATGAAATCCTGGTTACAGCCTTACAAAAACCTCTTGTCTTGGGTCAGACTGAAAAATGCACTCTATTTATTAACATTGCAGTCTCAGTGTATTTACACTAATGGACAAGATGCTAGGTATTAATTAGTGATTAATGCACGGCAGTATTCATCTAGGCAGGAGGGAAGAAAACCTGATTGCTGACATTAATCCTGATGTGCATTAAGGATGTTTGTTCCTAATCACTTCCCACCTAGATATTCTCCCATATTTTTGAAACAAAGCATAAGCTGCAAGCCACCAAAAATACACACACACACATCTAAACTTCCGTCAACGTTGCTGTACATTGATTTTATAAGTAATGAGAGTCAAAGCTAACTACTTCACATTCCTGAAGCAATCTCACTGGATGCACAGCCCGGTATAAGCCAGTTTATCACTTAACTACTTTATGGAAACACAAAATAAAAAATAGGTTAATGCTGCTGTGTCATGTTGTGGGCTCTTTTTGACCAATTTTCCACAGGACAGATATGGATAAAAAATTTCTATGAAAATTATTTTTTTTAAAGCATAGGGCTGGATTCTTCTCCACAATCCATATCTCATCCCACGGACGAGATAGGTGGAAGAATGAGGCAAGCGAGAGTCAAACCACCTCCCCTTGACATTCAATGGCATTACCATCACTGAATCCCCCACCATCAACATCCTGGGGGTCACCATTGACCAGAAACTTAACTGGACCAGCCACATAAATACTGTGGCAACAAGAGCAGGTCAGAGGCTAGGTACTCTGTGGCGAGTGTCTCACCTCCTGACTCCCCAAAGCCTTTCCTCCATCTACAAGGCACAAGTAAGGAGTGTGATCGAATACTCTCCACTTGCCTGGATGAGTACCGCTCCAACAACACTCAAGAAGCTCGACATCATCCAGGATAAAGCAGCCCGTTTGATTGGCACCCCATCCACCACCTTAAACATTCACTCCCTCCACCACCGGCGTACCGTGGCTGCAGTGTGTACCATCTACAAGATGCACTGCAGCAACTTGCCAAGGCTTCATCGGCAGCACCTCCCAAACCTGCGACCTCTTCCACCTCGAAGGACAAGGGCAGCAGGTGCATGGGAACACCACCACCTCCAAGTTCCCCTCCAGGTCACACACCATCCTGACTTAGAAGTATATCGCCGATCCTTCATCGTTGCTGGGTCAAAATCCTGGAACTCCCTCCCTACTGTGGGAGTACCTTCACCACACGGACTGCAGCGGTTCAAGAAAGCGGCTCACCACCACCTTCTCAAGGGCAACTAGGGATGGGCAATAAATGCTGGCCTTGCCAGCGACGCCCACATCCCATAAGTGAATAAAAAAATAAAGTCTGCCGCCTCACTGTCCTGACCTGGATTTCCCTCCCCCTGCTGCTGGCTGCCCTTTCCCCACCCACCGCCTGCCAATGGTAGCAGTGGGGTGGGACCCAGGTCCCTGGTGGATGTTCCCAAAGTCCTCCCCAGTTACTGCAACTTCCCAGGCCTGCCGTGTGGAAGGTGGTGGTAGGCCACAGGAACCAGCAGTGACAGCCCCTGATGTCCCGCCGTGGAGAGAGAGAGAGAGAGAGCCTTGCAGCAGTAGGGTTACCGACTCTGGTTGATTGTATTCTGGGAGCTTTCATCACATGACCTCCCGCCCCCATCGCCCGAAACGCCCATCCTCGTGGTGCACCCTTTCCCAATTGGAAAGCAAACCGACTGTTTGTTACTCGATTGGATGATTCTTGACTGTCAGCTAAACAGCCTTTTTCTCCCCTCCAATATTTTTACTACTGATAAACAAAAGTGTTCAAAGAAAATGCAAAAAAACCCACAATCTTTTTTGAGGCCCTTGTGATTTTTCTCCCGGTTTGCTCACAGCGGTGTCTGGGAGATTAATCTTGAATTCATGGAGACTCCAGGACAATCCTGGCGGATTGGCAACCCAAAGTATCAGCCTCCTCTCCCACCAATCTGGCCCTACTTAACTTGCTCTCTAGGCCCTAGTCTTTGCATAGGCCTACTATGCTCTACTTCTGTCTGTCTTCACGGAAGAAGACACAAAAAACTTCCCGGAAATAGTGGAAAACCAAGGGTCAAGCGAGAATGAGGAACTGAAAGAAATTACTTTTAGTAAAAAAATAGTACTGGAGAAATTAATGGGACTGAAAGCCAATAAATCCCCTGGACCTGATAGCCTACATCCTAGGGTTTTAAAAGGGTAGATGCAGGGAGGGTGATTCCCCTGGCTGGGGAGTCTAGAACCAGGGGTCACAGTCTCAGAATAAGAGGTCAGCCATTTAGGACTGAGATGAGAAACTTCTTCACTCAGAGGGTGGTGAATCTTTGGAATTCTCTACCTTAGAGGGCTGTGGAGGCTCAGTTGTTGAGTATATTTAAGACAGAGATCGATAGATTTTTGGATATTAAGGGAATCGAGGGATATGGGGATAGTGCAGGAAAGTGGAGTTGAGGTAGAAGATCAACTGTGATCCTATTGAATGGCGGAGCAGGCTCGAGGGGCCGAATGGCCTACTCCTGCTCCTATTTCTTATGTTCTTATGTTCCCTGATCCTTACGGCTCTGCTGCACTTTTAAATGCTCCGCCTCCTCTTTGGTGCCAATGTGACAATTTTGTGACCGGGTGCTCCCTCCTCGTGGTGGGAATCCTGCCTGGAGCCCTTTGTGCAACTTCAATAATCTGAGTTCGGGCAGAGTTGGTGGGGAGGCTGAAAGTCCTGCCTTACTGGAACTTCACCCTAAAGCAGAGAATCCAGACCATAGTGAATTCATACAGGGGTTTTTTTTTTAAATAAAAGGACCCTTGAGACAATAAATAGTTAAGGTACTAATGAGCTAGCATTTAATGTTATTTTCACATATATACTATGAATAATAAACAATTCATTAGACCATTTCTGATTGGACAACACCTCATAGCCATTGTGTCAAAAAATATTTGATCCCTTTCTGGCAATGAACAGTGAGAGATAAAAGAAACAGACACAGGCATTCAGGGAGGCAATCAGCAGCAAAGACTGTGAGAAGGTTGGACTGCAGGAGAGAGATGATCTTACTAAAGTCAAGTAAGGTGACTCACTGGGGAAAAGCGTAGCATGCAATGTTTCCGCTAATTTTTTTGGGTGCGCGGCCCCTTTAAGGGGCTGCATGGCCCATTCAAAATACCACGCATGCGCGGTTTTTCCTATTGAAAAGCTGGTGAGCCAGCTGCACGGGACATCAGAGCGCTGTGCAGCCGTGCGGCTTAAAGGGTACATTGGTGGCATGTTCTTTATTTTATATTATTACGCAAAGATAAGTTGTGCTGTTTGAAATATTTGAGTCGCATTATCATATGGCACACCTCAATTTCACCGATATAAATATTTGAATGCACCTTAAAGGGTATAATCACCTCAATGAGGATATTGTGGAAGGTTTAACTGTAGTTGCGTTGAAATTTCCTGTGCAACACTGGCACTTTGGCCATTAGGTAAAGCTTGCATTGTGGTAGATGTGATATCTGTTCCAGCTCTTTTTGTTGCAATGTGCTTTTTGGATTCTGTTCTCAGTTTTCATTAGTGTTTTTTCCCCTTGCATTTGTTGTAACATCAGATGCTTCATATCATTGTGCTCTGCTCCATTAACTCACCCGGTAAAGAGTCTTTCTAGACAACTCACTCGATGACAAAGTGAGAAAGTGCTGAAAATGCACAGCAGATTAATCAGCATTTGAAAGACATCAGTACTGATCAGATTCAAATTCTGATCAAACCTGCTTAGTACTTCCTCATTCGTGGTTTTCGTTTTAGCAGGCAACCACATTCAATAGGCCAAATTTTCCAATTTTATTGACAAACAGGTTAAGTGCCTGTTTTTCAACATAATCAATCATCAGCAAAGTGATGGAAGGTGTCATCGAGCAGCACTTACTCACCTATAACCTGCTCGCTGATGCCCAGTTTGGGTTCCGCCAAGACCACCCTGCTTCCGACCAAACATGGACAAAGGAGCTGAATTCCAGAGGTGAGGTGAGAGTGACTGCCCTTGACATCAAGGCAGCATTTGACCGAGTGTGGCATCAAGGAGCCCTAGTAAAACTGAAGTCAATGGGAATTGGGGGGAAAACTCTCCACTGGCTGGAGTCATACCTAGCACAAAGGAAGATGGTTGTGGTGGTTGAAGGTCAATCATCACAGCCCCGGGACATCGCCGCAGGAGTTCCTCAGGGCAGTGTCCTAGGCCCAACCATCTTCAGCTGCTTCATCAATGACCTTCCCTCCAACATAAGGTCAGAAATGGGGATGTTCGCTGATGACTGCACAGTGTTCAGCGCCATTCACAACTCCTCAGATAATGAAGCAGTCCATGCCCGCATGCAACAAGACCTGGACGACATTCAGGCTTGGGCTGATAAGTGGCAGGTAACATTCACGCCACAGAAGTGCCAGGCAATGACTATCTCCAACAAGTGTGAGTCTAACCACCGCCCCTTGACATTCAATGGCATTACCATCACCGAATCCCCCACCATCAACATCCTGGGGGTCACCATTGACCAGAAACTTAACTGGACCAGCCACATAAATACTGTGGCAACAAGAGTAGGTCAGAGGCTAGGTATTCTGTGGCGAGTGTCTCACCTCCTGACTCCCCAAAGCCTTTCTATCATCTAATACAAAAAGAAAATACAGTAGATGCTGGAAATCTGAAATAAAAACAGAAAATGCTGGAGATACTCAGCAGATCAGGCAGCATCTGTGAAGAGAGAAACAGAGTTAACGTTTCAGGTCGTTGACATTTCGTCCATCTTCCGCACTTCCGCCCTCACCCCTGCCCCTCCCTCCCGGAACCACGATAGAGGTCCCCTTGTCCTCACCTTTCACCCCACCAGCCTCCACATTCAACGGATCATCCTCCGCCATTTCCGCCACCTCCAGCGTGATCCCACCACCAAACACATCTTCCCCTCACCTCCCCTTTCAGCATTCCGAAGGGACCGCTCCTTCTGCGACACCCTGGTCCACTCCTCTGCCACCCCCAGCACCCCTTCCCCTTCACCCGGCACTTTGCCGTGCAAGCGCAGGAGATGCAACACCTGCCCTTATACCTCCCCCCTTCCCACTGTCCAGGGCCCCAAACACCCCTTACAGATGAAACAGCGATTTACTTGTACTTCTTGCAATTTAGTATACTGTATTCGCTGCTCACGTTGCGGTCTCCTCTACATTGGGGAGACCAAACGCAGATTGGGTGACCGCTTTGCGGAACACCTCCGTTCAGTCCGTAAGGGGGACCCCGAGCTTCCGGTCGCCTGTCACTTTAATTCTTTGCACCACTCCCACTCAGAGCTCACCGTCCTCGGCCTCTTGCATTGTTCCACTGAAGCTCAGCGGAAGCTCGAGGAACAGCACCTCATCTTTCGATTAGGCACTTTACAGCCTTCTGGACTCAACATAGAGTTCAACAATTTCAGATCAGAACCTCGGCCCCCATCATATATATATTTTTTATCCACACTTTTTGTCTGTGTCTTTTGTTCTTCTCTCCCACATGGCAGCTGTCTTTCATTCTGCCAGCACAATTCACACTTCATCTAGAGCCATCCTTTGTTTCTTAACCTGTCCCATTACCATCTCCTTTTGCCTTGAATATCTCTTAATGTCTCTTAACTTCTCCTGCCTTCGATCCTATCACAGACCTTCCCTTTTGTTCTTTCATCCCCACCCCCATTTCCCAGCCCCTACACTTGCTTAAAAATCTGTTCCATTTCCTGCTTTTTTCCAGTTCTGACGAAAGGTCATCGACCTGAAACGTTAACTCTGTTTCTCTCTTCACAGATGCTGCCTGACCTGCTGAGTATCTCCAGCATTTTCTGTTTTTATTTTCTTTCTACCATCTACAAGGCACAAGTAAGGAGTGTGATGGAATACTCTCCACTTGCCTGGATGAGTGCAGCTCCAACAACACTCAAGAAGCGCGACACCATCCAGGACAAAACAGCCCGCTTGATTGGCACCCCATCTACCACCTTAAACATTCACTCCCTCCACCATCAGCATACCATGGCTGCAGTGTGTACCATCTACAAGATGCACTGCAGCAACTCACCAAGGCTTCTTCGGCAGCACCTCCCAAACGCGTGACCTCTACCACCTAGAAGGACAAGGGCAGCAGGCGCATGGGAACACCACCACCTCCAAGTTCCCATCCAAGTCACACACATAGAAACATAGAAGATAGGAGCAGGAGTAGGCCATTCGGCCCCTCGAGCCTGCTCCGCCATTCAATGCGATCATGGTTGATCATCCAAATTCAGTACCCTGTCCCTGCTTTCTCCCCATATCCCTTGATCCCCTTAGCTTTAAGAAATATATCTGACTCCTTCTTGAATATATTTAATGAATTGGCCTCAACTGCCTTCTGCAGTAGAGAATTCCACAGGTTCACCACTCTCTGGGTGAAGAAATTCCTCCTCATCTCAGTCCTAAATGGCTTACCCCTTATCCTTAGACTGTGACCCCTGGTTCTGGACTCCCCCGCCATCGGTAACATCCTTCCTGCATCTAGTCTGTCTAGTCCTGTTAGAATGTTATAAGTTTCAATGAGATCCCCTCTTATTCTTCTAAACTCTAGCGAATATAAGCCTAATCGACCCAATCTCTCTTCATACGTCATTCCTGCCATCCCAGGTATCAGTCTGTTGAATCTTCGCTGCACTCCCTCCATGGCAAGAACATCCTTCCTCAGATAAGGCGACCAAAACTGCACACAATACTGAAGGTGTGGTCTCACCAAGGTCCTGTACAACTGCAGCAAGACTTCCTTGCTCCTGTACTCAAATCCTCTTGCTATGAAGGCCAACATACCATTTGCCTTCTTAACCGCCAGCTGCACCTGCATGCTTACCTTCAGCGACTGGTGCACAAGGACACCCAGGTCTCGTTGCACTTCCCCTTTTCCCAATCTATTGTCGTTCAGATAATAATCTGCCTTCCTGTTTTTGCCACCAAAGTGGATAACCTCGCATTTATCCACATTATACTGCATCTGCCATGCATCTGCCCAATCACCCAACCTGTCCAAATCATACTGGAGTTTCTCTGCATCCTCCTCACAGCACATACGCCCACCCAGCTTTGAGTCATCTGCAAACTTGGAGATATTACATCTAGTTCCCTCGTCTAGATCATTAATATATATTGTGAATAACTGGGGTCCTAGCACCGATCCCTGCGGTACCCCACTAGTCACTGCCTGCCACTCGGAAAAAGACCCATTTATTCCAACTCTTTGCTTCCTGTCTGCCAACCAGTTTTCTATCCAAGTCAGTACCTTACCCCCAATCCCATGTGCTT
This sequence comes from Squalus acanthias, assembly GCA_030390025.1. NCBI lineage: Eukaryota > Metazoa > Chordata > Chondrichthyes > Squaliformes > Squalidae > Squalus > Squalus acanthias. Next base: position 151,207,547 of record CM059429.1, read on the forward strand.
TATCTTTGCACGCTAATCTCTTATGCGGGGCCTTATCGAAAGCCTTCTGAAAGTCCAAAATACACCACATCCACTGGTTTTCCCTTATCTATTCTACCAGTTACATCCTCAAAAAATTCCAGTAGATTAGTCAAGCATGATTTACCTTTTGTAAATCCATGTTGACTTTGTCCGATCCTGTGTTAGAAGTATATCGCCGATCCTTCATCGTCGCTGGGTCAAAATCCTGGAACTCCCTACCTAACTGCACTGTGGGAGTACCTTCACCACACGGACTGCAGCGGTTCAAGAAGGCGGCTCACCACCACCTTCTCAAGGGCAATTAAGGATGGGCAATAAATGCTGGCCTTGCCAGCGATGCCCACATCCCATAAACGAATTTAAAAAAAAAAATCCATTAACAATTTTTGAATATGCGAGTTTTGGGAACATAGTTCCATTAGAAATAATACAAAATAGTAGCCAATCGCAATGCACTGTTAACCCTCTCATATAGCTGATGAGCTACTTAGGAAAGACCCAAAATTCTTTAATCCAACTGTGAAATGCACAATATTTGTAGCAAAAGGCTCAACAAAGATTTACACACAGGATGCTGCGTGCGTTCAGCTTGAAGTGGTAGACTTGTCTTTCCTGCACAAGAATGATATGGAGTACTGAAAACCATTGTTATTTATGACAGCACCCTTGATATAAAAGAGGGCAGGACTACAGCTGAGAATCCACCTCCGACAGTGCAGCACTCCCTCAGTACTCCACTGGAGTGTCAGCCTAGATTTTTGTGCTCAAGTCTCTGGAGTGGGACTTGAACCCACAACCTGCTCGCCTCAGAGGCAAGGGTGCTACCCACTGGGCCTCTGCCTGACACTGAGTATAAGATGAGGCATACTATTTTGTCCTTGTATAAGACCTTAGTCAGGCCACACTTAGAATACTGTGTCCAGTTTTGGTCTCCTCACAGGGTGGGTGATATTGAGGCTTTAGAAAGGGTGCAGAGGAGGGCCACCAGACTAATTCCCAGTCTAAAGCATCGTAGTTATCAAGATAGGCTAAAAGAGTTGGAATTCTACGCTTTAGAGAAGCGTAGACTTAGGGGTGATCTGATTAAGGTTTATAAGATAATGAAGGGAATAGATTGTGTTCCAGTTGACAATTTGTTTCAATTAAATAGTTTAGGGAGGACCAGGGGTCACAAATTCAAGTTGTATAAGGCCAGGTCTAGGTGACATGTCAGGAGGTGATTCTTTTCCCAGAGGATAGTGGACCACTGGAACTGGCTGCTGTCTCGTGCGGTGGATGCTGATTCGCTGAATTCCTTCAAGCGAGAGTTGGACCGGTTTCTGGCCGGGGCAGAGATCCTCTCTTACAGAAGGTAGAATTATCAGGGCCAGAGTGATCTCCTGGACTAGTTTCGATCACCTAGATAGGTCAGAGAGGAATTTCCCAGATTTTTTCCCCCAAATTGGCCTGGGTTTTTTGTTTGTTTTTCGCCTCTCCCAGGAGATCACATAGTTTTCGGTGGGGTGGAGTATATATATATATATTCTGATACACAAGGTATCGCAAATGTGTGGGACAGGGTCGATGGACCCGAGGGTCTTTACCAGTCCGTCATTGTTCGTATGTCCCAATCTTTATTTCGCTCTATGTAACATTTTTAAAAATTTCAGATAATCAGTGCTTTTTACTTCCTGGTTTCTGTGAGAATTCATCAATCTGATTGGCTGCTTAGACAGCTTGATGTCATCACTGCTGCACTACATTAAGAACCCCTTTTGACAGTGCTACAATCAATTTCACATTGAGGAAGCTAAAGTTCTCGTCACAGAGATTGCGAGATCTCTGTGGGCAGCTTTCTTCGAGGTCAGTGGCGATTCCCATTGCTTTGCATCTGACCGCAAATTATGGGTCATTCTGTCAGTCGCATTATATCTTCAGTCCAAAATCAATACTCTCCTGGCATTCTAAGTTACAATAGCATTTTCACTCTCATATAGCATCATAGAATGGTTACAGCACAGAAGGAGGCCATTCAGCCCTTCAAGCCCGTGCCGGTTCTCTGCAAGAGCATTTCAGCTAGTCCCAATCCCGCGCCCTTTTCCCATAGCCCTGCAATTTATTTTCCTTCAGGTACTTATCAAATTCCCTTTTGAAAGCCACGATTGAATCTGCCTCCACCACCCTCTCAGGCAGTGCATTCCAGATCCTAACCACTCGCTGCGTAAAAAAGTTTTTCCTCATGTCGCCTTTGGTTCTTCTGCCGCTCACCTTAAATCTGTGTCCTCTGGTTCTCGACCCTTCCGCCAATGGGAACAGTTTCTCTCTATCTACTCTGTCTAGACCTCTCATGATTTTGAACACCTCTATCAAATCTCCTCTCAACTTTCTCTGCTCTAAGGAGACAAAAGAATAAACCCAGCTTCTCCAGTCTATCCATGTAACTGAAGTCCCTCATCCCTGAAACCATTCTTGTAAATCTTTTCTGAACCCTCTCTAAGGCCTTCACATCCTTCCTAAAGTGCGGTGCCCAGAATTGGACACAATACTCCAGTTGAGGTCAGACCAGTGTTTTATAAAGGTTCATCATAATTTCCTTGCTTTTGTACTCTATGGGCGGGCTGGGGTCGTGTCATCCGCTTTTCGTGTTAGCCACCCGACTCCAATTGGATGTGGGAGATTGATGCGATTTTCCCCTAATTGGGCAATTGAGTTCCAGCATGTGGGAACCCATGAACCAATTAGTTTTTTCAGTCTGAAAGTCGCCTCTGATGATGTCATTATTGCTGCTGCATTTAAGGTCTGCAAAGACTGCCAACCTTTTGGCCTTTGCTGTGAGAGGGACCTGGAGGCAAAATGAGCAGCAGGAGACCTAAGTCTGCTCCCAGATTTTTTTTTACCACCACCACCTCCCCCGCCCCCCCCACCCCCTGGAGATGGGTGTCAGGCTCCAAACTTCCACAACAATGGTTATGCCTGCTAAAAGTTCCCCAGAATGATGATTGATCAAATCTCCTTTTTAATGGTGGAGCTGCAGCTGATAGTCAGCAATCCAAGTGTGCTACCGCCAGGTTTCACCGTCGTGTTTCATAGGAGGCATGCATCACATCGAAAAAGTGTTAAAATCAGAAAGGCCTCTCAAAATGGGATTATAGAGGCAATTAAGTGGTTGTTAAGGGCCTTAAGGGCCTATCCCGCCTCTTGGAGGCGGGACGGAGACGGGGATCAGAAACCACGCATTTGGGAAAATTGCTCGGAGGTGGGATGGAAGCGGGGTTGGGCCCGCCTGCCATTTTTTGCAATTTTAACACTCCACATGCCTCCATTCCCGCCTCCTCGGGCCTGGCAAAATCGAGCCCTAGGCCTCTATTTATGAAGCCCAGGATCCTGAATGCTTTTTTAACCACTTTCTCAACCTGCCCTGCCACCTTCAATGATTTGTGCACATATACCCCCAGGTCTCTCTGTTCATGCACCCCCTTTAGAATTGTACCCTTTAGTTTATATTGCCTCTCCTCGTTCTTCCTACCAAAATGCATCACTTCGCACTTTTCTGTGTTAAATTTCATCTGCCACGTATCCGCCCATTCTACAAGCCTGTCTATGTCCTCTTGAAGTCTACGGGCTGGATTTTGATACTGGGGTCGGGTTGGGGTCGTGAATCCCACTTTTTGGGTTGTAGACCCGCCTCCATCGACTTGTGGCCAACCCACTGTATTTTCCCTTGATTGACCTTGTTGAGCTCGCCCAGTGAGCTCAGCAGGCCAATTAAGGGCCACCCGGCAACAGGTGATGTCACAGATTGACATTTCATTTGTCAAGAGCTTTTGACAGATGTAATATCAGCGTTTGACAGCTCTGTGAAGCTGTCAAACACTGACAATTTGTCTTCTAACTTGAGTCCTTCCTCTCAGGCTGAGTTAGAAATCATTCCAGCACAGAAAACAGAAGGCTGCAGTTTTTGACAGCACCACGGCCTTTCTGCTTTCTGTGCCGGTGAGATATCTGACTCCTGAGAACTGAAGGGCTGACACCTGCAGGAGGAAGTTAAGGTAAGTAAAACTTTTTCCCACACTTTGCACTTACCTTACACACTTACCTCTGCACACATGCACCCATCACTCACCTGCCCACCGGACATATCGAGCCCTCCAACCCCTGCAGACCCACAGTCCGCCCCGATAACTTGGCGTGGTTGGCACTTGTCGGGAAGCCCACATTTCACCTTTCAAAATAGGGATTAGGCAAAAAACTGCCTGTTAACTACCTGTTAACAGGCAGTTAATTGTCACTAATCCCTTCCCGCCTCGGGGAGTCGGGTCCAAGCACAGGTCGGGTACCCGCCGCCAGCGAAACTGGCATGGAGACGGGTTGGGGGCGGGATGGGGTCGGGACCCCTGAATCTGCAACTTTAACCCCCCACACGCCTTCAAACCCGACTCCACGGGTCAATGAAAATCCAGCCCTATCACTTTCCTCCTCACTGTTCACTATACTTCCAAGCTTTGCGTCATCTGCAAATTTTGAAATTGTGCCCTGTACACCAAAGTCCAAGTCATTAATATATATCAAGAAAAGCAGTGGTCCTAGTACCGACCCCTGGGGAACACCACTGTGACCTCCAGTCTGAAAAAGAACCATTCACCACTACTCTCTGTTTCCTGTCACTTAGCCAATTTTGTATCCATGCTGCCACTGTCCCTTTTATTCCATGGGCTTCAACTTTGCTGGCAAGCCTATTATGTGGCACTTTATCAAACGCCTTTTGGAAGTCCATGTACACCACATCAACCGCAATGCCCTCATCAACCCTCTCTGTTACCTCATCAAAAAACTCAATCAAGTTAGTTAATCACAATTTGCCTTTAAGAAATCCATGCTGGCTTTTCTTAATTAATCCACACTTGTCCAAGTGACTGTTAATTTTGTCCCAGATTGTCCCAGATTATCGTTTCTAAAAGCTTCCCCACTACCGAGGTTAAACTGACTGGCCTGTAGTTGCTGGGTTTATCTTTACACCCTTTTTTAAACAAGGGTGTAACATTTGCAATTCTCCAGTCCTCTGGCACCACCCCCGTATCTAAGGATTTTGGAAGATTATGGCCAGTACCTCCGCAATTTCCACCTTTACTTACCTCAGCATCCTAGGATGCATCCCATCCAGTCCTGGTGACTTATCTACTTTAAGTACAGCCAGCTTTTCTCGTACCTCCTCTTTATCAATTTTTATCCCATCCAGTATCTGAACTACCTCCCCTTTCACTCTGACTTTGGCAGCATCTTCTTCCTTGGTAAAGACAGATGCAAAGTACTCATTTAGTGTCTCAGCCATGCCCTCTGCCTCCATGCATAGGTCTCCTTTTTGGTCTCTAATTGGCCCCACCCCTCCTCTTACTACCCGTTTACTATTTATATGCCTATAGAAGATGTTTGGATTCCATTTTATGTTGGCTGCCAATCTATTCTCATACTCTCTCTTTGCCCCTATTATTTCCTTTTTCACTTCCCCTCTGAACTTTCTATATTCAGCCTGGTTCTCACTTGTATTCTCAACCTGACATCTGTCCTACGCCCCCTTTTTCTGCTTCATCTTAGTCTCTATCTATTTCATCATCCAGGGAGCTCTGGCTTTTGTTGCCCTACCTTTTCCCCTCATGGGAAAGTACCTCGACTGTACCCGAACTATCTCCTCTTTAAAGGCAGCCCATTGTTCGATTACGGTTTTGCCTGCCAATCTTTGATTCCAATTTACCCGGGCCAGATCCATTCTCATCCACTGAAATTGGCCTTCCTCCAATTAAGTATTTTTACTCTAGATTGTTCCCTGTACTTTTCCATAGCTAATCTAAACCTTATGATACTATGATACTGTTCCCTAAACGTTCCCCGACTGACTCTTGCTCCACTTGAACCACCGCATTCCCCAGAGCCAGATCCAGCAATGCCTCCTTTCTCATTAGGCCAGAAATGTACTGATCAAGAAAGTTCTCCTAAACACACTTCAGAAATTCTTCCCCCTCTCTGCCCTTTACACTATTACTATCCCAATCTATATTAGGATAGCTGATATACTTATATTTTTCTTTATTATTCAATAATAATTTTCCTTCTGGGAGCTGCATCTCCATTTCTTCTCCAGGTTAATAAGAGGGGAAATAAGATGACAGTGTCTTAAGCTAAATACACACATGTTTCCAGGGGATAGAATCCTCAAAACAGTGAGAAACATGGGCAAATAGTCCACAGTCTTTGTAGTGATATTCTACACCTTCTATTTCTTTTGCTAAATTATCAAATAGAGGAAGATATGGCCCATTATTAGTAATAATTTTTGGTATTAAATAAGATAATCATTGTTGTAAAATTCTGCAAATTAAAATACCATATCAAAATATGACTAAATGATCACCATACATCCGCATTTTAAATCGCAATTTTCACAATAATTATTACATTGCCCATCCACCTACTCATGTTCGTGTCCCTGTAATCTGACACTCACAGCAGGCATAATATCTCACTTGCAGGAGCTAAACAGGGGGAAATGTTACAGACAATCATAAAAGGTAAATTCTGCATTGAATTTAGGGTATAGTAATTCATTGCCTCTGCTGAAAGACTTAAATAGATTATTAATGAGGGGGAAATGGCTTCTGTCGATGAGTTTTAGGGACAGGATTTGAGAGAATCCCGCCTCCAGTCACCTTTAATAACTTCAGCGCATGGCAGCCCTGCAATGAGATGGGCGCAGTAAATTGTTAATTTACTAAAAACTTTATTAATATAATAACACATAGTTTAAGGGCTAAAAAAAATCAGACTTTGTTCACTGAAGCATTGAGGCAAACCATGTTAATCACACGCTCTACATTCAAAATAGGCAGGCAATTCACTGAGCCTGAAACTATTTCCGAACCAGACGGTTTCCTTTTAAGTGTATCATTTAATGTGTATCATTTAATACATATTATATTATAATATAATTTAATTATTATTATAATTTAATAATAATGTCTCATTATTGCAAGGGCATGGAAACAAAATGTATATGATAATTGTTTGGTTGAAATTCAGTTCCACATTTAACTATTGGGGATGCAACCCTATTCTAAATAATGCCCTTTAACTTTCTGATCCTCATGTGGCAATTTTCCTCTTCAGGTTAGATCGCTAAACACTGAACAACAATGAGGCTGTAAATCCTCAGTGATTTACGCCAAAAAAGTCGTTGAAATATTGTGAAGTCTGACTGTAGTTTTCAAATATAAAAGTGAGTCGCTTGGATCGATCTCAGAATCTCACCCTGGACCAAAGGTGTCAATGCTTGTAAAAAGGGCATAAAAGGCATTCAGACAAGACTGATGTAGGATAAGCACACATCATTCATTGTACTTTACCCTACAGTAAATGGCTGATAGGCTAAATATAAGTGATTCATTGTCCTTGTGTCCATACTAAAATTCCACTTTCAACATAGTATCATCACATATAATAATAAATTTCCCCAAATTATTTTTTTTATGGCTTTGCATGATTAATAATGTTGGTCATCAGTCATCTTTTATACACTAACAACTTATTTTAAGTGATTTTAATTTGTTTAATGGGGTTTTAACTAGATTTATTTCCTGCCTGAATGATTAGTAACTGAAGTACAAATTGCTCATTATTTTTTGAAACAATTGATTAAAATTTTGATGCAAGCATTACATGTCTTGGCAGATTAGTTATGCATTGATCGGAATTTGCATTTAGTTCAGCATCATGTATCGTGAAATTCATCATTCCCTCAAGTTCACTCTCTGCAGAACTAAGTATTTTCAGGTGAGCTGGTTTATCAATGATCCTAATCCAGTCTGAGTTCAGGGTGTCACAGTAAACACACCAGTGCTGTTCAATATTCTTTGTTTTAAATGGTATTTATTCTTCCCCGGCAACCCCCCACCCCCCCCCCCCCCCCCCCCCCCCCCCCCCCCGCAAAACCCCGCTCCCCTTTTGGCAGAGTGGGCAGTTAACATGCTCCCAGGCTTTTTCTTGTGCTTGTTTATCATTGGACATTAGGTAGTCCTAAAAATTCCCTGCGATTCCCTCTTTCTGATTTTCCCTTCCTTTCTGCTGGAAGTGCCCTTTGCAGTGAGGACCGGGAGTTATTCAAAAGTCAGTCGAGGCCAACTAAAAAGGCATATTGGAAGGGGGTAAGAGGTAATAAAAGTTAGCAAGGAAGCCAAAAAAAATAACAATATGGAGGTGCACGATTTCAGGAGAACAGTAAGAACATAATAGTCGGGGATGAGAAAAGGCCCATTCAAATTGTTCCTCGAGTATTTCAACTTACCCTGCTAGCAGCCAACTGTTAGAGGAGCTCTAGTGAGGATTAAATAAGACGCAGATCTAGAGAATAAACCAACAGAAGAAAAATGGAACTCAAAGACAATTTTACAGGATGTAAAAATATATGGGGCCAGAAATTCAGCTTTCAGGCTTCCTGCGGGTGCAAGCATCGCGCACGTACTTGCCTACCACGCCTGCAGTTGTGCTTTGGGCCACGAGGACTTCGGGTCCTGGGCCTCCTCCAGCTGCCGGCGCGCAGTGCTTGTGTAGCCCAGGGGCGCAGTTAGTTCGAAGCGTCCCCTGGGATCACGTGGGCCATGGAGAGCCAATCCTAGCAGGGCATTTTCATTCATAGATTTGACAGGAAGACCTGTCAAATCTATGAATAGAGATCGGCCCCAAAACCACACTTAAACTTCAAATAAATTTTTTAAAAACATCACATTTTTAAAATAACTATAAGTTAAATAAATTAACTACTTCAAACAAAAATTAAAATTTTTGAAAAAATTAATTATACTTTTTAACGGTGCTAAAAATAAACTTACCTTTCTTTAAAGTATCTAAAAAAGATAAACCTGTTGAAATTTTTTTTAAATTGTAATTAATTAACCACTTACCTTGTTAAAAACAGGCCTTACGCCTCCTTTTTAAAAGCGCAGCTTCTTCATACTTACCTTCCCGGAGAAACCTGAAAAAAAACCTGAAGTTCGCTGCGTGCGCGCAGCCTCTCCCACACACGCATTTCGATTTCTGAACCCTTCCTTCAGGGGAACGGAAGTTCCGGTTTCCCGCGCATGCGCAGTGCATGCAGGAAACTGGCACTTCAGATGGCCTTACGGGTGAGTACACAGCGCATACTCACCCGAAAACAGCCGAATTTCTGGCCCAAATTATATAACTATGAGGTAAAAGAGAAATATGCCTCAATATCACAAGAGGCGCATTTGCTCACTGCACTATTAAAAGAGCCTGAAAATAAATTTGTGCTAGCTTGTTTTGTCTTCTTTATTCATCCAGGATGCTCAGCAGAGTCTCCACTTGGTAACTTTGTTTAAATATCTGGTATATTAGCAACTACAGATCATGTGAACAGAACTTGGGCTGTTAGCTCTCTGGGTCTCATTAAAAGTGGAAGAGACACAGATCTATTAGTTAATATCTTTTGAATACTCTTTCCTCTCTATTATATGTTGTTGTGTCTGTATATATGTGGATTTCCTGTCCTTATTTTGTTTTCCTGAGCATAAGAAACCAATAAAAAGAAACAGATTAATTAATAAATATTCGTATTTACCTTATCACATCAAAATGTTTCAAAGCACTTCACACAATGAATTACTTTGGGAGTACAATGACTATTATGTAGGCAATTAATTGCAACTGGTGAACAGGTTCAACGGTTATAAAACAGTTGTATTCTAAGGCTATAAACCAAGCATCTTAACCAATGTACTTTAATAGGTAGTGTCTAAGCTGTTAATAATAATCTTTGTAGACTGCAGTTCATGGCCCAATTATACTGGAGCTTTTTATGTTTGATGGGATGGGGAAACGGCAGTGTAAATGGGGAGTAAAGTCAATAATCTGACAGTACATCACTTTCCGCAAACATTGCAAAACCAACTCCAGGAGGCAATCTTACACTGTTTTGGACTTGCATTGACTGTTGTATAATTGCAGCTGTACAAAATAAAGTTTTAAAAAGCTGTGTTGGACCATTGGGAACTTTTTCATGTTAGCAATGAGGCAACGGCACTGCTAGCTCTTTGCTAACATATAAAAAAACTAACCTGCATTTGAGTGGAACACAGGACACATACTCTACTTTGCCTGGCCAGACAGCAATGTGGGGCTGGTGGTACAGCTCAGCTCTGCTTGCTTTAAATCATAGAATCATTCAGTACAGAAGGAGGCCATTCGGCCCATTGTGCCGGTGCCGCCTCTCTGAAAGAGCTATCCAACTAGTCCCAGTCCATTGCTCTTTCCCCGTAGTCCTGCAAATTTTTCCTTTTTATGTTTAAGAGGCTTGTACCTCTTTAAAGCAGATACTGCTGCCATACTGGTGCCTTCATTCTTAGGGGACTATCATAATCTGAGTATTGGATTTACAACCAAATTTTAATCCCCCCAGCTTAAAACAGACCAAGTATAGCTCAGATGTTTATTATTATTAGAGTGTGTACAGATCAGAATTTCTACAATTTTACCACGTGCAAGTGAGTAAAAAATATCAAATGTAGGAATAAACAGTCCACCATCCTGTCCCCAAAAAAATCATCAAATTCTTCTTGTTACAGTTCCAAAGCTAACATAAATACATACGAATTGCAAGTCCGTATTTTCTTTGATGTGACCCTTTTTGTTTACGAATTACACCCATTAGTTTTAAACTTCTCCAGATTTGGCTCTGATCGAGGAAGTTACCAGGCCCCCTGCTGGGGGGGTGGGAGAACACTTGGAAGTGGTTTCAAATTAGTCCTGTGCCGACATTATAATTTTTAAAGAGTAAAAACCACCGCTCCCGCTTAAAGAGCAATTTTTTTGTGGAAGGGAGGAAGTCTGCTGTTATTTTGCAGGAAGGATGTGTTAAAATTATCCTGATGCTTTTTTGCAAATAAAATAAAGTGCTATTTTAAACTAAATACCTTTTCACTTGCATCCAAGCAGAAACTGCATTGTTATCCCTCTGTAAATCATAAATGCGGCGAGCGTGTATGTACTGGAATTTGATGATACTCCTTTACATTTCCAACTGATTCCAGTACGGGTACACTAGGTGTGAAAGTGTGTTGAACAACCAAAAATTCAATATCAGTGGTTGAAAGAGACTGCAGTACTAACCAACCATCTGTTATAATATTAACTAGTAACATTAGTTATAGTACTAACTGCCATCCATTATAATACTAAAAAGCAACATCAGTTACAATGCTAATTCAATTTCCATTATATTACTAACCAGTGACATCTGATATGATCTTTCTCAAAATGGGCCCTGGAAATCTCAGTTATATGTGGTTTATCTATTCATGCCATTGCCCACTGCTAAGGAGCTGAGATCTGGTTCTTTGAATGTCAGAGGCCGAGGACAGTGTACACAAATATATTCCAGAAAGCCACCTCCTGCCTTTACTCAGAAAACCTGAACATGGTCGTAATGAATGAGGCTTAGATGAAAATGTATTATACAGGGTCATACATTGTATCTATTCTACTCTCACTTGGACAAGTGTGGATTAAGTAAGGAAAGCCAGCACGGACTTGTTGAAGGCAAATCGTGTTTAACAAATTTGATTGAGTTTTTTGATGAGGTAACAGAGAGGATTGATGAGGGCAATTCGGTTGATGTGGTGTACAGGGACTTCCAAAAGGCGTTTGCTAAAGTGCCACACAATAGGCTTGCCAGCAAGGTTGAAGCCCATGGAATAAAAGGGACAGTGGCAGCATGGATATGAAATTGGCTAAGTGACAGTGGTGAACGGTTGTTTATCAGACTGGAGGAAGGTATACAGTGGTGTTCCCCAGGGGTCGGTACCAGGACCACTGCTTTTCTTGATATATATTAATGACTTGGACTTGAGTGTACAGGACACAATTTCAAAATTTGCAGATGACACAAAACTTGGAAGTATAGTGAACAGTGAGGAGGATAGCGATAGACTTCAAGAGGTCATAGACAGGCTGATGGAATGGACGGACACGTGGCAGATGAAATTTAACGTAGAAAAGTGCGAAGTGATACATTTTGGTAGGAAGAACCAGGAGAGGCAATATAAACTAAAGGGTACAATTCTAAAGGGGGTGCATGAACAGAGAGACCTGGGGGTTTATGTGCACAAATCGTTGAAGGTGGCAGGGCAGGTTGAGAAAGTAGTTAAAAAAGCATACGGGATCCTGGGCTTCATAAATAGAGGCATAGAGTACAAAAGCAAGGAAGTTATGATGAAGTTTTATAAAACACTGGTTCGGCCTCAACTGGAGTACTGTGTCCAATTCTGGGCACCGCACTTTAGGAAGGATGTGAAGGCCTTAGAGAGGGTGCAGGAAAGATTTACAAAAATGATTCCAGAGATGAGGGCCTTCAGATACGTGGATAGACTGGAGAAGCTGGGGTTGTTCTCCTTAGAGCAGAGAAGGTTGAGAGGAGATTTGATAGAGGTGTTCAAAATCATGAGGGGTCTAGACAGAGTAGATAGAGAGAAACTGTTCCCATTGGTGGAAGGGTTGAGAACCAGAGGACACAGATTTAAGGTGATTGGCAGAAGAACCAAAGGCGACATGAGGAGAAACTTTTTTACGCAGAGAGTGGTTGTAATATGGAATGCACTGCCTGAGAGGGTGGTGGAGGCAGATTCAATCGTGGCTTTCAAAAGGGAATTCGATAAGTACCTGAAGAAAAAAATTTGCAGGGCTATGGGGAAAGGGCAGGGAAGTGGGACTAGCTCAAATACTCTTGCAAAGAGCCTGCACGGGCTCGACGGGCCGAATGGCCTCCTTCTGTGCTGTAACCATTCTATGATTCTATGGGGGGAATTTTGCCAGCCCTGGGGAGGCGGGTAAGGAGGCGGGACTGCCGGGAAAATGGCAGAATCTGGGGGCAGGTACCCATCCCGCCCCTAACCCGCCTCCGTGCCATCTTCCCAGGAGGCGGGTACCCGACCCGCACCGGGTCCCGTCTCCTCGAGGCGGGAAGGGGATTAGTGCCAATTAACTGCCTGTTAACAGTTAGTTAACAGGCAGTTTTTTGGAGAATCCCTATTTTCAGCCCTGAAGTGTGGACTTCCCGGCGGCTCCGAACCTCGCCAGGGTCAGCGAGGCGGGCCGTGGGTCTACGGGGTTCGGAGGGGCTGAGATGTCCGGTGTGCAGGTGAGTGATGAGTGCAAGTGTGGCGAGGTAAGTGTGTGAGGTGTGTGTAAAGTGTTTTAATAAGTTTGATTTACCTTTACTTCTTCCTGCAGGCTTCCTCCCTTCTGGTCTCAGGAGTCCCTCAGCTCACCGGCACAGAAAGCAGAATGGCCGCTGAACTGTCAAAAGCTGCAGCCTTCTGCTTTCTGCTCAGGAGAGCTCTCTAACTGAGCCTGAGTGGAAGGGCTCAACTTAGAGGACAGATTGTCAGTGATTGACAGCTTCACAGAGCCGTGAAACGCTGACATTTCATCTGTCAAAAGCTCTTGACAGATGAAAGGTCACTCACTGATGTCACCAGTAACCAGCTTTCCCTTAATTGGCCTGCTGAGCCCGCTGGGCGGGCGTAACAAGGTCAATCAAGGGAAAATAGCATGGGTTGGCCACAAGTTGATGGAGGCGGGACTAAAACCTGACAAGTGGGAGTCCCGCCTCCAAAAGCTCCCCATTGAGAAAATCCAGCCCAATGATTCTCTACTCCATCTCCCACATAGTATCCAGACTACTCCAGCTCCCACACCATCATAATCTGACTATTGGAGCAAGGCTACTCCTATTCTTACAATGCAGTCAAGCTATTTTGGCTCCTAAAGTGAAGCTAGGCAACCCTAGCTCCTGCATTACTACTGGGCTAATCTATCTCCTACATTGTAGCCAGGTTAATCTAGCTCCTACATGGCACCCAGACTGCTCCAGCGCCTATGTTCCAGCCAGGCTACTCCAGCTCCTACTTTTGAATCAGGTGAGTCCAATTCCTACATGGCAGCTGAATTACTCGAGTTCCTGCATGGTAGCCGGGTGATTATAATCCCTACATTACATCCAGGCTGCCCTTGCTCCCAAATTGCAACCAAATTGCTCTAATTCCTATGTGCACAGTGTAAAAAAACATATTTTATGATAATGCATTACAGATTGAAATAAACTGTTGTGCACAAAATGTATTTTCTAGGATTTATTGATTATTGATTTGACTCATTACCCTAAGATTGCCATACTGGGAGTGGGTGGTGGGATGGATTCAATTGCTGATATAATATTGGGTTTACTTCTTATCTCTGCTCTAACTATGAACGGGTCCCAAAATTATTGAAGTTGCAGATTCTAAACAGAATCATTTGAATGATCAATCCGCACTAAAGGTCACTGACTTTTAGACAAAACAGTTTAGTTTTATACCGAGCAGCTTGATGTCACTCCACAGCGGTTTCATATCAGTAATGTTGCTCCAAGTTTCTAAATATTTCATGCTGAAAACTCAAAGATCAAGACCGAAGTAAACACACTTACAAGATAATGCTTCAAACCTTCCTATGATCTTGGTGTTGATGCCATTCTATCTCTCCTGTTACTATTTTTTTAAATCTCTTTATCCAACAGAATTATTTACAAGTAATAAAATGTTCCTTTTTCATTAAAGGCAACAATATCTAGATTTAATTCTCAGGAAATAGACCCTGACCTATATTAAGAACTTCCTTATGAGCTTAAATCTACAATTTCCTGTCCGTCTTGTTGCTATGTTTGGTTAAATAATCTACTCTAATAATGCACAGGTCCTGACCTAAATTTAAAGCAGGTCCACTTTGAAAAGTTACCGTACAAAAAGAGAACTCTTGTCAATTATTATTTGGCCTGTAGGCTGAAAATTTTGTAATTTTTCCAAAAACAATTAATACAAAACAAGGTGCCTTTGGCTGAGGGGTGGGGGGGGGGGGGGGGGGGGGGCTGGAAGGAAAGAAACACAACACAGAACTTGAAATGACCATAGATTCCCCAATCTGCTGCAAAGGGGGAGGGGCTGTCCTCCATTTTGTGCGCACTTCACATATTAATGCTTCAGTAAAATTTTGTTGCATTAAGCAATAATGTTTGTCAGCTTCTGTGCTGCTATGCCAGAAAGTAAACACAGAGCTAGAACCTTCTCAATTGCAAACTGCAGCTCTCAAAGTACTCAGCCAACTGTATCCAAAATTGTAAGGTTTGCATCCAAACACAAGAACAGTACACACCTACATGCCTGTTTGGTGCACTGTAGCCATAATGGGCAGAATTTTCATTGACCCGTGGAGGCGGGTTTGGAGGCGTGTGGGGTGGGAAAATAGCAGATTCGGGGGTCCCGAACCCATCCCGCCCCCAACCCGCCTCCATGCCAGTTTCGCTGGAGGCGGGTACCCGACCTATGCTGGGAGCCGCCTCCCCGAGGCGGGAAGGGGATTAGTGACAATTAACTGCCTGTTAACAGGTAGTTAACAGGCAGTTTGTTGCCGAATCCCTATTTTTAGCCCTGAAGTGTGGGCTTCCCGACGGCTCCAAACCACGGCGTTTTAGTGAGGCGGACCTTGGGGTTGCAGGGGTTGGAGGGGTCGATATGTCCGGTGGGTAGGTGAGTGATGGGTGCATGTGTGCAGAGGTAAGTGTGTAAGGTAAGTGTAAAGTGTGGAAAAAAGTTTTACTTACCTTAACTTCCTCCTGCAGGTGTCAGCCCTTCAGGTCTCGGGAGTCAGAAATCTCACCGCACAGAAAGCAGAATGGCCGCGGAGCTGTCAAAAGCTGCAGTCTCTGCTTTCTGTGCTGGATTGAGTCTAAGTACAGGGACTCGCGTTAGAAATCATATTGTCAGCTTCACAGAGCTGTCAAATGCTGAAATTTCATCTGTCAAATGCTCTTGACAGACGAAATTTCAATGGCTGACATCACCTGTATCCAAGGGACCCTTGATTGGCCTGCTAAGCCCGCTGGGCGGGCTTAACAAGGTCAATCAAGGGAAAATACAATGGGTTGGCCACAAGTCGATGGAGGTGGGACTACAACCCAAAAAGTAGGAGTCCCGTCTCCATCACGTCCCCATTGACAAAATCCAGCCCATATGTCAACAAGTATTTTCTTTTTTTAAAGAGAAAGCTAGAGTCATAGTGCAGTGCACTGACAAAATTGAAAAGAATAGGGGAGCAGGTGAGATAAATCAAGTCGTGGTTTGATGATGGGTTTTAAAAGCCAGTAGATTATAGGAGGAAGGGAAGACTGAGGAAGGTAAAGAGACTTACCGTTTCTGGAAAAGAATGAGTCCGAGATGCCTTGATAAGTCTTGCTTTCGACATAATGTGAACCAGGAAAGAGGATGAAAAGAATAATAAAGAAAAGAGATTGTTGGCTCCGTTATTGAGGGTATTACATCCCATCAAGGAGCTCAAGACAGGCGACTCTACTGATTTTTGTATGTTTGATATTATTTTGTGAATCCAGCTTTAATATTTTAGAAATTATAGGGCCTTTCATATTTATAGTAGACAGGATAGTATAATATTTATATATCTAAGGTTGCAAGAGCACCTATATTTTATCGGATTTGCATTGATCACATCTGTGTCTTTCATCTCGTTTCTTTTCTTGTGATGTTTTTATCAAATGGTATTTCATCTAACAGTTCCAGGTGAGCTCCAACCAACCATCTCAACACAAAGTCATATTATTGATTTGTTTCTGGAGGCATCAATCCACATGTCTCTCCTTTAGCTTGTGAGTCCTATCTTTCCCATTTACAGGTCAACTTAACACACGCCTGTCTCGTACCATTTCAGTACCATATATGTTTCATAAACATAACTTTTCACTAGCACATTTCGCAAATGTTTGATCATCATGATTCAGCGGCATTATAAGCAATTCATGTCATACTGGAAAGATCCTGTAACAGAATTTTAATGCCACTGTGACCTATACAACCATGGGAAGAGCTGTCCAAGTCCTTTAAGTTGTTTGCAAGTCAGTCTGCAACAAATAGAATAGTGTGGCCACTGTCTCTGTAGTGAAATGCAGCTAGAAAAGACAGATCTCCTCTGATATACGCAGTCGGAGTGGTGAGGTTTATAAATACTGGTCCTTGGAATAGGAGTGAACCTATTCCCTGAATCTCATTGCACATGAAGATTTCATCCTTTCATGAAGTCTTCATCATCTAATTCATGCAGCATCTCATAACATTGCTAACCTCAACTTGTAAAGCAGCAACGGTAGCATACTGGACTATCGACCAATTTTGGACTAGTAAACCAGAGTCCTGGACTAATAATCCAGAGACAAGAGTTCAAATCCCACCACGGCAGCTGGGGAATTTAAATTCAGTTAATTAAATCTGGAATAAAAAGCTAGTAACATTAATGGTGACCATGTAACGACCAGATTGTCATTAAAAACCCATCTGGTTCACTAATATTCTTTAGGGAAGGAAATCTGCCATCCTTACCTGGTCTGGCCTATATGTGATTCCAGACCCACAGCAATGTAGTTGACTCTTAACTGCCCTCTGAAATGGCCTAGCAAGCCACTCAAGGGCAATTAGAGATGGGCAATAAATGCTAGCCTTGCCAGCGATGCCCACATCCTGTGAATGAATAGAAAAAATTGCAAGTATTGCAGCAAAGTTTTGCCTTGCAAAGTGAAGGCTTTTTGCAAAAATTGTTAGTTGCCAAAGCAGACAAATAAAATCAATGGTTCGCCATTAATTCCCATAACAGGAACCTTGCTCGAAGTATTATGCTAAATGAGGTTCAGCCTGTGGTGCAGTCATGTGGCCATCTTATATGGGTGAGGTGTGTACTGGGGCAGAGCTTGGCTGAAGTCATAAAATTCGACATGGAACCTTATTTAAATAATTCTTCCATTTAAATTATGTTTGCCTGAAGCACATCCTCATTTTAGGGCAGCTGAGGTGTGGTGGGACAAGGTTGTGGAGGGGCTTTGAAAAAATAAAGACCTGGGCATAAGCAGGTAGGGAAAAAGCAGGTAATTACAGACCTGTAAGCCTTACATCAGTTGTGGGCAAAATGCTGGAGTCCATCATTAAGGATGAAATAGCGGAGCACTTAGCAAATGGGGACAGGATAGGACAGAGTCAACATGGATTTACAAAGGGTAAATCGTGCTTGACTAATCTATTAGAATTTTTTGAGGGAGTAACTGGTAAAATAGATGGGGGAGAGCCAGTAGATGTGGTGTACCTGGACTTCCAAAAGGCCTTCGATAAGGTCCCACATAAAAGATTAGCAGGGAAAATTGAAGCTCATGGGATAAAGGGGAAAGTATTGACGTGGATAGAGAACTGGCTGTCAGATAGAAAACAGAGAGTTGGAATAAACGGCTCATTTTCTGAATGGCAGGCAGTAACAAGTGGGGTACCACAGGGATCTGTCCTGGGTCCCCAGCTGTTCACAATTTACATTAATGACCTGGATCAGGGAGTCGGATGCAGCATTTCCAAATTTGCAGACGACACTAAACTAGGAGGGGGGGTGGGCTCAGAGGAGACCAGGAAGCTCCAGAGCGATTTGGACAGACTGGGTGATTGGGCGGATAAATGGCAGATGCACTATAATGTGGACAAGTGCGAAGTTATCCACCTTGGGTGCAGGAACGGGAGGGCAAATTATTATTTAAATGGCAATAAATTGGGAGAGGGGGAAGTACAGAGAGACCTGGGTGTTCTTGTACACCAGTCACTGAAGGCGAGCATGCAGGTGCAACAGGCGATCAAGAAGGCAAACGGTATGCTGGCCTTCCTAGCAAAAGGGTTGGAATACAGGAACAGGGATACCTTGCTGCAGCTGTACAGGGCACTGGTGAGACCACACCTCGAGTACTGTGTACAGTTTTGGTCGCCTCATCTGAGGAAAGATGTTCTTGCCATGGAGGGGGTGCAGCGGCGATTCACCAGGCTGATACCAGGAATGGCGGGATTGACCTATGAGGAGAGACTATGTAGTTTAGGGATGTACACACTGGAGTTTAGAAGATTGAGAGGGGACCTCATAGAAGTGTATAAAATTCTGACAGGTCTAGACAGACTAGATGCAGAAGGAATGTTTCCCTTGGCGGGTGAGAACAGAACTAGAGGACATAATTTAAGGATAAGGGCTAAACCATTTAGGACAGAAATGAGGGGGAATTTCTTCACTCAGAGGGTGGTGAACCTGTGGAACTCATTGCCACAGAGGGCAGTGTACGCCAGCTCATTAAATATATTTAAGAGGGAATTAGATATATTTCTACAGGCAAAAGGGGTTAAGGGTTACGGAGAGAAGGCGGGGACGGGATACTGAATTGGAGGATCAGCCATGATCTCATTAAATGGCGGAGCAGGCTCGAAGGGCCGGATGGCCTACTCCTGCTCCTATCTTCTATGTATCTATCTATGTATAAGGGGCTAATGCTGCTTGGCAAGGATGGGTGTGATGCGAGTGTGGGATTTTGTAACGGTGAATATGTGGGCCATGGCATTCTGAATGAATTAAAATTTGTGGAAGGTGAAGATGTGGTGGAAGGTGAGGAGCAATGCTCCCTTTAATATTTATTTTAGGTGCGCGGTCCCTTTAACTAGCTGCGCGGCCCATTCAAATTTTCACGCCCGCGCGGTTTCTACCATGTAAAAACCAGTGAGCGGCCTGCGTGGGACCTCCAAACCGCTGCGTGGCCACGCAGCTTAACGGGAACGTCAGCTAAGAGGTAATTTTAAAAATGAGCCTCAAGATAATTAAAGCATGGATCAAGAATTTGAGGAGGGGATGCATTGGAGGCAGTGCAGAGAAGGTTCACTAGGTTGATTCCTGGGATGAAGGGGTTGATGTATGACGAAAGGTTGAGCAGATTGGGCCGATACTCATTGGAGTTTAGAAGAATGAGAGGGGATGTTATTGAAACATATAAGATTCTGAGGGAGATTGACAGGATAGATGCTGAGAGGATGTTTCCCCTCGTGGGGGAATCTAGAACTAGGGGGGCATAGTTTCAGTATAAGAGGTCGCCCATTTAAGATGGAGATGAGGAAGAATTTCTTCTCTCATAAGGTCGTGAATCTTTGGAATTCTCTACCCCAGAGATTGACAGACATTTGAACTACAAGGGAGTCAAGGGGTATGGGGAGAGAGCGGGAAAGTGGTGTTGAGGCCAAGATTAGATCAGCCATGATCTTATTGAATGGCGGAGCAGGCTCGAGGGGCCGATTGGCCGACTCCTGCTCCTGTTTCTTATGCTCTTATGTTCTTATATTTCAAAGGGTAGCACCTGAAGAGAGGGAACCACGTACAAAGTATATTGCATCCTTTTCTAAAAGGAAACATTTTTATTTAATCTTCAATGCATTTATTATTCATTAGCATCAACAAAAAGAGAAAAGTAATGCAAAAACATTTTGGGCTGGATTTTCATTGACCCATGGAGGTGGGTTTGGAGGCATGTGGGAGGTTAAAATTGCGAAAACTGGCGGGCGGGCACAAGCCCAC
The DNA here is from genome assembly GCA_030390025.1 of Squalus acanthias. Classification (NCBI taxonomy): domain Eukaryota; kingdom Metazoa; phylum Chordata; class Chondrichthyes; order Squaliformes; family Squalidae; genus Squalus; species Squalus acanthias. Next base: position 151,228,061 of record CM059429.1, read on the forward strand.
ATCCATCCCGCCTCCACGCAATTTTCATTAAATCGTGTCTGTTGGTCCCGACTCCGTCCTGCCTCTAAGAGGCGGGATAGGCTGTTAAGGCCCTTAACAAGCACTAAATTGCCTCTCTAATGCCATTTTGAAAGGCCTTTGTGATTTTAACCCCTTTTCTACGTGAAGCACGCCTGTTCTGAACCACAAATGTGAAACCTGGCGGGAGCACATTTATTTGGCTGGTCGATCTGGGAGTGGTGGTGGATGGGAGACATATCTGGGAGTGGTGGTGCAAAAATATCTGGGAGCAGACTTAGGGCTGCTGCTGCTCATTTTGCATCCAGGTCCTCTCACAGCAAAGGCCAGGCAGTCTTTGCAGACCTTCAATGCAGCAGCAATGATGACATCATCAGAGGCGACTTTCAGACTGAAAACACTAATTGGGTCATGGGTTCCCACATGCTGGAACTCAATTGCCCAATTAGGTGAAAATCACATCAATCTCCCACATCCAATTGCAGTCGGGTGGATAACATGAAAAGTGGATAACACGACCCCAACCCGCCCCAGTATCAAAATCCAGCCCTTAATTTTCTCTGAGGTTTGATGAGACTGAAACAAGTGTCTTTCCTCCAGTGTCAATAGAACCTTCCATGTAAGTTTATGTGATATTGGCCCGTATTTTCCAATCGCAGGCCTCCCGCCGGCGGAGGCCTGCGATCTGGAAAAATCTACGCCCTTACCTGAGGGCCCCCGGGACGCACACGCTTCCGCTCCTGGGCCTCTCCAAACTTGAAATGCGCAGGGCCCACGTATCCCAGGGGCGCATGTAGTTTGTAGCGTCCCTGGGATCATGTGGGCCATGGGGAGCCAATCACAGAAGGAAATCACCCTTCATACACGTGACAGGAAGACCTGTCAAATATATGAATGGAGATCACCCCAAAAACATAGTAAAACTTTAAATACATTTTTTTTTAAAAATCACATTTTTAAAATGACTTGAAATTACAATAAATTAAGTATTTTAAACAAAAATTAATTTTTTGAAAAAAATAATTCAAGTTTTTTACGGGGCTAAAAATAAACTTACCTTTTTTAAAGTATTTTTAAATGATAAATCAGTGAAAATGTTTAATTTTTTTAAACTTTTTTTCAACTCTTATCCTGGTAAAAGCAAGCCTTACGCCTGCTTTTACCAGGCGTAAGAATTGTAAGGATTTTCTGCGGGCGGAGGCTCTCCAAAAAGCGGAACTATCCGCCCGCAGAGGCCCTTATCCAGGGCAGCCGGAGGATCTGTCAAGACCATTCTTGACAGATCGGAAATGCCGGTTTTCAGCGCATGCGCTGTGCATGCCTGAAACCGGCATTTCCGATGTCCCTATGGGTGTGTACACAGCACATACTCACCCGTAGGGATCGGAATATCTGGGCCATTATGAAAACTGATAAATTGAAGACAGTGGGGTGTCTGAGTGTCAGCCAGCATCTCATAACACCAAGTAGGAAAGACTTGCATTTATATAGCGCCTTTCACAACCTCAGGATGTCCCAAAGTGCTTTACAGTCTATGAAGTACTTTTGAAGTGTCGTCACTGTTGTAATGTATAAGCCACCAAGAACCAATCTAGCTTTGAAAATTTACCACGGACAATTATTAGCACATGTGGGAAGAATACATTTTAGGAAGTTAGAGCAAATTTAAGACTGTTCTACATTGCGTTAAACTGGGATGGAAGTCAAAAATGACTGTCAGTCATATTGCCTAATTATCATTAATTGTCACATCCTGCCCTGGCTAAAGTTCCTTGGCAATGGAACGCTTCTGATTAACTCAGTCATACAATCACTGCGTTAAAACAGAATACAGTGCCAATACGGAAAGACCAAAAGATGCATTAAATCGGGTAATATTCAGGTAGCTTAGTATCAACAAGGTCTTGTCAGAGAATTATTCCTGTTTGTTGACATGCAGACTTTTTAACCTTGAACTGCTAACCTTTTTTCTCTGAACTGTGTGCAAATTGTCCAGATCGGAAGCAAAACAGAATATTTACAATTGGATGGTTTGTGATATGGAATTACTAATGTTGTTACGCTGACAGCTCATTTCCATTTAAAGCATATCTGACACTTTTAAAGTAAGATTTACGTTACTTTGATTGATAAGTTATGCAAACCTGGAGAGATATGAAGATTCTATTCTGATTGGTCAAAGCACTTTATAAACACACAATTTTGCTCAGCCAATTAGTATGGAAAATGTACAACAACAACTTGCATTTATATAGTGTCTTTAACAGAGGAAAACGTGCCAAGGTGTTTTACAGGCGCATAATCAGACAAAAATTGACACAGCGCCAAAGAGATATTACGATGGGTGACTAAGGGCTTGGTCAAAGAGGTAGATTTTAAGCAGTATCTTAAAGGAGGAGAGCGAAATGGAGCAGCGGAGAGGTTTAGGAGGGAACTGCCAGAGCTTAGGGCCTAGATGGTTGAAGGCATGGCCGCCAATGGTGGTGCACAAGAGGCTAGAGATGGAGGAATTCAGATTTCTTGGAGTGTTGTAGGGCTGGAGGAGGTTACAGAGATAGGGAGGGGTGAGGCCATGGAGGGATTTGAATACGAGGATGAGAGTTTTAAAATCAAGCATTGGTGGACCGGAGAGCCAATGTAGGTCATCTAGCATAGGGATGATGAGTAAGCAGAACTCGGTGCAGTTTCGGATAGGGGAAGCAGAGTTTTGGCTGAGGCCAAGTTTATGGAGGGTGGAAGACTGGACGATGGCCAAGAGAGCATTGGAATAGTTGAGTCTGGACGTAACAAAAACATGGACAACAGTTTCAGCAGCAGATAAGCTGAGGCAGGGGCGGAAACGGGTGATGTTATGGGGGTGGAAGTAGGCGGTCTTTCTGAGGGAGAAGATATGGAGTAGGAAGTTCAGCTCAAGGTCAAATAGGACGGCAAGGTTGCAAACAGCCTGGTTCAGCCTAAACCAACAAGCTGATCTTGAGCTGAGTTAAAGCAATGCTTGCAGGTATATGGTTGGTTAATGTTATAATATCAGACATGGCTGTTATTGTTTAATTACATTGTTGTAGGTTGCTCTGCATTATTTATAAAATAATACAATAATTGGTCATCAAATTGTTACTGAGTAACCTATAACAACTTTTAATGTGTTGTAATTCCTGTACCAGGTATATCAGAAGAGTAGACATCTGTCTACGTGTCTGCTAAACAAAGAAAAGTTAAATGTTGATGTTTCCACAAATCAAAATTATTCAAAATTGAAGCTTGACATTTAAACCATTCAACTAATAGATGACTACATTTCATTTGTGCAGTGCTATGTTTGTTATCTGACAATTGAAGAACACTGGGATACGCAACCAGCCAACCAGAAACAGTTTAGTAGTGAGTCCTCTCAGCTGTAGTGTAAGCTAAATTAGTGATGACAAACTCAAAGATCTGTCTTGGTTGGAGCCTACAGTGAAGATACACTGCTAAAATTTGTTGGGAGCAGTTGTTTCAAAGTAAGATAAATTCCTGTCTTTTCATCCTTCATTGCATTCTCCAGTCACACTTAGATGAATAGTTGAAAGCTGGTTAGCTGACAAACCATGCTCAGTTTCCCAGTGAGGACAGCTGAGTTTGACAGAGGGCGACTGGTGATAGTGTTACAGTGAAGCTTTGGTCTCACAACAGGTTGAACTACGGGTATCCATAGAGCTGCAAATGACCCAATGTTTGATTTAATAAAAATGTCAAATATTTTTATGATTAAATATAACAATATATGATATTTTGTCAAATTGTAGATCGGCAAAATTCTTGATAGAGTTTACTTTGCATGCTGTCTCTCAGTTTTCCAGTCTATCTGACATTCAGTAATGGAGCACACATGTTTTTCAAATAACGTTTAAAGGTTTAGTTCAATTGTTTTATTGTTGGTTTGACATTCTTCACTCAGAGTACTGATTACTAGTTAGTATTTCAACAGCTTCTTCTACAATTCCTCGCCAGCTAGGTTCAATGTACTCTTTGTGAAGTGCAGGCACTTCATTAAACATTAGTCTTTGGGTATCAGTCTGGTTTTGATTTTGTGATGAATGTGGCCTAACCAAAGCCAATCATGTAGTCATTTATTTTATAGCCTGTGTCGACTTAGGGTTAATACCACCTACAATATGTTCCTTTAATGAAGACCAAATGTGTCAGATTGTGCGGTTCAATATGTAGAAACAGATATGAGTCACAAAAGCACTGGTGACAGAATACTGTGAGAAGACTCTGATTTAAGACAATTTTGGTAATGAAGCTGCACTCAGATAACAACATTATGTGGCTCCTTGTAAGAGACACATGTTGCTAATTATGAAGAAGGGATGCAACTTTTCAATCTTTGTTTTTATCTGATCATCAAGTTAAATGGAACATTTTCCCACGATTTGTGCTTAATGTCAGTATCAAGGGCTCCCACGTCAGATATAACGGGCTTGATTTTCCCAGGCCTGAGGAGGCGGGTTTTGAGACGTGTGAGTTGTCAAAATTGCAAAAAATGTCTCTAAGAGGCGGGATAGGCCCTTAAGGCCCTTAACAACCAGTTAATTGCCTCTGTAATCCCATTTTGAGAGACCTTTCTGATTTTAACACATTTCCCCCGTCCTACACGTCTCCTCTAGAACACGCCAGTTAATCCTGGTGGCCTCACAAGTGGATTGCTTACTAACAGCTGCAGCTCCACCATTAAAAAGGAGTTTTCACCAATGATCATTTGCAAGTGGAAGAACTTTGTTGTCTCAGGTCTGGGGGAACTTTTAGCAGGCCTACTCATTGTTGTGGAAGTTTGGAGCCTGACACCCATCTCCAGTGTGACCTCCTGGGAAACCCCTCTCCCAACCTTGACTGAGCGCTTCCTCAACTGAGGTATATAGCAGAAGCATGGCAACCATTTATTTCCTTTCCTCCTGGACATCAGATTCGGATGAAGACCAGCCGCGGCAGCAGCAGAACCCTGAACAACAGCACCACCAACAGCAGGAGCAACAACAGGAGCGTCAAGCTGCTGCTCACCCACCTGAAGCTACACAGGCCAGAAGGCGCCAGCGCGCGACCACATTGCTGTCCGGGATGCAAGGGACGCACTCACGTTGGCCAGATTTGCTTAGCCTGCATAATCAAACACTTTTGCCTCGCACCTTCTGACAAGAGCATCGACAATGGACAAGAACCTACGGATTCCTATCACTCTGACCACCATACTGACAATTGCAAGTCACCCTAAGCACTCAATGTGGAAATCCCATTTGCGAAATGACACAGGCCACAACTTCAACAGTTTGCCATCAAATCTGTTTATCTTAACAATTCAAGGATGGCTTGTCAAAATTCAATACAACAGATCACCCAAGTGACTACCCTTGTGACTACTTGTGCTTTATCTTCCTCTTACGCGTGCTCCTACGTGGTGCTTCCCCTGTGGCTTCAGCAGATGTGGAGGCCCCTTGCTCACTTTCTTGCTGCTCCTGTCTCGACACCTTTGGCGGCCGTCCTCTGGGATTGTGAACCTGTGAGGGCTCGGCAACAGTCTGCTGCTCCTACGGCTGTGCAGGGGCTGAGACGCCCATCTCAGTTGGGTGAGGACTCTGATGGGGCTCTGACCAAGAGCTTTGCAGTGGCATGGTCGTATGAGCGCTTGGAGAGGAGCCCCCACATCCTTGTTGTCTGCCACCAACATCCCTCTCATGGGTCAGCCCCACTTCAGAGCTAGCAAGTGGCTTGACAGCACCTTGCTGCACTTCAGGGTGGCCATGAAGACCCGTTTCTGCACTGGAAGTCCTACTCCAGAGGACTTCCATGAAGGTCTGGTTTCTATGCTCAATAGCTGACCATCGCTCCTCAAGAGATGTCAGTCTATTCTGAACAATGACCATGTTGTCAATACCCTGGTGACTAAGCTTCTCCATGGCCGTAGCCATCCTCTCCTCTACCGTAGCTATCCTCTCCTCTACGGTAGCCAGCCTTACCACGGAGGTAGCCATCCTTTCCACGGAGGTTGCCATCCTTTCCGTGGTGATGCGTTCATGCACCATGCCTCCACAAAAGCTCTGCTCATGTTCGCGATGGACTCATGCAATGTCAATGAGAGAGATGCTAAACTATTCTGTCACCAGCTTGCTGTGATGCGCCCGTCTGTCCATCCCCCACTTGTGAATCGTCCTCCACTCCGGCGATCTCCAGGGCTGCCTCCTCCGAAGTGGTGAGCTGGGCTACTGAGGAAGACCCTCCTCCTGTCCTCGCTCTTTCCCTCTTATTGTGGGCTCTCTTTTCCTGCAATGAGGGACACAAGTGGAGTTTGAGTGAAAATGAAGGAGTGAGTGTAGAGAATCCATAGCATAGATGCTTAGAAGGAGACGAAGGGCCCTCCCTGTGTGTTGTAAGTTGTTGTCATTGCATCACAGTGATAGGGAGTGTGAGGGCTGCATGGTCGAATAGTTAAGTGAATGTGACCATAGAGAGAGAAGGAATGGGTAAGGGTGCAGGAATGTAAGGGTGAAGTGGGATGTGGAGGAAGAGGTTGGCAAAGCAGAGTGCTGGTGATGAGAGGCGATGGGGATCAGATTGAGGCTGATGGGATTGTCATACTCACTTTTTCTGTGCGGAGAAGGTCATGAAACCTCTTCCTGCACTGCAGCCAGGTTCTGCTGCACATAGAAATTACGTTTACCTCTTGGGCCACTTGCAGCCACACAGCTTTAGTCTGCTGGGGAGACTTTTTCCTCCCTGAGGAAGGGAAGAGCACCTCCTTATTTGCTCTTGCTCCCTCCACCAGAGCTTGGAGGGAGGCCTCATCGAATCTTGGAGCACACTTTGGTCTACTGGTGGACATAATTGGTGAAGGAAGCGCTCAGAACAATGGGCATAAAGCTTAAAGGCTGAAAAAGAAGCAAGGCTGCTTGCAGGCCTTCAATCCAGCAGCATTGATGACGTAATTGGAGGCAACTTTCTGTATGAAAAGGCTCATTGGGCCAGGGGTTTCCACACGCAGGAAATCAAGTGCCCAATTAGGGAAAAATCGCACTTTTGTCCCACTTCACATCGGAGTCGGGATCCTGACACGACGACCACCTGACACGTCCCCAGCCTGCCCACAATGGCAAAATCCAGCCCAACATGTTGGGCAGGTGGTTCAGTGAGTTTATCTAATGAGTATCTCAGCCATACAGATCAGGAAGATCCAAGGTTTGATCCCTGGTCTGTTGTGAGCTAGCTCATTTTGTTTTATAAATACCAAAGCATTATACCATGGAATGGCTAATTTATTATTCTGTGGCTAAAGTACATCTAAGTTTAACCTGACCTGCCTTTAAGGCCACAAAGACTAATTGCTGTAAATGGTGAAATCCTGAGGTCCAATAAGAGTAATTGATGATGGTGAGGGAAGCATGTAGATTGGCTGATCCTTGCAAACTCTTGAATGCAAATCAAAAGAAACTCCAGGAAATGACTGCCTTACTTTTGTGTTTTATATACTTTGGAACTTTAAGTCTTGATATCTGAAATGTAACAGACTCAAAACTTATATTAAAAGAAAGACTTTCATTTATATAGCGCCTTTCATGACCACTGGACATCGCAAAGCGCTTTACAGTCAATGTTGTAATGTGGGAAACACGGCAGCCAATTTGCACACAGCAAGGTCCCACAAACAACAATGTGAAAATGACCAGATAATCTGTTTTGGTTATGTTGGTTGAGGGATAAATATTAGGCAGGACACCAGGGATAACTCCCCTACTCTTCTTCGAAATAGTGCCATGGGATCTTTTATGTCCACCTGACAGAGCAGACTCGGTTTAACGTCTCATCCGAAAGACGGCACCTCCGACAGTGCAGCACTCCCTCAGCACTGCACTGGAGTGTCAGCCTAGCTTTATGTGCTCAAGTCCCTGGAGTGGGACTTGAAACCCACAGCCTTCTGACTCAGAGGCAAGTGTGCTACCCACTGAACCATGGCTATTAAAGAATCTCATGTGCAATAGCACGTGTTAAGTCAGAGAACATGGGCTCTATCTTACGTGCCTCAGCTGACTTTGTGTTGCTGTTTCTATCTCTGCCTCTCCATTTCTGCTTTAGTTTCTCTCCTTTTCTCTGCTTTTATTTTTAGTTATTCATTCACGGAATGTGGCCGTCACTGACAAGGCCAGCATTCATAGCCCATCTCTAGTTTCCCTTGCGAAGGTGGTGGTGAGGTGTCTTCTTGAACTGCTGCAATCCGTGTGGTGAAGGTACTCCCACAGTACGGTAAGTAGGGAGTTCCAGGATTTTTGACCCTGCAACGATGACGGATCGGGCAATATATTTCCAAGTCAGGATGGTGTGTGACTTGGAAGGGAACTTGGAGGTGGTGGTGTTCCCATGTGCCTGCTCTGGGGAGTCAGGAGGTGAGTCACTCGCCACAGAATACCCAGCCTCCGACCTGCTGTTGTAGCCACAGTATTTATGTGGCTGGTCTAGTTAAGTTTTTGGTTAAGGGTGACTCCCAGGATATTGATGGTGGGGTACTCGATGATGGTAATGCCATTGAATGTCATGGGGAGGTGGTTAGACTCTCTCTTGTTGGAGATGGTCATTGCCTGGTGCGAATGTTACCTGACACTTATCAGCACAAGCCTGGATGTTGTCCAGATCTTGCTGCATGCGGGCACAGACTGCTTCATTATCTGAGGAATTGTGAATGGAACTGAACACTGTGCAATCGTCAGCGAACATCTCCACTTCTGACCTTATGATGGAGGGAAAGTCATTGATGAAGCAGCTGAAGATGGTTGGGCCTAGGACACTGCCCCGAGGAACTCCTGTAGTGATGTCCTGGGGCTGAGATGATTGGCCTCCAACAACCACAGCATCTTCCTTTGTGCTAGGTATGACTCCAGCCAGTGGAGAGTTTTCCTCCTGATCACCATTGACTTCAATTTTACTAGGGCTCCTTGATGCCACACTCGGTCAAATGCTGCTTTGATGTCAAGGGCAGTCACTCTCACCACAACTCTGGAATTCAGCTCTTTTGTCCATGTTAGGGCCAAGGCTGTAATGTTGAGTTGAGTAAGTGCACTGTCAATGACACCTACCATCACTTTGCTGATGATTGAGAGTAGACTGATTGGGCAGTAATTGGCTGGATGGATTTGTCCTGCTTTTTGTGGACAGGATGTATCTGGGCAATTTTGACTATTAAAGGATCTCATGTGCAATAGCACGTGTTAAGTCAGAGAACATGGGCCAGTGTTGTAGCTGTACTGGAAAAGCCTGGCTAGAGGCGTGGCTGGTTCTTGAGCACAGGTCTTCAGCACTACAGCCGGAATATTGTCGGGGCCTTTGCTGTATCCAGTATGCTCAGCCATTTCTGGATATCACATGGAGTGAATCGAATTGGCTGAAGATCTAGCATCTGTGATGGTGGGGACCTCAGGAGGAGGCTGAGATGCATCATCCACTCTGGCTGAAGACGGTTGTGAACGCTTCATCCTTGTCTTTTGCACTCATGTGCTGGGCTCTGACATCGTTGAGGATGAGGATGTTCATGGAGCCTCCTCCTCCTGTTAGTTGTTAATTATCCACCACCCCTCACGATTGGATGTAGCAGGACTGCAGAACTTTGATCTGATCCGTTGGGCTTGGGATCCCTTAGATCTGTCTATAGCATACAGTTTCTGCTATTTAGCATGCATGTAGTCCTGTGTTGTAGCTTCACCAGGTTGGCACCTCATTTTCAGGTATGCCTGTTGCTGCTCCTGGCATGCTCTTCTACATATCTCATTGAACCAGGGTTGGTCGCCTGCCTTGATGGTAATAGTAAAGTGAGGGATATGCCGGACCATAAGGTTACATATTATGGAGGATTACAAGTTACTACCCTTAACTCTTCTTTTTTGCTTCTTTCTGCATCTTTTTCTCTTTCCTTTCGAGTGCGAGGTAGTTGGTGTTGTGGTGTAACAGGGAATGGAGTCACCGATGGCTGCAGGCTGAAGTTTCAATTGGCCGTTGGAGGAACTCAGTACTCAGTGGCTCCCTTTCCATCCCTTCCTCCCATCACTTGTGCCTCATTCCCACCTCCTCATTCCCATCGAATCCCCCACACCTTCTCCTTTCTATCACCCCCTCACTGCCATTGCTATGCCTCTGACTCCCATTGCAACTCCTACTTCTTCTCCTTTGTACTACCTGGTCAAATCTCTGTCTCCCACTCTACCTCACTCTGATGCCACACAGCCCTGCACCTACAACCCCCTCACTTGCACTCACTCCACCCAAGGGGAGATGGTGAGAGGCCAGAGACCTACTTGCCCTCACCAATGTTCCCTCTAATTTTTTTTTGGGTGCGCGGCCCCTCTAATGCTCTGCGCGGCCCAGTCAAATTTCCGTGCATGCGCGGTTTTTCCATTGTAAATCCGGCAAGTGGTCTGTGCGGGACCTCCAGACCGTTGCGTGGCCATGCAGCTTAATGGGGAACATTGGCCCTCACCTTCAAGCTGTTTCCCATCTCCGTTGCTCACATATCTGTTCCCTTAAAGAGGCTTTGTTTCCTTTCAAAATTCAACTTTTCAACTGTCTCACAGGTGTCAGTAATTCAAATGTTTAAAGAAAGAACTTGCATTTATATAGCACCTTTCATGACGTCAGGACCGAAAAGCTTTACCGCCAATGACCAATGTTCCCTCTTATTTTTTTGTTCGTGCACGGTCCCTTTAACTGGCTGTGCAGCCCATTCAAATTTTCGTGCATGCGCAGTTTCTTCCATATAAAAGCCGGTGAGCGTCCTACGCGGGACCTCTGGACCGCTGTGCAGCCACGCGGCAGTGCAGCTTAGTGGAAACGTTGCCAATGACGTACTTTTGAAGTGTAGTCATTGTTCTAATGTAGGAAACGCGGTAGCCAGTTTACACACAGCAAAGGTCACACAAATAGCAATGAGATAATGATTGGATCATTTGTTTTAGTGGTGTTGGTTGAGGGATAAATATTGGCCAGGATACCGGGAAGAATTTTCCTTGCTCTTTGGATAGTGCCCTGGGTTCTTGTACGTCCACCTGAAAAGGCAGATTGGGGCCTTGGTTTAACGTCACATCAAAAAGACGGTACCTCCGACAGTGCAGCACTCCCTCAGTGTTGCTAGTTAACCTCATCCCCATTACTGCTCACCCATGCCAAGCCCTCACACAACCTTACATTGCATCTTATGCATATGGATACTTCAGTAGCGCACACATTCAAGCTGTAACATACAACAACAACTTGCATTTATATAGCGCCTTTAAAGTAGAAACATGTCCCAAGGTGCTTCACAAAGGTATAATAAAAAAAGGACACTGAGACTAAGATGGAGATATTAGGGGCTGGATTTTGAATGACCCATGGAGTCAGGTTTGGAGGCGTGTGGGGGGTTAAATTTGCAGGGTCGGGGGTCCCGACCCCATCCCGACTCTATCCCGCCTCCACGCAATTTTGACAAAATCAGTCGTGGGGTTCCCGACTCCGTCCCACCTCCAAGAGGCGGGAGAGGCCATTAAAGCCCTTAACAAGCCCTAAATTGGCTCTGTAATGCCATTTTGAAATGTTTTAGCTAGTTTAACCCTTTTCTGACGTGAAGTATGCCTGGTGTGAAACACTCCAGTGAAACCTGGCGGGAGCACAAGTGGATAGCTGACTATCAGCTGCAGGTCCACTATTACAACGGAGATGTGACAGTGGCCTCTGGTGCTGCTGCATTGTAGAATTCGCAAAATTATTGCAATTTTATAAAAATAAGAAGGAGACATAAGTTTCGTATAAACAGCTTTATTTCAGCAGAATGCTGTCAGGTTTCAAAACGGACACAAACAGCCTGTAAAATGGCCACCATGCCTCGTGGCAGAAAGTTCTAGACTTTCAGTAGGCAGACAAGATGGCGTTTCAATAAACATTTCAGCAAGATCGAACAGGACTCAGCACATTTGAGATAATGACAAGACATGATGGGTTTGCATTTTAAACATAAATACTGGAATCGGTCTTCCAGGTGCAAACAAGGGCTATTGTACTGAGCGATCAAGGACCCATCCAAAGACATTAATATGCAAAATCCCCACGGCTCTACGATGAGAGAGCCGTTCGCGGGTACTCACAGCAAGCATTTGGAAGCCCCAAAACCCCTCCAGGGAGACTACTAGCCGGTTCCACAATGGGAGAAATATTAACGGGTACTCAGACAGTTACAAGTGTCACCGAAACCCATTAAAGACTGAGATCACCCCATACAAGAAGTTTGAGCGCCAAAAACCTGACAAAAGATAGACATTAAGATTGGGCGGGAAAAGAGGAATTACAGCACTATAACTGTAAAGTACAACCGTCCATCTTTCTCTCTCTTGCTGCTTTGACTCGCTGGAAGGCTGCTGAACTTTTATTCTCTTGCCTGACGACTCTGGACTCTGATCCGCTAGGATCAACCTCGTGGCTTGCCGCGAAGATCTGTGGAGAACTGGGCTGTGAGGCCTGGAGGCGGGCGCACCATCCCGAGGAGTCGGTAAACGGTGTTGGAACCGAAGGCCCGAGAGGAGATGAGATGAGATGAGATGAGAAGAGAAGAAGACGACAATACGTATCGCCGCAGTCAGTAAGCCCCGACCGCGCCTAAAAATATAAGGACCATTTTCGAATTCTATCGGCTACTCCACAACTGGCCCAGGAAGACTGTTCTTTGAATTTTACAGACAACTGGTGCCGGGCACAGGAAGACTCTTCTTTGAGTTTTGTCAGAGTTCCGAGGACAACACAGATCTTCATGACAGCAGACGGTCCAGCCTGCTAGCCGGAGCAGAAGCGAGTAAACAAGTGGGGTACAGAGACCCATGATCAACACGTGGATAGTCAGGTGCTGCGGTAAAAACTTCCGAGCAGAGTTTCGGAATTCTCCGAGTTATCACGAGTGGTGAGCATGAGTCTCGATCCTACAAATCTAGATTAGGACAGGTATTGATAGGGGAGGGTTTATGTTTTAAGGATAATTATAATGTGTGTCCCCTTTTACGATGTGTCGTGCGCTCCTCGTTTCCCTAAACCTAGTTGCATAAATGTATGTAAGTTTGTACTGTCATTAATCTGTGCTTATGACATGTATTTCGTAATCTTGAATAATATGCAATAAAGATTTTCCATTTCGCACTATTCAACCGGGTCTACCTGAGTTTTCTCTGCATTATTGCTCTCGCACCTAAGTCCAGTGTCAGAACCGTAAGGGCGAGTGGGTCGAACCACTCACAGGTGTCTAGTGTTACCAGGCTGGCTGGAGACCAGAACAGGCAACAAGGCCTAACCCCGCACTAGCACCCAGGCTAAGCACAGAGCCACACGTCACCCCTTACAGCATTGAATGTCTTAAGAGACTGCATGGCCTTTGCTGTGAGAGGACTTGGATGGAAAAAAAATTCTCTCTCTCTCTGTCTTCATATCCAGATCCACTCACAGCAGGTCCTCTCTCACCAACATCCAGTCAGTCTCTGAGACCAGGCAATCAGTCTCTGACCTGCAATGCAGCAGCAATGATGACATCATCAGAGGTGACTTTCAGACTGAAACCACTAATTGGTTCATGGGTTCCCACATGCTGAAACTCAATTGCCCAATTAAGTGAAAATTGCATCATTCATCCACATTATTCTAGAGTCGGGGGGGGGGGGGGAACACGAAATGCAGATGACACGACCCCAACCCGACCCCAAGACAAAATCCAGCCCGTGTCAAAAGGTGAGTTCTAAGGAATGTCTTAAAGAAAGTAAGTTGGGGGGGGGGGGGGGTGTTCAGAGGTGGGAAGATAGTGGAAAGACAGAGGGACTTTAACAAGAGAATTCCAGAGCATGGTAACTTAGCAGCTGAAGGCAGCGTCGACATTGGAGTGGCAAAGGGAGCGGGGATGCACAGAGGCCAGGGTCAGGGGAACGGAAAGGACAGGAGGCGGGTTGTAGGGTTACAGAGATATGGAGGGGTGAGGACATGAAAATACTTAAACACGGGGATGAGAATTTATAATTTGAGGGTTGGGGGACCAGAATCCAGAATCTGTGGGGACAGGTGATAGGGATCAGGATACAGACTGAATAAGCTGAAATTTACAGAGGGTGGAGAATGGGAGGCCGGCTAGAAAAGCATTGAAGTCTGGTAACAAAGGCATGGATGAGGATTTCAGCAGCAGATGGGCTGAGGTAGGGGCAAAGGCAGGTGATGTTACGGAGGAGGAGGTAGACGGTCTTTATAATAGAGAGGATACAGGGTTGGAATCTCAGCTCAGGGGTGAATAGGATGCCGAGGTGGCGAACAGTCTGATTCAGCCTGAGACAATGTCTAGGAATGGGATGTAGTTACTGCTGGAGGATGAAGATGATGGTTTTTATCTTTCCAATGCTTAACTGGAGGAAATTGTGGCTCCTCCTAGACTGAATGTTAGACAAGCAATTTAGCAACACAGATGTAGTGAAGGAGTCAAAAGAGCTGATGGAGAGGTAGAGCTGGGTATCATCAGCGTACAAGTGGAAGCTGATCCCATGTCTATGGATGATGTCACCAAGGGCAACATGTAAATGCGGAAGAGGAGCGGGCCAAGAATAAATCCTTGGGGGACTCTGGCGGTAATGATATGGTGGTAGGAAGAGAAACCTTTGCTGGATATACTCTGCCAATAATCGGATAGGTATGAGTGAAACCAAGCAAGGGCAATTCCATTGAGTTAGACAGTGGAGGAGAGGTATTGGAGGAGAATGGTGTGGTCAACCGTGCCAAAGACTACGGAGAGATTGAGCAGGATGAGGAGGGATAATGCACCATGGTCACAGTCACAAAGGATGCCATTTGTGACTTTGGTTAAGGCTGTTTCAGTGTGGTGGCAGGGGCTGAAACCTGACTGGAGAGATTTAAACCATGAATGAAAGCTTGCCACGTTTGCATCTTTCAGAGACTTCACACATCAAACCATTGTAACACAGATATCATCATTTAGTCACACCCAGGATGAGTTATGGTAGCTATCAGTGAACCCTTGTACTTTGGGAAATTGCAGCAGTGGGGTGACATTGAGCAGACATGTCATTCCAATCAGTGGCAAAGGAGGTGAAAGTGCTGGCCATCAATCACCTTTTTTGGACACGTGTGAGTAGCACATTAACTGATGTTGCAGTGCTGGTTGGGACTGAGCCGTTGTCATAACCGTTGAGGGCAGTGGTAACTTTGCCAATCACTGATGATGGCATCCCTCTGCTGCAGGCATCCAGTTGCAGATGGCAAAGCATGTTCCCTGCTGACTCAGTGCAGTCATTGGCAGGTTGGTTAGTCGAAGCCCGCAGATATGATGTGGTGCCTTCCAATGATCCTGGCAAACCTTCTTTTCATTTTGTATCTCCTCAACTTTGAGAGACTGTATTTGAGGCACTGAAAAATAAAGACCGTAAGGAGTTAAAAGAATTGACCCCCAAAAATTGTTTCCAAAAGATTTCAGAAATATGGAAAAAAATATGTGTAATAAAAACAACACAGCATTAAAAAGGTAATATAAACATTGCAAAAAAAAAATCATGCAAATCCCATTTCCCTTTAGGAGCTTGATTACCCTGGAGATTCCCTTGCTTCCATTCCAAATGGGCGCTGCAGGAAAAGGGAACAAACACATGGCAAATCCTGCAGGACTGTGCTGGTGCTCATTCGAGTACTTCTGCTTCAATTAGGCTAAGGCACCCCAGGACCACTAGCATTATAGCACACAGAATGAAGGAGACTGCAGAATTGAAGCTCAATAGGAAATGGGTGCAGGGCCTGTTTTCCCAGCTTTGTAATTTCCCCGCCCCCTGCGCCTGTGACACAACTGCTTCCCCGGCACACAGCCACAGCAGAATCGGCCCTAATGTGCATTGCACTTTGCACAAGGCTTCTCATTGAGGAAGCCTTTTATAATCTATAGCAGCTTCCTGTCCTTTCGAACAAGTGCAAGTCAAGTCATGAGAGATATACCCTAGGCAAAAGATTTGGCTGTCAGACAGGTTTAATACTGAGATCAACCTTTACATTTCCCTATCCTGCTCGGCATCAGGATGTTTTCCCTCTTGAAATGTATGACACCAAATGAAAGGAAGATGATGTCATCAAGATCAAAGGCGCGCACGTTTCCAGAATGGATATTGTTTTAATGACAGGCTATTGTCACTGCCTGTACACCTTGTATAGTCTGCAGCTGTAGTTATTTGTAAGGGTGCTAAGTTTAGAAGAGTTTTGCAAAATCTCCAGGCTGCCATTACATAATGCAAGATGTAGGTAAGTAAGGCCGCCCATGAAAGGCAGGATGATGAAACTGGGAACTTGAAGAAATTGCATAGTTATCAAAGAACAACACATACACAAAAAAAAAAATCCATTAACAGTCTTCCTAGCCTTTGATATGTGGTCATGAAATATCAAAAACATTTTAACAGTGAACTAGTGGAATGAATGCTCTGGTAGAATAACATGATTGCTGTTTAACCCATTATTGGGTAAATGCTGAGAAGCCAGTATAATTTTTATGCACTTTTCATAAATCCAAGTCCCAGTGCGCGGCACAAATTATTAAAATATGTGTGAAGAATGGTTACAACAGGAACTATTGACCATTGTAGGAAGTGGTGAGGCAGTCTTCCGACACAACTGCTTCTGAGGAAATAAAGTTTAGTGGCACAATCATACTGTGAAATACACGTGAGGAACCTGCTGCCTTTGATTCGAGTCGTACTGTTTTGATGAACACAAACAAAAATTGAACCGTGTTGGCACGTGACCTTTTCTACAATTATAATGATGCTGTAATTTTCTCTTACATTGCTGAACAAATAGGAACTGGGTGGCTGGCAGGACAAGTGAACTAACAAGCTGTTTGATGTTAACCAAAGTGCTTGTTAATACAGTTTTAACTAATTTTATTACACTCTACAGCCTTCAGCATAATGGCAAATAGCTTAGCTGTCAGGCCAGATAATGATCCAGGTTATAATCTTGAATTAAACATAATTAGAAAGACACAAGACTGCTGCTTCCAGAGACCATGTACAATCTACCCAATCATGGACTCCACCTGATTTATTGAACTAAGTTTTACACAAAAATGACCTGATCCCCAAAGGTAGAGAAGCAAAACTGTAGAATATTAATTCAGTTTCGGATCGCTACTATGCAACCTTCACCTATTGGCCTCCAGACAAGAGTCACCCCAACCCTTTTCCATCACAGAATGCACTGTGTAGTATTTAATTATGTCAATTTATGCACACTAACACTATTTCCAACATGATATTTATATAGCTCCTTTCTAAAAGAGTTAATGCATGAATGGGCTGCTCGAGTTGCGTCAAATTTTGCATTAAGAGAATAACAAGGATGCTGATTTAGCTACTTGTGATGGAATACCACATTACAACAACAATAAACAACAGTGCCTTCGACTGATATAGCGCCTTTAACATAGAAAAACATTCCAAGGCGCTTCACAAAGGCAAAAATCAGACAAAAATGGATGTTGAGTCAAAGAAGGAGATATTGGGCACGATAATTACTTGGAGCCGGGAAGAGAGCAGAGGTGAGGTTTGCAGATGGGAAACCCAGAAGTTAGGGTTTCCCGCAGGTCCTGCCAAATTTAACTGCAGGACCTGTTTTAATTTATCTCAGCAGATTTCCCGCCCGACAGACAGTCAGATTGACAGGCTGTCTGTCGGGCTGGAAAGCAGCAGGAAAGTGGATGGCAGGTAAGCAGGTAAGTCCGATGTCGTGGGTGGTGGGGGGGTGGGGGGGGGTGGTGGCGGTGGTGGTGGGGTCGGGGGGAAATTGGACATCGTGGGAGGGGGTGCGGCCGACATCAGGGGAGGATTGGGGGGGCGGGGGGTGTCAGCCAATTGCGGGGTGTTTAAAAGGTAAGCTTGGTGGGCCTGCGGGGAAGCACTCCTGCTCCTCCTGACCCACAAACAGTGCAATAGAGGCACTTACCTAATGAATCCAACCCTTCCCGCCTCCTTTCGTCTGCCGGGTTTCCTGAGTCCCAGGAATCCCGGCCTGCAGGTGTTAAAAATAAAACATTAGTTAAAATGGAGGCAGGCAGCCTCCATAAAATATTTTACTGACCGACCCACCTCCTGGGAGTGGATTGGTCGCCCGCCCCCCGACCCCCGACCTGACGCCGTTAAAACTGTAGGTGGGCGGGTTGGAGCTGGGTTTCCTGTTATTTTATTTTTAATCCCCCCACCCACCTCCCCCACTGGCCCTGGCGGATTAAAATTACCCTGAAGGTGTTGCAACATAGGCATGTGTAAATAGGTAAGATATTTAATCCCAGTCAACTTGTTTCAGTTCATAGTCCTCTTGCCTTTGAATCAGGTTCTGTGTTTAAGCACCACATCAGGATTTGAGCACATAATCCAAGCTGACACTCCAGTGGAGAATATTGCATTGTTGGAGGTGCTAACCTCCAGTTTTCCCATTCAGGTAGATGTTAAATGCCCCACAGCGCTATTTGAAAAAGCAGGGAGCTCTCCCGGTGTCCTGGCCAACATTCTCCCCTCTACCAAAAGCAGATTAACCGGTCAATCACTGCCACTCGTGGGATCTTGCTGTGTGCAACGTGGCTGCAGTCTTTGAAATGCAGTGGCTGCATGTGAAGCATTTTGAGATTTTTTGCAAGACATGATAAAGTGCTTCATAAATGCAGATCTATTTATTTAAGTTAGTGTATTAAGATAATGCTCAAGCTATTATGATTTAGGTTGTAATGTTACAACGTTCTGAAGTAAGGGATTCTCTTCATATTGAGACAGGAGGTGTAAATATAGCTAAGTGCAAATGAATCGAAACAAGTGGTTATCGGTTGTTTTGGAGTTTGATTTTTTATATATAATGGAAATGATGACACAGGCCTATGGTGCATCTATAAATGGTTTAGCAGCACAACATGTGGCTTGTTCTGCAAATCAAGTGAATAAGCTGCTTCCTCCCATCAGTTTTGAATTAACTGTTTTATTTTCAACATTACAATTGTTTTCAGCTCTCCATTCAGATTTAGTAAGTGCTGAAAGTAGTTATGACAAGTGAAATGGTGGCCTGCCCTCAACCATGGAAAAACTGACCTGAAGTCCTCCAGACAACGGCCGCGATTTTCCCAGCAGAGGCGGGTTGGAGTCGGGTTGGAGTCGGGTTGACTTATCAGCGGCTTCTGGTCCCACTGCCAGCTTCAGCCGGTCCGAAATAATAATTTTCATTTAACTGGGCTTATTAAGCCCACCGTGCGTGCTACCCGGCCCAATCAATGGGTTCGGGTGTGCTGCTCGCCTCTGCTGACGTCTTCCATTCAGGAGCTTTTAAAGGGTCCATGTAGCCTTTGGATTTCATTTCCTTTATGCTGCTCCTGAAAACGGGTCTTTTGAACATGACTGCTGCAAGATCTAAGGATGCTCCTCGATTTGATGATGACTCCCTCCATGCTCTTGTGGAGGGAGTGAGAGGGTGCAGGGAGGTTCTGTTACCTCCCGATGGCTGGAGGAAGCCTCCTCAGCAAACAAAGGCAGCCTGGCTGCAAATTGCTGAGGAGGTCAGCGCAAGGTCGTTGTGCTCACGCACCTGGGTCCAGTGCCGAAAATGGTTCAATGATCTGCTACGCTCAGCAAAAGTGAGTATCACATCACACTTACCTTCAATCTGCTTCCCCTCTCTTCTCATCACCAGACTCTGCATTGTCAACCTACTCCTCCACATCCCAACTTACCCTTACTTCCCTTGCATCCTTACCTATCCCCCTCTATGTACAGAATCACTTCACCATTCTACTGTGCACCCTTCACACTCGCTCTCACTGTTATGCAATGACAACAACTAACAACGCACAGGGAGGCTCCTTGGTTTTGGCACCTCACTCCATCTTTGTCTTCCTCTAAGCTTCTATGTTATGGATTCTTTACACTCACTCCATCAATCTCGCTGAAACTCCACTTGTGTCCCACATTGCAGGAAAAGAGAGCCCACAATAAGAGGGAGAGAGGGAGGACAGGAGGAGGCCCACCATCCCTGGTAACTTTAACAAACGCTGAGGAGGCTGCTCTCGACATCGTCGGAGGTGGCGAGGAGCTGGAAATGGGGGATGGAGAGACGGGCGCAGTCGAGCAAGCTAGTGACAGAATAGATTTGCAACCCTCTCATTTCGATTTTAAGAGTGACTGATATGGCATCTGATGTTCATACAGATTGACTTCTGATCATCTGCACAATAGGATGTGTTTACTACCTAAATATCACATGTCTAACTCATGCCTTTACTCCCCCACAGGACCATCGAGTGCCCCGCTCCCCACGATCTAGGACGAAGAGCCGGACATCTCCTCAGAGAAGCCTGCAGCCTCTGAGGAGCAGCGTTACCAGAACTCAGCGCACCCAGCACCAGCGCAGATACGCACACCTCGGTGGGTCCTTCGCGACATAGAGTAGTGTTGTCACCTGGTATATCACAGCTCACAAGTGAGCATCAGCAGATGGTGGAGACAGCGACAGCACGGGAGAGTCCTCATCGGTGGTCGAAGGACGCTCCCAGCTCTGCTCAGCTGACTGTGGATGCTGTGCCTCTGGTACCATCCAGAAAGAGAGCGGTGTTGGAACTTCAGGAATAAGTGCAGGAGTCTCTGACAGGGTTTGCATCCACGGTAACTGCGAGTGTGCAGAGAATGGAGGAGTCCATCTCAAACATGAGCAATGCAGTGGTGCACGCAATGGCGAATGTAGGTACCGCCATGGAAAGGATGGCAACCTCCATGGAGGACATAAATCGCCAGATTCAAATGAGCATGGTGACTCTTCTAAATAGATGGTCTGCTATGGAGGATAGATGGGCATCTATTGAGGAGAGGAACCAGAGGTACATGGATGTCCCCATTATGAGGATTGTCAGTACAGAAATGGGTCCTCATGGCCCCTCATGGCAAGGTGCTCTCCAGCCACTTGCTAGCAGTGAAGTGCGGGTGACCCATGAGAGGGATGTTGGTGGTCGACAGCAAGGAAGTGTGGGCTCCTCTCCAAGTGCTCACACTAACATGCCACTGCGGAGCCCTCGGTTAGAGCCCCAGATTCCTCACCCAACTGAGATGGCCATCTCAGCCCCTGCACAGCTGCAGGAGGAGCAGACTGTTGCGGAGCCCTCCCACGCTCCCGAACCCAGAGGACGCCCGCCAAAGGCATCTAAGCAGGTGCATCATAGAAGTGAGCAAGGTGCCTCTACATCTGCTGAAGCCACAGGGGATGCACCACGTAGAAGCACGCGTAAGAGAAAGTTAACAAACAAATAGTCACAAGGGTAGTCGCTTGGGTGTTTTTATCTCATACAAAGTAACGTTTGTCATCGTGATTATAAATGCATTAAAGAAAAGCGATGGCAAAGATTCAAAGAGTTGGCATATGTGTGCTCAGAAATGGAAGTTGCACAGTGAGAGGTCAGGGCGCCTTTCATCTGTAATGATGATGGTGAGAGTGATAGGAACCCACAGTTTATTGTACAGATGCTGTAGGTGTGTTAAGAAGGTCAGCCTGACATTCATTTCCATGTGCCAGCCACATGTGGTTGATGCATAACATTACGCGAATCTGGCATGGATGAGGGCATCCCTTGTCTCACGGCCAGCAATATGTTCGTTTGCTGGTGTAATTGGCACATCCGCCCCTACAAGGAGTCCCTCATCTGCCACCTCCTCCTCCTCCACCTCCTCCTCTTCTGAGAGGGCTGTGCAATGAGCCACTTGTTCCTCAAGCTATGCTGCTGTGCGATGTTGTGCAGGGCACAGCAGATGATGATGATTCTGGAGACCCTGGCTGGTGCATACTGTAGAGCTCCACCAGATCTGTCGAGGCATCTGAATCGCATTTTGAGCAAGCTGATGGTTTGCTCTATGATGCTTCTGGTGGAAATGTGGCTCTCATTGTAGTGCTCCTCAGCTTTGTTTGATGACCTCCTCATCGGTGTCATTAGCCACTTTTTCAGGGGATAGCCCTTGTCTCCAAGTAGCCATCTGAAAAGTTGGGTTAGCAGATTGAAGAGCTGAGGTACAGTAGACTGGCGCAGGATGAACGAGTCATGGCAACTGCTGGGAACTTGGCGCAAACATGCATAATATTCTTCCTGTGGTTACACACCAGCTGGACGTTAAGGGAGTGGAAGCCCTTGCGGTTGACAAATACAGCTGGGTTGTGATGGGGTGCCCTAATGGCCACATGTGTGCAGTCTACGATGCCCTGCACGCTTGGCAAGCCTGCCATATTTGCAAAGCCAACCGCACACTCAGTTACACTTGCTTCATCCGTGGAGAAGTGGATGCAATTGTGTGCCTTTGCAAAGAGGGTATCGGTAACCTGCATGATGCAAGTGTGTGCGGCCGACTGGGAGATGCTGCTGATGATCCCTGGAAGGACCGTGAAGCAAAGAAGTTGAGTGCGGTGGTGACTTTAACAGCCACTGGTAAGGAGTGGCCACACGCTCCTCTGGGCTCCAGGTGTTGGTGCAGGATTGCGCAGATGTCAGCGATTACCTCTCGTGAAAGTCTCAGCCTCCTTTGCTGTTCACTCATGTTGAGGAAACTCATCCTCAGCCTGTAAACCCTGTGTTGGGGGTATCTCCTGCAGTGAGGTGCATCAGGTGGCTGAGGAGAAGGTTGGCGCTCCTGTTGTTGGTGCTGCTGTTGTGCCCGGTTCTGCTGCTGCCGTGGCAGCTCTTCCTCCGATTCTGAGGACCAGGATGAGAGGGTATAAATAGTTCCCATCCTGCTGGTATATATCTCAGTTGAGGAAGAGATGTTATAAGCGCTCAGTCAATGTGACCAGAGGGTCTTCCAAGGAGGTCACAGAGCATATGGATCTCAGCTTAAACACTCACAAGCTCAATACACCTGCAAAATGTGTTCCAAAACCTCAAAACACAAAGTTCTGGCATTTGAAAGTCAGCCATGTTACAGGTCCGCTTTTATGCTGCAGGAGCAGCTGTCAACAATTCAGCTACTTGCTGAACCCGGCACAATCAGCTGCCGTGTTTTTCGCACAATGGGCAACACGCTGAAAATGTCTTAAAATGGGAAGAGCCAGTAAAAAGGGATTATCAAGGCAGTTAAAAAGCTGTTAACTGTCTAAAGTGCCTCTCCCGCCATTTGGCGTCAGGTCTGATCGGGACTCACAGACCCGACACTTTGCAAAGTTGCGTCCCGACCCGCCTCCAAACCCGCCCTCTGAGCGCCGGCAAAATCGCGGCCAACATCTCATCTTGCCCCCTTGCAGTGTATTGTGTAGTATCTGATCTTCGCAATCCATGTATGCTGGAGTACAAACCACACTAGGTCCTGCAAAAAGGATAAATGGCCTTTTTAAATTCCATTTTTATATTATCTTAAGGAGTAGCGACAGGGTGTAATTTAAAATACAAACAAATAATGAATTTTGAATTGCAGAAATCCAATTCAAGAATACAATCTTCATTTGATTCTCCAAGATGAAAAAATAATGGTTTTGAAGTTGTAAGGTATATTGTGGTGAGTTGGTCATTCTAACTTTATTATCACCACATTTAATAGCATTGCTCAGAAAGAATGGTGAACAGATTACAATGACTATCCTGTGCTTGAGATTTTATATTAAATTTAGAATGTGCCTGATAAACAAAAATAAATCCCTATGGTCCAGACTGGAAATACAAAACCACTTGTGAAATTAGTATCTTCATCATATATCTGTAGAAATTGAAAGATTCGAGGCAGATGGCTGTTATTTTATTGAATTACAATTGAAGACAAATAGCACTGATAAATTGGGAATGGCGGAAATACTTCTTCAAATTATACAGCTCAGACTTCTCAGAAAAAAGGAACTATAATTAAATTTTAAACCTAAGTCAAATATATAAATATACACAGACTAATGCTGGCCTTGTGTTTCACTGTTGCCAAAAATTTTCATCAAATATAATGGCAGGAGGTAAATATGTTGGGGCTGATTTTGGTCTTGGTAGTGCCCTAATTTTCAGCAGTACTAAGAACCAAATCACAGTGCCGCATTAACTGCCCATTCCCACCAAAGCCTGGCTCACCGCAATATTGGCGTGGTCAGGGAAATGGATGTCCAGCAACAAGTATTTTATGAATCATTTAACATATTTCTGGCATGCGCCTGTAAAGGAATGAGCCAAACCTATTTCAGAAAAATACACCATCCTATGAAGAATTCTGATTTTATTAAAACATGACAAACTGGGTTTAAAAATCTAAAAGCCTCAACGACACAAGCTGTAAATACAGGCTTCTGTGATAAGATGAGTCACAAAGCTGTAAACACCATACAGGCTTTTGAGATAAAGATTAGTTATTGACACTGAGACAATGGCCTATTGAAGAACCAAAGAGTTGGTTCCAAGGAGTCTGTAGTTTGGAACCAACACAATAGCAATGCCCAAGTAAAGTGTTAAAAACGAACACATCGAACAGAAACACAGAACATTAAAAAACCATGTGCCTTTGTAAAAGTAACATCAAATACGATTATATATACAACCAATTGAAGTAGCTAAGAAATGCAAAGAACACCCTGGTTGAAGTGGTTTTGATTTACATATTGTAAAAGGTACACAACAGAACACTTTGAAAATATTACATCAATAGATGTACCAAGCAATCACATTGTTTGTGCTGAACTTGGAACACAAGGAGACGAGAAGTCTGAAATACAAGCAGTTAAGCCAATATTAAGACATCAATGGAAGACCTTGCTAAGGATGGCATCAAATAGATACTGCTGTTAAACTATTTTATATGATAAGTTTTTGAAACACCTATACAGCAGACAGGATTCTGAAAGTTAACAGCTGAATTAACAGTAAGAATAGAAAGAAGTCAACAGAGGTATGGCTAGAGATAATTAGCTTACTTCAGCAGAAAACTTCAAAGGATAAACCACTAAAAAAAGGTATAAAAATAGAGCTTTTCAGATAGAGAGAAGTCGCTGGAAAGGGGCAGAGCGAGTCTCGCCTTCAGAACCACTCTGTAGGCCTACAACTCTTTGAGTCTCGGGTAATCAAGGTATTTGATTTTGGTGGATATTCTGGATTAAGAATAAGTAGAAGTGTGGAAATGTAACGAAGTTAAGATTTGAGAGTAAGGATCTCTGATAAGAAATGTCAGCTATTTGTATTTTGGACTGTTAAAGTTGTGATTGAAATCAAAAGCTGTTAACTACATGTTGGTTCTTTAATAAATCTATATTTTTTTTAAATTGTCTCAGAGTATTTCTGTATAAAACTCATGAACTCAATTTCTGTACACTCTTTTGTAAGGAGTTGCAGAATTCTGGGGGGTTTTCCGGACCCTCATAATATCCGGAAGGTTACAGTCTAGTTAAACTTGTTAAAAGTGCTATCCGGAGGATGGTAACATCTTCAGGTCGTTTCTTTCCTTTAGGGAGAGATAGTCTGACCTTTAGACCCAATTAAGCGTCTTATAGGATTTGGCTATCTCTAACTTTAGTTGAAGGGGAACGTCTGGGGAATACGCCTGATCTGGGGTAGCCCAAGAAGGGCTAGGACTTGTAATTAACCCTTCACGCCCTGGATGCCTATGGAGCAAGCTGATCCAATGTGGCAGGTAGCACACTTCTGGTGTGGAATGAGCGTGCGTGCGCTACTGCCATACTGGAAGCTTAGGCACCCGTTCTGCACCTTAAAAACGAGCACGTGCCAACAAATTTCTAGGCTGTAAGGTTTGAATCATGTATTGAGTGTTGAGGTGATTTGTTTTACATCACAAACCCACAACTGAAGTCTGTAACTTTCTATATTTGCGCTCTCTATTTCTCAAAGAAGCTAAGGGAAACAGCACACAACGCTAAAATATGTACTTTCATTCTCAGTTGATTCTGCTATAAATGCAAATTCTTTATTTTCTTTCTATTATCACATACCTTCCCACGTGCAAAGCTGTATATTGATTTTTGACCTGCGCTGGTCACATCACTGGCAAATGTAATGAAATGTACCAATAATCCAGCAAAAGCTTCAAAACTGATTTATACATATAAGCATATAACTGAAGGAAATTAGGACTGTGGAATTTATGCAATTAATTGAGTGATGCAATTAAACAGAATACACTTTCTGTGTGCTATAATAAATTAATTTAAACTATATTAAGAATATAGAACATAAGAATTTAAACTATAAAAAGAAATTCATGCTAGCACTGGTACGAAATAATCTCTTCCAAGATGTTTTCCACTGGTTTTCTACCATCACTTCATAGGCCACAGATATGGAACAGAATTTTTTAATGATGGTGCAGTACATTAGTGTTATAATGTGCTGCTCCATGCAGTGGTACACTATGGGTTTCCATGCCTGAAATTGAATCTACCCTTATTTCTCCATGTGACATGTTGTCTCATGTTGTTAGAGGAAGTACTTAGCACATCCAGGCCCTCCCTTTTGTAATGGGGAAAAGACTGGAAGGTCAATCACCACGGGTCATCTCCACACATTTGCTATGAGCTGCCTTAAGAGCAGAGTCACCAATGACTTATGTGTCTGTAGCACCTCTCACGTACAGGATGACATCTCAAAGCACTTTACAGGGTGTTGGTAGGGAATGGTCTGTCACACGGAATACCTGAGAAGCAGAGAAAAATAATTGCAAAATAAAGCAAAAACAGTCTTTATTTTTTACACTAAGGTTTAAGTTTCTTATTATGCTTGCAGCCTACCTTTCAAACCGATGACTAATTGGAGGAATCTTGTAAAATAATTTGTAATTGAAGTGCTTGAAGCTCCAAATAACATGAATAATCATAGTTCAGATTGATCATCTTAAATACAGCTTTAAACAAATTGCAGATGTAATATGGACATTAAAAATATCAAACATTAATGGTGCTTTGCTGAAGAATTTCCAAAATAAGTTGTTGGCCTATTTTTCTATCACTATTGGATGGATGTCCATGTGTAGTTATGTTCCATATTGTTGGTGACATCAGCTGGCTTTTATTTATAATTTTTTTGGCCGCAGGATCAAAGACAGTCAATCAAGCATCACTTTCTTAAGTGTGCAATTGCTCCCATCCAAAGGACTTGTGTGTAATTCACAGTAGATTGATGGATGGTAGCATTTATACTTACCGTATCCAGGAACAATAAAACATTGGCTATATAGTCACTAACAACACTGTGACAGCTATCTGCGCACGTCCATCAGACCTGTCACTGCATCAAATTCTACATGTCTGCTTTTGCTTTCTTCAGCATGTTAACCACTCAATAACCCCCAGAAAGGCAATATTTTTACACTTCATGGTCATCCATTTCCTCTACGTCTTTTTCTAAGCATAGTCTGTCCCCTTTGGTGAAGGAACATTTTCCATTTGCTCAATGGCTTTCAACTCATTTCCTGTTTGTCACGGTCAGCTTCACAGACAAAGCATTCAGATCAATCTTCATATCTACTAATGACATCATCACCTATCCTCCCAAGTCTGGCCAGAACAGATCAATAAAGTAGGCAATATATTTGGATGGATGAGCACTACAGACCTGTTATTGTAGATCTGCCAGTATAAGACATTATAACAGCAGAGGTAAAAAGAAAAACAGCAAACGTGAAATAAAAATCAGAAAATACTACACCAACTTTCATTTATATAGCGCCTTTAATGTAGAAAAATATTCCAAGGCACTTCAGAGAGGCATAATCAGATAAAAATCGATGCTGAGCCAAAGGTGGTGATATCAGAAGAAGTGACCAAAAGCTTGGTTAAAGAGGTGGATTTTAAAGGAGGAGAGGGAAGTGGAGAAGCAGAGAGTTTTAAGGAGGGAATTTCAGGTCATAGGGCTATATGGTAGAAGGCACAGCTGCCAATGGAGCTGCGAAAGGAGATTGGGAGGGGGGGATGCACAAGAGACCAGAGTTCCATGAACGGAGAGTACTAGAGCATTGTAGGGCTGGAGGAGGTTACAGAGATATGGAAGTGTAAGTCCATGAAGGGATTTAAGCATGAGGATAAGAGTAAATTGAAGGAGTTGGGATATTGGGAGTTAATGCAGGTCAGCAAGGACAAAGGTGATGGGTTGAGCAGGACTTGGTGTGGGATAGGTTATGAAAGCAGATTTTTGGATGATATGAAGCAGATGGAGGATGGAGGAAGGGAGGATGACCAGGAAAGCATTGGAATAGTCGGGTCTGGAGGTGACTAAGGCTTGATGAGGGCTTCAATAGCAGATGGGCAAGACAGCAGCAGAAGTAGGCAGTCTTTGTGTTGGAGAAAATATGGAGTACGAAGTTCAGTTTGGGGTCAAATAGGACCCGGAGGTTGCAAACAATCTAGTTCAAGCTATATTTATTGTGGCTAGATAGAGGGATAAATTGGGGCAAGGGTATGGAATTTTTGATGGGGGCTGAAGGTAATGGCTTTGGTCTCCCCAATGTTTAATTGGAGGAAATTGCTGCTCATCTAAGACTGTCGGACAAGCAGTTTGACAACACAGAGGTAGTGAAGGGGTTGAAAGATCTTCGGATGATATTGCCAGGTCGCAGCGTGTGGATGAGGAAAAGGAGGGAGTCAAGGAAAGCTCCTTGGGGGACTCTGGCGTTAATGGTGTGGGGCTGGAAAGAGAAGCTATTGCTGGAGATGCCCTGGTTACGATTGGATAGGTAAGAGTGAAACTAAGTGAGGGTAGTCACTCCGAGCTGTACAATGGAGGAGGAGGATGGTGTGGATGACCATGTCAAATGCTACAGAGAGGTTGAGGAGGACGAGCAAGAATAGTGCACCACAGTCACAAAGCTCAAATACACAGCAGGTTCATCAACATCTGAAAAGAACTGACAGGTTAACATCATGTTATGGACCCTTCTCAAAGCTGGAAACGGGATGATAAGTGAATCGCATTATAGGACTGAACAAAATTAAAAGAGCAGGACTGCATTAGGTAAAGAGTTAGATTTGCTAACTATTATCAGAGAGAAACAGTTGATTGTGTTGAGTTTCCGCTAGGCTGGAGAAACCAGCGCAGATCGGCCGAAATCAGCCAAACCAATGCGAACGATCGAGGAATTTCAAGCGCACGTTTGCATCCAGTGCAAATCCAGTTTCCGCGATCCTTTGTGTTGGTTTAAAAAACATCGGGCTGGAAGCCAGACCCGCCCACAAAACTGGCCACACCCCCACATCGAATTAATCACCATGGCAAGTTTCCGCTAATTGCGCCTGTTTGCTGCCCTTCAAGAAGGCTCTTAAAATTAAGCTTTTTTTTTTAGGCACCAGGGCACTAATAGGCATCTTTTAAAAGCTTTTGGGGGAGAAATTCGGTATCACCCCATTTGGGGTGCAATTATCGGCCGGGCGCAAAGTTTAGCGCCTGGCGCTAATTATCGCCTCCGACTGCAAACTTGGCTTCTATCGCCCCTGGAGGCGATTGGAGCGCTAAATCAGGCGCTATACACCTCTCTTAAGGTGCTAATGCCGAGGAGCGAGGCGCTACCTCAGAGCGCTGGCGAAGCTCATGTGATGTCAGTCAGCAATGGAACACACACACTGGTGCCGGCCAGTTCTTAAAGGGGAGGGTCGATCTTGCTCTCCATCCACACCCTACTCATTGCAGCCTTTAATCTCGGCCTGGAGAGACCTGTACATCAATTCTGCTGGAAAGAACAATGGAGAGGCCCAGGGAAAGTGCTCAGAGTGCTGCCCCCATAGTCTCTTCTAAATTGATGCAAGGAAGGTCAAATCAAAATGAACCTGCAAAGTGCTGCTCAGTACCCAAAACTCCTTCACACAGCGTTGAATCTCTCCAGAAGTCTCTCTCTCTCTCTCTCTCAAAATGCATGGTGCAAAAATATCACCAACAAAAAAAGGCAGGAAGCTGCTGCCTTCAAATAGCGCTCCCCCAGTCCCTTCCCGACTGCAAAACGTTCCCCTCAACCTGTCGTTATTAGTGGCAGGCGGAAAGGCAGGGGGCGCCACTCAATATCTGTTCCGGGGCACTACCGGGGCGTTGCACACTCGACTGACGTCACGATCTGCGAGCGCAGGAGATTGTGGCAGTAGTGTTTAGCACCGCCGCAAAATGTCTGGTCAATTTCACGAGCGGCGCAAACATCGCCGCACCCGGGCGCTAGTTGCTTTGCGCCCCATTAGCGCCCTAAGATGGTTAACGGGAGGTGCAAAGCAACTGAATTTTTCCCTATTTAAATATTAAAAAATATTTAATTTACTAACAAACTGACTACTCTACACCAATGAAACTAATAAATGGTTCTGTATAGTTTTTTTCATTTATTTAAAATCGTGTTACTTGAAGGTGGTGGACGCGAGACTCTTATTGAAAATGGCGATAAACCGGATTTCAGCTGTATTAATAAACCTGCACCAGGTCACCACTCTTAAATATATCAAGGATTTTTTTTAATGCCAGGAAAAAGAAATAAACGTTCTAAAACGCTGCCCAATTGCACTGGTTCATGGAAGATTTTACGTTTGTGATTATGTAAATGAGTTTGAGCGGAAACTTGAACCATGTCGGGCATCACTTTGGAAAACTAGAGCAATTTTGAGCACATTTTGTGCCCAGGTTGCCGATTGCACCCAAAGCAGTAACTCTACCCCATAGTGTTTAATAGCATGCAAACAGGGTTTTTTTTAAGCTGGAAAGAAGTGAAAAGTGCTGGATAATCAGTTCAGTGACCAGTGAAAATATTTTAGAAAAATAAAAGAATGAAAACAGATCTTTTGGGAACATAGGAACAGGAGTAGGCCGTTTAGCCCCTCGAGCCTGTTCCGTCATTCGATGAGATCATGGCTGACTCCATGTACCCGCCTTTGTCCCATATCCCTTAATACCTTTGGTTAATAAAAATCTATCAATCTCAGATTTAAAATTTCAAATTGGTCTAGCATCAATTGCCTTTTGCGGAAGAGAGTTCCAAACTTCTACCACGCTTTGGCGGCGATTTGGCCAGCCGTGGTGAGTCCAGTGCAGCCGGAGTAGGCAGCGGCCTCAAACCCCGCTCCCACCTTTACCTGCCTCCTCCAAGTGATATTGCCCTGATTGGGCTTAATAAGCCTGCCCAGTGAGGCTCCCGGCCAATTAAAAGGAAGCGGGTCTGAAACTCCGGGAAACTCATGGAAAAGTTGGTAAAATGGTGCTTAACTACCGTTTAACAAGCTTTTAAGTATCTAAATTGGCTGACCCGCCACTCGTTGTCGGGTTTGAACAGAACCTGACACTTGGGAAACTGACAAGGAGGCGGGTTTACAGCGGGATACTGACCCATTGTCAATCTTTTTGATTTTGACAGCGGACCCGCCTCCAAACTATGAGCGCTGGCAAAATTCCGGCCTTTGTGTGTAGATGTGTTTCCTAACTTCACCCCTGAAAGGCCTGGCTCTAATTTTTAGAGTATGCCCCCAAGTCCTAGACTCCACAACCAGTAGAAATAGGGGGAAAAATGGGTTTGCTTTGCGCCTTCCGTTAGTGTCCTGGGGGGGGGGGGCGCTAACGGGGCGCCGCTAACACCTCCCGCGAAATTCAGCGGGAGGTTAGCAGCTGCGGTAGCTGATAGCGGCCTGCGACGTTGCGCCTCCGGCGATGACTTCATCACTGTGCGCAGTGCTCCGCTCACACCCCGGCCGCAAACTTCGGTTGCTCCCCCTGACCTACCGCCGGACGATATGTCCGACAGGGTCAGGGTGGCGTTTTTGCGGCCGTGGTGGAGTAAATTAAAGGGCAGGTGCTGGGCGGTCATTTTTTTTGGGCCGCCTGCCAGCACCTGCCCCCTTTCCGTTTCCTCATTCGGGGTGCTGGCTGCGATCGGTCAGCCCGGCACTCCTTGAGTGCCGGGCTGTTTTCCCGGCACCCCGCTCCCCGGTGGTCTGGCAGCGCCCCGGTGTGCGCTGCGCTTGGCCCCTCCCCTTTAACCAGGGGAGGGAGGCCTGCAATACCACGGCGCTACGTGCCGACGTGCGTGGCACTGCTGCACATAGCGCCGCACTATTGAATGGTAGCGCCCCAGGAAGGAGGTGGAGCGTTTCCAGTAACGCCTCGCCTCCTGCTTGGGGCGCTACCACTCAATTTACGGCGCAGGGGTGCTAACTTTTTTGGGGTGCTAAAAGTAGCGCCCTGGTGAAGTTAGCGCCCTAAGGGGGCGCGACCAAATTTTTCCCCCATAGTTTCTCTCTATCTACCCTATCAGTTCCCCTTAATATCTTGAAAGCTTCGATCAAATCACCCCTTAACCATCTAAACTCCAGAGAATACAGCCCTAGTTTGTGTCTCTCCTCATAATTTAACTCTTGGAGTCCAGGTATCGTTCTGGTAAATCTACGCTGCACTCTTTCCAAGTCCAACATATCCTTTCTAAGGTGTGGTGCCCAGAACTGCTCACAGTACTCCAAGTGTGATCTAAGCAGGACTTGTATATCTGTAGCATAACATCTACCCCCTTGTATTCTAGTCATCTAGATATAAAGGCCAGCATTCCATTAGCCTTTTTGGGCAGTGAAGAAGCATTAGAAAGATCACTCCAAAGATAACAAACCTCTTCAAAGTAGAAGGGAGTTAAGTGAATCAGAGAAATAGGCAGAAAAATGTGAGATGCAGCAATGGACTGAAGTTGCTAAAATCAATGTTCGGACTAAAGGGTGGCAGAGAGGCAGATCATAAGTTTTAAAAAGTATTGTTTCAGTAACTCTGAAAAAATGATCAGTTTATCAAGAGTCCTATGGAAGTCCAACATTGAATTAGGTGCCAATTTATCTCTACACATGGCTGACAAAATAAAAGGTTATCTTCATCTAATCTCTTTTTCTAATACATTATGCACCAGTTAATGGAGATGTTACTCAGCAACCAATTCAATTCCCATATAAAACAGTTTGCTTAATAGGAACAATTAGATAAAGAGACTTTTTGTCACTCTGGTATTCTTATTAAGATGCTTTCATTTTAACAGCAATTTTGTTTCTATAAACCAGCTATTTACTGTGGTGTTTTATTAAATAACATATAACATATTCTGCACTCACATTATATACAATTTGTTACCTAATTAACTACAAATTCGACTCTTACTGCTTGAAATGACCAAATCTTTACAAAGGATAGATGAAAAAAGGGAAAATTTTGGAATCTTTAATTAAAGATGAAATTACTAAAGATCTAGATGAAGATAAACAAATTAGAAACAGGCTACACAGATTTCACAAAGGAAAATCATGCTCGACAAACCTGATAAAGTTCTTTGAGGAGGTGACACATATGGTGGATGGAGCAAATGCAGTGGATAAGATGTACATGGACTTTCAGAAAGATAATTGGAGAAGATTAATGGGTATGGAATTAGGGGAGGATAGAAAATTGGATTAAAAATGGGTTAGAAGTGAAGAAACGGATTTGGTTTGAAGGTTACTTTCACAGAGTATTTGGAAGTGGGTCGTGGTGTCCCACAAGGTTCAGTTCTGGGATCACTTCTGTTCACTGTGTACATCAATGATTTGCATATAGGACTAGAGGGAGCAGTATCCAAATTTGAAATGATACTAAAATAGGAGGCATAGTAAATAATACCAAGGACCAAAGGAAGCTGCAATGGGTTATTGATAAAACGGCATAAAAGTAGTAGAATCAATGTCAGTAAATGTGAGGTGGTACATTTTAGTAAAAAAAAAGCGAAGTAATTATACTTTGAATGGGGAGAAAGCGGGTGATATGGAACACCAAACGGATTTGGGGAATCGGACCTTAAAAACAGCACCTCAAGTAGATAGGGCCATTAAAAAGCTAATGGAATACTGGCTTTTATGGCAAGAGGTATAAAACATAAAAGTTGATAAATAATGGTGAATCTATACAAGACCTTAGTAACACTACAGTTGGAGTATTGTGTTTAGTTTTGGGCATTAGAAGAATGTTGAGGTAATAGAGAGGCTACAACAGTAACTGCATAAGGCCTCACACCAGCAGTATATCTGTATCTTTCAGTGCTTGGGTAAATAACATTTGTTCAATTAAAGAGAACAGCTCAGTGAGTGAGGTGGCTGGCGTATGAATACCACAAAGACTTATTGACGTAAGAAAACTACTAGGCACTTGGTCTAAGCGTTAAACAAAGCTTTAATCAACTGTTTTCCAACATGGAGATCTAGTTGTGGCCTTCACTAGTTCCTGTTGAGGAATGTCCTAAGCAAGCTGGGCCCATGCCCGAGTATTTATACTCTCCCTGGACAGCGCCACCAGCAGGCCACCCAGTATTACTTCATACAAGATTCATGTCATTCTTCCCACCTGAAAGATTGGAAGTCCGGCGGCTTCCTTCTACCGAATTAGCCGAACTAAGAATAGACGCAGTCGTTTGGATTTCCGTTGGAGGCCGGAAGGCACGTCTCCTCGGACCATGTTTTGGTCCCTGGGTTCGTACCGGCGGGCTGGCAGAGTCCGTGTCGCCTTGATCGACCTGAGGGGGACTGGGGAGATCGTGGCTCCAGGTACGGGTCCCCACCGGAGCAGAGCTGGCTTCATCCTGCTCAGTAGCCGGTGATTGACCGGTGTCCTGGATTCGGGTGGCCATCCCGCGGGGAACGCTCTGTTCCCCGGGTTGATCCAGCGGAGTAGCTGGCAGATCCCTTGATGTCCCGGGTAGGGCGCCATCCTCGGAGGAGCGCGGAGTATCGGCGTCGTTAATATGGATCTCTCTATCGATTGGGTCCGTGGGACCGGTTGGGCAGGGAGCCAGATCCCGAAGTGAAACTGTGGAATTCCGGCCATCAGGGTACCACACGTACGCGTACGTAGGATTGACATCCGTTAGTTCCACCTCATCGACGAGGGGATCACTCTTGGAGGATCGGACGAATCTTCGGAGCAGCACGGAGCCAGGAGCTGCCAACCATGATGGTAGGGACGTCCCATGAGTGGAGCGACGCTGAAACCCGAAGAATCGTTCGTGAGGAGTAACATTGGTGGATGTAGAAAGAGACCTGATGGAATGCAACGCATCAGGGAGCATAGTTTCCCACTGCTGGTCTGGTAGATTGCGTGACCTCAGTGCAAGACGAACAGCGTTCCAAACGATAGCGTTGTATCTCTCAACCTGTCCGTTTCCAATAGGATGATACGGTGTTGTTTTACTTGTGGCGATTCCCCGTTGGGAAAGATAACTTTTGAGTTTGCTTGACATGAAGGAGGGACCCCGATCAGAGTGGATGAAATTGGCCGTACCGCAAAGGGAAAAGACCTGATCGAGGCATTTGATCACTGTGGAAGTAAGCATATTGGGACAGGGGAAAGCAAAGGGAAAGTGTCAATATTCGTTCACCATAGTAAGCAAGTAGGTGTTTCGCGTTGAGGAAGGCAATGGCCCTTTAAAGTCAATGCTGAGTCGCTGCATAGGCTGTGTAGCGTGTATGAGCGAGCCATCCGACGGACGGAAGAATTGCGGTTTTAATTCCGCGCAAATTCTACAAGTGGAGCATGTTCTTTTCACGTCTTCCGTAGAAAATGGGAGATTTTTAGATCACACAAAGTGCAACATACGGGTAACGCCAGGATGGCATAAGTCAGTATGAAGATCCGCAAGAGTCGAAGTTGACATGGAAGAGCAGAATGCACGCGTGAGGGTATCCGGGGCCACATTCTCCTTGCCGGGTCGATACTGTATGGTGTAGCCAAAGGCGGCCAATTCCAGCCTCCAGAGCTGTATTTTGTTATTCTTGATTTTAGTACGTTTCTGGTTATCCAGCATAAAGGCCACCGAGCGCTGATCGGTTATGAGCGTGAAATGGCGACGAGCGAGAAAATGACTCCATTTACGTACTGCTTCGATGATAGCCGTAGCCTCCTTCTCGACAGGAGGATAATGGAGCTCGCTACCCTGCAAAGTTCTAGACAGAAATGCAACAGGTCGACCGCCTTGATTCAAGGTAGCCGAGATCGCCACCTCCGATGCATCGCACTCGACCACGAAAGGGAGATTTTCATCGATGGAATGAAGCGCGGCTTTTTCCAGTTGTTGCTGAAATAGCCCTCGCCTCCAACGGAAATGACTTTGCGTGAAGCAGGGGCTGGATCTTGTCGGAAAAGTGAGGTATCCACTTCGCATAATAGGCGAACATGCCGAGGGCCCGACGAGGAGAGCTGAGATTCGTAGGAGGAGGGAGCTCCTGAAGCGGACGAAGTCGCTCCGGATCCGGTTTGATGACACCATTGCCCACCCAGTAGCCAAGGATGTTGACTGATGGTACTGATTTCACAGATTTGGACTCATTTAAGGTTAAGTTGCGACGACGGAGAACGTCAAGAAATTTCTGGAGGTTGGCATCATGCTCCTTCTGGTCATGACCAGCAATGGTGATATTATCCAGATATGGAAAAGTGTCTGTTAAGTTCTCCTGTTTGACTAGGCTATCCATTGCCCGTTGAAAGACGGCCACCCCATTGGTGACCCCAAATGGAAGGTGACGAAACTGGTAAAGCCGACCATTGGCCTCAAAAGCCGTATACTTTTTGTCAGAGTCCTTTAACGGTACTTGATGGTATGCGCTCTTTAAGTCAAAAGTTGAAAATACCTTGTAGTTAGCAAGGTTATTGACAATGTCATCGATGCGTGGTAGTGGGTAGGCATCCAGGTCAGTATTTGGTTAATAGTTTGCGAGTAATCGATGCAAAGACGTTTCTTGTGTTGCTTCAGAGGATTTTTAACAACGACAATTTGAGCCCGCCAGGAAGATGAACATGGCTCAATGATACCGTCAGCTGGAAGGCGAGAGATCTCTGCCTCGATAAAGGATAGGTCATCTTGGCTGAAATGTCGTGATTTAGTGGCTATGGGCTTACATCGGGGGGAAAGATTGGCAAACAAGGAGGGCTCGTCGAGCGAAGCCGGCGAAAGTGCACAAAACGGTACTTTGGAAATAGTAAGCTCCAGCTTTGATCCTCCAAACTCGAAAGTGAGTCTTGTGTTGTTTCTGGAAATCCTGTCCCAGGAGCACATCACTGCATAGGTTTTTTGAGCACCCAGAGCTGGGTAGAGAAATAAGTGCGGCCATTAAGAAGGTCAACAAGACAAAAGCCGGAAGAGTTAGTGGTCAGTGTCGTCAGAGCCATTGCAATTTCCCTGTCCGAGGGGCAAATACGCAGTTTTAACTTACTGACAGCCTGTTCACTGATGAAGCTGTCAGAGCTGCATGAGTCGATTAATGCACTCAAAATGTGTCCATTTATCAAAACTTTTTGTGGCTGCATGGGACAGGCTTTGGGGAAAAACAGCTGTGATGGGAGGAGGGGCAGTTTTATCCTTGACAGCTGTAACATTAGTAGTGGCTCTTGGGGAGGAGCAGTTTTATAGATGACAGCTGTAACATTAGTAGTAGCTCTTGGGGGAGGAGCAGTTTTATAGGGAGCAGCTGTAACCCTAGAAGAGGCTCTTGACTGACATACTTTCGAGAAGTGACCTTTCTTACTGCAATGATTGCAGATTACATTACGAGCAGGACAAAATTTCCTATAATGAAATGCACCTCCACAGAAGAAACACTTCCTTTTAGATTACCAAGATGCTGCTAGGGTAGGGTCGTCATCAGCTAGGATAGAGTCGTCATCAGTGAGGGCTTCCGCCTGAGGCTTATCGGAGGAGACACTAAAAGTGATAGCAGCAGTCCGTGCATGTGGTAAAAGATAGGCATCTGCATTTTTTTTTGCCAAGTCCAGAGAATATGCCTGGTCATAGGCAGCTTGTAACTCGAGGGTTTTATTCTCCAGCAGACGCTGGCGTATGAAGGGAGACGCAATTCCATTAATAAAAGAATCACAAATTAACTCCTCCTGGTACTGCTCAGATGAGACAGCCTTGAGATTACAATCTTTGCTGAGCCTGCGAAGCTTTTGAAGGAATTCGTCAAGTGATACCCCGGGTTGTTGTCGAGTTGGGGCCAGTAGATGCCGAGCAAAAATTTAGTTTGTGGCCTTAACATATAGTTGCTGTAGTATTCGGATAGTGGAGTCATAGTTTACACAGTCTTCGATATAGTCAAACACATAAGGGGACACATAATTGGCAAGTATCTCTAATTTATCAGGAACATTCTCACCACACGCCCTGAGGTAGTTGCTGAAGGTACGATACCAGTGTTAGCAGTTGTAGGTGAATTCGGGTCCAGGTCAAGACGAGCGGGTCGGAGTAGTTTCTCCATGATGGATTGATTACTATCTCTGGTTCCCTTCTACCGTTTGAGTCGTAGCCGTCTGTTCCCAAAACCACTCAGAGCGTGGAGCAGGTCAGTTGATTAAATTGAAATGAGAAAACTACTAGGCACTTGGTCTAAGCGTTAAACAAAGCTTTAATCAACTGTTTTCCAACATGGAGATCTAGTTGTGTCCTTCACTAGTTCCTGTTGAGGAATGTCCTAAGCAAGCTGGCCCATGCCTGAGTATTTATACTCTCCCTGTACAGCGCCACCAGCAGGCCGCCCAGTATTACTTCATACAAGATTCATGTCACTTATGATTTGGATCATGCTCCTACTTCCCCATATGGTGAATTTCTGATTGCAGGCAGGTCACTGGGAGAAAGCACTGAGTCGAGGGCCAAATGCCTCTCCTCACGAAGGAAGGGAAGACAGTGGGTGAGTTATACTGTGCTGCTGTTGGTGGCTGGTTGCAGAGTAGCATTGAGGTCCAGGAAATAGTCCTCTGAAGACCAACATGGCCAGAGAATTGTGCACAGCATGAGGTAACCTATTTATGGAAGGAATTTTTTTTTTTAATTAAAGAAATACGCTACACAGAGTTAGACTGCTGTTCCAAAGTAATTTTCAAAGACAATAGCAAAATACTGCTGGAAATTTGAAATAGCAACAGAAAATGCTAGAAACACTCAGCAGGGCAGGCAGCAGTGTGGAGAGAGAAACAGAGTTAACGTTTCAGGTCGATGACCCTTCGTTAGTTCTGACGAAGGGTTATCGACCTGAAACGTTGACTCTGTTTCTCTCTCCACGATGCTGCCTGACCTGCTGAGTGTTTCCAGCATTTTCTGTAATTTTCAAAGAGTTTGTCTCCAGAGGAGGCACAATCCACTTTGAAGCTCCTGGTGTGAGCCAGGGACACATATTGGGAAATGGAACAGCCCCATCCCACAATATTTCAACCATTGATTTTAATGATTGGAAAGTTGTGGTCTGCGGTCTGCAATTTGCTTCTATGTTCTCCTGTTGCATGGTGGAATCGCAAAAGTGGAAATTCTCCCCTCAGGTTTTCTATCATGTCATTTTTTTTGGTTTATATTGTGACAACTCCTGATTGATAACACAATGTGGATTTTGTTGTTTGCACATTATCTCCTATCACAAATCACAAAAGTAATTTTGTACTTGTCAGTTGGTGCATGATTGTATCAAGATGATGTATCATGCTGCAACCAGATTCCAAAACATCAAACAAAACATTTTTGGACGAACTTATTGGCTGGTAGTGTTGAGCTCTTGGTAGGACATAAACATGGAGAATGAGGTGATCATGGCATGTGGAAAGTAAGACCAATTATTGTGGAAAATAACTAATTGTTTGGGAGCTCTGGTGCTTGCTGATCACCTGTAAGGAATTGGAGAGGAATTTTTGACAGAGGAATCCTGGATTGGCTACAGGTCTATTTTTTGCCTCTTCCAGGTGAGAGGTGAATAGACACGGGGATATGATCGACAAAAATAGGATGCATGTATGGGCCTGATAATCTTTACTCATCCCGAGCACAAAACATAACATAAGATGTGACCATTGTACTGAACTAAACCAAAACCATAATGCTTTGTTCAGAATCCATTCAAACAGAAATAGTTTGCAGTAATAAAAGTTTATTAAAAAATATGGAATCATTTATTTATTAAAAGACATAATTAGGGAGACTTCCACTTCATTATGCCTGGGGAATGCTCAGTTCACAGGCACAGTGAGAAGGCATGATGTGGAGATGCCGGTGTTGGACTGGGGTGGACAAATGTGAGAAGTCGCACAACACCAGGTTATAGTCCAACAGTTTTATTTGAAATCACAAGCTTTCGGAGCGCTGCTCCTTCGTCAGGTGAAGGAGCAGCGCTCCGAAAGCTTGTGATTTCAAATAAAACTGTTGGACTATAACCTGGTGTTGTGCGACTTCTCACAGTGAGAAGGAACTGGGGGCGCTGACCTATTGCATCAGGTCTCTGCCGATCCAGGATTTTTGGGGCATCTGCAGTTGGGCAGTACTGGGCCTGCACAGCTGAAGGCTTCCAATCCCTCGAAAGGCCCTGCCAGGATGTGTACCTGTGCCACGAGTGCACCTGGGCTAAAGAAATGGCATGAGCCAGGAAAATTGTAGGTGCTTCTCTCTTCACAGGTGCTGCCCCTCATTTCATCCAGGAGAATTTTGTTTGTTACCTGGAGCCCAGAGAGGAAAATCACCCCAATTATTTAGAGTGCCAACAGGTCCAGAGATTTGTAAGCACCCTGTGGCACTGAAATAGATCCTAATATTGCAGTAATAGAGTTTCTCGGTTGTCAGGAGTAGTTTTGTTACTGCAATTACACCCTATACAACTAGAATAAACACCTGGAGGTAGAATTCTGTGGTTCCTCCCGATCTCCTGCTGTAACTTTGGCAGAAATAGTGAGAAATTCCAGGCTTAATAACTTTAACCACATTATGTTCTCGTTTCTCTTTTTCCTGCATCTGTCTCTCATCAAAACTTTATTTTTTTCTTTATGTTAACTAATACAATCCGTTCTAACTATCCTATTTATTCTATTTTTAAGTTTTAAACAGTCCTGAATTATATCTTTTATTTTGAGATTCAAATTAAAAAAATGGATTTCTGATTGGCTGAAAACTGGATGTGAAGGCCAGTCTTCTAGACAATTGATGATAGAAGTCTAAAGTTTGAAATGATCAAATAATAAATATGCCAGCCCCAAAAGTCCATAGCCCTTCCACACACACCCACCATAGTTTTGGCAGAAGTCCACCAGAATGGTTGGAAACAAGACCAGGAGCTGGATGTATTGGGACCTGGATATGCCAGGTCCTGGCCTTTTGTTGAACCTTCTGGATAGTCTTGTGGAGCCAGAACCTCCACGCAGCCCTTACCAGCCCATTGGCGTAGGAGGGAGCAGAGTCTCCTTACCTTACATTCATCCAGGAATGTTTTGTTTGATACCTGTGGAGCCCAGAGAGGTAATTTAGAGAGGCAACAGGTCCAGGGATTTGTAAGCACCCTGTGGCACTGAAACAGATCCTAATATTGCAGCAATAGAGCTTCTCGCTTGTCAGGAGTAGTTTTATTAAAGATCCTTTGTCCTCAACCCTCAGTCGAAACCCTTAGTTTAAAATATGTAAGAGTAGGAATAGACTGGATGTTAGGCGGTTCTTCTTTCCCCAGAGATTAGTATGACTCTGGAATACATTGCCGGCTAGTGTGCTGACTCTCTGCATGCCTTCAAGAGGGAGCTGGAACAGTTCCTGACTGTGGCAGAGATCGCATCATTTAGAAGGTAAATGTCTTTATAGGAAACACTTGGTCCACGTGATCTCCTGGACTGGCTTTGATCACCTGAGGGGGTTGG
The DNA here is from genome assembly GCA_030390025.1 of Squalus acanthias. Taxonomy (NCBI): domain Eukaryota; kingdom Metazoa; phylum Chordata; class Chondrichthyes; order Squaliformes; family Squalidae; genus Squalus; species Squalus acanthias. The sequence continues at coordinate 151,269,720 of CM059429.1, forward strand.
AGAGGACTTCTCCAGAGTATTTTTCCCTTATTAGTTGTGTTTTTCTCTATTTTTTTGCCTCTCCCAGGATATTACATGGCTGTGGAGGGTGGGTGGGGTGTGGGGGGAGAGAGAAGTGTTTAGTCATGATGCTCCGTCCATTGTGATGTGGGGCAGTCTTGATGGACGAGCTGGTCTTTACCTGCCCGTCAATTTCATATGTCCGCATGCTCAGCAGAGGTACACCTAGTTAGACTGGGGCATCTTGCTGACTGGGATGAATGGGGACCATCTGGGAGTTCAGGCCGAAACCAAGGCCTGTACCCTGAATAGGATCAATTTAAAAAAAAAATTAAATGCAACCACCTTACAAAAAGTTTAGCTGGGAGCAATCTCATTGGGCTGAATTTTTACTTTGAAGAGTGTGCGGGTTTGCGAGCGGGTGGGCAGTTAAAAGCACTGAAATTGACAGCGCGTCGGGAAGCCGGCTTCAACCCGCCAGCTTCCACCTTTAACTCAGGCGCGTTGGTCAACGCGCGAAAGTCCCCCTCGGGAGAGGCGGCTTACCTAATTAAAGCAATTTAGAGATAGTTATGAGGCTACTAACAGCTTATTTTACCTGATGTTGCAGCTTTTACTGGCTGTCCATGGGATTCCCGGGCTTGCTAAACACGCCAGTGAAAGTAAGGTGAGAGCACAGCGGCAATTGTGGGAGCTGAACAAATTACATTTAAAAAAATCACATAAATACTCACACCTCACACCTGCTTCCTTGCCTAAGGGAAAGGCACTTGCTGACACTACTTGTGCTGAGAGTTTGCTTTCAGGAGTTTGCAGGTGATTTCTACAACTTTGGAAGTCACTACATTGGAGGATTGTGCCTCTGATCTCCATTTTACTTCTGTCAGAGACCCCCTGGGACACATCTCATTGTCTTGGCTATGCTCTTTGATGTGGGAAAGATTTGAATATATTTTGTCTGTGTTTAAATTGTGAATTCTGGGAGATTCTCTCACTGCTAAACTTACCTGACGAAGGAGCGAACTGCTCCGAAAGCTTGTAAAATTAAATAAATCTGTTGAACTATAACCTGGTGTTGTGCGACTTCTCATTTTTGTCCACCCCAGTCCAACGCCGGCATCTCCACATCAAGATATCAGATCAGCATGGGTGCTGCTTATGCGGTTTCACCTTGGACCTCAAATGAGGACCAAGATGAGCACCAGCAACAACAACACCAGCCACACCAGCACAGGGGTGCACCGCACAGGAGGCGATACCCCCAACACAGGGTATATAGGCAGAGGATCATCTTACTGAACACCAGTACCTCAGGAGGCGCAGGGTATCGCGTCAGGTCGTGGCAGACATTTGTAGCCTGCTGGAAGAAGACCTGCTGCCAAGTGGACCTGGTGGACACACGTTACCAGTGGGTGTCAAAGTCACCACCGCCCTCAACTTCTTCAGCTCAGGCTTCTTCCAGGGATCTGCAGGAGATATTTGCAGGATCTCGCAGTCGACCGCCCACAAGTGCATCACCCAGGTTTAACAAGGCAGGCACTTATGTACGCTTTGCCACTTCACCGTGCTCTCTTCTACTGCAAGGAGAGAAACAGGAGACCTTTGAGTGAGAGTCGTGGAATGAGTGGAAGGGCTGGATGGGCAACATCTGTAGAGGGTGACTATGAGGGAGAGGCGTAACATTGCATTAAGATGAAGGTGAGTTTCAGTGGTGGATGGTCAGATGGGGATGTGAGTAAGTGCATAGACAGTGAGGGATGGATGCATCTGCAAGGTAGGTTGGTGTGAGGAGTGATGTGCAGGAGTAGGCTTGGGAAGGCAGAGTGAGGGGGTTCACTGTGGCATTGTACTCACCTTTCCTGACCCCATGAGGTCATTAAAGCGTTTTCTACACTGTATCCAGGTCCTGCCTACAACACTCCTGCTGCTCACTTCTTCAGAGATCTCCAGCCATGCGTTCTTTGTTTGGCCAGCTGGCCACTTCCTCCCATCAGCAGGCTACAAGTTCATCCCATTATGTTTGGGAGGGAGGGATCCCGACATTCCCTCGGCCCGGCCACCTCTTCCTAACTTTCTGGCAGTCCTTGTGGTGATGCTGTTAACTTTTCTATGGGGGAAATCTTCCATTGGCAGATAAATACACTGTGGGAGTACCTTCACCACACGGACTGCAGCGGTTCAAGAAGGCGGCTCACCACCACCTTCTCAAGGGCATTTAGGGATGGGCAATAAATGCTGGCTTTGCCAGCGACGCCCACATCCCATAAACAAATTTTAAAAAAATCAGGGAAAGTCTGGCCAGGGTCAGCAGTGGAGGATCCCAGAGGACACATCTTAGCATTTACAGGCCTTCCCTGTTCAATTTCTGATGTATTTTAAATTATCAAACCAGGTTGTTATTTAGTCCATGGTGCCAGCAATCCAATCATGCTCAGAAGAGATCATTTGTCCACTGCACTCCTGAGGCTTAAGTAAAATTTGGGGTTTTTTTTCCTGAAGAATTGCACTCAGACGCCTAATGGAAAGAACATCTGTCTTTTATTCTTTTCAAAATGTTTGTGTTCCAGGCGAGGGATGATAGTGCTGGTGAATGAAACTCTTCCCATTCCAGTGTCGGTACCAAGCATTCCCTTGGTCAGATATAGCACAGCCAGATGCAGAGTAAAACTTCAACAACATACCTCATCCCCAATCACAGAAGAGCACCCAGTTATTGCACCAGTGTGACTTTTTTCCCATTTCCCACACCATCCATCCTGTGTCCTTTCTGAGAGGGGAACCAAATTGCTATAGACCCATGCCGATTAGGAAGTGAATTGAGAATGCTCAAACTCATTCCATACATAGAAACATAGGAGCAGGAGTAGGCCATTCGGCCCTCTGAGCCTGCTCCGCCATTCAATATGATCATGGCTGATCCTCTATCTCAATACCATATTCCTGCTCTCTCCCCATACCCTTTGATGCCTTTTGTGTCTAGACATCTATCTATCTCCTCCTTAAATATACTCAGTGACTTGGCCTCCACAGCCTTCTGTGGTAGAGAATTCCACAGGTTCACCACCCTCTGAGTGAAGAAATTTCTCCTCATCTCAGTCCTAAATGTCCTACCCCGTATCCTGAGACTGTGAGCCCTCGTTCTAGATCCCCCAGCCAGGGAAACATCCTCCCTGCGTCCAGTCTGTCTAGCCCTGTCAGAATTTTATACGTTTCAATGAGATCCCATCTCATTCTTCTAAACTCTAGTGAATACAGGCCTAGTCGACCCAATCTCTCCTCATACGACAGTCCTGCCATCCCAGGAATCAGTCTGGTGAACCTTTGCTGCACTTCCTCTATGGCAAGAATATCCTTTCTTAGGTAAGGAGACGAAAACTACACACAGTACTCCAGGTGTGGTCTCACCAAAGCGCTGTATAACTGTAGTAAGACATCCTTGCTCCTGTACTCAAATCCTCTTGCAATGAAGGCCAACATACCATTTGCCTTCCTAACTGCTTGCTGCACCTGCATGTTTGCATTCAGAGACTGGTGTACAAGGACACCCAGGTCCCTCTGTACATCAACATTTCCCAATCTATCACCATTTAAATAATACTCTGCCTTTCTGTTTTTCCTACCGAAGTGGATAACTTCACATTTATCCACGTTATACTGCATCTGCCATGTATTTGCCCACTCACTCAGGACCCTCTCAGCTAGCAGACAGAGGAGACTCTCACTTCTTCAGACTGGGCTGGATTTAAACCCAGGTCCCAGAGGTGAAAGGCCAGTGTCTTACCAAAATGTACCACCCAGTTCCCCTGTACCGCTGCCTTTGGGAAGAATTATGTATTTTTTCCACAAACAAAGCTGCCAACATGAATATTGCATAGTCAGTAAAAAAAGTACACAGCCTCTCTGATTTAGTGAAACAGACAACAAGACCAACAAAACTTTTGCAGAAATAATTAATAGGCTTATTACTTTTCAATCTAGCTTTGTCCAGTCTCCCTGAGGACTTCTGCGTAGCACTGAGAGAAAAAAAGAAAACAGCATTTGGAATGGTGGTAATGCATCAGTGTGTTTGAAAATTGATGTCGCTGTAATTCTGATTAGAAACAAAAACCTATGGCAGAGGCACTGCATCTTTAATGAGCCCTAATGAACAGGCTCATTAGCGTCACAAATGGCAGAGGAGTCATTATCTTTATCAGTTGCTGAACCCCATTATGTTTCTGCTGGAAATAGATACTAACTGATGTATCTGGTCGAAGCGGAGCAGGGTAGCACTTGGGAAATCAGCAGATCCTGATGACTTTCTTTTTCAATGCATTGATTTTACGTCAGAAAGAAAATGCATTATTTTTTTTACAAAAAAGGTTATGACACCAAAAAAAAGTTGGAAAATGCAGCAGTAAAGGAACAGCCAGACTTAGCTGTTAAATGGAAAAATGCACCCTACTGAAAAAAAACAAATGATTTTAATCATAAATTTCTGTGGTGTGTGGACAAATTCAACTTGCAACATTCCCTACTGATTTTATTGTGGCTTGGTAATTTTCCCACTAAACATAGTCCCACACGGGAGATGTTATTGCCGTCTGACGATGGTGCATATTATATATGAAGCGGCTGGAAAAAGTCCAGTCGCTCATACTGTGGGCTATTGTTTTACTATTGCTGAATAAGTCTAATTCGATTTTTTATCGCATGGGATTCTTAGATTTTCATCAGTGTTTTGGGGATCACACTCTCGGATTCTTTTTGCTTATACTTAGGCTGATTGGTTTTCGGTGACTGAAAAAGTTCATTTCTATTTTATTAAATGGAATCACAGGCTCCCAGTCCACCAACACCTCAAATTTAAAATTCTCATCCTTGTGTTCAAATCCCTCCATGCCCTCGCCCCCTCCCCCGCTCCCCCACCCCCCACTCATCTCTGTAACCTCCTCCAGCCCTACAACCCTCCGAGAACTCTGCATTCCTCCAATTCTCGCCTCTTCTTCACCCCTGACTTCCTTCGCCCCATTATTGGTGGCCGTGCCTTCAGCTGTCTAGGCCGTAAGCGCTGAAATTCCCTCCCTAAACCTCCCACCTCTCTCTCCTCCTCCTTTAAGATGCTCCACAAAACCTAACTCTTTGACCTATCTTTTGGTCACCTGTCCTAATGTCTCCTTCTTTGGCTCGGTGTCAATTTGTGTTTGATAACGCTCCTGTGAAACACCTTGGGATGCTTTACTACATTAAAGCTGCTATATAATTGTGAGTTTTTGTTGTTGTTTAGATCTGATTTAGTAGTTGAAAATCGGCTTCAGTTTCTTTTTCATCATTAATCCCTGTAGCATTTTCATTGTTGTCCACAGTAGTGTTTTCCCTCTTTTATCCTTTATCCTCAATGGTAAGGATCTGTTCCGTACTCTGTGCATATTAACCATGATCCAGTTTGCTTCTGTGCTTTTCCCCTCTAACAGTGTTTTCCATAAGAACATAAGAAATAGGAGCAGGAGTAGGCCATTCAGCCCCTTGTGCCTGCTCCGCCATTCAATAAGATCATGGCTGATCTTCTACCTCAACTCCACTTTCCTGCACTATCCCCATATCTCTTGATTCGCATAATATCCAAAAATTTATCAATCTCTGTCTTGAATATATTCAACGCCTCCACAGCCCTCTGGGGTACAGAATTCCAAAGATTCGCCACCCTCATTTCTCCTCATCTCAGTCCTAAATGGCCGACCCCTTATTCTGAGACTGTGGCTCCTGGTTCTAGACTCCCCAGCCAGGGGAAATGTCCTCCCTGCATCTACCCTGTCAAGCCCTGTAAGAATTTTGTATGTTTCAATGAGATCACCTCTCATTCTTCTAAATGCTAGAGAATATAGGCCCAGTCTACTTAATCTCTCCTCTTAGGACAATCCCCCCATTCCAGGAATGAGTCTGGTGAACCTTCGTTGCACTCCCTCTATGGCAAGTACATCCTTCCTTAGGTAAGGAGACCAAAACTGTACACAATACTCCAGGTGTGGTCTCACCAGGGCCCTATATAATTGCAGTAAGATGTCTTTACTCTTATACTCAAATCCTCTTGTAATAAAGGTCAAAATACCATTTGCTTGCCTAATTGCTTGTTGTACCTGCATGTTAACTTCCAGCCCAGTCACCTTAGCCTACCCCAACGAAAATCTGTCTTTCTAAAGTTGAGTTTTTTATTGTACTCATTCACTTTTCCATCCTAAGCCGAACAATCCCCATCATCTTGCAGCCATTGTTGCCAAGGCATTCTCTGACTTTGACCTGTCCTACCATCTTCTGGTTGTATCAGACCCAATGGGTTCCTTGACCATGTAACAGTCCAATATTGGATTCAAGCACATATTTTCCCCCTATTATACATTTCTCAATCTAGTCCTGGTAAATTGAAATTATCAATAACAAATGCATCTGTTCTTGTACATACTTTCCTAATATGCTAAAAATTCTGGGTCAAGTTTTTCTTCCTAACCTGATGATTTATAACGAACACCCAGAGTTAGTTTACTTTCCCTCATGTCTCTTATCCCTAACCATAAGTTGTTCACCTTATCCGCACCCAGACCAGATAGATCCATCACTGTTATAAACAATAATACAAAAGCAAAATACTGCGGATGCTGGAAATCTGAAATAAAACAGAAAATGCTGGAAATACTCAGCAGGTCAGGCAGCATCTGTGGAGAGAGAAACAGTGTTAACATTTCAGGTCGATGACCAATTCTGACGAAGGGTCATCGACCTGAAACGTTAAATCTGTTTCTCTCTCCACAGATGCTGCCTGACCTGCTGAGTATTTCCAGCATTTACTGCTATAAACGAATTTTGTTCACATAAAAGGCGACACCACCTCCAGCTTGTATTTTCTACATCTATAAAATAATCTGTAACCATGTATGCTTCTGAGCTTGAAGTTGACATGCCTTTTTTAGTAATCATGTAGAAGCAACTTGCTTTACGTCTACTATCTGCTTTTAGTGTTCAAATGTTGGCACTAGGTAGAAAGTAATCAAAAATACCTGAACATTTACCATCACTGTCATCTGCCTGATGTGTACATGGGTCAGTCGTTAGAAATTTCAAACAGTTGTCTGAAGCATGTACTTGTAATTTCATTCAAGGTCAAGATCAGAAGCAAGACCATGATATCATGATAATTGAGGCAGTTGGTGCATCTGTGCCAGACCATCTTGTTATATCTTTGAGCTAAGTGATATTTTCTGTTCTAGATCTAGCTTTCCATGATCTTCCTCTGATCAACCATTCTATGATGTCCAGTATTCAGTATTATCCTTGTAGCTCTCTTGTCTCCTTTGTTTTTATTCATTCCTGCGATGTGGGCGTCGCTGGCAAGGCCAGCATTTATTGCCCGTCCCTAATACATAGAAACATAGAATCTAGGAGCAGGAGTAGGCCATTCGGCCCGTCGAGCCTGCTCCACCATTCAATACGATCATGGCTGATCATCCAAGTCCAGTACCCTGTCCCTGCTTTAATCCCCACAGTACACATATCCCACCCTACCCCCGTAACCCCACGTATTTAATTCCCCCTAACATATCCTATCCTATCCCCATAACCCCACATATTTAATCCCCCCCTAACACTAAGGGTCAATTTATCATAGCCAAATCAACCTAACCCGCACATTTTTGGACTGTGGGAGGAAACCGGAGCACCCGGAGGAAACCCACGCAGATACGGGGAGAATGTGCAAACTCCACACAGACAGTCACCCGAGGTCAGATTCGAACCCGGGTCCCTGGCGCTGTGAGGCACCAGTGCTAACCACTATGCCACCGTGTTGCCCAAATGTCGATGGCCCTTGAGAAGGTGGTGGTGAGCCGCCTTCTTGAACCGCTGCAGTCCGCGTGGTGAAGGTAAAAAAGAAAGAAAGACTTGAATTTATATAGCGCCTTTCAAGACCACTGGACATGTCAAAGCGCTTTCAAGCCAATGAAGTACTTGTGGGAGCTTGCTGTGTGCAATTTGGCTGCCGCATTTCCCACATTACAACAGATCTCCCACAAACAGCAATGTGATAATGACCGGATAATTTGCTTTAGTGATGTTGGTTGAGGGATAAACATTGGTCAGGACACCGGGGATAACTCCACTGCCCTGCTCTTCTTCGAAATAGTGCCCTGGGATCTTTTACGTCCACCTGAGAGAGCAGACGGGGCCTCGGTTTAACATCTCATCCAAAAGCCAGCACCTCCGACAGTGCAGCACTCCCTCAGCACTGCTCTGCAGTGTCAGCCTAGCTTTATGTGTTCATGTCGCTGGCATGGGACTTGAACCCACAACCTTCTAACTCAGAGGCGAGTGTGCTAGCAACTGAGCCACAGCTGACACAGCTAATAAGGTACTCCCACAGTGCTGTTAGGTAGGGAGTTCCAGGATTTTGACCCAGCAACGATGAAGAAACGCCAATATATTTCCAAGTCAGGATGGTGTGTAACTTGGAGGGGAACTTGTAGTTGATGGTGTTCCCATGTGCCTGCTGCCCTTGTCCTTCTAGGTGGTAGAGGTCGCTGGGAGGTGCTGCCAAAGAAGCCTTGGTGAGTTGCTGCAGTGCATCTTGTAGATGGTACACACTGCAGCCACGGTACGCTGGTGGTGCATGGAGTGAATGTTTAAGGTGGTGGATGGGGTGCCAATCAAGCGGGCTGCTTTGTTCTGGATGGTGTCGAGCATCTTGAGTGTTGTTGGAGCTGCACTCATCCAGGAAAGTGGAGAGTATTCCATCACACTCCTTACTTGTGCCTTTTAGATGGTAGAAAGGCTTTGGGGAGTCAGGAGGTGAGACACTCGCCGCAGAATACCCAGCCTCTGACCTGCTCTTGTAACCACAATATTTATGTGGCTGGTCCAGTTAAGTTTCTGGTCAATGATGACCCCCAGGATGTTGATGGTGAGGGATTCGGCGATGGTAATGCTGTTGAATGTCAAGGGGCGGTGGTTAGACACTTGCTTGTTGAAGATAGTCATTGCCTGGCACTTGTGTGGCGCGAATGTTACTTGCCACTTATCAGCCCAAGCCTGAATGTCATCCAGGCCTTGCTGCCTTCGGGTATGAACTGCTTCATTATCTGAGGAGTTGCGAATGGAACTGAACACTGTGCAATCATCAGCGAACATCTGACCTTATGATGGTGGGAAGATCATTGATGAAGCAGCTGAAGATGGTTGGGCCCAGGACATTGCCCTGAGGAACTCCTGCAGCGATGTTCTGGGGCTGTGATGATTGACCTCCAACAACTACAACTATCTTTCTTTGTGCTAGGTATGACTCCAGCCAGTGGAGAGTTTCCCCCTGATTCCCATTGACTTCAATTTTACTAGGGCTCCTTGATGCCACACTCGGTCAAATGCTGCCTTGATGTCAAGGACAGTCACTCTCACCTCACCTCTGGAATTCAGCTCTTTTGTCCATGTTTGGACCAAGGCTGTAATGAGGTCGGGAGCCAAAGGTCTTGGCGGAACCCAAACTGAGCATCGGTGAGCAGGTTATTGGTGAGTAAGTGCCGCTTGATAGCACTGTCGACGACATCTTACATCACTTTGCTGCTGATTGAGAGTAGACCTATGGGGCGGTAATTGGCCAGATTGGATTTGTCCTGCTTTTTGTGGACAGGACATACCTGGACAGTTTTCCACATTGTTGGGTAGATGTCAGTGTTGTAGCTGTACTGGATCAGCTTGGCTAGAGGCGCGGCTAGTTCTGGAGCACAAGTCTTCAGCACGACAGCCGGGATGTTGTCAGGGCTCACAGCCTTTGCTGTATCCAGTGCGCTGAGCCGTTTCTTGATATAACGTGGAGTGAATCGAATTGGCTGGAGACTGGCTTCTGTGATGGTGGGGACCTCATGAGGAGACGGATATAGATCATCCACTTGGCACTTCTGGCTGAAGATGGTTGCAAACGCTTCAGTTTTGCAATTGTGTGCTGGGCTCCACCATCATTGAGGATGGGGATATTCATGGAGCCTCCTCCTCCCGTTAGTTGTTTAATTGTCCACCACCATTCATGACTGGATGTGACAGGACTGCAGAGCTTTGATCTAATCCGTTGATTGTGGGATCGCTTAGCTCTGTCTATAGCATGCTGCATCCGCTGTTTAGTATGCATGTAGTCCTGTGTTGCAGCTTCCCCAGGTTGGCACCTCATTTTTAGGTCCGCCTGGTGCTGCTCCTGGCATGCTCTTCTACACTCCTCATTGAATCAGGGTTGGTCTCCTGGCTTGATGGTAATGGTAGAGTGAGGGATATGCCGGGCCACGAGGTTACAGATTGTGGTGGAATACAATTCTGCTGCTGCTGATGGCCCACAGCGCCTCATGGATGCCTAGTTTTGAGCTGCTAGATCTGTTCTGAATCTATCCCATTTAGTGGGGTCACTGCTACCAATGTTGTCATGGACAGATGCATCTGCAACAGGTAGATTGGTGAGGACGAGGTCAAGTAGATTTTTCCCTCGTGTTGGTTCTCTCACCACCTGCCGCAGTCCTAGTCTAGCAGTTACGTCCTTCAGGACTCGGCCAGCTCGGTCAGTAGTGGTGCTACCGAGCCACTCTTGGTGATGGACATTGAAGTCCCCCATCCAGAGTACATTCTGTGCCCTTGCTACCCTCAATGCTTCTTCCAAGTGGTGTTCAACATGAGGGAGGGCGGTAGGTGGTAATCAGCAGGAGGTTTCCTTGCCCATGCTTGACCTGAAGCCATGAGACTTCATTGGGTCCGGAGTCAATGTTGAGGACTCCCAGGGCCACTCCCTCCCGACTGTATACCACTGTGCTGCCACCTCTGGTGGGTCTGTCCTGCCGGTGGGACAGGACATACCCAGGAATGGTGATGGAGGAGTCTGGGACGTTGGCTGAAAGGTATGATTCTGTGAGTATGACTATGTCAGGCTGTTATATAAATCCTGTTATAGTCACAGGTACTTTGTCACGTGGATTTTTTAACCACAGATCTGATGACTTTCCTGTTTGCAGTCTCACTGATAGATTTTTCATATATTTCGCTGTTACTTCTTTGGAATTCCTGTCACAAAAATGATTTCTGTTGTAAGATATTTTCCTGTTAATCTCGTCAAATTTTTAGTTATGGAAAAAGATTACTCTTATTTAGTCAAAAATAAATTTTGATACTCCTTTTTAATGCTATATTTAATTCACCTTACGGGCTGTTCAGTTACCAATCTTAGAAACTGCAGTAGATTAACAGGTTTGATTAAGATGAATTTTAATGAATGATTTTCAATCAGTTCATAGCAAAAAGGCATTGCTTTTAATATAATTAGTATGTTGGCATTATGTAGCTACTTCTAATAACACAATGAGTTAGCTTGGCATTTGATTTAGCAAACGTGTCACATGAAAAAAAATTCTCAAACATCATGGTAAAAATCCAAGCGTTTTCTGACAATCAGAATATACTATCCTGTTAATTAAATGTAGAGTAATTTCACAATGAATAAATTAATCTCCTAAATCTCATCACTTGGCAGGTATTATACAGTGAACCAGTACTATTTTTACCAAAGCAAATTGAGCCAATGCTAATGAAAATTTCAACTAACCTCATAGATACATGAAATGGTGAACTGGCCTTATTTAAGTGTGTATAAATTGCCCCTTTGAAATTATTCCAAACTGTGGACGGGGAGCATAATGTCCATACTGCTGATCCAGAGGTTGATCTCCTGTTAGAGGAGGTGCTGAAAAAAATATGAAAATCATGTTGGCTCCTCAAACAGATCTCCAATCACAGCAGAGCAGGAAGAAAGCGAATGGAAATTAGCAGCAAAATCAATACAAGATTCCAGGTCAAAAGGGCACTGAAGGGATATATAAAATGTGTGTATATAATAGATTTAGCCTGCCATTACACCACAGATACTAGTCTGAGACTGCTTCCCTTGCTTTATGCTGTCAACTGCATTGACCTGAGGCAATGGTGCTTTCTTCATGTGTACCTCTTTATATGTTTAATATTATAAGAGAGTTGACTGGTTATCTGCTGGATTGGCAGGTGGTCCAACAGACTCCCTGGGCACTTTTAAAACTTGGCTTCAACCTGGGCTGGAATTAGAATATACCCAATGAGAAGCCCAAATGGTGTGAGATGATGGACAAGCGGATCTCTTGCTTCAAAAGCTTTCAGGAGTCAGGTCACCGATCTGACTCCTGAAATAAACTGCCACTTTATGTCAGGGTACATCTAAACCGGCTTCGTATCGATGGAAAGATGATAGTACAGAAGACCTTCCCAGGTTTTACATGCTGTTGGTGCACTCTCTGTGCAGTTTGCATCATATCAGGTTTTTTTAAATCACCAAAAACAAGCAGGAACTCTCTATTGTGCACATTTCATTACTGTGTATGACCAACTTTATAGCCCATCCATTTTGTTGATAGCAGTGACAGGAATAAGGAGGGTGATTTTCTCAATGGGGAGCTTTTGGAGGCGGGACTCCCACTTGTCGGGTTTCAGTCCCGCCTCCAACAACTTCTGGCCAACCCATGCTATTTTCCCTTGATTGATCTTGTTAAGCCCGCCCAGCGGGCTTAGCAGGCCAATTAAGGGAAAGCCAGTTGCAGAGAACGTCAACGTATGATGTTTCATCTGTCAAAAATTTTGACAGATGAATTGTCATCATTTGACAGCTCTGTGAAGCTGTCAAACACTGACATTCTCTGTAGTTTGATGAGGTCTTGAATTCAAAACCTCATCAAACATCTTTCTTTTGCAGAAATGAGATGGTTGTTGTATTGGAGAATGCAACGGCCATCTGTCATCTCCAACGCGGAGGTGCGAGACTCTCCGCATACACACCGACTGAAGCCTGCAGGAAGAAACAAAGGTAAGTACACTTTTTCTAACACTTTGCACTTACCTCAGATACTCACCTCTCCACACTTGCACCCATCACTTACCTTCACAGCGCACTTTTGCACCCCAACCCCCCCCCCGACCCCCGCAGACCCAGTACTCGCCTCGCTGACCTGGCGGGTTTCGGAGCCTTCGGGAAACCCGCACTTGTGAGGGCAAAAAGGGGATAATCCTATTTTCTGCCTGTTAACTACCTGTTAACAGGCAGTTATAGGCTTTAATCCCTTCCCGCCTCCAAGGAGACGGGACTCGGCGCGGGACGGCTACCCGCCTCCTGGCAAGATGGCATGGAGGCAGGTTGGGCACCTGCCCCCAAATTCTGCCATTTTCCCGGCAGTCCCGCCTCCAAACCCGCCTCCTCAGGGCTGGCAAGATCGCGCCCAAGGTAATTCTGGTATACCTGTAAGTACAAGCGTGGAAGAAAAGCTACTCTTAACTACAAACCAAGTGCCCTTATATATAGTCTAAAATGTGTTTGGTGGTGGCATCGTGCTGGAGGTGGCGGAAATGGAGGAGGATGATCTGTTGAATGTACTGGCTGGTGGGGTGGAAGGTGAGGACAAGGGGAAGGAGAGGAAGGGGTGAGGGCAGAAGTGCGGGAAATGGGACGGACACAAACTAAGGCCCTGTCAAGCACGGTGGAGGGGAATCCTCAGTTGAGGAAAAAGGAAGACATATCGGAAGCACTGGCATGGAAGGTGGCATTGTGAGAAAAGATCTTCAGATGTCAGAACAGAATCACATCTTCCCCTCCCCTCCCCTTTCAGCATTCCGATGGAACCGTTCCCTTCGCGACACCCTGGTCCACTCTTCCATCGCCCCCAACACCCGCTTCCCCTTCCCACGGCACCTTCCCATACAAGTGCAGGAGATGCAACACCTGCACTTTCACCTCCTCCCTTCCCACCATCCAGGGCCCCAAACACTCCTTCCAGGTGAAACTGTGATTTATTTGCACTTCTTTCAATTTAATATACTTTATTTGCTGCTCACGATGCGGTCTCCTCTACATTGGGTGGTCACTTTGATGAACACCTCCATTCAGTCGGCAAGCGTGACACTGAGCTTCTGGCCGCCTGTCACTTTAATTCTCTGTCCCACTCCCACTCTGACCTTGACCTCCTACACGGTTCCAATCAAGCTCAACGGAAGCTCGAGGAACAGCACCTCAGCTTTCGATGAGGCACTTTACAAACTTCCGGACTCAACATAGAGATCAACAATTTCAGTTCATAACCACTGCTCCCAATTTTTCGACAGCAGCTGTTGGTAATGATTCTGCTATTCCCATTTACACCTTCTCTGGTTCTGACAAAAGGTCATCGACCTGAAACGTTAACTCTGTTTCTCGCTCCACAGATGCTGCCTGACCTGCTCAGTATTTCCAGCATTTTCTGTTTTTATTACACCTCCTCTAGACCCATCTTTTGTTTCTTTACTTGTTACATTACCATCTCCTTTTGCCTTGCATCATGATCGCTTTTATCCTTTAATCTCTCCTGCCTTCCACCCGATCACAGACCTTCCCTTATGCTCTTTACTCCCCTCCCCCTTTTCCCTCTACTGCACTTACTTAAAACCTGTTCCATCTGTAACATTTTCCAGTTTTGACGAAAGATCACCGACCTGAAATGTTAACTCTGTTTCACTCTCCACAGATGATGCCATGCCTGCTGAGTATTTCCAGCATTTTCTGTTTATATTTCAGATTTCCAGCATCCGCAGTATCTGGCCTTTGCCCTTATATATAGCATGGAGATCAACTGACTAACCTGTGAAATGTGCATCAAATAATAAGTGGTGAAGTCGTTGAAAGAAAGACTTGCATTTATATAACTCCTTTCACAACCTCAGGACATCCCAAAGCATTTTACAGCCAATGTACTTTTGGAGTGTAGTCATTGTTATAATGCAGGAAACGCAGCAGCCAATTTGTGCACAGCAAGGTCCCACAAACAGCAATGTGATAATGACCAGATAATCTGTTTTTGATTGAGGGATAAATATTGGCCAGGACACCGGGGATAACTCCCCTGCTCTTGTTTGAAATAGTGCCATTGGATCTTTTTATGTCCACCTGAGAGAGCAGATGGGGCTTTGGTTTAATGTCACATCCGAAAGACAGCACCTCCGACAGTGCAGCAATGTTTCAGTACTGCACTGGAGTGACAGCCTAGATTTTTGTGCTCAAGTCTCTGGAGTGGGACTTGAACCCACAGCCTTCATGACTCAGAGGCAAGTGTGCTACCCACTGAGCCACAGCTGACACATAACTGCCTAATACATGCATACCGTCGAATACACAGTATGCATGCAACAATGACCTGACAGACCTTATAAGGACTATAATATAGTGAAAGTATTCATCCAGGAATCTGAAGTGCATCTTCAGCATAACAAATGTTCTCTCAATTACACTACAAGTAGAGTTATGCAGCTGAATATATTACTCCTCATTAGGTGTCTGTGAATTGAAGAGTAGAACCGTCAACCAAGCATCACCCATCAGCTGCTCTTGTATACTCAGATCTACCGTTGAGGGGACCGAGCCATTGTAAGGTCAATGGGTAATCAATCAACATATGTATGATGACAGTCTGTGCATCACAAATTACCCATGATCACTGAATGGAACCCTTTAATGCTGCAAAAAACAGTTGAAGAAACTGATAGTTCAACATTTGTGGATATTTGGGAAACGAGTAATGTTATGAAATGCTTTACACTTTCATTCTTAAAGGTCACAGAGAAACAAATACAACTTATTTTGTGGATAAATGCAGCTGTCATTTACTACTGCAAATATATTGCATATCACTTGATTCTTGTGTATCAGTTAAAAGGAGCCTGAGAAGAAACAGTAGTATCGAAGTATAGTATTGTAGTACAGCCAATAAAGTACTTATGAAGTGTTATTTCTTACATTACAACAGTGACCACACTCGTACTTTATTGGCTGTAAAGTGCTTTGGGACGTCCTGAGGTCGTGAAACATAAGAACATAAGAACATAAGAAATAGGAGCAGGAGTAGGCCAATCGGCCCCTCGAGCCTGCTCCGCCATTCAATAAGATCATGGCTGATCTGATCCTAACCTCAAATCTAAAGAACACAAGAAGTAGGAGCAGGACCCGGCCACTCAGTCCCTGGGCCCGCTCCACCACCCACAGGGCCCTGACCGATCCGAACTCAGCCTCATGTCCAATTTCCTGCCCGCTCACCGTAACCCCTAATTCCCTTTGCCTCTAGGAAACTATCTATTTCTGTTTTAAATTTATTTAATGATGTACCTTCCACAGCTTCCTGGGGCAGCAAATTCCACAGACCTACTACCCTCTGAGTGAAGAAGTTTCCCCTCATCTCAGTTTTGAAAGAGCAGCCCCTTATTCTAAGATTATGCCCCCTAGTTCTAGTTTCACCCATCCTTCGGAACATCCTTACCGCATCCACCCGATCAAGCCCCTTCACAATCTTATATGTTTCAATAAGATCGCCTCTCATTCTTCTGAACTCCAATGAGTAGAGTCCCAACCTACTCAACCTCTCCTTATATGTCCACCCCCTCATCCCCGGGATTAACTGAGTGAACCTTCTTTGTACTGCCTCGAGAGCAAGTATGTCTTTTCTTAAGTATGGACACCAAAACTGTATGCAGTATTCCAGGTGCGGTCTCACCAATACCTTATATAACTGCAGCAATACCTCCCTGTTTTTATAATCTATCCCCCTAGCAATAAAAGCCAACATTCCGTTGGCCTTCTTGATCACCTGCTGCACCTGCATACTAACTTTTTGATTTTCTTGCACTAGGACCCCCAGATCCCTTTGTACTGCAGTACTTTCCAGTTTCTCGCCATTAAGATAATAACTTGCTCTCTGATTTTTCCTGCCAAAGTGCATAACCTCACATTTTCCAGTATTGTATTGCATCTGCCAAATCTCCGCCCACTCACCCAGCCTGTCTATATCCCCTTGTAGGTTTTTTATGTCCTCCTCACTTTCTACTTTCCCTCCCATCTTTGTATCATCTGCAAACTTTGACATGTTAAACTCGGTCCCCTCCTCCAAATCGTTAATATAGATTGTAAAGAGTTGGGGACCCAGCACCGACCCCTGCGGAACACCACTGGCTACTGGTTGCCAGTCCGAGAATGAACCATTTATCCCAACTCTCTGCTTCCTGTTAGATAACCAATCCTCCACCCATGCCAGAATATTCCCCCCAATCCAGTGATTTTTTATCTTGAGCAATAATCTTTTATGTGGCACCTTGTCGAATGCCTTCTGGAAGTCTAAATACACTAGGTCCATTGGTTCCCCTTTATCCACCCTGTACGTTATGTCCTCAAAGAACTCAAGCAAATTTGTCAGACATGACTTCCCCTTCATAAAGCCATGCTGACTTTGTCCTATTAAATTATGTTTATCTAAATGTTCCGTTACTGTCTCCTTAATAATAGACTCCAAAATTTTACCCACCACAGATGTTAGGCTAACTGGTCTATAATTTCCAGCCTTCTGCCTACTACCCTTTTTAAATAAGGGTGTTACATTAGCAGTTTTCCAATCTGCCGGGACCTTTGCTGAGTCCAGGGAATTTTGGAAAATTATTACCAAAGCATCCACAATCCCTACTGCCACTTCCTTCAAGACCCTAGGATGTAAGCCATCAGGTCCAGGGGATTTATCCACCTTGAGTCCCATTATTTTACTGAGTACCAATTCCTTAGTGATTTTAATCGTATTTAGCTCCTCCCCCCCTAGAGCCCCCTGTTTGTCCAGTGTTGGGATATTCTTAGTGTCCTCTACCGTAAAGACTGAAACAAAATATTTGTTCAGCATTTTTGCCATCTCCATGTTTCCCACCATTAATTTCCCGGTCTCATCCTCTAAGGGACCTATGTTTGCCTTAGCCACACTTTTTCTTTTAAATTACTTTAGAAACTCTTGCTATCTGTTTTTATATTTTTTGCTAATTTATTTTCATAATCTATCTTCCCTTTCTTAATCAATCCTTCAGTTACTTTTTGCTGTCTTTTGAAGACCTCCCAATCTTCTATCCTCCCACTAAGTTTGGCTACCTTATATGTCCTTGTTTTTAGTCGGATACTATCCTTAATTTCTTTACTTAGCCACAGATGGCTGTCATTTCTTTTACACCCTTTTTTCCTCAGTGGAATATATTTCTTTTGAAAGTTGTAAAATAACTCCTTAAATGAACACCACTGCTCATGTACCGTCTTACCCTTTAATCTATTTTCCCAGTCCACTTTAATCAATTCCGCTCTCATACCATCATAGTCTCCTTTATTCAAGCTCAGTACGCTTGTTTGAGAACCAACCTTCTCACCCTCTAATTGGATATGGAATTCAACCATGTTATGGTCACTCATTCCAAGGGGATCCTTAACTAGGACATTATTAATTAATCCTGACTCATTACACAGGACCAGGTCCAAGGTTGCTTGCCCCCTTGTAGGATCAGTTACATACTGCTCAAGAAATCCATCCCTACACTCAATAAACTCTTCCTCAAGGCTGCCCTGCCCAATTTGATTTGTCCAGTTAATATGATAGTTAAAATCCCCCACAATTATAGCTGTTCCCTTATTACATGCCCCAACTATTTCCTGATTAATACTTCTTCCAGCAGAGTTGCAACTATTAGGAGGCCTATATACTACTCCCACTAGTGTTTTTTCCCCCTTATTATTCCTTATCTCCACCCAAACTGTTTCATTATCCTGATCCTTTGACCCAATATCATTTCTCTGTATTACAGTGATTCCTTCCTTTATTAACATAGCCACCCCACCTCCCCTTCCTTCCTGCCTGTCCTTCCTGATTGTTAAATACCCTGGCATATTTAGTTCCCAGTCGTTGTCACCCTGCAGCCATGTTTCTGTAATGGCCACAAGATCATACCCATACGTAGTTATTTGTGCCGTTAACTCGTCCATTTTGTTACGAATGCTACGTGCATTCAGATAAAGAACTTTCAAATATGTTTTGTGACACTTAGTTCCTGCTTTTTCCTTTTTTAACACTTTACCTTTTACTCCATACCTGCTGTCCCTTCCTGACACGCTTTCCTCTGTCTCCCTGCTCAGGTGCCCAACCCCCTGCCACTTCAGTTTAAACCCTCCCCAACAGCACTAGCAAACAAAGGCGCGATATAAATGCAAGTTCTTTCTTAGAAGATGGTCACATTCACCGCTACAGATGACAAATATAATGGCTGACTAACAGTGTAATAACTCTCTCAATCTAGACATAATTCTGCATAAAAATGAATCATTTGTATAGAAGCATGTAGCATGTGGCACTGGAAGCCCATGTTTGCTACTAAACAGCTTACTTCTATTTTACTTTTTACAATGACTAGATATTTTGAGATTAAAATATGAAGTCATTCCCATGTGTACTAAATCATCTGTAGTTTCTCTTAAGGAATGATTCCTTTTAAGCATATATTTCAAAACTGAATTACATGCACAGCAAAGTGCTCCTGCAGGGGAGTTGATCACAAACATGCCACTGACTCAATGATATGTATGATGGTTTGATATACTATACCTCTGAACAAATGATGCTTTAGTCATTAGAACCTGGCAATTGAGAAGTCCAGGATTTACTGCTGAGCTCCACATCAGGTAATAGAATTTTATTTATAAGCTGTGACTTTTCAGATCAGTCAAAGCAAACTTGAGGCCAAAATTACTGCTTTCAATAAATTTACTGAAAAAACAGATGCAAGTAAGAAGTGATTGAATTTGTGGAGAAAGCACTAATGGACTATTCATCAGTGTTTAGCACTATTCTGTGGATTCCTTCTCCTCCAGAAATCCATTAACCTGTAGCAAAAAAAGTTGGAATAAAAATTATTTGTTCTTGCTAAAGGCCAATCATGGGAAATTAGTGTAAATTACACAGCATTGGAAGTTCTTTGTGAAGAGACTATTTAACACTCGGTTAGACTTGGCATTAGCTAATGAAGATTTGTATTAAAAAAATTGTAAAGCAGTCATAGAGGTGTATAGTACGGAAGATTTTCTGCCCCACAGCATAGGTGCAGTAAACATTGTCGGGTTACTCTTAGTGGAGGAGGTGGCAAGGTTACGGAGTTGGTGGTGTGGGTCACTTTGGTTTGCCCAATATTTACCGGGAGGAAATTGTGGCTCCACCAAGACTGGATATTGGACAAACAGTCTGAGTCTGACAACACCGAGGCAATGGAGGGGTTGAGAGAGATAACGGAGAGGTAGAGCTGGGTGTCGTCCAGTGTACTAGTAGAAGCTGACCCCATACCTACAGATGATCTCACCAGCGGCAGCATGTGGATAAGAAAGATGAGAGGGATAAGGATAGATCCTTGGGAGACCTTCGAGGTAATGGGGTGGGGTGGGAACAGAAGCCGTTGCTGAAGATGCTCTGGCTGCGATTCGATCGGTAAGAGTGGAACCAAGCAAAGGTATTCCCATTGAGCTGGACAATGGAGGAAAGGCATTGGAGGAGGGTGGTGTAGTCAAAGGCTGTGGAGAGGTCCAGGAGGACGAGAAAGGATAGTGCACCATGGTCACAATCACAGAGGATGTTGTGACATTGATTAGGGCCATTTTGGTGCCCTGGTAGGGGCCAGATTGGATAGCATCAACCATGAGGGCTGATGTTAACTCCCGGCGGGAATGGATGGCAATCCCGCGGAGGAGTGCAAGCTGGAGACCCGGCAGATGTGAATTAATTTGACTCCCGCTAGTCAGCTTCTCAGCCACTTCCGGTGGAAAGCGGCAGCTGGGGGCGGGGAAGGCCGATGGGAAGCTGGGTGGTTTGCAGTTTAGTGGGAATGGGAGAAAGCCACTCGAAGATATTTTGTGCTCTTCTGGTATGACCGAGTATTGCAAAGTACTAATTGCACAGAAACAGGCCATTCGGCCCAACAGATCCATGCTGGTGTTTTATGCTCCACACAAGCCTCCTCCCACCGCTCTTCATCTAACCCCATCAACATATCCTTCTATTCCTTTCTCCCTCATGTGCTTATCTAGCTTCCCCTTGACTGCATCTATGCTATTCGCCTCAACTACTCCTTGTAGTAACGATTCCACATTGTAACCACTCTATGGGTAAAGAAGCGTCTCCTGAATTCCCTATTGGATTTATTAGTGACTATCTTATATTTATGGGTCCTAGTTCTAGTCTTGTCCGCAAGTGGAAACATCTTTTCTACATCTACCCTATCAAGCTCTTTTTCATGATCTTAAAGACCTCAATCAGGTCACCCCTCAGTCTTTTCTTTTCTAGATAAAAGAGCCCCAGCCTGTTCAATTTTCTCTGATGGGTATAACCTCTTAGTTCTGGTATCGTTCTAGTGAATCTTTTTTTGCACCTTCTCCAGTGCCTCTACATCCTTCTTATAATATGGAGACCAGAACTGTTCACAGTACTCCAACTTTGGTCTAATCAAGGTTCGATACAAGTTCAACTTAGGTGGGTAGAGTTTCCGCTTTGGGCGCAAACAGCGATTCTGATGCAAATTTTGACCAAAATTGCGCCTGTTTTGAAAAGTGTTTCCCCCCCCTCACCCTGAGTTTCTGCTCAAACTCATTTGCATGTCGCCAAATTCAAACTCTGCCATGAAGAAGTGTAATCGGACAGCGTTTTAAAAAGTATTCTTTTAAATTTTGCTTTATAAACAATTTCCTTCATATATTTAAAAGTGGTAACTTGGTGAAGTTTCATTAAAACAGCTGTAAATAGGTTTATCACAAAAAATAAGCATTTTTAATTACAGTGTCAATCCACCACCTCTGGGTGAACCGCTTTTAAATGACTGAAATTCATTTTAAAAAGATATATAACTATTTTCTAGTTCTATTGGGATACATTACTCAGTTACTTAGTAAATTAAAACAAAAATCACATTTAAAAGCTTTTAAAATGTACCTATTAGTGTCCTTGCGCCCAAAAGAACCTGCTTAATTATTAAAGCCTCCCTGAAAGTCTGCAAACAATCGCAATTTGCGGAAACTCCCAATGGTGATGAACTCGCCCTAGGGGTTGTGGCCAATTTTGTGGGCAGGGCCTGCTTCCAGCCGGATGTTTTTAAACTAGCGCAAAAGATCGCGGAAACTCGAGTTGCGCTGAATGCAAATTGCGCTTGAAATTCCGTGATCTTTTGAGCCGGTTACGTTGATTTCAGCCAAATTGCACTGAAAAAAACAGCGCAATCGAGCAGAAACTCCAGACCAACTTCTCTGCTTTTCAATTCTATCCCTCTAGAAATGAACCCCAGTGCATTGTTTGCTTTTTTTTAAATGGCCTTATTAACCTGTGTTGCTACTTCTAGTGATCTGTGTATCTGTACCCCCAGGTCCATCTGTTCTTCTACTCCATTTGGACACTTATTTTCCAAGGAGTATGTGGCCTCCTTATTCTTCCTACTAAAATGTACTATCTCACACTTATCTATATTAAAATTCATTATGCCCATTCTGCAAGTTTATTAATATCTTCCTGTATTTTGTCGCAGTGGTACAGTAGCATAGTGGTTATGTTACTGGACTAGTAATTTAGAGGCCTAGACTAATGATCCAGAGACGTGAGTTCAAATCCCACCACGGCAGCTGGAGAATTTAAATTCAGTTAATTAAATAAATCTGGAATAAAAAGCCAGTATCAGTAATGGTGACCATGAAACTAGCGGATTGTTGTTAAAAACCCATCTGGTTCACGAATGTCCTTTAGGGAAGGAAATCTGCCGTCCTTACCTGGTCTGGCCTATATGTGACACCAGACCCACAGCAATGTGGTAAACTCTTAACTGCCCTCTGGAATGGCCCAGCAAGCCACTCAGTTGTACCAAACCACTGCGACAAAGTCAGCACTGTGGGAGTACCTTCACCACATGGATTGCAGCAGTTCATGAAGGTGGCTAACTACCACCTTCTCGAGGGCAATTAGGGATGGACAATACATTCCGGCCTTGTCAGCGATGCCCACATCACATGAACAATTTTTTTTTTAAAGTCCTCCTCTCTATTAACGACACCCCCCAATTTCGTGTCATCCGCAAATTTTGAAATTCTACTTCCGCTTCCCGAGTCTAAATCATTTATGTAAATGGTGAACAACAACCGATCCACTTCCCACCATTTGCCAATCTGAGTAACTAACTTTAACTCCTATTCTCTGTTTTCTGTTTGTAGCCAGCTTGCTGTCAATTCTGACTCAACATGTACTGACCTTAGTCATGAGTCTACTATGCAGTACTTTATCGAAGGCTTTTTGGAAAACTAAATATATTATGTCTACTACATTACCCTTATCTACCCTTTCTAAGAACATAGGAATATAGAAACAGGAGTAGGTCATTTAGCCCCTTGAACCTGTTCCGCCATTCAATGAGATCATGGCTGGTTTGTGACCTAACTTCAAATACCCTCCTTTGCCCCATATCCCTTAATATCTTTGGTTAACAGAAATCTATCAATCTCAGATTTAAAATTAACAATTGACCTAGCATCAATTGCCGTTTGCAGAAGAGAATTTCAAACATCTACCACCCTTTGCATGTAGAAGAGTTTCTTATCTTCACCCCTGAAAGGCCTGGCTCTAATTTTTAGGGGAAACAACCTCTCAGCATCTACCCTGTCAATCTCCCTCAGAATCTTATGTTTCAATGAGATCACCTCTCATTCTTCTAAACTCCAGAGAGTGTAGGCCCGATCTACTCAATCACTCCTCATAGAACAACCCTCTTATCCCAGGAATCAATCTAGTGAACCTTTGTTGCACTGCCTCTAAGGCAAGTATATCCTTCCTCAGATAAGGAGACCAAAACTGTGCACAGTACTCCGGGTGTGGTCTCACCAAGGCCCTGTACAATTGTAGCAAGACTTCCTTACTCTTGTACTCCAACCCCCTTGCAATAAAGGCCAACATGCCATTTGCCTTCCTAATTGCTTGATGTACCTGCATACTAAGTCTCTGGGCTGGATTTTGTCTTGGGGTCAGGTTGGGGTCGTGTCATCCACATTTCGTGTTGTCCCCCCGACTCCAGATTAATGTGGATGAATGATGCAATTTTCACTTAATTGGGCAATTGAGTTCCAGCATGTGGGAACCCATGAACCAATTAGTGGTTTCAGTGGGAAGGTCGCCTCTGATGATGTCATCATTGCAGGCTGCCTGGTCTCAGAGATTGCCTGGCTTTTGCTGTGAGTGGACCTGTCTGGCTTTTGCTGTGAGTGGACCTGGATGCACAATGAGCACAGAGAGAGAGAGAGAGAGAGAGAGAATGAATTCTTTTCCATCCAGGGCCTCTCACAGCAAGCCCAGGCAGTCTCTGAAGACAATGCAACAGCAGCATCAGAGGCGACTTTCACACCTAATACTACTACTTCCTTCATCACATCTCCGTTGTAATAGTAGACCTGCAGCTGATAGTCAGCTATCCACTTGTGCTCCCGCCAGGTTTCACTGGAGTGTTTCACATCAGGCGTACTTCACGTCGGAAAAGGGTTAAACTAGCTAAAACGTTTCAAAATGGCATTACAGAGCCAATTTAGGCCTTGTTAAGGGCTTTAATGGCCTCTCCCGCCTCTTGGAGGCGGGACGGAGTCGGGAACTCCGTGACCGATTTTGTCAAAATTGCGTGGAGGCGGGATGGAGTCGGGATGGGGTCGGGACCCCCGAACCTGCAACTTTAACCCCCCACACGCCTCCAAACCCGACTCCATGGGTCATTGAAAATCCAGCCCTCTGTGTTTCCTGTACAAGGACACCTAAAATCTCTGAACACCAACATTTAAGAGTTTCTCACCATTTAAAAAATATTCTGTTTTTCTATTCTTCCTACCAAAGTGAATAACCTCACATTTCCCCACATTATACTCCATCTGCCACCTTAGTGCCCATCACTTAACCTGTCTATATCCCTTTGCAGGCTCTGTGTGTTCTCCTCATAGCTTACTGTCCCACCTAGCTTTGTATCATCAGAACACTTGGATACATTACACTTGGTCCCTTCATCTAAGTCATTAGCTTTCCATAAGCTTTTTGATTATTTTTTGTGACATTTTAATGATCTATGTACATGGTCTTCCTCTTTCTCAGCCTGAAGCAATTTTAAATCTTTCAAATCACTTGCTCTATCTTTCCCATTCTATTTGCTTACTAAAGTTAAGCTTATCTGGTGGTTTTGTTCGCACAAGGTTTTCAATAAGGCTGTAAAACATTGAAATGTCATAGGTTTATTAAGCAAACAGTACATGCAGTACTTAAGCATACCCTTAAAAGGTTGTACTTACAACCACACCTGATGATGGTTGGTTGGGGATTCAAACATGTTACAATTCTGAACTCAGTATCTTAGACTTTACGAATCCAAATACTCATTAAAAACAGCCAGTTTTTATAATTTCTTTGACTCCCTCTATGTGACAAACCATGGCCGCGATTTTCTTTGAGGAGTCGGGTTGCCTGTTGGACGGGTTTCGGTCCTGCTGCTGGTTTCAGCCGCTCCCAATTCGCGATTTTAAATTAAGTGGGCTCATTAAGGCCGCCGTGCGCACTACCCGGCCCAATGAGTGGGTCTGCTGCTCGCCTCTGATGAGGTCATTCCTTCAGTTGTTTTTAAGGGGCCCATGTAGCCTTAGCTTCTCATTTCGTTTGTGTTGCTGATGAAATCGGCCCAGGTGACCATGACTGCTTCCAAAGCAAAGGCTGCTCCATGCTTTGATGAGGACTCCCTCCAAGCTCTTGTGGAGGGAGTAAGAGGGCGCAGGGAGATTCTGTTCCCTCGCGATAGCCGGAGGAAGCCTCCTCAGCAGACAAAGCAGCCTGGCTGCACATTGCTGAGGAGGTCAGCGCTAGGTCAGTTTGCTCACGCACATGGGTCCAGTGCCGAAAACGCTTCAATGATCTTCTGCGCTCATCCAAAGTGAGTATCACATCACACTTTACTTCAATCTGCTTCCCTTCACTTCTCATCACCAGCACTCTGCGTTGTCCGCCTGCTCCTCCACATCCCACCTTACCCTTACTTCATTTGCACCCTCAACCATCCCACTCTCTCTATGTACGGAATCACTTCCCCATCCGACTATGCACCTCTCACACTCGCTCTCACTGTTATGCAATGACAACAACTAACAACGCACAGGGAGGCAGCTTCCTCTTGGCACCTCACTCCATCTTGGTCTCCCTCTAAGCATCTATGTTATGGATTCTTCACAGTCATCCCATCAATCTCGCTGAGACTCCACTTGTGTCCCTCCTTGCAGGAAAAGATAGCCCACAATAAGAGGGAGAGAGCAAAGACAGGAGGAGAGCCACCATCCCTCGCAAGTTTGACAAGTGCTGAGGAGACTGCTCATGACATCGTGGGAGGTGGCGAGGAGCTGGAAGTTGGGGACGGAGAGATGGGCGCAGTAGAGGAAGCTGGTGACAGAATAGATTTGCAACCCTCTCATTTAGATTTCATGATTGACTGAAATGGCATATGATGTTCATAGAGATTGACTTTTGAACATCTGCACAATAGGATGTGTTGGCTACCTAAATATCAGATGTCTAACTCATGCCTTTACTCTCCCACAGGACCATCGAGTGCCCCCCTCCCCACTGTCCAGGAGGAAGAGCTGGACAACTTCCCAGAGGAACCTGCAGCCTCTGAGGGAGCAGCGTCACCAGGACACAACGTACCCAGCACCAGCGCAGAAACACACACCTTAGCGGGTCCTTCGCGACATAGAGTAGTGTTGTCATCTGGTGTATCACAGCTCACAAGTGAGCATCAGCAGATGGTGGAGACAGCGACAGCAGTGGAGAGTCCTCGTCGGAGGGCGCAGGACGCTCCTAGCTCTGCTCAGCTGCATGCAGATGCTGTGCCTCTGGAGCCATCCAAAGAGAGAGCGGTGCTGAAACTTCAGCAACAAGTGCAGGAGTCTCTGACAGGTTTTGCATCCACGGTAACTGCAGGTGTGCAGAGAATGGAGGAGTCCATCTCAAACATAAGCACTGCCTTGGTGGGGCAATGGCGCATGAACGTGCCACCATGGAGAGGGTGGCAACCTCCATGGAGGAGATAACTCGCCAGACTCAACAGAGCATGGTGACTCTTCTAAATAGATGGTCTGCTATGGAGGATAGATGGGCATCTATTGAGGAGAGTCACCAGAGGTACATGGAATGTCCCCATTATGAGGACTGTCAGTACAGAGACGGGTCCTCATGGCCCCACTGATGTGCAGCAAGGTGCTCTCCAGCCACTTGCTAGCACTGAAGTGTGGGTGACCCATGAGAGGGATATTGGTGGCCGACAACAAGGAAGTGTGGGCTCCTCTCCAAGCGCTCACACGACCATGCCACTGCGGAGCCCTCGGTCAGAGCCCCAGATTCCGCACCCAACTGAGATGGCCACCTCAGCCCCTGCACAGCCGCAGGAAGAGCAGACTGTGGAGGAGCCCCCCCAGGCTCCCAAACCCAGAGGATGCCCGCCAAAGGCGTCTAAGCAGGCATAGCATAAAAGTGAGCAAGGTGCCTCTACATCTGCTGAAGCCACAGGGGAAGCACCATGTAGAAGCACGCGTAAGAGAAAGTGAAAGTGAACACACAAATAGCCACAAGGGTAGTCACTTGGGTGTTCTCTTGTGTAACAAAGTAGCGATTGTCATCCTGATTGTCATTTTATTAAACAAAAGTGATGGCAAAGAATTGAAGATTTGGCATATGTGTGCTGAGAAATGGAAGTTGCACAGTGAGGGCTCAGGGCAACTTGCATTTGTAATGATGGTGGTGAGAGTGATAGGAAGGCACCGTTCATTGGATAGATGATGTATGGCATGTTAAGAAGGTTGTCCAGACATTCATCTCCATCTGCCAGCCACCTGTGGTTGAAGCGTGAGCTTACGCGAGTCTGGCATAGATGAGTGCATCCCTTCCCTGACGGCCAGCAATGTGGTTGCGTGCTGGTTGAATTGGCACATCCGCCCCGCAAGCTGTCCCTCATCTGCTGCCTCCTCCTCCTCCTCCTCCTTCTCCAAGGAGGCTCTGTGCTGAGCCACTTGTTCCTCAGGCAGCGGTAAGCCATGCTGCTGTGCGATGTTGTGCAGGGCACAGCAGACCACGATGATGCTGGAGACCCTGGCTGATGCACACTGCAGGGCTCCACCAGATCTGACAAGGCATCGGAATCGCATTTTCAGCAAGCTGATGGTTTGCTCTATGATGCTTCTGGTGGAAATGTGGTTCATATTGTACCGCTCCTCAGCTTCGTTTGATGACCTCCTCATCGGTGTCATGAACCACTTTTTCAGGGGATAGCCCTTGTCTCCAAGTAGCCATCCGGAAAGGTGGGTTGGCGGATTGAAGAGCTGAGGCACAGTAGACTGCCACAGGATGAAGGAGTCATGGCAACTGCCAGGGTACTTTGCGCAAACATGCATAATGATCTTCTTGTGGTTACACACCAGCTGGATGTTAAGGGAGTGGAAGCCCTTGCGGTTGACAAATACAGCCGGGTTGTGATGGGCGCCCTTAAGTCCACATGTGTGCAGTCTACGACACCCTGCACCCTTGAGAAGCCTGCCATATTTGCAAAGCCAACCGCACGCGCGGTTAGACTTGCTTGATCCGTGGAGAAGTGGATGTAATTGTGCGACTTTGCAAAGAGGGCATCGGTAGCCTCCGTGATGCAGGTGTGTGCGGCCGACTGGGAGATGCTGCTGATGTCTGCAGCTGATCCCTGGAAGGAGCCCGAAGCAAAGAAGTTGAGTGCGGTGGAGACTTTGACAGCTACTGATAAGGAGTGTTCACCAGCTCCTCTGGGCTCCAGGTGTTGGTGCAGCATTGCGCAGATGTCAGCGACTACCTCTCGCGGAAGTCTCAGCCTCCTTTGGCACTGCTGCTCAGTCATGTTGAGGAAGCTCATCCTCGGCCTGTAAACCCTGTGGTGGGGATATCTCCTGCGGCGAGGCGGCTGAGGAGAAGGTTGGCGCTCCTGGTGTTGGTGCTGCTGCTGTGCCTGGTTGTGCTGCTGCCGTGGCTGCTCTTCCTCCGAATCGGATGACCAGGATGAGAGGATATAAATGGTTCCCATTCCGCTGGTGGATATCTCAGTTGAGCAATAGAGGTTGCAAGCGCTCAGTCAAAGTGGCCAGAGGGTTTTCCAAGGAGGTCAAACTGCAGGTGGATCTCAGCTTGAACACTCAAGATCAGTAGAGCTGCAAAATGTTAGCCAAAACCTCAAAGCACTAACTTGTGCCATCTCAAACTCAGCCATGATGCAGGACCGCTTTTAAGCTGCTGGAGCAGCTGCTAACGTTTCAGGTCCTTGCTAAACCCAGTACAATGCAGCTGGCGTGTTTGTCTGACAACGGGCAACACGCCGAAAAACCTCAAAAATCGGAACAGGCAGTTAAAATAAGATGAGCAAGGCAGTTAACAAGCTGTTAACTGCCTTAAGTGCCTCTCCCGCCATTTGGTGTTGGGTCTGATCAGGACTCGCAGACCCGACACTTGGCAAAGTAGCGTGGAGGCAGGATGGCGGCGGGTTCGCAACCCACCGTTAATCATTTAGATTTTTACTCCGACCCACCTCCAAACCCACCCTCTGAACACCGGCAAATTCGCGGCCCATGTGTTTCTGCATTACATAATTATATAAAAGTTAAAATACAACTCCCTATAAGGAGAATTTATTTGACTTATCCTTTATCAATAACTTTAGTTTTCCTTACTTAACAAGCTCTTTATCTGTTGAGCTAACAAGTATAACTCCCTTACTACGTTATCTTATTGCTAGTTTCACTCTTGCTCTGTATAATTGCTATTCAACCAAGTGAAACCTATATTTATAAGACTGCCTTTGTTTCTGTATCATCGGTACCAATTAAAAAGGATGATGTATGCCCAGATGTTTTCCTTTGCAGATCTAATTGTTTTCCCACATAGGAACCAGTACACAATGACATGTCTTTAATTCAGTCTCTAGTTACTTCATTCTGAAACTGACCATAACTGCAGGATTAGCCCTGGCCCAAATGCCCAGTGGTAATTTAAGTTGACTTGTACTTTCCTGTTTAAGAGGCAAAGGCTAAAGGTTAATATTACTACAATGTAAAGAGAAATCAATAGCAGGATAACATTAGAAGTCTTCAGAACAGTCAGATTAACCCTTTCATTACAGATTTAGCAGAAATAAGTCATTTTCCCCCTACTTTTAAATGTTTTCTCCTATCTACCCACAGGCAGTACATGTCTTTACAAAACCATGCCCCATCTCGTCCCTATTCTCTATTTTTCCATTGTTTCCAGATGATTCTTTTAACAAAGGACAACCACTGTTGCTACCCTGTTGCATTGTTTTGGAATTGGACTCGGATGCTGGAGATCTTCTATACCTAACTTTATTTACATTTTTCCCAGGATCTTTCTAGCCTGCAGCTAGGCCCTGAAAACTCTCGAAGTTCACACCACTGAATTAGTCATGTTTTTTGTATCTTTAGAGTGACTCAGCACCATCTCTGCTGGCCTTTAATTATACTGCACTTACAATAAGGGGGAACAATCAAGCGTTCCACTTCCTTCTCAGGGCGCTAACGTTGGCGAGCGGGGCGGAGACTTCAGCAACGCAGCACACTGGGCCGTGCAGCGCTGCCACGTTCACAGACTCCTTCCCTCCCTTAAAGGGAAGGGCCATCGCTGCAGGCTCTGTAATTTAAAAAGTATCTACCTGGACCACCAAGGCAGCCGCGATCCCGCGCGATCAGCCTGGCACTCAAGCCACGAAAAAAACTAGAACAGGAAAGGTAAGTTTATTTTCTACTTACCTCGGCCACCTCGCCTTTACTCATCGTCCCTGAAGCGGCTGGCCGCCCGATGCACACCTCCTGCAGCTGTCGGTGTTTTCGCTCGGCGCTGCTGCAGGGGCGGAAGTCAATTTTGGGTCTGGGGCGATGCGCACGGCGATGACGTCACGATCTCCGGGCGAAGAAGATCGGGGTGCAACGCCGTAGCGCCGCCGCAAAACTCCCGCTGAATATGGCGGGAGTCGATGTCAGCACCGCGCCCGGTCGCAAAGCCATTTGCACCCCGTTAGCACCCCCCTAAGTCTCTCACCCTACAACCACCTGTTGCACTTTATATCCTGATATTATATGCCAGATTTGCTTTGCAACAAGATTATTGAGGATGAGTCGTCCCCTGGAAATATTTTCCTGCATTAAATGCTCTCTCACATTATGACGATGTATAATGAAATTGCAGAATCTGCTATTTCACTTCTAAATCCTTACTTGCTACATTTGTGAAGGTCACTATACTTTTTACAACTACAATTTTCCATCGCATATACGTCCATTCTGCTACTTTACAGCAATGCCTCGGTGCTCTTACTTAAGTCATGCAGTTGTTTCCTCAAATTCTGCCAGATTCTTTTAGACCTAGAGAAAACATTCACCTCTTTGGTGGAGTAATCCTATGCATGCTTCTTTCTCTGCATATTTGAGGCCCTTTGCCCATCAAAAATATTGTTTCAATGCTCCATTACAGTGCTCATGAAAGCTTGCAGTCCATTTTTAACACAATTGTACCCTTTACAGTTTAACTAATAAAGTTTGGGAGATTTATATTACTTAAGTGGCTTGTTAGCTGCTTGACAATTGCTAAAAGACCATTATTGCTCTATGATTGTCTGATATTTGTTTATTATTGTTCAAATCTTTCTTATTTCAATTGTGCCTATCGCCATGTTTTCGTTAGTGGCTTTTCACTGAGAGGAATTTTGATCAACTTATTTTTAGGTGGAGGTACTCAACAAGAAGCCTGAGAGCATCAAAGAATGTTCACGTGAAGAAATTTGTTTTAAAAACAATGTATGTTAGACCCTCCTCGCCACAAAATTAGATTGTGACTAAATCATTCGTTCACCTTCAGAACAAATGAGTCGACTTGTAGTCCAAAAGTGAAGCGATTTTCTCAATATCCAGCACAAAGTGAGAGCAGTAACCTGATTCAGAGGCGAGAGTGAGCCAAAGCTTACATTTGAGCACACAAGCACATCCCTACAATGCATCATCTTCATTTACGACCTAATGATCATCATCAGATCTTTGATGGTGACACAGTGGTTAATCCTTTCACCTGAAAGATGTGGCAACTGAATCACTGCAAAGAGGTATCGACAAACTGAACAATGGGCAGACACCGTGTTCTCTTCAACTCAAAAAAGGCCATGTTAGCAACTCTGACCACCCACCTCCCTTCTATAAAGGTAGCAAGCTCTTTTTGGTTTTCAGCTTCTTCACTTAATCACATCCAATCTAAGCAGGGACAAACTAATGGTGAAAATAGCCTTGCTTTAAAAACCATGATGGAGTCAGTAGTGGATATGGAGCATAATCTAAGCACTCGAAATTAGTGAAAAATTATATCTGGATTTTTCTCGTGCAGTGCCAGGAGCTCATTCTTTGTTGTGCAATGCAAAGACTATGGCCTAGAAATTGGGGTACGAACCCGCTGCATGCGTCTAATGAGGCCGGTGGCAAGACAATGGGAAATTGATCCACGGGCTTCATTTGTTTATTTTGACGGTTCGGGGACGTACGATGATCGGCGGACTCGGAGGCTGGCCGAGGTGGTCAGCAAAGTCCAAGGGGTGGTGGGGTGAGGACACTGGGAAAGGGGAGGAGGCGAGCGGTGGACAGCAGAAGCCTGCAAATTTAACGTGGAGCTGGGAAACGCACCCCTGCTCCTCTCAGCTCCACAATAAGGTAAGTAAAAAAGTTATAACTTAACTTTCCAAGGGCTTGAGAATATCGACCGCAGCATACGCTGTGCATACTGCAGTCAGTCACGAACTGAATTTTACAATGGGGAACTGAAATAGGCGCTAAGTACCCTATTTACATATGCAAAAGACCCAACGCCTGTTTGAGGCATGGGCACTGGGCGCCTGTGCAGGAACCTTTAGCAATATGGTGGGTGGCGCACTTCTGGTGCAGAATGTACGTGCGCATGCGCGCTGCACCACCACCCCCCCCCCAAATATTGAACGCTTAGGTGCTCATTTTAAGCTTGTAAAACGGGCGCAATGCCAACTAATTTCTAGGCCTACAATTCTCAAATTTACCAGCAGCTTTCCAGTGGTATAATTAGCAGAAAATCCTTTCCTCTATCACTAATAGAGTGACAAGAATTCCAATGATCTCCCATCTTTCACCCTCCGTAAACTTCAGCTCATCCAAACCTCTGCTGCCCGTATCCTGACTCGCACCAAGTCCCGTTCACCCATCACCCCTGTGCTCATTGACCTACATTGGTTTCCGGTCCAGCAACACCTCAAATTTAAAATTCTCATCCATGTGTTCAAATCCCTCCATGGCCTCGTCCCTCCCTATCTCTGTAACCACCGACAGCCCTACAACCCTCCAAGAACTCTGCGTTCCTCCTATTCTGGCCTCTTGTGCACCCCGATTTTCTTCGCCCCTCCATTGGCGGCTGTGCCTTCAGCTGTCTCGGGCCTAATCTCTGGAATTCCCTTCCTAAACCTAAGCCAGCACAGATATAACAGACCGAATGTGCTATAAACTCTATGGTCTAAGGATTATAGGGAAAATAGGAAAAAATAAGTACTTCATTGCAACAGAGCCAATCTACCTCTCTCAATATTCACAATTAGATTGGATACGTCAATCAAGGAAAAGAGGTTAAAGGGATATGGGACCAGGGCAGGGAAATGTGATTAGGACAAGTTGCTCGCACAGAGGGTAAATACTGACATGTACTTATTGGGTTGGATGCCTGGTACCATGTTATAAATTCTATGTACTTTTCTCTCACAACCTGGATCTAAATCCACTCCAGAACTTTATTTTCTCTGTTTTCAGTGACGAGGTACAATTAGTTTCATGCAGTCTTAATCCAGTTCTCAGTGTTGGATATTTGACCCTCTAATCACTATTTTAATTTTAAATTCATAGTTTGGCAAGGATTGACTAGAAAGAGAACAAAATGTTCTCTGGGTCACCCTCAGGAATTTTGCCATCCTACTTGTAATAACTCAGTCTTGTACTTCAGTTTATACGTTCCCAGGATATATGACCACTGACAACACAGCTCATTATATTCAACCAGCAATCAAGCACAGACAGGAAACAAACTGCCGAGAGCTGTCATCTGTCCCCCGTTTCAGCTCGTAACGTAACTGGATCAGACCACAACACCGAGTACCTCGTGAAACTCAGCACCCCAGGGAAGGAGAGAAGAAATGCCAGCCAGGAATTCCCAGTCCATCCAATGACCTCTGCTGGAAAATGCACGTGAGGATTGGGCTCAGCTGTGCTGCCCCACACACTTGAATGCCCTGCCAATAGGCACTATTGAGAGCCAAATGTGACCAATAGGAACACAGGAACAGGAGTAGGCCATTCAGCCCCTCGACCCGGCTCCACCATTCAATCCGATCATGGCTAATCTGTACCTCAACTCCATTTATGTACCTTAGCTCCATATCCTTTGATACGCTTACCCAACAAAAAATCTATCAATCTGTCTTGAAAGCTCCAATTGTCCCAGCATCAACAGCCTTTTGGGGAGAGAATTCCAGATTTCGACGACACTTTGTGTGAAAATGTGCTTCCTGATTTCCCTCCTAAATGGCCGAGCTCTAATTTTAAGATTATGTCCCCTCTTGTTTTTGATTCCCCAACGGAGGAAATAGATTCTACCCTGTCAAATAATTTTAACATTTTAAACACCTCGATCAGATCACCCCGTTATTAGTTTGAATAGGTTGGGTGAACTACACCTTGAAGAAAGATGGGGTCAAAATCTGGATTAAAAGAAAGTTGTTTTTAACGGCTAGTGCACTACCAAAGTGTTTCACTTCATTGTTCTGTGTTGTAGCTACAGTGACATCCAAACTAAGTGATATTTTAATTTAACCTTTGCATATCTACACAGTACAACTTAATGAGTAAGTACCTTGTGAACATTTGCTGATAGGGAACATTTGTTCAGCCATAGATTTATAGCCACTATTCTTAGGTAGCACTGCAATTAATCCAATGCTCTTTAGATTTTAATGCTCGAAACAAATGAATTTTAGTTAGAAGGATTATCAGAGCTGATTTATATAAACCACTTTCACTTGCTGAACAATAGGCTCAATATTAAGGTTTCATGGACAATGTTATATACTATTGTCATCTAATAATAACCTACGGTTGGAAATGGGTTCATGATATTGGCCTAGAAATTTGTGTGCGCCCGGTTTTGAGTGCACGGGGGTAGGGGGGTGCGGGGCTTGAGACAGGGGTGGTGGGCAGGGTACAATCCCTGCACCCGAGTCACCCCTGATAGAGTCTTGAGCCTCATTTTCATGGAGCCTGTGAGCTGCGCAGAGCTGTCCTCAAGCATAATTGAAGATCGGGCTACTGCCTCAGGTAAGTGAGGAAGGGTGGATGATCGTGCCCCTCCCGGCTATATATTCAGGTAAGGACCATGTTTTAGGCCGCATGTAGGCCTGGTTTTCCTGCGTGCAGCTGACACTGGCACCGACTGCCTCAGGGCAAATCAATCTTGCAGTGGGGGGCCTCAAACAGGTGTTAGTGCCTTTGTGTAAGCAAATATAGAGGCCGAATGTCTGTTTCAGTCTTGGGCACTGCACGTTGATATTTTGACCTTTACCAATGTGGCAGATGGCACACTTCTGACTCGAAATGAGTGTGTGTTTCCTGCCCGCCATATTGGAGGCTTAGGAGGCCATTTAGTGCCTGAAAAATAGATGCTGTGCGCCGAATTTCTAGGCCATTAATTTTGAAACACTTGCGCCACATATTATTGCCACACAAGAGTATATATACATTCTAATAGTACTTAGTAAATAGAAATAGCTTAAGTAAAGGAAGCACTTTCTGTGTCATACATTTATTTAAAGAAAGAACTTGCATTTATATAGCGCCTTTCATGTCCTCGAGACATCCCAAAGTGCTTCATAGCCAATGAAGTATTTTGAAGTGTAATCACTGTTGTAATGTAGGAAACGCAGTAGCCAAGATAAACACTGCAAGATTCCATAAACAGCAAGATGATAAATTACTAGATAATCTGTTTTTTAGTGGTGTAGGTTTTGAGACAAATGTTGGCCAGCACACCTCCCCTGGGATCCATTTATAGCTACCCGAGAGGCCAGACGGGGCCTCAGTTTAACATCTCATGTGGAAGATGGCATATCCGGCAGTGCAGCACTCATTCAGTACTGCACTGAAGTGTCAGCCAAGATTATGTGCTTAAATCTCTGGATTGGGTCGTGAGCCCATGGCATTCTGACTCAGAGGCAAGATTGTGGCCATTGAGACAACTCTCCTGGTGAAGATGACGGCTGCATACCAGAGACCACCCACTCTCCTGGTAAAGAAAACACTTAGGGGGAAAAATTTGGTTGTTTTGCGCCTCCCGTTAGCGCCCTAAGAGGGCGCTAACGGGACGCAAAGCAACTAGCGCCCGGGCACGGCGCCGTCAACACCTCCCGCGAAATTCAGCGGGAGGTGTGCGGCGGGGGTAACCGTTAGTGCCCTGCAGCGCCGCGCCGCCGGCGATGACGTCATCTCCGTGCGCAGTGCCCCGCTCGCGCCCCGGCCGTGATCCTCGGTTGCGCCCCTGACTTACCGCCGGACCCTATGTCCAGCGGGGTCTGGGGGGCCTACCTGTGGCCGGGGTGGCGCTAATTAAAAGTGAGGTGCCGGGCAGCCATTGTTGTTGCTGGCCGCCTGCCAGCATCTGCCCCCTCTGCTGCCCTCGGCCTCCTCTACAGCCACCCCCCCACCGTGGAGTGCCGGCTGCGTTCCATGAGCCCAGCACTTCTCTTGAGTGCCGGGCTCTTTTGCCAGCAGTCCGATCCCTAGTGGCCCAGCTGGGCCCCAGGTCGCACTGCACAAGGCCCCTCCCCTTTAAGAAGGGGAGGAAGGCCTACAGTACCGCGGCATGACGTGCGCACGTAGCGCTGCGATATTCCCTCGCAGTGCCCCAAGAGGGAGGCGGGGCGCTCCTAGTAGCACCCCGCTTCCCTCTTGGGGTGCTACCGATGAATTTCGGCCGCGGGGGCGCTGATTTTTTTGCTAAAAGTAGCTTCCTGGCGAAGTTAGCACCCCAAAGGGGGCGCGACTCAATTTTTCCCCCTTAAAGTTGCAGCCTGGCTAACTTAAACCCAGAATGATTGAAATTCAATGTCAACAACTAGGATAATTTTAACCATTTTTATTGTCTACTTTTAATTTTTAAAATACTTGCATCGAAAGAATTAATTCCAAGCATTTTATATAAAAATAAGCTGACGGAATTCTAGATTTTATCACGATGTATAGAATATAAAAGCCAAAGTGTAATGAGGGGCATATATAAAACCTTAATAAGACCTCAGTTAGAATACAGTGTGCAGCATTAAGCTCCACATTGTACGCCGAATAAAGCATACGTCATACTTTCCTTTATTAGCCGAGGCATAGAATATAAGAGCAGGGAGGTTATGCTTGAACCGCATAAAACACTAGTTAGGCCACAGCTAGAGTATTGCATACAGTTCTGGTCACCACATTACAGGAAAGATGTGATTGCACTGGAGAGAGTACAGAGGATATTTACGAGAATGTGGCCAGGACTGGAGAATTTTAGCTATGAGGAAAGATGGGATAGGCTGGGTTTGTTTTCTTTGGAACAGAGGAGGCTGAGAGGAGACTTAATTGAGGTGTATAAAATGATGAGGGGCCTAGATAGAGTGGATAGGAAGGATCTCTTTCCTATAGCAGTGAGGTCAATAACCAGGGGGCATAGATTTAAAATAATTGGTAGAATGAAGTTGAGGAGAACTTTTTTCACCCAGAGGGTGGTGGGGGTCTGGAACTCACTGCCTGAAAGGGTGGTAGAGACAGAAACCCTCATCAAAAAGTACTTGGCTATGCACTTAAAAAGTACTTGGATATGCACTTAAAGTGCCGTAACCTACAAGGCTACGGTCCAAGAGCTGGATAGTGGGAATAGGCTGGATAGCTCTTTTTCGGCTGGCACATATACGATGGGCCGAATGTTCTCCTTCTGTGCCATGAATTTCTATGATTCTACGAATACAGAGGCTTTAGAGGAGGCACAACGCAGATCACTAGGATGTTGCCTGACATGAGGAAATAGAAATATGAAGAAAGGCTTGAAAAATTGGTTCTTTTATTTTCTTCCAATAAGTGGGGGGGGGGGGGGGAAACAGGCAAATCTTCTGCCTCACCCCCATCCCCCACATCTGGAGGAACTTATGTCAGCAGAGAACCAACTAGGTCCTGTATAGAGACTTATTATTGCCCTAAAAAGGTCTGACGGTCAAGGTAATTCATCCCAGAGGGGATGCTGGAAATAACGCTGGGATAGCATCCCTGAGCGAACAATGAACGACTTTATTGTTACCTGGTAGCATGTAGGAATTCCAAAATATCTCACGTCACTTTAAAGGGTAATTAACATCAGCCACACATAGAATCATAGAATGGTTACAGCACAGAAGGAGGCCATTCGGCCCGTCGAATTCGTGCCGGCTCTCTGCAAGAGCACTTCAGCTAGTCCCACTCCCCTGCCCTTTCCCCATAGCCCTGCAAAACTTTTTTCCTTCAGGTACTTATCCAATTCCCTTTTGAAAGCCACGATTGAATCTGCCTCCATCACCCTCTCAGGCAGTGAATTCCAGATCCTAACCACTCGCTGCATAAAAAAGTTTTCCTCATGTCGCCTTTGGTTCTTCTGCCAATCACCTTAAATCTGTGTCCTCTGGTTCTCGACCTTTCCACCAATGGGAACAGTTTCTCTCTATCTACTCTGTCTAGGCCCCTCATGATTTTGAACACCTCTATCAAATCTCCTCTTAACCTTCTCTGCTCTAAAGAGAACAACCCCAGCTTCTCCAGTCTATCCACGTAACT
The DNA here is from genome assembly GCA_030390025.1 of Squalus acanthias. Lineage (NCBI taxonomy): Eukaryota > Metazoa > Chordata > Chondrichthyes > Squaliformes > Squalidae > Squalus > Squalus acanthias. The sequence goes on from CM059429.1 coordinate 151,308,589, forward strand.
GAAGTCCCTCATCCCTGGAACCATTCTTGTAAAACTTTTCTGCACTCTCTCAAAGGCCTTCACATCCTTCCTAAAGTGCGGTGCCCAGAATTGGACCAGTGTTTTATAAAAGTTCATCATAACTTATTTGCTTTTGTACTCTATGGGCTCAATTTTCACCGGCCCGTGGAGGCGGGTTTGGAGGCGGGAGTGGTGTGAAAATAGCAGATTCGGGGGGCACGAACCCATCCCGTCTCCATGCCAGTTTCCCAGGAGGCGGGTACCCGACCTGTGCTGGGACCCACCTCCCCGAGGCGGGAAGGGGATTAGTGACAATAAACTGCCTGTTAACAGGTAGTTAACAGGCAGTTTTTTTGCCTAATCCTTATTTTTAGCCCTGAAGTGTGGGCTTCCTGACAGGTCCGAACCACGCCGATTTAGCAAGGCGGACCGTCGGTCTGGAGGGCTTGGAGGGGTCGAGATATCCGGTGTGCAGGTGAGTGATGGGTGCATGAGTGCAGAGGTAAGTGTGTTTGGTGTGTGTAAAGTGTTTTAAGAACTTTTACTTATCTTAACTTTGTCCTGCAGGCTAGCTTCCTTGAGGTGTCGGGAGTCCCTCACATCCACGGCACAGAAAGCAGAATGGCCGCGGAGCTGTCAAAAGCTGCAGTCTATGCTTTCTGTGCTGGATGATTTCTAACTGAGTCTAAGTACAGGGACTCAAGTTAGAAATCATATTGTCAGTGTTTGACAGCTTCACAAAAGCTCTTGACAGATGAAATTTCAATGGCTGACGTCACCTGTATCCAAGGGACCCTTGATTAGCCTGCTAAGCCTGCTGGGCGGGCTTAACAAGGTCAATCAAGGGAAAATACAGTGGGTTGGCCACAAGTCGATGGAGGCGGGACTACAACCCAAAAAGTGGGAGTCCCGCCTCCATCACGTCCCCATTGACAAAATCCAGCTCTATGCCTCTATTTATGAAGCCCAGGATCCTGTATGCTTTTTTAACTGCTTTCTCAACCTGCCCTGCCACCTTCAATGATTTGTGCACATATACCCCCAGGTCTCTCTGTTCATGCACCCCCTTTAGAATTGTACCCTTTAGCTTATATTGCCTCTCCTCGTTCTTCCTACCAAAATGTATGACTTCATACTTTTCTGCGTTAAATTTCATCTGCCACGTGTCCGCCCATTCCACCAGCCTGTCTATGTCTTACGAAGTCTATCACTATCCTCATCACTGTTCACTATACTTCCAAGTTTTGTGTCATCTGCAAATTTTGAAATTGTGCTCGGTACACCCAAGTCCAAGTCATTAATATATATCAAGAAAAGCAGTGGTCCTAGTACCGACCCCTGGGGAACACCACTGTGTACCTTCCTCCAGTTCAAAAAACAACCGTTCACCACTACTCTCTGTTTCCTGTCACTTAGCCAATTTCATATCCATGCTGCCACTGTCCCTTTTATTCCATGGGCTTCAACTTTGCTGGCAAGCCTATTATGTGGCACTTTATCAAGCATTTTTTGGAAATCCATGTACACCACATCAACTGCATTGCCCTCATCAACCCTCTCTGTTACCTCATCAAAAAACTCAATCAATTAGTTAAACATGACTTGCCTTTAACAAATCCATGTTGGCTTTCCTTAATTCATCCACACTTGTCCAAGTGACTGTTAATTTTGTCCCGTATTATCGTTTCTAAAAGCTTCCCCACTACTGAGGTTAAACTGACTGGTCTGCAGTTGCTGGGTTTATATCCTTACACCCTTTTTTGAACAAGGGTGTAACATTTTCAATTCTCCAGTCCTCTGGCACTACACCAGTATCCAAGGATGATTGGAATATTATGGCCAGTACCTCCGCAATTTCCACCTTTACTTACCTCAGTATCCTAGGATGCATTGAAGGGATAATTACTAGTCCTAGCCCCTTTCGGGATACCCCGGATTAAGCGTATTCCCCAGACGTTCACTTTCAACTAAAGTTTGAGGTAGCCGAATCCTAAAGACGCTTAATTGGGTCTAAAGGTCCAGACTATCTCTCCCTAAAGGAAAGGAACAACCTGAAGATGTTACCGTCCTCCAGATAGCACTTTTAATAAGTTTAGCTAGACTGTAATGTTCCGGATATTATGAGGGTCCGGATAACTCCCCCAGAATTCTGCAACTCCTCACCAAAGAGCGTACAGAGATTGAGTTCGTGAGTTTGATACAGAAGTATTATGTGAGATAATTCTAAAAATATATAGATTTATTAAAGAACTGACATGTAATTACAGTAGGTGTTTTAATCACAACATTAACAGTTCCAAAAAGAGAAAGCTTACAATTCTTATTATCAGAGATCCTTATTCTCAAATCTTAACTTTGTTACATTTTTACAGTTCTCAGTCTTATTCCAGGATATCCACCAAAATCAAATACAGTACAATACCTTGATCCCCAAGGTACAAAGAGTTGTAGACTTACAGAGCTTGCCTCTGAAGCCTGAGAATCGCTTTGCCCCTTTACAGCGAATCTATCATCCTATTTGAAAGTTCAATATTTATATCCTTTTTCAGTGGTATGTCCTTTGAAGTTTTCTGCTGATGTAAGCTAATTATCTCTAGTCATTTTTCTGCTGACCCCTGCTATTCTTACAGTCAGTTTAGCTGGTAGCAATGCAGACTCGTGTCTCTCCTTTAGGTGTTCGAAGCTTATCATAAAAAACAGTGTAACAGCAATGCATCTATTTGATGTCATTCTTACCAAGGTTTTCTGTTTGTGTCTTTTTACGACATGTAAATTAAAATGCCTCAACCAGGGTGATCTATGCAATTCTTAGTTACCTCAGCTGGTTGCAACACAGAATCATGTCTCCTGTGTTTCATTTGATGTCATTTTTACGAAGGCATATGTTTCTTAATTTTCTGTGTTTCTTTCCGAAGTGTAATTTAGGACACCTTAACAGGGTGTACCATTGTGTTCTTTCCAAAGCTTCAGACTTCAGGAGCTTCCAACCTCCTGTTTCAATAAGGTTATTGATTCAGTGTCAACAACTTATCTTATCTCAATAGCCTGAATGCTGTTAACAATACAGCTTTTCATAGCCAGGTTTCTAGATTTCCAGACCTAGTTTGTCATGTTTTAATAAAGCCAGAATTATTTCATAGAATGGTGTATTTTTCTGAATATGGCTTATTCCTTCACAGCATCCCATCTGGTCATGGTGACTTATCTACTTTAAGTACAGCCAGCCTTTCGAGTAACTCCTCTTTATCAATTTTTATCCCATCCAGTATCTCAACTACCTCCTCTTTCACTATGACTTTGGCAGCATCTTCTTCCTTGGTAAAGACAGATGCAAAGTACTCATTTAATACCTCTGCCATGCCCTCTGCCTCCATGCATAGGTCTCCATTTTGGTCTCTAATTGGCTCCACCCCTCCTCTTACTACCTGTTTACTATTTATATGCCTATAGAAGACTTTTGGATTCCCTTTTAAGTTAGCTGCCAATCTATTCTCATACTCTCTCTTTGTCCCTCTTATTTCCTTTTTCATTTCCCCTCTGAACTTTCTATGTTCAGCCTAGTTCTCACTTGTATTCTCAACCTCACATCTGTCATACGCCCCCTTTTCCTGCTTCATCTTATTCTCTGTCTCTTTCATCATCCAGGGAGCTCTGACTTTGGTTACCATACCTTTTTCCCTCATGGGAATGTACCTCGACTGTAATCGAACCATCTCCTCTTTAAAGGCAGCTCATTGTTCGATTACAGTTTTGCCTGCCAATCTTTGATTCCAATTTACCCGGGCCAGATCCGTTCTCAACCCACTGAAATTGGCCTTCCTCCAATTAAGTGTTTTTTACTCTAGATTGCTCCCTGTCCTTTTCCATAGCTGCTCTAAAACTTATGATACTATGATCACTGTTCCCTAAATGTTCCCCTACTGACACTTGCTCCAATTGACCCACCTCATTCCCCAGAACCAGATCCAGCAATGCCTCCTTCCTCATTCGGCCAGAAATGTACTGCTCAAGAAAGTTCTCCTGAACCCACTTCAGAAATTCTTCCCCCATTCTGCCCTTTACACTATTATTATCCCAGTCTATATTAGGATAGTTGAAGCCCCCCATTATCACTACTCTATAGTTCTTGCACCTCTGTAATTTCCCTGCAAATTTGCTCCTCTATATCCTTCCCACTAGTTGCTGGCCTATTGAATACACCTAGTAGTGTAATGGCACCTCTATTGTTTCTTAACTCTAACCAAATAGATTCTGTCCTTGACCACTCCAGGACATCCTCTCTCTCCAGCACTGTAACGTTCTCCTTAACCAATACTGCCACCTCACCTCTTTTCTTTCCTTCCCTATCTTTCCTTATCACCTTACATCCAGGAATATTTACACCCAATTCTGCCCTTTTTTGAGCCAGGTCTCCATTATCGCCATGACATCATATTCCCATGTGTTTATTTGTGCCTGCAGCTCAACAACCTTATTTACTATGCTTCGTGCATACACACACACGCACTGTAAACCTATCTTAGACCTTCTTGTATTCTCTCTTAGTCTGACCCCACCTAATACCGTACTATTTCTTACTCTAGTGCCATCTGTCTCTCCCAATCCTTTGTGCGCTTTGTTTCTCCTTTCTAATGCTACATCCTGGTGCCCATCCCCCTGCCAAATTAGTTTATACCCTCCCCAACAGCACTAACAAACCTCCCCCATGAGGTTATTGGTTCCGGCTTAATATCCTCGCGGGGTGTTTGCTAGGTGATCATATTACTTGTAATAAGATCACCTAATAACTGACTGACCTGCTGAGTGTTTCCAGCATTTTCGAAAACTGTTATATTGGTTTTATTCCTGATTAGACATTTACAGGAACAAGCAGTAAAAGGACGACATCGAAACCTATCAAAAAACAAAAATTTACAAAGAAGAAACAAACAAATCAGTCAGACGAGACCCTTGAAAACTTCCTGGAAGAACTTGGAATAAAACAGATGCATTTCAGAGAGAATTAGCAGTCCGATTCTTTAATGAACCAACAGAATGTGGTTTTTGCAGGATTCATGTAGGCGCACGCCCACAGAACGGCGATCATCCCAGACTTCAAAGCCATACAAAAAAACAAACTCTGATACATGAGATATGTGGCATTTTTGCCTTACGAAACCCCTTTGGAGACAGGCGCAGGCAACATGGGGTGATCAGCGCAAACTGTAAATATACAACATCTGTGCTTTAGACTTATGCAACACTGTGATCAATGCTAGCAGCCTTCCCTATCAGATTAAGTGATTGTGGTGTATTGACTGTGATGAAAATGAAATCAAAACATTTGCAAATTAAGATTACTTTGTCTATTCAATGGAATATTGGAGACCTTTGCAAAATCTGTTGGCATCCATATGATTAGTTAATTTTTATCCAATCTTCACCATTCATCTCCTGAAGGTCCTCAGTCATGCTGTTGTATGGTTCCATGGGCACCAGCCATCCTCTAGTAGCTTACCCAAGTGACCATTCCTCATTGGAAGACTAGACAGTGGGTGTCATCGGGCTATTCAGCCATGGGGAATATCATCCTGTGCCCATTCCTGCCCTCACCCGACATCCACATACACATCCTTTCCAGCAGGGTTCACTGGACCGCAATCAAGGAAAGGCAACCTCTTTAAGTCACTGTAATGCCCCTACCCCCTCACCGTTCGTAAGATCAGGTAATTGAATCTAGTATCAAGCCTGGGATTTTCCTGCACTGTGAGGCTCAGCTCTGCACCGTGTTACAGTTAACAGCTGAGGCATCCTCGAGGAGCTATAGGAACATCACAACATGAGTCGGCCATTCAGCCCCTCGAGCCTGTTCGGCCATTCAATTAGAATGGCTGATCTGTATCTTAACTCCATCTACCCACCTTGGTACTGTAACCCTTAATACCTTTGTCTAACAAAAATCTATTGATCTAAGTTTTGAAATTTTCAATTGACCCCCAGCCTCAACAGCGTTTTGGGGGAGAGAGTTCCCGATTTCCACTAGCCTTTGTGTGAAGAAGTGCTTCCTGACATCATCCCTAAATAGCCTAGCTCTAATTTTAAGGTTGTGCACCCTTGTTCTGGACTGTCCGACCAGAGGAAATAGTTTCTCTCTATCCACCCGATTGGTAGATAAAACGGTCTATATAATATGTAAGTAAGTTGGCAGAAGTTAAATACATGCAGATGCTGTGCCTTGCTGTTGCCAAGTCAGGGCCTCCAATCTGCCCATTTCAATGGAGCAGCTGCTCCTTTTACCACTTTCCCAGGTCTTGGCTGGTGCTGTTGAAAAGGACTTAGTATTGAATAATGTCTGTTTTTGTGCTCTGCTTGTTTTCTTTAACTAAAGTGTTTGTGATTTCCTGGTCTGCACCTCAATCTGTGAAAAAATGGAGCCAACAATACTTGTGCATGTGAGGGTGATGTGCAAAACACATTTAATTTTTCAGTTATAGACATCCCAATGTGGCTTCTCGACTCCAGGCCGGCACAATATCGGGCAGCCCAGAGGCAGACCCGGCTGGGAAAAAGGTAGGTCCAGGTGAAAGGGAGGAGCCTGGGGTGGCAGCAGCCCAGATATTTCTTGCCCCACAAATATAATTTTAATACCTACTTCTTTAGGCCTCTTTCTCACCGGGTGTTACTTAGCAGAGTGTCCATCCAATAGGCCGTTAAAATGGCATCGGGGTCCTAGAAGCCCAATTTGCATGAATTCATGAGCTTTCCGCCTGATTCAGGTGTGTGCCTTTGCTGCCTATGAAAATACCAGAGGGAATATGGCGACTGATGAGAAGTGAGGCAATAAGTCCACCATTACTAATTTAGCTACCGCCCAGTTTCTCTAGGGCGGAGGGAGTTAAAATTTCCCCTTCTGTAGTTACACTTTCAGAAAGTCTTTGATAAAGGTCCACATGAAAGGTTGCTACATAAGCTTAAGGCAGCAAATATCCTAGGTAACAATTGGCGACAGATAAGTAATTGGCTGAAGGAGAGGAGGTTGGGCTGGGAGAGGTGCTAAGTGGATTGTTGGAGGGATCACTGTTGGGGCCCCTACTGTTTCTTGTTTGCATAAATGACCTAAAATGAAGACACTCATTATCAGTTGACTAAATTCAAAAATGATACTAAATTAGGCGAGGAATAGTAGAGTTAAAGGAAGCAGCCAAGGAATTACAGAAGGACCTAGACACTAGTTGCAAGTGACAGAACTATGTCTACTGAAATTCAATATAGACAAGTGCAAGGATTTACACAGTGGGAAAAAATGGGGAACACAGTTATTCAAGAATGGCCTAACCAGAGGAGAAGCTAAAAGAAATCTGGGACTGTTGGTAGGCTCTACACTTACCGTGTCCAGTCATTGCAGAACAGCGATTAACAAAGCGCTCAGAAAGCTGAGCTCCATTCTGAAATCATTAGTTTAAGTATGGTCATCATACTGAATCGGTATTGTGCTTTGATCAGCTACACCTTTAATGCTGCATTCAGTTTTGATTATCAAGGCACAAGGGAAGTATCCAAAGCCCTGGAAGCAGTGCGGAGAAAGGTAATGAGCCTGATCCCTCATGTCAGAAAAATAAGTTGTGAAGAAAGATTATAAACACTTGGGGTGAGAAATTCGTGGCCTTAGCGCCACTCTATAGCACCATTAAATGCCACTCTTTCGCTAGCTGCTGGCGGGTCCCGCGGCGGCCGCCATTTTCGTCCTTACTGGCAGCGCAATACTGGACAAAATGGCAGCATTGTGTTGTAACTTGGCATGCAACGCCGACTTTACATCACTAGCACAAACTTCGACTGTAGTGCTGAATTCAGTGCTGGTGTACCTGTACCTGAAGAAGGAGCGGAGCTCCGAAAGCTCGTAATTTTAAATAAAACTGTTGGACTATAACCTGGTGTTGTGCAACTTCTCACTTTTGATCCAAAGCAGGCTGACAGTGGCGATCGTTGTACCTCTTAAAGGGACACACACATCATTCAGGTAAGTTTGGATTTAAGGTTTTGGACTGGGTTTTCTGATATTATTGAAGTGATGGCTTGCTACAATAGATGTGAAAAGTTTTTTTGAGTGTGATGGGAATGCTGCTGGATGCTTGCAAGGATTTGGATGGTAAATGAAGGCCTTTGAGAAGGCAGAATATGCTGCAAATACTCAGCAGGTCACGCAACATCCATGAAGAGAAAAACAGAATTCACATCTTAGGTCGAGATGCTGCCTGACCAGTTGAGTATTTCCAGCATGTTCACATTTACAGCATCCGCTTGCAGAGGGAAGAGGAAGACACAGAAGAGGAGGAAGTAGAAGAGGATGAATCAGATGGAAGGATGCATCCCAGACAGACCCTTTGTGGCTGGGATATCCGGGATAAAATCATCCGCCTGCGGTCCCAGTGACCACAACCCCAATTCCCCTTTCAACATTCGTCCCACACCTTACCTTCTCTCTGTTACTGACCATCACAACGTCCTCTTGGCCATGATGCTGAAATAAAAGCTGCCACAAAGCAAACTTTCCAATCCACCTATATACATCTATCCATCCAATGTGACATCAAGAAATCAACTCATCACCTGTATGCATTCTCTTAGTGATTGTCTTGTGTGTGCCTTTGCCTATCCTATTGATGTCACACAGTGCTTCCCCAGTGGCTGCAGCATGACTGGTGGACTTTCAGTGGGGGACACTGCAAATGTCCTTGCTGGTTGACCTTGAGAAACTGGTGGCTGGGAGTGTCAAATCAATCATCTTCTTCTTGTTCTTCTTCACTCTCCTCTCCCTCTTCTTGGTCTCCCACTGGCTGGGCAGGCTGCATTTCTTGGGTTCGTGAAATGAGGAAGGCACAAGGGTGGAGTTGTGGTGATGGGAGGGAGGGAAAGCAAGGGGTGCATGCCAGAAGGAGGATAACTTATGAGGATACCAGCATCTTGTATCCTTTCAGCCCCACCTCTGGCCAAGGGCTCAGCCATGCCCATGCCAAGAATGGCCTGCATCGCCTCCTCCAAGGGGGTGAGGTCAGGCTAGGAATGGGAAATGTGCCTCGTGATTGGTGCACATTGTTGGTAGGTGAGTGATTGGGGGTGGGGGTCATGCATTGAGCAGTGTCTGAGGCTAGTGGTGAAGTTGGTAGGAGATGACTTTTGAAGAAGCATTCACTGACCTTGACCAGTGGTCTGAGGTCATGAAGCTTCTTTGGGCACTGGAGCAGGTGGTGGGGGCGACACTGCTGGCAGTGACGGCCTCGGTGATGTAGTCCCATATTGTTCTTTCTGGAGGGCTTCCTGGCCCCTGTGGGTAGAAGACCTCTCTTGCACTGTTGACCCCCTGCACAAAGCTGGAGTGCTGCGTGCAAGACCCTGGGTACCCCTTCTCTGGCTTGCTAAGCCATCTGTGTTAGTGCTGAGGCATTGTTCCCATTTTTTGAGGATAGGAAGGGAATTCAGCTTTAAGAACTGAATATTCACATTTGGGACTTCTTTTTAATGTTAAATATTTTTTTTAAAGGCAGAAAGGGCTGAAAACTGCATTGTTTCACTTCAGTTTAATTTGTATTGCTTCAGTATGCAGGGCCCTTTTAATTCTTAGACCTCTTCATTGCCCACAATTCCTTGCGAGCTCCACAGCCTCATTTCCAGAGGCTGAGGGAAGCTGCAATGCCGCACCTGCACACGAACTTCGGGTGGGGTCCCTCCAGCAACGTCACCAGGACTTCGTTGCATGGCAGGTAAGCGCCGCGCCAACAATCTCCATCCCCCGGATGAATCTTGCTCCATTAGCATTGCGGCCATTAACTCCAGTTGCTGGTGACACCGGCAACTTTACTGGCTAAAATGAATTTCTCCCCCCTTGAACTCTTCAGCCTTGAAAGCAGACATATGTGAGGCGATAAAGATTAAGAAAGAACTTACATTTATATAGCACCTTTCACGACCTCAGAATGTCCCCAAGCGTTTTACAGCCATTGAAGTACTTTTGAAGTGTAGTCACTGTTGTAATGTTGGAAACACAGCAGCCATTTTGGTCACAGCAACGTCCCATAAACAGCAATGAGATAATGGTATGTAAGTTACTAGGTGGCTTTAGAAAAGGCTTTCTGAGCACTGTTTCACATTAAACTGTGACTGCAGGACAAAGGGGCTGTAGGTATAAAGTGAGTGAAGACAACTAAGACTGGCGTCAGCAAGCACTTCTTCGTACTAAGAGTGATCAATATCTGGTTAGGGTAGTGGAGTCATTCAATAGGCAGTTAGATTCTGTGATGGGGCTGGGGATTGTAGGTTGCTGTGGAAGGATGAGTGAGAGGGGCCAAATGGCCTTGCTCATTTGTAGTTATTTTTTGTGTTATCTTCTTATTGTGTATCGTAGCATGCCTTGTAGCGCTGTCAATAAGATGTTGCTTTGCTGGAAGTATCTTGACCTGTTCTAGCTTGAGAAGTGACGCTGCTGCTCCCAAATTGCTGGCAGAGCCACCTCTGCTGTTCGTGAAGATACGCCAACTTCAAATTAAAGTTCCACACGTACCGGCCAAGTCTATTACAACTGCTCAGACCTGGTAAAGGTTCATTGCCTTACAGACATAGCACTTCCACAGGACAGCTGGTTACACTGCAACCAAACACATAATCAGCAGACTACCTTATAAATCTCTTTATAAAGCTAGAAATGACCTTCCATGGCTTCAGAACACAGGCCAGTGTGACGACGCACAATAGCTAACAAGTCTCCCTGCCCCCTCAGGGGATTTGCTTATTTTAAATTTTGATGAAAAATGCCAAGCTCTGTGTGCAGTACAAATAGGACCCATGAGAATCCTAAACCAATTTGTGATGCTGAAAAAAAAAGGCTACAAACCAAGGGAAAATCAGGATGCAGAGAGAGAAAAGATAAATCCAAGTATTTATAGGAAAGAACAGGGGTTCCCTTTGGGACTTATTCATTAGAAGGATTAAGAGAAGTGGAAAAGGTGACACTTTTGCTACTCAGTGTTGTGTAGAACAGATTTTCATTAGAACTTTCTGGTCACTGAATGGGGAGGTGAGCTGGGTGGGGGGCGAGGGGGAGGGTTCTGAAAAAATGAATGCTTTCAATTCTTACACAGTGAATAGCTGGATTGCTTCAGAATTCACTTGTCAAGAATATTCATTTAAGCACACGCACTGAATTTGTTATTAGTGCAAGTGCTCTCGCCATACATTAAATGGAAATGATCATTTTAAAATAGATTTTTAAGCAAACTGGAATTTAAAACATTTATCAACAGCATCATGAACCATTTGAGCCTATCGTTCTTTGTGATCATTTTCACTTTTTTTCAATCTTGGTGTCAAAAAAAGTACTTAAGTCTTCAGCAGTGCGAAGGATAAAGTTGCAACGTCCTTTTTCAAAGTATCATTTTTGCCTATTTTAACAACTTAGTGCACTGCTAAGAACCAGACAGGTACTGGTCTCTGACTTCTACTTGTATACAGTGATGTGCGGCAGGTTAGACCCAACTACACTTACAGCCCTGAGTTGCCGTCTGCTGGGGACAATAGAGAGTGGAGCGAACGCACAGAGCTGGGCTCACCGTTTTCTAAAATGCTGGTTACATTTTAATGTTTGGAGGGGGCTGATGGGACCGTCTGCTAAAAATTAAATTTGAAGTGTATAACATTGCTATCCAGCCCAACACACCGCACCCTGGGGGTGCAACACAAAGAAGCGGTCTTAAATCCCTTGCTTTAGTGTGACTTTGTACCCAAATTACATTACCCCAGTTGTGCTTATTCCAAGCTGAGACTGCTTTGCATTGACACAAACTGTGTGGTGTAACTGGGGTAAATTAAAGAGATTTGCCATCAAATCTGCTGCTAGATGAGGAATTTGGGTTTCACAGAAGAGGGAATTATGCTTCGGAATTCTGGCAGAAAGTCAAAAATACTTAGTACATCACCAGTAATAGCAGCATGCAGAGTATAACTTGTGTGTCTGGTGCTGTAGCAAGAGACAAATGTGTAGCCTAGGCAATATATTACTAAATTAGTCGGAATTTGCAGCTAATTTGCATTATGAATAGATAAAATGGTTGCAACTAGGACAACTGGTTTGGGCTTTTTCTTCAACTTCACTTTAGAGAATGTCTCCCAAGTACCCAATATTAGCTATTAGGACCTTTCAAGAGCTCGCTTTACAGTTTTAGTTTGAGCAATTCACTGTTAATTTCCATTTCCAAAAATGTTACAGAAAGACCTTGGTGCACACAGGAATCCAATTACATTCAAGAGCTGTGTCATGGGCACATTAGAGTCTTTGCAGAAAGACCAAAATGCACAGATGTATTCGACTGACAAAATAATCTGGAAAGCAGTCCAGAAAATGAAAATCCAAGAGGAATTACCATCAGCGATATTTTATGAACACTTAATGTGCTCCTAATAAATATCACTCTCAATTATATCAGAGGCTTTAACCAGTTTAAAATAAATAGCTTAGTGAATTGCTGAGGGAGCTGGCGGGTAACTCTTTCCGAAGAAGTGGCGTTGGCGATAGACAGGGAGATGTGGATTGTAAGGGAGATGAGGAAGTAATCAGGGATAGCCATATCAGTGATCGAGACTATGTGAGATGGTAAGGTTGAGGGGTGCAGTTGGGGGAGTTGATGTGAAGGGTGAGGATAAGGGAGGAAAGGAAGGCAGAGAAGTCAGAAGACAGGTATCGGGGATTTAAGGTGGAGGTTGGAATCACCAAGGAGTATTTGCAGGAGTTATATTGTCTATGCTGCTGCTTGCTGAGATCTCCCCTCCAGCAAGCGGCAGCATGCAAAATATAACCTGTGTGTCTGGAGCTGTAACAAGAGCCAAATATATAGCCTAGGCAATAAATTAGTAAGAATTAGTACGATCTTAGAAAGGCAGTAGACAATAAGGACTTTGAATGAGAGGCGAGATGGTGGAAGAGGTGAGGCGCTTGAATGAGGAAATGGTATCTGCGGCGTAGGGGAAGAACCTAAGGTGGTGCTAGGCAATGAGAGCCATACCATTTCTACAGCTGTTTAAGCAGGGCACCAAGAGAATCATATAGCCTGGCAGGGAGGCTTCGATGACAGCGAAGGAGCCAGTGTTCTCTCAGTGTCAGGATGCCAATTGATTCACCTACAATGGCCGATGTTGTGGAGGTGGAAGTAGATGGTCTTTGTAATGGAGAAGGTATGGGGTCAGAGCTCAGCTTGGGGTAAAATACGACCCCGAGGTTGTGAACAGCCTGGTTCAACCTGAGACAGTGGTTGGGGCAGAGGATGGAATCGATGGTGAGGGTACGGAGTTTGTGACAGCTTAACTGCTAAAAGTTCCACTGTGCATACTACAACCTCTCTCATATTACAAGGAAAGAGCAGCTCATTGACTGAATATAAGTGGCCAAAACCAGAGAATATTGGTGAATGTCCTGATCTTGAATTGATGCTTTTTTCAGCCTTCTTCCCTTCTGTTTTGAAGGTGTTGCTGGAGTACATTCCACTTATCATAGGAACCCTCTGATGCTTTACTCATGTGGTAGCCTTCATGTGTGAGCCTTGCGAGTGAGTGTTGCCGCTGAGCACATCACAGCTGCCCTGTCGTCCCCCAACATTCTCTCTCTCACATACACACACACACACACACACTTTCCAGCAGGAGTCAGTGTTCCTCCCTCCCTACTCCAGAGGCCCTGCCACCAATTGTAGAACACTTAACTGCTGCCCCAGCTGAGATTGGCAACTCAGCAAGATCGAACCTGCAACCTTCCAGGTCTGTGTGGCACAGTACCACACCTAAGAAAATTATTAAAATAGTTAAGCATGTGAGCATGAAGTATGTACCAATGTGAAGGCCGGACCCATTCCACGCATGACAGACTAAATTTATAAAAGGAATAGCACAAGTCAGTTTGCTTCATTTAAAGCACGTTTAAAAAATATTTAAAATCTAAAAGAATTGAATTTTGGAATGTAACATGAAGATTAATTTCACCAGAAAACCATAATTACAGCATGGAAGGAGTACATTCAACCGATCAAGTCAGTGCCAACTCCTTGCGGGAACAATCCAAAACGAATCTCACTACATCCCTCTCTCCCCATTGCCCTGCATCTTCCTCTGCTTTAAATATTTATCCAATTGGCTCTTCTACAATTATTCCTTATGCCAAAACAATCCATGTTCCCACAACCATCTGTGTGAATAAATCTCTCCTAATCTCTCTCCTCACTCTTAGTGACAATTTTAAATTGTTGACCCCCTCATCACTTACACCCCGATAGTTTTTCCCTATTTACCTGTCCAAAATCTGCTCGCAGTCATCTCTGCTCCAGTGGAAATAGGCCCACATTTTAAGTGTCTCCTCATAACTGTGGTTTCCCATTCCTGGCATCATCCTAGTGAATTTACACCGTATGTTCTCTATGGCTTTAATTCTTTTCTGTAATGAGGCACTCAAAACTGCACACAGTACTTTAAATGTGGCCTAAACATTGTCTTGTACAAATTCATCATTACTTCTTTATTTTTGTACTCTGTGTCCTAGTAATAAAACCCAAGGTGCTCTTTATGGCTCTATCTATCTGCACTCGCCATTTCAAGGAATTATGTATTTGAACCCCCAGGTTTCTCAATTCACCCACATTCTTCAGCATCTTTCCATTGAGTGTTTCCTGTTTCTTGTTTTTCCTCATATTTCTACGCATTAAATTGCATTGATCACTTGTCTTCTCCTTCCACTAATCTGTCTAAGTTTTCCTGAAGTCTTTTACAATCCTCCCCGCTGTTTGCCAAACCCCCTTCTTTGTGTTGTCAGCGCACTCTATGCTCCATATACCCTAGTTCAAATCAGATTAATGTTACCTATTTTAGATGTTAAAAATATTAAAGTTACAATCAAAAAGTCAGCTATGGGAATAAAGTAAAAACCTTCTAAAGGATGAAGTGACTGTCTAGCTATAAGGGATTTATAACAATGAGTGTCTGCTTTACTAACACTAGACAATTACAGAAATGCCATTATATCATCACCTTTTATTTGATTTGAAACAAGTGCCCAATCTGGACAGTTGTTTAAAGCTACAGTTCGAAAGCTGTGGCTATAATTCTAGTTACAAGATTAGTGCGGCATCTCCAGCATGTTTCCATTTTGCTTTTAAAAAAAATCCAGTAGCTAGTTTATTAAGCTGTCAAAGAGCATCTAAATCTCTTCCTTTTTCTGTCACTTTCTGCTGAAAACATCCTTTGAGATAGAAAGCACTCAGGGATAGCTAAAAAAAAAATATGTAAATCCTGCAATTCATCCTGTACCATGTAGTACAGGTCTTTCCCCTTGGAGCCAGGCTTCCATCTGCTGAAACATTACTCTGATATACAGTACAAAGGCAGTAACAAAGATGTTCATATTGCAGTATTGTGCGCCGGTGGCAGGGAGAGAAATCAATGAAGCCATTGGACAATGGGTAGAGTTTAAACAGCCTGGAGAATTTGCTAAGATGCAGACAAAGGGCAAACAGTGAAAAGGGTCTGCTGAGCTGTGGAGGAATTCCTTAGGATCCATTATATCCTTGAAACAATCGTCACTTACAGAGTGGATTTGCATCAGTAATAGAGTTCAGGCACTGTTTGTGAAAGGCTTTCCCTGCAGCTGACCCCATCTCCCTGCCTTACATTGATACTCAGCGGCTCTCCCTTGCCCTGTCTTGCACCACGGAGAGCGATATCATGGGAAAATGTGCTAACTTAAAGAAAGCGCAGGGAAGTAAAAGAGATTCAGGGCTTCAGATGGTTCTCAGATCACTTTTATCGTTGCTTGCCAGCAAAGATGACATCTGTAAAGAATGGAACATACTGCCTTTGTCCACTGGTTGTTACTAATCACGTCCCTAAAAACAAAGTATGGGTAAATGGAACAGCAATAACTCTATTTAGGATTAATGTTATTCTTGTGCTCCAGAAAATCCATGAATGATAATCAAAGGAAATGTGATGATGCCACAAAACTATGATTACACATTTGTGTTTTATTGAGACAAGGTGAAGGGCCAAGGCCCATCTTGCAGGACACTGCCAAGAGTGAAAAGAGTAGGAGGGGAGACAGAGTAAATCAGGAAGTAGTGATTAGGTGACATGACACTTGGGTTTTAAAAGGCTCCAGATTGTGAGGAGGAAAGGATAAAGATGAGACAGGGGAGGTGGATAGCGGAGAAGGAAAGGGAGAAAAAGCAAAAGAAAAGGGTCTAACAACTACCGCAAGACACTGGCAGGGAACTTAGTATCCTTCACTGACTAAACCTGGATTATATTCAGCAGGATATTTCTGTGTGTGCAAAATTAGGAAGGCAAATGTTGGAGTACAAGAGTAAGGAAGTCTTGCTGCAATTATATAGAGCTTTGGTGAGACCACACCTGGAGAGCTGTGTACAGTTTTGGTCTCCTTACCTAAGGAAGGATATATTTCCCTTGTAGGGGTGCAACAAAGGTTCACTAGATTGATTCCTGGGATGAGAGTGCTGTCCTATAAGAGAGATTGAGTAGAATGGGCCTATATTCTCTGGAGTTTAGAAGAATAAGAGGTGATTTCATTGAAACATATAAAATTCTTAGGAGGCTTGACAGGGTAAATACTGAGGTTCCCCTGGCTGGAGAGTCTAGAACTATTGGTCATAGTCTCACGATAAGGGGTCGGCTATTTAGGACTGAGATGAGGAGATATTTCCTCACTCAGAGGGTTGTGAATCTTTGGAATTCTCTACCCCAGAGGGCTGCGGATGCTCAGTCAATGAGTATATTCAAGACTGAGATTGATAGATCTTTGGCCAGTAAGAGAATCAAGGGATATGGGGATGGGGGGGAAAGTGGAGTTGTTGTAGAAGTTCAGCCATGATCTTATTGAATGGCGGAACAGGCTTGAGGGGCTTTATGGTCTACTCCTGCTCCTATTTCTTATGTTCTTATGTACAGCAATGAGTATGCTTTCCCTGTTTTGGGCCCTGCCACTAATCATGACACTACCCTCATGTAAAATTTGTTGAATTCAGCAAAGATATATTTTACTGAAGTTACCCGTAAGGCATCACCATTGCTGAGTCCCCAACCATCAACATCTTGGAGGTTATTATTGACCAGAAGCTTAACTAGACCAACCATATCAGCACCGTGGCTACAAAAAATTAGGGTGAAGTCTGGATACTCTGTGACGAGTGGTTCACCTCTTGACTCCTCAAAGCATCTTCACCAACTGCAAGGCTCCAGTCTGGATGGAATACTTGCCACTTGCCTGGATGGGTGCAACCGTAATGATATTCAAGAAGCTGAACACCATACAAGACTGAGCAGGTCACTTGATTGGCACCCCTACCATTGGACTCAATATCCACCCCTCCATCACCAGCAAGTATGGATTATTTGCAGAATGCCCTGCAGCAACTCACCAAGGTTACTCTGACAGCACTTCCTTCCCCTGTGACCAAGAGGGCAAGAGCAACAATGTCATGGGAACAGCATAACCTCCAAGCTCCCCTCCAAGTGACACACCATCCTAGCTTTGGGCATATATCGTCGTTCCTTTATCATCGCTGGGTCAAAATACTAAAACCTCCTACCTCGCATTATTGTGGGAGCACCATCAGCACAAGGAGTGCAGCAGTTCAAGAATACTCACCACCATCTTCTCAAAGTAACTAGGGATGGGAAATAAATCTCACTTTGCCAGCATTGCCTACATCCCAGGAATAACTAAAAGAAAAAGCCAGCTAACAGCTGCATGACTGGAATTAGTTTTTTGTTTCCTTGAGATCCAGCTTTAGGAAATAGACTGGAATAGTTGTGGGCCACTTCAAATTCTATGGCACTCACTCTTACTAACTAGTAATGTTATTTCAGGACAGTACGGCCCAGTACCCTCTCACATTTCCACCCCCCCCACCCCCGCCTGCCTTTCTAGCTACTTTAAGCAACCTCAGTCATTGCTCTGCATTTTCCTTTTGTTTTATAATGATGTGTCATTAACAAAACCAGGCAAATGTAAATAAAGACTTTATTATTGCCTGAATGGATGGGGCATGAATGAGAGCATTACCTTGCCTAATTAATATGTCAATTGGACTAACTTGACCTGGTACAATGTCCCCTATATAGCAAATAATGGTTGGGTGCCAAATCTTCTGCTAATGGATATCTTGCAGTGGAAAATCCTTGGCCATGTTCCAGTAGGCCCAATAATTGTAAGGATCTTTACGAATTTAGTAATTACAGTTAAAGTTACAGTATAGAAAATGCAAAACAGGAAGAAAAAGTAGGAAAGCAAAACTTACTGAATGCTTTATTTCTGCTAAAGCTGTCCATAAAAGATTAGTTGCACAGCTACATCTTACTGCCGAGACAGTTCCAGCCTTCCACATATCTCATACACACCCTGAATGGCTACAGGCCAATAACATCCCATGGAGAGAATGGGGATAAGACATGTTTATGGCAACAGGGAAACCTAGTTCATAATTTGTTGCTATGATCAATGATATGTTCGAAATATACTACTCAGATGAATAAATATTTGAAGAGTTTCAAAGTAACCTCCTCTTATCGTTTCCCCCCACTTTATCCACTTTGCTGTGTGTTGTTCCATGGGTACTGATAGCCCTTTAGTACCTCATTTAAGCAGCCATTCTTCATCTGTGAGCTTAGACAGTGCCCACGAGCCATCTGCCTATAGTGGGCATCACAGCCAACCAATTAAGTCCTCACCAGACATTTACACATAGACAGTTTCTAGCCAGGCCATTGGAGAGCATAGGCAGCAAGGGCTCTGGTTAATTTGTTTCCCCCTTGTCTAGCCCAGAGAGACTGAGGCCAATTTTAACACTCATACTGTGGACCTGGGCATCCCGGGTGGCTGGCGAAAACAGGCAATAGACCCGCATGTATTAACGAAGGAGCCTAATTGCAGCTCATGGACCTCCTCTGGAAAATTGGTTTCCGATGAGCAGGAGCAACGCCTACCCTGCTCTGGATTCCTCTTGGGCCGAAGCAGCCACTGAAGAATCCTGAGCAGGCAAGTTTAAAACATGCTTTTAAAAACCTGGCTGTGAAACCAGGAGTGCTTCCCCCCACCACCCCGTCCCCCTCATTGCCGCTTCACCCCCATCCCGGGACTTACCATTGGGCCACTGCCGGTGACCCAATGTTGATTTTGTTCACGTTCGCAAGCTGCCTGTGGATGGGCGACAGGCCTCGGCAGCGCGCCCAATTAATATTAACAAAGTCAGAGCTCCAAGCTCAGCTTGACCTCAGGCCTCCCAGTTCGGGTGCGCGTTGAGGTCACATCGCCGTCTTTGCGCCTGAAACCGGGTGATGACGAATTTCTATGCCTTTATTTCATCTTGGCTTCGTTTTTAAAAAAAAGAAACACTTAATTAGCATTTCAAAACTGTTTCTTGAGGTGAAATCATGTCAGTGTGAAATTCCTCTGCCCGCTATTTTTTTGGCACAAAAATGAGTCCTGTTTCTGGGCTGTAGAATTGAATGATTTTACTGGAGGCTTTAACCAGGTTATTCCAAATGAGTTAATATTTTTTAAATGGTGGCGAGAAGAAGTTTATACGAATGCGCTAACCGTTTGTGTGATAATACTAAATAACTTGATTTCAACTCACTCCTCTCTAAATCGAAATTAATTTATACTTACGTCGTTGCTGAAAAATACAGAGCTTATAATGTTCTATTCAATGTTGAAACAGTTTCCTATATCATGGGGAGCCAACAAGAAAATTCTGATGCATGTCAGAAATCAAATGAGAAATTCCCTCACTTTTCCACGGGAACTTTAAATACATTTAGAAATGCCACATTTTATATACTTGTTATATGCAGAAATATTTGGCTGTGGTGAATACATTATTATACAACATGACAGCTATTAATTAAGCATTTCCTTGCAAAGTTCAAGTTAACAAAATTATGCTAATTACTCAATATTACGTGGCTATATCATGAAAGGCATATAATTTTCCTAGACTGAGATCACATAAAATTTGGATCAGATTTATTCCTTTTTAGCGTTTTCTAAATATCCAGAAAAAAAATTAAAAGCTGAAAATTGTAATAGGAGGTCATTTACAGTAATAATAGAAGCACTAAAACTGCTGAATGACATCAAAGCGGAAAGGAAATGTTTGGCTATACGAATGAGACAGATAATCTCTTTGCATCTCTTTCCCTCTGTTCAATTAAAAACCTTAGGCAGCCCCTGCTTGGAAACAGTCTTAAGTTCTGATAAATGTTATTCTGCCTGATATTCAGAAAGGTAGCCAGAGATTAAAAACCAATATGACCCGGTGAGATCATAATCGAGTTTATTGCACAGGTTCGTGTTTGTCATTAAACAGCGTGATAAGCAACAGACATTAAAATCATTTTTTTTTAAACCGCTCACTGGTAAAAGTGTGCGCGATGTGTACTTGTGAACTCTAGCCTTTCAAATCTGAATGGACGCCACGCAAGAAAGAACAAAGAGAAAAGGTGTGAATATATAACACTGTATTTTGAACAGAAATATCTGCAACAGATATGGGCCTGGCTTGTGAGTCTTGCCAATTAATTTGTCAGTCATACAGGAAGCGTGGCTGAGATTTTTCCATTAAAAAAATGATTTTTTTTTTCTCTGTCAGAAGATATAATTTTTTCAATTTTATTTTTAATGTTAAGCAAAACTGCTGACTTGAACTGCCAGCAATCTTTCCCCTGATTTCTAACACCCAGGAACAGCTGTTAAAGCCAAGAGTTTTCACACCGCTGAGAAGCTGTGAACAGAAGAACGATTCAGACTATCTTCTCGGGCCTCGCCGCGTGTTTGCTGTTCAGCTTTGCCCTCTTTCCAGCCAGAAGGAAGATTAACGTGTTTATCACGAAACGCAGGGTGGAATTTCAGATGTGAAGCTCATAAGCTGTGAATAACTCAAAATATTTCTTTGAAATTATTTTTGTTGCTAATTATAGCCATCTCTGACTTCAGGCGATGTTTGTGCAAACTATGGCTGACATTATGAGACAGAGACCGTCTCATGTGACGTCTGAATATTACACATATAAATTGTCCTGTTAGATCTGAATAGGATGCACTACAGTTGCCCTGTCATTTACCTACTGTACACGTCAATAAGTCATCAAAAATGCCAGCCCAGAATTAACAACATCTCCTGTATGCGGTACAAAGTCTTTTAATTAGCCTCATCTTTTCCAGAGAAAAAGGAAGTGGGATGGAGGTGGAATTAATAAGAATTTTGCCATGCTTCCGAGAATTTGATAACTGTCCCTAAAGAGACTAAATTGCCATTCCTAAATCAACCATGGTGTTTGTTGCTGTAGCTGGTTTGCTTGTTAGTTTTTAAATAAGTTAGGTAATAGTTCATGATAGGCCAAATTGGATGTGGTCTGTGCGAAGACTGGGTTAGATAGGTTAAATGGCCTTTTATTTTTTCTAATATGCCGTTGATTTTGAATTGACAATAACTAAAAGGAAAAGCACCATGCACTCCTGCGGGATGGCGAAGGCCAGGTCAGCAACAGTTAGTTATGGACAGCAGAATATACTAATTAGAGCTAAAATGTATTAATAATGAGTTAAAGTAAATAAAAACAGAAAATACTGGAAATACTCAGCAGGTCAGGCAGCATCTGTGGAGAGAAAAACAGAGTTAACGTTTCAGGTCGATGACCCTTCGTCAGAACTGGAAAAAGCTGGAGATGGAACAGGTATTTAAGCAAGTGTAGGGGCAGGAAAAGGGGGGAGAGGAGGAAAGAACAAAGGGGAAAGTCTGTGATAGGGTGGAAGGCAGGAGAGATTAAGAGACAAAAGGAATGATGGTGCAAGGCAAAGGGAGATGGTAATGGGACAAGTTAAGAAAGATGACTCTCGATGAAGTGTAAATGGCACTGGCAGAGTGATCGACAGCTGCCATGTGAGAGAGAAAAAAAATAAATGGAAAAAAAGATAGGGGCAGAGGTTATGGTCTGAAATTGTTGAACTCTATGTTGAGTCCAGAAGGCTGTAAAGTGCCTAATCGAAAGATGAGGTGCTGTTCCTCCAGCTTACGTTGAGCTTCATTGGAACAGTGTAAGAGGCCGAGGACGGTGAGGTCTGAGTGGGAGTGGAGCGGAGAATTAAAGTGACAGGCGATCGGACTCGGGGTCACCCTTACGGACTGAACGGGGGTGTTCCGCAAAATGGTCACCCAATTTGCTTTTGGTCCCCCCAGTGTAGAGGAGACCGCATCGTGAGCAGCGAATACAGTATACTAAATTGCAAGAAGTACAAGTAAATCGCTGTTTCACCTGGAAGGAGTGTGTGGGGCCCTGGACAGTGGGAAGGGAGGAGGTAAAAGGGCATGTGTTGCATCTCCTGCGCTTGCACGGGAAGGTGCCAGGCGGAGGGGAAGGGGTGTTGGGGGCGATAGATGAGTGGACCAGGATGTCGCGTTGGGAGCGGTCCCTTCGGAATGCTGAAAGGGGAGGGGAGGGGAAGATGTGTTTAGTGGTGGGATCACGCTGGAGGTGGCGGAAATGGCGGAGGATGGTCCGTTGAATGTGGAGGCTGGTGGGGTGAAAGGTGAGGACCAGGGGACCTCTATCGTGGTTCCGGGAGGGAGGGGAAGGGGTGAGAGCAGAAGTGCAGGAAATAGAATGGACACGGTTAAGGACCGTGTCAACCACAGTAGAGGGGAATCCTCGGTTGAGGGAAAAGGAAGACATGTCGGAAGCACTAGTATGGAAGGTGGCATCGTCAGAGCAGATGCGGTGGAGACGGAGAAACTGGGAGAATGGAATCGAGAGTTAAAGTAAATCTCAGATTGTTTTACAACAGCACCAGAATGAGAGAAATTATATTTGTTTTTAACTAAATCAGGATAGTTTGGATCTGCACAAAATATTATTGTGAAGAAAGAATATTTAGTTTCCTTGACGTTTATAAAGTTTGATGTTACTGAGTGAAAGAGCTGATCCATTTTCTATAGATAAGAGTGAGTTAGCTACTAGAATCATCTAATGGACATTAATAATTGTAAATTTTGAGGTAAGTGACCAGGGAATTATAAGGATAGAATTGATATGTACATGATAAGTTTGTGGTGATGAATCACTTTCTAAGTAATACGATCTTTGGATGATGGCTTTGAATTCATGTCCAGTTCTTCACTGGGGTGTGCTTATCTAATTACTTTAACCAGAAGACTGCCAGCACATTCAGGAAATTAGGAACATAGGAACAGGAGTAGACTATTTAGCCCCTCGAGCCTGTTCCACCATTCAATGAGATCATGGCTGATCTGTGACCTATCTCCATATACCCGCCTTTGGCCCATATCCCTTAATAACTTTGATTAACAAAAAGCTATCAAACTCAAATTTAAAATTAACAATTGATCTAGCATCAATTGCCGTTTGCTGAAGAGTGTTCTAAAATTCTACCACCCTTTGTGCGTAGAAGTGTTTCCTAATTTCACTCCTGAAAGGTCTGGCTCTGACTATGCCCTCTAGTCCGAGAATCCCCAACCAGTGGAAATTCCAACGTCTCTGGGCCAGATACCTTTTAAAAATTCCTGTCAAATATTTTTTAATTGGTTTGGTCCAAAATCGAAGTTGTGTAGTCAATAGTGGAATAATGTGGACCATCCAAATAAAAATGTTACATGTTTCCTGTGTAACTGATCTTTGAGTATAATGGGCAAGGTGGCATATTTGGTTGCCATTGTGAACGGCCAATCTGGCTCAGTTTTGAGTTTCACGGCAGTGTGCACCCCCCAATCTAAACCTTTGTCGTTAAAATTTACATCTAAAGAAAGAAAGTCTTGCACTTATATAGCACCTTTCAAGACCTCAGGACATCTCAAAGCAGTTTACAGCCAATGAAGTGTGGTCAACTAGTCACTGTTGCCGATTTCACTTGTACCTCATCCCTTTTCTTTGTTCTTACTGGATAATGACAACAACACCCCTTGAATATGCCAGCATTTAAGACCCAAGCTGCTTGATTGTCCGCGAAGGCTTGCTGAATGTAGCTACCTCTACTTACTCTGTCTCGTAGGAACATAGGAACAGGAGTAGGCCATTCAGTCCCTTGAGCTTGTTCTGCCATCCAATTAAATCATAAATATTAAGTCCATCTTAAGTCCCCTTGGTTCCGTAACCCATAATACCCTTTCCTAACAAAAACCTATCAATCTCAGTCTTGAAATTTTCAATTGTCCTAGCCTCCAGATTTGAGCTACCCTTTGTGTGAAGAAGTGCTTCCTGACATCACCCCTGAATGGCTAATTTTAAGATCAGTATTAAAGAGATCAAAGTTCTAGCAACTGCATCAGTCACAACGTTTTCTCTTGTTGATTTATTGAATTGTCACCTGTGCCACTGTTGATGTCATGGAGTCACAGTTGACAATAATGAAGACCAGTGTAGCAGTGGGAGTGAGCATGAACTGTACTTTTATTTTCTACAGTTTCTCGCTGCAAAAGTTCTAGTGAGAACTGACTTGAGTGAAGGACATAGAAATGAATACTAGCTGCAATTCCTGGTACTATAATAAAAATTGAATACTGAAACTGCATAGCAGGTCTGTCTGCATCTGAAAGAGAAAAGGTAGATGAAGGTTTCAGGTATTCGCCTTCACGATTTCTGTTGAAGCGTGTCACTGGTAATGCACCTTTCTCTGCTGTAAATTTCCAACATTTTCTGTTCTGACTTCAGAATTCCAGTGTTTGTGACTTTTTATTAGTACTGTTATACTTTTTTTTATAATAGGCTGTGTTTTATGCTAATGAAGGTGTGGGATGCTAGTGACACTGAAATGGAACACTGTCCCATTCTGGGCACCCAGCGCCAATATCTCCCACTTTAGGTTAGATCCCACTTCTGCCCCAATGCATCTAATCCACAACATTGGAACAAAGGAACACACGTAAGAACATAGGAACAGGCCATTCAGCCCCTCGAGCCTGTTCCGCCATTCAATTAGATCATGGTTGATCTGTATCTTAACTCCATCTATCCGCCTTGGTTCCCTACCTTTAATACCCTTGCCTAACAAGAATCTATCAATCTCAGTTTTAACCCTGAAAAAGGACCCCTCTCTGTGCCAATAGGGCGCTTTTTCTTTCTCATTCTGTGCCTCTGAATGAGATTGACAATTAATGGCAAATTAGAATCAGTTTGTGAATTGTGCTATCGCCATAGGTGACAACAGCAGTCTCAGTTGTAATTCACGCAAAGTGAGAAAATATCACTATCCTGTTCCGAGAAGTGGCAATTTTTCATTTCAGGATAGAATGTGTGATAGATTATTGTACAATTAAATATTCAGTTACACTCATTGCAATGCAACGTTTAGTGCAGTGCTGACACACTAGAATAAAATCTCTTTATAAGGTTATCCTTTACAATCCATTCAAAAAGGGTGTTATAAAGAAATGATTCTCCATTTGGGAATGAGCTATGAGTGATGCATGATAATTTTGCAGTCATGATTTGTCACAGAGCATTATTAACGAGGAGCTAGTAAGCTACACATGTCTTCCTTTATCTATGCTGAATCTTAAGAATATCACAGTCTTGCAATAACATCACAGTATCACACAGCTCAACAGAACTGTCCTTGCTTTTTCCTTATTACGATATCCATAAAGCAGGACTAGAAGTCGGCATTTGATAGAATGCAAATGTCTCTCTGGAATTTCAATCCATTTTGTTGGGGTTTTCTTCAGCTCCCTATATAACCCCTAACCTTTACTGTAACCACAATGCAATTCTTAGGACATTTCAGGACACACACATGCACAAACAGTTCTCAGGAGAGTTCAGAACTTACGTTGAATACAAGCCCCATTAAAATGATCATATCCCCAACATCTCTTTCCAACTTCCAAAATATCTTTTTAAATGGCAACTTCCTAGATGACACTGAATAAAGATTTTTTTTCTTGAGAAAAATAGTTTTTTTTCTTTTCATCGTGGGGAGGAATGTCAGGAATGAAACGCTGTCTCATTTTGGTCACTTCCGTGTCAGCATCAAGCCCTTCTGGTGTATGTATATAGCCTAGGTGCCTCTTCTGTACTCAACAATACGCCTTCATTTCAACCTCAGGAAATTGTGAAAACATGAGTGAAATAGTATGTTTTCCGTACCAATTTCTTGGTTAGTTTTGCCATAGTCTCTCTCCGCTCCTGCTGGCATTGACTTCTTGATTGGATGCAGTCTTATGGACGCCGGTCGCCTCCTTGTATTTCCCGTAAGTGGCCATTGTTCAGCCTAGACAGTAAGTTATTAGCAGGCTATTTGAACGCAGGACAAATCACAGCTGAGCCCAATCCACACGTCCACACATGCACACTTCCAGCGGGAATGACTGGATAATGATCAAAAATGAGAAGTCGCACAACACCAGGTTATAGTCCAACAGATTTATTTAAAATTACAAGCTTTCGGAGCTATCGATCGCCCCTTCTTCAGGTAAAGTTACTATGAGTGAATCTACAAAAGTTCACAGAATTTAAACACAGAAAAAGCAGAAATCCGCATCGTGGATAATGATCAGGGGAGGGAACCCCGGCCAATTTTCTCATCCCTCCCCCAGGCCATTGAGACCAGTTGTGGACCTGTATTTAGAAGTGGGGTTTCCTTGAATACAATAAGCTATCAGATAAACAATGACACATCTGGTTTTCGTGTTTAACCTTGGAAACATAGTGGTGAGCAGGAACCCAGGCATCACACAATGATTTTCTTAGGGAAAGAGTGGCAGATTTTTCAAAGTGAATTTTATTATACTCCTACACTCCCTCCACCCACCAAAAAAAATCTTTAAGTGGATTTTTAGAAAGTAGGAAGACTAATTCACACAATCAGAAATGTATGAAAGGTCAGAAACCCCATATAAAAATGGAAATCCTTCAATATTAATTTACAGCAATATTGAATCTTTGAAGACCTGAATGGTGCAGTGTTATATATTATAGGGTGAACTTCCATGGGGGTTCTCCTTCTCATCTGCTATAACTTTGGTGGAAGAGCCACAGAAATTCCAGATAAACAGCATAAAATTCACCCCCTATGTTGTTCAGTTACAATAAAAGCTCCATTGTTTTAGCTGTGGCTCAATTGGTAGCACTCTTGCCTTTGCGTCAGAAGGTTGTGGGTTCAAGTCTCACTCCAGAAACTTGAGCACATAATCTAGGCTGACACTACTGAGGGAGTACTACACTGTTGGAGGTGCCATCTTTCAGTTGAGACACTAAACCGAGGCCCCGTCTGCCCTTTCAGGTGGACGTAATAGAAGAGTAAGGGAGTCAGTAATTGACATTATTAGAACAGATTATCTGGTCATTATCTCATTGCTGTCAGTGGAACCTTGCTGTGCACAAATTGGCTGCTGTGTTTCCTACATTACAACAGTGACTACACTTCAAAGGTACTTCATAGGCTGGACGTCCTATGGTTGTGAAAGGTGCTATATAAATGCATGTCTTTCTTTGTGATGAGGATTGCCACACTTATGAACCTACAATGGAAATTATATTTAATAGCTAGTTTGATGTAAGCCTTAGGTTACATATAAAATGGTGTTGTCATAAATTTATATCCTATATTATGGAGATCACTACATTCTGGGACAGTTGTGCACTGCTGAAATAGATTATGCAGGTGCATTGTTATGTACAATCAGGTAGAATCACTTCAGAGAGACTCAAGGATTAATTTTATGATGTTTGCAATTTTGGCCTGGAGCTTTGCCTACCAGGACCACATAACGGCAATTCAGGCACCTGATCCGGGATGGTCCATTATAATGGATAATCATGGGGAGCCTTCCCCCAAATTATTGCTATGTGCTTTGGGTGGGCAGTGCTCCACGCCACTGTTTGTGAAATAATCCTCACAGTGCACCAGGTTGCGAGTTTTATGAGAAGTTCTATTCAGAACTAAAAAGAACATGTTATGTGAGCTGGGAATTTCAAAATGGAAGATTGCGAGGTAGAAACCTTGCCCAACACCTCATATCCAGTGGGAACTTGATCTCACTTCCCAACCTCATTTCATATCTGACTAGTCAACACGGTGGCATAGTGGTTAGCACTGGTGCCTCACAGCGCCAGAGACCTGGGTTCGAATCTGACCTCGGGTGACTGTCTGTGTGGAGTTTGCACATTCTCCCCGTGTCTGCGTGGGTTTCCTCCGGGTGCTCCGGTTTCCTCCCACAGTCCAAAAATGTGTGGGTTAGGTTGATTTGGCTATGATAAATTGACCCTTAGTGTTAGGGGGGGATTAAATATGTGGGGTTATGGGGATAGGATGGGATATGTTAGGGGGAATTAAATACGTGGGGTTACGGGGGTAGGGTGGGATATGTGTACTGTGGGGATTAAAGCAGGGACAGGGTACTGGATTTGGATGATCAGCCATGATCGTATTGAATGGCGGAGCAGGCTCGACGGGCCGAATGGCCTACTCCTGCTCCTAGATTCTATGTTTCTATGTTTCATTCTATGGGCGTGAATTTGCGCAATTGAATCCTACGGAAATTCATCCCCCTTTCCCATGTTCTTTGGGCCGATCTAAGAGAGGAATGTACACTACTTTCTCAATCAACTGTGCCATGAAGTTCTTACATTCTAGTTTTCAAGCACTAGTCCACAATTATTTGCTTTCTTTGGAAATGTAGCAGGAAAAATTGAAATTTGTGCGCCTGAATTTATATCAAATTCTGAACCGAGTTCAAAATAAAAAGATCGCTCGTATGTAAACGCATTCTTCGACAAAAATAAGTCACAATTGAACATAAAATGATGCATTTCTTTCTTTTGTAAAAGCTTCGCTGGTTCCACACTCCACTACCTGCACTATGCTACAATCAGATGTAAGTAGGCACTTTAAATTCACTGTTAAATAAAAGATTGCTCATCCAATTTGCTGAATGTTTCATTATTCTATATTAAAATCTATAATCTGTCTTTGACTTCAATTTCTGTTTAAATATGAATATGTTTTTTATTTCTTCTTCATTTTGTGATCACTATTAATTAAATCAGTATTTAACGACAACAACTTGTATTTATATAGCACCTTTAACATAGTAAAACATCCCAAGGCGCTTCACAGGTGGATTATAAGACAAAAAAAAGACAAATTTAAAATAATCAATGAAAACTGTGGAAAGGTTGTTTACAACCAGAAGTCCCCGCTCACAGCAAAATTTACAAGTGGCTGTCATGAAGAAATCCTTGACCATAGCAACATTGACTATAGGAATCCCTATACCACGACAGGAAGCCCCTGACCACAGTTGCATTTACAACAGGAAGCTTCTGACCATAGCAACATGCACATCATGAGAGCCCTCACCACAGCTATGTTTACAACAGGAAAACCCTCACCACAGCAATGTATGCAGCAAGAGAACCCTGACAAGAACTGTGCCAAAAATGACCAAAAACAAAACTTACATGATTGCACCCTCGTCTTTGAGGAAGCGAGTTATTTTGTCTGTAATTTCTGGCACCAACGATATCAAACAGATGGTCAAAGAAAAAAATGGAGTATAATAGTAAGTGGCCTATTAGCTTTAATTAGAGTTGATCTTTCCTTCAAACTTTCTGACAATGCTGGAAGATGGTGTTTTGCTCTGACCTGTTTTCACTTTATAAATCCTGCTGGTTCAGTTCAACAGAAAGGATATTGTCTTTTTAATGCCAGTGAATCTTTCCTGCCAAGATTGACTGATTCCTTGCCAAAGAAGGCTGCTTCCATGGTGATGATCTACGGCTTCCCCTGTTGATATACGGACTGAATTATCTTGCAAGACCTAAAGGAAAAGCAGCACTGCTCAATGAAGCTAGTAAGGGTGTAATGTTTACTATTTTAACATAATCTGGCATCATTCAGAGTAATTCGGCAGTTTTACTTAGAAAGTTCACAAGAGTGGCCAATGTGGACAAAGGATCTATCACATTTCTGAAGTTGGTGTAATGCTCTTATTTGAAGATGTTTTAGGGTGCACTGAAATCCAAGATGGAACACTTTATTAAGGTTTAAAACAATTTTATATTCAACACCTTAACCTCGCAATACAAAATACATCCTGCAGACTCTGAACTAGTACACTCTGGATCGAAAAGACTGCCTAACTGATGGATTGTGAGATAATAATTATTAAAGGAAATTTACTAAATTACGTACACAAATTTAAAGGAAACATTGGTACTTACCAAAGTAAGGGAATATCTATCAAAGCTTAAACTATTATTACTTTTCCTTTCTTTCAAAACAAATACATATTTAGACTTATTTATAACCCAATAGCTCTCTGACTGTTTTTATTTGCACCCATTCTTTGTGATCCTGTAATTTGATAGACTTATATTGTTATCTGTGTTGTGCGAATAAACATCTTCTACAATGCCTCCAATCCAGCTTCTTCCACGTCCTCATCCTCCTCCCCTCAGGAATTGAGGGATCCCCTTTGGGGAAATTCATGGCCCCCAGTCCACAACTGTACCCTCTGCACAGCTGACTAAACCAGGCAGTGAAAGTCTTCAAAGAACCTTCAGAGCTCCAAGCAGCTAAAGTCAGTATCCACACAAAGGAAGACCGACTTTCAGCTCCGGCAAGCAAAATGTCTCGGGGGATGCTGCTGTGGTGCTCATACTACCACTTATATCACGGCAGTAAAAACTAGGGTCAGGTTTGGGGCAGAAGTTATGGAAAGTTCAGCAGGACCAGCTCCAGGCGGGTATTAAAGGGCAATGGCGCTATTTTTGGAGGGAAATAGTGCTTTTTTTTTTAAACCGGCAGAGTTGAGGTGGTAGCCATTACTGCTTATTTTACTCAATTTAGTGCCCCAGAAGCTGCCTAAAGGCAGATGGTAAATCAAAGGAAAATCCAGAGCAATCTCTCAAAATTCGATCTTCATACTCCAGGAATTTCATTTGGCGAGGGACTTGTTCTTACATTGCCTTCTCTATCGCTCTCTGATTTGTCAGCTGGCACAGATGATATAGTTGAGGTAGACTCCAGTGGTTGTATCCTCAACAGACGATTCCACAGTCCATTTATCCATCTCTTGTTTCTTAATCTCTTACTTGAATACTGCCTGAATGTTTCCATTTTTCTCACTGCTTATACTTTTATGTTTTCAGCTGACCTACAAATCTGTACTGCTACGTCTAATGTCAACTCTTGCTCTCCCAGCTGTCTTTCTCCCAGATAATTATCTGGTGTTCCACAAATTATTCTGTCCTTTGTTAGCGATCCTTCAAATTCCCCCAATTCACACCCTACTGTGAATAACTTAATTCAGTTACATAGTGATCAATGGTTTCTTCCAGTTACTGCACACGTGTGAAAAAGCTGTGCCTTTCACATGTCACATTGTGTTTAAGCCTGCAGTCCTTCTCATAATTATTCATTATTACATCTAGTACCAGATTTTCTCCATTCTCAAAGTGGAAATTATTTTAAATGTCTAATCCTTCTTCTCCGGTCACAGGTTGAATGAAGGATGCCTTCATTTTTTTCACTATTTTCATCTGCTCAAATAGCTTGTGCAAACAATTCAAAATATTGCTTAACCCCATTCCAATTTTCTGCAAGATTTTCAACCAGCTGAAGGCAAGATGGAGGTTGCAATTTTTGCATTTCACTCTTATTTACTGTACAAGGCTTTTTTTCTAACGGTCTTTTTTTCTTTACTTCTGTTGAGTATAGTTGAGTATATTTAAGATGCGGAGATGCCGGTGTTGGACTGGGGTGGACAAAAGTGAGAAGTCGCACAACACCAGGTTATAGTCCAACAGCTTTATTTGAAATCACGAGCTTTCGGAGCGGCTGCTCCTTCGTCAGGTGAACCTGACGAAGGAGCAGCGCTCCGAAAGCTTGTGATTTCAAATAAAGCTGTTGGACTATAACCTGGTGTTGTGCGACTTCTCACTTGAGTATATTTAAGACAGAGGTCGATAAATTTTGGGGAATTAAGGGATATGGGGATAGTGCGGGGAGGTGGAGTTGAGGTAGAAGATCAGCCATGGTCTTATTGAATGGCAGAGCAGGCTCGAAGGGCCAAATGGCCTAATCCAGCTCCTATTTCTTATGTTCTTATGTTCTGCTGTTCCTTTATTTCTCCCCTCTCATCCAGTCACTTCTGACAATATGGAATCTTTTTGAGCTTGTTTTAGGGTTCACTAAAATCCAAAACCGACGATGAAGGAATAACTATTAAAGGTTACAACAACTTTATATTCAGCAGCATTGGCTCTGCTTACAATTTCCACCTTGCAGACTCATGGCTCATGATATAAAACATTGACACTTAACTAAAATAAGAGAATGTCTATTAGAAAAGCTCATATAATATCATTACCATGGTGAATACTCTTTGAAGGTTGAGCCTAAGGGACATTATCGGCTGTTCTATTCCTGATGTGGATATGCTTCATCCTGTGACTTCATCCACTCCCTTCACCACTGACGCACCGTGGCTGAAGTGTGTATTATCTACAGGATACACTGCAGCAAGTCACCAAGGCTTCTTCAGCAATACATCCTAAACCTGTGATGACCGCCACCTAGAAGAACGAGGGCAGCAAGTGCATGGGAACACCAGCACCTCCAAGAACCACTTCAAGTCACACACCATCCTGACTTGGACATATATCGCTGCTCCTTCATCATTGCTACGTCAAAATCCTGGAGGTTCCTACCTAACAGCACTGTGGGAGCACCTTCACCACTTAGATTGCAGCAGTTTAAGAAGAACCCTCACCATCACCATATCGAGGCTGACTAGGGATGGACAATAAATGCTGGACTTGCCAGCGACGTCCACATCTCAAGAATGAATTAAAAAGAAGACTGGCTGCCAAAAGTGAAAACATATCCGTTCCACAAGATTAACATAAAAAAATCAAAAAATAGTAAACTTGTATAGTTTATAAACATTTTTATTTATTCCTTGCCATCAATTTTAAATATGATTTCAATAAAATGAAAACATTGCGAGTAACATTTGAACATAATGTTGAATTTGCATTGATTAAACTCAGTCTCATCAAGTATTTGAGAGGTAATCCACTGCAGAATAATACAATCACATGATTCCCTGGAGTGTATAATAAGGAAATAGTTTTGCAATTCTAAAGCAAAATTATAATAAAATTAGGAACCTACTATATACTGCACAGTTATTAGCAATTGGTCTTGCACTACTGAAATAAAAAATGCACAGTAATGGAAAATCTACGGACATAAGACAATCTGATCACTCTTCAGGATTCATGCTCTAGGAGCAGTGGTAACTACGATGCAACTAAGATAAACTATGTAGTATGCCCAAACCTGACCACATTACAGAAGTCTTTTTATCCTGCTCCAACTTCATAACAAATAGGCTACATCTCCAATAGCGAGGGAAAAAAATAATTACAAAAATTGAGCTCTGCTAAATGTTCAAAAATAGTTAAACATATCATCTAGCATAGCACAAAGCAATATATATCACTAGATTCTTGATTTGATCTTTGCTGATCGTGGTTTCAATGTTTCTGGCTTTGGGAGGCGATCCCATCATCCAGGATTTCCACTCCTTATCACTATCCAGTGACTGCTGTTAGATTGCATGTGTTTGTGGAGATGTTCAATGAGGGCAGGATCAGGTTCACCCGTGACGCTGGCGTACTTGAATAAACCGCTGACGCTTATTGACTAGAATCGCACATGAAGATTGGCCACCTTGCAGCCAGCACCTGTGGAAATGAATCTCAATGTGAGTCAGCACATTTCGGAAAGGAGAGGTGAAAATTATGTTGAAAAAATATTCTACGCAGACTGGGCTGGAAATTTATTTAGGTCAGTTTCTGGGCTCAAAATAGGCAATACACTGCAAGAGGCCCAAGGCTCACCCGAAGTTGGGCCTCGGGCCACATTTTAATAGTAGAGTTGAGCTGCTGGCTCCTGCTGTGCCTCCGTCTGGGATCGAATTTGGATCTTCTGCCTCACTAGCAGCGGGCCTCAGGTAAGTCTTAGGAGGTGGGGTTGGAGGAGAACGCTGGTAAGTAAAGCAAGTTTTCGCTACCATTTGTTCGGTAGCCTCTAGCTGTCCCTTTAAGGACCACTTTAGACCAATTTAAAACTGGAAAAGCTAGTCGGAGCAAGCGTGCCAAATGCTCTGCCATTTTTTCACAAACTTTGCATAAGGGTTCTCAAACAGGCGCAGGACCTATCGTTGCATATTTAAATTGATCCAACACTGCTTTCAGGTTGCATCCAGTAGCGCGAGGACCAGTATGGTGGCAGCATGCTGCCAGCACTGATTGGGCGCAGGATCTTGAGCCCAGAAAACTGATCTATTTGTTAGTTTTAGAACTTTTAACAAAATCACTAATATGACATGATCTTCTGCCTCTTCCAAAGCAACTAGGTGACTAATTATATCCAAATTGTAATGTCGAACCTTGGCTATAATTTGAATTAACATTATTCAGAAACAAAGTCCTTAGGACCCTTAAAAGAGACATGGTCGACCACACCATCTTGCTCCACTGCCTCTCCTCTGTTGTGCAGTTTGGTGGGACTGCACTTGCTTGATTCCACACTTACCTAACCGCTTGTAGCCAGAGCATCTCCAGCAGTGGCTTTTCTTCCCAACTTCGCACCATAACATACAGCGTCACCCAAGGATCCATCCTTGGCCCTCAAAAATACCTCTTCATTGCCTCTTGAACCCTTCACTGCCTCTTTGTTGCCAGAATGCTTGTTCATCAGCCAGGGAACGGGAGCATCGTGATTATGTTACTGGACGAGTAATCTAGAGGCCTGGTCTAATAATCCAGAGACGTAAATTCAAATCCCACCAGGGCAGCTGGGGAATTTAAATTCAGTTAATTAAATAAATCTGGAATAAAAAAGCTAGTATCAGAAATGGTAACCACGAAACTATCGGGTTGTCGTAAAAACCCATCTGGTTCACTAATGTCCTTTAGGGAAGGAAATCTGCCATCCTTACCTGGTTTGGCCATTATGTGACTCCAGACCCACAGCAATGTGGTTGACTCTTAACTGCCCTCTGAAATGGCCCAGCAAGCCACTCAGTTGTAACAAACTGCTACGAAAAACAAGGCACCGGCTACGGACACGGCAACGGCACACCCAGCCCAGTCGACCCTGCAAAGTCCTCCTCACTAACATCTGGTGCCAAAATTGGGAGAGCAACAGCCTAACATATTCATACTCACAGAATCATATCTTTCAGCCAATGTCCCAGACTCCTCCATCACCATCCCTCGGTATGTCCTGTCCCACCGACAGGACAGATGCACCAGACGTGGAGGCACAGTGGTATACAGTCGGGAGGGAGTGGCCCTGGGAGTCCTCAACATTGACTCTGGACCCCATGAAATCTCATGGCTTCAGGTCAAGCATGGGCAAGGAAACTTCCTGCTGATTACCACCTACCGCCCTCCCTCAGCTGATGAATCAGTACTCCTCCATGTTGAACACCACTTGGAAGAAGCACTGAGGGAAGCAAGGGCACAGAATGTACTCTGGGTGGGGGATTTCAATGTCCATCACCAAGAGTGGCTCGGTAGCACCACTGCTGGCCGAGTCCTGAAGGACATAGCTGCTAGACTGGGCCTCTGGCAGGTGGTGAGAGTACCAACATGAGGGAAAAACCTACTTGACCTCGTCCTCACCAATCTACCTGTCGCAGATACATCTGTCCATGACAGCATTTTAGCAGTGACCACCGCACAGTCCTTGTGGAGATGAAATCCCGTCTTCAGACTGAGGACACCCTCCATCGTTTTGTGTGGCACTACCACTGTGCTAAATGGGATAGATTCAGAACAGATCTAGCAGCTCAAAACTGGGCATCCATGAGGCGCTGTGGGCCATCAGCAGCAGCAGAATTGTATTCCACCACAATCTGTGACCTCATGGCTCAGCATATCCCTCACTCTACCATTACCATCAAGCCAGGGGACCAACCCTGGTTCAATAAGGAGTGTAGAAGAGCATGCCAGGAGCAGCACCAGGCATACCTAAAAATGAGGTGCCAACCTGGGAAAGCTGCAACACAGGACTACATGCATGCTAAAAATCGGAAGCAGCATGCTATAGAGAGAGCTAAGCGATCCCACAATCAACGGATCAGATCAAAGCTCTGCAGGAGGTTCCATGAATATCCGCATCCTCAATGTTGGCGGAGTCCAGCACGCGTTTGCAACCATCTTCAGCCAGAAGTGCCGAGTGAATGATCCATCTTGGCCTCCTCCTGAGATCCCCACCATCACAGAAGCCATTCTTCAGCCAATTCGATTCACTCCACGTGATATCAAGAAATGGCTGAGCGCACTGGATACAGCAAAGGCTATGGGCCCTGACAACATCCCGGCTGTCGTGCTGAAGACTTGTGCTCCAGAACTAGCAGCGCCTCTAGCCAGTTCCAGTACAGCTACGACACTGGCATCTACCTGACAATGTGGAAAACTGCCCAGGTATGTCCTGTCCACAAAAAGCAGGACAAATCCAATCCAGCCAATTACCTTCCCCATCAGCCTACTCTCAATCATCAGCAAAGTGTCATCAACAGTGCTATCAAGTGATACTTACTCACCAATAACCTGCTCACCGATGCTCAGTTTAGTTTCCACCAGGACCACTCAGCTCCAGACCTCATTACAGCCTTGGTCCAAACATGGACAAAAGAGCTGAATTCCAGAGGTGAGGTGAGAGTGACTGCCCTTGACATCAATGCAGCATTTGACTGAGTGTGGCATCAAGGTGCCCGAGTAAAACTGAAGTCAATGGGAATCAGGGGGAAAACTCTCCACTGGCTGGAGTCATACCTAGCACAAAGGAAGATGGTTGTAGTTGTTGGAGGTCAATCATATCAGCCCCAGGACATCGCTGCAGGAGTTCCTCAGGGCAGTGTCCTAGGCCCAACCATCTTCAGCTGCTTCATCAATGACCTTCCCTCCATCATAAGGTCAGAAGTGGGGATGTTCGCTGATGATTGCACAGTGTTCAGTTCCATTCGCTACTCCTCAGATAATGAAGCAGTACATGCCCGAATGCAGCAAGACCTGGACAACATCCAGGCTTGTGCTGATAAGTGGCAAGTAACATTCGCGCCACAAAAGTGCCAGGCAATGACTATCTTCAACAAGCGAGAGTCTAACCACCACCTCTTGACATTCAACAGCATTACATCACGGAATCCCCCACCATCAACATCCTGGGGGCCACCATTGACCAGAAACTTAATTGGACCAGCCACATAAATACTGTGGATACAAGAGCAGGTCAGAGGCTGCGGCGAGCGTCTCACCTCCTGACTCCCCAAAGCCTTTTCACCATCTACAAGGCACAAGTCAGGAGTGTGATGGAATACTCTCCACTTGCCTGGATGAGTGCAGCTCCAACAACACTCAAGAAGCTCAACACCATCCAGGACAAAGCAGCCCGCTTGATTGGCACCCCATCCACCGCCTTAAACATTCACTCCCCGCAACACCGGCACACCGTGGCTGCAGTGTGTACCATCTACAAGATGCACTGCAGCAACTCGCCAAAGCTTCTTCGGCAGCACCTCCAAATCCCGCGACCTCTACCGCCTAGAAGGACAAGGGCAGCAGGTGCATGGGAACACCACCACCTGCAAGATCCCCTCCAAGTCACACACCATCCTGACTTGGAAATATATCGCCGTTCCTTCATTGTCGCTGGGTCAAAATCCTGGAACTCCCTCTCTAACAGCACTGTGGGAGTACCTTCACCACACGGACTGCAGCAGTTTAAGAAGGTGGCTCACCACCACCTTCTCAAGGGCAATTAGGGATGGGCAATAAATGCTGGCCTTGCCAGCAATGCCCACATCCCAGGAATGAATTTAAAAAAGCCTTGGATGGGCCACAGTTTCCTCCAATTAAACATTGGGAAGACTGAAACAATCATCTTTGGCTCCTGTCAGATAATCCATACCCTCTGCATCAACTCCATATCCCTTTCCAACCACTGGTTCAGGTTCAATCAGACTGCTTTTAACCTTGGCATCCTTTGAGACCCTGAATTGAGCTCCGACCCCCAAATCCATATTACAGAGATTGCCTAATTCCACCTCCATAACATCACCCACCTCTGCCCCTACCTCAGCCATCTGCCATTGAAACTCTCGTATATGTCTTTGTCACCTCTACAATCAATTACTCCAATGTCATTCTGGCCAGCCTCCCATCCTCCATTATTTTCAGCTCATCGAAAATTCTGCTGCCATATCCTATCACATCCTGCACTAAGTCCTGTTTGCTCATCAACTCTCTTCTCAGTAACCAGTCCCCCTCCCCAAATTCAAAATTCTCATCATTCTGTTTAAATCCCTCCATGACCTCACCCCTCCCTATCGCCATAATCTCATTCCAGCCCTACAACCTCCACCCCACCAACTCTATTCCTCTGAATCTGATTTCTTGTGTATCCCCTCCCCACTTCATCCCACCCTTGGCGGACATAACTCCCATGCTTTGGAAGTCTGTCCACCTCTCCATCTCCCTCTCTTTTAAGACCCTTCTTAAAACCCATCTGTTTGACCAAGCTTTTGGTCACCTCTTCTCATCTCACTTTCTTTGGCTCGGGGCTATTTTCTCCTGTGAAGCACCTTGGGATGTTTTTTCTGTTTGAAGCGCTATATAAATGCAAGCTGTTATGTTAAATTAGTATGCAGAACTAGGTTATCAACATTTTTCCCCATGCTGCCACCTTGTTTGGCACCGTTCATTAGGCCTCCCAATTGTACGGGTGTGCACCTTATCATTAAGGAATTTAGTGGATTTGGAGTATTTGTTTGATTATCCCACTGGATATTCTGTATCCCCTGGTTCTGGGGATCAACATCAATTGTGCCATGAGTTCTAATGGCTCCGTCGGCATCAAAGCCTTCTATTTCAAAAATTATCACTTGGTTTTGTGGAGGTATAGGATTATTTCCCCTAATAAAGCAATCATTTGAATTTCCTCATAAAAAGAATTGGTCAATTCCTACAGGGTTTGCCATTTCGTCAGGACCTAACCTCGGTTAGGGTTTAATATGAACTTTATAAGAAATTTCTAGACCTCAATGGTATATTGAGGGAGTTCTGATTTAAGTCCTACAAGGCCTGATCAGGGACTTGTCGTCTCCAGAGACTTAAATCTGGGTCTTAGTACCACTGTCAGTAAAACACTCCTTCTATACTTAACAATCTACAAGATGGATATAGATATAAATATAAGTATAGGTTCTGTATCAACTCATTAACACACACGTTGGGCGCCAACTGAAGGGATTATTACTAGTCCTAGCCCCTTTAGGGCTACCCTGGATCAGGCTTATTCCCCAGACGTTCACTTTCAACTAAAGTTTGAGGTAGCCGAATCCTAAAGATGATTAATTGGGTCTAAAGGACAAGACTATCTCTCCCTAAAGGAAAGGAACAGCCTGAAGATGTTACCGTCCTCCAGATAGCACTTTTAATAAGTTTAGCTAGACCGTAACGTTCCAGATATTATGAGGGTCCGGATAACTCCCCCAGAATTCTGCAACTCCTCACTAAAGAACGTACAGAGATTGAGTTCGCGAGTATGATACAGAATTATTATGTGAGACAATTCTAAAAATATATAGATTTATCAAAGAACCGACATGTAATTTATGGTTGGTGATTCAATCACAACATTAACAGTTCCAAAAACAGAAATCTTACAATTCTATTATCAGAGATCCTTATTCTCAAATCTTAACTTCATTACATTTTTACATTTCTTAGTCTTATTCCAGGATATCCACCAAAATCAAATACAGTACAATACCTTGATCCCCGAGATACAAAGAGTTGTAGACTTACAGAGCTTGCCTCTGAAGCTGAGAATCGCTTTGCCCCTTTACAGTGAATCTATCATTCCATTTGAAAGTTCAATATTTATATCCTTTCTCAGTGGTATTTCCTTTGAAGTTTTCTGCTGATGTAAGTCATTTTTCTGCTGACCCCTGCTATTCTCACAGTCAGTTCATCTTTAGGTAGCATTAAGAATCGTGTCTCTACCTTTAGGTGTTCGAAGCTTATCATAAAAACGGTGTGACAGCAGATGCATCTATTTGATGTCATTTTTACCCAGGTCTTCTGTTTGTGTCTTTTTATGACATGTATATTAAAACACCTCAACCGAGTGCACCAATGTCTTTTTAGTTACCTCAGCTGGCTGCAACACAGAATTGTGTCTCCTGTGTTTCATTTGATGTCATTTAGGACACCTTAACAGGATGTACCATTATGTTCTTTCCAAAGCTTCAGACTATCAGGAACCTCCAACCTCCTGTTTCAATAAAGTTATTGATTCAGTGTCAACAACTTATCTTATCTCAATAGCCTGTATGCTGTTTACAGCTTTAGATTGTTAGGTTTTTAGATTTTCAAGCCCAGTTTGTCATGTTACAAAGGCCAGAATTCTTTCATAGAATGGTGTATTTTTCTGAATATGGCTTATTCCTTCACACACCAAGAGTGTCTAAGCAGTCGCAGCAGGGAAGTGAGCAGGATGCCTCTACCTCTGCTCAAGCCACAGGGGTAGCACCTCATAGAAGCACGCGTAAGAGAAATGATGACACACAAGTAGATTCACAACGGTAGCCACTTGGGTGTTTTATGCAATGTTTATGTAAAGTTTCCGTTAATGTGATGTCAAACATAAAAATCTTTATTTTCACCACTTTCTGGTCTTGGACAAATTTGTGTGCACCTTTGGAAGTATCTTAGTGAGTTGCAGTGAATGGTGAGACATAACGGTACCTCCAGCAATGATGGTCAGTGTGAAAGGAATGGCTTGGTCATTGTAGGGATGCTTTATGGTGTTGCTGTGGGGTGGTACTAACCTGGCACAGCATGTGGCAGCCATATGGGTGTACTGCGTAAAGTTAAGTAGATCTGGCCATGTTGAGCCCATCTCTGGCCTCCTGGGCAGCAATGTGCTCAGGTGCTGGTGGGATCTGGCTCGCCGGTTCCTCCAGCTCCTGCTCCTCCTTCTCCTCCTCCTCTGAAGAGGCTGTGCACTCAGTGCCTTGCTCCTCATGCAGCGCTAATCCTCGCTGCTACGCTATGTTGTGCATGGCGCAGCAGACCATGATGATTCTGGAGACCCTGGCTGGTGTAGACTGATGGGCTCCTCCAGATCTGTCAAGGCATCTGACGTGCATTTTGAGCCACCCTATTGTCTGCTCTATGATACAGCTGGTGGAAATGTGGCTTTCATTATATCGCTCCTGGGCCTCAGTACTTGGCCTCCTCAAGGGTATCATGAGCCATGTCTTCAGTGGATAGCCCTTGTCTCCAAGCAGCCAGTCGGAAAGTCTGTTTGGAGGAGGGAAGAGCTGAGGGAGGGTGGACTGGCGAATGACGAAAGAGTTATGGCAGCTGCCAGGGAATTTGGCGCACACGTGCATGATGATCTTCCTATGGTTGCAGACGAGCTGCACATTGAGGGAGTGGAAGCCCTTGCAGTTCACAAAGACTCCTGGGTTATGATGGGGTGTCCTGATGGCCACATGTGTGCAGTCGATGATGCCCTGCACCCATGAGAAGCCAGCCAGAATGGCAAAGCCGAGTGCCCGCTCAGTAACACTGGCTTCATCAGTGGCAAAGTTGAAATAATTGGCTGACTTGTCAAAGAGGGCATCAGTGACCTGTGTGCTGCATCTGTGGGCGGCCGACTGCGAGATGCCGCAAATGTCTGCTGCAGATCCCTAGAAGGAGCCTGAGGTGAAGAAGTTGAGGGCGCTGGTGACTTTGACAGCCACTGGTAAGGCCGGTCCACCCGCTCCTCTGGGCTGCAGGTCTTGCTCCAGCAATGTGCAAATGTCTGTGATGACCTGGCGTGATAGCCGAACCTCCTTTGGCACTGCTGCTCAGTCATGTCAAGGAAGCTTATCCTCTACCTGTATACCCTGTGTTGAGGGTATTGGCTATGGCACAGTGCAGCCCTGCACTGACGTCCTCTGACCTGTGCAGCATCAGGTGGTTGAGGTTGGTGGTGTTCATGTTGGTGCTGCTGGTGTGCCTGGTGCTGCTGGTGTTGGGGCTCATCGTGGTCCGATTCTGAGGACCAAGCTGAGATAGTATAAACGGCTGATGTAATAGATGGCAGGTCAAGTAGAGATGAGAGAAGCAATCTGTCAATGTTCTGATAGGTTCTACCAATGAGGTGACATAAGAACATAAGACATAGGAGCAGGAGGAGGTCATTTGGCCCCTCGAGCCTGCTCCGCCATTCAATAAGATCATGGCTGATCTGATCTTGGCCTCAACTCCACTTCCCTGCCCGCTCCCCATAACCCTTGACTCCCTTGTCGTTCAAAAATCTGTTTTTTCTCCACCTTAAATATATTCAATGACCCAGTCTCCACAGCTCTCTGGGGAAGAGAATTCCAAAGATTCACGACCCTCTGAGAAAAGAAATTCCTCCTCATTTCCGATTTAAAAGGGTGCCCCCTTATTCTGAAATTATGCCTCCTAATTCTAGATTCCCCCAAAGGATGGCAACTTTGCTGGAAACACTTGCAGCCTGTAGAAAGCTAAATCTGTGCTGGAAATGCAGTCAGCTTCTGTCTGAAGAAAGTGATTAGCTGTGAGGTGGGAGCTTTTATAGTACATTTCATGCTGTCAACTAATCAGCTGGATCAATGGCCACTCAACTTCCAGCTCAGGTTGACAGACGGCGGCTTCCCGACCCGCTGCAACATATTTCAAATTTCCCAACCGCCTTCGATCGCGGCCGCAGAAAATTCCGGCCAGTGTCTTTTCTTCCTACAGTCTGTCATATTGGGACTTGAAATAGTTTATCAACATGTGGCTTGCTAACTTTTAATTAAATGCATATCTAAAATATCTTTAGAGATTAATCGGACATTTATGTATAATCTTACCACTGATCCTAAAGAGATACTATTAAACAAAAGATTCCTCAAAGGAGTCTTCTTTTCCCTGTTTTTGGAAACAAGTGAAAACACCTATTTCACCCAAGTAAGAATAACATATACCTTATTAACCTTTTGTTTATATTGATGTGTTTGTGCAGGTTTAATTTGTATCTTAATTCTGATGGGGATTGGGGATTGGTCCGATTGCCTGAAGTAATGGTTTAATTTTGATAATTGAAGGTACTTAAAGAAAAGGTTTTTGCCTTCGTAGTTAGAAGGTTATTAGAACAGGAAAAGAGGTCAGAAGAAAAAAAATCACGAGGAGCAGGATTTTACAATATAGAAAGTATGGCTCCCACTTTAATTTGGAGACAGGGATGGAGTGTGCGAGGGGGGCAGCG
This sequence comes from Squalus acanthias, assembly GCA_030390025.1. Lineage (NCBI taxonomy): Eukaryota > Metazoa > Chordata > Chondrichthyes > Squaliformes > Squalidae > Squalus > Squalus acanthias. Next base: position 151,351,979 of record CM059429.1, read on the forward strand.
GGCGACAAGCCCCCAACGTCGTGCGACGTGAAGGCCTGTCCGATTTTAACGGCCAGGCCTCATTTAATGAATGCTTCCAGGTTTCTCGGCCAATTCACACGTCTGCAGGTGTGCCGCCCACCCACATGTCGCAATTTCCCAGCCACTATTGAAAGCCTCAGTCCACCGCTTCAAGGGAGGCTCAGGGATAGCATCTGTTTTAGAATGTTAAGATAGATGTAGAAGTACATAGTGTTATCAAAGAGTAAATTTGGTAGTATAAGTTGGTAGAAGCATGAGACGCATCATGTACCTATATAAACACATGCAAGGTGCAAGAAAAAGGTGATGAAACAAAAAGCTAAAAGATTGCTGACAACTAACTGAAGTGTATCCTGCAGTGAAACCACCACCCAAATCAAAGAGGCTGTATGGGGGCGATTTTCGAGGTGGCCCAGACGGGGTCTTGAGCTGAAACACCGGTTTAGCCTGCACACACTAGGAACAGCCACCTGGAGGATCGTTAAGAGGCAGGTTGCCAATTTAATTGCCTGCTAGTCATTAACGAGGTTGCACGGCATTTTGGTCGCTAGTGCTTCAACTAACGCCCTCTCCTAACCGCGACCAGCTGAACAGGAGTAAACAAGTTGTTGCTCAGGATTTCGAGCGCTACTTAAAGCCAAGCTCAGCTTTCACTGTTGACTTGCCGCTGGAGGTTTGAAGAGGACTTTTGAGACACATCGGGAGACTTTCCAGGACAGTTTGTCAAGACTTCACCAACACTCTATCAACATTTATTCTGGAAATTCTCTGAGGACTTCACCTAAAAAGGGTGAGTGCTGGGCTACTCAACATTATTGGACACCGTATAGGAGTCACCAGGAGGAAGGGAGTGCTTGGTCATGGGCATCTTGCATGGGTCCCCCTTGGTCTGGAGTAGGAATGGGAGGAGGACATGAGGCCAGTCCGAGCATCACCAGCTGCTGCAGGAGGGAGGGACATGAGGATGAGTTGGGTTCTTTCCCCGTGCGGGTACAGGACATCCTCCTCCTCTGGACCTCCTCCCCCAGGACCTCCAGTGCCAGGTCCAAGAACCTGTGCACCCTCTCCCTCCGTCTCTGAGCCATCCTGAAACCTGCTGTTGTGTGTCAGCCAGCGCACTCAACACCTTCAGTGGAAGTGGGTGTGAGGAGCCCACATATACTGCTCCACAAAATTTTCTTCTAATCAGCGCTTGAGTGCTAAACCTGCAGGTGTTTGTCTTGGCGCCTCCAGGCAGGTTCAAATGATGGTAATCAGCAATTAGGCCCAAAATTGTGTGCTAAAACCAGACTTTCAAACAGGCGTGTCTTATTAGCACAGCATCCACTTAACGCCTGGTCTCGCCCTTTCACCAAAATAATCCCCAGCATCTTTTTGTACTAATTTCATACAATTATGAACCATGAGTATGATTTCTGCCTGCTACCTTACTATATAAACTGAAAAACTTTGTCAAGTGTGAACTGCATTTTTCAAAATTGAATCCCAACGTTGCACTATATTACCTCTCTCGATCTCTCCACTGCCTCTGTGTTGTCAGACTGTAGGAAAGGAAGAATTAAACTGCATATGGTGTTAGGCACTTGCGAGACTTGGTTGAAGCAGGCCACTCTGAATTGAAGACTAAGGGCTGGATTTTCATTGACCCGTGGAGGTGCGTTTGGAGGCGTGTGGGGGGTTAAAATTGCGAAAACTGGCGGGTGGGCACAAGCCCGCCTCCATCCCGCCTCCACGCAATTTTCATTAAATCGTGTCTGCTGGTCCCGACTCCGTCCCGCCTTTAAGAGGCGGCATAGGCTGTTAAGGCCCTTAACAAGCACTAAATCGCCTCTATAATGCCATTTTGAAAGGCCTTTGTGATTTTAACCCTTTTTCTATGTGAAGCACGCCTGTTCTGAACCACGAATGTGAAACCTGGCGGGAGCACATTTGGATAGCTGACGCTGGTTGGCTGAGGAGGAGACATATCTGGATGGATGGATGGATGAGGAGGAGACATATCTGGGAGTGGTGGTGCAAAAATATCTGGGAGCAGACTTAGGGCTGCTGCTGCTCATTTTGTATCCAGGTCCTCTCACAGCAAAGGCCAGGCAGTCTTTGCAGACCTTCAATGCAGCAGCAATGATGACATCATCAGAGGTGACTTTCAGACTGAAAACACTAATTGGTTCATGGGTTCCCACATGCTGGAACTCAATTGCCCAACTAGGTGAAAATCGCATCAATCTCCCACATCCAATTGCAGTCGGGTGGATAACACGACCCCAACCCGCCCCAGTATCAAAATCCAGCCCTTACAAACAGAGGATGAGGAAATAGAGACAACTGCATTTCTGGCCATTGAAACAACCTATGGTGACAATAGGTTGAACCATTTTGTCAAATGCTGTTAGCGCAATGTCTTCTATTGTGATTTTAACATTTTTATTCCTTCATTTACAGAACAGATGCTTAATATAGAAAAAATATATAATAACACTGTCCACAAGCGCAAGCAACATTTTGAGAGAAATTTGAACAGCAACTATGTTTAATCAGTCTGTGCACTGAAGAGTGATTGTAACTCACTCAGCATCATTAAAAAACTAGATTGCGGTGTGTAGCTAGATATTAAAATGTCACCTGTTTGGGTATCAAGTTAATGAAGTTTCTGTCGTTACCAATGAAAGAGAACTCGAATGCGAATCTGAAACCAAAACCGTTCACAAAAGATGCAGACAGTTAAGGATCTAACAGGGAATAAGGTTGCTACTGATTGCCTTCATGCTGGATATCCTCGCCCTTAGTTATACTTTGAAACTTCGATATAAATCTTGTTGTCCTGCATTTGCATTACTCATCCAGCTCAGGGTGCACTGAAAAAATGTCAAGTGCTTTCCTCCATATAGCTTCTATCCTTTTAAACAAATGTTCTGTCTGCTTGTTCTGGTAGCTCAAGTGGATTTTAGCGATGCTGTGACAATACAGGAAGAAGAAAAGGGTGTTCCCCAAGTGTACGAGCTAACAATTCTCACTTAACAAATGCCAGCAAAAAAAAATCATTGGTAACTGAGGTCCCCACCTGAGGTCCCCACCATCAAAGACGCCAGTCTTCAACCAATTCGATTTATGCCACGTGATATCAAGAAACAGCTGAGCGCATTGGATACAGCAAAGGCTATTGGCTCCGACAACATCCCGGCTATAGTGCTGAAGACTTGTGCTCCAGAACTAGCTGTGCCTCTAGCCAAGCTGTTCCAGTACAGCTGCAACACTGGCATCTACCTGACAATGTGGAAAATTGCCCAGGTATGTCCTGTCCACAAAAAGCAGGACAAATCCAATCCCATCAACCTCATCAGCCTACTTTCAATCATCAGCAAAGCGATGGAAGTGTCGACAGTGCTATTAAGTGGCATTTACTTACCAATAACTTGCTCACCGATGTTCAGTTTGCGTTGCGCCAGGTCCATTTGGATCCAGACCTCATTACAGCCTTTGTCCAAACATTGACAAAAGAGCTGAATTCTTGAGATGAAGTGAGAGTGACTGCCGTTGACATCAAGGCAGCATTTGACCGAGTGTAGCATCAAGGAGCCCGAGTAAAATTGAGGTCAATGGGAATCGGGGAAAATTCTCAACTGGTTGGCGTCATACCTAGCACAAAGGAAGATGGTTGTGGTTGTTGGAGGCCAATCATCTCAGCCCCAGGACATTGCTGCAGGAGTTCCTCACGGCAGTGTCCTAGGCCCAACCCTCTCTCTCTTAGGCAGTCCCTCGGAACCGAGGATGACTTGCTTCCACACTAAAAATGAGTTCTCAGGTGACTGATGAGTCCAATGCGGGACCTACAGTCTCTGTCACAGGTGGGATAGACGGTGGTTGAAAGGACGGGTGGGTGGGGTGCTTGGGTTGACGTGCACTCCTTGCACTGCTTGCGCTTGGCTTCCGCTTGCTCCCGGCGAAGAGACTCGAGGTGTTCGGCGCCTTCCCGGATACTTCTCCTCCACTTTGTGCGGTCTTGGGCCAGGGATTCCCAGGTGTCGGTGGGGATGTTGCACTTTTTCAAGGAGGCTTTGAGGGTGTCCTTGAAGTATTTCCTCTGCTCACCTGGGGCTCTCTTGCCGTGTCGGAGCTCGAGTAGAGCGTTTGTTCTGGGAGTCTCGTATCGGGCATGCGGACAATGTGACCCGTCCATCGGAGCTGATCGAGTGTGGTCAAAGCTTCGATGCTGGGGATGTTGGCCTGAGCGAGAACACTGACGTTGGTGCGCCTGTCCTGCCAATGGATTTGCAGGATCTTGCGGAAGCAGCATTGGTGGTACCTCTCCAGTGCTTTGAGGTGCCTGCTGTACATGGTCCATGTCTCTGAGGCATACAGCAGGGCGGGTATCACTACTGCTCTGTAGACCATGAGCTTGGTGCCGGGTTTGAGGTCCTGGTCTTCAAACACTCTCTTCCTCTGGCGACTGAAGGCTGCACTGGCACACTGAAGGCGGTGTTGGACTTCGTCATCGATGTCTGCCCTTGTTGACAGTAGGCTCCCGAGGTATGGAAAGTGGTCCACGATGTCCAAGGCCTTGTCGTTGATTTTGATAATCGGGGGGAAGTACTGTGTGGCGGGGGCAGGTTGGTAGAGGACCTTTGTCTTACGGATGTTTAGTGTAAGGCCCATGCTCTCATACGCTTCGGTGAAGGTGTTGACGATGGTTTGGAGTTCGACTTCCGAGTGTGCGCAGACGCAAGCGTCGTCTGCATACTGTAATTCGACAACAGAGGATGGGACGACCTTGGATCTGGACTGGAGGCGACGGAGGTTGAACAGTTTCCCGTTAATTCTGTAAATTAGCTCCACTCCAGCGGGGAGCTTACTGAGGGTGAGATGGAGCATTACAGCAAGGAAGATCGAGAAGAGCGTTGGTGCGATGACACAGCCTTGGTTGACCCCGGTCCGTACGTGAATTGGGTCTGTGGTGGAACCGTCGATCACGGCTTGCATGTCGTCATGAAGCAGGCGGAGGATGGTGACAAACTTTTGAGGGCAGCCGAATTTGAGGAGGACACTCCATAATCCCTCACGGTTGACAGTGTCGAAGGCCTTTGTGAGGTCAAAGAAGGCCATGTACAGCGGTTGGTGCTGTTCCCTGCATCTCTCTTGTAATTGATGAAGATCTCCTTAACCGAGACTCTGTCTCCGGCGCGAGTGTCCTCAACTCCATCCCGCAGCATGCTACCCGCCACCACCTCAGCAAAGCCCCAGCCCGGCATGAGGTTGACAACTGAAGAACAACAAGGCCTCAGGAGCAGATGGAATCCCTGCCGAGGCTGTAAAGCATGGTGGAGAAGCACTACTGCTGCAAATTCATGAACTCATTTCTCTTATCTGGAAGAAGGAGAGCATGCAAGGGGATCTCAGAGACACCATAATTGTGACCATCTTCAAGAAAGGTGACAAGATCGATTGCGGTAATTACAGAAGAGTTTCCCTGCTGTCTGCCACAGGGAAAGTCATCGCAAGGATCCTCCTTAATCGCCTTCTCCCAGTGGCTGAAGAGCTCCTCCCAGAGTCGCAATGCGGATTCCGCTCACTAAGGGGCACAATGGACATGATCTTCACCGCGCGTTAATTACAAGGCCCAACCATCTTCAGCTGCTTCATCAATGACCTTCCCTCCATCATAAGGTCAGAAGTGGGGATGTTCGCTGATGATTGCACAGTGTTCAGTTCCATTCGCAACACCTCAGATAATGAAGCAGTCTGTGTCCGCATGCAGCAAGACCTAGACAACATTCAGGCTTGGGCTGATAAATGGCAAGTAACATTCGCGCCACAAGTGCCATGCAATGACCATCTCCAACAAGAGACACTCTAGACACCTTCCCTTGAAATTCAACAGGATTACCATCACCAAATTCCCCACCATCAACATCCTGGGGGTCACCATTGACCAGAAACTTAACTGGACCAGCCACATAAATACTGTGACTACAAGAGTAAGTCAGAGGCTGGGTATTCTGCAGCGAGTGTCTCACCTCCTGACTCCCCAAAGCCTTTCCACCATCTACAAGGCACATGTCAGGAGTGTGATGGAATATTCACCACTTGCCTGGATGGGTGCAGCTCCAACAACACTCAAGAAGCTCAACACCATCCAGGACAAAGCAGTCCACTTGATCGACACCCCATTCACCACCTTAAACATTCACTCCCTCCACCACCGGCGCACCGTGGCTGCAGTGTGTACCATCTACAAGTTGCATTACAGCAACTCCTCAAGGTTTCTTCGGCAGCACCTCCCAAACCCGTGACCTCTAGCACCTAGAAGGACAAGGGTAGCAGGCGCATGGGAACACCACCACCTGCAAGTTCCCCTCCAAGTTACACACCATCCTGACTTGGAAATATATCGCTGTTCCTTCATCGTCGCTCGGTCAAAATCCTGGAACTCCGTCCCTAACAGCACTATGGGAGTACCTTCACCTCCCGAACTGCAGCAGTTCAAGTAGGAGCCTCACCACCTCCAAGGGCAATTAGGGATGGGCAATAAATGCTGGCCTTGCTAGCGATGCCCACATCCAATGAATGAATAAAATAAAAGTGGAATCTTACTGTGAACAAAATGCCAGGTCAACAGTGGCAACAAATGTTGTCGGAGGCCGGAGGAGAGGGAGTTGGGAAATTAGGTTAGCGAATTTGTGAAGGAACGGAGCAGAGTTTTTTCTAAGGATGGCGAGTGAGGGTAGTGGAGTTGGTGAAAGGCAATGGGTTGTGGGTAATAAAGGAGACCAGGACATGGTAAGAAATAGGCATTTATTGGTGATCAGGACCTCAAAGGATGAGAGGCCATGCGAGATGGCAAGGTTGACGGGGTGGCTGTGGCTGTAAAGCGCTTTGGGACATCCTTTTCCTTCTTTCTGATATTAGAACTAATTTTCATTTTTTCAATACTCTGAAGGTTTCTTCAAGTTGGATTGTGGCCAAAAAGCTTCTTTTCTTCAACAACATCAAAGTATTTTACATCACAGAGCTTCATATCCTATTATCAAAACACTGATGAAACTCATTAATTGGTACATCTGCTGTGGGTCTCTTCTGTAACCCGGTGTCAGACAAGCAAGGGGAGGAGGAAGAATGGTATCAAAACTGAATACTACTGAGAAATGCCTACGTTCATTTACAGGCAGTAATTTGGACTTGCGTTAAGGGAGAGACTGGTGAATTCCTCCTGTATCCCAAGTTGTATGAACCAGAATTTCGTGAAATTTCATTAATGAATACTTCCAAAAGGTTCACAGTCAGTGTACTACAAAGGGACAATCTTAGTTCCTAAGATTTACTTCCAGATATCTTAAATTTTGCAATTCCTTCAAAAGCATCTTAAAAACCTACATCTTTGACTGTCTGTTCATTCTCTTCCTGGCTTAACCTTTCCCATTTCCTGCTCAATATCTTCCCCTCTCTATTTGCAAAGTGCTCTGAGATGTTCTTTTATAGGAGAGACGCTATATAAATACAATTTGTTGCAGTTATTGTTGTATACGGGTAACAGGCAGAAATGATTAAGGAATCTTAGGAAATCATACTTCAATTTATCCACTGCCTGTGCAACAAAATATGCAACACTGACTGTGGAAAAGCTATAAAACTGCTGCAAAGAGGGGCATATAAATGAGTTCAAGAACTATCGTAGAATTTGCCTTCTGTCTATCCCTAGTAAAGCCCTTATGACTCTCTTGGCCAAATGAATTACGAAAAAAGTTGATTGATTTTTAGGTGAAGAACAGCATGGGTTCAGAAAAAATGGGGAGCACAGTAAACCATTTGTTCACCCTCAGGCAATGGTCTAAAATATTATGAAGGGGACAGACCCCTCTATCACAGTTTTGCTGACTTTAGACAAACTTTCAACAGCACTCGGAGAAACAGATTGTGAACAGTACTATAAGGCTACAGACGGTTTGAGAAAATGTGCAAAAATCCTGGAGAGTTTATGCAATAGAATCTCTCCGACAGTAGAGTCAGAATAAATGGTGGGCTATCTGGGTTTAAAATAGACAAAAAATTAGACAAAGCCGTGTCCTCCCTCCAATACTCTTCAATGTAATATTGCAGGCAATTATCAAGATCTTGTTAGATGACACAAGCGTAAGCGGAAAATTAAAAAAGCCATTCTGTAAACAACCCAAGATTTTAATGTTAATGTTATTGCTGAAAGTACAGATCACCTGCAGGTGCTAACACAATCTACGAAGCAAGCTTGGCTTAAATATCAATACAATTAGACAAAAGTCTTAGATGTGTCCAGTAGACTGGAAAACACTAAGATTACCATAAAAATAGAGCAGCTGGATAAATCTATATATCGAAGAGATCTGATTTCTGAAAATGAAGTCCCGGTGGTGAATTCAAAAGAAGAACCCTCCCGGCATCTGCTAATCGCTTCAAGTCGATGAAGAGATGGAAAGGAGTGCACCTCTGTGCAAACCAAACTCTGTTTGTATGAAACTTTGCCACTACCTGTTTTATTGGACAACTGCAAAATAGCGTGCCTTAAGGCAAAAGACGAAGAAACATTGTTAGTGGCAGAAACAGCTTACCCGAGTTAAAGTCTGTGTAGTTCATGGCTTCAAAGGCTTAGAAGTGACAGAATATGAAAGGGAGCTAAAGTGAGCAAAACTGTGGTGGACTGAACCACTTAAAGATAGTTCAGACATGCAAACAGAATGAGCACTGACAGAGTAATGAAGACTTATGCATTGCTACTAGAATGAACAAAACTAAAAGGATGATCCTGAAAATGCAGGTTAGATTGTATATTAAGGATATTAGGCCAAACAACATCGGTTTATGAAAGCAGTACATCTGATAAAAAAGGGCTGGCATAATTTTATTTAATTATGACTCTTCCACTGATCTGATAGTACAAATAATTTGGCTTCATCATTGGCTTTTTTTTTGGACGTTTAGGGAATAGTTTTTACCTTATCTAGAAACTTAAGACCTTCTTTTTAACATTTGCTGAAAAGATGAGGCATTAGAAAATGAAGCCCAGAAAATAATTACTGTGTTGAACTTTTTCATTATGATCTCATTTGTATTGTGGCTAAACTCAGCATTTCCCTGAAAACCTCTTGTATTACTGTACTGTATTTAAAGCTTGGCTGACAAAACCCAGGTCTGTTTGGCCCACACTGTCCCTCCAGGTCTCTGTAACCAGCAGGTAGCATCCTTCTGGGTGACAATATCAAGTATGCAATGTCCCTCCAGGAATCTACAATCAACGTCCCATGCCTTAATGGGTTTCAATATCCAACATGAAGCGTTCCTCAGATCTTGGTATCTGACCCTTCAAGACTGTCCAAGACTGTCCAATCAGCATATTGTACCTCTCCAAAGAGGTATCAAATGTGCAATACCTCCAGGTCTCTGTAACCAATAAATAGTACCTAACTGATTCTATGTAATGAACAGGTAGCCCTAGAATTTCCCCATGGGTTACATTTATCCCATAGATAAATCATTGTGGGAGGATTGGTAGCACTTCAAGCCTCTGTGACCACCACGCAATGCTCATCTGCTAATTATTATATCCTTCCATCATGGTCTCTGTATCCAATAACAGCATATATTGCCCTTCAGGGTCTCTGTTACCACTACGTACTGCCTCTCAGGGTCTCTGTAACCACACTTGCTGTCCCTTAGAGGCTTTGTAATCAGCATGTATACATAGTAAATGTAGATTGAGTGGCTGCCTCCTCCCTCGCTCCTGTTCCTCCTCCCCCTCCTCCTTCTTCTCCTCCTAATCTTTCTCTTCTTCCTCATCCTCCTCCTCCTCCTCCTCTCCCTCTTCCTCCTCCTTTGGTGGTCCCCTAATCCCTGGTGGCAAGGGCTGGGCCCTCATGATGGCCAACTTGTGGAGCATGCAGCAGAACACCACAAAATGGGACACCCGCTCAGCCAAGTACTGGAGGGCTCCTCCCGAGCGGTCAAGGTAGCGGAACTGTTGCTTGAGCACCTCAATGGTCTGCTTGATGATGTTCCTGGTGGCAGCATGGCTCTCATTATATGATTGCTGGGCAGGAGTGTTGTGGTTGCGGAGGGGAGTCATGAGCCAGGTGGAGAGCGGATAACCCTTGTCTCCAACCAGCCAGCCGCAAGCTTGACGTGGTGGCTGGAAGAGTGCTGGCACACTGGTCTGGCGCAGGATGGAGGCATCATGGCTGCTGCCAGGATAGCGGGCATTCACATTGCGGATTCGCTGTCTGTGGTCGCACACCAACTGCACATTAAGTGAGTGTTAGCCTTTGTGGTTATGGAAGATCTCAGGTGCCTGCAAAGCCATGTGGGTGCAGTCAATGGCGCCCTCCACCATGAGGAAGCCCACTATCCTGGCAAAGCCACATGCACGTTCGTCCTGCTTCTCTCTGGTGATGAGGAAGGAAATGTAGTCCCTTCTCCTACTGTAGAGAGTCTCTGTGACCTACCGGATGCAGCGATGGATGGCAATCTGCGAGATGTTAGCTATATTTCCTGTGGCAGACTGGAAGGATCCGCTGGCGAAGAAATTGAGGGCGACGGTGACCTTGACTGCCACTGAGAGAGCTGTGGTCGACCTGATCTGAGGCTCGAGGTCTGGTTGCAGGAGGTGGCAGAGTTCGGTGACCACCTCCTTGCTGAAACGGAGCCTTTTAATACACTGCTCCTCATTTAATTGGAGGTAGGAGAAGTGCTCTCGGAATACCCTCCTGTTGACAGCCCTGATGGCCCTCCTCCTCCCTCTGCACACATGATCCCATCTTTCTCGCTGCCTCCGCTCCCTCCACCGTAGATCCTGGAGGGCGAGGTTGACTGCCAGTACAGCCCCCAGTACTGTAACCAAATGTAGCACTTTGATATGTTGTGAGAATAAATGTAACTAATTGTTAGTAGCCACAACACTCCGGAGACTAAACAATCTTTAAATGACTGAATTAAACTGTTGCACAACATCAAACTGAGAAGGAAGCAGTGAAACAGCACTAACATGACAGCTGCGACTCATTACTCATGATCCCTTTAAGTAGCGCCCCTGGAGCCAGCAGCCGCCTGCTTGACGAGGGCCTCCTCTCCCTGTTGCTGGCGGGGCGAGGCGTTAAGGCAGGGGGCGACAATGAATTTTGCAGATCAGGCGCCCAGTGAGCGATTGCATGCTAGGTGCTAACTGGAGGCGCTAACCAACTGAATTTTTCATCAAAAATATCTTTCCTGTGGTACGGTGGCCAAAACTGACGCAATACTCCAGATGGGGTCTGACCAAGGCTCTAAACAACTGAAGCATCACTTTTGTATTCCAACTCGTAATAGTGAGACACTGCCAATTTCGTGCCAAGTCTGAGGCTAATTTTGTGCTGTGCAGTGACTAGGAAATGAATTGAAACTGCTCAAATGCACTGCAGCTTTTTGAGAGTGAGGACCTTCGTCCTTTCGTTTGCACTGGATCTAAGCCCAGATCCTGGAGGTGAAAGGACAGCTCTTTTAACACACATTGCTGCCGACGTTCCAGACAGCTTTATTTTGACTTTGTTCTCAATTTGAGTCACTCAGCCTTTCTTTACTTTGGAACAAAATCAGGATCACTCGAGAGGGAAAAAAATAAAAACAAAGTGAAGTTATTCCCAGTGACCCGAATGCTGCTGAATCATTATAGGATGGAGGAGAAAACCATTCTGAGTTTTTGGAGCTATACAGCTTTAATTATGTTTCTTATCATTGGGGCTTCTGATTCTTTCCACATATCGCCAAATAACCTTCAACAACAACAACAACAACAACAACTTGTATTTATATAATGCCTTTAATGTAGTAAAACATCCCAAGGCGCTTCACAGGAGTATTATAAGACAAAAAATTTGACACTGAGCCACATAAGGAGAAATTAGGGCAGGTGACCAAAAGCTTGGTCAAAGAGGTAGGTTTTAAGGAGTGTCTTAAAGGAGGAAAGAGAGGTAGAGAGGCGGAGAGGTTTAGGGAGAGAATTCCAGAGCTTAGGGCCTAGACAACAGGAGGCACGGCCGCCAGTGGTTGAGCGATTATAATCAGGGATGCTCAAGAGGCCAGAATTAGAGGAGCGCAGATATCTCAGGGGGTTGTGGGGCTGGAGGAGATTACAGAGATAGGGAGGGGGCGAGGCCATGGAGGGATTTGAAAACAAGGATGAGAATTTTGAAATCGAGGCGTTGCTTAACCGGGGTTAGGGGAAGGAAGGGAAGTGGCAGAGGCAGCTGAACGGATGGTGTCAATCTTAGAGACAAAGAAGTCCATGAGCTCCTCACACTTGTTGTCGGAGATGAGGGTGGAGGAAACAGGGGAGAGGGGTTTAAGAAGATGGTTAGCAGTGGAGAATAGAAGCTGGGGTTTATCTTTGCATTCCTGAATGATTCTGGAATAGTGAGCAATTTTGACAGATGAGAGCAGGACCCGATAATGCTCTATGTGGTCCAGCCAGATCTGGCGGTGAATAGCTAAACCAGTTGTCCGCCATATCCGTTCAAGTCTGCGTTCCTTGGACTTAAGGGAGCAAAGATGAGGGCCATAACAGGGGGAACAGCCAGGGTGAGAGAGAGTAATCGTTTTAATAGGGACTAGGGCATGAAAGGTGGTGGTGAGGGTGTGGTTGAGCAGATCGGTAGCTGCAGAAATGTCATGGTGAATGGAGGGCCAAAGGCTGGACAATTGGGATTTCATAAGTGCAGTTGTAAGAGAGTTGGGAGAGAGTTTTTTTCCAGGGGCGGACACAGAAGGAAGTAGGGTTGGGGGGGGTGGAAGGGGGGATGTGGGTGGAGAGCATTACGAGGAAGTGGTCAGAGATGGCCTTATCTGTGTTTGACACGATGGGAGTAGCGAGGCCACGAGAAATGGCAAGGTCGAGAGGGTGGCCGTGAATATGGGTTGGGGAGTTTACATGGAGGGAGAGATTAAGGGAGGATAGGAGGCTAGTGAACTCAGAGGAGAGAGAGCATGATGAATTGAGAAGGAGGTTGAAATCACCGAGGATGAGAAGTCGTTCATTGCAGAGGCTGAGGGAGGAAAGCAGTACGATATCTCGATAAAATAATTTTTATGGTACTTGGATGGGCGGTAGAGAATGAATCTTCAAACAAATATCCAAACTGGTAGGGTGATCTTAGATGGACAAGCAGCAGGAAGTGTGTCAATGGTCCATGCTGGTACACTGAATGTTTTTACTAGCTAAATGACAGCACTACTCCCGTGAATACTTGGGTGTCCCGAAACCTTGGCTTTACCAACCTGTACTTAAGTTTTCTGGATTTAATTATCTGGGGAGAGAATGTGGACTTCATATCAAGCAAGCAGAAACTCACCTCTGTGCATTTCCCCACACAGGTAGAATGTGTTTGCCTGAGATAAAGAACATTAAACGTGGTGATGGATTTTCTTGTGTGTCAGACATTAGCTGACCAGAAATATGATGCATTTTACACTTTTTGGCACAATAAAGCCAGCGTTGGTTGAATCCCTTGCTATCTCCTTTATTCTTATTGGTCTGTACAATTATCACCCAATCAGTGCAAATGACTTTGAGTGATAGATGACCATAGGAATCAATCATTTACCTTTCTGTTATCATGCACTTATCAGCATTAGCCAGTGGGATGCTTTAGTATATATGCTGTGGAATTGTATCATGCACACATCATAGATGCTGCTGTAACCATTCTGGGTATAGTAAACAAATAACCACCAGCTCATTTGTACTCCTGCTGTCATATATCAGTGCATGTGCTCTGGTGGATGTACAATCTACCCACTCTATTGTGTCCATCAACAGAGGAGATATCAGTTGGCTCCAAGAATGCATGACCAGATGTAAGTGGATTGACAGCTTGCAACCGTTATATGCTGCACTTGTGCCTCTCTATCATTGTTAAATGAAGCATCTAGAAGGGAATGGGTTAACATAAAAGAGAAACCAAAGGAAGGTACAAATTTATGTTCACTCATTACTTCTTACAATCCTAAACAAAAGCACAAATGATTCGTCCAAGCAATCTGTTCCCCAATCTGTTCGGTCTGTGAGCCGATTCTGAGTGTTAATATCCTGCGAGTCTAATGAGGAGCAAAGGAGTTATAGTGATGTAGAGCTGCTGAATAAATACGGCCTGTCTGTCATCAGGTCATCCAACTTATTAATATCCTGATCAAGTCAGGACGAATAAATATAACAGATCAGAACTGCTGCTACCGTCAAACAAAACCCCAGCGGAAATAAAGCTTTTACTGCAGATAAACATGGCACAGACATACAGTAAACACACGTGTGTCCACATGCAAAAGCAAACACTTGCTTAGGTCGTCTCAATTCAGTTCCTAGTGGGAACAGGCCCAGTACAAAACTGCCCTAATTAGGCACTAATTGACATTAAATTCACAACCTGAGGCCGCAGCATGTCTGGTGCAAGAAAAGGAAACATGTCACAATGGTGCAGTGTGGTCAGTTATTTTGAGGTTGGTTCTAAGGCACATCATTGAGGCAACAAGGAACCTTTACTCTGCATATATATATATGCCAAGGCTGACCTGGGAGTGCTTGAGGGTGACACTGGCTGCTCAAAATGAGCAGCATTAATGTTTCTCAACTTTATGAGCACAAAATTTGCAAAAAGCAAAACAAATATCACAGCTGATCTATATGGTATTTATATGGAAAGGTTATGCCATTCATACTGTACCTATCCTAGGCCCCAGATTATCAATTCCTTCTTCACCAGCATAACACACCAGGCTCTTAATTACCGGCTCCCCTGCAATGTTGGGCGCACAGCTTCCCCAGATTACTGCCAACACCTGCAGCAGTTGTATGTGAGCTTTACAGTGCTAGATGTGAGTAACTGCTCAACTTTTAACCAATGCAGCTAATACTACTATAAGGAAATGCATGTGGGTAACTCTGACGGGTTTGATTTTTATTCCCTGTTTTTCTCTCACACTTTTACTCTCCCCCTCCCAAATTATCTTTATCTGAACTTAACCAAGTCAAACTGGTATGATGCATGACTGCACAGTTAAATCCACATCTTCACACATTTTTGTTGAGGTATAGGTAATGCAAATCGAATAGGGCCAAAACAAATAATTATGTACAAAACCATGCACAGAAAGGACATGTACCTTCCAGTTTCTAATGAAGAAAGATTTCTAAGAACTGATAAAATAAACATATGTCCACTGTAGCCATACTAATTCTGGATGATCTTCCACTGAAACAGCCTGGTTTAGATATTGAGGAAGAGCAGTGGGATTTGGGTTCACAGATGATTAAAGGCAGTTCCTCAGGTTGATAAGGCCTTAAATGTGGCTAATGGAATTCCAGGTTTTATCACAAGAGGTATAGAATATAAGAGCCAAGAGGTCAGTAATGATGAATCTAAATAAAACCTTAGAGTATTGTGTACAGTATTGGAGTCCACAATATAGGAAGGTTGCTTTGGAGAGAGTATAACACAGATAGAGTAGAATGTTGCCTGGTATGAGAAAATGCAAATATGAAGAAAGACTGGAAAAATTGTAGCCTATAAAGTTGGCCAGGCAGCACCCATTTTTCAGGTGCTAACCAGCCTACTACACCACCAAATATGGCGGGCAGGAAGCATGTGCGTATTTCCAGCTGATGAAGGCGAAGGCTGCATTGTACAAAGCACCATACTACTTCAGTGGCATAAATGGTTAGCAATTCAATTAGTTTAACAGAGTGTAAGAGGGAGGTCATTCTAAATGGCTGGCATGCTTAGTATAGTCTTGAAAGGTGTATCTGGCTCCTATTTCCTTGACTGACCTGGTAAGGCCATTAAAGTTTTTGCTGCACCGAGTGGCTATGCGTGGAGTTATTGAGTTTGCACTCATTGTCATGGCTACCTCCTTTCATTGGCCCTGGGCAGCTCTGCTGAGCAAACCTCCTCTGCCCGACTACTTCCGACAACATTTCCACAGCTGCATCGAGAACCTGGGGACTCTTTTTTTGCCAATTTGGCAGACGTTACTTGAAAATCAAATTTCTGTTGTGCTCCAAGAGTGATTATGTGTTCCTTTTTGAGGTGCTGAAGGCCATTAAATTCTACAGCAGAAATGCTATTTCAAACTCCTGCCCCCAATCAGAGGCATTTTTGATGCTTGGAGTTTGCCCAAAACATTAAAATGAATCTAACCTGAGAAATAGCAGTGGGGTCAGCAATGTTTGAAGTCAGATGGGCTCAATTTTGCTTCGCTCTAACTCTGATTGGGATTGCACCCCGAGAATCTGGGTTGCTGCTTGCAGTTTGCAACTACTAGACTGCTTGTTGTCAGGAAGGGCAACAAATAGCTTCTTTCACTTGTAAGAGGAAAGGAAAGAATATCGGCAAGGAGTCAAACACGCAGAACAAAAACAGAGGGGGCAGAGTTGCCAACTGCAGTAGGATTCAAGGGCGAGAGACCCTCCTGCCCAGTTTAACATTCAAACCCCGGTTGGTCTCATTCTCATTAAATTCGCATGCCTATTGAGACATCAGTCTTGGGTGACCCACATTGAAAACTTTCTCTGTTGAAGTCATTCTGTTGGAGGGGTGCGGGTTAAAGTGTGCCCCTGAGCCCAAGTAAAGTGGGATTTGCATTCTATCATTTTCTGTAAGCTTCATTCATTACTAAAATGGGGGATTGAGAAAAAAAATCTTACAACGTTAAGTTTTATAGACGGTGGCTGGCATGACAAAATAGTTCTTAGCTGCCCATCAACACGTGCTTGATATGAGTCTACAAGCAACCTGCTGTGAATTTGCTGCCTACTTGGTACTTGAATCCTAACAGGGGTGTGATAAGTAAAGAGGATACAACTAACTTCAACTTGTAATTATAAATCTGAGGGACCAGCTAGAATCAGGACTTGTGTCTGTTTCTGGTTTCCATTGGAAGATAGTTAACCTAGTGAAATTTTCATGTTAACTTTGGTTATTTAAAGGTACAAAATGATTGTAAAAGATTGTGCAAGACTATCAAAACTTTAAAAAATAAGAGAATGTTAGGGCGAGAAACAGCACAGGCCTAAAACATAAACTGAACAGTCTCAATAAAGGCTGGAAGGGCAAAATTGCACTCTGTGATATTGGCCCAGAAATTGATCTTGTTCTGTTCCCGCGGGGGTAAGTCTTCCCCGCGATCTCTCACCTCGCTTGTGCTTTTTCAGATCCAGCTCGCACGAACTTGATGTTCCAGACATCAGCCGGGCAGTGCTTGCGTATCCCAGCGGCGTAGTGAATTCGTGCGAGCTGTGGGATCACGTGACTCAGTTAGAGCCAATGGCAGCACACCATCTTCCATTCATAAGTTTCACAGCACGGCTGTGAAATCTATGAATCTTACACCCCCCGAAAATAACAGCTAAACCTCAATTAAATTTAAAAAAAAAACCATCACATTAATAAAATAAGTATAGTTAAATAAATTAACCATTTTAAATAAAAAATTAAATTTTTGAAAAAATTTAAAATCTTTTAAAAAGTTATAAAAATAAACTTACCTGTCTTTAAAGTCTCTAAAAAAGATATACCTGTAAAAAAAAATTCAAAAAAATACTTAATTCACTACTTACCTTGTTAAAAGTGGGTCTTACTCCTCCTTTTTACATTTCTAAAATCTTCAGTACTTACCTGCGCGTCCAAAGCATGAAGTGCACAGCGTGCGCGCAGCCTGTAGCGCGCACGCGATGCACCGAGGAACCGCCCCCTTTTCAAAAGAGCAATTGTCGGTTTTCAGCGCATGCGCAGGGCATGCAGAAAACCGGCAATTGGAGTGGGAATACGCGAGAGTACGCAGTGCGTACTCTCGCGCAGCAGGATGAATTTTTGGGCCATTATGTATACAAGCATTCAAATGCAATTCCTTTGTGTGCAAATTTAATGGAGACATTAACCCATTAACATTTCCATTAAAATAGCAGACAATGGAATTTTATACGCATGCATTCAGTGTTGCACATTAGTGCTGTGCTAAACTTAAATATTCCAAAGCTTCCCCAATGATTTACTGTGCAGCAGCCTTTGAGATGGTCGACCACACCCTTCTCCTTCAAACCCTCGCCGTCTTTGTCCATTTCAGTAGGATTGTGCTCGCTTGGTTTAACTCTTACCTATCCAATCATAGCCAGAGCATCTCCAGCAATGGCTTCTCTTCCTGCCCCTACACTGTTACCTCTGGAATCCCCCAAAGATCTATCCTTGGTTCCCCCTACTCATCCTCAGCTGCAGGCTGCCCCTTGGTGCCATCATCCCAAAAACATGGAATCAGGTTCCAAATGTACATTGATGGCATCCAATTCTGCCTCCCCACCATCTTAATTGACCCATCCACTGCTTCTGTGTTGTCAGACTGTTTATCCAACATCCAGTCCTGAATGAGCTACAATTTTCTCCAGTTAAATATTGGGAAGACCAAAGCCATCGTCTTGGCCCCCTTGCCACTGATTCAATCCCCCTCCCTGGCCACTGTCTCAATCTGAACCAAACTATGTGCAACCTCAGCATCCCATTTGACCCTAAGCTTCCTACCCCATATCCTCTCCATCACAAGAGTACCTACTTCCACATCTTAACATCACCCAACTCAGCTCGTAGCTCAGTCCATCTGCTACCGAAACCCTCATCTATGCCTTGGTCACCTCCACGCCCAATTATTCCAATGCTCTCCTGGTTGGCTTCCAATCCGTCACCCTCCATAAACTTAAGATCTTCTAAAACTCTGCTGCTCTTTGACTATCCCACAACAAGTCCCGCTCATCCGTCACCTTTATCCTCACTGACCTGCATGGGCTCTCGGTCTCACAAAACATCTCAAATTTAAAATGTCAATTCTCATGTTTAAATACCTTCATGGCCTCACCCCTCCCTATCTCTGTAACCACCACTAGCCCAACAACCCCTACAAACTCTCCGTTCCTCTGACTTTAGCCTCGAGCCACCCCCGCCCCCCCCCCTTTCTCCCCACCATTGGTGGGAGGTCCCACACTCTGGAATTCCCTCTCTATACCTCTCTGCCTCTCCACCTCCTTCCTCCTTTAAAACCCTCCATAAAACCCACCTCTTTGAACAAGTTTTTGGTCACTCTCTCCTCCTTCCTCCACATTTGGCTCAGCGCCATTTTTTTGATTATACCTTAGTAAAGCACCTTTGGACATTTTGCGCTTAAAGCCCCTATATAAATGCAAGTTGTTGTTGTAAATGCTCTGGCCATTGTGATACTGAGCCATGTAGACGTGCGAAGCCAATCTGTTCAGGAGGAACGGTGAGGAATTTGGGGGAAGAAAAACAAAATATTCTGAACGCCGACAAGGATCTTTTTAAAGCTGTGGATTTCTCGATTGTCTATGTACTCAGATAGACAGACCTGGCTGTTTAACATCACTTTAATATCATGCCGTTGACACCTGCTCTGCTGCTGCCAGCACATTAAATACCAAGAGGTGAACTCCATGCCTCCAACAGCACCTGGGACCCGGTTGCCCGGCCTTTGGAAGCATTAAAAATACAGAGGTGCTTCCTATTGGCCTTCTAAGGGGTCCAACAGGGACTGGTAGCACACTACTAAATGGAAATGGAGGAGGGCAGCACTTGAGGGTCATACGTCTGCACTTGAGAGCAACACCGATACAAAATTGCCTTAACCCACATATAATCCATATTTAAATAGAAACTAAAACAACCTGCCATGACATCCCAGCTGAACAAAAAAAAATTAATTTCCAGCAACAAGGCCATTTCTCACACTATTGCTGTACTACATCTTCCGGGTGTTTCAAGAAAACTCAACAAGTTTAAAAATATATCATTACATAAATTTAGAGAACGTATGTGAAAAGAATAAAATAGATTACCAAGACAAAGTGTATTGAAGATATTCTGGACTTACCCAACCACATGCTGAGTCTTAAGGTAGCTGCAATCATTGTAATATTATCTAGTTGACATTCAGGTCTTGCATATTTTCTGGTATGCACATTAATCTTTTTAAATAGCTTCTTCGAGGTATTCAATCCTCATTTTATTTTGAATAACCATTTGAAACAATATGGGAACTCAAGCAAAAGCTCTGCGAGTCCCTTTTAGTTTTGTGCAAGCAGAGAAATTGATAGAACAAAAAACCCAAGTTGTTTGTGCTGTCAGACCTCGAATTCACATATACTTTATTCTTTTAAAAGAACTGTGGAAACCATGTCACAAAATGCGCCCCAGCTAACAGCAGATTCCCAAGGGACCGTCTGTCTGTGCTATTCACTGTACCCTAGCTTTAATCTTCTAGGTTTTTCAATCAAGTTAAGTAATTGCTTAAAATATAAAAGAATGTATTGGACGTAAATAGAGCATAGTCATTCCTTACCATAGTATATACACTACATCTTAAGAAAGCCATTATTTGCAATTTTCTTAGTGCTATTTACTAATTGCAACACATTGTCTGTACATACGTGACCCTGTGTCTTCTGTGTCAATGCCTGTATGCTGGAGAATTTCATGGCAATGGGTGATTCAATGCAAGGACCTGGAAACTGGGGTGAGAACTCGCCAAGCACTGCAGGGAGTGAGAGCATTCGGGGTACAGCACTGAAGGAGCCTTTAATAGCTACTGAACCAGGAAAATGGAGAGATCATGCCGCTGACAGTGTTTGAGATCTTAAATCTGCAGGAGTAATGAGGCAGGGATCGGGAACAAACCTGTCACAATACACTGAATGAAATCATTTGCAGCATAATTACAGGTCTGCTGCATTACGCACGGGCCATGATCTGAATATCTCTTTTGTCATGTGCACAGCTTCGCATTAACACATCACCAATTTATCTCCATTCTGAAAAGGGGATCACATCGTAGGCTTGTCACATAATCCTTTAGAATCAGACCGACTGCAAGCACATCACTGTGGCTTTACTGGAGAACCATGTGCAAGAAATAGAGAATTTAGTCCAAAAGAATGCAAAGAGGGAGTTCCTTGCCTCAGTTTAATGTTACTAACGCCAGCTAATTAGAGATGAGATCACTCTAGATAGTGAGCTACACACTAATTGTGTGAATACGTGGGTACATGACAGAACCGCCCTCAGACTTCATTGTCTTACCTTACTGACTGAGTGGATGGGTACTGATATGGCATGGACTTAAATGTCCGTCTTACCTATGAGGTCCCGTAGCTGGCTTCATTGAGAACTTCTATTATGAAGGCCTATTGCAGCATAGCAGAAAACTCGCCGACTGACAGATCAATTCATGTTGCAAAATCAAGCTCAAAGTCCTAACTACAAAATGACAATAGCGGTTCACTAACCCTTTCCCATATAAAGATTGATTATCTGACTTTACAACAAATTGATGGACACTCCAGAAACTGTCAGAAATGGAATGCCGTGAGTTTAGGAATAAACAAAGCCGGTGAGGGGAGGACTGTTAGCCTGGTAATGATGGTGGCTCTTCTCTCATACTGTCAGGTGAAGTTGGTAATTAATGGCTGAAAAACACCCACAGTGCTTCTTGCCTGCCCAAAGATTTGCTACTCACGATTACTCATTCATTCAGAGGGACAGCTTGAACATCTCTGCCTACAGTTGGGGTCACACCATCTAACAGTATGGACTGACCAAAATCAAATATGACAAGTGAAGTCGAAGTCTGCTGAGGCAACTGGAAAACAGTTAACAGGGAACATATGGGAGATGCCACACACACACGGATTTGTTTCCCCTTAACATAAGAGGGATGGATTACTGAATGGTCTGGGTATGGTGTTTCATGTAATGTGTAACATCATTCTCTTATAATATCAAATCAACACAGGTGGTAGTCTTTCACCCATGATACTAACATTTGTTCATTGGCATCCTCAAGATAATAAAATCATTTGAGAAAAAAGCAGAATCAGTAGAATGTCCTTTGGAAATGTTATCATTGTTATATCAGAAGACTGGCACTTGGTTATTAGCATTTAAAAACAATAACAATTTAAAACTTCACTTTCAAACATCCTAGTAGAACTTGGAAAACTGCCTGCTTTATGATCATTGCATCAAAATCTATACATTGTGCTTCTAACATCTATTTATATATATTTTCACTGATTTTTGTACAATGTAAATATTAAGAAGATTGCAAATAATTTCAAATGACTAAAGAAATGGGTGGACATTCTATCCCATTGTTATTACAAAAAATGCTTCTTGCCTTCCAAAACTGCAAATCACCATGTTTTCCCCTTTAAGCTGCAGCGGACCTTTAAGTGCTGCAGCAGCACTAGATTTCCCACCCACGACTGGTCAAGTTTCCAATCATTTTCAACCCTGTGAGCTCACACTATGTTATAGGGCTGACTCTGGAAGTACAGATAAAGTCAAAGCCTGAAAGGTCAGGCAGATGCTGCTCCCTTGCCAGCTGACTTCCAGTCAAGCATATACCCGGTCAAAAATCCTAAGCTATTGGGATTGAAATTGGACCTTGTTGCAACTGTTTTAGGCAGTAAACGGCTGTAGCAAAGCCCAATTTTAGGGACCAAAGTCTTGCATCCCAAGGAGGCTTGAAAAAGTGAAATCGGAAATTGGGTTCGGCAATTTGTCAGGCGTCCCTGGCGGCTGCCTAAAATAGGCGTTTGGTCTCTTACGTATGTAAATGAGGGGCCTAATGCCTGTTTTAAGAGTCCTCACAGAAATTGGACAGCAAAGAGTGAGGCACCTTTCTGTGGATCCAGGAGGAGCAGGAGTGCTCCCCCGACTCCACAGTTGTCCCGATCGCCACGATCGCCCCGATGCCCACTCCAAATCCCCTCCCACGACTTAACTTTGGGCCACAGCTGGTGAGGCAAGTGGCCACATTTGTCATCTTCAAATGCACGAGCTGCTTATGGTGGCATGACAGGCAAAAATTACGGCCGGCCTCGGGCCTCCCGGTTGGGACGTGTGCTGCCTGCACAGTGCCCAGTATGGGCCCAGAAAGAAACCGACCCCACTGAAACTCAAGCCACCTGTCAAAAGCACACGTGAATGCTCTCCCCAGCCTTGCACCTTAGTCTTGAGCCGAACCCACCATGAAAACAAAGGCCTGGAAATTGGATCATTCCTGGAATTGGGGACACACTGCACGTGTATAATGAGAGAGGGGGCAGAAACACAGCAAATTGGTCCGCTGGCCCCATTTGGATAGTATTGACTAGCTGCGGGTGTGGGTCACAGCGCCAGAGGCAGCTCGAGGGACCGCAGGTGAGTCTGGAGGGGGGGTTAAAGACCTCTGGTTAGGCAGCATATAGACTTGGTAATCCTGAACACAGGCAGCAGGCGCAACACCTTCTACGTTCAAGGTAAATCAGCTTCTGGTTTGGGTCCTAAAACAGGCATTAGGGCCCTTATTTGTATATTCAAGGGGCTTAATGCCTGTTTTAGTTGGAAATAGTGCCATGGGATCTTTTACATCTACCTGAGAGAGTAGACGGGGCCTCAGTTTAACGTCTCATCCAAAAGATGGCACCTCCAACAGTGCAGCACTCCCTCAGTACAGCACTGGAGTGTCAGCCTAGATTTTTGGGCTCAAGCCTCTGGAATGGGACTTGAACCCACTGGACTAGTAATCCAGAGGCCTGGACTAATGATCTGTGAGACGTGAATTCAAATCCACCACGGCAGCTGGGGAATTTAGATTCAGTTAATTAAATCTGGAATAAAAAGCTAGTATCAGTAATGAGACCATGAAACTATCGGATTGTCATAAAAACCCAGCTGGTTCACTAATGTCCTTTAGGGAAGGAAATCTGCCGTCCTAATCTGGTCTGGCCCATATGTGACTCCAGACCCACAGCAATGTGGTTGACTCTTAACTGCCCTCTGAAATGGCCCAGCAAGCCACTCAGTTGTAACAAACCGCTACAAAACACAATAATAAGAATAAAACCGGACGGACCACTCGGCATCGACCTCGGCACCGGCTACGGACACGGCAATGGCACACCCAGCTCAGTCGACCCTGCAAAGTCCTCCTCACCAACATCTGGGGACTTGTGCCAAAATTGGGAGAGCTGTCCCACAGACTAGTCAAGCAACAGCCTGATATAGTCATACTCACAGAATCATACCTTTCAGCCAATGTCACAAACTTTCCATCACCATCCCTGGGTATGTCCTGTCCCACTGGCAGGACAGACCCACCAGGGGTGGTGGCACAGTGGTATACAGTCGGGAAGGAGTGGCCCTGGGAGTCCTCAACATTGACTCCGGACCCCATGAAGATCATGGCTTCAGGTCAAGCATGGGCAAGGAAACCTCCTGCTGATTACCACCTACCGCCCTCCCTCAGCTGATGAATCCTCCATGGTGAACACCACTTGGAAGAAGCACTGAGATTAGCAAGGGCACAGAATGTACTCTGGGTGGGGGACTTCAATGTCCATCACCAAGAGTGGCTCAGTAGCACCACTGCTGACCGAGCTGGCCGAGTCCTGAAGGACATAACTGCCAGTCTGGGCCTGCGACAGGTGGTGAGAGAACCAACACAAGGGGAAAAACCTACTTGACCTCATCCTCAACAATCTACCTGTCGCAGATGCATCTGTCTATGACAGTATTGGTAGCAGTGACCGCCGCACATTCATTGTGGAGACGAAGTCCCATCTTCACACTGAGGACACCCTCCATCGTGTTGTGTGGCACCACCACTGTGCTAAATGGGATAGATTCAGAATAGATCTAGCAGCTCAAAACTGGGCATCCATGAGGCACTGTGGGCCATCAGCAGCAGCAGAATTGTATTCCACCACAATCTGTAATCTCATGGCCCGACATATCCCTCATTCTACCATTACCATCAAGCCAGGGGACCACCTTGATTTAATAAGGAGTGTAGAGGAGCATGCCAGGAGCAACACCAGGCGTACCTAAAAATGAGGTGCCAACCTGGGGAAACTGCGACACAGGACTACATGCATGCTAAAAAGCAGAAGCAGCATGCTATAGACAGGGCTAAGCGATCCCACATTCAATGGAGCAGATCAAAGCTCTGCAATCCTGCCACATCCAGTCGTGAATGGTGGTGGACCATTAAACAACTAACGGGAGGAAGAGGTTCCATGAATATCCCCATCCTCAATGATGGTGGAGCCCAGCACGCGAGTGCAATAGACAAGGCTGAAGCATTTGCAACCATCTTCAGCCAGAAGTGCCGAGTGGAAGATCCATATCGGCCTACTCCTGAGGTCCCCACCATCACAGAAGCCAGTCTTCAGCCAATTCGATTCACTCCACATGATATCAAGAAATGACTGAGTGCACTGGATACAGCAAAAGCTATGGACCCCGACAACATCCCGGCTGTCGTGCTGAAGACTTGTGCTCCAGAACTAGCCAAGCTGTTCCAGTACAGCTACAACACTGGCATTTTTCCAACAATGTGGAAAACTGCCCAGGTATGTCCTGTCCACAAAAAGCAGGACAAATCCAACCCGGCCAATTACCACCCCATTAGTCTACTCTCAATCATCAGCAAAGTGATGGAAGGTGTCATCGACAGTGCTATCAAGGGGCACTTACTCACCAATAACCTGCTCACTGATGCCCAGTTTGGGTTCCGCCAAGACCATTCGGCTCCCGACCTCATTACAGCCTTGGTCCAAATATGGACAAACGATCTGAATTCCAGAGGTGAGGTGAGAGTGACTGCCGTTGACATCAAGGCAGCATTTGACTGAGTGTGGCATCAAGGAGCCCCAGTAAAACTGAAGTCAATGGGAATCGGGCGGAAAACTCTCCACTGGCTGGAGTCATACCTAGCACAAAGGAAGATGGTTGTGGTGATTGAAGGTCAATCATCACAGCCACAGGACATCGCTGCCCGAGTTTCTCAGGGCAGTGTCCTAGGCCCAACCATCTTCAGTTGCTTCATCAATGACCTTCCCTCCAACATAAGGTCAGAAATGGGGATATTCGCTGATGACTGCACAGTGTTCAGTGCCATTCACAACTCCTCAGATAATGAAGCAATCCATGCCCGCATGCAACAAGACCTGGACAACGTTCAGGCTTGGGCTGATAAGTGGCAGGTAACATTAGCACCACAGAAGTGCCAGGCAATGACTATCTCCAACAAGCGAGAGTCTAACCACCACCCCTTGACATTCAACAGCATTACCATCGCCAACTTCCCCACCATCAACATCCTGGGGGTCACCATTGACCAGAAACTTAACTGGACCAGCCACATAAATACTGTGGCAACAAGAGCAGATCAGAGGCTAGGTATTCTGCGGTGAGTGTCTCAATTCCTGACTCCCCAAAGCCTTTCCACCATCTACAAGGCACAAGTCAGGAGTGCGATGGAATACTCTCCACTTGCCTGGATGAGTGCAGCTCCAACAACACTCATGAAGCTCGACACCATCCAGGACAAAGCAGCCTGCTTGATTGGCACCCCATCCACCACCTTAAACATTCACTGCCTCCACCACCGGCGTACAGTGGCTGCAGTGTGTACCATCTACAAGATGCACTGCAGCAACTCGCCAAGGCTTCTTCGGCAGTACCTCCCAAACCCGCGACCTCTTCCACCTGGAAGGACATGGGCAGCAGGTGAATGGGAACACCACCACCTCCAAGTTCCCCTCCAAGTCACACACCATCCTGACTTAGAAATATGTCGCCGATCCTTCATCGTCGCTGGGTCAAAATCCTGGAACTCCTTCTCTAACAGCACTGTGGGAGTACCTTCACCACACGGACTGCAGTGGTTCAAGAAGGCAGCTCACCATCACCTTCTCTCGGGCAATTAGGGATGGACAGTAAATGCTGGCCTTGCCAGTGATGCCCACATCCCAGAAATGAATTTTAAAAACCCTCTGACACAGAATCAAGGATGCTACCCACTGATTCACTGGATTTAGTGAATATAATTCATTAGGGCCAGTCTCACTTATGTAATTAACATTATATCCATCCCATTACTATCAAGTATCTCTATGCATAATCTAAATATAACTTCAAAGCACCAATTCTATTAGCAATATTGGTACAGGAGTAGGCCATTTGAAAGAGGTCCTACTATTACTGTGCTTGCTTATCAGGTTTCTGCATTATGTATTTGTCCATTGTGCTCTTGCGTATATTACATCCACATTGTTTTCTTACTGACTTTGACCCTGAAAATTTGTGAGCTGCGATCACACCCACCGGTACCCTCCAGTGCTGACCCCACCGGAGTTTGTGAGGGTCATTGTGAGGGCACTTAATTTGCATGGTGCAGGCAGGCTGAAGCCCCGCTACTGGCAAATCTCCACTACTCAGCTGCCCCAGGCAGCTGAAAAATCTGGCACCTACCCGCCATTTGAGAGGGCTTGCCCAGACCCTCCCTGCAGACCCAGGCTATGTCCACCTTCAGCCAAGCCAAGATATTTAAAAGCAAGTTGCAATTCCTCGGGTGTTGGGTGGTCTGGCCTGGATCCTCGCAGTGGGCCCACCTGGAGGCTGGTACCCCTCATCTCACTGAGCATACCGGCCTCCGGTACTACACCGTGCCCTGAATCAGTTGGAGATGTGGGAATTCCTGGTGTACAGAGTCCCCAACCACTGGTACCTGCCCCTCAATGATATTTACCTTGTCAGGGGAGAGTGGAGGTTGTGTGCCTTACAAGGAAGGCCAGAAATCCTGGAAAATACCAGAGACACAGCGCAACCAGTTTCCAACATTTTCCGATAGGTTGTGTTACTCTCCCGTTGGGAGTCCATTGGAACCCCCTGCACTTTTTTGCCCAATTATTTATTAATACATTTTATTAAAATCCATATCATTCCTGTGCAAATTTTGGGCTGTAAAACTGGTCATTTAAACTGAATTAAACAGCGCACCACACACTTTTGACACTTTCTTTATAATGAAGAATAAGCTACACATAGCTTTTTTTGTAAATCCATGCTGTAAGTCAGTGGGCAGTGCGATGTTTTAAAGCGGCTTCTGCATTCTTACCTTTACTGCACAACATTTCTGTTTACTATTTCTTTAAGTTGCATTGTATGAAGAAAGAAATGAATGACGTGAAATCCAACATGGTTTATTTTTTTTTTTAACTAAAATGTTCCACTGCAACAGGAGCAAAGCAACACTATCAGATCGAAATTTAAGGAAAATGTTCCAGATGCCAGTATTAGCCTGGAAACCAATGGGACTGACAGACATACTGATGTGAGGCTTAATCCCTTTAATCCTTTACTACCTCCAATTGGTTCCCAAAATGGAGGAGAGATTAGAACCTGAAATTGCAGAGTCTATAAGGCCACATTACAGCAATCTCCCAATGCGATCTTATCTTCAGCTTCATGAAGACTGGTTATCAGTCAACACATCCTGGTTGGATCACTTTATTTCCTCCTTTGCCCCCAGCTAGCTGCTTCTGTGCTGTTTTCCCCAAGGTACGGTATTTTGGCAGCCAGTGTAGTTCTATATTTCTTACGCACTGGAGTCTAGAATTGAGTCTGATTGCCAAGTCAAACACCAGGTTATTGCTGCAGTCACTGAATTACAGTTGTCCCTCAGTTGAACTCCAAAGGATTAAAAAGCCCATGTATGATATATCAGCACAACCCAATGGAAAGTAGAGCATTTTAAAATGACTTCTGCATTCTTAACTTGACCAGAAAGCATCAAGTTCTTACTCACACAGCAAGAAAGAAAGGCAAACAAGTCACGCTTATATCTCATTTAAACTGCATAGCTTATTTAATGTCACCAAATGTATTGACAATGTTTATTTCAGGTCAAAATAGCAGGTATTTCAGTCCCCTATTCCAGGCTTAGTAGTTCTGACGAAAGGTCTTCGACCTGAAACGTTAACTCTCTTTCTCTCTCCACGGATGCTGCCTGGCCTGCTGAGTTTTCCCAGCGTTTTCTGTTGTTATTTTGGATTTCCAGCGTCCACAGTATTTTGCTATTGCATTAGTATTAGTATTAGTCTGCATAGGTACATTGAGTTGCCCAGTTTATCAGACGTTGTCAGCAAGACAACAGAGGGACTCAATAGCTGATTTGCATTGCATATATCAACACAATTTTTTTCCCTTTAAAAAAAAAATAGAATTAAAGTGAACAGACTGACCTGAGTAGCTAAGCCATGTGGATCAAGAAGGTCCCAAGTTCGATCCATAGTCTGTGCTGAGTTAAGCTGTTCTCAGCCAGAATTAACTAGGGTTGTCAACTTGGACTGGAGGTATTCCTGGAGGTTTGATCAAGGGACGTCTGACCATGTGACGGCTGACCACGAGATGTCTGATCCCGTGACGTCTGCAAATGTTATTGCCTGTACCTTATAAAGGTTGGGTCGCTTTTAGTTGGGTAGTTTCGCGCCAGCAGGTGTTGTGCGAGATGTTCCGAGAACCAGGAGGTTACCTGTGAGCAGGCAAAGAAGAGAAGCCGAGGGTGGGGTAGAGCGGAAAGTGAAGGTGGGGGAGGGATTCGTAGGGGCGAAACCAGAGGTGGGAGGAACTTTGATTCCAACAGTAACTAATAGTACCTCACTGAAATGTACCGATAACTAATAGTAAAACTGGGAACGCTCAGAATTCCCTCATAACCAACAGTAATACAATAACCCACTGATAGTCTATATGTAACTGGTAGTATTAAAAGTAACACCCAAATATCCTTCCTGTAACTAGTAGTAATCCTATAACCTGCTGATATTCACCCCGTAACTACAGCCAGAATCCACCTACACTGCTCAAGGTCAGGCTCCCCAGTCAATGCCACTTTTAACAAGACCCATCTCTCTCTCCCTATCTCCGTGGACTCTGGTTTGGACTTGGGTTCTGTGTGAAGTTGACAACTCTGAACTGGGAGCCTAAATCAGAGCCAATCTGTACTTGGATTTCACATGTCAAAACCAGCTGGCACAGACCAACCTGAACTAAACGGAGAGATTGCACAAAGGTCAGTGGGCTCGGTGTTTGGGGCGCTTACTTTGACCCAGCGATGATGAAGGAGCAGCGATATATGTCCAAGTCAGGATGGTGTGTGACTTGGAGGGGAACTTGGAGGTGGTGGTGTTCTATGCACCTGTTGCCCTTGTTCTTCAAGGTGGTAGAGATCACGGGTTTGGGAGGTGCTGTCGAAGAAGCCTTGGCGAGTTGGTGCAGTGCATCTTGTAGATGGTACACACTGCAGCCATGGGGCACCGGTGGTGGAGAGGGAATATTTAAGGTGGTGGATGGGGTGCCAATCAAGCGGACTGCTTTGTCCTGGATGGTGTTGAGCTTCTTGAGTGTTGTTGGAGCTGCACTCATCCAGGCAAGTGGAGAGTATTCCATCACACTCCTGACTTGTGCCTTGTAGATGGTGGAAAGGATTTGGGAGGTCAGGAGGTGAATAACTCACCACAGAATACGCAGCCTCTGACCTGCTCTTGTAGCCACAGTATTTATGTGGTTAGTCCAGTTAAGTTTCTGGTCAATGGTGACCCCCAGGATATTGATGGTGGGGGATTCGAAGATGGTAATGCCGTTTGAATGTCAAGCGGAGGTGGTTAGAGTAAGTACTGCTTGATAGCACTATCGATGACACCTAACATTTGTTGATGGTTGAGTATAGGCTGATGGTACAGTAATTGGGTGGATTGAATTTGTCCTGCTTTTTGTGGACCGGACGTACCTGGGCAATTTTCCGCTTTGTTGGGTAGATGCCAGTGTTGCAGCTGCACTGCAGCTTGGCTAGAGGTGCAGCTAGTTCTGGAACACAAGTGTTCAGCACTACAGCCAGGATGTTGTCGGGGCCCATAGCCTTTGCTGTATCCGAGAAATGCGAGGGTATACATATCAGGAAAGGATGAACAGGCTGGGTCTCTTTTCTCTTGAAAAAAGAAGGCTGAGGGGTGACCTAATAGAGGTCTTTAAAATTATGAAAAATGTTGATAGAGTGGATACAGAGAGAATGTTTCCACATGGGAAAGAGCAAAACTAGAGGACATCAATATAAGATAGTCACCAAGAAATCCAATAGGGAATTCAGAAGAAACTTCTTTACCCAAAGAGTGGTGAGAATGTGGAACTCGCTACCACAGGGAGTGGTTGAAGCGAATAGTATAGATGCATTTAAGGAGAGGCTAGACAAGCATATGAGGGAGAAGGGAATAGAGGGTTATGCTGATAGATTTAGATGAGGAAAGACGGGAGGAGACTCGAGTGGAGCATAAACGCCGGTATGGACTGGTTGGGCCGAATGGCCTGTTTCTGTGCCATGTATCCTATGTAATCCTATGTAATCCAGTGTGCTTAGCCGTTTCTTGATATCCCCAAGTCCCTCTAGTCCCTGTTCACCCTAGTCCGCACCTCTTCCCATTCTGTCTCTCTCTGCCGGTGCATAGGATAAAACTCTGCTGGTTCTACAGCAGGAATGCTGTTGCAGCACCAAAGATTCAGCGAGGGACCTTAAAGGGACAGAAGCACCCTAAAGATCAGTTGCTAAGACCCACTGAAGACTTCTGTGATGATGGGGGCTTTCAACAGGTAAGTCATCAGGGACAGAATGGAGGCCGCTACGAAGCCCTCTCCTCCATGCGGACACTCAGGGACAGTTACGGCCACATCCTGGAGCCCACTGCCCACCGCCACCTTCCACCTTTAAAGGAAATAGGTGAGCACATTGCAGATGCCCTAACTATAATCTTCCAAAGTTCTCTTGATTCAGGAACTGCCCCTTTAAATTGGAAAATTGTGCACGTCACTCTGCTTTTTAAGAGGGAAACCAGGGAATTATAGACCAGTTAGCCTAACATCTGTTGTCGGGAAATTGCTAGAGTCTATAATTAAGGATAGGGTGACTGAACACCTCGAACATTTTCAGTTGATCAGTGATAGCCAGCATGGATTTGTGAAAGGTAGGTCATGCCTGACAAACCTGATTGAATTTTTTGAAGAAGTGACTAAAATAGTGGACAGGGGAATGTCCATGGATGTTATTTATATGGACTTCCAGAAGACATTTGATAAAGTCCCATTAAGAGACTGTTAACTAAGGTAGAACCCCATGGAATTGAAGGCAAATTATTGACCTGGTTAGGAAATTGACTGAGCGGCAGAAGACAGAGAGTAGGGATAATGGGCAGGTACTCAAATTGGCAGGATGTGACTATTGGTGTCCCACAGGCATCTGTGTTGGGGCCTCAACTATTCACAATATTTATTAACAACTTAGATGATGGGATAGAAAGTCATACAGCCAAATTTGCCGATGACACAAAGATAAGCGGCATTGTAGGCAGTGTAGATGAAAGCATAAAATTACAAATTACAAAGGGACCTGGTCCTGTGTAATGAGTCAGGATTAATTAATAATGTCCTAGTTAAGGATCCACTTGGAATGAGTGACCATAACATGGTTGAATTCCATATCCAATTAGAGGGTGAGAAGGTTGGTTCTCAAACAAGCGTACTGAGCTTGAATAAAGGAGACTATGATGGTATGAGAGCGGAATTGATTAAAGTGGACTGGGAAAATAGATTAAAGGGTAAGACGGTACATGAGCAGTGGTGTTCATTTAAGGAGTTATTTTACAACTTTCAAAAAATATATATTCCACTGAGGAAAAAAGGGTGTAAAAGAAATGACAGCCATCCGTGGCTAAGTAAAGAAATTAAGGATAGTATCCAACTAAAAACAAGGACATATAAGGTAGCCAAACATAGTGGGAGGATAGAAGATTGGGAAGTCTTCAAAAGACAGCAAAAAGTAACTAAAGGATTGATTAAGAAAGGGTTATGAAAATAAATTAGCAAAAAATATAAAAACAGATAGCAAGAGTTTCTATAGTTATATAAAAAGAAAAGGGGTGGCTAAGGCAAACGTAGGTCCCTTAGAGGATGAGACCGGGAAATTAATGGTGGGAAACATGGAGATGGCAAAAATGCTGAACAAATATTTTGTTTCAGTCTTTACGGTAGAGGACACTAAGAATATCCCAACACTGGACAAACAGGGGGCTCTAGGGGGGGAGGAGCTAAATACGATTAAAATGACTAAGGAATTGGTACTCAGTAAAATAATGGGACTCAAGGCGGATAAATCCCCTGGACCTGATGGCTTACATCCTAGGGTCTTGAGGGAAGTGGCA
The DNA here is from genome assembly GCA_030390025.1 of Squalus acanthias. Taxonomy (NCBI): domain Eukaryota; kingdom Metazoa; phylum Chordata; class Chondrichthyes; order Squaliformes; family Squalidae; genus Squalus; species Squalus acanthias. The sequence goes on from CM059429.1 coordinate 151,385,112, forward strand.
GTAGGGATTGTGGATACTTTGGTAATAATTTTCCAAAATTCCCTGGACTCAGCAAAGGTCCCGGCAGATTGGAAAACTGCTAATGTAACACCCTTATTTAAAAAGGGTAGTAGGCAGAAGGCTGGAAATTATAGACCAGTTAGCCTAACATCTGTGGTGGGTAAAATTTTGGAGTCTATTATTAAGGAGACAGTAACGGAACATTTAGATAAACATAATTTAATAGGACAAAGTCAGCATGGCTTTATGAAGGGGAAGTCATGTCTGACAAATTTGCTTGAGTTCTTTGAGGACATAACGTACAGGGTGGATAAAGGGAAACCAGTGGACGTAGTGTATTTAGACTTCCAGAAGGCATTCGACAAGGTGCCACATAAAAGATTATTGCTCAAGATAAAAAATCACTGGATTGGGGGTAATATTCTGGCATGGGTGGAGGATTGGTTATCTAACAGGAAGCAGAGAGTTGGGATAAATGGTTCATTCTCGGACTGGCAACCAGTAGCCAGTGGTGTTCCGCAGGGGTCGGTGCTGGGTCCCCAACTCTTTACAATCTATATTAACGATTTGGAGGACAGGACCGAGTGTAACATATCAAAGTTTGCAGATGATACAAAGATGGGAAGGAAAGTAGAAAGTGAGGAGGACATAAAAAACCTACAAGGGGATATAGACAGGCTGGGTGAGTGGGCGGAGATTTGGCAGATGCAATACAATATTGGAAAATGTGAGGTTATGCACTTTGGCAGGAAAATTCAGAGAGCAAGTTATTATCTTAATGGCGAGAAACTGGAAAGTACTGCAGTACAAAGGGATCTGGGGGTCCTAGTGCAAGAAAATCAAAAAGTTAGTATGCAGGTGCAGCAGGTGATCAAGAAGGCCAACGGAATGTTGGCTTTTATTGCTAGGGGGATAGATTATAAAAACAGGGAGGTATTGCTGCAGTTATATAAGGTATATAAGGGCAACACGGTGGCATAGTGGTTAGCACTGTTGCCTGACAGCGCCAGGGACCCGGGTTCAAATCCAGCCTCGGGTGACTGTCTGTGTGGAGTTTGCACATTCTCCCCGTGTCTGCGTGGGTTTCCTTCGGGTGCTCCGGTTTCCTCCCACAGTCCAAAGATGTGCGGGTTAGGTTGGATTTGGCTATGATAAATTGACCCTTAGTGGTAGGGGGGATTAAATACGTGGGGTTATGGGGATAGGGTGGGATATGTGTCGGTGCAGGCTCGATGGGCCGAAATGGCCTCTATCTGCACTGTGGGGATTCTGTATTGGTGAGACCGCACCTGGAATACTGCATACAGTTTTGGTGTCAATACTTAAGAAAAGACATACTTGCTCTCGAGGCAGTACAAAGAAGGTTCACTCGGTTAATCCCGGGGATGAGGGGGTGGACATATGAGGAGAGGTTGAGTAGATTAGGACTCTACTCATTGGAGTTCAGAAGAATGAGAGGCGATCTTATTGAAACATATAAGATTGTGAAGGGACTTGATCGGGTGGATGCGGTAAGGATGTTCCCAAGGATGGGTGAAACTAGAACTAGGGGGCATAATCTTAGAATAAGGGGCTGCTCTTTCAAAACTGAGATGAGGAGAAACTTCTTCACTCAGAGGGTAGTAGGTCTGTGGAATTTGCTGCCCCAGGAAGCTGTGGAAGCTACATCATTAAATAAATTTTAAATAGAAATAGACAGTTTCCTAGAAGTAAAGGGAATTAGGGGTTACGGGGAGCAGGCAGGAAATTGGACATGAGGCTGAGTTCGGATCGGACAAGGCCCTGTGGGTGGCGGAGCGGGCCCAGGGGCTGAGTGGCCGGGTCCTGCTCCTACTTCTTGTGTTCTTTAGATTTGAGGTTAGGATCAGATCAGCCATGATCTTATTGAATGGCGGAGCAGGCTCGAGGGGCCGATTGGCCTACTCCTGCTCCTATTTCTTATGTTCTTATGTTCTTATATTGACAGATTAAGTGAATGGGCAAAACTGTGGCAAATGGATTTCAATGTAAGCAAATGTGAGGTTATCCACTTTGGACCTAAAAAGGATAGAATAGGGTACTATCTAACTGGTAAAAAGCTAAAAACAGTGGATGTCCAAAGAGACTTGGGGGTCCAGGTACATAGATCATTAAAATGTCATGAACAGATACAGAAAATTATCAAAAAGGCTAATGGAATGCTGGCCTTTATATTAGAGGACTAGATTACAAGGGGGTAGAGGTTATGCTGCAGCTATACAAAGCCCCGGTTAGACCACACCTGGAGTACTGTGAGCAGTTCTGAGCACCACACCTTAGGAAGGATATATTGGCCTTGAAGGGATTGCAGCGTAGGTTTACCAGAATGATACCTGAACTTCAAGGGTTAAGTTACGAGGAGAGATTACACAAATTAGGGTTGTATTCCCTAGAATTTAGAAGGTTAAGGGGTGATCTGATTGAAGTTTTCAGGATATTAAGGGGAACAGATAGGGTAGGTAGAGAGAAACTATTTCTGCTGGTTGGGGATTCTAGGACTAGGGGGCATAGTCTAAAAATTAGAGCCAGACATTTCAGGAGTGAAATTAGGAAACACTTCTACACACAAAGGGTGGTAGAAGTTTGGAACTTTATTCCGCAAATGGCAATGGATGCCAGATCAATTGTTAATTTTAAATCTGAGATTGATAGCTTTTTGTTAACCAAAGGTATTAACGGATACGGGCCAAAGGTAGGTATATGGAGTTAGATCGCAGATCAGACATGATCTCATTGAATGGCTGAATAGGCTCCAGATGCTGAATATCCTACCCCTGTTCCTATGTTCCCTATGATGCCCCAAGGAAGCAGCGGTAAAATGGGCAGAGAGAAGGAAAGTTTGCTGAGACCTGTGCCCCCCACCACCACTTGCATGTGGCAGATGAGGAGGGAGTGGGCAGAGGTGATCCCAAGGTCGGGGTGGGGATGGGGGGGCTGACGTCCAATCACTAATTCGAATTCCAGGCAAATATTCCAAATTGGGAGGTTAAAATTATGACACAGGAGTGGATCTCTTTACTATAGAAGAGCAGGGCCTTGCTGGTGGTCGGAGCACTTTGCAGTGGTTGATTTGAGGGGGTGGTGTGGTGGTGGGGGGGGGAGGGGGAATGAAAGTGAGCCCATGCTGTAGGCATGTGCAGGTCTGATTTAAATAGAATCATTTAAAACCAGTCCTACATCGAATCTCACATCTTCAGGTTAGGCTCCACAGCTTGCTGATATAATATGGCACATGAGGAGTGCTGGAACTTGGCCTGTTCATGTAGGCTTCTTAAAAGTAGACGACAGTTTTAGTTGCTTGTAAAATTGTGGGTTTTTTGTGTTTTAGATTGTATTTTGAGGCACTTTGCTCCATGCTCCATGGCTTTCCTGCGCAGTCTACCATTTTTACATTTTGGGGGTTTATTTTGGCCAATAATTTCCTTCATTTGAATCGCAGCGAAGTGGTGAGATTAGGTATCCCTTTGGGGGCTCCAAATACGTTGTATGTTTTAGATAAGGAAGAGGTGTTCATAAGGGGCCAATGAGTACTGGTGCAATGACACTCAAGCCGTTTTGGATACCACCTTAGGATCCACATTTATAGACACCTTCACACATACCTGCACATGTCAGAAGAGACCTTTCTTTGCCATCTCTGCTTCACAAGCCTGGCAGTCACAGAGTTCTACCATCTGCTGCAGGATGTCCTTCAGACAACATCTGGAACAGAGATGACCCTGTTCCAGAGAAGCCAAGGTTACTATACCATTAATATTTCATGCCACTGGATCCTTCAAGCTGTCCCAGAGGACATCTGCTACACCAGGCAGTCTGCAAGGCAATATTTTGTAAAGAGGTTGACAAGTGCTCCATTTGTAAGGGACTACATTATAAAAGATGTAATAGCAGAGCACTTGGAAAACAGTGACAGGATCGGACAAAGTCAACATGGATTTACCAAAGGTAAATCATGCTTGACTAATATACTGGAATTTTTTGAGGATGTAACTGGTAGAATAGATAAGGGAGAGCCAGTGGATGTGGTGTATTTGGACTTTCAGAAGGCTTTCGATAAGGTCCCGCATAAGAGATTAGCGTGCAAAGTTAAAGCACATGGGATTGGGAGTAAGGTACTGTCTTGGATAGAGAACTGGTTGGCAGACAGGAAGCAAAGAGTTGGAATAAACGGGTCTTTTTCCGAGTGGCAGGCAGTGACTAGTGGGGTACCGCAGGGATCGGTGCTAGGACCCCAGCTATTCACAATATATATAAATGATCTAGACGAGGGAACTAGATGTAATATCTCCAAGTTTGCAGACGACACAAAGCTGGGTGGGCGTGTGTGCTGTGAGGAGGATGCAGAGAAACTCCAGTATGATTTGAACAGGTTGGGTGATTGGGCGGATGCATGGCAAATGCAGTATAATGTGGATAAATGCGAGGTTATCCACTTCGGTGGCAAAAACAGGAAGACAGATTATTATCTGAACAGCAATAGATTGGGAAAAGGGAAGTGCAACGAGACCTGGGTGTCCTTGTGCACCAGTCGCTGAAGGTAAGCATGCAGGTGCAGCAGGCGGTTAAGAAGGCAAATGGTATGTTGGCCTTCATAGCGAGAGGATTCGAGTACAGGAGCAAGGATGTCTTGCTGCAGTTGTACAGGGTCTTGGTGAGACCACACCTTGAGTATTGTGTGCAGTTTTGGTCGCCTTTTCTGAGGAAGGATGTTCTTGCCATGGAGAGAGTGCAGTGAAGATTCACCAGACTGATACCTGGGATGGCAGGAATGACGTATGAGGAGAGATTGGGTCGATTAGGCTTATATTCGCTAGAGTTTAGAAGAATGAGAGGGGATCTCATTGAAACTTATAAAATTCTAACAGGACTAGACAGACTAGATGCAGGAAGGATGTTCCCGATGGCGGGGGAGTCCAGAACCAGGGGTCACAGTCTAAAGATAAGGGGTAAGCCATTTAGGACTGAGATGAGGAGGAATTTCTTCACCCAGAGAGTGGTGAACCTGTGGAATTCTCTACCACACAAGGCAGTTGAGTCCAATTCATTAAATATATTCAAGAAGGAGTTGGATATATTTCTTAAGGCTAAAGGGATCAAGGGATATGGGGAGAAAGCAGGGACAGGGTACTGAATTTGGATGATCAGCCATGATCTCATTAAATGGCGGAACAGGCTCGAGGGGCCGAATGGCCTACTCCTGCTCCTATCTTCTATGTTTCTATGTTTACACTTTCATCGCTCCCTGTGGATGGTGGGGGTGGGGCAGGGGCGGGGGTGGAGGGGCGGAATCAGCTGGATAGGGAAGGTTCCTTCAAGTGTAAGGTATTGTAGATGGCACTCATGTGAGTATAAGGGCACATCCTATTAATTCCGTGGTCTACATGAACAGCATCTTTAACCCTTCCACCCAGAGACAGTGAAGCAAACATTTTTTGATTGGCTCCTGGAAAATAAATAATGTTTTCTTTACCCAAGGCTACTGCATAAAATAAATCTTCAGATAAACAATTGAAGTTTGTGAAGTCTCATTATAAACATAAAAAGTACACATACTGTAATCACCTAACCGTCTGTCAATCTGTCCAACTATCTATGCCAGCCTCTCTGATGTAAAAAATAATCACTTGATAATATTATTACAGCCTGAGGAGTGACGCGCTTCGAGATTTCCAGTGATAAAAAGAAATAAATCTTTATGTAAATAGTCACTAAATATTCTTTATAAACGCAATAAGACATGGGTGCTCTAGTCATCCTTTCTCTTTCTCTCTCTTCCCTTCTCTCTCCAAAATTCTGATTTAGCGCTGTTTTCTGAATTTGAAATGAGCTGCAAGAAATTTGCATTTAAGAATGTGTGACACTAAAGCATGATGATAAGTGCGATGCCTGATGGATGATGAATAGGGAATGGGTGTGAAGCATCATTTTCACAGTACTTTTAAAATGTTGTCACTGTTTGTAGGAAACGCAACAGCAAACGTAAGCACAGCAAGGTCCCACAAACAGCAATGTGATAATATTGATGACAATCAGATAATCTGTGTTTTCTTAGTGATGTTGGTTGAGGGATCGATATTGGCCAGGGCACCAGGGAGAATGCTGCTGCTCTTGTTCCAATGGTGCCGTGGGATTTTTACATTCCCCCTGGTTTAACGCCTCATCCAAAAGACTCCATCAGTGCTGCACAGGAGTGTCAGCTTAGATTGTGTGTGCTGCTCCTTGAGTGGGACTTGAATCCACAAACTTCTCGACTCAGAGGCAACAGTGCTACCACTGAGCCAAGGCTGACACCTCCCCAGGAATATCGATAACAGTGAGGCAACCCAGGCAGCTGGCTTGGTATTTTTTTCTGTACTGTGTTGGCGGGCAGACTGACGATGACTAAGTAAGTAAAATAAACCTTATTGCATGTGAATATTAAAATAATGCATTTTTAACTTAACATACTAAATGGCGCTAACATTTGGGATTTGACTCTACGGGGCAGATTATCCTGGGCCCATTCTCAGATACGTGTGTCACCTGGGCATAGCAAACATTGGAAAATCAAACGGGTCAAAGTGTGCTCCTGTAAAGCAACCAGCCCAGATTTCCTCTGGATAGCTAATTGGATAGCTCCATCAAAGAGCTGGCACAGGCACATTGGGCCAAATGACCTCCTTCTCTGCTGTAAGATTTGATTCTATGATAAGCCCTTAAAAGGCCCAATGGTACACTCATTAGCTCAAAGCTAGTGTGAGTTCTGTTGAGGCCTCAGGAGAGGTCCTCAAAAGGTAGCTAGAGTAAGCTAATTGATCTTGGAGGAAATGTATACTCCTTCAAATAAGATTAATTACCTTATAAATCATTGCCCTGAGCTTTCTCAGGAGCTGAAAAGAAAATTAGTTTAATTTATCTTTGGCCCTTCTTGGGCCACAGGGTTTCTCAACCTAACTGCACTGTGGGAGCGCCTTCACCACATGGACTGGAGCGGTCAGGAAGGAGCCTCGCCACCACCAAGGGCAATTAGGGATGGGCAATAAATGCTGGCCTTGCCAGCGACGCCCACATCCCGTGAATGAATTTTAAAAAACAGAATGGCTGTGTGCAACTCCGACTTGCATCAGAGGAAGATGGCGGGTGCCTCTGAAGAACCCTTACAGGTCCCTTGCCTTGATTATGTTAATGGGGTCTCTTGCAAGTTCCATGGAAAGATGGGAGTTCCACTCTACTGCACGTCCACTGGGCAAAGCGGGACTCCTGGAATTATTGCACAAATGTCAATATTTTGGAGCTACTGTATCAACACAAGCTGGGCAATTTTCTGCAATTTTTAATCCTATATATATTATGGCAGAAAGAAAGAAGCCAACACCCGAATACATTATAAACAGAAATGCCTGACAAAAATCCTTTGTTTTGTCATGGTAGGATTGCATAAAAAGTACAGACATTCGCTGTTCTTAAATTGAGGCCTAACTGCAGAATGGCATCCTGTGCACTTTGGATGAGACCTAAGACCTGTTCAATTGATAATACACCCCCATTCGCTCTATCTGTGCCAGTGTTACCACCACACCAAATTGCATAATCAACCCCTCTATCTTTTAATAGTTTGGCTTTGTATTAGGATAGCTAATTCTGGTCATCCAATTGAAATGATCTAGATTAGCATCACATACTCGAATAGAATAAAACAGAAGTTCTCTGGTTGGGTATTTTGATTTCAAAGAAGTGTTATTTTTTTACCTCCATGTTATGCAGCTCCAGGGAATAGGAGCGTTAAAATATATATATATATATATATGTTTGATTTGCTTTCATTCTAGAATAAATACAAATCTCTGTAAACAATGCTAACTTTATTATACTTATTCCTGCTGCAAAAATAACACTGCTTATATAAAAAAAATGACAACATACAAATTTGAAAAATCATGCTACAGAAGAATAATGTCCCAGTTCTCCGTCGTGAGCGGTGTACTAACTGCAGAAATGTAATTGCATTCACCAAATATGTGCTTTTAAATTTACAAAGCCAGGTGAATAGAAAGATATATAGGGTATGTCATTGCTAGTCGTGTGATATGGAAAACCTTTTTAAGTAAAGAAGACTGGATAAATCATCAGTGACAAAGTCAGGTAGATTATTGACAGCCTCTTAAGTAGAGATATTTATCATAGCATCCTGCAGGCATGATGAGACATTTCCTATTTCTCTGCATCTGCAGTGTAAAATGTCATTCTGTTTACTTTCTCCTAGTCCCGCTTTATGAATGATTTTCTTCCACTCCTTAGGTTTCTGACTGAGAGGGAGGTTCAAGTGAACAATTCCCAGGGATCTGTCATTGGTCTTCTTGAACCAACCTCCAGGAAATGCACAAAAATGATGGGGATGGATGTCTTCAAATTTCTGTTCCCTTCCCTGGGGAAAGTGTCTCACCTTGGTGGTCTGGCTCAGATTGTAAACTCATCGTGTTATGAATCACTGAGGAAAGGGGAAAATAGAAACTTGTGTCATATCACGCTGACGATGTGAAATGCCGTTATCATTCTTTCATAAGCACTTAGTAGTTCAAACTGATATTTAGATTAATGTTGGCCTGTGAAATGTTACGTTCAAACTCTGTTTTGGGGATACCCAGAGAATTCAACTTTAAGTCTAAACAATCAAAACTCAGCTCAAATTCCTATAGCTTTTACTCTCAATGTCAACATTAAAGCTGAAACTGAACCAGGCTTTGAGGTTACAGGAGCGAGTAGTGCTGAGGCATCTTAGGACACAAACCAAGTCACCACCCAGTCCAAGGCTTTTCCCTCCCCCTGTACCGAATGTCAATGAACCGTTTGAGTTTCCTTCAGCTGAACAGCCAAAATGCTTTGCTTCAGCTTTGTTAACATTCTTGCTGTGTACGCCAAACCTAACCCAATTAGCCCAGAAAGAAAGAGATGAAGATGTCAGCATTAGTGTTAGATTGCCCAAGAAATTAAAGCCATGGTTAATTGCTGTCTAGGCAGATTAATCAAACTGTATCCCAGCAGAATCCCTGATTGTTTTAGTGCGGCAGATAAATAAGAAAAACCACTGCTGCTTTCTAAATGAAACATGAAAGACTAACGTGGTTATACAATGGGTAAGTTATATTAATGGTGCGACATAAAACAAATACAGATGTTAGCTCCCTCACAGCTAATTGCACCAGAGGCTGTGCCAATTATTCTAGGACTTAACAGACTTACATAGATTTTCTTTAAAAAAGAATTTGTAGCTGCAGTCTATTTGCTCATCACAAGGAAGGGCACTAATGCTGGAGATTTGACAGTTTGTGCTGAGTGGCAGCATCAAGTACTTGTGGAAACAGATGGTGACACTGATCAGATGGAATGCACAGTTTTTCTTAAGTTCTGTAACCTATCTGCTGGTGTGCTGTGCAGTGATCCAGTTTTCCTTCAGCAATGTGGACAGCACCTCCTTGTTAAAGTGCCTTCTGAGTGCCTTTATTGTCAAAAAAAGAAACGGATGATAAGACAGTTTGGGGTGTACAGTGCCACTGTGTGATTCATTGCTCAGAATTGACTGTATATTCCCAGCATTGGACAAGCTGGTTTGTATCTGTCATTTTGCTTGGAGGGCTCATTTGATTCAGTAATCTGGCCAAAATGATGGAACTCACCCAACAGAAACAAACAGTTGGACTGAAAGACCACCTTGATTCTCAAATCATTCACATACCACATGGTCTAATTTTGGCAATCATGTATGTTGTTCCAGAAGTAGATTATGTGGCCTGCAGAAGATTGGCCATAAATGAAACAGCTCATTACCAATGCTTTCAGGTTGCTTTAATTCGTGCAAGTTGCAGATTTAATAAAGGATATCAAAAGTTAGTCATAATTATAACCATTGATTTTTAAATAGGGTACTCTTTGTGAAACTCACTCTTTAATGTAGCCACACTTGGTCTTTGGGGCTTTCTAAATTCTGCCTCTCCTATTTATATTCTTCCCAGTTCCTCCCTTTGGGTAATTTGATGGGTCATTCTGACTGGCTTGCCTTTTTTCCAATAGACTGCTTCCTGTTTTCTTCCTTGGTTTTTACAACAGCAAAAAGACTACAGGTGAGGGCTATTGACCAAAGCACTTTATTGTCAAATACTCTTACAAGATGACTGAAGAGAATTTTGCTTTACTAGTATCTTCCTGTGGGACTTTTTTTTATTGGCATTTAAGTATGTGGGGAAGATCTTTGATATAAGTCAGCCTATTAGATAAAAGGCAATCTGAGAGCTGTTCAAGTGACCTCGAATGAGAGAGGAGAAGGTAAAAGTTGCATAGAATGTTTAGATTCTCCAAACTGAAAGGTAAGTGCCGATTTTAACCTGGAGTGAAAATGGAATGGGTGGGGGAGAAGCCCCCCCCCCCTGCCCCCGCCCCTGCCCCTGTCGGCCTCAGTAGCATGAGGCCCAGGCTTTTAACGTCCGAGTCTGATTGCATGACTCCAGTCAGCTGTCTGCCAGCAACGGGTGGGAAGAGGCAGCTGGCCGGTGTGCGGGAGCAGAATTTCGGGTGGCAGGAGGCCACTGGCTAGAACCTCCTCCCTTCCCACTGTCCAGGGCCCCAAACACTCCTTCCAGGTGAAACAGCGATTTACTTGTACTTCTTGCAATTTAGTATACTGTATTCGCTGCTCACGATGCGGTCTCCTCCACATTGGGGAGACCAAACGTAGATTGAGTGACCGCTTTGCGGAACACCTCCGTTCAGTCCGTAAGGGGGACCCCGAGCTTCCGGTTGCCTGTCACTTTAATTCTCCGCTCCACTCCCACTCTGACCTCTCCATCCTCGGCCTCTTACACTGTTCCAACGAAGCTCAACATATGTATCACAAAATCGTACATCATCGGCAGGAATTTCCTTACGGTTCTCACGATTGGCCTTTGGCAGAAGATGCTGGAAATCCCAATTACATGGCTTATCCGGGATTTATGCCGAAGTTGCGCCGGCTGAAATGGAGAACCTCTGAGGAAATTCCCAGCATATATTTTTTTCATTAAGAAACCTAGGTGAAAGACCATGGGGGAAAAATTGAGTCGTGCCCCCTTTGGGGTGCTAACTTCGCTGGGGCGCTACTTTTAGCGCCCCGAAAAAATTAGCACTACCGCAGCCGAAATTCACTGGTAGTGCCCCAAGAGGGAGGCGGGGCGCTACTGGAAGCACCCCGCCTCCCTCTTGGAGTGCTGCGAGTGAATATCACAGCGCTACATGCCACAGTACTGCAGGCCTTCCTCCCCTTATTAAAGGAGAGGGGCCCAGCGCAGCGCGACCCGGGGCCCAGCTGGGCCACCAGGGATCGGATTGCCGGCAAAAGAGCCTGGCACTCAAGAGAAGTGCTGGGCTCATGGACCGCAGCCGGCACTCCGCGGGGGGGGGGGGGGGGGGGGGGGTGGCAGTTGCTGAGCAGGCCGGGCACGGCAGAGGGGGCAAGTGCTGGCAGGCAGCCAGCAACAAAAATGGCTGCCCGGCACCTCCCCTTTAATTTGCGCTGCCCTGGCCACAGGTAGGCCCCCCTGACCCTGTCGGATATAACATCAGGCGATAAGTCAGGGGGCGCTACCGAAGATCGCAGCAGGGACGCGAACGGGGCGCTGCTAACGGCAATGACATCATCGCCGGCGGCGCAACGCTGCGGGCGCTAACGGTTACTGCCACCGCTAACCTCCCGCTGAATTTTGCGGGTGGTGTTGGCGGCGCCGCACCCAGGCGCTCGTTGCTTTGTGCCCCGTTAGCGCCCTCTTAGGGCACTAACGGGAGGCACAAAGCAACCGAATTTTTAGGCCCATATCTCAAATACAGGGCACCAGCAAGTTGAATGAGAAAAATAGATTAATTAGGAAGTCGTGATTAGGTGACACCAACATTGGATTTTAAACCATGTAAACGGTCGGAGGAAGGAAAGACTAATGAAGATAAAAAGTTCCACAGTCTTAAGGTCCTGGGAAAGAATGAGTTAGAGTAGAAGTCTTGAATTCAACAGAAAGAAAGAACTTGCATTTGTATCATGCCTTTCACAACCTCAGGACATCCCAAAGCGCTTTACAGCCAATTAAATACTTTTGAAGTGTAGTCACTGTCAGAATGTAAGAAACGCGACAGCCAATTTGCACACAGCAAGGTGCCACAAGCAGCAATGTGATAAAGACCAGATAATCCCCTCTCCCTCCACTGAAATAAAGCCACATTGTGTCGCTCCGGCCACCATTTTTAATTCTGCTTTCACTGATGCATCATTGCTTCACGATACAATGCTGCTGTATTTTGTATTTATAAAACGATGTATCCGGTGTGTTCAGAGCTGATCAGTAGGCGTAGGAATATAGTGATAGATAAACAAATAGAAAAAACCCATTTGTTCTCCTCCGTGTTGGTGAATAGCATGCAGCATGAGCTACATTACATGCAAAAAAAAGGAGATAAACAAAGGTGACACTATAAAAAAGGATGATTTAACTCCAGAGCAACATTTATATATAAAACAGAAATAATAAGTAACTGGTAGAAATTGAGAAAAAATTGACTTGTTTTATCTCTGCTATTTCAAACATTATCTCAATGCTTTTCTCAAGCTAATTACATTTAAAATAAAGGGAACATTTAGTGTAGCAGTGAGCACTCGGCATGGTGTGTACTTACCCTAATGTAAATCTAAGCAATTACTTTCTTTTTAACTGCTTTTCCGATAATCGTAGGTGATAAGAACTCCTTGTTTATAGACTAACCTCGGCTAGCTTTTTCTCAGTCTTTTGCTGCAGTATTTGAGCGACTGCTCTTTAAGGACGGGAATTAAAGCAATCCACAGTAGTGCTATAAACAAACCACGGGCACGTATATACTATCGCCTTCAATGATGCCAAGTGGACACATTGCAAAGGAATTCCCTTGTCCTGTGTCGCCCCAGCTTGTCCACTCTTCTGAAACGAGTGAATGCAGGACTCTACTGGAGGGGATTGGGGGAAGGGGAGTGGGAGAGGTTCCTTATTATGCAATTAATAACTAAAAAAAAAACTACAGCCTGGAAATTACTGTAGCTGTGCTAATCAGGAGCTAGCTGTGCTTCTAATAGTTTTCTGGAGAAGACTTGCCTGCCCATTAGCTCCCAGTATTACTATTTGTTTTCTCATCCTGTGCAAATTTTGCAAGTTCATGCCCACATAGAAGGCTGGGCATTGGAGTACTCACACCTATTAAGCAGCTGAGCAGCTTGTCTTGAGTTGCCATTTACACTGCTGTGTTTACGCATGAAAGCGCAGGGCAGGGGTCTGTGCTATAAAATTCTGGGGAAATTGGGGCCTGTTGAGCGTGTGCTTCAGTGATGCAGCACAGGTCACACTGATAGGGCAGTGCCATGTGTGATAGAAACATAGAAACATAGAAACATAGAATCTAGGAGCAGGAGTAGGCCATTCGGCCCGTCGAGCCTGCTCCGCCATTCAATACGATCATGGCTGATCATCCAAATCCAGTACCCTGTCCCTGCTTTAATCCCCACAGTACACATATCCCACCCTACCCCCGTAACCCCACGTATTTAGAAAGGCACCTTCCTTAAAAGTGGCCGGCGTAGCGAACCTGGCAGAGGATCACAGAGAGTTAAAGCTGTCTGAATGACCTAAAGGATTGGGATGCAGACAGGGGCGGACTGACTGTGGAATCATTCACGGTGGTTCTTGGGAAATCTCCCAATTTCCCATATGGCCAGTCCACCCCTGGATACAACCCAGAAAGATGACTGACTTGAAAAAGGCTGTTAAGATAAGTCTACAGAATAGCTTTCTTTGACAAATACCTGGCCCAAGTATACATGCTACAAAGTGAACCCTCCTAACCTGTAATAAAAACAGAAAATGCTGGAAACACTCAGCAGGTCAGGCAGCATCTGTGGAGAGAGGTTGGTTAGATTTCCACTGTTACACTAACCTGTAACTCATTTACTGCTCCCCCATCCTAAGTATTCATACTAGCTTATCATATGCAGTCTTGCCAAGAGATAAATGTTCACCATACTGAGATCCAATAGAGTAAAAATTTAACTAAGCATTTCGGCAGTCATTAACAATAATAGGTACCTGTTCTTCAGAAGCCGAATTTGTGTAAAAAAAATCAGAAACAAAATGCAGTGTTTTTAAAGTATGAGAATTATTTCAACTTACATGTTTAATTTGGTTTTTTTCAATGGAGCCTTTTACGGATGTTTAGGAAACACATGTCATATCTGGGCATTTAACAGTTATTGTCATTGAACACCGAATGTTCGCCATACTGCAGTTCGACACGAATACAAGCAGGAACTTAGAAGTGAAACTCTTGTCAGACAAGATAAGCTGACAAATGGGCATTTTATGACACAGGTTATGCTTTCCACATCTCAAGGATTGTGATTGGGAAAAATGGCAGATAATTGGAAGGGGAGAGATTGGAATTGGAGGATATCTCAAACAGTACAAGGCACTCCCCCTCGTTAACCACAAAAACATTGGCCCGGATTTTCCGGGGCCTATGACCGCGTGCGCACCCGTAAGTGCCCCGCAAGTTTCGGGTTCCCGCAAGCGATGCGTGTGCGCGAAAATCTGGAACTTGCGATCTGTCAAGAATCTTATTGACAGATCCTTCGCATCCCCGGGAAATGGATATTTGCTGGTGGAGAGTTGGACTATTTGCCCTACTACTGCCCAACGAATGTCCATGAAACTCTTACGCCTGGTAAAAGTAGGTGTAGGGCCATCTTTTACCAGCGTAAGAGTTTAAATAAATATTGAAATAATTTTTTTTGAGTTATTTAAACATAAAATAACTTTGAAATTCGATATAGGTTATTTTTAGCCCCTTTAAAACATTTAAATATGTTTTTCAAAAAATTAAATTTTTGTTTTAAATGTTTAATTTTAAACATGTAATGATTTTTCTATTTCAAGGTTGTGTACATGTATTTTTTGGGTGATTTCTATTAAGCTTATGGGGATTCCGTATGTAAATCCCCTTTCTGATTGGTTGGTCCGGCCCATGTGATCTCAGGGACGTTTGCGAACCGCATGTGCCCCTGGGATACGTGGGCCTCTACGCATGTGTATGCATAGAGGCCCAGGGGCGCGAGTCTCCGTGGGTCCAGGACCATCAAGTAGGTTCGTAGTTTTACTGCGGTTCGGAGGCATCTGCCCGCTGGAAGCCTCCGACCGCAAATTCAGGCCCATTATGTACAGTATATTGCAGTGCAAGCACTGTTTGGAGATGCTTCTTGGAGTCAGCATTGCAACATCTTCCTCTTCAATATTTGTAAGCCAAGAAGAGCCAGCATGGCCGGTGTCCTCAATCAAGCCAACACCTCACAGCACCCAGATTCACTCTCCTAACTTTATTAAGCACCAGTACATACCATGGAGGATATAGTTGAGGTGCTTCCATGGATTAACACAGAATGAGCCACAATGTACAGGTGAGGAATAACAAATGGTGGTGGCAGATAAAGAGCATGCACCTCCTGCCCAGAAGATTAGGATGATTACTTCTTGAGGTGCCAGGTCAATGGATTCTGACCTCAGTGGCTCTGCTTATCAAAGAAGGTTAGTGTCTGAGCAAGGTCATCTACAGATGTCATTTGAGTCCATCCAAAAATACTCTTCAAAGTCTTGCTAGATGTGTGGAGAAGTCTACTAGACACCTAGTTCACTAACATCTGCGAGCTCATGGATGAATAGGTATATGCATTGTAGTGGCACCTGCAGCAATCCTTCAGTGGCACAGATCCTAAGCCCAGTCGATGTATCTCTCATTAATGTTCAGACTGCAGCACGACTTGGACTTCAATACACAAGAGCCTATCTTGTCTGGCTTCAGCGTATCGGCTGGTCAAAAAGCAAGAAGGGGTGGTGTAGAATAAGATAATACAGAAAATGATGGGCATTGAGGGTAATTGAGGAAATGCAGAGGACAATATTGCAGAAAACACATTGAACCACTTTCTTGTTTCAATATGGACAGGGAGGTTCTTTAAAGGGGCAGTTCAGTATCTTGGATGTATCTTGGATGAACACTTAGTGCACTAGTCTACCTGGCTGTAGTAGTGTTTGTGAAGCTACATACTCTTGGCAAGTGTCTACAACCTGTTCTGGGCTTTATTCCAGGTTGGACTCAACTTCATCCTTCTTGTATAGCGAAGTTTTGGAAAATGCAGTAGACAACAGTCATCTTGCAGAACCTGGGAGGTGGGGCCTGTACTGTAAGACAACCCCTGATCTCCCCATGTTTCAGAAGCACTGCTTCAAAATGCCAATGGTGTGCTCATTAATAATGCGGTGTGAGTCTTTGTAGTACTTGGGCATAAGCATTTAAACTGTGTTTTTTGTATTTGAATCCTTATCTGCACCTTACCAAAATGTTGATCTTCTAAATCCAAACTCATCATTGGTAATGCTTCTTTAAGAATGTTCTGAGATCATTACATCCTGTGTAGTTGTTACATAGGTAATCTACATACTTTGCTAAAATACAAAATGGGAGAGTGCAGAAGGCATGGAGTAAAAGATCCAACCTTCACAACTTGCAGCACGCACTGTGTACTCTCGCGTATTAGATCCCGAATTGCCGGTTTCCTGCATGCACTGCGCATGCGCGGGAAACCGGCACTTCGTGAATTACAAAGGGGGCGGTTCCTAAGTGAACCGCGTGCGCGCTACAGGCTGTGCGCACGCAGTGCACTTAGATTTTTTTTCAGCTTTGAACGCGCAGGTAAGTGGTGAAGATTTTACACATAAAGAAAGCAGGCGTAGGACCCCCTTTTAACAAGGTAAGTAGTTAATTAAGTGTTATTTTAAAAAAATTTCAACAGGTTTATCTTTTTTAGAGACTTTAAAGAAAGGTAAGTTTATTTTTATAACTTTTAAAAAGATTTTAAATTTTTTCAAAAATTTAATTTTTTGTTTAAGGTGCTTAATTTATTTAACTGTACTTATTTTATTAATGATGTGGAGATGCCGGCGTTGGACTGGGGTGGACAAAAATGAGAAGTCACACAACACCAGGTTATAGTCCAACAGATTTATTTAAAATTACAAGCTTTCGGAGCTGTCGCCCCTTCTTCAGGTAGGGTAGCTGTGAGAGAATCTCCCAGAATTCACAATATAGACACAGAAAAAATGTATTCAAATCTTTCCCTACATCAAAGACACACTAAGAGCACAGCCAAGACAATGAGATGTGTCCCAGGGGGTCCAACGTGTCAAAACACCTGCTGGCTATTTTATTAATGTGATGGCTTTTTTTTAATTTAATTGAGGTTTAGCTGTTCTTTTGGGGGTTTGTAGTATTCATAGCTTTGACAGCTCTTGCCGTCAAAACTATGAATGAAAGATGGTGTGCTGCCATTGGCTCTAACTGAATCACGTGATCCCAGAGCGCGCACGAACTAATTGCGCCTCTGGGATACGCACACACTGCACGGTTGCAACAAGAAGAGGCTCTGAAACTAAAGTTCGTGTGGGCCCCAAACAAAAAGGTAGGTGCGGAGTGCGATATCGCGGGGAATCCTTACCCCCGCGGGAACCATCCATGTTTAATTTCTGGGCCAATATGTCTCTATAAAAGACAAATGTGTAATACATACACAGACAGTACAGTGTTGGGACAAACAGTACTTGGTAAATAGTTTAACCGGATGCATTTCATATTTAATATCACTTCTGCCTACATATGGGAGTTAATGTGCATAGGTCCCTGAAGGTGGCGAGACATATTGAGAGAGTGGTTAGCAAAGCATATGGGATCTTGGGCTTCATAAATAGAAGTATTAAGTACAAAAGTAGAGAAGTTATGCTGAACCTTTATAAAGCACTGGTTAGGCCACAACTGGAGTATTCGGCTCGGCTGCCCGTGTCCTAACTTGCACCAAGTCCTGTTCACCCATCACCCCTGTGCTCTCTGACCTACATTGGCTCCCGGTTAAGCAGCGCCTCGATTTCAAAATTCGCATCCTTGTTTTCAAATCCCTCCATGGCCTCGCCCCTTCCTATCTCTGTAATCTCCTCCAGCCCCACAAACCCCCGAGATATCTGCGCTCCTCTAATTCTGCCCTCTTGAGGATCCCTGATTATAATCGCTCAACCAGTGGTGGCCGTGCTTTCTGTTGCCTGGGCCCTGAGCTCTGGAACTCCCTGCCTAAACCTGTCCACCTCACTACCTCTCTTTCCTCCTTTAAGACGCTCCTTAAAACCTACCTCTTTGACCAAGCTTTTGGTCACCTACCCTAATTTATCCTTATGTGGATCGGTGTCAAATTTTTTGTCTTAAAATACTCCTGTGCAGCGCCTTGGGACATTTTACTATGTTAAAGGCGCTATATAAATACAAGTTGTTGTTGTTATTATTGCGTCCAGTTCTGGTGACCATACTTTAAGAAGGATGTGAAGGCCTTTGAGAGGGTGCAGAGGAGATTTACCAGAATGGTTCCGGGGATGGGGGATCTTAGCTACAAGGACAGGTTGGAGAAGCTGGATTTGTTTTCATTAGAGCAAAGGAGGTTGAGGGGTGATTTGATAGAGGTGTACAAGATTATGACGGGTTTGGATAGGCTAGAAGGGGAAAGGCTGTTCCCACTAGTTGATGGTACAAGGACTAGGGGACACAGATTTAAGGTTTTGGGCAAGAGATACAGGGGCGATGTGAGGGAAAACTTTTTTACGCAGCGAGTGGTGAGGACCTGGAACTCGCTGCCGATGGAAGTGGTGGAAGCGGAGACACTCACTGTTTTCAAGGGGAGACTGGATAGGCACTTGAGGGAAATAAACTTGCAGGGCTACGGGGATAGAGCGGGGGAATGGGACTGACTGGATTGCTCTACTCAGAGCCAGCACGGACTCGATGGGCCGAATGGCCTCCTTCTGTGCCGTTATAACTCTATGGGTTCGATTTTGCCAGGCCCGAGGAGGCAGGTTTGGAGGCATGTGAGGTGATAAAATCGCAATTAATGGCGGGCAGATCTGATCCCGCCTCCAGCCCGCCTCTGATCAATTTTCCCACAAATCATGGTTTCAGACTCCGTTTCCATCCCGCCTCCAAGAGGCGGGATAGGCCCTTAAGGTCCTTAACAACCAGTTATGGGCCTCTATAATCCCATTTTGAGAGGCCTTTCTGAATTTAACACATTTCCCCCGTGCTGCACGTCTCCTCTGGAACACGCCAGTTAATCCTGGTGGCCTCACAAGTGGATTGCTTACTAACAGCTGCAGCTCCACCATTAAAAAGGAGTTTTCAGCAATCATCATTTGCAAGTGGCAGAACTTTGATGTCTCAGGTCTGGGAGAACTTTTAGCAGGCCTACTCATTGTTGTGGAAGTTTGGAGCCTGAGACCCCTCTCCAGTGTGACCTCCTGGGAAATCCCTCTCCCCACCATGACTGAGCATTTCCTCAACTGAGGTATATACCAGAAGAATGGGAACCATTTATTTCCTTTCCTCCTGGACATCAGATTCGGACGAAGACCAGCCGCGGCAGCAGCAGAACCCTGAACAACAGCAGCACCAACAGCAGGAGCAACAACTGGAGCGCCAAGCTGCTAGTCACCCACCTGAAGCTGTACAGGTCAGAAGGCACCAGCGCATGGAAGCACATCGCCGCAGGAGATACCCCCAAAACAGGGTTTACAGACAGAGGATGAGCTAACTCAACATGACTGAGCAGCAGTGCCAAAGGAGGCTCAGACTTTCGCAAGAGGTAGTGGGTGACATCTGCGCAATGCTGCACCAAGACCTGGAGCCCAGAGGAGCAGGTGGACACCCCTTACCAGTGGCCGTCAAAGTCACCACCGCACTCAACTTTTTTGCATCAGGCTCATTCCAGGGATTAACAGCAGACATCAGCAGCGTCTCCCAGGTGGCCGCACACACTTGCATCATGCAGGTAACCGATGCCCTCTTTGCCATCGCGCACAATTACATCAACGTCTCCAAGGATCAAGCAATTGTAACTGCGCGTGCGGTTGGGTTTGCGAATCTGGCAGGCTTTCCAAGGGTGCAGGGCATCGTTGACTGCACACACGTGGCCCTTAAGGCAACCCATCACAATCCAGATATTTTTGTCAACCGCAAGGGCTTCCACTCCCTCAACGTGCAGCTGGTGTGTGACCACAAGAAGGAAATTTTGCATGTTTGCGCCAAGTACCCTGGCAGTTGCCATGACTCCTTCATCCTGCGGCAGTCTAGTGTGCCTCCGCTCTTCAGTCCGCCAGACCAACTTTTCGGATGGCTACTTGGAGACAAGGGCTATCCCCTGAAGACATGGCTAATGACGCCGTTGAGGAGGCCATCCAATGAAGCTGAGGAGCGCTACAACTCCAGCCACATTTCCACCAGATCCATAATCGAGCAAACCATCGGTTTGCTGAAGATGCGATTCAGATACCTTGATAGATCAGGTGGAGCTCTGCAGTACTCAGCAGCCAGGGTCTCCAGAATCATCGTGGTCTGCTGTGCACTTCACAACATGACACAGCATCGTGGCTTGCAGCTGGCTGAGGTACAAGTGGCTGATCGCATAGCCTCCTCAGATGAGGAGGAGGAGGAGGAGGATAGCGACAATGAACAGCTTGAGGAGGCGCTGCCCGGGATGCAAGGGACGCACTCATCTTGGCCAGATTTGCTTAGCCTGCCCAATCAAACACTTTTCCCTCGCACCTTCTTACCAGAGCATCGACAATGGACAAGAACCTGCGATTCCTATCACTCTGACCACCATACTGACAATTGCAAGTCGCCCTAAGCCCTCAATGTGGAAGTTCCATTTGCTAAATGACACAGGCCACAACTTCAACAGTTTGCCATCAAATTTTTTTATCATCACAATTCATGGATGGCTTTTCAAAAATAAACACAACAGAACACCCAAGTGACTACCCTTGTGACTACTTGTGCTTTATCTTCCTCTTTCGTGTGCTCCTACGTGGTGTTTCCCCTGTGGCTTCAGCAGATGTGAAGGCCCCTTGCTCACTTTCTTGCTGCTCCTGCCTCGACACCTTTGGCGGGCGTCCTCTGGGGTTGCGAGACTGTGAGGGCTCGGCAACAGTCTGCTGCTCCTACGGCTGTGCAGGGGCTGAGACGCCGATCTCAGTTGGGTGGGGACTCTGGTGGGGCTCTGACCGAGGGCTCTGCAATGGCATGGTCATGTGAGCGCTTGGAGAGGAGCCCCCACTTCCTTGTTCTCTGCCACCAACATCCCTCTCATGGGTCAGCCTCACTTCAGAGCTAGCAAGTGGCTTGACAGCACCTTGCTGCACTTCAGGGGGGCCATGAGGACCCATTTCTGCACTGGAAGTCCTACTCCAGAGGACTTCCATGAAGGTCTGGTTTCTCTGCTCAATAGCTGACCATTGCTCCTCAAGAGATGTCAGTCTATTCTGAACAATGACCATGTTTTCAGGACCCTGTCGACTAAGCTCCTCCATGGCCGTAGCCATCCTCTCCTCTACCGTAGCCATCCTCTCCTGTACGGTAGCCAGCCTTACCACGGAGGTAGCCATCCTTTCCACGGAGGTTGCCATCCTTTCCGTGGAGATGCGTTCATGCGCCATGCCTCCACAAAGGCTCTGCTCATGTTAGCGATGGACTCCTCCATTCGCTTCACACTCACAGCGACCCTGGAGACAAAACCTGCCAGAGACTCATGCACTGCTCTCCTTCTGGATGGACCCAGAGGCACAGGGTCGACATGCAGCGGAGCCGAGCTGGGAGAGTCCTGCGCCCTCTGACGAGGACTCTCCACTGCTGTCCCTGTCTCCACCATCTGCTGATGCTCATTTGTGAGCTGTGATACACCAGGTGACAACACTACTCTATTTCGCAAAGGTCCCACCAAGGTGTGAGTTTCTGCGCTGGTGCTGGGTGCGCTTAATTCTGCTGATGCTGTGCCCTCAGATGTTGCAGCTTCCTCTGAGGAGTCTTGAGGCTCAGGCTGTTCCTCCTGGACAGTGGGGAGGGAGGCTGTCGATGGTCCTGTGGGGGAGTAAAGGAAAGAGTTAGACATGTGAGATAAACGTTGCATGCACATTGAAGCATCATAATCCATATCAGTCACTCATGTAATGTCAATGAGAGAGATGCAAAACTATTCTGTCACCAGCTTGCTGTGATGCGCCTGTCTGTCCGTCCCCCACTTGCACATCGTCCTCCACTCCCATGATCTTCAAGGGCCACCTCCTCTGCATTGGTGAGCTGGGCTATTGAGGGTGGCCCTCCTCCTGTCCTCGCCCTCTCTCTCTCATTGTGGGCTCTCTTTTCCTGCAATGAGGGACACAAGTGGAGTTTGAGTGAGAATGAAGGAGTGAGTGTAGAGAATCCATAGCATAGATGCTTAGAAGGACACAAAGATGGAGTGAGGTGCCAAGACCAAGGGCCCTCCCTGTGTGTTGTAAGTTGTTGTCACAGCATCACAGTGATAGGGAGTGTGAGGGCTGCATAGTCGAATAGTTAAGTGAATGTGAACATACAGAGAGAGGGAATGGGTAAGGGTTCAGGGATGTAAGGGTGAAGTGGAATGTGGAGGAGGAGGTTGCAAAGCAGAGTGTTGGTGATGAGAGGCGATGGGGATCAGATTGAGGGTCATGGGGATAGAATACTCACTTTTCCTGTGCGGAGAAAGTCATGAAACCTCCTCCTGCACTGCAGCCAGGTTCTGCTGCACATTGAAATGGCATTCACCTCCTGGGCCACTTGCAGCCACACAGCTTTGGTCTGTTGTGGAGGCTTTTTCCTCCCTGAAGAAGGAAAGAGCACTTCCTTATTTGCTCTTGCTCCCTCCACCAGAGCTTGGAGGGAGGCCTTATTGAATCTGGGTGCACACTTTGGTCTGGTGCTGGACATAGTTGCAGTAGGAATCCCTCAGAAGTATGATGATAAAGTTGAAAGGCTGAAAATGAACCAAGGCTGCATGCAGGCCTTAAATCCAGCTGCATAGATTACATAATCGGAGGTGAGTTTCAGTATCAAAAGACTCATTGGTCCTGGGATTCCCACACGCTGGAAATCAAGCGCCCAATTGGGGCAAAATCGCACTTTTGTCCCGCCTCACATCAGAGGCAGGGTCCTGACACTCTGACCACTTGACACGCCCCTAGCCCGCCCCCAATGACAAAATACAGCCCTATGACTCTATGGGCTGGATTTTGATTCAGGGGCGGGTTGGGGTCGTGTAATCCGCATTTCGTGTTAGCCACCCGAATCTAAATCGATGTGGGAGATTGATGCGATTTTAACATAATTGGCCAATTGAGTTCCAACGTGTGGGAACCCGTGGCCAGTGAGTTTTTCCAGTCTGAAAGTCGCTTCCGATGACATCATCATTGCTGCAGCATTTAGGGTCTGCAACAAGCCTTGCTTCCTCTGCAGACTGCCAAGCTTCTGCCTTTGCATGTTAGAGGCACCTGCAGGAAGAATGGCCAGCCAGAGACCTAGGTCTGCACCTCAATTTGATGACGTCGCCCTGCAAGCTTTAGTTGAGGGAGCCAGAGCTAATAAGGAGGTGCTCTTCCCTTCTTCAGGGAGGAAGAAGCCTTCCCATCAAACCAAGTCCTCACCCAACTGAGATGGGCGTCTCAGCCCCTGCACAGCCGCAGGAGCAGCAGACTGTTGCCGAGCCCTCACAGGCTCGTAACCCCAGAGGACGCCCGCCAAAGGTGTCGAGGCAGGAGCAGCAAGAAAGTGAGCAAGGGGCCTCCACATCTGCTGAAGCCACAGGGGAAGCACCACATAGGAGCACGCGTAAGAGGAAGATAAAGCACAAGTAGTCACAAGGGTAGTCACTTGGGTGTTCTGTTGTGTTTAATCTTGAAATGCCAGCACTTGCTTGGTGTGATTAAAAATTCTGCTGGCAAACTGCTGAAGTTGTGGCATCTGTCATTTCACAAATGGGACTTCCACATTGAGGGCTTAGGATGACTTGCAATTGTCAGTATGGTGGTCAGAGTGATAGGAATCCGCAGGTTCCTGGCCATTGTCAATGGTCTGATAAGAAGGTGCGAGGCAAAAGTGTTTGATTGTGCAGGCTAAGCAAATCTGGTCAAGTGCGTCTCTTGCATCTTGGGCAGCAATGTGGTCGCGCGCTGGCGCCTTCTGGCCTGTGCAGCTTCAGGTTGGTGAGGAGCAGCTTGGCACTCCTGTTGATGCTGCTGCTGCTGGTGGTGCTGTTGTTCATGGTTCTGCTGCTGCCGCGGCTGATCTTCGTCCGAATCTGATGTCCAGGAGGAAAGGAAATAAATGGTTCCCATGCTTCTGGTATATACCTCAGTTGAGGAAGCGCTCAGTCAAGGTGGCGAGAGGGGTTTCCCAGGAGGTCACACTGGAGATGGGTGTCAGGCTCCAAACTTCCACAGCTGTGGTTATGCTATGTAAAAGTTCCCCCAAACCTCAGGCAACAAAGTTCTGCCAACTGCAAATGATGGCTGATCACATCTCCTATTTCATGGTTGAGCTGCAGCTGATAGTCAGCAATCCAAATGTGCTACCGCCAGATTTCACATTCGTGGTTCAGAACAGGCGTGTGGAAAAAGGGTTAAAATCACAAAGGCCTTTCAAAATGGCATTATAGAGGCAATTTAGTGCTTGTTAAGGGCCTTAACGGCCTATCCCGCCTCTTGGAGGCGGGACGGAGTCGGGACCAGCAGACACGATTTAATGAAAATTGCGTGGAGGCGGGATGGAGGCGGGCTTGTGCCCGCCCGCCAGTTTTTGCAATTTTAACCCCACACACGCCTCCAAACCCGCCTCCACGGGTCAATGATAATTCTGCCCTATGACTCTATATTGTTAGATTTCTGTCATGGTGATTCTGTCACATCGACAGGGCAGTTCCTTTAAGACACAATGAAAGGACAGTGGAAGAAAAGATCAAGAACTGAAACTTGAGAAGAAAGGTTTTTCAGTGAAAATAAAGCATAATAATCTAGGTCTTGCAAACAAAGGGAAACCTAGAGAGATGCAGGAAAGGAAACAAAGAATGAGCTGACAAAACAGTGGATGCCAAACCAATTTTGTCTCTGAACGTATGCAACTTCTGTTACAGCTAATTTCACTGTATAATAGTTTTAATTCATGGCATTGAAAAATATAGCAGGGAAGCTGGTAAGCCTTGCTTATAATAATTCTAATTTTATCCTTTTTAATATTGTAATTCTCAGTATTGTCTTTTATTAAATGCATCTTTTGATGTTGGTAAATACATAGGATTACACAGGATAATCGGCACAGAAATAGGCCATTCGGCCCAACCAGTCCATGCCGGCGTTTATGGTCCACTCAAGCCTCCTCCCGTCTTTCCTCATCTAAATCTATCAGCATAACCCTCTATTCCCTTCTCCCTCATATGCTTGTCTAGCCTCCCCTTAAATGCATCTATACTATTCGCTTCAACCACTCCCTGTGGTAGTGAGTTCCACATTCTCACCACTCTCTGGGTAAAGAAGTTTCTTCTGAATTCCCTATTTGATTTCTTGGTGACTATCTTATATTGATGGCCCCTAGTTATGCTCTTCCCCACAAGTGGAAACATTCTCTCTGTATCCACTCTATCAAAACCTTTCATAATTTTAAAGACCTCTATTAGGTCACCCCTCAGCCTTCTTTTTTCAAGAGAAAAGAGACCCAGCCTGTTCATCCTTTCCTGATATGTATACCCTTGCATTTCTGGTATCATCCTTGTAAATCTTCTCTGCACCCTCTCCAGTGCCTCTATATCCTTTTTATAATATGGCAACCAGAATTGTACGCAGTACTCCAAGTGTGGTCTAACCAAGGTTCGATACAGGTTTAGCATAACTTCCCTACTTTTCAATTCTATCCCTCTAGAAGTAGACGATAATTGATCACTATGTTGCACTTCACAGAATCCTTATATTTGTCTGAACCTCCTTGCTTCATAATTTTTTTTACTTAATAGCTTTATTGCACCTATTTCCTACTTTTGAATACAGACAAACCTCACTGGCACAAACTCGCTGGGACAGGCCAAATTGCTCTTGTTAGCAAGCGTTCAATTTGACAGATTATAATAGCTTGTCGTGTACAAATCCCTTCTCTGCAACCTGCTGTGCTTGCAACTAGAATATTGTGCGAAAATGAAAAAAATAACTGAAGACCTATGCTCTTTACCAATGCTGATAAATCTGTTGTGTATTTCCAGTACTTCCTGTTCTCATTATTGTGTGAAAGTGTTCACTGTTGGAGTGCATTTTCACCATACACCCAAATACTTTACACCAACTAAGTGAAAATCCTGTTCGAAAAGCACTGTGGAGGCATAAATCTAAAACACATCTGCCGTTTCCCTCCCCACACCATAATGATTCATTTGAGTTAACAATCATCAGTTTAGTTGCAGCCTTACTCTGAAAAGTGCCCTTTAACTTTTAGTTGGTGATACAGTTATTTTCCACTAACACTCAAGTAGTTTGAAGAATAACAATGAGACTGTGAAAAATACCTTTACCAAGTGCAGTATAAAAAAAAAACCATAATTGGGCAGATTAAAAAGCCTTTAGGAAAAAATAATTGCCGCAATTAAATGTTTTAACAGTCATTTTTGATGAGAGGTTTTTCAGAACTTCACTCTGTTTTTTAAGCAGGTGTTTATTTAAATGGTGTTTTAAATATTCATGTGCTGTTTAAACGTCAGTGGTAGCCTCTTGGAGGTGGGATATAGAACAGTGACCAGCAGCCCTGCTTCTCCCAGCAGGATGTCAGTATAGTACTATTTATTTCAATTATTTTTAAAAAACGAAATATATTTACCAACATGACTGTAGAATATTTAATATGAACAGAGGATTCAAAAAATATAGGTCAAATAGCACTAACATTCTTCCCTGAATTACTGTCTGACTTTGTTTGTTGAAAGGAGTCTCTAATGATCTGTGCCTAACAGGCTAACAATCACACACACGTTAATTTTCAGCCTGTTTTGTCCGTTATTGATTGTATACAGAGGGACTCAGATGAGCCCAATCACACATTTGGTAGCTGTGGTATTGTAGAAATAAGGAGGGGTGGCTTCTCCAATTTGCAGCTCTGCTGAAGCTTTGAAAGCAGCAGATTTATTTGATTATGATGTGTGGTTTATACAGCCCTCCAGACACCACTGCGTACCCTCTGTCTAAGAAGTGCTACTGACAGTCGATCTGCAGAGGACAAATATACTTCCCCTGGGTCCTAGTGTCCAATGCGTCAGGATGGTCGTTGGCTGTTACAACATGGACTTCCACAAAATAGTCTACAACTTCACAGCAAAAAGTACTTGTAGATGATTAGGATTACTGAATATATAGGACTTTCAGTTAAAGGTTTAACATTAAGTATTGCACAGAATTGTGGATGCATATCAGATAGTATTCAATAATGTCTGTTATGTAGTAAAAGAGCAGTACCATTTTAACAGGACAGAATAGTGCATGGCTAACTTAGTGAAATACAACAGGAAGGCTGTAATAATTTTCAGAATTTGATTTCATGAAGTGATAATATCCCTTCTCTAAGACTAATAATGACATATTGACCTTTACAACAAAATTCAGCTTGCTCACCATCTTTATCCTGATAGGCGATTCATTCATTGGCACAAAGACAGAGGCTAAATGTAGCTGAGTAATGATGCCTCAGACGGAGGCTGTCTTTAGATGATTAGGCAGGCTTGGTTTTATGAAAGGGAAATCATGTTTGACAAATTTATTGGTGTTTTTCGAGGATGTAACTAGCAGGGTAGATAAAGGTGAACCAGCGGATGTAGTATATTTGGATTTCCAAAAGGCATTCGATAAGGTGCCACATAAATGATTATTACACAAGATTAGGGCTCATGGGGTTGGGAGTAATATAGTAGCATGGATAGAGGATTGGTTAACGGACAGAAAACAGAGAGTAAGGATAAACTGATCTTTTTCAGGTTGGCCGTGGGGTGCCGCAAGGATCAGTGTTGAGGCCTCAGCTATTTACAATCTATATTAATGACCTAGATGAAGGGACTGAGTGTAATATATCCAAGTTTGCTGATGATACAAAGCTAGGTGGGACAGTAAGCTGTGAGGAGAACACAAAAGGTCTGAAAAGAGATATAGATAGACTAAGTGAGTGGGCAGTAAGGTTGCAGATGGAGTATCATGTAGGGAAATGTGAGGTTATTCACTTTGGTAGGAAGAATAGAAAAACAGAATGGGGGAGAAATTCAGTATCGCCCCATTTGGGGCGCAATTATCGGCCGGGCGCAAAGATTAGCGCCTGGCGCTAATTATCGCCACCGACAGCAAACTTGACTTTTATCACCCCTGGAGGTGATTGGAGCGCTAA
Source organism: Squalus acanthias (assembly GCA_030390025.1). Classification (NCBI taxonomy): domain Eukaryota; kingdom Metazoa; phylum Chordata; class Chondrichthyes; order Squaliformes; family Squalidae; genus Squalus; species Squalus acanthias. The sequence continues at coordinate 151,413,477 of CM059429.1, forward strand.
ATCAGGCGCTTCACACCTGTCTTAAGGCGCAAAGGCCGAGGAGCGAGGCGCTACCTCAGAGCGCTGGCGAAGCTCATGTAATGTCAGTCAGCAATGGAACACACACACAATGGCACGGGCCAGTTCTTAAAGGGGATGGTTAATCTTGCTTTCCATCCACATCCTCCTCATTGCAGCCTTGAATCTCGGCCTGGAGAGACCTGCACATCAAATCTGCTGGAAAGAACAATGGAGAGTACCAGGCAAAGAGCTCAGAGTGCAGCCCCCACAGTCTCTTCTAAATCGATACAAGGAATGGCAAATCAAAATGAACCTGCAAAGTGCTGCTCAGTACCCAAAACTCCTTCACACAACATTGAATCTCTCCAGAAGTCTCTCTCTCTCTCTCTCTCTCAGAATGCGTAGTTCAAAAATGGCACCAACAATAAAAGGCAGGAAGCGGTCACCTTTAAATAGCGCTCCCCCTTTCCCTTCATGACTGGAGAACACTCCCCTCAACCTGTCATTGCTAGCGTCAGGCGGTAAGGCAGGGGGCGCCACTCAATATCCGCTCCGGGGCGATACCGGGGCGTTGCGCACTCGACTGACGTCACGATCTGCCGGCGCAGGAGATCGTGGCGGTAGTGTTTAGCGCTGCCGCAAAATATCTAGTTAATTTTGCGAGCGGCGCAAACTTCGCCGCGCCTGGGCGCTAGATGCTTTGCGCCCCATTAGCGCCCTCTTAAGGCGCTAACGGGAGGCGCAACCAACTGAATTTTTCCCCCAATATTTTTTAAATGGTGAGAAACTTTCAAATGTTGGTGTTCAGAGAGATTTGGGTGTCCTCGTGCAAGAAACACAGAAAGCTAGCATGCAGGTACAGCAAGCAATAAAGAAGGCAAATGGTATGTTGGCCTTTATTGCAAGGGGTTGGAGTATAGGAGTAAGGAAGTCTTGCTACAATTGTACAGGGCCTTGATGAGACCACACCTGGAGTACTGTGCACAGTTTTGGTCTCCTTATCTAAGGAAGGATATATTTGCCTTAGAGGCGGTGCAACAAAGGTTCACTAGATTGATTCCTAGGATGAGAGGGCTGTCCTATGATGAGAGATTGTGCAGAATGGGCCTATACTCTCTGGAGTTTAGAAGAATGAGAGGTGATCTCATTGAAACATACAAGATTCTGAAGGCGATTGACAGGGTAGATGCTGAGAGGTTGTTTCCCCTGGCTGGAGTGTCTAGAACTAGGGGGCATAGTTTCAGGATAAGGGGTAGGCCATTTAAGACTGAGATGAGGAGGAATTTCTTCACTCAGAGGGTTGTGAATCTTTGGAATTCTCTTCCCCAGAGGGCTGTGAATGCTGAGTCTTTGAGTATGTTCAAGGCTGAGATAGATAGATTTTTGGACTCTAGGGGAATCAAGGGATATGGAGATTGGGCAGGAAAGTGGAGTTGAGGTCGATGATCAGCCATGATCTTATTGAATGGTGGAGCAGGCTCGAGGGGCTGTATGGCCGACTCCTGCTCTTACTTCTTATGTTCTTATGCTCTTTACACCCATGCGATATGCGTATTCAATGCTAAGGCCCTTGTGCACACTTTCATACATACAGAGATATGTGTATGATTGCTACCAGTATGAAAAGGTTCAATTTATGTCTGCAAATGTTATTAAGTCTGCACTCAGATGCCAACAGAAAGTCATGAATTGCATTTTATGGCAAAGAACAATTCAGTCACCTGTGAGCTTTATTATAATCATAAATTCTTCAGTACGGCTAACTGATCTACAAAAGCAGAAGAGAAAGAGCCAGAGAGGAAGGGATAAATCCTATGTGATGTTCAAAATGTATTTGTTCATGGGATGTGGGCATCGCTGGCAAGGCCAGCATTTATTGCTCATCCCTAGTTGCCCTTGAGAAGGGGTAGTGAGCCTTCTTCTTGAACAGCTGCAGTCCTTGTGGTGAAGGTACTGCCACAGTGCTGTTAGGGAGGGGAGAATGTGAAGAGCTGTGACCTTGAACGCTTCATAAACCTAACTGAAAATGATGCTACTGGCACAGCCATAGACAGGCCCATATGGACAGCTTTGTGAAAGTGGCGTACATGGAGGTATTTCCAATTCACTAGCTGTAATCTGTTAACTATTTGCTTTAATGCAATTAATATACCCCACTTTTTGTTTTCTTTTGCTAATTTTCTCTCTTTTTCTGCTTTTCACGACATCTGCTGGCAAAGTACAAATGCAAAGTTCTAAGGGGTTTTTTGAAGTTGGAGAGAGTGTTGACAAGAGAAAGAGGACTAAGAAGACAATTCCAGAGGACAGCCGCATAGCAGCAGTAGGCCTTGCCAACAATAGAGTGAGGGGATCCATGCCGTAAGCCAGAGTCAGGAGAGTGGAGGGTGTGTGCTGGGATCTAGGGCTGGAAAGAGTTATAAGATATAGTGGAGCAAGGCCATGGACAGACTTGAAGATAAGGATTTTGAAGTCAATGCTCTGGGGACTGGAAGCTAATGGAGTTCAGCAGGGACAAAAGTGAAAGTTGAGCCATCAGGGGAATCTCACTCCTTTACTTTTAAAACAGACATTTAAATTGATTTATTGTGAAATGTAATACTTGCCAGCTCTTTCATCAAAGGTCGAGAGGAATGAAGAAATCTATTGTCACAGCATCTGTGATGCACTGCAGCGACTCGCCAAGGCTTCTTCGGCAGCACCTCCCAAACCCGCGACCTCTTCCACCTAGAAGGACAAGGGCAGCAGGCGCATGGGAACACCACCACCTCCATGTTCCCCTCCAAGTCACACACCATCCTGACTTAGAAGTATATCGCCGATCCTTCATCGTCGCTGGGTCAAAATCCTGGAACTCCCTACCTAACAGCACTGTGGGAGTACCTTCACCACACGGACTGCAGCAGGTTCAAGAAGGCGGCTCACCACCACCTTCTCAAGGGCAACTAGGGATGGGCAATAAATGCTGGCCTTGCCAGCGATGCCCATATCTCAAATGAATAATAAAAAGGGTGTTGATGCCCTTGATTGCTGATTGGCCCAATGGTTAGGTTACTCTGCTCTACTTCCTGTTGTGATTGGTGGGAAAAGAAGTGTTTGTATGAACTAACCTGGAAGTTAAATACCTATTTATAATTTTTGGTAAAAAAATATTTTTATTAGAGACAATATTAGAAGTTGAGGAAATTGAGTCACATGGGGATAAATGTTTTAATAAATCAACATGGCACTCTAAACTTGAACTGGTACAGTTAGAAACTCTAATGCAGTTTTTCTAATGTTTGTACTTTTAAAAAATAACATTTACTTATATTACATCTTCCAATCTCTCAGTTTTAAAACCAAAATCAGAATTGCTCGGAATGTAGCTAATCTCCACAGTGACCCCCTTGACAAGTTAATCTCTGCAATTGAAAGATAGCACATGAACTCCCAATTAACATTGTACAATGACAGGACTATGATAGGTACAGACTTCTGATGACCTATTGGGAAAAACCTTTAAACAAGCATCATATTACAATCAATTCTTGACATCATGATTCTTGTCACAAACTAAGGAGCTCCATTTGATAGGTTGCAAGAATACGCTGTTTTTTCACCTTTCGATGTAAACTGGCTCTAATGGCTGGGCAGACTGCTTTAGCCAAAGATCCGAGCTGTACAGTTTGGCCCTCACAATACCACTACATTGAAAGGCTTTTCCTTCTACCTAATTTTAGGTTTTTTTCTCTACTTTAGTCAAACGGCAAACAGAACCAAAGCAAGGATTTTTCTATCATTTGAAAGGATATTTTTAAACAAAGAATTTTATGGTGTAGCAACAGAGTGACAGCATATCTTTTGTTGTATTTTAATAGTGTATGTGTACAATTTCTCATGATTCAGCTTGAAAATAAGGAAATAATAACACCAAGTATTTCACTGAATTATCCTCATTGCTTTCCACCCTCTGCATTGGGTATCTTCTCATCCTCAGTGATTTCAACCTCCATCTGAACTCACCTTTCCCTCTATCCATTCAGCTGGATTTTGTGAATGGAGACGTGCTAGAGGCGGGACTGCTGCTTGTCGGGTCTCAGTCCCGCCTCCATCATGTTCTGGCCAACCAGAGGGATTTTCCCCTGATTGACCTTGTTAAGCTCGCCCTGCAGGCTCAGCAGGCCAATTAGGGGGAAGTCATTGACAGAGCACGTCAACGTCTGATGTGCCATCTGTCAAGACTTCTTGAAAGAAGAAATGTCAGCTCGTGAAACTGTCAAACACTGACATTCTGTGTAGTTTGATGAGTCCTTGTGTTCAGGACTCATCAAACCTTTCAACTTTGCAGAAAGCAGATGATTGTTGGTTCGGAGGATCCAACAGCCAGTCTATGAAATCTACAATGAAGATGTCGGGACACTGGAACCATCGCGGCTGAAGGCTGTAGGCAGAAACAAAGGTAAGTGAACATTTTATAACACTTAACACTCACCTCACATACTTACCACTCCACACTTGCACCCATCACTCACCTCTACATCTCACTTTCAGGCCCCTCTGACCCCCGCAGATCTCCTACTCGACTCCTCCAACCTGGCGGGGTTCTCCAAGGTCGGGAAGCCTTCACCTGAAAAGGTAAAATGGGACTAATCCTTTTTTCTGCCTGTTAACTACTAGTTAAAAGGATTTAATCCCTTTCCCGCCTCGAGGACCCAAAGCAGGACATCTTCCCGCCTCCTGGCAAAAGGGCACAGAGGCGGGATGGGAGCGGGTTTGCCATCCGCCCCCACTTTCTGCAACTTTACCGGCTGTCCCGCCTCCGTACCCGCCTCCACGGGGCTGAAAAAATCCAACCCTTTGAGTTCACTGCCTCCCTGTCCTCTCTTAACATCTCTCTCCATATAAACTCCTAGCCAAATTCATGGCCACCTCCTCAGCCTCTCTTTTCGCAATGTCTCAATCACAGACATGGTCATCTCTGATCACTTCCTTGTATCCCTCACCATTCACATCTCCCTTCCCCCTTTAAACCCCACTTTCTTCTGTGTCTGTCCCTGGACAACCTCTTCACCAATTCACTTACAATGGCACTTTCAAATTCCCAGCTGTTTAACCTTTGACCCTCCATTCACTACGATACGATCTGCACAATTACACCCTCACCAATGTTCCCTTTAAGGGTGGCCGCGCAACGGTTCAGGGGTCCCGTGCAGCCGGTGAGCCGGCTTTTAAATTGTAAAAAACGTGCATGCGCGGACTTTTGAGTGGGCCACGCAGCGCGTTAAAGGGGCCGCGTGGACCCCCAAAAAATTACAGGGAACATTGACCCTAACCCTCCATCTTTGATGCCTTGGTCTCCAGTAAAACCCTTACTCTCTCCCACTCTGGTCATTCTCTTGGTAGGGCCCACATCTTCGCTACCTTAAATCCAAAGGACACAAATTTGAAAGTTTGTGGCGCACAACTGATATAACCAATCATTGCCAGATCTGGCGGGACCACATCAAGCACTATCGGTCCCTGCTCTCCACTGCAAAAACTGCTCACTACTCCTGGGCCATCCTGGAATGCAAAGGTAGCCCTCTGCTCTCTCCACCCAATCACAACTAAACTAAACTGCTGACCACCCAACTTCCTTCCTGCCGCCCATACTAGCTGTAATATGTTAAAAGGATCCCTCTCCTCAGGTACTGTTTCCCTCCCTTTCAAATCTGCCATTATAACCCCCTTCTCAAAAAACCACCCCTGACCACTCTGTCCTTCCAAACCATCACCCCATCTCCAATTTTTCTTTCCTCTTCAAAGCCCTTGAACGTGTTGTCACCTCTCAAATCAATGCCCATCTTTCCCGCCAATGTTACCCCTAATTTTAAATTTAGGTGCGCAGTCCCTTTAATGGGCTGGGCGGCCCATTCAAAGTTTCACGCATGCACAAAATTTCACCTTGAAAGCCGGTCCTGGAATCGTTGTTTCCCGCAACTCCATTTTTGAATCTCTCCAATCAGTTTTATGCCCCTGCCGCAGTACTGAAAGGGCCCTAATCAAAACCATGAATGATATTCTTTGTGACTGTGACCATGGTGCACTATCCCTCCTTGTCCTTCTTGACCGCTCTGCAGCCTTTGACACTGTTGACCACACCATCCTTCTCCAAAGCCCCTGTTCTGTAGACCAGCTGAATGGGATTGCCCTCACCTGGTTCCACCCTTACCTGTCCAGTTGTAGTCAGAGAATCTCCTGCAATGGTTTCTCTTCTCACTGCCACACTATTTCCTCTGGAGTCCTGAGAGCATGTCAACTTCTTGAAGAAAATATATATATATTTAAAACTATGATGATGCCTGGCATAAAATACAAAGTCCAATAAAAATAAAATGTGGCTGACAATCTCTCATTTAAATTAGTAGATTTGAACAACTTTCAAATGTTAATTTACAATGAGTAGATCTACTTTATTTGTCAAGGGATAACCAAGTCTCTGAAATCTTTTTGATTAAACAAAGAGTTATTAATGATTTCTTTTGAATATATGTAAATAATCTGAAACTGACTAGATGATTTCTGAATAAAACAAACTAGCCTCCCATCCTGAGTTACAAAACAGACCAGAGACTCAACAGTCCAATAAAGCAGTACTGTGAAGGGTAGAAGCTTTAAGCAACAAGGACATACGTATATAACAAATTATTTGCTTTTTGTTTTAGTAAGAATTATGTTCATCAAGATGTGAGTGCCGGTATATGGAACATTTTCAGCATTTTTCACCCAGTGTCAGGATTGATAACTCCCAGGTCAGATATAGCCCAGATTAGATCCAAGGTAAAAGTCCAACAAGTAGTGTGTTTTCACCCCAATCTCAGAAGAACAACCTTTACTGCACAGTTAATAGAGGAGTTCATAGTTAGATAAGATAAACCCCTGATAAGACCTGCAGTTTTGGTCTTTGCGAGTTTACAACTTACAAGGTAGGCAAGTCACAGTGAAAAATTCCCACATTAATTTAATAATGATTTTGTGATGAAATTATTCAACTTAAATATTGCTCTCCTCCACTGTTTACCAGAGAGAGTAACCCATTTAAAAATCAATGGGTTAATGCCTCTCTTAAAATAGTGAAGGGACAAATTTCATATGAATTATGTCAGAAATATAAATTAGGTATGAATCACATAACAGGTTTTGGAAAAAGATGGGCCGAATGGCCTCCTTCTGTGCTGTAAATTTCTATGATTCTATGAATGTGCTAAATGTTTATATACAAGCACCCCACAACATCATTTTAGTGTCAAACATGTTTAGAACAAGACAGCAACATTTTGACTAAAAATCGACCAGAAGCTGGGAGCCAAGCTCTCAATACTCTTGACATTATTGTAACAGATTATTCTTTGTTTCAAAAACTTTTGTGCAACCCCGCGTGGAAACCTTAAAATGAAAAGAAATAAAAGCTGTAAGATAAAATTTTGATGAATTATAGATGTAATGCAATGTACAAAAATGGAGTCAGAAAGAAAATCTTCACTTGTTGAGGTGATTTGATTTAATTAACGCAGTAATTCCAAAAAAAAAAAGTTTTTTAAGAATCCAAAACCTGTTATGTGATTAATACCTAATTTATATTTCTGACAGCAAGGAACAGAAAGCTATTATTTAAAAAAAAAATTAAACTGTGCCTACTTATAATGAAGCACCAACCAGTATCAGAGAAAACAGAAAATGTCCCTTGCTTTTCCCAAGTGGGCTTCATCTGTGGAGAAGGTGAGAGTAAAGAAAGACAGCTCAAGCAGTTTACAAAAAGAATAATAAATACCTTGGAGAGAGTGAGAGCCCTGAAGCCCACTTTTTGAAAATATACTGTTAAAGGTTTGTTTTAAAATACATTGAGTTTCTTGACTGAAATGAGTTAATTGTGGCACTATTTTTGAGCTGTGCACTGGAGAATGATATATTAGGAAATGTATTCCAATGTTCAGTTATGCAAGCTTCAAAAGATTAAACCAGTAGGCTTAATGTGGCTCTGCTGAAAGGTTGCTTTCTGATAATAGTTTATAGCGTTATAAGTTTTGGCATTCTTGTCTTGAGTATCAATGGTAGATGCACAATTCCCCATTCCCTTCCCATTGATGCTGCTCAAAATATGAAGGACCTTATCTCTGGAGACCCGAAGAAATTGCAGGACCAGATTTTCCTGGGTCTTGGCGCTTCTGTCAGATTAGGTACCTGCTATACCGACCCGTTAAACCCATGTAGCAGGTTCCAAGTGCCTGCATGCTTGTATTACCATGCTATTTCACATCAGGATGCAAGTATGCAGATGCACATAACGAGCTCGGCATCGATTTGTATGTGAGCCCTAATATTTACATGATGATGTCTGTGGTCTAGGCTGCTCATCCTCCAGCTGAAGGAGGCTGATCTAAAATAAAATTATTTTATATATTGAATGAAAGAGAGAACACCAGAGAGGCAAAAAAAAAAAAGAAGTTTGCCAGATATAAAACCTGGGATATAACAACATGATGAGATACAAAGGAACAGACACACAAAAGATGCAGGTCCATGTTCGAAAATCAGCCTTCAAACATGCCATGTTTTGGAGCTGTGACTAACTAAGGTAAATAGGAGAAGGAGGCGAAGAAAAGTAAAGCGATTCCATTTGAACATTGCTCTCCACGACCTCAAATCAAATGTAAAAGTACATATAGTCTCAAAAGCTCTGTAATTTCACTTCTCAATTACAAAAACATTTCCTTATTATGTCCTATTGTGAATCTCATGATAACATTATTCTATAGTGATTAGACCATAATACTCTCCCACAGGCTTCAATCAGCATAATTGTACTGTTATTATTTTATTACTACTGTAATAAATATATAAAAACACAAAAGGTGGATAATGCGTAAATGAATTTTATTATTTGAAAGATGAGCATATGCCATGGTATGTTTTGAATCTCTCATAAAATTCCAGCCTTCATTTCATGATCTTCAGTCAATATTTTCACAATATATAGTGGTACATGTTTTACGTAAAGTCAAAAGAAAATGGGAAACTGAGACAAATTTTAGCTTTTCTAATGCCATTTACTGTTTGATTTATTACAAATATTCAACATTACAACATCTAGATTTTTTTTTCATTTAAATTTTACACTTAAAGTCTTTGTATTTTGCAATTGTGCATCGATAAAATGTTACCATTTGAAGGGATAAATATGGCATTCCAACCTTCTGCACCACACTTTACAGAAATGATATTGTAGTTGCAAATTTAGAGAGTTTTTCATACAACAGCTACTGCATTCTTCCGATTTGTAGTAAGGATGCTGACGCGCTTTTCTAGATCAAACTAAAGTACAACAGATTCATTGCAAGTAGCAGAAGCTTCATGCGTCACACAGGGCACTCTTTCAAAAATAAGAGCCTGCGTGGTTCCAAAAGTTTATGTTACTGACATCTATTAAATTGGTCCATTTAAAGGTCCATTTATCTTGTGCTTGTACTCTTTTCCAATATATTACCAGAAAAATCTACTTCCTTCCATATTGATTGATTTCAATTATCAAGCGAATGTTATAAAATGCCTGTCCTTATGCATTTCAGATTGCAATCTTTCTAAAAGCAATGTATTTAAATCATTTTAAAGTATTTTAACCAGTTATGTTACAATACACGTACAGTGCCAATATTTCAGATCTGAGTAACTAAGGCTGTAGTCAATTTACTCTAGCTGGTATTATGCTGGGTTGGAAAATAGAGATGCATCAAGTATCAATTAAGTGAGTATAAATTCTCAATACCAGAGTGGATCAATCACTACAGTCATACAGGAAATGTTCCCAATTTGACCTTTATCTTTAAATAATTATTTTTGTCATGTTTTTGAATTTCAAAAAGGTATTTTAGACTGCTGCTTCTTTTGGCTTCCTGTTAACAGTTAAGGATTTGGAATGGGATTCATCCACAGAATGTCACTTTTTTATTCCGTCTTTTTTTATTTGTTGCTTTAAGAACTTAAGATTTGTCCTTCAATCCCAATGTCTTCACTGAGTAATAATTATTGCTAGCCAGTAGCTTAACTATGCATTAGCATGATTCTAATGAATGTTCTGGTGCATTTAATGCTGAAATACAGGATAGTGAGCTGATTAAAGCACAAAGTGCAGCGCAGTGCTTTAATCAGCTCCAGATTCCAATTCCAGTATGACAAGCTTAAACATTAATTATTACTTTGAGTCGATGGATAGGGGGAAAGGGAGAAGGGAGACAATAGTGTAAATTTAAGACCTGCTATAGTACCATCTCCTAAACTCCTAAGGATGCGTGCTTTCATCTCCACCGTAATAGACAATAGAATTGCTTGATTGCAATGACTTATCTACTAATGGCAGATACAGTCATTCGACTAAGCAACTCACTATTGAAGAGTAAAAGAATGGGCACGGATACACACTAATAACTTATATTCTAAAAGGATAGTAAGTAAAAAGCAATATTGTTTTGGAAGCATTAACAACAACTTGCATTTATATAGAGCCTTTACTGTAGGAAATCATCCCAAGTCACTTCACAGAGGATTAACCAGTCAAAGGTGGGCATCAAGCCAAAGAAAGGGAGGTTGGAGATGGTGTCATAGTTTGCAAGGACTTAGGGGTTGAGGATAGGTTTTGAGGAGGGGTGTGATGACAGCGGTTTTGAAAGAGAGGAGGACAGTAACAGAAGAGAAGAAACCATTCACAATGTCTGTTAGCATGAGGGCCAGGAAGGGAAGTTGGGTGGTCAGCAGTTTAGTGGGAATGAGATCAAGGGAGCAGGAGGTATGTCACATGGATAAGATGAGTTCAGAGAGGACATGAGGAGAGATAGGAGATAAACTAGAGAAAGACATGGGTTCCGGTCTATGGCAGGGGGAGCTTAGGGGGAGGTTTGACTTTGTGGGCATGGGAAAGGGAGGGAAGCAATAGAGACAGCAGAATGGATGGTCGCAACCCCAGTGACAAAGAAGTACACAAGTACCTCGCTTTTGTTGTTAGAGTTGAGGGTGGAAGGACAGGGTAGATGGGTTTAAGGAAACCATTGGTATGGTGGAGAAAGGAAGCCGGTGGGTTATCTTTGCTCACCAGAGTGACCCTGGAGTAGTGGGTAGTTTTGACTGAGGAGAGTGAGGCCCAATAGTGCTTGATGTGGTCCAGCCAGATCTGATGATGGACGGTTAACTCAGTTGTGTGTTCAAGTCTGTGCCCTTTGGACTTGGGGGAGCGAAGATGGGGGCCATAGCAGGGGAAAAGACCACAATGGGAGAGAGTAAAAGTTTTACTGGAGAAAAGGGCTTAACAATATGTGCACAGAATGGAATTATACTTTGTCCTGTAAATAAATGTTCCAGCATGTACTATAATGAAGTTAAGGGACCCGATCTCCACCAACACCTTCCCCCCCACACACACACCACACACCACACACCCCCCCACACACACCACACCCCCCACACACACACCACACCCCCCCACACACACACCACACCCCCCCCACACACACCACACCCCCCCCCACACACACACCACACCCCCCCCACACACACCACACCCCCCCCACACACACACCACACCCCCCCCACACACCACCCCCCCCCACACACACACACACACCACACACCACACACCCTCCCACACACACACCACTCCCCCCCACACACACACCACACCCCCCCCACACACACACACCACACCCCCCACACACACACCACACCCCCCCACACACACACCACACCCCCCCCACACACACACACCACACACCCCCCCACACCACACCCCCCCCCACACACACACCACACACCCCCCCACACCACACCCCCCCCACACACACACCACACCCCCCCCCACACACCACACCCCCCCCCCACACACACACACACCACACACCACACACCCCCCACACACCACACCCCCCCCACACCCCCCCCCACACACCACACCCCCCCCACACACACACCACACCCCCCCCCACACACCACACCCCCCCCCACACACCACACACACACCACCACCCCCCCCCCCCCCACACACACACACACACTACACCCCCACACACACCACACACCCACACACACCACACACACACCACCCCCCCACACACACACACACACCACACCCCCCCCCACACACACACACACCACCCCCCCCCCACACACACACACACCACCCCCCCCCCACACACACACACACACCCCCCCCCACACACACACACACACCCCCCCCCCCACACACACACACACACACCCCCCCCACACACACACACACACCACACCCCCCCCACACACACACACACACACACCACACCCCCCCCCCCCACACACACACACACACCACCCCCCCCCACACACACACACACACACACACCACCCCCCCCCCACACACACCACACCCCCCCCCCACACACACACCACACCCCCCCCCACACACACACACCACCCCCCCCACACACACACCACCCCCCCACACACACCACACACCCCCCCACACACACACCACACACCCCCCCCACACACACACCACCCCCCACACACACACCACCCCCCCCCCCACACACACACACACACACCACCCCCCCCACACACACACCACACCCCCCCCACACACACACCACACCCCCCCCACACACCACACACACCCCCCCCACACACACACACCACACACCACCCCCCCGCCCACACACACACACCCCCCCCCCACACACACACTATTTCAGTATAAAGTACCTTAATTGTAATCATATTAAACATTTACAAAGAGAGTGCAAGGGGAGAGGTTTAGAAATGATTAGCTTGGGACCAGTGAAAACAAAACAAAAAGATCTATTGACATTGAACTTTTAAATATCCTAACCAGATGGCTTGCTAATAGAGGGTCTGGTGGGCTTTAGGACCCAGTCGCGGCCCTCTGCTGGCAGTAGAAAGGCAGTGCTGACTCCTCCTTATCTGTAGTGTCAAACTTGACATCACCCTGAAAGCTGTGCATGGTAACTTCCACGGCGATCACAGCTCCCTCAGATCATTGCTGGCATGCTTCACAGAGATATGCTCCACTCACAACCGATCACAGCTCCAAAATGGCCTTGGGTTTCCAAATCTGCATTCTCCCTCTGATCCTCTGCTGTGTTATCTGCGCGGCACAATCGATTGGGCACTCTGCAAATGAAGGTAAGCATTAAAAGGCGAGATCTCAACATTTTTCCTCGCTGAAGTATTAGCGACGGTCCAGTACACACCGGCTGGGTGGCACTGTACAGCAAGAGGCTGCGCTGCCATCATCTTTTAAGGTGGTCAAGGGCGCAATTTAACAACATTAATTTATCAAGCCGAGCACATCAAACAACTTCAGCCACGGTCGTATAATGTTATCACTGTAATATTTAAACGCTATCATCAGTATTATTGCAATGAAATAATCACTAAATAAAATCAATCTACTGGAGAGCCAGAGGTTAAAAAGAGGAGAGAAAGTTTATATAAAATGGGATTCTAAGGTTAACAAGGCATGAATGCAGGGAACTATTTTAAACCAGGTTTTTGCCCTCTGTTATTTTGAGAATTGATGCATTGGTACCGTAAGGTGATCGATCCACAGAGGGGATATAACGACAGTCACATACAGCAGGACCGCGTAGGCAGGGGAGAAATCTCACCCATACTTAGAAGATGCGAATCAATAAATAGGGTAGCGACTGTGGCGACAGGGATAGGTTCTGTTTATATTGTGAAGTGTGTTCTCAAACGACAGATTGAATGATTCATGAATGCTCACTGACATCACCTTTCCAAGTATTTATATTTTGGGCAAGTTGTGAAAGTTTGGCCATTATTTAAATTCTAGCCCATAGTTGATCTCAATGAGGGTTGCGTGAAGAAAATTACAAACCACACAAAGATCAATGTTGGGAGAAACTTTTACAACTGATTGTCTATTGTGTTGTTGGATTTTATTTGTTTTACATTGCTGATTGTTTTTAACTGTCATATAAAGGCAGCTGGCCGGTTAGATGGATATGTGGTATTGAGAAACTCAGCAAATAATTGACATTGTGCTCTGAGCTGTCTGTATTCTTTGTAAATTACAACCCACGGTTAAAATCCCCTTCTACTCCGCGTAGGTTGAGAGTCTGAAATGACTTCATTAACTAAAGGACAAACTAAAGAGGAAGGAATGCAGGAGTGCTGAAGTCAATAGAATGACAGGAGAAAATGGAACTTTTTCATACTCGCCTATTTGGGGTTGGGGAGAACTCGTTTTTAATTCACCTTTTATTTAATTATTTACACATATGGACACGTTGACAGTTGGACGAGTACCGACGAATTTATCTCCACAGCTCATTTACTTCCTGTACAAAACCCCGAAGCAAAAAAGGGTTTACAGGGGAAAGGATCTTACACACGAATAACAATTATGTCTAACTCAGGCACAGACCTAGTTTCGCCTTTCGGGAGTGACAAATGTATAATTATTAAGGAAAAAAGAATCAAGTCCTTCGTAAATATACTTTGTAAAATTCGATGGGTTGGTAAAAATCTGTTGATTGTGGTTGGGAGAGGGAGAAAGAATCTAGCAAAAAAAACTTATTCCCATATCTCGAATGCAAAGTTATTAGATTAACACAAAAAGTATAAGATACACAGTTATAACATGGGTTTGGGTTTACATTGTAACTATGTATTAGTAACGAGTTAAGTTATTGAATATAACTAACAGTGTGGGCTCCCTTAAAATACATTGATAACATTAAACGTGTCGTTTCCCATTAAAATGTACCGTTTGAAATAATAATTAAACGAATTGCTCCAAGATTAGATTAAGTGCATTTTCCGTTTGGTTGATCGACATCGTGCATTCGTAGGCACCTAGTTATTGCGAATAAGTAAACTTTTCCGCTCCTTCTTGTTCAGTAAACGCTCTATCCACACATCAACGTTACGGCGTAAACTCAAAAGTTTGGGAGGAAATTCTGTGCTGAATTCAATTTCAGCTGACAGTCTGCAGAAACTTGCTGACCATCCACAATCTGCTTCCTGCTTCATGTTAATTACACGCGCGAGTTCGGCAGAGTTTTTGGAAGATTTCAGTCTGGTTTCTAATTCCCGGTATAAAGATCTATTTGTAACAATACATGCGCGCATTCTAGATTTTTTGAAATGTGCATTTATTTCACATTCGGTTTTATTCATTTTCAGGCTTTGAGTTTTGCAACAATACAGGGGGCTTGGGGGTGGAATTATATAAACGGGAGTCTGCTTTTAGCATTAGGAGGCAAAATCTGTGATTATACCCACCGTGGAGTAATTATTCAATTAGTCGAAATATCTGGAAATCTGACCAGTGTGGGTCACTGCAGAGCTTTCCTGAGGAAAGGGAGGGGGAGGTCTGGTTTCGGAAAACAAGTTTGACACTTTCGAGATAAAACGTTACTGCGTTTTTCTGCGCGATGGGAATCGGTTGGGCTCAAAATCTAACGTCAAAGTCGGATTAAAGGCAGTCGGTCACTGTGGTGGGTGAAGAGGGGGGGATGGTGAATCGAGCGGGATTATAGTCCGTTCATACAAATGTCCCGGCCACTGGATAATTTGAGCAATTGAAGTGTCAGTCAATCAAAACGTAACTTGAGGCTATTAACTGAAATGTTTTGTTTAAAGCATATTCCGGATTGTATATGTTGAGGTAAACAAACTCTCACTCAGTATTATGCCGCGGCACTGTTCCATAAATGAAGGCGATCAGCCGGAACTGATAGTGCAAATAGAGATTTTTCCCTCCCTCTAATTTTTTAATTTAAATTGGTGAGTGGAAATAATCTATCTAATTGTAAACGCAACTTTCTCCTGCATTAAAAAGCACGGGGAATATGAATCAAACATTACATTGAAAATGAAAACAATCATGAATAAAATTAGCTTTTTCAAGTGAATGTTCATTTAGTAGAAGGGAAAGAGCAGCAAAACTTGCGGTCTGTTTTACAAGGCATGCCGTTCACTTATTAGCAATTGAAATATTATTTTGATTTTGTAAAATTGTCTGTCAGTTTTCCAGCGGATTGAGCGCTTGTGCAGTGATCTCATCAGCGACACTCTCTACAAAACACAATCTGAAATTGTGGAACTCCCAAACTATCACAAGCTTTTTTTCCCCTTCAGCGTGAAGTTCTCTCAGCCAACGCTAAGATACGTTAAAATAACAAGACTGGAGCTTTTGCTGCAATGATTATAACTTTGCCTCCCCCCCCCCCCCAAAAAAAAAAGATCTCCCCTGTTGTCTCTACAGGGATCTCTGCTCTATTCTACTCTCCGACTTCACAACGCTAATGAAGGCATCGCGCTGTATGTGTATATATACAAATATATATTTATACTCATATATATATATATATATATACACCTACACACACATATATATATATATACACACACACACACACACATTCACACACATATATACATATATACACACATACATATGTATACACACATATATAAGCACACACATACACACATACATTTACACACACATTTATATATACATACATATACACAGATACATATATGTACATACATATATATATATATATATATATATACACACACACACGCACACATATATAAAATATCCATCGATCAAGATGACTTGGAACTGTCCAGTTAGATGTACTGTCTGTACAAAAGGCTGCCTAGACGATTCCCGTGCGTTTCATCTGTCTATTCAAATATTACACATAATTTACAATTAACAACATTATACAAATATCTGTTAGTTTAAGAATGAGAAAAATGAATACATTAACGTTGTGATTAGTTCTATTTTTACACTCGTATCGCCAATATACGATTAAATGTATTAAATAGTTTGATTTTTAAAGTTAGGATCGGAAAACAAAAATCCACCGCGTGTTCAAATGTAGGCAAGATCCGCTCAATCGGCTGCAATTAGATCGAGTTGGTGAAAGTGTTGAATGCGATACCCAGTTTGAGGCGTGCTTGGCGTTTAATATTGAATTGCTTCAAGCAAAACATCTGTCACTTTCTATTGGGCCAACTTAGTGGGTGTAAATAACAGAAGATGCTGGGGCAGAGTGTCTGCTCGTTCTGCTGAGGAAGAATTCTACAGCACAAAAGACCGGAATTGACAGTTTGGGACCAAGTTAGGGACCAGCGCTGGGGGGCGGACTCTATAGAGATCGGCTACTTTAAAAGGCGACACTTTCCGATCACATTTCTAATAAGATGGCCCTGTCTTACCACCACTTGTATTATTTTAATAGCGACATCCTGCGACTTTCCCCACAAATTCACGAGCCGTGCTCTTGGCACAGTGTCTCATTATTCAGCCCTGACCAGACAGCGCATCCGACAGAAGGAGGGCCACTAACTGAGAGAGGCAGGGAGAAGCTTCGCTTAAAGCAATGACAGCGGTGTGTCTGAAAGAGACGTTTAGATTGAACTCAACTGATGGTGATTCCCGAATGGTGCTGACTCTGGGAAGGAATGATAGCAATATTTGTACCGGCGGTAGAAGCCGCTTACACACACGTGTGGTTCCCAGGCAGTGCAGAGAAAGAGCACACGGACTTTGCAGGGTTGTGTGGTTTCGATAAATCCGTTTCTATTAAGCTCGGGCTAGAAGCCCCAGTCAGTGACAGTCGTGATCAAAGTACTGCTTAAACAGCCCAAACACACACACACACACACACACAGACCCACCAACACGCGGTTATTCTGAGGCTAAATGAACACAGCGATAAGCGGCGAACGTGAGCTTTTGTCCTGGTATGTTGCTCTGGTGCTGTCTGCCATTTATTGGGCTGACTGCCCTCGGGGAAGGGGAGCGAGGGAGCGGGTGGGAGCAGGCTGGGGAACACCGTCTGCCGGGGACACGGACCAGCATCTGACCACCCGCTTATGGGAGCCGAGTCTCGCTAACCCGGCTCCCAACATGAACGGACAGATGTGTGACGAGCATGTTAACCCCACACAACCTGGCAAATGTTGCCGGCGTCGCCAATGTTCGGCAGCGGTGTCAGAAAGCTTTAGTTAAGGTGCTGTTAGGAAGTGAGGCTTTCCATCCCAATTTTCCGTGTGACTCATAATTCGTATTTTATTCAAAAAGCTTCCAGTATCTCCTCGGTTTATTTGTGTGTGATTGGTTTTCTTATATTGTGTGTGTGTGTGTGTGTGTCGGTAATGGCTTAGTAAATTGCCTACTTAATTTACAAAAATTGAAAGTGCGCTGCTGTCTTCGCCTTAGTAAGTGTGCCGGTAGAAATAATAGTCATTTTGTTTTAAATAGAAATGTGTTATGCTTAGTGATGTGTGAATCTTTTCAGTAGGATACGAAGAATCAAACTGATTACTAAAGGTTAATGGAACGAGCATTAAAACGGCGGGGCTCCCCGTGCAGGGATCACAGGGGCAACAACTATTAACTATTTCATGCCATTCACAAGTGAAAACAACAAATTGTATTTATATAGCGCCTTTAACGTAGTAAAACGTCCCAAGGCCCTTCACAGGAGTATATAAGACAACAAAATTGACACTGAGCCACATAAGGAGAAATTAGGGCAGGTGACCAAAAGCTTGGACAAAGAGGTAGGTTTGAAGGAGCGTCTTAAAGGAGGACAGAGAGGTAGAGAGCCGGAGAGGTTTAGGGGGATAATTCCGGAGTTTAGGGCCTACAAAAATATAAAAATCGGGCTTATTTATGTCATTAGAAATATAAAGGAATAGTAATGATGCATTATACCTTTATGTGCTGCATCCAAATATTAGTACACACTATACTATAAATGAAACTGACTACATCATTTCAGCTGCCCTTGTTCCTTATTCTAAAAAGTTACTAGTAAGTTTTGACTTTGAAACTTTTTTATACACCTAACCTCATAAAGCTTGTTAGCACACCTATAGTAATAATACAAATGATCTGCCAATCATTGTATAGCTATTCCATACAATAACTCATGTATACATGCTGAGCACACAGTCTATTATTAGTGATAAGAGTAATGCCTGTGCAATGCTATTATCTATCAAGACACAAAAATTAGCCAAATGCCAATTGTAGTCTTAAGGGTGTTACTTTGAGAGAAAATCAGCAAGATGAGAGCCAAGGTTCAATTCACACACCAATTAATTAGTCTGTCTGAAGTATTGGAATTGTCTCTTGTTTCTTAGTGCTACATTATGGCCACAAATTCAAGTTTAAATGCTGCTAGAATTCTCCACAAGTACTCTTCACAACGTAAACTCCACGCATCACAATTTGATTCAGCTTTGTTGTGGAAATATTAATATTTCTCTACAAGAGTTTGTTCTTTATTATTCCCATTTTGTATTTTTTGGCGTTAATACCTCTTTAAAGTGGACACTGTCACTACAAAGTCTAGTTTTCAAAGTTGACAAGATACAAGAGGGGAAAACAGCACCTCCCAAAATATCACTGAATGTATTTGTTTAAAATATGATTGAGAATAATGTGAATTTAAAACACATCAAAATAAGATATTGTGGGCTTTAGTGGGCAGTGTTGACTGGGTAAAATGGTAAGGCTGGGACTGGGCTGATTTGACTGGAATGCCATTTTACAAGTGAGCAGTGGTACATTCAGTGAGGTCATCAAGCCAGCAAGCAGTCTGTGCCACACAACGACTTTTTAAATGTTTTATTAAAAATTAGAAGAGAGCCATGAAAACTGTATTACAGTATTTTATATTGCAGTAGGCTTTACATTTTCTGTAGCATGAACTTTCCCAATGGCCAGTATGGGTGACCTTGAAAGGAGAATTTCACAGCCGATTGTACTTGGCTGTTCCAGGAATTAAGCTGCAGGAAAATTCTCCATGAAAAAAAAATCAAAACTTTCCCTTTAAAATAATATCTGCTAAAATATCTATGGGCTGATTGTGAAAGGTCCTAACCTGAGTGACCTATCTGTTAGAAGGAACATGATCAGACTTTCCCTGATAGATCGGCTAGTTTATCAAGTGGGTGGCTGAGCAATACAGACAGGAAGGCCTCAGATATCTGGACCCCTGGTAGGGGAGCTACAATTAGACCAGAGCACCCTGGGTTAGGAACGAAATAAGCTCCCACTTTTGATTGCAATCCAGTGACTGCAAGTACATGTGTGTGGACATTGGATAAGGACAGGAGTAGAGGTGGCTGTGATGCTTTCATGGTCCAATAGTCTGCTGGCACTCACTGAAAAATGGCCACTTGGGCAAGGTACAAGAGGGTGACCTATGCCCATGGAACCAGACCCCAGCAAGGAAGTCAACACCTTCAGAAAATGAGGGGAGAAAATTGGCAAACAAAACATTCTAAGAAAACAGCATGTTCAAGAGAAATAATTCGTTTTACACCAACTAGATGTTAATCTTCTTTGTAGCTAACGAAAATTAAGGTACAGTTTTTTTAGCAGTTAATTTATAGTGTATGCTGAATATTATATTTTTAATTTGGGAGTAATTGTGATCATTAACTTCTTTTATTTGTTATCATGTAAGAAAACTTGAAATGAGAAAAGGTCAATTGGTCCTTCCCGAATATTTGTTCTAAAGGAAATATGTGATTATCTCAATCCTGAAAGCTGTATAAGATATCAAAAGAAGGGATAACACACATTTAAAATAACAGTTTAACAATATAAAATGCATTCTATGTTATCATTGAGATTTCAAAACTATGCTTATTGAATTTTTTCCTAATTATTTTTTTTGTCCCGTCACCCAAATAAACTATTTTTTTTATTGGACACTGCGGTTCTATTTCTGCTGATTATGTTCACTGACATTTCCTGAATATCATGGTTTAGGCTATTGAAGAAGTTATAATTGATACTGATGTCTTCCATTTGTCATTTATCTGTTTTTCAAGCTTGCTCTGAAATTTTACAATATACTTCTCTAAATTGTTAGGCTATTTTTTGCACCTAAAGTGCTCATTAACTGCAGTGAAAGGAACAATCAACATATGTTCCTAATCACTTAACAATTACTACCACATTCTGTGGCTCTACACCCATTCCAAACAATGGCCATAGAATAAATGAAATATTGCAGCAAAATATGTTGCCACAACGTTATTCTTTAACTCACGGAGACCACATTTATTATTCACTCATGCCTGCAGCACTAGTGAGTTCTGTCTTTTAAACACTTGTGAAAAAATGTAACCCGCTCCATACACACACACACACACACAATCACTAGTGAGATAACCTATATTTCATGCACAGATTGAAATGAGTGAAGAGATTGTCGGAAGAGGGGAGCTGAGTGCCAGCTAGATAATTAAGAGCTGATAGGGCTGGAGATTTGTAATGCCAGCTGTGGACTGGATGATTGATGGCTGTAGTAACCACAGCATTAACACATTGTTAAAGTGGAGCCAGCTCAATCCTATCACTTCGCACTCACTGACTGCAAACTGTGCTGCTGTCTGTCATGTACACCGTGTTCTGACATTATCTGTGTACCAATTCTGTGGCGTCTGTATTATATTCTCTGATAGATTCTGACCAACGATTTTCAAGGTGTGATACTCCACGCATGTTGACTGCAGTTAAGGGCTAAGAACATTAGGAACAGGAATAGGCATTCAACCCCTCGAGCCTATTCTGCCATTCGCAGGAAATTCAACGTAAAATTGGTGTAAATCAGTTACGTGCAAATTTTCTTTGAAAAATGTCGTAACGCCGCTCTTAAGCCGAAGTTACGCCAAAACTTTCCAGGAATTCCAGGCCATCATATTTCAATCTGTGCTACACATACATTGTGTTACAGGCAGTAGCACACAGAAGAATTCAGATGGTATCACAAAATATGAGTGAAACTAGATCAGTTTTTTCTCTCTGTTACACTGATATCCATTGAAATTGCAAATTTGCTTCCAGTGGAAGCTATTGAGCGATGTGGTGCTGATGTCTTTGTTGCTAAAATGCTCTTTTTGTACAACAGATTCCAAGAACTGGCAGCAAACTTGAACTGCACATTGCAAGATAAAGGGCTAGTGACCTTGCCTTTCTGGCTATGCAACTTCCTCAACATCAGGCTAAGCTATATACACGCCAGCATTGTGAAAACTGTAATGTAAAAATCACATTTCTGGCTTGTAAATGGGAATGGCTGGGATGTGGTGGAGCTATCGTAGGAACAGGAGTAGTCCATTCAACCCCTCTAGCCTCTTCTGCCATTCAATTAGATCATGGCTGATCTGTATGCTATCAGTGCAGCCCATCAGCCAGTGCTGGCAGGGGTGGCCTTTGTTGATTGCCACCACCAATGTTTGGTCTCAGAGCATCCTTGGTATTCTGTGCCTCCAGTGATATGTTTATATCCTTGTTTATATTGTAGTTCTGCCTCTAGAGGCAGTACTGTAATAAAAAAGAGTATAAACTGTGCTACTCTACTACTTTATAACATGGAATGACTGATGTTACTTTCTATAATCCATACCGTACTTGAGACTTTCTCAATATATCTGTTGACTGCGATAGTTGTTCTGCTTCATGTGGACAACAGGTTCCCGTGATTGAATCAAGTGCTGGAAACTGAAATGGTGTTGTACTACGCGATTCACATCTAAGTGCAACTGCGCCATGTGATGCGATTCATGCTACAACAATATCACATTTTATTTCATGGCATGTTATAATGAAATAACAGTTCTTCTATGTATATTTGATGCATACAGCTCCTGCCGGGACACTTTAAAGGCGCTATGTTGTCCTGCCAACTGTTTGAGGTGGCTCAGTGTCACTGGAACATTACTAAAGAAACTTAATAGCTTGTCAGAAGTGAAAGTGCCCAAAAATGCCACTTGCAGCACGAGTACAAAGTGTGCACATTCAGTTGCCAATCTGAAATGTCAACACTTAGTAATGGCAGACTATATAATACAGTTAACTTTGCATTGGTACAATTAGGATAATAGACAACATAGGGGGTTTTAACCATTTGGCTACTGTATTCCTGCCTCTTAGACTATAATTCTCATTGTCAGTCATAGTTTGAATTTTTTTTATAAGGTACAGGGAAGCCATTTTATTTATATTCAGTAATTAAGTTGAAAAAAATAAAAACACAAATTCAAATGTTATTAATTTACTGAAAGAAGGGTGAGAGTTGGAAAAAATCTCATAAATGGTGACTGACAGAGTTAATTTGCAATCATCAACAAAATTTTTTAAATGATGGCTTCCTGGAACCTTTTTGTAGCCTCTTTGGTATCAGGCTTCTTTTATAACTCCCCGGGGTGGTCCCCTTATATCCGCATCTATTAGTCTACCCTTTCCGTAATGGTACACTCATAATAGTTGGTCAATTCTATAGTAATTTAACCTCAGGGCACCTCTTATATCTTGATCTTTTTGTGATTCTACATAGGAATGCACTGTGAAATATTGTTTTATGTGAGGAGTGTTATATAAAAAGCAAGTTGTTTCTGTTGCATAGTTGGAACTGGACCACATTTTACTTGCTACACTGCAGGCTAACCCATCCAAGAACTCTTAGGTTGGAAACATAATAAGAGACACAGATCCCTCTGTGTTAGAGGACTATCCATCAACATATAAACACTTCCTCTCCTCAATTATTTCACTATTATTATACATGTACCCAGTTGGCTTTTCTGCATGCTGCTAGGAAGGAAGGTCACTTGCTGCTCGCATATAACATAGCCACATATTGTTATTTCAAAACTGATTGCAACAAAACTGTACTGAACTCTGTGATGATTTTTCCAGGACTTTATTTCATGTACTTGTGAATAATGAAAAGACTTTCATTGATCTGCATTATTGCATTTCTCAGGAACAAGTAAAATTGCTTCATATACAATGACCTACTTTGAATTGACTTGTTATGTAGGCAAAAACTGCAGCCATTTTGTACAGAGCAAGATCCCACAAACCAAATGGTAATGAGATCAATGATAGTTAATCTGTATTTTTTTTTTGATGATGTTGGTTGAAAGAAAACTATTATCCAAAACACTGGAAGGACACCCTATTTGTCTTTGAACAGTGTGACAGGGCCTTTTAACGTTCACGTGAACCACTGGAACAGGCAGACAGGGTCTTGTTTTAACATCTTATCCAAAGGATGGCACATCTGGCAATGCAGAACACCCTCAGTACTGCACCGGAGTGTCAGCCTAGAGTGCATGCTCAAGTCCTGGAGTGGCTTGAACCCAGAACCTTTTGACTTGGATCCAAAAGTGCTAACAACTAAGCCAAGTTGACATGGTGAGGAAATTGTCAGGTCATTGAGATTTATTGCCTGAACTGAAGGTAGTATCTATTGTCACTATATATTTTGGGAAGGGTGAAGTTATATTTTTTTTAAGGAATGTCACTGCTGGGAATGAAACAATTCTCCCATAACAGCACTCGCTTTTAGTTACAGCATGAGCTGATTGCAAGATAAAGCTTCCTGTCCAAATGACGCACCTCGATTCCAAACTCAGAAGTGCACTCCCTACTTCATCAGTGTGGCATTTCCATTTCTCACACCACCAATCATTCTAATCCTGATATATGATAACTACTAGCTCTTTAAGATGATAGTTAGCCTTTCGTCCCATGTGTCAGTTTGTCAGCATTAACAATCAGCTTATCACTGGATTAAAAATCAGTAGCAGCCAGAGAAGGTGGAGCTAGAGGCTTGTCACAAACAATCTGATCAGTTGGAGGGTGGGATTAAAGGTCATTCAACTTTATTTTCCTTCACTTTTGGTTGTGCATGAATTTGAGACAAAAAACTTTTAAGATAAGTTGATGGTTTCTGACAGTTGCAGTTACAAGTATGTTTATTTAGTGTTTGTCCCTAAAGCAACTTTTCTGGGACCTGCCTAGCTGCTGCCTTAAGTGATGATTTATTTTCTTCAAGATTGGTTGCAGGTACTTTTTGGAGATGAGGAGAATGTTCCCTGGTGTGAATGCATTAATTGGCCTTCTTTCAGCATTCCAGTCACTGCCCAGAGATTTGCATAAATCTGATTTTACTGAGAGACCCCGCAACATCCATATTACAGCAGTGAACATCCTCCGGGAAATGAGAAGAGCGACATTAATAAACAATAAGCGTATAATAGATTGGAAACCTTAGGCCGCAGGCAGTCAGTTAGGCCCACCTAAAAGCAGAAAATTCGGCTCCTATTGTCTGTTCCTGCAAACCATATTTCCCATGCACTTTAGTTTTTTTTTAACGATTGTGGCATGTAATAATTTTTACTGCTAGTACAAGAAAATAACCCGTTTTGACAAGGTCAAAATGGAAATATATTCTAAAAGTTGCTGTTAGTGATGATAGTGGATGGATGCTGATACATTGATATAATATTCCAATGTTTGCTAGTTTAAAGCAGGTGTTAACACATTTATTGTAAATGGGTTAATGTCTCCATTAAAGTAGTGGAGAGGAGAATGTGTTAAACATTTTACCAACAGCAATTTCTAGCCTCGTATTTTAAGGTTTTAAAAACAGAAAATGTTTGAAATGTATCTAAAACAAGAAAGGTCAAGATTAATTCTTTCATTTGACCTTTCATGAGAATATGGTTCCAAAGTGTTGTTTCAATGACATTAGCTCACCCTTGTCTGTGCTGAAGCTAATTCAATTTTTTTTTAAATGTTGAGTTAAATCAGCACACCCGCAATCCAGGTCCCGCAACGCCTCAAGTTTAAAATCTCATCCTTGTGTTCAAATCCCTCCTGAGCCTCACCCCTCCTTATCTCTGGAACCTCTTCCAGCTCTACAACCCTCCAAGAAATCTGCGTTCCTCTAATTCTGACCTCTTGTGCATCCAAAATTTCTTCCGCCCCCACCATTGGTGGCCGTTCCTTCAGCTGCCAAGGCCCTAAGCTCTGGAATTCCCTCCCTAAACCTCTGTACCTCGGTACCTCTCTTTCCTCCTTTAAGACGCTCCTTAAAGCCTGCCTTTTTCACCAAGCCTGTCCTAATTTCTCCTTATGTGGCTCTGTGTCAAACATTGTCTGATAACGCTCCTGTGATGCGCCTTGGGACCTATTACTACGTTAAATGCGGTATATAAATACAAGTTGATGTTGTTGGTGTAATCTAGCTTGCCTCTGGGTTGATGCAGGTCTCGGGAAGGGACAGATGCAATTGTGAGTCAGTTGTGCATTGTGAATGTAGAATGGACTCCTGGTTGGGATTATTGTGACTGCATGTTGACACGATGAATAAAGTTAAAGATTCCCAAGTTAAGGCTATGGATCAAGTAAAGTTATGTAGGAATCCGTGCAATTAATTTTATTTTCATATTTAGAATACCTATAATACTTTCATGAGAAATGATTGTTGGATTGTTAGATTGAAAGGCAACATTGCAGCAAATAAAGTGTGAATAATGAAAACCTTCAGGAGCAATGTCCCCAGGCCTGCTTTAAAAATGAATCTCACACCTCCAACACTCATACCCACCCCCCACCCCCACTGCAATAATTCCTAAGTTTTCCTGCTGCAAGCTGTACTTTTGCATACTTTACGCTTTTTCACCAGCAATAAAAGTGATTAAGTACTGGCTATTCTCGTAGCTTGAGCTGTGGCAGGTGCAAGTCCTGCAGCAATTTCCGTCTAATTCTTTGTTTTCATGTGTCATCGAACCTATATTGAAGGCCATTTTTCAGCAGTCAGCTTTTTGGATGCTGGTGGTTAGATTTTGCTAGATTTTCAGTTTGGCGTGCATGTGGTCTCTCTGAGTGAATTGGCAATTTAGTGCCAATCTCTGCCAAATTCTAGGCGATATTGTGAGTTCACACGCTCAGTGAGCTTGAAATTGCCTAAAGTGATTTCACATAGAATCCCAACAGCTAGCCAAAACAGATAGACTTTCAATCCATCAATCGGGACGGGATTCAAAACCAGGTCCTAGAGATCATAGAGCTTTATGCCACCCAATTCTGGAAAATCTCTACAACAGAGATATTGGCCGATAATTAATTAGCATGTTCATATAACATTTCTCCCTGTACTATTGCAATATTGAATTTAAACGTCTATTTTACTCAGCTAATTTTAAATATATTAACATCTCCACTAAAATAAACAGAGGAATGTTGCCCAAGTTCATTAAATGTCAGTCCACAGATATCACCATCCGTAAATTCTACACTTAGCCCTTTTGTTGTGTTACAAAATAAACCAAATCTATTCTCAACACAAAAAAAAGTTATGATGTTTTATGTTCATGCTTTATGGAGCACTGGGATTATAACGACATGACAACTGGTGACATCTTGACAAAAGGCTTGCATGCAGAAAATTTTAAAAGTAGCAGGTCTGCCCCAGATCATTCTAAGCTCCCAAACGGTAATAAGGTAACACCGCGTGTCTGGATCACTTTAAATTACAAGGTTTTGAATTATTTATTTTTGCACTTGGAAAAGAGGCTCCTTTAAGAGCCTGAAATATTGTGTGGAATCAACTGACGCACACACACATATATATATATATATATATATCCTGTCAATCATAATGCTGTGATCCTGCAGCTCATATCCCGTGGAGTACCAATTAGTTAAAATGACACCAACCTGAATTATACAATATATACAGAACATGAATGGGAATGATTGCAGTATTTTTGCACGGGGTAGCGATGGATAGCCATGGGTGATTTACAGCATTAATTTGATATATGCCATTTATTGATTGCTCTGTTCTAGGGGGTGTCATGTTATGAAAACAATGCTCCGGACTAAATGATCAAATGCCTGTCGATAACAGTATAAACATTAGACATGAAATTGAACGGCTGCACCATCATCCACCTCCATTCATAGCACATTAGGCTCTATTCTATCAGTGCCATTCATTTGCGATTGAAGTGCAGGCCTCTGCCTCAAAACATTAAGGCCCGTGAGCTGATGCAAGCTGTACTTTGCATTAACCTTTTCAGGACTACGGTGCATTATAGTATTTTCCTATCAAAGCAAACAATTTGGCCTGAATTTTGAGAGTCTGCCCAAGTAGGGAGGTACCGCCAGTGTGTATTAGAAACGTCGACAGATGCACCGGCTGTGATTAACCGCCGAGGTCCCGCTGTCTCCCCGTGAGTTCCTGCTCTTCTGTGTAGGAGAGAGGGAGACTCAGCGGAAGCCAGCAAGGTTCTTGATTAAATATGCAGATCGGGCTCCAATGATGCCAGTGGGACCCGATGGCAATTATAACAAGAGGACTGCGTGCGGAAGCCGTTGTGGCTTTTCCGCCAGGCCAACCAAGCGGGAAAAGGAGCCGGGGCCAGAAGATGCCTAAAAGAGGTAAGTGGTTTGCCTTTTTTTTTTTTAAAACTTCCCTTGTGGGGCCAGAAGGAGCAGGAGTCCTCCTCCGATTCCCCACAAGGAAAGTTTAGGCCTCCCTTGCCACGGGCTTCCCTCCCAAACCCTCTCCCAACCATTCACTTGAGTGCCATTGACCGTTCGTTCGGTCCCTGGTGGTGGCCTCTCGCCCTCCGACATTCTGCTTCCTGCTGATTTTGGGTGGGAGACTGACAGATGAGGACCGGGAGTTAAAATCTCCCAGGCCTCACGCTGCTGAGGTTGGGACGGTTTTCCATCTGCCTCCCCATCCCCCCCACACCCCGCACCACTGCCCCACAAGTCTCCTGTCTTGAGTTTAAATTGGGGCTTTAGTCTTGTCCCATAAAGTACTGCTCACTGTTGTGTATCATGCTTACGACTCCTCATAAAAACTAGGCTGTTGTAATCTCCTATGAATCAAATAACGCCATACTTCTGTTTTGTGAATGTCACAAACTGCAGTTTAATGCTTGTGTGAGTCTTGCAGCTTTGCTGTTAACTGCCATTGCAGTTTCCTCACACCCTTCTGCCTATGCATCAGTATAGTAACGTTATGTGCTACTGATTCCATTTGCGCTTCAAAATCATAGTTAGCACACACTATTATATAAAATAACAGCTGCTGTAGAGGGAGTTAAAGACTGTAATTCATTCTCAGCTTCTGCTGATACTCAGAAACAGTTAGTCCTGCACTCCAGCAATTCATGTCTTCCATCTGTATCTCAGTTGAATTGCAGCCAGGAAACCAACACACCAACACACTTTATATACATATATAGAATTGCCGCTGAATATTTTAGTTCTGTTAAAGAACAATGCAAATAAATAAATGTCCTCTAGTTTCAGACAGCGTCATCTCGCTGTCTGATAACTAGAAATGTGGAAAGTCCTCTGAGCAGATGTTCCAATCTGCGATGGAGGTGATGATTAACACTTGTGCCTTGGTTTGATTCAGTAAAACCTGTGAAAAGTGCAGTTTGAATAAGGGATGGAGAAGGTGTCAGAATTTAATGAGAAAATTGCAGATTAATGGGGTAACACTTAGGAGACTTCAATGTGGTTGTTTTAATTTAAGCGTTTCTAAGGGGGTGGAAATACCATGGGACATCACTGGGGATAAGTATTTGATATTCACAGCACTTACCCCAGTCACTAACTTCGACATTCACACCAGCGACATCCTTACTCCGATCATAGCCACAACCTTTAAGTTGCTCAGTTTGTTGTACTCGCACCTCTGCGTCAGAAAGTTCGAGTGGGGTGGGGGGGGTGGGGTTAAATCCGTCATGAGCGGTCGTGCCAAATGGGCGATAGCGAATCGGCAGTCCGATTTACATTCCATCCAATATTCCTTTCCAATGGATTCGCTATCACCCATTTTGCACTACTTCCCAAGACAAATCCCACCCTCCTCCCCCCATGGATTCAAGCCCCAGTACAGATTTGAGCACGCAATTTTAACTGGCTCTTCAG
This sequence comes from Squalus acanthias, assembly GCA_030390025.1. Lineage (NCBI taxonomy): Eukaryota > Metazoa > Chordata > Chondrichthyes > Squaliformes > Squalidae > Squalus > Squalus acanthias. The sequence continues at coordinate 151,443,298 of CM059429.1, forward strand.
TGCAGTACTGAGGGAATGTTGCATTGTTGGAGGTGATCTTTCAGATAAGTTGTTAAACCAAGGCCCTGTCTGCCAGCTCAAGTGGCTGTAAAAGATTCCATGACACTATTCGAAGAGTAAGCTTTCTTGGTGTCCTGCCCACAGCCAACATTGGTGAAAACAGAATAGCTGGTCATTCATTCATTTGCTGTTTGGGGGACCTTGCTGTCTTTGACTACGCAACAACAGTGACTGAACTTCAAAAGTAATCCCTTGATTGTAAAGCGCTGTGGGACTTTGAGGATGTGATAAAGTGTTATATAAATACAAATTCTTTCTTAGCACAATCACAGGCCGATTCACAATACCGTCCCTATTGACAGTGGAAGTGCATTCTACTGAATTGTTACATAATCATAAACGTTATAAAGGGACATACCTGTACATGGAATAATGCCTTTTAGTTGTCTCCCATTGCTGGATGTTTATGATTTAAAACTGTTAGCCCCAGGCAGACTGGAGGACTATTTTTGCTTAATTGTCACAATATGTTTCTCTCATTCTGAACTAAGCACCACATTGCATAACAAATTAATTGTATATTTATCAGGATTCAACTGTAACGTAAACTTTCAGACAATAAAAGTAATTTAAATATGACAACCACATACAACAGCCAATCTTAAGGATGGGGCAGGTAAGCAGTTTCACAGTTGAGGTCCAAAGAAAATCTTGGAGCACGTTACAGCAACAACAACTTGCATTTATAGAGTGCCTTTAACGTAGTAAAACATCGCAAGGTGCTTCACAGGAGCGTTATCAAACAAAATTTGACACCGAGCCACATAAGAAGATATTAGGGCAGAAAAGAGGGAGGAGTGTCTTAATGGAGGAGCCATGATGTGGAGATGCCGGTGTTGGACTGGGATGGACAAATGTGAGAAGTCGATGTAATGTTTTCCTGACTGACCTGTTTGGACACCATCTGCACCTTTGCCGTGATTATCTCTCTGCCGAGGTGTGATAAAGGGCAGTTAGAAAGATTAACTGTAATCATCTGGCAGTGTTCTCTGACTATATATGCTGTGCCTATATGCATCTCTTCACTTCACCTGATGAATGAGCAGTGCTCCGAAAGCTTGTGATTTCAAATAAAGCTGTTGGACTATAACCTGGTGTTGTGCGACTTCTCACATTAATGGAGGAGAGCAAAGTAGAGAGGCGGAGAGACTTAGGGAGGAAACCCCAGACCTTCGTGCCTCGGCTGCTAATGGTGCTCAATTAACATGTGCTTGCCTATTCATTTTGAATGTTGTAATTCTCTGGCCTGTACTGTAAAATCTAATACAAAAGTCACGCGCTAGTGTCTATTTATGAGTCCTTTGACTGTATTCAATACACGGAGTGTTACAAAATGGGTGTTTTGGAATTAGTTTGCACTGCATTTTGGACTTGAGTTAAATATTGGATCAGTGCTTCTGCATAGGAAAGAATTGGAAGTGACTTGGTACTATGGGAAATCTGTACTCAGATGTGATGTGCATTTATTTGAAATTGAATGTCCTGACTAACTCACATGAGAGACAACCATTCTGAAGAAGGTGTCTGGTGAAGAAATGTGCGACTTGTTGTTCATTGGGTGTTATTTGTTTCCACAGTTAACCTCCTGGATTCTAAAGCAGTTCAAGGGGAGCTGGGTTGGATATCCTACCCGATACACGGGGTAAGTTCAGAACTGCAGCCTGCAAAATGCTTAAATCTAACTGATGATTTAGATTCCATAACAAACAACCCTTGTTCTTGACGTCACTGAAGTATGGGTTGGGCTTCATGGGCTCGGGGTTAAGGCAACAAAAAATGTATACAACTGTGCTGTTTCGAATCATTTTCTTAAGTCAAGGTTTAATAATACCGAACGTTTCTCCTTTAAAGCCTTTTATGTTCAAAATATCAGCAGCATGGTACTACTGCCCTGTTTCTAAATCTACTCTCTCACTCTAACTTCAGCTGATTCGTTTTTTCTTTCTTGGTAAATATATGTTACAATGACTCATTTGGTTCAATCCCAAACTGAAATCACAAGTAGGCCACTACGGCTACGGACCAAATGCTGGAATATGGGATTAGATTAGACAGGGCTTGATGGCCGGCGCGGACACGATGGGCCGAAGGGCCTCTATCCGTGCTGTATAACTCTATGACTCTATGACTCTAACCATAAGTGTTGTCATCAACCTCAGTTAAACTGAAAATGTGCTGTTTGATCTCAAATAAACAGTCCCACCAGACAGTAAACCTGTTGAGAGGAGTCATTTTAACCATGTGCGATGGTGTAAAACAGGCCATATCGAACTAGCCGCCTGTTCTACACCACGCCAATGGAAGGGAAATTCAGGCAGAGTGTATAACGGGCGGCCAATCCGATATCGCTCATTTTACACCGTCGCCCGTGGTTATAATCATTCCCCAGGGCTTCCCTAATGCCTGTAAGTATAAGGGGTAATTTTCTCAATTTGCATCTCTGGCGGGGGAGTCCTGCCTGCTGGAAGCACATATCGTAAATCAGGTGTGCACTGCTTACCGCTGGCAGAGCAAAGTCAGGAAATTACCTCTAATGTACGGATCACTACTGAGCCTTATCAGACCAGGAAGCTCATGGGTTCAATCCTCTATCTGTACTCAATTAGCTGCTCTCAGTCAAGGCAATGGGTGCTACAGTGGGCCTCAGGATTCGGCTGGGGAAGGGACAAATCATCAGCGGATCCTGCTGCTGATCATTACCCAATCACCCCTGCTAGAAAGTCTGCTTGTGTAGTTATTGAGTGAGGCCAGAAGCAGGCTTGGCTATATGATTGTCATGGTCAAATAGCCCACAGATGCACAGTTTATGGTTACGTGTGAAGAATGGGTACGGCAGCATAGTGGTTATGTCACTGGACTAGTAATCCAGTAAGATCTGGACTAATGATCCAGGAGACAGGAGTTCAAATCTTGCCATGGCAGCTGGGGAATTTAAATTCAATTAAATAAATCTAGTATCAGTGACCATGAAACTACCGGATTGTTGCAAAAACCCATCTGGTTCACTAATGTCCCTTAGGGAATAAGCCATCCTTACCTGGTCTGGCCTATATGTGATTCCAGACCCACAGCAATATTGCTCATAGCAGTAGGAGTTGATTCTTAACTGCCCTCTGAAATGGCTTAGCAAGCCACTCAGTTGTATTCAAGGCGGCGGCTCATCACCACCTTCTCGAGGGCAATTAGTGATGGGCAATAAATGCTGGGCTTGCCGGCAACATCCACGTCCCATGAATGGATGTAAAAAAAATGACCACAAGCTGCTGTCAGATAGCTTTGTATTCAGAATGAGTCAGCACCTTCAGAAATGGAGAACAGAAACATTGCCGGAAAATTATTTTTTTAACAAACCTGGCCTTCGCCTCATTACCTGTCGGAAACTTAAAGAGAATGCTCCATGAACACAAAAGAGACGTGCTGCGATGTTAGAAGGGCAAAGTCTACTGTAGCTGAGCAGAAAGCAGCCATGCCTCAGCCTGGAGCTGATTAAATCTTTTACTAAGTGCTTCAAATGAACCTATTTATACTCCCAGTCATTTAGAGATTATGCTGTCTGGGTGTGGATATGTCCTCCATCTGTTCCTTGAGTTTCGTCCTGATTTAGCTCACGTGGTATCATTTGTCTCCCACATGCATGTATTTCACATACAGATAACTGGCATGCCATGGGCATCATCTGTAACAACCTGTTGTTAATCTCCCTGTTTTGCAGGCCTTGGCAAACACGCCAGGGAGAGTTTGTACTCTGAAATATGATTTGCATCGAATAAGATAATGCCAGTTATAAATATGAAGATTTGTAGCTGTAATATCAAAGTAGATTGGTCATTAAGAGATGTAATAAAGGTTAAAGGCAACCCAACCATTTCCAGAAACATTACACACAGGCAACGGATCCCAGACAGACTATTGTCCAACCACATTCTGTTTCATCATTGATGAATTTGGGTTCCAACACTAAGTCAAAATGTAACACGAACACAGTGCATTTTAAGTTAGAGATAATGGGATTGTAAGCTGTTCAATAAATCACAGTATTGACCATTTTTGAAACCACTGTGTAATTACTGACCATTTCTCACACTTGCTGATTTCTTTAATCTCACCGAGTTAGAGCAAATATTGACATGGTCGTGGCTGCTAAATTTTGTTTAAAAATATCACAAAAGGTTGAAGATGGAAACCAAATCACACAAAAAGCATCACTCACTATGGGGTAGATCTTGACTTGTGCGATATGGTAAAATGGGTGGGTAGCCCGTTTTACATCTCTCCTTATTTTTATTTCCATTGAAGTCAATGGAAATAGTTTGGGGTGAATTTTAACCCCCAAAAATGGGTGGGTTGGGGTCGGGTGAGATGTTAAAACTTTAAAAATCTCCAACCCAACTCCAACCAGCCCACTTCCAGGTTTAACGGAGGCGGAACAAGGGGCAGGCAGCCAACCCGCTCCCAGGAAGCAGGCTGGCAATTTAAGTATTATAATGAGGCTGGCAGCCTCAGATTTAACCTGCTTTGCAGGTTTAACCCTGGCTGGCCGGGTTGCCCAGGCCTCGGGAAACCCGGCAGCTGAAGGGAGGCGAGGACAGTTTGAGGAGAAGGTAAGCGCCTTTACAGCACTGTTTTGTGGGCCAGGAGGAGCAGGAGTGCTTCCACCTGGCCCCCCAAGCTTAGCCTCTTGCCTTGGATCAGACACCCCCCCCCCACCCCCAATCAAACACCCCCATACAAATACTCCCGGGGTCAGGATCAAATCCCACACCACCCACCCCTCTCCCCCGCCCCCGGGATCGAACCACTGCCGGGGTCAGGGATCAGATGCCCTCTCATCCCCCCCATGCTCCCAGTAGCAGCTGCAAGCTCCCTACCTGGTGCTGCGGCCTGCTCCATGTCTGACTGGAAGCCAAACCTGTCAATCAGGCTAATTTCTGGCAGGGATCCTGGCAAAAAAAACGACGCAGGCTGTGGAGTCATAACTCCACAGCAAGTGGGGAGACCCTGACTTCCGGCTGTCCGAAACTCCACCCCCCCACCCCACCTACGCAACCCGCCCCTGTCAAGATCGAGGCCAAGTGTTCCTGACAACAATGCATTAGTTCAGCTCAGTCTGTGCCTACCTTCATAATTTTCAATCCAGTTCCCAACCTGATTTTACCAGATCCTGTTAGAAAGAGTTAATTGACACAGTATCAACTGCTTTTGATGAAAGTCTATTTCTTTGAGTGGGGGTGGGGGTGGAAAGATTTCTTCTATTCTTCTGTTTTACCTGAAACTTGTTAATTTTAAACTTGTGTTGTCTGGTTCTGCACACACAGCCCAAGTCAAGTATTCAACTTACAACTGCATATATGACTCTTAGTAATTTAGAGATCTCGATCACCTTCCCCATTCATCTTCTTTGCTCCAATGAAAATACATCTGAAAGTCTCTCTCCTATTATTTTAGATCCTTAAGATCTAGAATCTTCCTATCCCTATTCTCCAAACCCTTCTCAAAGCATCAATGATCTTTTGAAGGTAGAGTGTTGAAAACTGCAAACACGATTCCATATGTATCCTCACTAGTGATCAATACAAGGTTAGAATAACCTTGATGGATCCTAGTATTTGATTAGCTTTATTGATTACAGCTTAGCACTGCCTGGAATCTTTCAGTAAATGATCAATAATCATACCCAAATCTTTTTTCTTTATCTTTACTGAAGGACATCTCTTCACTTTGAGGTATTTGGTATTTCCTATTCCAATAACCATTATCTTGCGCGTATTTACTTTAACATCCATTTGTCTTTCCTTATCTCATCCGCTAACTTGGTCTAACTCGGTAATTCTAGTACAGTAGGGGTGAATGGGATGTAGGTTATTATATTAGGACGTTCTGCGAAGAACAGATGTCAAGCAGTAACAGAAGAGTTAGGAGAAGTGACCAAAAGCTTAGCTAAAAAGTTAGATTTTAAGGAGGTTTTGGAAAGCAGAGGGAGAGATAGAGAGGCGGAGGACTTTAGGGATGAGTTCGAAAGAGGGCAGCATAGGTGATAAAAGGCTCTCTTCACTCCACCACTGGTGGTGGAGTGAAGAGAGATTGGGATCTGCAGAAGACAATATCAGAAACATGTACGACTGGGGCATAGGGCTGGATAAGGTTGCAGCAGTAAGGAGGTGCAAGGCCATGGAGGGATTTATAAATGAGAACAAAGGTCTTGAATTTGATACATTGAGGGAATGGACACAATAGAGGTTGGCAAAGACAGGTGTGATGGACAAGGTTAATGCTTCAGAGGTCAACAAGGAGGGCCTCAGAGAAATAAATCTGGAGTTAAAAAAATAAGCATGGATAAGAGTTTCAGTGGAAGTTAAAGTGAGGTAAGGGCAGATGTGGATGTTGCCGAGGCGGAAGTAAAGGATTATGGTGATGGATAGGATGTGGGATTTAAAGCTCCAACTCAGGGTGAAATATTACATTGAGGTTTTGAACTATCTGGTTCAGCTTGAGTGAGCAGCTGGAGAAGGGGATTTGATCAGGAACAAGGATACAGAGTTTTTGCTGGGTGCCAATCAAGAACGTTTTTCGCCTTTCTAATGTTCAATTGTAGGAAATTCTGGCTCAATTGTCAGGCAAGCAATATGACCGATGGCTGTGAAGTTGAGATGGTGATGGAGAGGTAGAGCTGAGTATCAACAGCAGACATGTGGAAGCTCAATCCATGCCTGCAGACAATGTTGCAGAGGGACAACACATAAATGAGAAACAGAAGGGGATGGAACCTTAGGGTACTCAGGAGGTGACCTTGTTGAGGCAAGAAGAGAATCATTGCTAGAGATGAGCGGTGACTTTGGGACAGATAGAAGAGGAACCAAGCCAGGGTAGTCCTATTATGGAGAAACACAGAGGCGAGGTGGTGGCGGAGGATGATGGAGTATTTGATCATGTCAAGGAGAACAAAGAGGGATAATGCATCATGGTCACAGTCACAGAGGATGACATTGGTAACTTTGATCAGGATGGTCTCAGAGCTGGGTGGAAACTTTACTGAAGTGACTTGAAGATGGAAATGTTGGAAAAAAAACCTGGGACAAAACAAAAGGTGTCATAACTTTTATACTTTGGAGCATAACAATGAGCACTTAAATAAAAGAAACAGATATTCAAACAGTCAAGATTAGACATTTATTTAGTCAGTCTATCTCTCTCTTTCTACATACATCAATACTACTCTCAGATATAATACAGCTCTGCTGTAATCTCAGTTGCTACTCTCCCTTCCCTATCTTTCACTTTTTCTCCCTCTTTCTTCTCTCCATCTCCAGCATGACTTCCTCATACACAATTGCAGCCATGCTCACAATGCCAAAAAGACATCCAATGACATCTTTACTATTATCATTTCTCTTACACTGATTTTTTCAAAAGTATTTTACACATCTTCCCAATATCCTACTATCTTTCAAATCAATCATACACTTCTATTTCATGTAGCAGTCACTTGAGAAAGTTACTACCTTGTTTTATCAAGGAATTGTGTCAGTTGTCTGTCTCAGTTACGACACAATGCATAGACAGACGGGTTCATTTTAGCAGAGTCCTTTCAAGCCTCACTTAAGATGAACAGTTTTCTACCAATGTGAAAAATACCTCCATTTAGTAAATGCGGCTTTGGATGTTAGCAACTGATTGAAGTCTATCTTTCTTGTGCCAAAGGAAGCCTATGGTGGTACTTGAAAATGCAGTCATTTAAGCAACAAACGAATGTTAACAATACCTCTATAACTCATTTTACTTCACAGCTTAGTCAACACAAACTGATGTGTAGTTACTCTAGAGTCAAGACTCTAGCGATAGAATGTTGCGGGCTGTAGGGTAGGATTATTTGTAAATCCATTGTTTTCACTTTCAAGTACTTGCCTCTGATTTGTGCTTTGAAGAACAATTTAAAATAAGCTGCTGATACGACTATTCTTTTATGACGGTAGGTCTAGATTGTCATAGCCGGGCCAAATTATTCTAAGTGATATGCCAGCGGGCACTTCCTATATTAGAGTTTTTAAATTGCTGATGGTAATTACTGTAATAACAAATATAAAATCAATTATCTAGAAGAAGTATGATGTTATGTCTTATTTAAGACTACAGAATTAGTTTAATGATGGACATCATTTGGCAGAGTAAAAAGAACCACCAAAAGAAGTACTTGCATTTATATAGCGTCTTTCACAGTCTCAGGATGCCCCAAAGCGTTTTACAGCCAATGAAGTACCTTTGAAGTCACTGTTGTAATGTGGGAAACGCACAGCAAGGTTCCATAAACAGCAATGAGATAATGACCAGCTGATGTGTTTTTAGTGATGTTGGTTGAGGGATAAATATTGGCCAGAACTCCACTGCTCTTTTTCAGATAATGCTATGGGATCTTTTACGTCCACCTGAGAGGGTTTAACGTCTCATCCGAAAGACGGCACCTCTGACTGTGAAGCGTTCCAACAGTACTGCACTGAAGTGTCAGCCTAGAGTAGGGAAATAGTGACTAGTAGTTAATACGATACTTGTGGACTAAGGTGATATTTCACACTAGTGTAAATGGAAATAATGGCCCAGAAATTAAACAGTGAGGGTTCCCGCGGGGGTAAGGATTCCCCGCGATATCGCACTCCGCGCCTACCTTTTTGCTCCGGGCCCACACGAACTTTAGTTTGAATGGCTCTGTCTCTTGGAACCGTGCAGTGCTTGCGTGACCCAGAGACGCAATTAGTTCGTGCGAGCTCTGGGATCACGTGATTCAGTTAGAGCCAATGGCAGCACACCATCTTTCATTCATAGTTTTGACAGGAAGACCTGTCAAAGCTATGAATACTACACACCCCCAAAAGAACAGCTAAACCTCAATTAAATTTTTTTTAAAAGCCATCACATTAATAAAATAAGTATAGTTAAATAAATTAACCACCACATTAATAAAATAAGTATAGTTAAATAAATTAACCACTTTAAACAAAAAATTAAATTTTTGAAAAAATTTAAAATCTTTTTAAAAGTTATAAAAATAAACTTACCTTTCTTTAAAGTCTCTAAAAAAGATAAACCTGTTGAAAAAAATTTAAAATAACACTTAATTAACTACTTACCTTGTTAAAAGGGTGTCCTACGCCTGCTTTCTTTATGTGTAAAATCTTCACCACTTACCTGCGCGTTCAAAGCTGAAAAAATAACTAAGTGCACTGCGTGCGCACAGCCTGTAGTGCGCACACGGTTCACTTAGGAACCGCCCCCTTTTGAATTCACGAAGTGCCGGTTTCCCGCGTATACAGTGCGTACTCTCGCGTATAAGGTCTATTTTTCGGGCCAATAATAAACATGCCTGACCGAATTTTATACTGTAGCTTATTTCTCGATAAACTTGCAGTGGGCAGGCCTTAGTCACAAGGGTTCTAGCTGGGTGCTAAAAAATCCAACCTGGAGTAAGTACTTACAGGGCTCCACAAAGCGGTCCTTACAATGTAATCATTTTCTGCTAACATTTTTAGTGAAATAAAATAATATGTGGGGAAGACCTAATGGTGAATTCAGAGTGGTCCTGTCAAAATGAGGTGTGGGGAGGGACGATCGCTGCAAACTCTCAGACAGTGTGAGAAATAATTGTTAATAGTCCGCCGATCGTTCTTGCATCTGAAAGAAAAAAGCGGCAAATCTTTCTGCCTTTAGGGTCAGTTTTTATCTATGGCAGAAGGTGGTAACTCCAGCTGACAGGTGATGTACCGGTGATGGAATAAGATGGATGACATCAGCTTTTCTCTCCTTCTTTGTAGAATCCTGCTGTACTTTGCTTCACAACCCTGCCAGCTCCTGACAAAACCCGTTCTATCTACGCCTGATAGCCTTGAAACTGGAACCCTCGTCAATCTACTTGGGCATCTCCTATAATAGTGGTCAGAATAGTTGCCTTCTTCCACCTCTGAGACCTGAGTTCAAATCCATCAGACAGATAGGATGAAATTCTTTTCTCTAACGAAGGCTAAATGTCCTCGGCAAAATTAAAGTCTCAATTCAGTTCCCAGTGGGGATGAGTTCACAGTACAAAACTGCCCATAATTTGGAAATAATTGGACAATCTTACTCAAAAGCACAGTAGGATTGCTGCTCTGGAGATTGGAACTGTTACACTGTTGTAATAGGGAGTGTTCTTCTGAGCTAAGAGTTAAAGAATGCTGTTAGAGCACTCTAGGGGGATTTCCAAATTGTATCAACCTCATGCTCTACCTGTTTGGGAATGCTTTATGGAGACGGTGGATTAAGCAAGGAAAAGTGTTTGCTTCTCAGCAATGTCAAATTGAAATTAATTAAAAAGACAGAAGCAGGAAACTATAGGCCAGTTGGCCTAAGATCGGTCATTGGGAAAATGCTGGAATCCATTATTAAGGAAGTAACAGCAGGACATTTAGAAAATCATAATACAATCAAGCAGAGTCAACATGGTTTTATGAAAGGGAAATCGTGCTTGACAAATTTACTAGAGTTCTTTGAGGATGTAACGAGCAGGGTGGATAAAGGGGAACCAGTAGATGTAGTGTATTTGGATTTCCAGAAGGCATTTGATAAGGTGCTGCATAAAAGGTTACTGCACAAGATAAGAGCTCACGGTGTTAGGGGTAATATATTAGACTGGATAGAGGATTGGCTAACTGACAGAAAACAGAGAGTCGGAATAAATGGGTCATTTTCAGATTGGCAAACTGTAACTAGTAGGGTGCCACAAGGATCAGTGCTGAGGCCTCAACTATTTACAATCTATATTAATGACTTGGATGAAGGGACCGAGTGTACTGTTGCCAAATTTGCTGACGATACAAAGATAGGTGGGAAAGCAAGTTGTGAGCAGTAAGGAGTCTGCAAAGGGATATAGATAGGTTAAGTGAGTGGGCAAAAATTTGGCAGATGTGGGAAAACGTGAGGTTATCCACTTTGGTAGGAAGAATAAAAAAGCAAAATATTATTTAAATGGAGAGAGACTACAGAATGCTGCGGTATAGAGGGATCTGGGTGTCCTCGTACATGAAACACAAAAAGTTAGCATGCAGGTACAGCAAATAATTAGGAAGGCAAATGGAATATTGACCTTTATTGCAAGGGGGATGAAGTAGGGAAGTCTTGCTACAACTGTACAGGGCGCTGGTGAGACCACACCTGGAGTACTGTGTACAGTTTTGGTCTCCTTATTTAAGGAAGGATATATTTGCATTGGAGGCAGTTCAGAGAAGGTTCACTAGGTTGATTTCTGAGTTGAAGGGGTTGTCTTATGAGGAAAGGCTAAGCAGGTTGGGCCTATACTCATTGGAGTTTAGAAGAATGAGAGGTGATCTTATTGAAACATATAAGATTCTGTGGGGGATTGACAGGGTAGCTGCAGAAAGGATGTTTCCCCTCGTGGGGGAATCTAGAGCTAGGGGGCATAGTTTCAGAATAAGGGGTCGCCCATTTAAGACAGAGATGAGGAGAAATTTCTTCTCTCAGAGGGTCGTGAATCTTTGGAATTCTCTACCCCAGAGAGCTGTGGAGGCTGAGTCATTGAGTATATTTAAGGTGGAGACAGACAGATTTTTGAAAAACAGGGGAATCAAGGGTTATGGGGAGCGGGCAGGAAAGTGGAGTTGAGGCCAAGATCAGATCAGCCATGATCTTATTGAATGGCGGAGCAGGCTCGAGGGGCCGAATGGCCTGCTTCTGCTCCTATTTCTTATGTTCTTATGTTCTTAAGTATTGGGACCTACAATTCTCAGCACAGCAAGCACTCCATATTGGTCAGGGTCAAGGGGGAGATGCTGAGCAGATGCTAGGTACTTCACCAGAAGATAAAACATGAGGTGGGATAGTCACCCCAGGCTGCTTACAAACTCCTCCTAGAGGCTAGTATTATAGAGCAGTATTGGCAGAGATTTGGGAACAGGTCACCTACCCGCCAGCTTAGACTTAGAATGCCTGGGCAATCTAAAGAAAGGAGACAAGAAGATGTTTCCATTTATTCTAGCTCTTCGTGCTCCCTGCCAGAGACACGCAGCAAATCCTATCACACAAATGATATATTGCCAGTGCACACTGGGTTATTGATATCCCGTGCTCATTAGAAGGAATTGTTGAGTTAGGCACTGATTCATTCCCCATACATTTTACACACTTGCCTAATCGAAGTAGTTGAATACAAGGAAAGCACTGGAGTGTTCACAACAACAGACGTTTACTCCACTGTGAAAGCTTTAGGAGACTTTCAGCACCCAGAGAGTTACCAATTAAAGAGACATATATATTATAAGCAAGGACATTAGAACTAAATCAGACACTGAGGCGTGATTTCAGCAAGCCATAGTGATGGGGTCTACTGCGGTTATAGAGCATACGTGTAGCATTGTCTCATTGGATCAGATAAGTTTTAGTTCCGAGCTCTAAGCACTCATTAAACCTCCCCTTCAAGTGTGCTGGAATTGTGTCAGTCAGAATAATTGCCGGTTCTCTTCAAGAAAATGGGCCATTTTTCTCAATAAATCATTTTGCTGACGAATGGAAAGCTCACTCATTTTCGACTCAAACTGGAACGCTGGGTGACACACAGTACCTTTAGTGGAATTACTATTCAGCGTGACATTTATCTCTCCAACGCAGTGCTCTTTCGCATTATTATTTTTTTTTAAAAAGCTGCAGTGTCTCAAAAGCAAACTAAGAACGAGTAGGATCCGTACAACTAAATGGAATAAGAACCGAGGGAGAATTCACTGGAAAGTGACAGTTTGATTCAGGAATATCGCTCTCACCTATGAGTCAAAAGATTGTGGCCTCTAGTTCACCTGCAGGACTTGAGCATGTCATCCAGGTCCTGTGGTACAGAAGGGGGAGCGAAGGCCTCAGATTTGGGAGGCCTCAACTCTCCTTGTGGTGCTCAGACGAGCACTCCTGATCCTCTGGGCCCCTCAAAGAATGCAAAGAAACTGACCTTGAATGGCCTCTTCTGTTTCTGATCCTTTTCCGACCTGATTTTACCTGGGGAGAAAGCTGCAGGCTTCACAGCCGCTCAGTTCACAGTTAAGCCAGCGGTCGGGGCTCGATGATGTCACCACTGATCCATCCTTCAGAAAAATATTTTGCAAAAACTCTGGGATTCTGTGGCTTTAAATACACAGGCCAGTTCTTTGAAACGTCTCAAGGACACCTAACCCCTGCTGATGCTGCTTTTTATTATTGGATTTCAGAGTACCAACTTCCATGAATTGGGTCATTGCATTTATGCTGCTAATTACAGCTAAAACTGTGTCCAGGGGTCTGCTGTCAGGTTAAGGGAACCAGATTTTGCAGTGTAAATGTGAGGAGCTGGCTTAAAGGCTCTGGACTCCCAGAATCTAAATTAAAACAGCATTAATGTAAAAACAGCTTAAGGTGACTGAAGTAGCAGGAGAACACTCAAAGCTCACTCAGAACACATTCATCTCTAACCATGTCCCTGTGACACACGAGCAAAAACTCAGCAAAATTTTATGGATGCTTTTAAACTATTAGCATAACAATCGAGACAGACGAGCAAAATGTTGCATTGACTTTATTAGGTTTTGCTGCTGTCTTGCAGGGATAATGTGCTGAGTAAATGGCCCACTCATTTTATTGTGTGCTGAAATGATGGGAATTCTTATGATTCGTTGAAGAGACACCTAAATTGTGATAGTGAATAAGCTGAGGGACTTGCAGCTTTGAAGCTGTCATTTTGGTCATTTTGAGGTGATTTTCAGAGGTCACAATGATCTGTGAAATCCCGAACTTTATTGTCTTCTTTATATCGCAGAGCCAATTGTACCAGTGGTGCCACTGGGAAAACGAGGGGGGGGGGGGGGAGAACACTGGGGGGAGGAGAAGGCGACAAAATTCTGAATTGTAAACTGCACTGTCACTTTAATTTCACTCCCATGCCTCTCTCTGCGCAGTCTGCGTCAGTCAGGAGGTTGGGCTGTTCCAGTTCACAGGCTGCCAATGCCTTTCTGCAGTCCCTGTATAGGAGGCCTGATTACAACAGGTTTACACTGCGACCTTTGTCCACCTCCTCCCCAAGCTGGCACCCTCTGCTCTGTGAGATGCTGCATCTAACGGTCTCCCCACAGAGATAGATAAACTTGTCACAACGTCATGGGACTTGAACCCAGGACTTTCTTGTTAAAAATGTTATTAATGGGTTGGCAATTGCCGATCATAAACTCCCCTGACCCCTCCCCCCCCACCCCCTTTAATTTGGGACATGTGTGCAGAAAATGCTTAGCTAGCAGTGAGCACAAAATGAAGCTCACTCTGCCCAGATCCAGGGCCCTGCTGTTCCTGCATTCTGCACGGAGCTTGACTTGTGTACACAGATGATGGAAAGCTCCCGCTTCTGATTTTTTTTTTTGTCACTGCCCCTCATTTACATGCCAGTAGCTCTCCGCATAATACGACGTTGTTATGTTCAAAAACCGTGATGTTTAGTAGCAGCTTGTCAGGTCGGGTCAGGGGGGTACGCCGGGAAAGGCGGGCAGGTGGCGGCCAACTGGTTTGAGAAGTGTGCGCGCAGTTTAACCTCGCTCAGCTGCTCATTGCCACTCAGTCAAAGCCCCCTGACAAAAGAGGCACATGTGTGCGCCGAGGCTCATTATCTCAATGGACAAAAAGGAACCCCTTTATCACAGTAATTACAACCCTTTTTCTCTGGGGTTAACCCTGTCCAAAGAAACGTTTGATTAAGATTACCAGTGATTGTAGAGTCAGACAGAAGGGTTTGGTGCAAACTGCACAAGGTGCTCACCGGGTGGTTCAGTTCTGCAGTCCTGTTCGTTGCTGGTCCTTTAAGGAGACTTCATTGCTATAGCAACCATTTCCAGAATGCTAAAATGTTCTGTTTCTCTAATGGGGAAGGTGTGTAGCAGACAGAGACCAAGAGATTAGAGAAAATATTAAAATAACCCCCCCCACAAAAATAGTGTTTTACACTGCTTATAAATCTCCTGAACTATTTAAGGACTTCAGTAACAGAAGTAAAGACAGAGCCAGCTCACAAATTTTCAATTTAACTCCAGAATATTTCAATTTAAAAACTTTTAGGTTGAGGCTTATTTCCTGGACCAGTCAGGCATTAATGTCACTGTAAATTCCATGGCAATGCGTGCATTGTTTGATACTGCTGTTAGTGCCCACTGCAAAAAGCACTCTATCCGCTGCCAGGTGAGCTTTTCAACATGGCTTTCATTCTTGTGCTTGAATTTTAATTAAAATATAATTGTTGCAGCAGAAAAGATGTGCAATAAATGATATGATTGTGTCTTCCCGTACACGTACACACGGCCGCACTGGGCCTTTAAGCAATGTTCTTTGGCTGTTGCTATTTTTGTAGTTCTGGCTTACAGTGTTAGTTAAAGAAGATCATAACTTATACAACAAGCAGTGGGGAGGGGGTGCACTTTTCAAATTAGAGTGACTTTTTCTAGTGTTTCTTGAGGGTTAAAAGGAGCCGGTAAAATTCTGGTAAGACACTCCAGTCGGTCTGTAAATGAAGGACTGGCCAAGACACAGTTGGAACTACAAACTTCTAAAACTTAGATCAAAAGCTCACATTAAACCCATTCAAAAATAAGCACAATGCCAAAATTTTCCCAGCAACAGATCCAGTAATAACTTACCCCAGAAGTCTGTAGTGAGGTTTGAACAGCATTGTTGGGACCAGCCTGATTGTTCTGAGGATTGAGCCTGCTCTGAACCTCCCTTATATGGCAATAACACATCTTTGATAGGCAGAGTTAGTGGTGTCATCACCTTTTTGCCAAGTCCAATAATTGGCAGTGGGCAGGGCCGGTGAGGAAGCTTGAGGTCTGATGTTTGCTTTGCCGATGCTGAGATGAACATGGTTAATCTTGAACAGTAAGGCTGCCACATAGAAGTGGGAAAAGTAGACTTATATTTTGAGAATTCCATTTTTGGCGTCTGGTGTATTCCAGTGTTCAAATGGCTCGACTATACCAATGCCTGCCTGGCCATCCTCTCATCTCCTATCCTCCATAAACTTGGCTGCCTGTATCCTAACTCGTAACGAGTAACCATCACCCCCTGTGCTCGCTGACCTACATTGGCTCCCAGTCCATCAATGCCCCAATATTAAAATTCTCATCCACGTGTTCCAATCCCTCCATGCCCTTGTCCCTCCCTATCTCTGTAACCGCCTCCAGCCATAAAACCTTCCAAGAGCTCTGCATTCCTCCAATTCGGGCCTCTTGCCCATCCCCCACTTCCTTCACCCCACCACTGGGGGCTGTGACTTCAGCTGTCTAGGCCCTAAGCTCTGGAATTCCCTCCCTAAACTTCTCCACTTCTCTCTCTTCCTTTAAGACGCTCCTTAAAACCTACCTCTTTAACCAAGCTTGTTCTAATGCCTCCTTCTTTGGCTCAGTGCCAATTATTGGTTGATTACACATCTGTGAAGCACCTTGAGACGTTTTGCTACGTTAATGGCGCTATATAAATAAAAGTTGCTGTTGGTGTATGTTTTAGAAGTTTATGAACAGTTTGGTAGGTGATGTCCTAAATGTTATCCCTCTACCCCCAAAGCAGCCAAAAAGCAATTATGAATCCCATTTAAAGGTTGGAAGTGCAGGAAAATTATGCATCAAGTAGTGTTGTCACTGAGAATAAATTCCACCATCATTACTGTGAGATTTTGATCATGAGATTCTAATGCGACCAATAAAATAAACACCTTGCCATTTTCACATTAAGATTTGGAAACCTCTCTTCAACTGTTAAGTGGCATTTATTCAATAACCATTTCTTCAGGTGCAGATGAACCCATACGCTTGAATTACACTATCAATTATACTTGAGAAAATAGTTTCATCTTATCTATCTATCTATCTGCTCTTTCAGGAGGTTTGCTGTGAAGCATCCAACTAGATATTTACAAAAAGCTTCCTTTTCCTGTAACCTACATCAAATTTGCTTTTTCAGGCCCATGAAAATCAAGTCAATGCTGTACTTTTTTTTTAAAAAGCTTTTGCCATTGCTGGAATATCATCTTTGCACCAGCTGGGAAAATAATGGGCCCAGAACTAGGCAGATTATTCAAAGAATGCTGTTTTTCTTTCTTATATTTTTGTAGAATGGTGAATGGGACATGTTTCCACTTTTCTGCCCACGGTGCTTGTTCAGTGACACACTCGGTATCCATATATGCCAACCCACACACACCTACTCCTCTCTGCAACCTCATTGTGTTGAAATCAAGAGATTGCAATGTCTCCTATTCCAATTCATTCTTTCCCAGATTCTCAAAACTATAGGGGGGGAAATTCGGTTGCTTTGCGCCTCCCGTTAGCGCCCTCTTAGGGCGCTAACGGGGCGCAATGCAACTAGCACCCGGGCGTGGCGCCGCCAACGCCACCCGCGAAATTCAGTGGGAGGTTAGATGCGTCGGTAACCGTTAGCACCCCGCGGTGCTGCGCCACCGGTGATGACGTCATCGCCGTGCACAGCGCCCCGGCCGCGATCTTCAGTAGTGCCCCCTGACTTACCACCGGACGCTACCTGCAGCCGCGGCGGCGCTAATTAAAGGCGAGGTGCCGGGCGGCCATTTTTGTTGCTGGCCGCCTGCCAGCACCTGCCCCTGTTGCCGTCCCCGGCCTCCTCTGCAGCCCCCCTGCGGAGTGCCGGCTGCGCTCCGTGAGCCCGGCACTTCTCTTGAGTGCCGGGCTCTTTTGCCGGCACTCTGATCCCTGCTGGCCCAGTTGGGCCCTAGGTAGTGCTGTGCAAGGCCCCTCCCCTTTAAGAAGGGGAGGAAGGCCTGCAGTACCGTGGAACGTAGCGCCGTGATATTCCCTCGCAGTGCCCCAAGAGGGAGGCGGGGCGCTTCTAGTAGTGCCCCGCTTCCCTCTTGGGGCGCTACCGCTGAATTTTGGCCACGGGGGCGCTAATTTTTTCGGGGCGCTAAAGGGGGCGTGACTCAATTTTTTCCCCTAGAACTCCTTACCCCCCTCACTCTTCCCTTGATTGTATAATCTGTAGAACCCAGGCTTGGAATTATCTAACTTCTGCTTCTAAATTTCTCCCTTCTTTCCCCCTATTTTTTTCCAACTTGGTGAAGTCCTGCGCTATGGGCCTCAGCCCTTCTTCTAGGTTTCTTGATAAAAGAAATTGATCACTTCCAAAGTTCCTTCTACGCTGCCCAAGCAATTTATATTAATGTATTAACGTATCCTAACTCACACCAAGTCCCGTTCACCCATCACCCCTGTGCTCACTGACCTACACTGGCTCCCAGTCCACCAACACCTTGATTTTAAAACTCTCATCCTTGCATTCAAACCCCTCCATGGCCTCGGCCCTCCGTATCTCTGTAACCTCCTCCAGCCCTACAACCCTCCAAGAACTCTGCGTTCTTCAATTCTGCCCTCTAGTATATGCCCCACTTCAATGGCCCCATCATTGGTGGCCGTGCCTTCAGCCATCCAGGCACTAAGCTCTGGTATGCCCTCCCCAAATCTCTTTGTCGCTCCATAGCTCCCTCCTCCTTTAAAGCGCTCCTTAAAACCTACCTCTTTGACCAAGCATTTGGCCACCTGTCCTAATGTCTCCTTCTTTGGCTTGGTGTCTGATTATGCTCCTGTGAGGCACCTTGAAATGGTTTACTACGTTAAAAGTGCTATATAAATGCAAGTTGTTGTTAACCAAAAAGAATCCTATGTGACATTCAATTTCTCGCACCAATATCCTCAGTATTCTGAGTGAGAACAGCAATCCAGTGCCAAACAGTGCTGAGTTTGAGCAGGTTTGTGCTGTCTTAGGACCCTATAAGCCAACAGAGAGAGGCCGTCTGGGCCAGACTTCAATCTAGTTCTCTGAGGTGAGATGGCTGTTTTCTTACACACTGTGTCACCAAGTCTTCTGGAATAGCATTTAAAAGAATAAAAAAACAATCTTGTGTGGCTGTGGAGGCCAAGTCACTTCGAGACACAAAAGGCATCAAGGGGTATGGGGAGAGAGGGGGAATATGGTATTGAGATAGAGGATCAGCCATGATCATATTGAATGGTGGAGCAGGCTTGAAGGGCTGAATGGCCTACTCCTGCTCCTATTTTTCTATGTTTCTATCTTTGTTCTTACCTTATTTACAATTCTCAACAGTATTATCGTATTGGATGTCATTCTTATGGAAATTAAAGAGGTGCTGTGATCAGGGTTTGCAAGCCAGAAATTCCTGATCTAATTCCGTTGTCTGCTTGCCAATATCTGTTGTGCAGCAGTTTCAAATAACTAAAGCCAATAACCCTAGTTTTGTGCTAATGAAATTGTCTTATTAAAAGGTGTTTTATAGACTCACAGTTCAGTACCATGTAGGATAGTAAAGTCAGTACTTATGGCAGCCTGTTCGGAGGTGTTGTCATAATTGCTCACCTCACTCTTCTTGGTAGGTCAGGAATGCTCCTTTAAAGACTGAAGAAATAAGCGTGTGTTCTGTTGAATCCCAGTAAAGTTGAATGCTCTGGGTGCTAACAACTCAAAGTTTCTTAAAATGCAAAAAAAAAAGAACTTGCATTTATATAGCACCTTTCATGACCTCAGGAGGTCACAAGCCACTTTACAACCAATGAAGTACTTTTGAAGTGATATCTTTTACATCCACCTGAGGGGGGGGCCTTGGTTTAATGTCGCATCTGAAAGACGACATCTCCAACAGTGCAGCACTCCTTCAGTCCTGCACTGGAGTGCCTGTCTAGATTATGTGCTCAACTCCCTGGAGTGGGACTATGAACACACAGCCTTCCGACTCAGAGGTGGGCGTGCTCCCAACTGAACCACAGCTGACACAAGTCTGCAAAGCAATGAAGTTTTCAAAAAATGAAGACAAAATTGCATGTGACAACACCATGTGTGCACAGGGAACCTCTCCACTTGATTTCTTTGTTAATTTTTCAGATTCACAGCAGAGAGAGCCAAATCCAAAGTACATAGGCCTCATGAAAAACCACTTGAAAAGCAGTTAGAAAGGAAATGAGAGGGCAGAAGATGAGCAGGGAGATCAACTGGTGGCAGATTTTATTAATTTCCAGCTGTAAGCTTGCTTGTCGTGCCTATCAGTATTTATAGCAGCAGGCACTTCAAGGAAGTACAGCCTTAGAAAAGCTAGCAAAAAGAAAACCTACTAAAGAGAAGCTTTTGATCAATTGATCGGATTTTGTTTATCTTGACTTTATATTTTATGTTATCCTGTCGTATTGTGAGTATCCTGATGGGTTTTAGTTCTCCTGATGGAGATTTTGGATATCCTGATGGGTTTTTTGGATGTTCTGGTGGATTTTGACATAACCTGATGCTTCTAAACTCATACAGCCCAGAGTGTTACGAGGGCTACAAGGGTTAGATAAGGAGGAGAGGTTACATAAATTAGGCTTGTATTCCCCAAAATGTAAAAGGTTAAGGGGTGATTTGATTGAGGTTTTTAGGATTTGAAAGGAATTGATAGGGTAGATAGAGAAACATTTTTTCTGCTGGTGGGACAGTCTAGGATAGGGGGACATAACCTTAAAACAGAGCCAGGCCATTCAGGAGAGAAGTTAGGGAACACTTCTTCAGGTAAAGGGTGCGAGAAGTGTGGAATTCTCTCTCACAAAAAGCAGTGGCTGCTCGCTCAATTAATAATTTTAAATTTGCGATCGATGGATTTTTGCTGGACAAGGGTATAAAAGGATATGGAACCAAGGCAGGTGGATGGGGTTAAGATACAGATCAGCCATGATCTCACTGAGTGCAGAACAGCTCAAGGTGCTGAATGGATAGGCTCGAGGGGCTGAATGGCCTACTGCTGTTCCTATGTTTCTATAGTCCCCTTTGTGGTGTGCTCGAAGAAGCTGGTGTTAGCCCTGGGATCCATTCAGATCAGGGATTCTGAGGGGGCCATGCAGCAAGGAAAGGGAATCTTGAGAAGTTAAGTCCTACCTTCTTTTGCAGCCTCCCCATAGATCTTTGGGCCTTGAAGCTGTCTGGCTGCTGCTCCACAGCTACAGGTACTGGGTATTGCACCGGTGTTCCCACCCCAAGCGCTGGCCTGTGCTTGTGCGGGGGTGCAACAGGATCATGTAAACAATTCCGTCCCGTCCACAAGATTCGGGCGCTTTGAGACCTAGGCAGATACAACGCACTTTAATTCTGCTGTGCCTGTATAGTGACTGGGCAAAGGGGGGGAAGGAAGAAATAACAACAGAAAACGCTGGAAAAACTCAGCAGGCCAGGCAGCATCCGTAGAGAGAGAAAGAGAGTTGACGTTTCAGGTCGATGACCTTTCATCAGAACTGGGAAGAGCTGGAAATCAAATAGATTTAAGGCCAGGGTAAAGCTGGGAAAAGGGGGAGGGGATAAAGGAACAAAGGAGGAGATGAAGAGACATTAAGAGACATTAAGAGATATGCAAGGCTAGAGGTGGTGTTAATGTGACAGATTAAGGCTGAATGAAGTGTGAAATCCACTGGCAGAATGAAGGACAGCTGCCAGCTTCTAGGAGGAAAAAAAAGGTGGGGGGGACAAATAAAAGGGTGGATAAAATAAAATATAAATGTGATTGGAGCTGAGGTTATGATCTAAAATTGTTGAACTCGATATTGAGTCCAGAGGGCTGTAGCGTGCCTAAACGAAAGATGAGGTGCTGTTCCTCGAGCTTACGCTGAGCTTCCGTGGAACAGTGTAATAGGCCGAGGACGGTGAGGTCAGAGTGGGAGTGAAGCGGTGAATTAAAGTGACAGGCCACCGGGAGCTCGGGGTCCCCCTTACGGACGAAGAATATTGGGACAACAATGTTTAGTGAGCCCCCATTGGCCACTATAAATACGGTATAGAGTAACTATGAAATCAAATAAAATACAAAAACACAGTTAACTGACTTATTGAAATATAAAAAAGAATTTCCCCAGTGTCATGTTGTCATGAGGAACAAAAGCTAATGAGACTCAATCTATTGGCTTTTAAGTGACAGTCTGGGAGGTATCCTTATCCATATAATACCATCAGGCACTCATTAAGGATTCTGGGCTAGAAATTTGGCTCCGTATTGCCCGATTTTTCGATGCTACGGGTGCCGGTTTGTGCCGAAAATGGCGTCTTCGCCACGCACGCACACTTCTGGTGTATGCCGCGCCGGACACCATCTTGGTGAGGGCAGTAAGGCGGGGATTAGGAGCGTGCACCAGAAGTATGTAGAGTAGGCAGATCATGATGTGCAACACTAATTTGATGCCAGCACTGCCATTTTTGCCTTCAATGCTGGAGCTAATAACCTGTCTTAACCTCGCATAGCTGAACATGCGTTCAGCAGCAGCAAGGGCCTCCCACCAGCTCTATTTAAAGGGATCCACAACCATTCTAAGGTTAGTTGCAGATTCATTTCTACTGGTTCTGTGTAGGTTTGTGGAAGTGTTTGGAGCTTTCTAGAGCTGGTTAAAGTTGGTGAGGTGACAGGGCGAGGCGCTGCAAATGGAAAAGGCCTTGGTTCTGACTTCAAGGGTTCTGGTCAGACCACTTGCTCCTAGTCTTGGGTGCTCCAGTTGTCATCCCCCTTGGACTACAGCATAACAGGAAGATGGAGCAAAGGCAGCGAAGAAGAGGACAAGCTGCTCGCAGAGGGAGGAGGAGGAGGGGGAAAAGGGCTCTCGGCAGGAGGCCTTACCCACCTAGGGTCTTCCGAGAGCAATTCTCTCACCTCAGCCTGAGCCAGGAGCAGTGTGTGAGGCATCTGCACTTTCGAAGCAGGTGCTCACAGAACTTTGCCACTTCTTGCAACCAGACCTGCAGCCTCACACCAAGGCAAGGACAGCGCTGCCAGTGGCTGTGAAGGTGACCCTGGCCCTGAATTTCCTCACGTTGGGATCCTTCCAGGCTAGAGCAGGTGACATCTGTAACATCTCGCAGTTCGCCGTCCACTGCTGCATAAGAGAGGTGACAGATGCTCTTTATGCCAGGAGAGGGGACATCATTGTCTTCTCTCAAGGTGTCCTCGTACAGGAAACTGACAGAGTTAGCATGCAGGTACAGCAAGCAATTAGGAAGGCAAATGGCATATTGGCCTTTATTGCAAGGGGGTTGGAGTACAAGAGTAAGGAAGTCTTACTACAATTGTACAGGGCTTTGGTGAGACCACACCTGGACAGTTTTGGTCTCCTTATCTGAAGAAGGATATACTTGCCTTAGAGGCAGTGCAATGAAGGTTCACTAGATTGATTCCTGGATGAGAGGGTTGTCCTATGAGGAGAGATTGAGTAGATTAGGCCTATACTCTCTGGAGTTTAGAAGAATGAGAGGTGATATCATTGAAACATATAAGATTCTGAGGAGGATTGACAGGGTAGATGCTGAGAGGTTGTTTTCCCTGACTGGAGAGTCTAGAACTAGGGAGCATAGTCTCAGGATAAGGCATAGGCCACTTAAGACCGAGATGAGGGTTTTGAATCTTTGGAATTCTCTGCCCAAGAGGGCTGTGAATTCTGAGTCTTTGAGTATATTCAAGGCTGAGATAGATAGAGTTTTGGACTCATGGGGAATCAATGGATATGGGGATCGGACGGGAAAGTGGAATTGAGGTCAAAGATCAGCCATGATCTTTTTGAATGGCGGAGCAGGCTCGAGGGACCGTATGGCCTACTCCTGCTCCTATTTCTTATGTTCTTATGTTCTCTGACCAGAGAGGAGCAGGTGGAGCATGCATGTGGCTTTGCCAGTATAGCGGGCTTCCCCATGGTGCAGGGCGCCATCAACTGCACGCACGTGGTTTTGCGGCCGCCAAATCTAAATGCTGAGATGTACCGCAACCGCAAAGGTTACCACTCGCTGAATGTACAGTTGGTGTGCGACCATGCTCAGCACATCATGATGGCTGAATGCCCCGGTATCCTGGCAGCGGTCATGATACTTTTATTCTGCGCCAGTCCGCTGTTTCCTCAGTCTTTGAGCCACCACAACAAACCAGAGGGTGGCTACTAGATGACGAGGGCTGTCCGCTGACCACCTGGCTCATGACTCCGCTTTGCAACCCAAGCATACGTGGGCAGCATGCGTACAACAAGAGCCATGCTGCCACATGGAATCTGATTGAGCAGACCATTGGCATCCTTAAACAATGCTTTTGCTGCCTAGACCGCTCTGGAGGAGCCCTGCAGTACTCACCAGAGCGTGTCTCAAGATTCCTCATGGTCTGCTGTATGCTCCACAACCTTGCCATCATGAGGGCCCAGCCCGTGCCACCAGGCATACTTTGACCAGTGGAGGAGGAGGAGGAGGAGGAGGAGGAAGTGGAAGAGGAGGAGGAGGAGGCAACCCAGACAGCCCTTTTCTGCCCGGGCTGTCTGTGATTGACTCATCCGACTGCGGTACCAGTGAACGCAACCCCAATTCCCCATTCAACAATAGCCCCACACCTTACCTTCTTCCTGTTACTGACCATCACAACTTCCTCTTGCCCACAATGCTGAAATAAAAACCACCACAAAAGAAACATAAAATCCAACTTTATACATCAATCCATCTAATATTACATAACAAAGTCAACTAATCACCCTTTTGCATTCCCTTCGTGCCTGTCTTCAGTGTGCCTTTGCCTGTCCTAGTGCTCCTATGAAGTGCTACCCCAGTGGCTGCAGCAGGGCTGGTGGGAGGCTGCAGATGGCCTTGCAGGACGACCTCAAGCATCTCTGGACCTAGAAGGCCCGGCTGCGGACTGCACCACCTCGGCATGGGCGGCAGCAGTCTGGGCTGTCTGGCTGACAGGCAACAGCAAGGGCACTGGTGTAGTGGCAGTGGTGGGAGGACGAATGCTGTCATCCTGAGAGAGGACAGCAGGTTCGTGCTCCATGGAGCCACTGCCATTCCAGCGGGGCAGCGCCTCAGCATTCCTAGTAATCTGATTGCTGGACTGCTGTCACACCCTGCAAGCCCCTTTCCACACTGGTAAATGCAGCCACGATGGCAGCAGTCTGAGCTTGCATGGCAGCAAGATGAGCCTGCATGAGAGCAGTCTGAGCTTGCGTGACGGAAGTCTGAGCTTCCACTGCAGCGCTCAGATGTTGAGTGGCTTCTTCTTGTGCTACAATGGAAGCTGAGACATCGGCCATCAGACCCTGCATCATGGTTGGATCCACAAGTGCACTAATGGAGTTGGCCATCATTTCAACGCTGGAAAGGATGGGCTCCAAGCTCTGTGCGTAGCCCTGTGCAAGGTTGGTGCCGGACTCCTCCATTCTCCTTGACATTGCACTCAGGCCTCCTGGCAAGCCTGCCAATGCACCAAGCATTTTGTTCGTGCATACCCATCAGCATTCTTCTGTAGGCCCCCCTATCGAAGTCCTCATCTGAGTCCTCTGCAGTAGAACTCGTGTGCGACCTCGCCCTCCGGGGAGCTGGCACCTGCACTACCCTTTCCCCCTGCCCTGGCTGCAGCCCACTCGTACCCGATGACTCACCACATGTAGATCCCGCCTCTAAGCTACCCTCTAAGGTCCGCGCAGTGCCGGTATCTGAGCTGGTGGCTGTGACTGTCAGATCGAGTGACGGTGTTTCTTCTTCATCATCAATCTCCTCTCCCTCTTCTTCTTGCACCACTGACTGGGCAGGTTGGATTTCTTGGGTCTCTGAAATGAGAAAGGCACAAGGGTCTGGTTGTGATGAGGGGAGGCGGAGAAAGCAAGAGGTGCATGCTTACACCATGCGCAGCTTGGAAATCAGAAGAGATTGTGGGATGGGGGGCAAGTGGGATGTGAGGAGAAGGATTACGTACGAGGATACCGGCATCTTGTATTCTTTCAGCCCCGCCGCTGGCTACGGGCTCAGCGATGCCCCTCCCAAGAATGGCCAGCACCGTCTCCTTCGTGGGGATCAAGTTATGCAGGCGCGCCTGACCCCGCCGGTTAGGTCCTGCTGCCTCAGGTTGTGAGCCACCTTGTCCTGCAAGAGAAAGCGAACAGTGTGGTCCAATGTGTTTGGGTGATATGCCTGTCATGGTTGAATAGCTGACAGTGTGTGCAAGCTGTGAGACGTGGGTGTGAGACTTGCAGCAGTGATAAGTGTGTGAGGATGAGGTGAAGCTATGTATGTGAGGTATGAGTCGTGTTTGGTAGAGATTGTTGGTAGGTGAGTGATGAGGATGTGGTTCTTTGAGCAATGTGTGAGGCTATTGGTGCAGATGGTGGGGGTGGGATATGGCATTTAAAGATGAATTCACTGACCTTGACCACTTGTGTGAAGTAATTCAACTTCTTCCTGCACTGCGTTCAGGTCCTCGGGGCTAAACTGCTGGCATTCACCACAGCGGCTATCTGCTCCCATTGGACTTTACATTGATGCCTGGGGGGCCTTCTGGTCTTGCGGTGCAGGATACTGAAAGTTTGCATGCTGCCGTCAGTGCTTTGAATGGGCGCGGGGTGACCACGCATTGTAATCCCCACGCCCGTTTTCGGGAGCTAACAAATATCTAGGCCTCTTTTCCTTCAATGCTATTTTTAAAGATTGTTGGGGAATTTTAGAGACTGCTTTTATTATTTCTGACCCTGTAAAATTACCTCCCAGGGATTTCTGGAACGAAGTCTGAAGAATCCTGTGTGGTTTGGTGTTTTCCTGTCCTGTAGTCAAGCGTGGGAAACAAACTTGCGTCAATACGAGAATCCTCATGTTAGTGGGAATGCTTGGATGCCACCACGTAAATTTACGTTACAAATCAAGTTCATTCTGTAAGGTGTATATTGTAAATATTGGTAGGCTGTATTTTCATTTGTATAAAAAAGAGCAATTATATTTGTGTTGTGTTACGTTGGATGTTGTAGCACATGTATCTAAATCATGAAGGCAGCTCCAACAACACTCAAGAAGCTCAACACCATCCAGGACAAAGCAGCCCGCTTGATCAGCACCCCATCCACCACCTTAAACATTCCCTCCCACCACCACCAGCGTACCGTGGCTGCAGTGTGTACCACCTACAAGGTGCACTGCAGCAACTTGCCAAGGCTTCTTCGGCAGCACCTCCCAAACCCATGACCTCTACCACCTAGAAAGACAAGGGCAGCAGGCACATGGGAACACCACCACCTCCAAGTTCCCCCCCAAGTCACACACCATCCTGACTAGAACAAATATCGGCCGTTCCTTCATCATTGCTGAGTCAAAATCCTGGAACTCCCTCCCTAACCGCACTGCGGGAGCACCTTCACCACACGGACTGTACAGTTCAAAAAGGCGGCTCACCACCACCTTCTCAAGGGCAATTCGGGATGGGCAATAAATGCTGGCCTTGCCAGCGATGCCTACATCTCAGGAACAAATTAAAAAAATCTCAGACTGATGAGAAACCTGATACATTTTTGTATCTAGGCAGCTGAACGCTGCAGAAATTGTTTGCCCCTGCTCTGCTCAGTGTACTATTTTTAACAGCAATTGATGGCACCATTCCATGAAGCTTCAGATTATGTTATCATTTCAGCAATTGAGAAGTTTATGGGTTGAAATTTGTAGTCTAAGGCCAGCTTGTTGTTAAACTGATGGCTTAATGAGTTTCTTGTGGTTAAGCTAATTATGTCTGAATCTGTTACACTTGGGCTGGAAGAACCTTGTTTAAATCAACAATAAAATTTAAGATTTTGTTTCAATTGTCTATGAATGTCTTTTTTATTTCTATTAACCCAACACCTCACGAGGGTATGATATATAGAGGGAGCAGTGGGGAGTTGGGGGTTAGGAGTTAGAAGTTGTGGCAGAGCTCATTAAAAGGAACCATTGTGCAGATCCTACATCTGTGCTTAGGGTGGCACTCCTGGAAAATGTTCAAAAGAAGCATAAAAATCATAATATCCACTTATGTGAACCCTGCATATAATTGCTGACACCTGGAAGACCTTCTATTGTGCAATGCTTTCAAATACAACGCAGACTAAAGCTTTGTTATACGAAAGATGAAAGTCAAGCTTGCTAAGCGATCCACAGTTGAAGAATATGCTCAAAGGACAGCACACAGGGTTATACAGAATGTAATTACAGCTGTGATATTACTGCAAACAGATTGTTTCATTATTTGTGCTTCAAATACTTTATTTCAATCAAACAATCCTTTCATGTTGGTCTCGCGGAATACAGACTATGAAATATGCATGAAGTAAGCTTGTCTGTGTAATTTGAGAATCTGGAGACAGTGGTGGAACTCAAGCTTATTAAAGACATGCATGACCCAAAGGGCCGCTTATCTTGAGCAATGAAATAAAAATAATAAAATTAATACAATATAGTGCTTGCCAGACATGCGATCTGAGAAGCACCTATTTATTGATAAAGCCAGGAATTCCCTCCTCCGCGCTGCTCCTGCTCCACCACCATGACCTACTCGGGCATCCCAGCAGAAACCCCTTTTATGGATGTAAACGGGTTTCCGTCGCACGTCTCGCCAAGTTATGGCCGTGGAGCGGGAGCAGCTCCGAGAAAATTCCCGGCCTAGATATTTGCTTCATAACCCGGAAATAATCAACCTGCCTGACACCACCACCCAGAAACAGTCACCATGCTTTAAGGCACCAATGTCCCCATTAAATTGTGGTATATTAATATTTTACGGTATAAATAAAATTACGTGGAACCCCAATCATCTGCCATAATGGAGGGGACCACCTGGTGAATAATAGAAATTGGTACATAATTGAGGGTCCCCAAATTGTGTGTGTGTGGTGGGGGGGGGCACATTTTAACCCTACCTGCCTGGCAGAAACTGGGTGGGTGGGCAGTTAAAATTGGCCAAGTACCCGCCCTGAAGCCACCAGAAACCAATCAAAACCAATTTTAACCTGCTCAACTGAGCAGGCGGCAAGGACCCCCGCCCAAAACCGATGGGGTCCTTTTTTGCATATGCATGTTGTGTGCCGGTGACATCATCGGGACCCGCCTGGAATCTTTACTAGGCGGCCTGAGCGGGAAGCGGTTATAAGTTTCCAGCCAGGCCAACCCAAAGAGGAACTGCATTGCGACCAGAAGAGGCCCCAAAAAGGTAAGTTTTTAATTTTTCCTGAGGCCAGGCTTCCTTAGGCCTCCCCTGGTGCGTCCTGCACACCTCCCCCACCCCCCCCCCCGATCGTGGGTACCCCTGTGGGACGGCCCAGCAGCCGATCTCACCACTTAACTCTGGTCTCCGGCCCGAGCAATTTTCCTCTGCTTTCTGCCGACTTGGCCCGCGGGATGGAAATGAGGCCAGGCTGTTAAAGTCGGCCAAGTCTCATTCTGCCGTGAGCGGGCGGAAACCAACTCGCCAGCGCGGTTTCCCAGCAGAAGGCTGCTGGCGGTTAAAATCCAGCCCCATGGTCTTACACCTCTGGGACACCAGTAGGCACCGGGATAAAAACAAATACAATGCAAATAACATAAATCCAATTGAATCTTTCTTGGGCTGTCATGCTCATCTGTATCAGATTGAAGGAGGCTGGTGGCAGCAGCTGTGGTTCAGTACTATGCTTATACACCAGAACTGTGAAAATTCGGGTGGTTGGTCAGCAAGCTGAGTCATTGGAACGTGGATGCAAGGTCTGCTGTACCAATTAAGAATTGTAGCAGACAACAAACCAATTCACCGTCTGATGTCAGGCATCATATAAACCCATGAATCCTCATTATGTCGTCCCAACACTGCTTGGTGAATTGTTTTCCTGAATCCCACTGCTGGCCATTCCATATGTAATAGTTTGGAACGTGGCAAGAACCCGGGCAATTTTTTTGCTTCATTTTATTCCCTGTTTTTCTGGGAATTGCTGACTCGAGGCGGGGGTCAGATTCCACAGGCTGTAGCAGCACTCCAGCACCTCGCTCGAGCGCCCATTCTATTTGCGCCAGTGAGCACTGGCCCGCTATTTGACTGCGAGGGTACGGAGCGAAGTTCACTTCCGTCTTCCCCTGATGCCCGTACGCGCGTTCCAGCAGGTTACACGATCTGGGCGGGAACCCAGGTTGACAGTTTGCCCTCCCTACAACAGGGACTCCACTTCAAAAGTACGTCATTGGCTGTAAAGCGCTTTGAGACGTCCGGTGGTCGTGAAAGGCGCTACATAAATGCAAGTCTTTCTTTCTTTCCCCACCCCAAGGGAACGCGAGGGCAATTGTAACACTCCTACCAGGCGAGGCAGTGTGCTCTCACCCACTGAGCTGTTGTGGAGCCCACAAATACGGTGTTAAATCTAGTGAATTGTTAGCACCTTTCCCACAAGTGGTTATACAAATCATGAGGAGTAACTTCCCTGGTCCAAATAGTACTCGTAACTCTCCAAGAACTGGAATGGAGTCCTGTGACACCACTTATTCCAGGGTGCCGGGTAACAAAGAGACGATAGACGTCAAGCTAACTATTCAGATGGAGGAAACAGACTGTGATATCGGTCTCTTTTCTTTTCAGTGACTGCGATTGCTTTGCAATAGTTCTGATTACACTATCCATTAGGAGTAAGCCGCGCTCGCATCTGAACAATGTAACAATAAAAATAATGAAGTGTGTGCTTAAGAGCATTGTGTAAAAGAGCAGCAGTGAGGAACTGACGATGAACAAGCAATGTTAGCGAGCATAAAATAGACGAGGGGTGTTGGCAAAAATTGGGAATTTTGGAAAAATGTCATCGTAAAATGGATGATAAAGAATAGAATCTACTGTATAAAGATGATATGTTGGGAATACTGCGTGCAGTGTATGAGAGAAGCTAACATGGATGGAATTCCAAATACGGGCAGGCAATTCTGGATGCAGTTCCTGGCAACAGCAACACAAAACCTGGTAATAGCGCAATAAGTGACCTTAATGTGTTGTCAGCTTCCAGCAGTTGCACAGCTTTAGTCAGGGCCCAAAAGGACTTGCACCGTCCTTGTCCATCTGTGCTAGTATTGGAGACTGATAACAGCTGTGATATCTCATTGACACAATGAAGTGTTACATTAATTGAAACAAAAGGGTAAAGTTTGAATTTCAGAGTGTTCTGACACTAGTAACTGCCAAAATAAAACGCTAGATATTGACAACAACCAACAACAACAACAACTTGTATTTATATAGCGCCTTTAACGTAGTAAAACGTCCCAAGGCGCTGCACAGGAGTACTATAAGACAAAAAAAATTGACACCGAGCCACATAAGGAGAAATTAGGGCAGGTGACCAAAAGCTTGGTCAAAGAGGTAGGTTTTAAGGAGCGTCTTAAAGAGGGAAAGAGAGGTAGCGAGGCGGACAGGTTTAGGCAGGGAATTCCAAAGCTTAGGGCCTTGGCAACAGAAGGCACGGCCACCAAAGGTTGAGCGATTATAATCAGGGATGCTCAAGAGGGCAGAATTAGAGGAGCGCAGAGATCTCGGGGGGTTGACTTGCACTAGTTTCCTGTATTGTATCCCTGGTGCAGCTACCAGGCAACTCCTGATGTAAATATATTGGCAGCTCTGAATAACCTATTATGGAATCATTAGCATTGGAACGGGTCTTTTTCCGAGTGGCAGGCAGTGACTAGTGGGGTACCGCAGGGATCGGTGCTAGGACCCCAGCTTTTCACAATATATATTAATGATCTAGACGAGGGAACTAGATGTAATATCTCTAAGTTTGCAGACGACACAAAGCTGGGTGGGCGTGTGTGCTCTGAGGAAGATGCAGAGAAACTTCAGTATGATTTGGACAGGTTGGGTGATTGGGCAGATGCATGGCAGATGCAGTATAATGTGGATAAATGCGAGGTTATCCAATTTGGTGGCAAAAACAGGAAGACAGATTATTATCTGAACGGCAATAGATTGGGAAAAGGGGAAGTGCAACGAGATCTGGGAGTCCTTGTGCACCAGTCGCTGAAGGTAAGCATGCAGGTGCAGCAGGCGGTTAAGAAGGCAAATGGTATGTTGGCCTTCATAGTGAGAGGATTCGAGTACAGGAGCAAGGATGTCTTGCTGCAGTTGTACAGGGCCTTGGTGAGACCACACCTTGAGTATTGTGTGCAGTTTTGGTCGCCTTATCTGAGGATGGATGTTCTTGCCATGGAGGGAGTGCAGCGAAGATTTACCAGACTGATACCCGGGATGGCAGGAATGACGTATGAAGAGAGATTGGATCGATTAGGCTTATATTTGCTAGAGTTTAGAAGAATGAGAGGGGATCTCATTGAAACTTATAAAATTCTAACAGGACTAGACAGACTAGATGCAGGAAGGATGTTCCCGATGGCGGGGGAGTCCAGAACCAGAAGTCACAGTCTAAGGATAAGGGGTAAGCGATTTAGGACTGAGATGAGAAGGAATTTCTTCACCCAGAGAGTGGTGAACCTGTGGAATTCTCTACCACAGAAGGCAGTTGAGGCCAATTCATTAAATATATTCAAGAAGGAGATAGATATATTTCTTAAGGCTACAGGGATCAAGGGATATGGGGAGAAAGCAGGGACAGGGTACTGAATTTGGATGATCAGCCATGATCTCATTAAATGGCGGAGCAGGCTCGAGGGGCCGAATGGCCTACTCCTGCTCCTATCTTCTATGCTTCTATAATAGGCCTCATCCAGGCAGACCTCTAGACCAGTTTTAATCCAGAATAATAATGGGTGATCAATTATGTAATAAGTACATTTGTATCTGATTTTTCAAGGTGCTTTGTTATTGAAGGTACAGTAATCTCGAGTTGTAGAACAGCCAGGAATAGCACTTCACATTATTAGGCTTTCTGATTTGGGGGTTTTCTTTTTTTTAACCTACATGCAAGTGAAAATATTGAGTAAAATCAGTTGTGAGCAAACATGTTGTTTTTTTGGATGGCGGGGGCAGATCAGACTGGTTGTAATTAGAAAACCTTGGGTTTAATCCGTCCTGGAAGGAACAAGTAAATTGCAACTGTCTTCACTCAGTATAATGCTGAAAGGAGTTAATGTGCATCTTCAGCTGCATCCTCAGTCCCTCCTCCCCCGTGGAACTTTGTTCAGCCAGCTGGAGATGACACAAGGCAAGTGAAGGTGTGCTCTACATCAATGCTGCCCGTCGCTATAGGGAGAATATGACGTGCCCCCTGTGCCAAACAGAAAAAGTGGCTGTGAGCATCACACCAGAACTGCAACATTCTGATGTTAGCATTTCCGGGTTTTATCGAGTTGAACTCTCACCTTGGAATTAATCTTTCCGGGGGGGGGGGGGGAGGCGTAATTATCAGATTTAACTCTAAAATCAGGCTTGCATATTGTCTCCTGGGGGAAAAAAAACTTTTTTTAAAAGTTTACACTGTAGCAGAAGGAGCATCTGCTGGAACAAGGTCTATTTACCAGTTGCTTTTTATCAAAACAAAGTCAACAAAAGGGATTTCTTTCAATGAGTGAATCTAAAACATACAATCATTGACACAATGTTATCATTGCCCACATTGCGAGACTTTCTTGCTGTATGACACAACCCCTCAGGGTATAAAACTCGTCGTGCTATTAAATGTTTTGGAAATTTCTATTTATTTGAGGTTGGCGGTGACAGTCCTGAGCAGTTTGTAGATCAGGAGAAAAAGCAGAAGGATTCGGAAAACAAGGGTCCTGCAACTCCTCTGTCCAGTTTTTGCAGTAGTTGAATTAATTGGTGGGTGATCTTCAACTTCCCCCCATAACGGGCACGAAGTCAGCAGTGCTACCCGCCTGATGTCAGCGTCAGGCGACCCGAACCACTTCTGGCTTGCGCCTCATTTAAATGCTGCTGGGGAGCTGCGGACGCAGAGTGGGCCCCCGGCTACAGCCGCCGGTTGCGGGAGGGCAGGAAATGAGCCGGCTCCCACGTTGAGTCAACCGGCTGGTTGGGTCTGGAGGGGAGGAGGGGGATGTGGTCCAGAGAAGGCCTCACATGGGCTGGCAGCGGGCTGGAGTTTACTTGTTGTTGTTGTTTTTGGAGCAAGGCTGCTCCTCCTGGGCCCACCCAAAAAAAAATTAAGGAGTTCCTCGGCCGTTTTTTTCAGCAGCATCTCGCGGTCCCTTTAAGAGCCGCTGGTTGGCCCACTGAACGCCTGGTACAAAATGGGCAGCGCATGCGAGTAGGACCCCAATGTGCATAATTTGCCAACCTTCTGCCTGTTTCATACTGAAATTTGCATCAAGCGGGTCTTCGGCATCATTGGGACGGCTGAGGTGGCCCCTCCCCCGACTTTCAGCTGTGGCCATCTATTTCTTAGGCAGGAAATGGGCGGCCGGCAGTAGAAAATCATCCCCATCTCCACCCCGCCCCCCCCCACCCCCTCCAGCCCCCCCAGGAATCATGGTGAGGACGGGTGGGGGTTGTGTGTGGGTGTGGGAGATGGAACCTGGAGCAGTAATAATGTTCTGTTTCTCCGCCTCAAACATGGTGTGGTACAGTATTTACTAGATGGGCTAGTGGCAGAACATCAAATTGCACCAATTTTTCTTTGATCTGTTGGCAGTCTGTCCAGTTTAGAAACTTTTGATTCCTTCTATGGGGTTCAATTGGACACCTGGCTATATGACCAGGACTAACGTTCCAGGAAAGTTGTATTGGAAAGCCATCAGGTGGAAAGGGGTCACGTCCCCACACGAATACGATTTAAGTTCAAAATTACTATTTATAATTTTTTTTTCTTTTCAGTGGGAAGAAATCAGTGGAGTGGATGAGCACTACATACCAATCCGCACCTACCAGGTATGCAATGTGATGGAACCCAGCCAGAACAACTGGCTGCGGACAAATTGGATTCCACGGAACTCTGCTCAGAAGGTTTATGTCGAACTTAAGTTCACTCTGAGAGACTGCAACAGCATCCCTTTAGTCCTGGGATCCTGTAAAGAAACATTTAACCTCTATTATATGGAGTCTGATGAAGATCACATTGTCAAGTTTAGAGAAAGCCAGTTTGTGAAAATTGACACAATTGCTGCAGACGAGAGTTTCACCCAGATGGACCTGGGGGATCGAATCCTCAAGCTGAACACTGAGGTCCGCGAGGTTGGACCAATCAACAAGAAAGGATTTTATTTGGCCTTTCAGGATGTTGGTGCCTGTGTTGCTTTAGTGTCTGTGCGTGTCTTCTTCAAAAAGTGTCCTTTCATCACAAGGAACTTGGCTATGTTCCCGGACACAGTGCCTGGAGTGGACTCTCTGTCCCTTGTGGAGGTGCGTGGTTCCTGTGTCAATCATTCCAAGGAGGAGGACCCACCCAGGATGTATTGCAGCACTGACGGAGAATGGCTGGTGCCAATAGGGAAGTGCCTGTGCAATGCTGGATATGAAGAAAGAGGAAGCACATGCCAAGGTAACAATTAGTCGGGCTCGAGTTGGGAAAAACTCCCCGGTCAGCAGTTTGTAACGTTTTTTGAACTGATTTCAGAAACGTGTTATCAGTTTCAACAGATTTGCAGAATTCTCCTTGTTTACAGGGGAATGTTAACACATTAATCTGCAGAAACTTGTAGCAAAACATGCTGCTTCACCCACACCGGTTTGGAATTCCTCTTTAAAACTGATTGTGTTTTAATGCTTCCAACAACTTTTCAGGTCATATTGTTTTTTTTTAATCTGTTGACAAAATTCTAGATCCTTTGGGGGAAAAAAATGTAATTCAATTTTGCAATAACATAGCGCAGGTAATTCCAGGTCACACTTGGCATTTTCACAGAACTCCAATTATTCATGTTTGAGATTCGTGGGATCCCAAATGTCGTAAGTTCCCACTTGAGTGCACTTGGCAAAAACTACAGGAGTGTTATTGATTCTCAAGAATTGTACAAATTGAGTCCTCATGGTTACCTTGGGACCGACAACATTGCTCTTCATTATATGCTTTGTGGGCCACAAGCGCGTCTCACTCGAGGTTATGCTTTGGCCTGGTTAAGTGTTGCATTTCTTTAAAAAAACAAGTTCAAAAGCACAAGTCCATCAAAATGTGTGTTTGATGTATTATCATTATAACGGCATGGACCAAAATACCTGTGATCATAACTTATAAATAAATTTATTAAAACATAGTGAATTCTCAATAAAATAATTACTGTGGTCATTGCCTAGTCCAAAGCCCTGGCACACTAACAAGGCAACGGTATTTTGTTTAAATATCCACATAATGGCACTTCAGATTCATTCAAAGCCTGTCAAAAAACCCATTGAAACCTGACAGATTTTACCCTTGTTCCATTTCCTTAGTACTATCATGAAATGAATGTTCTTTATTGTAAATATACTTGGACAGATGCTCGGAGTGTTAAGTAGAACACATTTAGGTCAAGCTGCTAATAGTGTTTAAAAGAGGAAGCAAGCATATCATACAAGTACTGTACAGGGTAAGTACCTACCCCACTTACCACTCACTTGTCACTTTTTTTATAAAACAGTTGCTTTATCAAAATATTTTAATTGCATGCCTCATTTCTTTTGTTAAGCAAATAATTGAGTGGATGTGCATGGGTGATGTAAACTGAGGGGATATCACCTTTGAGTGTGTTTGCTCCTTTATCACTCCTTATCCTTGGCAGCAGTCTCTTTTGGAGATCAACTATGCACTGTCTTTCCTCTCAGTCCCTGCTGAGTGGTTTAATTGAGGCTGAGAACAACATCTCTCAGTCTGACCGATTGGTCCCACTGACACTGATGTCAAAAATCGGGCACACTCCAAGAGTATCTCATTGAACTATTCCACTCCAGTACACTTCCCTCAAAAGCGGGAGGAACTAGAGAACTCCATGAACCCTAACAGTACATTTTTTAAAAGGCGATAGTTTAACAAAATGGGAGAGAGATCTAAGAAAAAAAGACTTGCATATATGGCAATTTATATCTTAATACAGCAATTTATCACATCTTTTAGAAACATCGCCAAGCGCTTGACACACAGTGAATTACTTTGAAGTGTGTGGGTAAGCATAGCAGCCATAAACAGCAGTGAGATAAATGACCGGTTAATCTGATTTTGATAGTATTGGTTGAAAGAGGAATGTCGGCCTGAACACTTTTTCAAATAGTGCCATGAGGTCTTTAATGTCCACCTGAACCATCATAATAGGCCTCAGTTTAAGGCCCTATCTGAAGAACAGTGCCTCCTACAATGTAGCTCTCCCTCAGTACTGCAGTGGAATGTCAGTTTAGATGATGAGCTCAAACTCCTGGTATGAGGCTCAAATCCACAATCTTCTGACCCACAAATCACAATGCTTCTAACTTTGCCAAGCTGATGTAAGCACTTACTCCATTGGCCTGCCCACTCCTTTAAAACACGAATGTGTGTTATGCTCACAGAACGCCACCTACCAATAGATTATTGGTAGAGAAGGAGGTGAAAACCATGCCAAAAGGAGTGGACAAATGATAACTATATGCATGCAATATTTCAAATGTTCTTTTTATTGGTAGAAAATGTGTTAAAGTCATTGGTTTAATTAACTTTAAAAATACACATAGCAATAGGAAAAAAATGAATCAAATAAATGATTATATACACACACAAGTGTTAAGTCATTTCCCATGTGACCATAACAAATCTGACAAGGTCCAGTATTTTCCTCTACATTGTCTGACAATAATGAGCATGTATTAATTCCAAATTATTTTAATATTCTCCACCCCATTCCTCCTGCCTTTCGTCCTATTATTTCTTCCCTTTGCCCATCCTCAAGGCTATTGGAAGATACATGAAGGTGTTGCACGATAAAGCTGTAGACGCACCAAATATCTTCATGGGCTCTTAACCACAAGCAACCATTTTAAGGAGAGGCAATTCACAATGCTCTGACCAGTGTTTTGAACTAATTGTTTTTAAATGATTGCACCTGGTGCGTCAGTGTTAAAGGTACAGTGTGAAAATCACTGTTTTGATTCAGGTCGGACGCACGTTTAAATGATTGAAAAGCGAACAGTCACAGGCAGGTGGAGGGACAGTGCAAGGGAATGCATTTCCTCCCCAGGGAGATTAAAAGAACGATGTCCATTAAGAGGCCCTGGAGCCGAAGGTTGGTGAAAGGCGGCTGCCATTTTCACCCTTTGCTGCAATCAGAACAGTTTTCTCAGTTTGAAATTATTTTCTGTAATGCGTTCCTTACCTGCCATTTAAAATGCACCGACCCCAGTCTGTAGTAATGCAGTACTTTCTATCTTTTGATTCCCGCTGGCCCCTTAAATGTTATTTTGGGTGGCTGAGCTACAGCAGCGTCTGCTGTGAAGAAAAAAGTGGCACCACTTGTGGGGCAGAATTCTTTCTTGGATGTTTTTGAAGGACCCTTTATTGTAGTACTTCTAGAGTGTGCCTAATAGAGGCTAATAATGGATCATCTTACATAGCAGTGACAGCTGAGGCGGTAACCTCTGGCACTTTCCCTGGTATGCTTTCAAAAAAAACCAGCAAGGAAATGAAATGGAAAGTCCAAACTTTGTACTTGAACTTTAACTGTAATTTTATGCAGGCTTCAGAAAATAGAATGCTGGTGTGTTTTTTCTATCATGCCTCTTAAATCACTTGAGATCAGCCTGCACTGCACTGCATCGTACTCAATCGGCCAGTATATGACAACAACAACAATAACAACTTGTATTTATATAGCACCTTTAACGTAGTAAAACGTCCCAAGGCGCTTCACAGGAGGATTATAAGACAACAACAAAAATTTGACACCGAGCCACATAAGGAGAAATTAGGGCAGATGACCAAAAGCTTGGTCAAAGAGGTAGGCTTTAAGGAGCGTCTTAAAGAGAGGTAGAGAGGCGGAGAAGTTTAGGCAGGGAATTCCAGAGCTTAGAGCCTTGGCAACAGAAGGCACGGCCACCAATGGTTGAGCGATTATAATCAGGGATGCTCAAGAGGGCAGAATTAGAGGAGCGCAGATATCTCGGGGGGTTGTGGGGCTGAAGGAGATTACAGAGATAGGGAGGGGCGAGGCCATGGAGGGAATTGAAAACAAGGATGAGAATTTTGAAATCAAGGCGTCGCTTAACCGGGAGCCAATGTAGGTCAACGAGCACAGGTGACCATAAAGGTGTTAAAAAGTTTAAAATCAAATCGAAGTAACTGGTGAAAACAATACCATTATAATGTCGTACAATTTGATCGCTTCTATAGAAACCATCAATATTAGACTAAACAAAATTGCAACGAGCTCAGAAATTTAAATTTGTTTTCTCATGCATTTTCCCATGAAGTACCACCACCGTTTATCATATTTTATGAATATTTTCAAGGGAGGGTTTGGTATTGCTTAATAATATTGATGCACCAGTCAGTCTAAACAATTCAAGACATAATGCTAATCTGAGAAAATGGGTTGCTCCTGTCCAGATGTTTGCAGCTGTGAAATATTTCAGATTGCAGGAAGATATGACAAAAAATATTATTACTCTGTCAATTCTGAATCTGCACTTAAGAACATAAAAGAAGTAGGGCCATTCGGCCCCTCGAGCCTGCTCCGCCATTCAATGAGATCATGGCTGAACTTTTACATCAACTCCACTATCCCCATATCTCTTGATTCTCTTAGTGCCCAAAAATCTATCGATCATAATCTTGAACATACTCATCGACTGAGCATCCATAGCCCTCTGGGGTAGAGAGCCGTGGCATTATAGCTGTGTTTGAAGTAAGATGGTTAATGCTAAATGTTGGAACTTTGGGGGAATTTTAACCCCAAAAAACGAGCGGGTTTGGATCAGGTGGGAGGTTAAAGTGGTAAAAATCTGAATCCCGCCTCCAACCCGTCCACTTCCAGTTTTAATGGAGGCGGGACAGGGGGGGAATGGGCATCCAACCCACTCCCAGGAGGCGGGTTGGCAATTTAAATATTATTATGAGGCTGCGTGCCTCATATTTATCTACCATTGCAAATTTCACCCGGAGGCTAAAGGGAGGCGAGGACTGCTGGATCCAGGAAGTAAGTGCCTTTCCACTTACCTAGTGGATCCTGCTTACCCGCTTCGCCAACTCCCCGCGATCGGATCCCCCCGCCCGACCCTTCTGATCTCTATTCGACCTCCCCCACGAGGTCTCTGATCTCCCTGCCCTAGGCCTCCGATCTCCCCCACGAGATCTCTGACCTGCCCGCTGACGCTGCCTCCGATCTCACCCCCAACTCCAGCCTCCGACCTCTTCCCCTCCGGCCTCCGATCTCTCTGGCTCCGATCTCCCAACCCCCAGTGACCTCGTTCCCCCCCGCCCCCCCCCCCCCCCACAGCCTCCAATCTCTCCAGCCTCCGATCTCCCATTCCCCCCCCACCCGACCTCCGATCTCTCCAGCCTCCGATCTCTCCAACCTCCAATCTCCCATTCCCCCCCACCCGACCTCCGATCTCTCCAGCCTCCGGTCTCTCCGGCCTCCAATCTCCCATTCCCCCCCACCCGATCGCCGATCTCACAGGCCTCTGATCTCCCCACCCAGCCCCCCGCCCCCGGCCTCCGATCTCACCCCCAGCTCCAGCCTCCGACCTCTTCCCCTCCGGCCTCCGATCTCTCTGGCTCCAATCTCCTAACCCCCAGCGACCCCCCCCCCCCCCCACCCCCCATGGCCTCCAATCTCTCCAGCCTCCGATCTCCCATTCCCCCCCCACCCGACCTCCGATCTCTCTAGCCTCCGATCTCTCCGGCCTCCAATCTCCCATTCCCCCCCACCCGACCTCCGATCTCACTGGCCTCCAGTCTCTCCAGCCTGCAATCTCCCATTCCCCCCCACCCGACCTCCGATCTCTCCAGCCTCCAATCTCCCATTCCCCCCCACCCGACCGCCGATCTCACCGGCCTCTGATCTCCCCACCCAGCCCCCCAACCCCGGCCTCCGATCCCTCCCTCCCTTCTCTCTGCTCCCCGGCTGCGGCCTGGTGCCAAAGACCTACCTGCCCGACAGCCAGCCAGCCTCTCAATCGGGCTGGCTGCGACCGGGAAACAGACAAAAACTGCTAATCAGGTCCTGCTGTTAAATCCAGCAGGGCCTTAGGGAAACCCATTCTTCTGGCCCTCTGCTCCCTCCTAGCCTCCGAGTAAAATCCAGCCCATTGTGTCATTAATGTTATGACCAAGCAAACCAGTATTGGGTCAGGCTACCTGAGTGATGTCGATGTGAACTGACTCAAGCTTTTCAAACGCAGATCCAAGTCCGCAACATTACTGTTTCCTTATAAAAAAAATTAACACAAATTAAAACTTGTTGAAATTCCACTCTTCTGGTTATAAAATGGGAATTTTGCCATTATAAAAGAGATCTACAGTCAGTTGAAACTTAACAAAACCAACCAAGTTTAGAACCAGTTTTGCTAAACAGAAGATCTGATTCAGATTAGCATACATTTAACCCTGTCTAATTGAATGTCTAAATTGATGCAATTCAGACTGGTGACAAAGTCTGTAACTTGTCCCGGTGCAATTGTTGAGGTAGCTTAGATTTGGCCCTATTCAGTTGAAAGTCTAAATTAATGTATCTCAGATCTCTGCCCTGATACTGGGCTTTTTAAATTGAATGTCTAAATCAATGTAACTCAGGCTGCTTGGCCTAATTTTTTTTCCATTTCCTCACTTGAATGTCTGGACTTGTATTACAATAGCCTAGGTATCTGGGTTTTTTTTGCACCTCTTATTCAAATAGGCAAAATATTCTACACTGGTCTCATTCAGATTTGGGCAGTCAAAATTCTGAAAGTTCTAACAGGAATCTGAATCCTGCTCTGAATCAGGCAGGTGGGGACCAAGGCAAGCGGCAAATTGTCCTGCCATCGGCACCTTGAGGCCTGGGAGATTTTAACTCTCGGGCTTCATCTGCATGCCCGACCGAAACGGGTGGAAAAGAGCAGCTGGCCAATGGGTGGACGCGCAATGTCAGGTAGCAGAAGGCTGCCGACGGGGTCCGAAGTAACGATTCCTGGCACTAAGGTAAGGCCTAAACTTACCTTGGAGAGCCCAGGGGAGCAAGGAAATTTAAAAAAAAGTTAAAAAGACTTACCTCTTTGGGCCTGTTCTGGCAAGACCACATTGTGCAGCATGTGGTCGACCACCACAAGCCTTGAAACCCAAGTCCGACTATACTGCAGGACACCCCTAGACTGATCCAGGCACCTGAAGTGGACCTTTAGAATGTCAATATGCTCTATGATGATTCGGGTAGTAATATGGACCTTGTTATCGCGGTGCTTAGCTGGAGTCCTGCAAAAGTGCACTACTGTCATCAACAGTGGGTTTCCGCCGGGTGCTCCGGTTTCCTCCCACAGTCCAAAAATGTGTGGGTTAGGTTGATTTGGCTATGATAAATTGACCCTTAGTGTTAGGGGGGATTAAATATATGGGGATAGGATGGGATATGTTAGGGGGAATTAAATACGTGGAGTTACGGGGGTAGGGTGGGATATGTGTACTGTGGGGATTAAGGCAGGGACAGGGTACTGGATTTGGATGATCAGCCATGATCGTATTGAATGGCGGAGCAGGCTCGACGGGCCGAATGGCCTACTCCTGCTCCTAGATTCTATGTTTCTATGTTTCTATGTTTCTATGGCTGCAGAGGATAGCCTTGATCTCCTTGGATCTACTCAGACAATTGCCTTTCAGGTGCGAGGAGAAGTAGAACGATGGGCTGCCTTAAAGTAAAGACATTGTGGCAGATTAAAGTGGCAGCTGCCAGGAAAGCGAGCATTAGTGTGCATGATATAATTTTGGTCAGCAATGAGTCAGAACTTGTGTGAGTGGAATCCTTTGTTGTTGCAGGTGGAGGTAGAGTGCTTAGGTCTGTACTTCAGGTCAAGATGATACTGGCGGGTCGGTGCCATACACCTTCTCTGCTGCCTGATCAGCCTGGCTTCCCTGCGCCCCTCCTCATCCTCCTCCTCCCTTTCCAGTAATGCAGATAATGGGGTGTTCCCAAAGAAAGTCCCATTGTCCTCTGTGTTGAATGGACGAAGGGTTAAAAATGTCTGGCCCACAACAGTCGGCAGCAAACAGCTTGCTCAAGCAGCAATGACCTGGAGCAAATCATACAAAAAAAGCGTGAAAAGCAGCTCACAGCTGAAGTGCTACAGTATTTTTGCCAGTACCTACATCAGCCTTTAATTTCACTTCCACCTTTACCTTTGCCACTTAGCAATGAAGAGTCTTAGCTGAGGTGAGGAATATG
This sequence comes from Squalus acanthias, assembly GCA_030390025.1. NCBI lineage: Eukaryota > Metazoa > Chordata > Chondrichthyes > Squaliformes > Squalidae > Squalus > Squalus acanthias. The sequence continues at coordinate 151,486,453 of CM059429.1, forward strand.
GAGAGTAGGATCCTGATGTCAGGACCTGATTTGCACCTCATTAGCTTGTGCACATCCACGCTTGGGCAGGCACTTCCTGCTACTGTTGGCACTTCCAGTGGAAAATCTTTACGACCAAGAATGTGAGGTTTTGTGCTACCGCTTTGTTTTACTGTAACAGCTAGCTGAAATAGGATGGCAAAACTGAGGATTAACACTGCCAAAATAATTATAGTTAACACTGAAATGGCCTCAGAGGGAGAGAGGTTAGTGTTGCAAAGTAATAGGTAAAAGGGTTAAACATTCCAATCACTCCATAGCTGAAAGTTTCTAACTGTTAATGATACAATATAAAAATAATATTTCCACAATCTAGTTTTTGTAGATTAGTAACTGTGACAGCACTGTGTCATCTGACTGTCATACAATCGTTTCAATGAGTCAGTGTTAAATTAATACATCTTCCACGAATATCCTCCCTGCTGTTGAAAGGGTTAATGTCTGGGACTATTCACCTTGTGATAAAGTTTGTGTATTCAGATTTGTTTTATTTAATGAAAGCAATGCTCATGTTCAGTGGGATATGATTGGTGGGATACTACATTTTATAGGCCTACAACGTTTTTTAGCCATACACCATAGAGACCACGCAGGTTAGATTGTATCATTGCTGTATAGATGAAAGTGAGGATTTGGACTAAAACTTCAATAAAAAGTAATGCATGCGATGGTGACGATTAGAATGGGCATATGCTCAATTGCGACTGGTGTGATACCATAGTTGAGAGGTCGCACAACACCAGGTTATAGTCCAACAGTTTTATTTGAAATCACAAGCTTTCGGAGCTATCGATTTGCTCCTTCCTCAGGTGAAGTTCAAATAAAACTGTTGGACTATAACCTGGTGTTGTGCGACCTCTCAATTTTGTCCACCCCAGTCCAACACCGGCATCTCCGCATCGTGATACCATAGCCCATGGGCCCCATGTTACTTCCTCACTTTTCCATTGTGCATTTAGTGCTACTGATATACAGCAGTCGCAATGGGTTACTCCCTACTTATGAGAAGAAAGAAAGAAAGACTTGCATTTATATAGCACCTTTCACAAAGCGCTTTACAGCCAATGAAGTACTTCTTCGAAATAGTGCTATGGGATCTTTTACGTCCACCTGAGAGCAGACGGGGCCTCGGTTTAATGTCTCATCCTAAAGACTCATACCTCAGACAGTGCAGCACTCCCTCAGTACTAGCACTGGAGTGTCAGCCTAAATTTTTGCACTCAAGTCCTGAAGTGGGACTTGAACCCACAATCTTCTGACTCGGAAGCGAGGGTGCTACCCACTGAGCCACGGCTGACAAGCAATGTACTGATAAAATGAGAAAATCTTTAGAACATATGTACCTGTAGAAAATTGGCAGGAATAGACAACTCAAGTACTGGGCAGTGCTAAGGCACAATTGTATTAATTTCTTAACAAGTAAAAATGTTGTGAAATGGGAATTTCAATTATTCCCTTACGTCATGGCCCTCCCTATGTCAGCAGTATAACAACTCTCCTGCTTTGGAGATTGTACAAGTCTAATAAATATTATTATTCCTCCTGAGTTTCATGGGCACCTGGAAATCAATATGTGATCCAGTGGAAATGAGTCAAAGGTTTCTGTTCAGCATTGTAGGAAAAGCTTAATCAACAATCATTGTTGAAAGTATATGATATCATAACCTGCAGCTATCTCTTCACACTGTGCCACTAACCACACTGTGTTAAAAACATGCTACAAAACGTTGAAAGAAAGATCCATGGCATAAGATGTGTTTTCGAAGGATGAAAGCCTTTCATAGCTAAAAACTAAAATGACCAGATTAGTGTGCAACGGAATACATCTCCTATAAGTGAAGATTCATTCAACAGTTTACAGTTTGTTTACGAACTAGCAAACATATGAACACCATATCATGTTGCTTAAATAATTCCCAACCTGAGCATCTTCATTTTGTGAACTAAAGATTGTGCATCTCATATGATTCCAAAAGACTAACCTTAAATTGGAAGGGTGAGATTATGATGCTTTCATTATAAAAAAAATATGAAAAGCAAAGCAGTGCAGCTCAAAATAATTTGATTGGTTTAAAAAAAGTTGTAAAAAGTAATGCCAAAGTTATCAACCTGATATATTTTTGAATTACTCGTTAATCATGAGAAACTTAAATACAATAACGTTCTTAATACGTTTAAACTGAAGCCATTTTCTGTTTGTAGTTGTACCAAGCAGGAATATAAAATGTCAGGCTGGCCAATAGAAATAACACCTATGTAATGTGATACTCTATAGACCACATAAAGTCAGAGATCATTTATGTGATGTCCATATTGAGTAAAAGGTTAACATGAGCAACAAAACTAGTTTTCTTCTTTTCATAACATCAAAGCATTCTTCCTTTGTTGTCACAACTGTTGTTGCCAACTTTGCTCTATCTGTTTTTTGAAAGCAGCGATGTTCGGCTGTGCCTGGGCTGGTGTTTTCCCTTCACATGCTGTTGTTGTGCGATAAAGAATGTAACCTGGGCTCCCCTTTTCAGCATAGGCACTGCTGGTGAGCTATTGACCAAGGTCCTGATGTCCAGCGTGGGGTTTGCCAGCAGACAGCAGGACATGTGACTATGATGGATGATTCCCCCTTTCGTCTTGTCAGCAGCAAATGGTAGAGATGTGAATGAGAGAAGGCTTCCATGGTCTATTGGGGTTTCACTGTGTACTTTGCTACAATAGGGAATAATTGAAGCCATGTCCTTCTACTGGAGATGAAGAATGCTTCAGAATGTTTGGCACACTATGATCATGGTAAATAATTGTCTGCAAAAATAAATGAAGAAACTGTGGGAATATAATAAAAACATGCTCAAAGAGAATGTGCTGGCTTCGAATAATGGAAAACAATAATTCTGGGTTACTTCTATGTTAAGCAGTCATTGCCGTATCTGTTATACAATGATACGTGTTACACAAAACTGACTATTTGCAATGTTCCCCTTTGAACTACTACTCTGTATAGCCTTAGAGTCGTTGTCCTAGAAATTGGTTCACACCGGCTTGCTGGGAACGATCCCTGCGCCGGAACGGGTGGGCCACATTGGGCTTCCGGCCTCATTTAAATGAGACTGGCGAGCTGCAGATGCATGCTGAGCATCCCCAGGCAACACGCCGGCGAATCGGCATTGGATTTCGGGTCGCTGCGTCACTAGCGATCGGGAGGGGTCCGAGCGGAAGTCGGCAATGGTTTTCGGCACTGCAGTGGAGCCAGGAGGAGAACGCCTACTCCTCCCGGCTCCACATTCAGGTAAGTAAGTATTTTTTAACCGACTTTCTTTCTTTTTTGGTGGTGGCCTTCAGCGTTCCCTTTAAGGACCGCTAGGTTAGGCCATGTGTAGACCACGTTTTCCTGAATGCAGCATACCCAGTGTTGGCTGCGTTCAGGGCAGAACAATTTTGCAAAGGGAGCCTCAAACAGGCATCAGGCCCCCTATTTGCATATGCAAAGGCCTAACGCCTGTTTCCGGCATGGGCCCTGGTCACCTCTTTTTCTGCCTTTACCAAAATGGTGTGCGGCGCACTTCCAGTGTGGAATGTCGCACACACGCCATCCGCTACATTGGACACTTTGGTGCCCATGTTATGCCTGTAAAATGAGCGTAGCATCAATCAAGTCCAATTTTTATTTCAGGGCTGTTGGTACTGCTGCTGCAGATAACCTGTGATTACATCACTTTTGCAAGGAAAATCATTTTCTCATGTAAAATAATAGTTGTGGATATCCCTGAAGCAAACTAACCCAAATATGGTTGTGTTTCTACTTCAGACGGAAAATTCTATTTATTAAGCCCCCATTATTGTTGCGATACAAAAACAAACAAAACATTAAACTATTTATAGTTTGAAAAGATCAAGTGAGAGAAGGAGGCTTTTGTGTATAGTTGATAGTTGTGTAGCGTTAAACACCACAGACTCTAGAGAGCACAGCAGATGAGTGGGACGGTGAATGATATTTTCACTTGTACGATACTGCTTTTGTTTTCCTTGCTGTGAAGTGTCACCAGTAGGGGCAGTGATAATAACAGTTACAGATAAAAATGTTACAAGAGATAAGTATTGGGACCATACCTTTTGTTACTTATTAGTCAGTGCTATATGTAGTCTGGAGGAGTTGTTGCTCTTGTGCATGATAAGGTTCTGGCAGTTTTGACATTTCCGGAAAAGCTATTAGAAAGATGATAACACTGCTACGAACATATGAAAATGACGGATAGGAAAAGACCCACTGGTCCGTTCAGCCTGTCTCACGCAGTTATGATGCCTTATGTAATACTATACAATCATGATGAGGTTTGAAGATGTGATGGGGTTGGTCAGATGTGTGTATTACATGGCACCGGGTGAGCTGCTCCCTCACCTCTGCCAATGCTACTCTGTAACCAACTGCTTGGAAGTGTGTGAGTCGGGTGAAAGTTGACACACTTCTCCTAGCTTGGATGGTGGGATGGTCTTAGGTGTCGGATTAGGTCATAGCCAGTATCATTGTGATCAGCTGAAAGAGTACACCAGTTGAGGCAGCACTGCTCAAGTTTTCTGCCTCCCTCGCTTTCCCTCTCGATGGCGTGCTTTGCTGACGTACAGTGCTCCAGCTCATCCGATGGTTAAGGCAGTGAGTAGCTGAGTCATACAGACCAGGAAGATTCCCGGCTTGATCCCCACTCTGTGCTGAGCTAAGGCGCTTTAATGTAACTCTAGTGCCACTTGGCTCCCTAAGTATGGTCTCAAGACCCACTGAAAACAGGTCTTCCTGGCAGTCGGTTTTAGTGAGTCCCAGCAGTTTTAGATTTGTCTTGCAGTAGGCTGTGTGCTTGGGGAATTCGATAGCACTAGCATTAGGGTCCTACAGTATAAATGTACCTTTGTCTCAGCTGGGATAATGATAGAGTGCTATAATTTGCCTCCGCGCCACTGGATTAGGGAAGAGAACAATTGGCCAGGGTTCTGCCTCCTAATTGCTAGCTACAGACCTGTAGACCTTGCTAGCTGGGAGTTCAAATGTATGAACATCGGATAAGGACAGGACTGGGACCAGCTGTGATACCACCAAAGTTGTTATCCCTGATGAAACTTAAGGTCTAGGCTCATACAGGAAGAATAGCCACTTGGGCAATTCCCGAAGGGGTAACCAGTCCCTGTGGAACCTTATCCCAGTGAAGATTCTTCAGGAGAAGAGAAGGGGAGGGGGAGAAATTGGCAGAGATAAAGAAAACAATGAATAATTACAAAATAATGTGCAGTTCTCCATATTCGGCTGAGATCTTACCATGATACTATCGAGAGATAAATTTAAATGTCATCTGAGGCTGACAGTGAACTTGAAATTTTGATCCTATGAGTTAATATACCTGATGTTGTACTATGGCTGGAGTTTTAATGTAGAGAAAAACATAACCAGCACACGTTGGGTAAAAGATAATAGGGGAGATGTTCCTGGGTCTGCACCCAGGCACACAGGATCACCTGGGCACAGCGAGTATCAGAAAACCTGACGGGTCGGAGTGCACGATTGTAATGGAACCCGCTCAGTATTTCAACATTGATTTAAAGAGGAGGAAAATTGAGCGGGTTGCTTTCCAAGCATGCACTCTGACCCACCCGATTTGCAGATATTCGCTGTGCCCAGGCAATCCAGGGCATCCAGGAGAGTCTCCCCTGATAATTCACTCACATATGGTGCTGAGCAGGCTCAACAGCGTTGGTGGCTATATAGTTTGATTATCTAGTCAGAGAAAGAATTCTGAATGCTTTTCCAGGAGTTCTGCCAATCTCCTGTCAAAGACCTCCCCCACTTTCCCTCCTTCCCCTGGAAATTCTAAGCCATAATAACGATGATGTGACTGCATTACTATTCTTGCTATTTGAGGTACTTGGTTGGTGCATGTCCAAATACTGTAATTTGATATCCCTACAAAGAAGTTTTGAAGGAGGGGGAGGGAGTGGGAGTGGGGGAGGGGGAGTGTTTTGTCATGATGCTCCAGCCATCATGGTGTGTGGGGGAGGCTTGCTGGACCAGCTGGTCTTTTCCTGTCCGCCAATTTTGTATGTTCATATTAATTTGAGATCGAGAGCCATTGCCAAGCCATCCTTTTTGCCATTGGCTTGATCAATAGCAATCTAGTGCAGTAGTCTGAGGGTGTCTGCTACCCAATTTAGGCAGAATTCTGATCCAGACCTAGAATTCAAATACGAAAAAATACTTCTCAATCATTGCAATTGCAGTGAATTCCAACTAAATACACCTATTCTGATCCACTCGCATTGTATAGAATTATACAGATTAACATCCATTCAGTTTAATTGTATAGAATGCCTCATCTGAGCCGTGCACACAAATAGAAAAATTGTGATTCAAACGTAAGATTTTTCCTCATCTCCCACTTTTGAATGCTCACCCCACTAAATATAATCGGTTGATTGTTACACTACATCTAGAGATGGATGCACCTTTTAGAAATCTAATCAATCCGTGTTAAGTAGACATTTCCTGTTCTATTTGTTCAGATTGAATTTGAACAGATGAATAAGTGAGCAGCATTACAAGTTTAAAAAAAAATTTATTTGAAGTTTATAGAAACCCAGATCCAAGCAGAGTATTTCTTGTGTGTGCCCTGATTCAACTGTGCTTATAAAAAAAAAAGGCACAATTTACAGTTTGGAGATACCACTGGCTATATATAATGATAATGTCTAGATAAGCTGGCAAAATGGAATCTTCTAAAGCAGTGAATCACGCCGCAAGTGGATTTGGGAGCCTCTTGATCCTTGCCCTGCTGATCTTCACTGGTGTCCCATTAGTGACATTCATAAAGCAGGGTCATGTATAGTTAACCAGGAATGAATGACCAGACAGGTTATCTAATAATTATATTAAAAGTGCAGGCAATGTATTAAAAGTGTCAAACTGAAAAGTATGTGCAGCACTGAGCTGTAATCTTTTGCAATACTCAGCTTTGGCTCTTGCACAGATGAGTGATGTCGTGCTATTTTAGCAACAAAGGAGAGATTCATCATGTTCATTTTTATGTTGTAAAAATGTAGGCATTCCCTGGTATATGCTTCTAAAGCTAGAGTCCGAGCCACAGGATTCCTTGCTAACTGCCGCAGCTTGTTGTTACTGTGCCTTCCAAATGCAGGAGGGGCAGGGGGGGAGAAAGGGTTGGCGTCAGAGCCCGGCAGGGGATTCTTGGATCATACTCCTCCAGAAAAGTTTTAACGATTAGACGTTAAGACCTTTTTGACTTTCCATTTAAAAAAAATAATTCGCTTTTTATATTTTGCAGTGCCACAGCTTTAAAATCTTTACGAAAAAAAACACGGAAACTGATGCCACATGTGGTGGAATTAATGTTAAAAAATGACTTGGCTAGTGAGCAGGCATTAATCCACTTGAAAGTACAGCGTTTAATTACTAGGATAAAACACTCGATTCACGAGCGAGCATTTAAATCCAGTGAAGCTGGAAGGGGCCATGTCGGAACTGGGACCTGTGCCCATTTAACAGAATCGTGTTACTGAGGTGGAAACCCGATTAACCCACTGTGTTTAATTACTTTAAGCCGGTGGTAATTAAACTTTATGGCCAGGGAGCACTTATTCAGTCGACATAGGTGGCAAAAAGAATGCACACTGGGTGCTATTAAGCTGTGTTTGAGCATTCATTATTGTTTAATTTGCTCCCCACCAGTTGCAAGTTGGGTGGACTTTTATAGACTGAATCCCTTGTAATGACATTAGGCTACAAATTACTGTCTGCAATGTCATCATGCAAGCATTTACTGCACTTATATCAAAATCTTCACTACTTAATGGCAATAGTGGGGAAAAGAATTTGATACGACCATGTTAAGCACTCATGCAATAAAACTGGCAATAATTTCCAGGCTAAAATTGCCTCAAGTGGTACTTTTTGACAACATATTAATTTGGTACAAGGGAATACAGTCTACTCCTTTTGATTCAAAGATGCTTAAATCAAATCATCCGATGACTCTTTTTTAAGCATTAAATTGCAACTTTGCTGGGTTACTTGTATTGTTTATTTCAAATTATAAATAATAAACATGGTAAAACCTGCAGTGAAATTTGGTAAAATCTGTGGAGAACCTTTTCTGTAATTAGTAACATCTCTACAAACATATTTTTGTCTACGAAAACACAGGACAATTGGAAACTTTATTAAGTCCCACCACAGATTTTTTTTGATCATCTGGTGCTTGCCACGTATTGAATCCCATCACTATGTTTAAGAATCTCCAAATCACGCTACTCAGAAATCCATACAGGTAAAGTTTCTGTTTGCTGATCTGGAGTGCAAATGTTCCCCCTAAAGACACAACCCACTCATTCAAGTGCAGAATGCTTAGATGCAGATTGGTAAAAGCTAAAGTCTATGACCTCCAAATGTGTACAGGGCACATAGCCTACTAGTTTAATGTACTGGTAAGATTCCCAGTCTATGCCCAGCCATGACCACTCTACTCATAAGGGCATAGGCTCACAGGATTATCTGAAGCCATGTGGGAAGGATCTCAGTCCTAGTGACAGATCTACCTCGCCAGGCAACTAAGCTGGCATATTGATCACCAGCAGTGCCCTGGAATACTGCAAACCTGTCTGGTTCAGGTGCCAAATTACCAGTTCTGCCACAAAGAGTTGACTTGTTTCTTAACTTCCATTGCCAAGCATGCTATCTTGGAGCAATTTCAACCCCAAGGAGTCCTCATTTAGGAAGTCTCTGCACAATCTCCTTTCTGTTAGAATACCTCCTGGCCCAGCTCTGTAATGAGTCCCAAGGCGCTTCACAGGAGCATTATCAAACAGATTTGACACCGAGTCACATAAGGAGATATTAGGATAGATGACCAAAAGCTTGGTCAAAGAGGTAGGTTTTAAGGAGCATCTTGAAAGAGGAGAGAGGTAGAGAGGTTTAGGGAGGGAATTCCAGAGCTTAGAGCCTAGGCAGCTGAAGGCATGGCCACCAATGGTGGAGTGATTAAAATTGGGGATGTCATGGACAAGTTGAGCTCGGAGACGCATGAGGGGAGATAGGAGAGAAACTAGAGAAAGTTGCAAGTTTAGGGCTAGGGCAGGGGGGGAACCTTAGGGGAAGTTTGGCTTGGTGGGTTAGGGGAAGGGCGGGATGTGGCAGAGGCAGCTTAATGGCTGGTCTCAATCGTAGTGACAAAGAAGTCCATTAGCTCCTCGCACTTGTTGGACGTACAGGTGGAGGAGGCAGGGGAGACGTGTTTAAAAAGACGGTTTGTAGTGGGGGTTATCTTTGCATTCCAGAATGATTCTGGAATAGTGAGCAGTTTTGGCAGAGGAGAGCAGGACCTGTTAGTGATTTATGTGATCCAGCCAGATCTGGTGATGAATGGCTTAACCAGTTGTCCGCCATGAACGTTCAAGTCTGCGTTCCTTGGACTTAAGGGAGCAGAGATGAGGGCCGTACCATACTGAAAGATCTAGGTCTGAAGGCTGAAAGTGTAGCTTGGTTCAGTTGATGGCACTCTTACCTCTGGGTCAGAAGGTTACAGGTTCCAGCAACATTCCAGGATTTAAACACATTGGCCTAGAAATGGGAATTGGAATGATCGCTGTGCCAGAATGGAGAGGCCCGAGGCACACTCGATATTTCCATGCGACCGGCGAGCTGCAGACACCTGCTGGGCATCCCCAGGCTGTTCGCCGGCAAAGAGGATTTCAATGTTGTTCAATGTTTCAGGTAGATCCTGGGAAGGGGCCGAGCGGGGGCAGGCAATGGTCTTCAGCGCTACAGTGGACCTGGGAGTAGCACCTCTGCTCTTCTTGGCTCCACGTTCAAGTAAATATTTTTTTTAACAAATTTGCCTTTTTGGTGACGACCTTCAGTGGTCCCTTTAAGGTACGTTAGTTAGGCTGCTTGTAGACCACATTTTCCTAAATGCAGCTAACCTGGCATTGGATGTGTTCAGGGCACCCCGATTTTGCAAAGGGGGCCTCGATCAACCATTTGCATATGAAAAGGGCTTGATGCCTGTTTCAGGCCTGGGCCCTAGACGCCTTTTTATGCCTTTATCAATATGGCGTATGGCACATATTCGGCACGCAGTTCCTTTAGGAAAGGAGGCAAAATGAATGAACTTTCCCCCATTATCAAACCACCCCCATTTTTATATAATTATACCTGTGCTTCTGATTTTTTAGACGTAAGAATAAATTCCCAATAGCGTTTCAATTTCAAAAATGTCCCTGAAGAAGAAGGTCCCTTAATAGGATGGCTGAGGTCGCTGTTTAATATTATATATTACAGTGCGTGTTAAAGATAGGGCTTCACTTTTGTGACACATGAAAGCTAGTTTCATGCAGCAACTGCTTTTTATTTCTACAAATCTGGGTCAGTTTGAAGAAATCATTAAAGAAATAAGTCTGTCTGACTGAGAAATAATTATCTAGATTGAAGGAAAATTTTGTGTTGACTTTGCTACATTGCTACAAAAATCAAGTCAAAAAAAAAATGAAAATTGTCATTTTTCATTCCTTTAAGTTGCCTGGTATTGGTTTTCGCAGTATTCATCATTCCTCACCACCCCTCCAGTAAAATGAATGACAGGTCCACATCTAATTCAATCTGTTGGAAAGATCCAGAGCTGTGTTCTATGAAACAGAATAGCTGGAGCTTTGAAAACTCCTTAGAATTGTCCATTTTTAGTAATTGAGCTCTATGTATGTCATTTTGAATATAACATGGCATAATGAGGCTTTGATGTGTTGCCAGGTTTCTATCAGCAGTATTAAACTATAAGGATCCGATTCAATTACATTTGGCTTGCGGTAAAATGTGCTTGCATCACACTTTGAGGTATAAATGTGTGGACAGTATTTTCAGCAGGGCATCTTGTGCAATGAGGCAGACACTGGAATCAATGCAGTGCCCAAATGGTGGCAAAGCTTTACTGTTTTAAAGGTGATGTGGCTACCACACTAATCCAATCCTGACCTCCAGGGAGTACTGATGGCACATCTATTATTGTTCTTTTATAATGGAATTTCATTGTAAACATGCTATTACCTGAACTTAATGTGTCAAGCATTCAAACAATATTGGCTCCCCTGGGAGAGGAGAGCCAGAGTTCTGTGCAGTGTCACGTAAAACCATTGCCTTTCTGACTCTTTTATGGAAGTCCTGCCTGCTAAACCAAAATCACAGCAAATGCTTTATTCAAGTAAATTGTCAAATGATTTGAGCAGTTACAGTGCTGGAAAAGGAACCTTAATACTAAGCAAAACAATGAAAGCTCAGTGGCCTTCTCTCCTTCCCACCTTCTTTATTTCTTATTAGTCATATTTATGAATTTCCGAGTTGAAAAGAACAGTCTTTTATCTAAAGAAATTTCAATTGGTTTCTGCTTTTAAGCCACGGGTTTCAGTGCATTTATTGAATCGTAGCTCATACAATCTTCCTACAGTTGTCTAGTCTGATGAGCTTATGTAAATTGTGTCATAGTCGACTGCTTTGCCAATAAGCCAGAAAAAGTCAAACCTTTCTGTCACTAATAGTGTTAGTGCTTAATTCTGCATGCAGAAAGCTATTTGATGTGAATTAAAGCCTTTCTCTGCATTTAGCAGCATTTGTCAGAAGCAATAGAAGTAATTTAAGTGATATTTCAAAATAGGGCTGAGTTAATGTCTATGAGGAATAATTGTCTTTTGTTCGGTAGCAGAGGGACAGATTGTTTAAGCACAGCCTGTGATCTGCCATTTTCCGCCTCAGACATTTAATATCTCCCCAAACATTTAAGCGATCAGCTAACTTGATTTATAACTGTTGAGATAGCGCAAAATTAAAAATTAATTAATTTGAATGAATTTGTAATCAAGTGGACAGGGCTGAGCTATAGTTATGCTAATAGGCCTATTCTGTTCACACTTCAAGCCAGCTGATCCCCCGAATATGTGACAGCTGCGACGTGCACAACTGACAAAAGGAACTCAGCTCAGGGGAAGGGTCAGTGGTAGTTTGTCTGCAGGCCTCCTGGGCCCCAACTTCAAGTGGGATAAAGTCTCGTTGACAGTGCCTCGCAACGAAAATAAAAAGAGAGAGATTTTCGACTCCGACTTCCTGACAATGCCAATAGTTCGGAGGCTCAGTCAATAAACTGAAGATGGACCAATTGATTAGATCGGAGGTGAACGGCTTTGACTAAACCGAAATATTGCGTGGGGCCGCTGCTGTCCATACCCGTCAGGAACAACACAGATGGAGCCCTGATCACTGGCGCTGACTGCACTGAAGTGGTACTTCCAGAATCCCAGTGTAGGAACGAAACCCCAGACTTTATAAACTGCTGACTCCTAACAACATGTTCAGAAGGTCTTTTCTGAACATGGTGTCAGGGGCCTGCAAGTCATCTGAAATAACATTTACAACCGTAAGTGCATTTGCCAGAGGGGGGGGGGGGGGAAAGATTGATACTTGAGAGATTATTTAAACTTTCCATGTTTTGTTTATTTAATCTCAATATTCTGATGCTCACGACTGTTATGCACTTGTTTAAAAAAAAACAACAAAAATCAGATGAAGTCACGTTGAAACAGTAAAGTGCTTTGGTGAGGCCACACCTTAAGTGCTGTGTCCGGTTCTGATCCCTGAGACACAAGGGAGACTTGCAAGTTCTGGAGACAGATCAGGGAAGAGCCACAAAGATTGATCCCCGAGTGTCAGAGGATGTAGTTATGAGGAAAACTGAAATTTTCAATGTTGAAAGGAGGCAACAGAGAGATGACCTTATAATTGAATACATAAGATGGTAAACCGTATATAATATATATATATATCCAGGACAATACTTCAAATTAAACAGTGATTTTTCAACAACAACAAAAAGCCTGAATGTAGGGCAAGAGAACACAGATTCAGACTAGTAAAAAGAAAATTTAGGCTGCCAGTGCCACTGTGGCTCTTTTGCATGTCATAGAGTCATAATGGCACAGAAGGAGGCCATTCGGCCCATTGAGTCCGTGCCAGCTTTCTGTGGAGCAATCCAGTCAGTCCCATTCCCCGCTCTATCCCCCTAGCCCTGCAAGTTTATTTCCCTCAAGTGCCTATCCAGTCTCCCCTTGAAAACATTGAGTGTCTCCGCTTCCACCATTTCCGTCGGCAGCGAGTTCCAGGTCCTCACCACTCGCTGCATAAAAAAGTTTTTCCTCACATTCCCCCTGTATCTCTTGTCTAAAACCTTAAATCTGTGTCCCCTAGTCCTTGTACCATCAACTAGTGGGAACAGCCTTTTCCCATCTAGCCTATCCAAACCCATCATAATCTTGTACACCTCTATCAAATCACCCCTCAACCTCTTTGCTCTAATGAAAACAAATCCAGCTTCTCCAACCTGTCCTTGTAGCTAAGATCCCCCATCCCCGGAACCATTCTGGTAAATCTCCTCTGCACCCTCTCAAGGGCCTTCACATCCTTCCTAAAGTATGGTGACCAGAACTGGACGCAATACTCCAGTTGTGGCCTAACCAGCGCTTTATAAAGGTTCAGCATAACTTCTCTACTTTTGTACTCAATACCTCTATTTATGAAGCCTAAGATCCCATATGCTTTGCTAACCACTCTCTCAATATGTCCTGCCACCTTCAGGGACCTATACACATTAACTCCCAGGTCCTTCTGTCCCTGCACACTCTTTAAAACTGTGCCATTAAATGTATATTGCCTCTCCCTGTGCCTTCTGCCAAAATGCAGAATGTTTTAACATTCCTCCAATTTGCACTGTAACAGTTGTTGCTCTGTGGCCCTAGTGCCTTAATTAACAACACTAACAATAACTTGCATTTATAAAGTAACTCTAACATCCCTAGGTGCTTCACGGGAGCGTAATCAGACAAAAATTGGCACCGAGCGAAAGAAGAAGATCTTAGGAAGAGCGACTAAAAGCTTGGTTAAAGAGGGAGGTTTTCAGGAGGGTCTCAAAGGAGGAGAGAGTGGTGGAGAAGCTTAGAGGTTTAGGAAGTGGATTCCAGAGCTTAGGGCCTGGATGGCTGAAAGCACGGCCGCCAATGGGTGGGCGGGGGTGGGGGAGAAGGAAGTGGTGGATGGATAAGAGGCCAGAGCTGGAGGATACTTACAGGGACTCATACTTGAGTTATCACAGGGCAGGTCAGTGTTTGTAAAAACAGCTGTTTCGTTAAACGCAGATCTGTGATAAAATTACAGTGCAACCGACCCAAAGCATGTTTGTCTGAGTGAGATCCTGTTACTTGGCATGAATGCAGCTGAAAATAACTGTGGGTGAAGAGTGCTATTCCAATAAATGTTGCAGCTAGGCTGGAGTACAGAGCTGTTAATTAGTGCTGTAAACTAATAATGAGTTACATTGGAATTTAGTCACACTTAAATGTAATAAGAACAACCAAAGTGTTCTTATTCTTTAATGTAACCAAATTGCTTAGAGCCACTGTAAATGTCCCCGTAAAATTATTCTGTAGGTGTCGAGCTGGTTATTAGCTGTTGTGTTACATTGCTAAAGCTGAAATAGTGTATAACTAAGTAGAAGATATGCTACAATAAGAGACAGAGAGCTGGTTGAAGCACAAGGCAACAGGCGAGTAATAAGTCAGCTCAAAATTCACAAATTCCAGACTGGCACCTACTTTTGTTCTAGACTACAGCCTCAGAAATCACCCCTGTCCCGCCCACAATGCTTTTGTGACATGTGTATCATTGCCCATTGTGGTACTGAGCCATACAGCCTCAATCACCAGCCTGTGCTGAACTAGCTGATCACGGTTGTGGTTGGAATTCAAGTACTTCAATTAGCATCAGAGCACCCCCATCCCCCCGCCCATCCCCCCGCCCCCGCCGGGTTTGGGGAGGAGGAGGTGTTGATAGATGGAAATCAGTCAATGTCGCTGCTCCTAATCACTATTCAGTGATCCCTGGTGGAAAGTATGAGGTAGATTTTCCCCCCAAGCTGACTTTGGGTGGGTGGCCGGCGGAATGTTCCATCCGGCCGCCCGGTAGTCCCAGAGGGAGGCCCAGTCCATTTTGAGGTCCGGGCCGGGCCTCATTAGCATTGGGATGGCAGGCTGCGGCTGGAGATCGACTGACCTGAGGCAGCCTGCTGGCTCCGAGCCGTCGTGCCATCAGGGCCAACGGGGCAGAAGAAGATAGGTTCATGGGGGGGTGGGGGGACTTAATCTCGGAGGGAGAGTTGGGGACCGGAGCGACAGCAGGCCAGGCTGGATTTATGGAGCCTGGAGGAGCATCACTGCTCCTCCCGGTCCTACAAAAATAAATAGGTACTTAGCTTTGGGCTGCCAGCTGATACTAGACGGAGCGTGCACAGTGCGGGTTCCACCCAGATCAATCCAAATATGGAAATCAAGGTCCCCCTAAGCATGTCATAAGATCCCGATTAGCATATTAAATGGGCCCACCGCCTGACGCAAGGGGGCCACTCCCACTGCCCAGCGGTAGGTCCGGGGGGAGCATTACCACCGTCACAGCAACAGTGAGAATGGGGTGATGGGTCATTGCCAACCATTTGCGGGGCAGCGCCACCTCGATTCCGCCAGGCGGGATACCCGAAAATCCAGCTCTACGTGTGGGGTGGGCACAGGGCTGGCTGTGGCGCACCTGTATGGCCAAGCAGCCCGGCGACATTAAGAGGATCATATTTCCGAATCTGTGCTGCCGGCAGGGAGCCTCAGCACCCTGCAGTGCAAATCAGAAATGTGGGGCAAGCGCTGCCCCCTGAATTTTGGATTTGCACGGCCAGCGAGCAAAGCACAGAGCGTTTGGGAGAGAATGGGAGGGACAAAAAACGGTATTTTCCGCTGACAATTCAAAATGTTAAAATTTGTTCTTAGAGTTTTGACATTCTTTCCTGCCTTTTATTTCAACCCATTAATAATTTAGAATTTAATTTTCAATTCAAATATCAGGAATCAGTGACTGCCAGCCACCCAATTAGAACGCTTTGGTTTTACTTGGCCACCGGCTAACAAGGGTTTATTGAGGGAGAGTGAGCTATTAATTAGGGTTTACCTTGTGTTACCTCATGGGTCAGGTAACACAAACAGAACATTTACGTTGGTCACGGTGCATTTGGGCGAGCACAGCATTATACAACAGCTGAATACTTTCCCTCAAAAGGCTTCAAGCAAGCGTTATCTGACAGATTGTAAACATTAGCATACGAATGCATTAACAAACATGCTTTGCAGGACATTAGATTCCCTCTGCAAAACAGCAGGGAGGAAATTGTTGATGTTTTTTACTTCTGTCCATTGGAATTGAATGCCTTGAAGGAGCTGGACAAACGATTGGCTGGAAAAGCAGCCAGAAGCCTCTACTGGAGTCGAAGGGTGAGTGCTAGGATAGACAGCCTGTCTGCATCTCCATGACAGGGGTGTGGGGAATGCTTCTCAAATTTAACACCAGATCAATAGGAAAACTACTGGGTATTGAAGAGTATAACTGGGGCACATTGTCATCTTGTCTTACTGTCTGTTGTACAGTTCCTGCAAATCAAAGCACTCCGCCAGTGTCAACTGATGTTTCTATCCTAATCGACCAGGGATAGAAGTACTATCCTGTTGGGTATGATTGTTTCTCGAAGTGTAGTCAAATCTGGTAACAGATATTTTGTGAGTTACAAAAGCAAAATATCATGGATGCTGGAAATCTGAAATAAAAACAGAAACTGCTGGAAATACTCAGCAGGTCAGGTAGCATCTGTGGAGAGAGAAACAGAGTTAACATTTCAGGTTGATGACCTTTTGTGAGTTAAGTCGTTATAGGCAAAGGAAGAAAAGAGTTCCCATATTGGCTGGTGTCAGCTGTGCCTCAGTTGATAGGACTCTCATCTCTGAATCAGAAGGCTGTGGGTCCAAGTCCCACTCCAGAGACTTGAGCACAAAAATCTAGCCTGACATTCCAGTGCAGTACTGAGGGAGTGCTGCACTGTCGGAGGTGCTGTCTTTCGGATGAGATGATAAACCCAGGCCCCGTCTGCCCTCTCAGGTGGACATAAAAGATCCCATGGCACTATTTTGAAGACGAGCAGGGGAGTTATCCCCGGTGTCCTGGCCAATATTTATCCCTCAACCAACATCATTAAAACAAATTATCTGCTCATTATCTCATTGCTGTTTGTGGGAGCTTTCTGTGCACAAATTGGCTTCTGCGTTTCCTACATTACAACAGCGACTACAGTTCAAAAGGTACTTCATTGGCTGTAAAGCGCTTTGGGACGTCCTGAGGTCATGCAAGGCACTATATAAATGCAAGTCTTTCTTTTTTTCTATTGGAGGTGGAGAAAACAAGACAAAATATAATCTTTGGCTTTGAAATGACACTCCACAATAATAGTGTACAAATGCTTAGCAAATTTCTTTGTATGCTATTTTAACAGAGGTATTAATCTGTTTAAATTAAAGTACAGTGGCTGATAAGTCTTTAAGGTAGTGTGCAGAGGAATTTTCATACAAATGCGTTAAGCATTTGTTAACCATTGTCTCTCAGCATCATTTCAAGGCCATCATGTTTTGTTCAAACTATCTAGCATGTCTTTCAAGAACAATACAGATTAATAAATAGGGCTGTGTTATTTGGAGGACTCATTAAATAAATAACAAGCTTATGCTTCGATTTGTACTTTCAAATTCCATTGAGAGGATGAAGTTGAAATAATTTTTTCAACAGTTGAATATTCTACTAATTATTGAAATGATCACACAGTACTATGTGCAAAAGAAATGGAGCGCTCTGTAACTTATAAAACCAGCATCCTTGTAATTTAAGCACTAAAATCCTTGTAATTTACATGCTTTTATAGATATTTACCTATAATTTGTCATCTGTCCTGATATCTCCTTCTGTGGCTCAGTGTCAAAAATGTCAAGAATGTTTTATTGATATCGCTCTTCTGGAGTGCCTTGGGACGTTTTACCACGTTAAATGTGCTATATAAGTGTACGTTGTTGTTGTTGTAATTTTGACCCTAAGATATCAGGCATCCACTGTGCTGTTTCATTTCAAATGGCACTTGACCTCTGTGCTCGCCAGCCACAATTTTCCTTCATTCACTTCATTTGATGGACTATCATGGCTGGCAACGGCCATTTGCCTTTGCTCGTCAGCTCATCCTGACAGAGTACAAGCCATTGTTCAAGAATTGAGCAAAATAGGAAAAACGACACATGTATGTGTAGGACAAAATAACAGAAAGCCAGGAACAGCACTAATATTGAAGATTATAAACCTACATGGCAGTATGTGTACTTTGCTACAGAATGGTAGAGCATGGGTTAGTGCTACATTTCCCCCCACTAGTATTTCTTGAGTAATACCATCAAGAGTGACTCCCTGGGCGGAAAAACTGCTAGGAGATGTGCCACCCTCACACACTTTCTAGGGACTGGTTTAAGAATGTCATTGACATGCTCAGGAACAGGCTGGCCACTGTCCTCTCAGCCAGAGAATGTTACAGGGGTGCTGGGAGACCTCAAGAGCATGGAATCCACCTATAGCACAGCAGGTAAAAACAATTCCAGCCATACAGACTAGGTAAGCTGAAAGTTTAATTCCAGGTCTGTGCTGAATCAGTTGATCTCAGTAAGGGTCTTAAGTATCTCTACAATTAGCCTTTATACCTGTGAGCTTGGGAGAGAAAAAAATCAACCAAGGTGCCTGCTCCAGCTTGCTATTTAGTGACCTGGAAAGCACATGTGTTTGCGATGTCAGTTGAGGAGAAGATAGAGGCCCAGAAATTCGTCTCGGACGGTGGCGCAAAATGGGCGGTCTCAGATCGAATTTCTAGCCCAGATCCTCTTCCCCTTGAGTACCTTGCTGACAGGCAGGGCTATTCTACTTCTGTGCTCGCCAGCCGCAATTTTCCTTCCATTCACTTCATTTGATGGACTATCAAGGCTGGCAAGCACAGAAGCAGGAAACCTGGCCTCACTGTTCTGGCGACTTGGGTGAGGTACAGGAGGGTGGTTGGCACCCATGGATGCATGCCCCAGCGAGAGTCAGCACCATCAGAAGCGGGGAGAAAAAGGAAAGGCGAATTAGGAGTACAGTAATAATCGGAAACATTATATCCTATGTATTATAAACATACAAAAGAATCATCCTGGAACTATTACGACAGGGAAAATGTGTCTAAATTGAAAGATGCAATTGAAATCAGCCCTTGAGAAGGGAAGAAAAATCCTTTGGGGGATGAAAGATCTTCAGCTTTCAAAACACACGATTCTTATCTTTCATCATCTGCAAACATTGTTGCTGGTACAAAAAGGTTTTTTTTAAAAGGCTCTTGTATTGTATTTCTCAGCTTTATACAGACAGTGGGTGCTTCTATGAAGAACGAGCTGTATCAATGCATCCATCAAGAGTATTACAATCTGTTCTGTAAGCTCCAGTACAGAAAGGCTGTACATTATATTGTCAGCATGGCCAGGGCTGAATATCTCAATGAAGATAGATAGTGGTAGTACATTGACATTGTACATTATTAGAGTAAATCTTTCATAGTTGGTTTAGTTCCATGGACCTTGACATTGTGTTAAGTTGAATGCTCCCCTGGTGGTCCAGTGGGCAAAGCCACTGCCTGGGGCAGTGTTAGCTCATACAGACCAGAAGGTCACAGGTTTGTGCTGTTAGTTGATGCTAACTGGAAACCAGCAGGAGTGCTACAATTGATCTCAGCACCACTGGAAAAAACAGCCAGTGTTTGCTCGACCGGTTTCCATCCAGCGACTTCTATAGGAAGGCCTGTTTGTAGACATCGGGAGTGAAACAGGATCCTGTTGGATGTGATGCCTGCTGTAGTCAAAAGCCAACCTACGCTCACTGTCTAGGCTCATGCATGAAGAATGACCAAAGTACTCATGGAACCATAACCCAGAATGAGTCAGCCAGCATTCTCAAGGTAGGAGGGAAAATCAGAAGTAAACAAAGAGTTGCTGAATGCCCCATCTGATTGGACTGCTGTATATTTCTAAATCTGAGAACATAAAGGAGATTGATAGTAATGTATTGAATCACAGAACATTTTAAATAAAGAAATTTTAATACTGTTACATATTTGCTTTACTGTGCACCTGGGAACATTTCTTTCCCGAGCACAAAGCAGAGGAAAGCAAAGTTGCAGACCCGTGACATTGGGTCTGTATTCCTCTCGTGTTGCCTTGTACTTCCTGGGTTTTCCCAGAGGGCGGGCCGAGTGTTTTTGGACAACAGCTAGTCGGCCCTGAAGCTGGCAGCCATTGCTGCTATGGGTCTCAGAGGCCTGCACAACTGTTGGTGTTCCTCCCCAGCGTTTGGACGCAGGCTCCTGCCAAGGGGGTGCGCCCGATCACGAGAACGTCAGGCCTGTGGTAATGACACTGAGCCCAGAAATACAAGTGGGTTCAGGTCGGGGCAGGTGGAGGCCATTTTGGGTGCGTTCCACTTGACTTGCACCAAGATTGTGAGGGGAGTGGCGAGGGTTGGTAAATCAGTCCTATGATTTCACTCATTATGTCATGACACCATTTCGTGTATATAGCCATGGTAAGCTATCTTACAAAACACTCTGCCATAGGGAAACTGTGCCTTTAGTAAAAGGCATCAATATCAATCTGTACTTTACATACATTATAAACAAAGCTGTTTTCAGTTTTTAATACAATTCAATATCAAATCCTTAACAAAGATCCCAAAATTGATTTGTAATCAAGATTTTAAAAATATACAGAGGAACCTATAATGTATTCATATAACTACAGCACCATTTGGGATATTTTATTAGATGTTATGAAAATGTCATATATTTGCTGTAAAGTTTGATTCAAATAGAATTGTATAGCACTGCAGCTCCCCTGATGGATAAATCTATATTGTATTAAGTAGTGATGTCTATTGATTCTAATGCAGGATAATGCATTGCTGTTCTATGTGATAGTTATTAAAACAGATGCAGTTTTTACAATGTAAACCATAGTTCTGATAAAATTGAACATAAACCCTGATTTGCCTGTTTAACACATCTGAATTTGCAGTTTAAGTGCAAAAAACATTGTTTAAAACACTATACTTTTTGCTAGCTTCAACCCTCTTCTGGAACAGTAATTCCAGGAGAAGCTTCAAGTATTGACAGCAGTTGATAACAGTTAAGAGCCTACGCTTACCTAGGCCCTGCGCCTAATGGTTTTAGTGTGGTACGAAGCATTTTGTGACAGCTTAAAGGCTAGAAGTCAGACATGTGCAACCAAGCAGTGCGTTTTACCAGAGCAAATCATTACCAGGAGATGGTTTAAGATTGTGTCTAACCGCCTGACCTTTCTGCTAAATTAATTGGGCGTGAACTCGATTTTAACTGACCAATGCTCAGGCTGAACCTTATCATTGTCCTGATGGGATCAAATTGGCAGTTCAGGGTCAAAAATTATATAATGAAGGGCCTGACTGCAGTACAAATGAAAAGACTCAACCTTTTGTTAGAAAGAAGGCAAAAAGAAAAAAAAAATCTATGAGAACATCGCAAAATGATTATGGTTCTTACAAATAGTGTATTATTAATGTCAAACGGAGGACATTCTGAAATGCGAGAATTAAAAAATGTCAAATTTACTGTAATTTTACTTAAATGTGTGAAGTACAGTGTGCACTATGTTGGTGAGAATGTGTGGGTAGATCTAGAATTCAATTTGTTGCACTTTAGGAGCCTAATATTGGATTGAGGGAGGAGCAAAAGTTGCTGCAATAATGACATTCTACTCTTTAGCTTGCTAATGTAATGCAATACACAAGTATCTAGAAAACATACTAGCAACATATAGTTGCAGGTCATTAATACTCTATCAACCTTTGTTTATACGTAGTTTTCCCAAACTAAAGAAAAAGGGGACGTGCTAGCCACACGGGAGCCACGTTCATATATTTATTTTTAAGGTGGATTCTGTCACCTGGGAGCCGGCTCCTGGGGTTAATGCTGTTAAATCCTGTTTCTGTGTGCCGGCAAAAGACTTGCAAGGTGCGATTTTCCGACTTTGCGCTGCTGGTGGGGAACTTCGTCTGCAAAAGCATATGAGAGATTCGGGTCTGCGCTGTGCCTGATTTTCCATAAAATAATGGTTGGAAGTCGCACACTGCTGAATTTTTAATGAGGTGTTGCTGGCAGCTGAGCCTCCCTGTTGGCAGCATAACATTGGGAAATGACCCAGGTAGAGCCACGACCAAAAGCCTTCGAGTAATTCGTGTTTCAACCTTGTCCTTACACGCGATCAGGATAATGTTCAAGTAGTAGTGCTTTTGGGATCTAATTACCTCCTCGATTTTAAACTTCTCATCCTCGTGTTCAATGGCCTCACTGCTCCCTATCTCCATAATCTCCTCCAGCCCTACAACCCTCCGCGAACTCTGTGTTTTTCCAACGCTGGCCTCTTTTTCATCGCCCACTTCATTCGCCCCACCATTGGTGGCCGTGCCTTCAGTCGTCTAGGATCTAAGCTCTGGAATTCCTTCCCTAAACCTCTTCAACTCTCCACCTCTCCCTCCTCCTTTAAGACGCTCCTTAAAACCTAGCTCTTTGGCCAAGCTTTTAGTCACCTGACCTAATGTCTCCTTTGTCTCAGTGTCAAGGTTTTAGGCTGATTATACTAATGTGAAGCACATGGGACCTTTTACTACATTAAGGGTACCAGATGCATGCAAGTTATTGTTGTAGTGACTAAATTTAAGATTATCTGGCAATCGGAATCAGTACGGTGGTAGGAGAGCTACCAGTGCCCTTACTACCCCTGGAAAGCTCCTGATCCTTATCTAGTCACCCCTGTTGAAGGTGCAGATGGTGAGAATGCTGGTGGGGGCAGGCTCAGGCTCAGCTCTGATACTCCTGCGGTGGTATGGCCTGCCAAAATTCACAATGTTAAGGATCACACATGAATAAGAGACACTTAGCTGAGGGACTGAAGGGAGATCAGAAACCATCCAACTGTATCCCAGCAGTAATGGGTGTTTTCGGAGGGAAGGAAGGAAATTGTCTAGAAAGTAAAAACAGCTGAAGGGGTCCCCATACTGAGCGCTGGAAGAGACTTAAAGGCAACCGGCTATTGAATTGGATATATAATAAAGTGACGATGATTAAAAAATGATCATCCTTCTTGCTTCATTAAAAAATTTGACTTTTTCAGGGAGTCAAATTATCCAAATTTCGGACATTCAAACCGGAATTTTGAAAACATTTGGGTTACACCAAAACAAACAAAAAAGGGATAAATCCTGCAAAGCAACACTTCTAATTGTGCCAGCTCTTGCAGATGCAAAATAAAGAACATTCTACAGGAAACTCATTAACCGGCACCCAAATATCCGGAAATCTCTCTTAACCGGCAAAATTCTTGAGTAGGTAACCGGGGTTTTCCTTCATCTCTCGTTTAAGATTAACTTTAAAAAAAACCCCGAGGCGTTTGCCTTGTATCGGAGCGTGTAGATTGGGAGGGGAATGTGCAGCCCGGGTAGGCAGCGGGGGAAGGGGAATAAAGGGCTTGAGCCGCTGCCATGTCCCAGTTTGTCAGTCTGTGCTGGTAGAATCTGCGCACACGACAGATGGTCAGCTGGCGGTCCCCGGGGAGACGGAGCTCCGAATGCAGGCGCATGTCAGTGTGTACGGGGCTCTCGTACCTTGGTAGATATAACTCTCCGTTATCCGGACTTTTTGATAAACCGGCACCACGCCGGTCCCGTCGGTGCCGGTTAATAAAGAGTTTCCTGTATTTCTCATTCAGCACAAACCTAACAAAACTAGCTTAGAGATTAGAACCTTGTACACGCTCTAGGTTGTCAGAGCAATATTAATAACATATTGATATTTTCAATATTTAATTATTTCCTATGTCATTCTATAGGGCCAAGAATGAAGGAACCTAAATTAAAGAGTTAGATAATATTCCTTGAAAAACTAATACCACAATATCGTACTCGCTTATGGAGCACTGCTATCATGCTAAAGCGTTCTTTAAGACAAATGTACATTGTAGAGGGTCCAATAATGTTTGCAGCAATTCTGTGGTGTGGATTGCATTTGCCACTGCAAGTTTTATTGATATAATAGTTTTAATGAAAATTGAGATCGAGTCAAATTGCTGTTCCTGCACTGTGGGAGTACCTTCACCACACGGACTGCAGCGGTTCAAGAAGGCGGCTCACCACCACCTTCTCAAGGGCAATTAGGGATGGGCAATAAATGCTGGCCTTGCCAGCGACGCCCACATCCCATGAACGAATAAAAAAAAATGTTTAACCGGCTATTCCCAGCTGTTTCTTGAACTGAAAATACCTGAAAGCTCCCCAGCCTAGAACTCTCAGGCATTACCTTTTGAAATTTCCTCATTCACAGTGACTCATACTTTAGCTATGATTCTATGGGCCTATGTATAGGAGGTTCTAAGTAGCCCTCCGATACCTTGGTCAAGAAACAGTTCTTCATGTGTATGCCTGGACAGTGAAGGCTGGCAGTGTAGGCAGCTGTGGTGTCATAGTCCGTTCCTGTCCTCACCAAATATCCACACATACAATCAGGGGTCACTGGATAGTAATCAGGATTGATAATTCTGCTTCTTAGCCGAAGGAATTTGGGGCCAATTGTAATGCTCCTACCACTATCCTGGCTGAGTTCACCTAACTCAGTACAGGCAAATTCGAAATCTCGGTCTGTATAGCTCAGTACTACATCAGGCTACAACTCCTTTGAAATAAATTTGGTAACATTTACTTATTATTTTGCATTAGCAGCGATGCAGTAGTCTGTGGACACAATTTTCTGTGATAGCCCTTTTCTGACCTGAGGCACAACATGTTGTTTATAACTTCCTTATGGATAGAAGATGGTTTAATAAAGAAGGATTTAATGAACAATGTGCCAGAAAATAAATCTCTATTTTTTGTATATTTTTTCACATTTCTGTGCATCCTAATGAAACGAAGATGGCAGCTGGTGTTAAATATTTGCATACATACCAACTGTCAAAACTGAGTAGGACTATCTCATAGCATTGCATCTGTCGAACACCTCACAGCCACACTTTCATTCACGCCAAATCTGAAATAGATTTGGTGCAGGTGAAAAGGTACTAATGTGACTTTGCTTGTGATATATGTGTAAAAACAGCAGGCACGAGCATGCATACACAATTGGCTTAATTCAGTGGAGACACCGATAGTGAAGGCATTCTGTACGGGTCTTAAAACATCAGTGAGCGGAACTGCTCCAGACCCAAGTAAAATGACAAGAGATGGGCTTAGCCATAATGCCTCCTTCAATTTGCCTTTGGTGATGCTTTATGTTAGCGTCACTCAGATTTTAATTTTAATTGCGGTGCTAATTCATGGTGTCAACTTGGCTCAGTTGGTAGCACATTCACGTCTAAGTCTGAAGGTTATCGGTTCCAACTGCACACCAGGACTTGAGTGCTTAATCCAGGCGGATGTTTTATTGCTGCACTGCTGGAGGTGCTGTCTTTCAGATGTTAAACCAAGGTCTTAATCACCATTTGTGGGATCTTGCAGTGTGCAAATTTGCTAACAAAACAACAGTCACTGCACTTCTTTGAAGTAGTTTGAGATGTTTCTGGGAGGCATGATAAATTGCTATATAAATGCAAATGTTTTCTTTCATAAAATTCAGCACACACTGAAGAACGTAATTTAGAATGTCTGGCAAGTCATAGTGAACATAACAACATGTTATGCTGCAATAAGGGTAGTTATGTAGATTAAAGTACATGAACGCACCTTGTAGCTGCAAGCAGCTCTGATACATTTATATTCCTGAGTAAATCACATTGGACATGTTCAAATATTTATCCTGTTGGCATACTGCTGAGCAAGATTGTGATTGACTGGACATTTGGGTTAAAAAAGCAAATCCTAAATTAAAATGCTTTGATTTGCATCGCACCATATCACCTCTCTCAAAAATGTCTTACAGGCCTTCATGTACAATTAGTTATTTTCCAAGTGTGTTGGCTACTGTTATGTAAACAAACAGAGGAAGCATTTTGCGCACAGGAAGATTTTTTTTTCTTTGTTCTCAGGATGTGGACGTTACTGGCAAGGTTGCCTTTACTGCCCATCCCCAGGGATGGTGGGCCTTCTCCTTGAACCGCTAGCATTGGTAAACTGCATGCAGGGCGTTCTCCCTCACGTTTAAGTATTTCAATGTAGCCCCTGCTGCTTAGGCAAGCACTTCCTGCCCCTTTTTTCCTTGTGCTAGAAATATGTGTGTAGCTTACGAACGTATGAAAATGACGGGCAGGAAAAGATTATCTGGTCCATCAAACCTGCCCCACATGGTCATGATGCCCAAAGGATCATGATTAGACACACTAGCAACCATGTCATCTCCTGGGAAAGGCAAAAAAAAAAGATAAAAACCCAAGGCCAATTGGGGAAAAATCCTCTCCGACCCCTGAGGCGAACAAAAACTAGTCCAGGAGACCACATTGACCATGCTTATATTGCCTCGTATTTCACCTACTTTTTATAAGATGTGATCATCCCCCCAGCCAGCTATCGTTCTAGCTCTCTTTGGTAGGTTTTCAGAGAGTCAGCACCGCACAAGCTGGCAACTTGTTCCATCAGCCTGCTATCCTCTGGGAACAGAAGAACCACCCAACATCTAACCTAGCCTTACCCTTGCATAACTTACACGCATGATGCCTGGTCTTCCCAATCTATTGAATTGAAATAATCTATCACTAGGAATGCAATCTTATCCTTTAACTATTTTATATACCTCTATCAAGTCATCCCTAGGTCTACACATCTCTAAAGTGAATAGACCCAGCTTTTCAAGCTGGGAATCATTGGTGTGGCTGAACCTTTTCCAAAGCCTCTATATTACCTATCATGTGAGGGGACCGAAGTTGGTTGCAGTTTTTTAAATGTAGTTTAACCGAGGTCTTGTACAAGGACAAGATAGAACACTTTGTTTTATATTGAATAGTCCTATTAATACAACCTATTACTCTATTTGCTTTCGCTACGTCTTTTAGTGCATTGGGCATGAACTTATAGTGAATTGTGGACTATAACACAAGATCTTATTCTTTCTCAACTGATTTCAATTCTGTTCCATGTAAAATGTAAGTGTACTTGGTGTTGCTCCTGCCCAAATGCATATTGTACTTACCTATTTAAATAACATTTGCCAAAGTTTGGTCCATTCCCCCAGTGCATCTAAATCCGCTTACAGAGATTCATTCTGTTCCACAGTCCTAACACTTGCACAAATTTTCGTGTCATCTGAAATAAAGTGGGCAGAGATTAAATGTATTAGTTTTCCAGTTGGGCTTGCCAGATTCACCCCCGCAAATTAGGCAAACCCAATTGGGAAATCTAGGCTAAGGATTCATTTGATGGACTGTTCCTCTGGCAATGAAACACTCCCTTAACACTGTGCTGGAGTGTCAATCAGGCTAGATGCTCAAATTCTGGAATGGGCCTACCATTCAGCTAAGCAAAGGCAGATGGTTCTTAAAAACGAGTTCTTAAATAGAAATTGATAAAGTTAAATATCTGGTTTAAAAAATAATGTGCAGAAGGTAAATCTCAAATTCTTAACCGTCAACAGATAGGAAGAGAGCAAAACATGTTGGCATGAAATAAATGTCAAATTGGCTCATCTTGGCTCAATCGCGTACCAATGCTGATACATTATGACCCAGAGGTTCTCTGCTGGAAAAGTTGGCCTTGAGCTAATTAACTCCCTCAACGCTTAGGTTGTGCTTTAATTAGCTTTCTGTCCTCTATCTAGCATGAACCTGTTCACTGCAACTTGAAAATGTCATTTCAAAGTCATCTCTAACAATATAATTAAGCATTAATAACTTTATAATCCTACTTTAATTCACAAATAATACATTTCTCTGCTTAAACATCAGCATATATTGTACATATAGATTACATCTATGTGTGTTTATTTTACTCAATAGTGTCTTTTCCCCGTAATTTTTGACATGAAAGCCGAAGTTAACTAAAGCTATTGATTGTGATGATGGGGAATTCTCCTTGGCTCTTTCCTTGTGATTTGCTCACGTACTAGCTTTTGTAAACAATGCTTTTCCATCTTATTTTATGCACTTCTTATTTTGATTTCCCTGGTGATTTCTGCATTAGTATCTGTCCTAACAATCTTTACATGGTGTGGATAAACCAGCTCAAAAGCATTTCCATTCTGCTGCTTGGGTAATCAGATTGCTGCGCTTTGTTCTTTTCCATCTCCATACTTAATTGTTTCTGGTATTATTTGGTGAATCTAGTAAAACTGAATTGGAAAGGACATAAAATAGATTTTGGGTGCCTGGAGGGTTCAGATCTGCTGTTCTAAATTTTTATTTTAATCAGGGGGCAGGTAATCCAAACCGAGTTGTCCTCTGCTGGACCAATTCAGTGGAAGCTGTGCTAATAAGATTCACATGTTTTATAGTTTCCAGAAGAAAAATAATGTCTAGAAAATGAATACATATCCTTTATATCTTTGGGTTTTAAGGTTGAATTTACTGCAAGTCCAGTTTATGAACTTGATTATTTGCTCTGAAAATCCTTGCTAATTCTGGTGCTGCAAGATTCCAAGGGGTTAACCGCAGAGAACAGAGTCAAGAGGATTTATATGTACTGTCATTTGTAAACTGGTGCGTTTACAATTTCCAGTGGACTCTGGTTCACCACTGATACCTTCTTCTCTTCTCAGGCAGTCCCTTGGAGCCGAGGATGACTTGCTTCCACATTAAAAATGAGTTCTCGGGTGACTGATGAGTCCAATGCGGGACCTACAGTCTCTGTCACAGGTGGGGCAGACGGTGGTTGAAAGGGCGGGTGGGTGGAGTACTTGGGTTGACGTGCGCTCCTTGCACTGCCTGCGCTTGGCTTCCGCTTGCTCCCGGCGAAGAGACTCGAGGGGGGAGAAATTCAGTATCGCCCCATTTGGGGCGCAATTATCGGCCGGGCGCAAAGATTAGCGCCTAGCGCTAATTATCGCCACCGACTGCAAACTTGACTTTTATCGCCCCTGGAGGTGATTGGAGCGCTAAATCAGGCGCTTCACACCTGTCTTAAGGCGCAAAGGCAAAGGAGCGAGGCGCTACCTCAGAGCGCTGGCGAAGCTCATGTGATGTCAGTCAGCAATGGAACACACACACAATGGCACGGGCCAGTTCTTAAAGGGGATAGTTGATCTTGCTTTCCATCCACATCCTGCTCATTGCAGCCTTGAATCTCGGCCTGGAGAGACCTGCACATCAAATCTGCTGGAAAGAACAATGGAGAGTACCAGGGAAAGAGCTCAGAGTGCAGCCCCCACAGTCTCTTCTAAATCGATACAAGGAATGGCAAATCAAAATGAGCCTGCAAAGTGCTGCTCAGTACCCAAAACTCCTTCACACAGCGTTGAATCTCTCCAGAAGTCTCTCTCTCTCTCTCTCTCAGAATGCGTGGTTCAAAAATGGCACCAACAATAAAAGGCAGGAAGCGGTCGCCTTTAAATAGGGCTCCCCCAGTCCCTTCATGACTGCAAAACGCTCCCCTCAACCTGTTGTTGCTAGCGTCAGGCAGTAAGGCAGGGGGCGCCACTCAATATTCGCTCCGGGGCAATACCGGGGCGTTGCGCACTCGACTGACGTCACGATCTGCCGGCGCAGGAGATCATGGCGGTAGTGTTTAGCGCCGCCGCAAAATGTCTAGTTAATTTTGCGAGCGGCGCAAACATCGCCACGCCCGGGCGCTAGATGCTGTGCGCCCCATTAGCGCCCGCTTAAGGCACTAACGGGAGGTGCAACCAACTGAATTTTTCCCCCGAGGTGTTCGGCGCCTTCCCGAATGCTTCTCCTCCACTTTGTGCGGTCTTGGGCCAGAGATTCCCAGGTGTCAGTGGGAATGTTGCACTTTTTCAAGGAGGCTTTGAGGGTGTCCTTGAAGCGTTTCCTCTGTCCACCTGGGGCTCTCTTGCCGTGTCGGAGCTCCGAGTAGAGCGCTTGTTTTGGGAGTCTCGTATCAGGCATGCGGACGATGTGACCCGTCCATCGGAGCTGATCGAGCATGGTCAAAGCTTCGATGCTGGGGATGTTGGCCTGAGCGAGAACACTGACGTTGGTGCGCCTATCCTGCAGAGGCAGCGTGGGTGGTACCTCTCCAGTGCTTTGAGGTGCCTGCTGTACATGGTCCATGGACTCTGGTTCACTACTGATACCATAAACACCATGGCCTACAAATTGGTTGACAGGCGTAAAATGGGCGGCTTTTTCTGCCTTTACCAATATGGTGAAACTGCTAAAAATGGTTGCGCTATGGATGTTGCCCAGATGAACTCCTGCAGTGATATCCTGGGACTGCAAGAATTGGAATCTAACAACAACCATTTCTCTGTCTATCAGCTGTGACTCCAGCCATGTGAAGGTTTTCTCCTTAACCTCCCTGACCTCACTTTTGTTGGGGAATCTTGGTGCCATACTTGGTAATATGCTGCTTTGAAGTCAGGAGCAGCTACTCTCAATCTTCCTCTGCCATTCAGCTCCTGCATCTGTGTCTGTACCAAAGCTATAATGAAGTGTGGAGTCGAATGATTCTGGTAGAACCAAAGTACACAGGCTGGAATTTTGCGGGGGGTCAGCGGGTACGATTGGTGGCAGGTCGGGTGGGAAAGTGTTTTTTTTCCCCAGTGGGTCGGGACCCCGCTGTCAACCCACCGCCACGCACCTTTCTCAATGTCGGGTCTGTCAGCGCTGAGCAGACACGACACGCAGCAGCGGGGGAGGCAATTAAGCTCATTATGAACGTGTTTAGAATCATTAAGAATACATTTGAGCTCACCTTTTGACTTTACGTGCTCGCCCACGGGATCCTCACTGCTCGGGGATCACATCTGTTAAGCTGAGGCGGGAGTTGAGTGGCCATTGAATCAGCTGATTACTTGACAGCTTAAAATGTGCTATAAATGCTCCCACCTCACAGCTCTTCACTTTCCAAGCTCAGAAGCTGTTGCTTTCTGCATTTGGAAGAGAGATTGAGCTTTATGCAGGTTGCAAGTGTTTGGAGCAAACTTGCTAGTCAGTGTTACCTTATTGGAACAACCTCTCCCACCATTGACAGAATGCTTCTGTCATCTCAACTTCACCTGCCATCTCCTCCATCAACATGGGTGCCCTTTATGCTCTCTCAACTTGGTCCTCAGAATCCCACCATGATCAGCCCCAACACCCGCAGAACCAGGCACACCAGCAGCACCAACAACACCAACCTTCTCCGCAATCACCTGATGCTGCACAGGACACAGGGCATCAGCACCTGTCCACATTGCTGCCCGGGAGGCCAGGGATGGCCTCACCATGGCCAGATTTACTTCACTTGACGCTGTACACCCTGGCTGCTACATGATGCACCAGGTTGGCACCACCCCACACCATAAAGCATCCCTACAATGACCAAGCCATTTCTTTCACACTCATCACCATTGTGGGGGGTACCGTTATGTCTCACCATTCACTGTAACTCACTAAGCCACTTCCAAAGGTCCACACAAATCTGTCCAGGAACGCAAAGTTTTGAAAATAAAGGTTTCAATGTTTGACAGCACATTAACAGAATCTCTACATGAACATTAGATAAAACACCCAAGTGGCTACCCTTGTGTGTTGTTAGTTGGTATGATTGCACTAGGATGAGGGTGAGTGTGAGGGGTGGCTAGTGAGATGGGGATGTGATAATATAGATAGAGAGGGATGGGTGGAGGTGCAAGGTAAGTTGGTGTGAGTAAGGATGTGCAGGAGTAGGGTAGGGAAGGCAGAGTGATGGGGATGTGATGAGAGGCACAGCAGGATGAGGTTGAGTGTGGCTTTGTACTAACGTTTTTCCTGCATTTAAATTATTGGAGAAAAATCAGGCAGGTTTCTATACAGTTGCATGCTCCAACCTGCCCAATTTTGCAGTATTTGTTGTGCCCAGACGATTCAGTGTGTCTGGATGCAGACCCAGGAAAATCTCTCCCCTAGTTAGCCGTGGCTCAGTGGGTAGCACTCTTGCCTCTGAGTCAGAAGGTTATGGGTTCAAATCCCACTCCAGGGACTTAAGCACAAAAAATCTAGGCTGACACTTCAGCGCAGTACTGAGGGAGTGCTGCACTGTCTGAGGTGCTGTCTTGAGGATGAGACATTAAACTGAGGCCCCGTCTGCCCCCTCAGGTGGACTTAAAAGATCCCATGACACTATTTCGAAGAAGAGCATGGGACATCTCCTCAGTATCCTGGCCAATATTCATCCCTCAACCAATATCACTAAAGCAAATTATTTGGTCATTATCTTGTTGCTGTTTGTTGGGCTTTGCTATGTGGTAATTTGCAGCCGTGTTTCCTACATTACAAGTGACTACACTTCAAAAGTACTTAATTGGCTGTAAAGCTCTTTGGGACGTTGTGAGGTCGTGAAAGGCGCTATATAAATGCAAGTCTTTATTTTCTTTTTATTGTATACAAGAGAGGAGGGAAGAAATTCAGAAGAATGAAGGGAAAAAGCTTCATGAATTTGTATATTTGGAAGTATAGCTTTGGAAGAGTTTACCTATGGTTTTACTCCACGACTTTTATTTGCGTGAGGGGATTAACTTTTCTTTGAATTTAATGTAAACTTTTTATTGAGATAGCACAGCCTGTATCCCCATGTTTCTGTCAAGTCTGTGTTGTTAACCGGGGTCAGGCATTGTGACAGACAGGATAGTGGACCTATCACATCTGTCCCCATACCACATACTGTCAGGGAAGCAGGGTCAGTCTGCAGGGGGTTAGGGATCCACAGCTGCAGCTCCCTAAGTTGGCTCAGGTTAAAAATAGGAGGCCTGGAAAGAAGGTCAGTGTGTTAGTGCCCATCTGCTTTTCAAGCTTTGCAAAAAGAAAAAAGTCCCTTCACTTTATATAACAGTTGTCAGTGAAACCCTTTAATAGAGATATCATGGGAGTCTCCCTTCACTCAAATACTTCAGCTACGCAAACACAGCATTAAAGGTATACAGGCCTTAGTTTGATTGTACCTTGTATGTATCATAGGGCTAATGTTAATAGTCCACCCCACTGTGTAATCAGAAGAGGGTAACATCGATTAATTGACTGGGTTTGTTTTATAGCAGAGCAAAGGGTCGCCCCTTTGAATAAAGGGTCGCCCTTTTAGAACTGAGATGAGGAGGAATTTCTTCTCTCAGAGGGTCGTAAATCTGTGGAATTCTCTGCCCCAGAGAGCCGTGGAGGCTGGGTCATTAAATACATTTAAGGTGGAGATAGAGGGAGTGAAGGGTTATGGGGAGCGGGCAGGGAAGTGGCTTTGAGCCCAAGATCAGCCATGATCTTATTGAATGGCGGAGCAGGCTCGAGGGGCCAAGTGGCCTATTCCTGCTCCTATTTCTTATGTTCTTATGTTCTTATCTTATCGAGTTATGCCAAAGCCATTCCCATAATGACTGACATTACTGTCTCCTTCAAAGCTATGGTGGCCAAAAAAATTATGAACGTCCATCTAACTTAATGGAAATTCTTCAAGCCTTTGGGTGGGAAAGGAGTTAAACTACTTCCATCTGCTAGTCTGGTAATGGACTAGTCACAGAGCTATCCAAGAGTTATCTCCATAAATATTCAGTATTTCCAGTAGGATGTGTAGGGAGTTAATCTGTATCAGAGCAAATATTCCCTTTGAAAGTGTGTCCTTGATTCTCAGTCTGTGCTAGGTTAGCTAATCTCATCAGGGCCAGCAGTAGGTTGCAACAATTGACCTCAGCAGTTGGGTTGTGGAGAGGAAAAATCAACCATGGTTGCCAGTGACTCCTGATACAAAGTGCGCATGTGTGGATCTCGGGGGAAGACAAAGTTAGGCTCGGCTTTGATGCCTTCCAAAGTTGAATAGCATACTGATACTGAAGACTGACCACTTGAGTGAGATACTGGAGGGCTCACCATGGTCATGCGACTGTACTCCGGCAAGAATCGGAGCCTCGAGAATAAAGGGGGCCTTTAACCAGACTGTAATCTATTAGTGATTCAACAACGAACAGCTGTATCTGAGCAAGATAGTTTGTCTAATGGAAATACTGGGGTTAAAACTAACGTATAAAATGTTGAATGAGAATCAGTGCTTTTCCCACTTGATTCCTGTCTGTTATCGATGGCGAGGACAGTGAGGCTTTTTTTTTTGCCTAGCATCGTTGGAAGGTTTAGTGATTTATGTGACATTCGCATGCAGCTGATGTGATTTATGAATACTTCTGTTCCCTCAGTGAACTTTTTAGATGAGGTCTGATATATTTTGAGCAGGTTTGGCGATGCTGGCAGATCCTGAGCCCAGTCAGTGCAGATGAATAGTGGTTGGGGTGGGGTGGGCGGAGTGGGGGTGAGGGTGCTGGCAGCCGAACATTAACGAATGTGCTGACATCCCTACTGAGCCGTAGGCATCTGCTATGATTGATTCTCTCAGCCCGTGTGAACACGCGGCATTTCTGGCATCGGATTTTGTTTTTTACCATAAAACACAGGAAATGACAGCGGCTGTCGCCGATTTTCTCACAAATAAACAAAGCTCCACTAATTCTTCATCTGAAATCAGTGAAAGTTTGAGTCAGCTTCATTTCGCTCTGGCGTGGATATCTGTCTATATTCGGATTCATCTGTATGTAAGCAAAAATAACTTGTGCTGATTTAAGGGGCAGGAGAGTCTGAAAGAAAATACTTTTGTACAAAGTTCCCTCCTCATCTTGCTCTTAAAATGCGTATATATAAACAAACTTTTAGAAAATATCTTCAACTTTATAGCTTACTGTGTCCCACGGAGGATTTTTCTCATCACTGTTTCCTTCCTCAGGAGTTATGAGGATGCCCCCGTTTCGGGTTGCTAACCCTCCAGGATTGCCCTGGAATCTCCAGGAATTAAAGATGAATCTCCAGAAGCAATCCTCCAACACCAACAACAACTTGTATTTATATATAAGCACATAAGAAATTGGAGCAGGAGTAGGCCATTTGGCCCTTCAAGCCTGCTCCGTTATTCAATAAGATCATGGCTGATCTTCTACCTCATCTCCACTTTCCTGAACTAGCCTTTAACGTAGTAAAACGTCCCAAGGCGCGGCACAGGAGTATTTTAAGACAAAAAATTTGACACCGATCCACACAAGGAAAAGCTAGGGCAAGTGACCAAAAGCTTGGTCAAAGAGGTAGGTTTTAAGGAACGTCTTAAAGGAGGAAAGAGAGGTAGCAAATGGCGGAGCAGGCTCGAGGGGCCAAGTGGCCTATTCCTGCTCCTATTTCTTATGTTCTTATCTTAGAGAGTTATGCCAAAGCCATTCCCATAATGACTGACATTACT
The DNA here is from genome assembly GCA_030390025.1 of Squalus acanthias. Lineage (NCBI taxonomy): Eukaryota > Metazoa > Chordata > Chondrichthyes > Squaliformes > Squalidae > Squalus > Squalus acanthias. Next base: position 151,521,890 of record CM059429.1, read on the forward strand.
GTCTCCTTCAAAGCTATGGTGGCCAAAAAAATTATGAACGTCCATCTAACTTAATGGGAATTCTTCAAGCCTTTGGGTGGGAAAGGAGTCAAACTACTTCCATCTGCTAGTTCTTTTGTTAGTTATAAAAATATTGGAGATGGGAAAAAAGGCTGTTTGACTGGGCGAGGCAGGAGTTCGTGTGATGTAACCTCCAGGAACACGTAAAACCAGAGCTGGCAACCCTATGCCCCATGTATGTCCCATAGTGCAGGGGTTCGCAACCTTTTTGCTTCTAAGGCCCTCCTCCCCTGCTATAAAAATTCCACGGACCCCCTGTAACGTAACGCAAGTATTTTGTCTGTATAAAAATTCTCTCAGTGACACTCCCACTCACCACGTTACTGCTGCTGCTGCGATCCCGGCACTGCAGAAAATACTGGTCCCCACACCCGCCCATCCCATTCCCTCTTTCCCTCCAGATGAACCCAATCATCTGACCCCCGGTCTCCCTCTTTCCCTCGCAACCCCCGACTCCCTCACCGACTGTTCCCGGCACATCAGCCAGTCCCGGTTCTCTGCTTGATTGTCAGTCAAACAGCCTTTTTCTCCCCCCACCCCCCCATCGCCAATATTTTCATAACTAAAATAAAAGTGTACGACAAAAATGAAGAAAACACAATTTTTTTAAAGCCCGTTTTTAAAGCCCGCATGATTTTTCTCCCAAATTGCTCGCAGCAGTGTCCAGATTAACGTTTTATTCCTGGCAACTGCAGGACAATCCTGGAATGTTGAAATCCTAGCTGGAGGCCAACACTGGGTGTGAACAATCAGGTCTGCCTGTGATACCCTCCTTGGTAGAGCAAGACTGCTAACACTCAAGGTACAGGCTCACAGGTGAAGAATGAATGAGGTTAGGCAGCCCGCACCCTTGTAACTACACTACAGTGTGAGTCAACACTCTTGCTAAAATCTATCGGCTAACCGGGAGTTTCCGATATTGCGCAGAATAAGCTAAGGGTGCTGTCGGACGCTTTTGGTCGTGAGTCTAGATGTCGAATTGGTTGGACACGTCGGCAGTGCTGGCCGCGCTCTGCTGGTGGTACTGCAAGTATTCGGCCAATTCCCCCGTATATACAGCGGGTTCTGGCGAGAGGAGAGCGCAGGACGGCGAGCTCGAGCCAAGGGATCTGCACTCAGCGACCAGCGACCGCCGTTTCGCGCCCTTCTCAGCGAGTGGCGGCTTGGGCGCAGCGGCAGCCGCAGCCGTCATCGCACAGACTTTTGCGAGGGGGGAAGCAGAGGTCCGAGTCGGGGCCAGATCCTACCTTTACGCGACGGTGTATTTTGAAAAAATCCCGGAGGTTATTTATGGAGGACCCCCAAAACCCTCTCGCAGACCCCTTGGGGTTGCAGACCCCTGGTTAAGAACCCCTGCCATAGTGGCTTATTGATTTCATAAGAAGGGGTGTTTCAGACCAGATTGGGGGGCTGATCCGGAGCCACCTGACCCGGGAAACCCCTTACCAGCTGAATATGTAACAACACCCAGCAGCAGTGTGTTTCTCCAGGGTCAGGTGGCTCAGGATTGGTCAGCAGGCCAGTCTGAAACACCAACTCTCCTCAAAGTTGAGATGCAAGAGGCCTGTTCCGATAACCTGCGTCACCCGTGTGATATTAAGGGGGGAGCAGAGGCATCAAATAGCAGCTCTCAAAAATAACTTCGAAAGTCATAGTTCTTAAAAGTTTATATATATCTGTACAAAAAAATGCCTCTTCCCCCTAAGCTTACCATTCCCTTTAATGATTTTTAGAATGGTACGGAACTGTGTTCTACATTCCATTATTTAAGAAGGGTAGGAGAGATAAACTAGGAAATTATAGGCCTATTAGTCTAATGTCTGTTGTGGGGAAATTACTAGAATCTGTTATTAGGGACAGAGGCTGGGATTTTACTAACCTCGGCGGGTTCGTGGCGGGCGATGTCGGTGGTGGGTCCCGACCCCACTGATGGCTCCATCCCGCTCTGTGAAATGAATTTCCCTAGATTGGGCTTGTTAAGCCCACCCAGCGAGTTTCCTGGCCAATTAGAGGAAGCGGGACTGGTGATGTCATTTGATGATGCGTCATCAGCTGGTTTCCTTAAAGGGACCATGGCCAACTTTATTTTGATGGTTGTGCTGTCAGTGTTCTACTGCACAAAGGCACAGGGCTGCATCCAGGCTCTCCCATGACTCCCTCCATATGTCACAGCACGCATGGAGGTCCTCTTCCCTTCCCATGGAGATCAACACAGCCTGGTTGCACATTACAGAGGAGGGCACAAGCAGGGATGTGGTCAGGAGGACCTGGGTGCAGTGCCGCAAACATTTCAATGATCTCAGTAGATCACGAAACGTTAGTACAAAGCCACATTCAACCTCATCTTGCTGTGCCTCTCATCACATCTCCATCACTCTGCCTTCCCTACCCTACTCCTGCACATCATCACTCACACCAACTTACCTTGCACCTTCACCCATCCCTCTCTATCTATATTATCACATCCCCATCTCACTAGCCACCCCTCACACTCACCCTCATCCTAGTGCAATCATACCAACTAACAACACACAAGGGTAGGCACCTGGGTGCTTTATGCAATGTTCATGTAAAGTTTCTGTTAATGTGCTGTCTAACATTGAAACCTTTATTTTCAACACTTTGCGTTCTTGGACAGATTTGTGTACACCTTTGGAAGTGGCTCAGTGAGTTGCAGTGAATGGTGAGCCATAATGGTACCCCCTGCAATGGTGATGAGTGTGAAAGGAATGGCTTGGGCATTGTAAAGATGCTTTATGGTGTTGGTGTGGGGTGGTGCCAACCTGGTGCATCATGTGGCAGCCAGGCTGTACAGTGTCAAGTGAAGTAAATCTGGCCAGGGTGAGGCCATCCCTGGCCTCCCGGGCAGCAATGTGGTCGGGTGCTGATGCTCTCTGTCCTGTGCAGCGTTAGGTGATTGTGGATTGTTGTTGTTGGTGCTGCTGGTGTGCCTGGTTCTGCTGGTGTTGGGGCTGATCATGGTGGGATTCTGAGGACCAAGTTGAGAGAGTATAAAGGGCACCGATGCTGATGGAATAGTTGGCAGGTGAAGTAGAGATGACAGAAGCAACCTGTCAATGGTGAGAGAGGTAATGAGGTCAGACTGAATGGAGACTTGTGGAAAGACTTGCAGCATGGTGAATCTGTTGTGAAAATGCAGTGAGGACGAGCTTGTGGCTGAGGGAAGATATCTCTGTAAGGTGGGAGCTTTTACTGTACATTTGAAGCTGTCAACTCAACAGCTGATTCAATGGCCACTGAACTCCCGCCTCAGCTTGACAGACGTGGTCCACGACCAGCGTGGACCCCGTGGGCGAGCATGTAAAATCAAAAGGTGAGCTCAAATATATTCTTAATGATCTCTAAACAAGGTCATAATTACCTGAATTGGGTCCCCTGCCGCTGCGTGCTGGGTCTGCTCAACGCTGACAGACCCGACATTGGGAAAGGCGCGTGGTGGCGGGTTGACAGCGGGGTCCCGACCCGCTGGGGAAAAAAACACTTTCCCACCTGACCCGCCATCGATCACGTCCACTGACCCCCGGAAAATCTCAGCCAGAGCAACTGAGCAATTGATCAAATATGAACTCATCAGAGAAAGCCAGCATGGATTTGCAAAGGATAAGTTATGTCTGACGAATCTAGTTAAATTTTTGAAGATGTAATAAATGTAGTAGATAAGGGAGCTTCTATGGATGTTATTTATATGGACTTCCAGAAGGTATTCCACATAAGAGACTATTAAAAAAAAAAGGGAAAGCATGGAAGGTAACCTATTGATATGGGTAGCGAATTGGTCAGGACGTACATGACAGAGAGTAGGGATAATGGGTCGGTACTCAAATTGGCAGGATGTGACTATTGGTGTCACGCAGGGATCTGTACTGGGGCCTCCACTTTTCACTATATTTATAAATGACAAGTGAAGGAATAGAGAGCCGTATATCCAAGTTTGCTGATGACTCCAAGTTAGGTGGTACAGTAAATAGTGTAGATGGAAGCAGAAAATCTCAAAGGGACATTGATTACTTGAGTGGGCAAGAAAACTGTAGCTAGTGGAGTTCAGTGTGGGGAAGTGTGAGGTCATCCACTTTGGACCTCAGAAAGATAGATCAGAATATTTTCTAAATGGTGAGATGCGGGGAACTGTGGAGGAGCCGAGATATAGGGGTCCAAGTAGAGAAATCACTAAAAGCTAGTGGACAAGTACAAAAATATTTTAAAAGGCTAATGGAATGTTGGCCCTTATCATAAGGGGGCTGGAATACAAAGGGGTGGAAGTTATGTTCCAGTTATATAAAGTGTTGGTTAGACCTCATTTAGAGTACTGTGTTCAGTTCTGGGCACCGCACCTCAGGAAGGCTATATTGGCCATGGAAGGGATGCATCGCAGAAACAACAACAACAACTTGTATTTATATAGCGCCTTTAATGTAGTAAAACGTCCCATGGCACTTCACAGGCATATTATAAGACAAACAATTTGACACCAAGCCACATAAGGAGAAATTAGGCAGGGAAAGAGGTAGGTTTTAAGGAGCGTCTTAAAGGAGGAAAGAGAGGTAGAAAGGCGGAGAGATGTAGGCAGGGAATTCCAGAGCTTAGGGCCGAGGCAACAGAAGGCATAGAATCACCAGAATTATACCAGGACTAAAAGGGTTAAATTATGAGGACAGGTTGCATAGACTCGGATTGTATTCTCTTGGGTGTAGAAGATAAAAGGTGATCTAATTGGTGTGTTTAAGATGATTAAAGGAGTTGATAAGGCAGGTAGAGAGAAACTGTTTCTTCTGGTGGGGAGTCCAGAACAAAGGGGACGCAACCTTAAAATTAGAGCTCAGTCGTTCAGGGGTGATGTCAGGAAGCACTTCACACAAAGGGTAGTGGGAATCTGGACCTCTCTCCCAAAAAGCTGTTGAGGCTGGGGGTCAACTGAAAATTTTCAAAACTAAGATTGATAGGTTTTCGTTAGGCAAGTATTAAAGGTTACGGAGACAAGACGGGTAGATGGAGTTAAGATACAGATCAGCCATGATCTAATTGAATGGTAGAACAGGTTCGAGGGGCTGAATGGCCTACCTACTCCTGTTCCTATGTTCTTTCCTTCCTTCCTACATCCTTGTTTCTAGTTTGTTGCCATTGTTTTATTAATACTGCTGCAATCGTTCTGCAATTAAAGCACAGCTATACATTACATTCATAACATACTAAATATAGTAAACTTTCCATTGTACAGTACGATAGGCAGTAAGCCTGATACAGTGGTTTGCAGCTGATTCGGAAGTCTGATTCTGGGCAGTGTTTGTACGCTTAACAATGTGTGCTGGCTGAGCTAATATTTGATCAGGTCATCAGCTTTATGAATTACCAGATTTCTTTGGAATTTCCCCCTCCCCCCGCCCCCATTGTTATATCTGCCTGCTAGAAGGACCATTCCCCCACTGAAAAGGCTGGGAGTTGTACAAGGAAGTCACGAGTGCAGGGCTATGGGGAAGGAGCAGGTGAGCAGGACTAATTTGAAAGCTCTTTCAAAGAGCCGGCACAAGCTCTTTGGGGCTGTATGGCCTCCATCGGTGCTGTAAGATTCTATGGTTCTCTGGGTTGCATCATCCTTCCTCCTTTCTTCTGGGGTAAGGTCCTCATCTCTACTCGGTGTTGCCCCAGATGTCCACTGTGGGAGAAGTGTCAAGACAAAATAAAAAGTAGCTTTCATCTTAGTATGTTACGTCACAGCATGTTAATACACCAGCTCATTGTATCCTGGAGCCATTGATGATTAAAGTTTGTTCAAAGAACAACGATAGACTAAATAGTGGGGTTAAGTTATTTTTATTCACAGTTTTCCTGGAGATCTCCCACAGCTTTCTCAACAAAAGCGACTCTGACAAACTGATTTTCACTTATTTCCCCTGTGGAGACCTTACTTGTGACACATAGAAAAACATATATATAATGGCGTCATTATGAAATCAAGTACAAGGTTGAAGAGATCTTAAAAATGGATATAAATTAAAACACAGAATGGATGTCTGCGGGTCAGGGAGAAAAGGTATTTTTCTTTGCTTGAAGAATATTTCAGTCAAAAAGTCTGACCTTTTGCCCCCATGCTGGTCTAACTTAAAGAGGCAGGGCCTTGCTAGGCATTCTATGGTATCCACTGTACATAGGGATGAGTACAATGATACATTAAGTTAACAAATAATAAAATGACCCCACATCACCAATGAGATTAATAAGCCCAAATTTATTTTTATTCCAGTTCTAATTAGGTCGAAATTCAAAAATTGCATTGATCAAGTTCACACTGCAGCAGATGTAGGGTTTGCTGCAGCACTGACTTGTCGCTGTCACCAGTATGGTGGTGTTGGTAATAGAGTCTTTGGATAAAAGCTGCTCCTGGAACGGAGCCTTCCTGAAAATCCACCAATTGAGCAACCCTGGCCCTTTCTGTAAATAATTTATTCAAAATCAATTGCTTTAAAGTCACTTTGTTTATTAATCAATAACTACATGGTATCTTGCTGTTCAAGCTTTGGTTACAGCAGCAACACTGTCTGTCTGTGTGTGTGTAATGAGATGCTCAGCGAAAGTATTGTCTGTACTAAAAAGGACACAATGACAAAAAGGCAATTTAGCTCATCAAGCCCATTTGTCCAATGTACAGACTGTCAACTTATTTAATCACCTGAGGTAAAAGTTCCAAGAAGTGAAAACTATACAAAATGTCTTTCTGATCCCAGAAGGGAGTCAAGCAGAGTTTTAGTCTATATTGTTCAACCCTGATTCCTTACATTGCACACATGGCAGCTGCATTGTCCCAGGAAGATTGGAGCCATATTATTCAATTGGGTATTTGATCATCTGTTTCTGTACCAATTTCTTTAACATTCATTTCTATTCTTAACCAGCTATGCAGTCTCTGATAGGCTCTCTATTAGTTAAGAGACCATAAATAGAGCATGGCTTGATTGTTGATTACTGCTACTGTGGTGTTAATGTTACCATAGCACACAGCACAAAACTGCCTTTAATTCAGCATGAATTGGCACTAAATTGGCAATTTTAGAGAAGCCACAGAATGGCTCAAATGGGAAATGACCCATTGGTGTAGTACGAGGTGTTGCTCTAACATAGAAACATAGAAACATAGAAGATAGGAGCAGGAGTAGGCCATTCGGCCCCTCGAGCCTGCTCCGCCATTCGATGAGATCATGGCTGATCATCTAAACTCATAAGTTTCAGGCTGGGGCACATTGTTACGGCAGAGTAAAGGGAATTTTAACTCTGTATCTAATTATGCTATATTTGACTGGGAGTGCTTGATAGCCTGGATGAACTGAAATTCCCTCCAATTAAATATTGGGTAGACTGGAGCCATTGTCTTCCACTCCCGCCACAATCTCCATTCCCCAGCCACCGATTTCACCCCCGTACCTGGCCACAGTTTCAGGCTGAACCAGACTGTTTGCAACCTCGGTGTCCTGTTTGACCCTGGACTGAGCTTCCGACCTCATATGCTCTCCATCGCCAAGATCGTCTATTTCCACCTCCGTAATATTGCCTGTCTCCGCTCCAGCTTCAGCCCATCTGCTGCTAAAACCCTCATCCGTGCTTCTATTACCTCCAAACTCGACTCTTCCAAAACTCTCCTGGCTGGCTGCCCGTCTTCCACCCCCCATAAACTGGAGCTCATCCAAAACTCTGCTGCCCATATCCTAACTCGCACATCCATCACCCCTGTGCTCACTGACCTACATTGGCTCCCAGTCCACCAGTACCTCAATTTTAAAATTCTTATCCTCAAGTTCAAATCCCTCCATGGACTTGCCCCTCCCTATCTCTGGAACCTCCTCCAGCCCAATCCTCCGAGATTGCCGCATTCCTCCAACTCTGCCCTCTTGTGCATCCTCCATTTTCTTCGCCCCACCATTGGTGGCTGTGCCTTCAGCCGTCTAGGCTCGAAGTTCAGGAATTCTCTCCCTAACCCTCTCTGTCTCTCTAACTCTCTCTCCTCTTTTAAGACTGTCCTTTAAACCTACCTCTTTGGCTTGTCCTAATATCTCGTTCTTTGGCTTGGTGCCAATTTGTGTCTGAAAAACACTTTGGGATGTTTTATTACGTTAATGGTGCTATTTAAATGGAAGTTGTTGTCGTTGCATGTATGTCAACAACATTCCCATTCTGTTCCCAGATAAGATCCCCAGAAGGCCGGCACTGTACCTCTTGGGAGAGGGAGTGCTGGTCCAAAGGACAGAATTGCAAGAACTCAACTGGCCTATGCTAAAACCATCTGAAGGAGATGAAAGACTTTGAAGTCATTTCAGGAGCACAGGAAAAGGATTAGTTACATTAAAAGAACAAAGAAACCACCTGGTTCCTGAATTCCCAGCTCTAAGTTCTTAGTTCTGATGCTGGCTGTTTTCGAAGTGGTTCATAACGTTGGAACCTGATTAGCTGTAGGTGTGTTTTATGCACATAACATTTTTTTTTAATCCAGAAAGCAGCCAACATTTGCATTTTTCCCTAATTTCTAAGGTGCACTTATTCTACAGCTACTGGTTTCAGACTGGTCACTGTGCAGTGTGATGTCCTCTGGGCAGACAAAACTACTTGCATTTATACAGCATCTTTGTGCTCAGAGCTCCGGTCCCTGGAGGGATAATCTTTAATGGAAGAAGAGAGTGGACAGGAATGTCAACTCTATCCTAACATTAAAACGTTACAAAGATAAGTTTATAAAGTTCCCAGGTGATCCAATGAAACACCTAGGCACTTTTAAAAGGTGGACTTGCAACAGGCCAGAATGATACTACGTGTCATGCAAAATCAGACAAGAGTGCCCACTGGAGATGTTCCCACATTTTTTATTTTAGTACACCTGGGAGTTAGATTGCTGATCTTACTCCCATATTATATTGACACTTTCCTGTTAATGTGCATCCCAAACCACTTCACATCAATAGACAAGTGGCAGTATAATTGTACCCTCAGTTTTCCCACTACAAATCATGCAAGACACTGGGGAAGTTTTCCTTTGCGTGCTATGTGTGACGAGATTGGAAATCCAATTCTTATAAATGTTTTTTTTAAGCTTAACCTTTGTCTGATTATGCTCCTGTGAAGCATCTTGGGACATTTTTACTACATTATAGGCTCTGTATAAATGCAAGTTGTTGTTTAATATTTACTACACATAGTACACAGAAGAAACCTCACCCATAGCTAAAATTTTATGCAGCTAGAACAAGGGGATTTGATACTCTGATTTTATCGCTTGAAACGCTTTCCTAATTCAGGTATTTGGTATGTTTTATCAATGCACACAAGGAAAGGTTACTGTGCTGAGTTCTTTGTCTTCTCTCCCTACCAGTTTCTGTTGGCGTATTTGCTGCTCCAATCCAAAGGGACTGGTTTCTCAGTATCTATACTAGTACGGGGGGTGGGCCCAATGAATTCAGCCTGACCACAACATAGTTTTGTACCTTGCTAGCTGGCCCTGTCTAAATACGATTTGTACCAAAGATACATAGGGGAATTGTCTCCAAACAAAGCTGTCCATGGTAACTTCAGAGATGTAACCCAAGTGGGATATCCTGGCTGCAGGTCACAGGGCATAATTTATTAAGCAGAAAATAATCCCTTGTATTGTAATGTCAATTGTTCTGCACTAGCCCTGAGTTGTGAGGTACAGCTGGCAGTTAATGTGGCCTCTTAGCTGTTGGATTCTCTGTGTTGGTTGGAATGATCAGCATCCCATCCTGTGACCTGTCTGCTGACTGCTGGGACAGCTGCAGGGGATGATACTCAGCTGTCTCCAGAGCAGCTGGAAAAGTCTTTCTGACTCAAAGGTGGAGAGAAACTTTACCTCACAATCACACTGAGTGAAAACGCTTACTGCAACATAAGTCACCATCCAGGATTTCAATTGTAGGATCGCTACAAAGGCTCAGACATTTAGTGATATTTAATTGATGGATGGGAGGGCGAGTTTTATAAGGAAAGAAGGCTTTGCACAAAGGAGATTTATGTAAAGCTACTTCATACTGAAGCAAAGCAAAGAGGTTATGCTAAACCTTCATAAATCACTGGCTAGGCCTCAGCTGGAGTATTGCGTTCAATCCTGGGCACCACACTTTAGGAAGGATGCCAAAGCCTTGGAGAGGGTGCAGAAAAGATTTACCAGAATGCTACCAGGGATGAGGGACTTCAGTTAAGTGGAAAGACGAGAGAAGCTGGGTCTCTGGATAGCAATCAAGAGTTGAGAAGAGGAGGGAGATATATTCGGTGGGCCAGTTACTCCACAGTGCCCTGGCTGCTGATTCGCTATTGCCCATTTTGCGCGACCTCCCAATTTCGGCCCCTTAAGTATAGTTTGGGGTTCAGCACAAGAACCCCTGAACATCACTGTAGCCAAACTCTGCATATTTATCCCTTCAGTGCTGCCAGGCAACATCTGATCATGGAATGTAAGCACCAATAGGAATGCCATCAGGAGAATTGAAAACTATCACAGTATTCATTTAGAGATTGTTAATAGGCTGGTCTAAAGAGTTTAATGTGCTCGGGTATGTTTAGAATATCACGACTGACTCAGTGCACTTCAGAGTGGGAGGAAACATTGCCATTTTGTGCAGCCTCTCAGACCAATTTAGATTAATTCACAAGATAATTCATCAGAACAGTCATTTGCATTCACATTCATGAAGCAAACATGTGCTGTTGCTTAAAGGCACTGTGCTACCCTCCGGCCTATTTGGAGGGTTTATGCCGCTATTGAGACAGCCAGGAAGTACTTCCGATAGTGATTGTTTTTGCTGACAACAATTGCTGACAACAATTGCAATGTTAAAAGGTGATGAAAGTGCCGGATTCATAAAAGAGTAAATGTAATATCCCATCAGTCAGTATTGATAGATCAGTGCCTGATATATGGATGCATGTAGCTGAGGTTTGTGATTTTATTTCTTCAGGTCTTTCTTTCCTTCTTGAAGAGCTGAGAATCTCAGTCCAACTGTAAGCATAATTCTGTTAGCTCTCTACTTTCCCCAGAGAGTTAGGTGTTCAATTTTCAAGTTCTAGTTGTTAAAAGTAAATGGACTATGAGTGAATTAATTAGAGACTTACAGAGAGTGTGCTATTGTCTCTCTGATGGGAATATCTCCTCTCAGAAGTAATCATTTGAACATCTTCATAGCCATCCTGGTTTTAAATGACCTGCCAAAGAATAGAAAGATCTGTATTTAGAACTGGAATTGAGGTTTTATTTTCAGGGCCTGGCATTGACTGTTGTGTAACAGTTTCAATCCTTAACCAATTACAAAACAACCCACAATTATTTCCTGGAAGAGTCAAATAGAATATAGTGCTATTCCATTGATTATTGCAGTAAAGCGAGACCAAATGTGATATGGTGCTGAGCCATAAAGGAAGAGCCCAGCTCAATCCTTCTGTGAAGTTAGCTGATCTGATCTGACGCAACGGTGGAGACACTGCAATGGGGCTCAGTGCCAAAGCTAAGGAAGGGAAACAAATTAGCTAAGGCTCCTGCTGCTGATTGCTGTCTCGTGACCCCTGCTGCATATCTGCTTGAGATAGGATGATTTTCACTGTGATGCCCCCATAATTAAATATCCTGCTAACATGCACACATGAAGAATGTTCACCTTAGGTATTAGAGGGTTTCAACAGCCCATTAGCTATGAATCATCTTCCCAGAGACAATTGGGGGGAAAAAAAACAATTAAAAAAGAGAAACCAAGGATAAAGTGATAGAAGATCCAGAGCTTTTTATCCACAATCAATCCTAAGTGCTTTGAAAGTCTATACATAAAATAGTCTTTAATCAGGAGATTGGTGGTGCGTTGCTACCTAGCACAGCCGCATGAGATGGGGTTTTACTGCTTGGTGGCTCTTAAGAGTAAGATAAATTAATCTGGAGAATCTCAGTTTATATTCCAGTATCCATGAGTCTGCAGCACAAAACTGGCCTCGTGGCATAACTGGCATAAAATTGGCAACAGGCAGGCAATCTGGGAAATGAAAAATCACATTCATGGAGTGGGAGGACCTCCTCTGAGGCTACTTTATCGGAGACTGTAAGTGTAATGCTGACGGAGGTGAGTGATGTATCACATCTAAACCAAACTCAAGAGAACTTAAAATGGATCTGTTCTCCAGTAATATTATCTACACATAGAAAAGACAACTAAAACAAAATTTGAATAACACCTGGAGTAAGCCTACACAACACAGCTACAATTATTAGTCACTATAATTGTGGAATTGAATCATTAAAAAAAGGATTTCATCAGGACGATTGTTAAAAATCCAATACTACAAACAGTTTATGGCCTTTTGATTTTTCCTGTCTTGCTGCGCTCAATGAATAAAGCCAATCCAACGTTAGGGGGTGCAAACCTCTCTAAAATGTGTTAACAACCCCAATATTTTATATTTTCTTTTGCTTCTAGTAGTTTCTGCTCAAACAGTTTTCAAAATTATTTGAAGAAAGCTAGAGGACAAATTTTAAAAGCTTTACTAAGAACAAGTCATTCCCTTTTTAAAGGGAGGCTGTGTATATGTGAAAGACAAAGAGAGTATCATAGAATCATAGATTACAGCACAGAAGGAGGCCATTCGGCCCGTCAAACCCGTGCCGGCTCTCTGAAAGAGCCCTTCAGCTAGTCCCACTCCCCCGCCCTTTCCCCGTAGCCCTGCAATTTTTTTTCCTTCAGTGTTCTGATTACACATCCTTTGTAGTCTTTGTTTTGTATTCTATAAACATTAGAAAGTGAAAGATGGTGAGAAGAAGAAAGCGTATCGGCCTTTCTTCATGTAACGTTACTTCGCTTTACAAAAAAAAAAATCAGTTGAAATTTGAAACCAGCTAATTACTGTGCCCGTGTTTTGTTGAGTTAATAAAGGGCAATGCTCCTGCGCCTCCTGGCTACACATGAGGATACCTGTTTGTTGGTGGCCGCTGGTTGAGCCACAACATCGCTGTAAAACCTGAGTGGAGCAGGCCCAGCACCTGCACCTCTCAACGCTGTCCAATTTCTGGAAAGGGTCTTTAACATCTGAAAGGGGCCTAATGCCTGTTCAAGGCAGCCTCTCAAGATGCCTGAATACCGTCCATGGTCAATATGGCGTGGGACATAGATGTGCAAAATTGGTCCTTTAAGCCCCTGTTTTCCACCCGGAACATTCATTATAATTTGATTTCTTTTTTAAAGTAAAAGAAACAAGTTGAATTTTGAAGCACATAAAGCCTCTTTGAGGGGAAAGCTAGGAAAGGAAGGATGGGGAGGGGAAGGGAAGGGAATCATAGGGAGGAGAGAAACTTGTTAAAGGTGAGGGGGGCCTCTGGCATCACATCACATGCCCTTGGGGGAGCGAGTGGGCGTGGAGGGACTTAATGTAGGGTTAAGGGTGAGGTGAGTGATGGCAGAGCAAGGGAGAGGGGGGGATAAAGGGGTTGAGTGCATAGTTCAAAGGAGAAGAGATAGGGATAGGGCTAGTGACGGGAATGACGATGTGCTAAGAAGGGAAATGGGAAGGTGAAAGGGTAGGGGACACAATAGGAGTGAGGGTGTTGGGGACACATGAGTGATGGGAAGGGAGCCCATGTGGCCACATTTTCCCCCACAACATCTACCCCAAAAGCAGCCTGCAGCTGCTGGTGGCTCCTATCCCCTCTGCACTGTGCCATACCGCCCACCAACTCCCACCTGAAAGGCAACAAGGAAAGATGAAAAAAGAGAAAAGCAAAAAGAGTTAAGTGGAGAGAAAAGGAAGAAAAGAGACTGAGAGAGACAGAACCAGTAACACAAAGACAGTGGAGACAGGTAATTTGAGAGACAATATTCTCCGACTTACCGTGTGTAAAGCCACGACTAATAATATATTACAAAACTAGGGGAACTGAAGTCTGTGCGTAAGTCCTATCAAACTTTTCCATTTTAAATGACTGTGTCTATGTTCATAATGAAAACTGCCGATGTAAATTTGTTGTGCTGTAATTACACCCTCCTTCCAGTAGAGGCACTGGAAATATAAAAATGAGGACAGAATTTATAATGGAAATATAAAACTAAGGGCAGAATGTATGAATTTAAACAGGGGAATTGAATTTTGTCTGTGCAACCTGGTCCAATTCTCACCGTCTAACCCCTCTTCACCTGAAAACTACACTTGGCCTTGATTCGGTGTGCAACACTATGGGAGGCCAGCAGATAGCTTTTTTTCCCAGAATGCTCTATGTGTGTCATATCAGTGAGGGAGGGGCTACTGTTCTTTACAAGTTTTCTTTTTAATTACATTGCTTGCTGGGCTGCTGCAGATTTAAAAAACATATTGAAATGCTTCGCACAATTGTAATTTTTGGACGTTAACTTGCAAAGATATGCAGTGTAAATACCACAACACATCAAACACAGTCTGGTTTCACGGCGCTTGAAACGTTTTGAGAAACCCATGAAAGAACAGAATGAGACATGGGTTACTAGATTAAAGTACATCACTGAGGGAGGGGTATAAAAGGGAATAAAAAAAGAAATCTTCAGCTTCAGATAATACTCGGGCTGTACCATAATTTCACCACTATCGATGTGTCTTGTATTGACTGGATGAGAAAGTGCTACTGTATTGGTTTGAAAGTACATGATTTGCTGCAGTTGATGTGTTATCAGAGCAGTCATCAAACACAGTAAGCACACAGTTATTAAGCTGATCAACTGAAGAGTGCGCGCTGCTCCCGGGGGCAGAACTATCTAATATGTGCATATAATGAATATGCTTACTGGCTATAGTCATTAAACAAAGGGCAGCAAAGAGAGTGCTTCTATTAATTTGTCTGATATGCCATTTCATTTTAAAGGCTGATTAGAAGTGAAGCTGCACATAATGTAAACAACAAAAGTACTGGAGGCAACTGAAAACAGATCAATCCCCATGCATTAAAGCAGAACTGGGGCACAGCTATATGTAAGAGTTAACACATAAGAACATTTCTGTTAAATAAAAATAAATCACTTTACTAGTCTACTCGTGAATGCAGTTCATTGCTCAATATCCTGAACCTTGAGCTGGTGAGTCGTGAAGAAATTAGGTTTGCAATATCGTATATGACTTCCACCACCATTGAACACCATTACTTCTCCTTCATGCGACGTAATCTGCGAACTGCGTGGCAGTATAGACATCTTGTAGCCTAGAAGTGCCCTATAAAATGCTCCACAAATCTTCAGCTAATTACAAATCAATCAGAAGCATCAGTTTTGTTTGCAAGACAAAGGTTGGCTAAAAATGCTATAGTATAGACGCAAGCTAGCTACAGTGGGGCCATCCTTCCCAGAGTGCAGTGCTCAAAAGAAAAGGAAAGGCGGTTGGCCAGGTGATGAACAAATGGTGCTTTACAAGCCCTTTCTCTCCACAACACCTCAGTGCATGGTTCAGGAGATTAGACAAAGAATCATATTGGTGAGTAAGCAACAACGACAACCATAACTTTCACTTAGAAACGCACCCCCCCACCAAGGTGCCTTACACGGGGAGAGAAGAAAAAACTAGAAATAGATAGAAGGAACAGAAAATAGGGGCAGAGATTAGGATGAAAGGATGGGTTTGAGAAAGTTCTTGAAGGTGAAGAGGCGATGGACCAGTTTAGGGAGCTCTAGAGAATAAGGCTGACCTGGCTGATAAAAAAGACAATCCAAATCACACACATATTCCATTCAGCACCTCAACAAATGTACTTTCTGTTCTCCTTCTCCTGAAGCATAGAATCAGAGGATTTTATAGCAGAGAAGACGGCAGTTTGGCTTCTTGCGCCTGCTCTGACTCTGAGTCACATTTCCTGCGCTTTCCAAATATGTTTTTAATTTTAATTTTTCAAATATTTAATAGAATTATACAATTTTACAGCACAGAAATAGGCAACTCTCTCTTTAGGTCTCCCTGTTCATGAGTGGCTCTCCTCCTGACTCCTCAAGGCCTCGTCCCCATCTATTATCCATCCCCTCCACCACCAGTGTACTGTGGCTACAGTAAATACTATCTATAAGGATACACTATAGCACCTCACGAAAGCTTACTTCGACAGCATCTCTCAGCCCTGACAAGAATAAGAGCAGAAGCGTCATGGGAAAACCATCACCTCTGAGTTCCCCGCCAAGTCACACACCATCCTGACTTGGACATATACTGCTGTTCCTTCATTGTCTCTGGGTCAAAATCCTGACGTTCCCTCCGTAACAAGATTGTGGGAGCGCCATCAGCACAAGGACTACATTCTTTCAAGAAGGAGGCCCACCACTACCTTTTTAAGGTTATCTAGGGATGGGCAATAAATGTGGCCTTTCCAGTATCTCTCACACCTTGAACAACCAAAAAAATTATTCTTTGCGTGAGAGAACAAGTACCCAAGGTTTTTAGACCTTTCTGCCAAGAGATTTGCAAGGATAGCTCAGAGTGGCTTGCCATCTGATTTTCCCTCCCACCCTTATATTCCGTTGGCTTTCAATTCCTGGGCGGCAACAGAGAGATCCGTTAGCTGATTGCATACCGGCCTAATTTTCCCATCCACGTAAATATAGCAAGAAGTGCTAATTGGAGACAATC
The DNA here is from genome assembly GCA_030390025.1 of Squalus acanthias. Taxonomy (NCBI): domain Eukaryota; kingdom Metazoa; phylum Chordata; class Chondrichthyes; order Squaliformes; family Squalidae; genus Squalus; species Squalus acanthias. The sequence continues at coordinate 151,538,567 of CM059429.1, forward strand.
TGGGTACTATTTATGTGAAAAGTACAGATCATGAACCCGGAGAACATTTTACCACTGTGTATATTGTGATCACAAAATGTAGAACTGAATTAACAAAGCAAAGAGCTGATTTAACTGTATTCATAGAATCATAGAAATTTACAGCACAGAAGGAGGCCATTCGGCCCATCTTGTCCGTGCCGGCCGACAAAGAGCTATCCAGCCTAATCCCACTTTCTAGCACTTGGTCCGTAGCCTTGTAGATTCCGGCGCTTCAAGTGCCTATCCAAATACTTTTTAAGTGTGATGAGGGTTTCTGCCTCTACCACCCTTTCAGGCAGTGAGTTCCAGACCCCCCCCCAACCCTCTGGGTGAAAAAATTTCTCCTCAAATCCCCTCTAAACCTCTTACCAATTACTTTAAAACTATGCTCCCTGGTTATTGATCTTTCTGCTAAGGGAAATAGGTCCTTCCTATCCATTCTATCTAGGCCCCTCATAATTTTATACACCTCTATTAGGTCTCCCCTCAGCCTCCTCTGTTCCAAAGAAAACAACCCCAGCCTATCCAATCTTTCCTCATAGCTAAAATTCGCCAGCTCAGGCAACATCCTCGTAAATCTCCTCTGCACCCCCTCTAGTGCAATCATATCCTTCCTGTAATGTGGTGACCAGAACTGCACAGTATTCTAGCTGCGGCCTAACTAGTGTTTTATACAGTTGAAGCATAACCCCCCTGCTCTTGTATTCTATGCCTCAGCTAATAAAGGCAAGTATTCCGTATGCCTTCTTAACCACCTTATCTACCTGTCCTGCTACCTTCAGGGATCTGTGGACATGCACATTATTAAGTAGGTGTGCAGTCATCTGAAATATCTCTAGGCAAGGCTCAGCTTTTTTATTAAGATTCTTGTAGCTACAACTTTATATAGAACCACTGACAGTGCTTAATTAGTACCTGACTTTGTTACTGCATAAGCTGTTCTGCTTGTTGTGACTTTTAGTTTGATGCACCTGCACAGATCGACGCAGCCAAGAGACGCCCTCCTGATTCTATCTCTCAACACATGCATCTCTTTTTAACCTGTTTGTTGCGTGGCTCTTTATTTATCTCTGAGCTGTTTAGAAGGAAAGACAGCAGCTGTAAAAACAGAAAATTGCCGAAATAACACAGCAGGTCCATCAGCAGTTGTAAAGAGAAAAAGCAGGCTAATTTATCAGGTGTAGACCCTTCAACAGAACTAGAAACAGTAAGAGAAACATGTCCTTAAATGGCACTGAACAAAATGGGGTAGTGGAGGGGCGGGGGGAAAAGAACAGGTTGAGGTCACGAGTCACAAATGTTGACCACTGTCATTTACAGATAATGGGCCGATGCCCCTCCCAAAATTTTTTTTTTAAAAAGCTTGAAAGAAGTGGAAACTGGTGGATTATGTATGAAGATCATCTCAGTCAAGCACTGAAAAGGCAGTAAGAGAATAAAAGAATGGGAAAATATCTAAGTAAGGCAGTGAAGAGGCCTGAGGAAGAGACAGACAAAAGCTGCTTCGATATTGGGGCCAGAAGGGGCACCTGAAGAAGCAGCGGAAGAGGATAAACCAGCCAGGGTTCTCACTCCTGATCACAGTCTAGTTATCCCTGCTGAAAAGTGTGCTTATGTGGCTCTAGGATGAGAACAGGATCTGGTGTAGTTCTGACATTGGTACCGCCCCCTTCCATGGGTGAATAGCCTGCTGATATTCATTGTCTAAGCCGTGTGTAAAGTACGTCACTTGGGGAATGTACCCTGAAGCCCTACCTCTGCACGAGGCAGTGCATTCAAGAGCGATTGGGAGAAAACTGTGAGGGGGAAGAGCAGAATCGATTCCACATTTCACGGAAATGAATTGATTTGTTAGGAGAAAAAAATATATAGGGAAAGAGTTTGCACCTTATCCCTATCTTCTGTCCTGTGCACCAACATATTTTACAAAACCCAACAGAAAGCTGAAATAAACTTGAGACACCTGGGAAGAATCTCTGAAGGAACACACACGACTCAGCTTTTTACATAAATGTACATAAAAATATTATTTCGTTAGCAAACTTACATGCCGTGTAGGCATTTTAGCTGAACAGTTGGATATAGTGCACCAGTCATCAGAAATAGTCTCTAAACACTTCATCAAGTCATTTTCCTCCGAGTTGCCCATGTGATTAAACATAAAATATTTTGCCAATAGACAACTGGTCTGTTAATATTACAAGGAATTTATATCCCTAAGCAGAAAAGAGATACATTCTTCAAAAAGCACAGTGGAATTCTGAGGTTGTTAAGAGTGGATTCCTGTGGTGGTACTTTGCTCTCCCACTGTGTTGTTAGATTATTTGCATATAGTTTAAAAATGTGATGTCGCACAGGAGAATAACACAGCAAGTTGCCAGTCAGGTAAAAATTGTGTATGTCAGCCATTGACTTTGGGGTCTAAATTTAACACCTATTTGACGGGCCTAAAACGGGCGCAACAATAAACGATTTAGCAGGACAGAGGCCCGCGCCCAATTTGCAAGGGCATTCGGGCCACTGCTAAATCGGTCAGGGCCTTTTGTTTGAGGCGACTTTGTGGGCAGGCTTTGTGTGCGGGCTTCACTTCAATATTGAAATGAGGCTGCCTCTCCCATTTAGGAGCCGCATTGTTAAATGTGTTTGCCGTAGTCGGAGTTTGCGATGCGAAAGCTCCAACCGGTATATCCTTAAAAGGGCAGGTCGGAAAAAAATCTAAAACTTCCAGGATTGAGATACTTGTGGAGTCAGAAGTAGCAAGAGTGCTCCTCCCGGCTCCACAAAACAACTGCGGACCACTGCCTGCCTGGCCTCGCCCCTCACCCCGCTCCCAGACGTACCTGTGGACCATGGCCTGGGACGAAATTGATAAGTCCCTGACAGGCAAGCTGCATCAGGGCGCCCGATTGGTGTCCGCAGTTCACCTAAATGATGATGATGAGACCCAAGGACGAAGTTAGTTCGGTCCTCAGGCCTCTCCGTTCCGGCACGCCATCGCTGCGCTCCGCCGGGATTGCGCCAGTTTGGGGCGCTAACAAATTTAGGTCCCTTTGTACCGGAGTTGCTGTCAGTGCCCACAAAAGGAATATGATTGAAACTTCTGTTAAAAGTAACCATCCCTGATAAGTGAAGTGGTAAACAAGTTGCTCACTTAACATGAAGCAAAGTTATTGCCTATACTGTAATCACACTGTACAGTGCAATAACACAGGAAGGAAATACTTGTCAGCGCTGTACAGTCCCAGTACTGTATGCATTAATTCGCACAATGCCACCATCCACTTCCATGGCAGTAAAAACCTTGGAGCACTGCCTCCGTGCTTCTGTTCCATTCATAATGTGAAGAATAGATTTCCTGTAGGAACTTGGAGCAAATCTCAATTTTTAAATAAACAGTTGCATTGAGCTTGTATGTAAACTGGAGCCAGTAGGTCCGGAATAAAGAGGTCAGGAAATCAACTATTTAGCCAATATGGCTTAGATCATTAAGTGTGTTTACAGTGATGTTGGCCTGTTTGCAGAAGCAGGTTTGTGTACTGAACAGCTGCTTTATCCCAGAGCTGTTTTAAGGTTAAGATCTCAAATAAATGTAAATTAAACTGAAGCGTCAAAGTATGTGGGCTTGCAGTCTGATTTTGTAAATGAAATATTCACCTATATTATAAAGTGTAACAGTTTGGATGTGCTTTTATTTTTATTGGGTGGGGAACAGCTAGGCCTGGTGATGACTGAAAATTGCTCGAGCTGAAGAATAACAAATTTAAGCCGCTCTCCCATAGTGCTAATCATGTAGGTCAGAGGATATGCTGCTTTATAAGGACAGAGGCATTATACAACAACAACTTGCATTTCTGTAGCACCTTTAATGTAGTAAAACATCCCAATGTGCTTCACAAGAGCATTATCAAACCATTTTTGACACCGAGCCACATGAGGAGATATTAGGACAGATGACCAAAAGCTTGGTCAAAGAGGTAGATTTTAAGGAGCATCTTAAAGGAGGATAGAGTGGTAGAGAGGCGGAGAGGTTTAGGGAGGGAATTCCAGAGCTTAGGGCCTTGGCAGCTGAAGGCACGGCCGCCAATGGTTGAGCAATTATAATCGTGGATGCTCAAGAGGTCAGAATTAGAGGAGCGCAGATATCTCGGAGGGTTGTGGGGTTGGAGGAGATTACAGAGATAGGGAGGGGCGAGGCCATGAAGGGATTTGAAAGCAAGGATGAGAATTTTAAAATCATGGCTTTGCTTAACTAGGAGCCAATGTAGATCAGCGAGCACAGGGGTGATGGGTGCGGGTTAGGATCTGGGCAGCCGAGTTTTGGAGGAGCTCAGGTTTATAGAAGGTGGAGGATGGGAGGCCAGCCAGGAGAGCATTGGAATAGTCAAGTCTAGAAGTAACAAAGGCATTGATAAGGGTTTCAGCAGCAGATGAGCTGTGTCAGGTGATGTTACAAAAGTGGAAGTAGGCGATCTTGATGATGGGGCGGATATGTGGTCAGAAGCTCATCAAATACAACACCAAGGTTGTGAACAGTCTGGTTCAGCTTCAGACAGTTGCCAGGGAGAGAGATGGAGTCGGTTGCTAGGGAATGGATTTTGTGGTGGGGACTGAAGACAATGGCTTCAGTCTTCCCAATATTTAGTTGGAGGAAATTTCTATTTATGCAGTACTGGATATTGGACAAGCAGTGTGACAAATCAAAGACAGTGGGGGGAGGGGGCGTTGAAAGAGGTGGCAGTGAGGTAGAGCTAGGTATAAATACCATTTAATACATAATAGATTATTCTGGAGCTGTGCCCTTTAAGGTATTAAGGTCTAACTATTATACAGTTACACCCTGAGGTTAATTAAAGGCAAGTTGCTGTTAAGTACCAGCATGTCAAAGAGGAAACCAGAAATAATATACTCGATCCAGTGAGCCTAACTTGGTATCAGACCTCCATGTGGGAAAACACCTGGGAAACAGTGACCACAATATTATAAGGTTTCAATTGGCTGGTAGAACCAAAGGTACTGAAAACCTACAATTAATTCTATATTTCAAAAGGACTAACTTTAAGAATATGGCAAAGGATTTGAAACAGGTCAATGATCCAAGCCCATTGGGTAGGGATGAAACCAATGCAGAATATAAATGGCAAGTTTTTAAGAGCAAACTAAAACACATAGAAGCCATGTACATCCCCAAATTCAAAAGTGGCATCACAAGTTTGTGTGGGACAGGCTGGATGAACCAGTAGGTCTTTTCCTGTCCATTATTTTCACATGTCCTTAAGTAGGACCAGAGGCCGAGTAGAAGGTATTCCGTATTAGTGGGGAAGTTTCTCTGAAAGCATGTGTGGCAGAGTGTGACACTTGAAGTGTTACAGCTGTGTCTTTTATATATACATCTACAATGCTTTTGGAAATTATTATTTTTCTCCTCTTCTCCTTTTGCGGACTTTCCTTCATCACACTAACAATGGTCATTCTGACCAAGAGAGTGGGGATGCAATCTCCTCCCAGGCCTCTGCTAAAATTATTCTATGTGCCAAAGAGTGCATAAGAGCAGCCTGGAATAAATCCTCCACCAAATTGCCCATTTTTTTCTGTGGGACTTGATGCTTTCCCAAGATAATATGGCTGAGATCAGCAACATTTTGAATTGCAGACATAAACCCATTAGTTGCACAAATACCACTTGACCATATGATCTAGGGAGATTCTTAGCCGCTCCAGCATAAGAAAGAAAGACTTGCATTTATATAGCGCCTTTCATGACCACCGGACGTATCCCAAAGCGTTTTACAGCCAATGAAGTACTTTTTGAAGTGTAGTCACAGTTGTAATGTAGGAAACGCGGCAGCCAATTTGCACACAGCAAGCTCCCACAAACAGCAATGTGATAATGACCAGATAATCTGTTTTAGATGGTGACTGAGGGATTGGCTAAGACATTGGGGATAACTCCCCTGCTCTTCTTCAAAATAGTGCCATAGGCTCTTTTACGTCCACCAGACAGGGCCTCGGTTTAACGTCTCATCCGAAAGACGGCACTTCCGACAGTGCAGCATTCCCTCAGTACTGCACTGTAGTGTCAGCCTAGATTTTTGTGCTCAAGTCTCTGGAGTGGGACTTGAACCCACAACCTTCTGACCCAAAGGCAAGAGTGCTACCCACTGATCCACAGCTGACACAGCATATTCCCTTTGGGATGAGCACTGAACTAACCCAAAGTCGTCCAAACGTTGGGATTTTATTTGAACTCAAGCCAACACAAACCATAGCCTGTCATAATGTAAAAAAACATGACTGCACATATCCAAGGGCACCTTTGATTGCTAGCCCTTTCCCTAACCCAAAAACAAAGATCACAATTGTGTGTGCCCCCACTGTGATGTTGGACACTTAGAAATCTACTCCCCACAAGGCTTGATATCACTTCCATCTCCTCCAATTAAACTGCCAGAGGCTGCACACAGATAGGAGCAACTTTAATTTTTTTAAATTCCCTTCTTGCTATGGTTTCAGTTGCCGATGTTCAGTTTTCTATGCCACGATCGAGGTAAACTCATGGATCCCCAGTCCTCATTACAGAGAAACGTCGCAAAGCTCTTTAAGTCAGTCGTGGCTCAGTGGGTAGCACTCTCGTCTCTGAGTCAGAAGGTTGTGCGTTTATGTCCCACTCCAGAAACTTGAACAGAAAAATCTAGGCTTACGCTCCAGTGCAGTGCTGAGGGAGGGCTGCACTGTCGGAGATGAAGTCTTTCAGATTAGATGTTAAATGGAGGCCCCGTCTGCCCTCTCAGGTGGATGTAAAAGATCCCATGGCACTATTTTGAAGAAGAGCAGTGGACTTATCCCTAGTGTCCTGGCCAATATTTATCCCTCAATCAACATCACATAAGTAGATTATCTGGTCATTATCACATTGCTGTTTGTGGGATCTTGCTGTGCGAAAATTGGCTGCCGCGTGTCCTACATTACAACAGTGACTCCACTTCAAAAAGTACTTCATTGGCTGTAAAGTGCTTTGGGACGTCCTGCGGTTGTGAAAGACGCTATGTAAATCCAAGTCTTTCTTTTTTTCTTTTACATGAATTTTTTTTGAAGTGGTCGTTGTTACGCAGGCACACATGCCAGACTTGCTCTGGCTGTTCCCTTTTCTACTGTCACCTGTTTAATGACCAATAGAAATTGCATTCCTGCAGTGTGGGCCAGGTCCTGGCAGTCTTTCATTCGATTGGACGTAGGCCTTCGTTAACATGCCATCCAGCAGTTCAGCTTTGAGTTTATCAAAGGCACCGTTGGTAGATTTAAATGGCAGTTCTGAATGGCATTCAAACTTTTGACCCTGCAAATGAAGAATCCCAAACTACCCAACAACTCACATCAAAGTCATCAGCTTATTATCACATTATTATTCATCTTTATAACTGTACTGAACATCGTTCCTGTATCTGTTAGGTGATGGAAAACAGATTTGTGCTCTGCAAAGTGTTAGGGAAATTCAATGCTCGAAGGGATAATCAATCTCATAATACATCTTGTGTCTTTGCTTTCTGTATTGGTAGTATAAGCAAAGCTTGCTTACGCAAACCTGATTGTGTCAAAGGTCATGGAGGAAAGTACGCATGCCACTTAGAAACTCAAAGTAAGTTTCCTCCATTTAAATGAAAATCCAAACTAGTTCCATTTGATTCAGATCAAATATGAGTGAATGGATGGATGAATGGCACTTCTTCTTGTAATTAGGGTAAACAACATGGCTTCTGGTAGTTCTAATCTGCCAGAGTTACAGAGGGTTACTCTGTTATGTAATTAGTACAAGGTTACTATCAGTGTGAGGTCAGAACCTGCCTGTTACCAGTCTGTCACAATCTATTTGGGCAATAATTCCAGGTAATGATTAGAGCTTTGATTATAGCTTTCCTTGCAAGCCCGACTGGCTGTAAGATTACACCAGGTCAAACACTGTCATGGAGGTCTTTGTATGTGTGTTCTATCTTTCATCGAAAGCATGTGATACATCATTCAAGATACGAGGTTATAGAAAGCACCAATATGATATCAGATCAGGAACTAGCTGTCTCTGAGTCATCAGCCAAAGATTTGCTTGTCCATACAACTATTCTAGTTGGCAAGTAATTAAACTTTAATCCATGTTGCGATGCTGTATTTGGAAAACAGAATTTGCAGTTGACCGGATTCCTATTTAGAAAGATAGTTTTAAAGTCATATAATATTGCTTTCCATTAACTTTATCCAAAACTATTGGATAAAGAGATGCTTCCTGTGAGTGATAATTCAGTGTGAAACACAACAAGGAGTTTAATATCCTCTGTGTGCTAAACTTAGCCCACCTGCTAATATGGTTCTGTAAATTCCTGTCTCCGCTAGCTGTTAACCCATTTAATAAATATGTTAACCTTGTACAGACGGGAATTTACACAAACACATTAACTGCTGCACCAAAAATAACGTACATAGAAATTAAACATGAGGTGAGCCCTTCTCATTGTGTGTTTAATTTTCACAGTGAGACTGCTGACTGACTTCACCAGTCATGATCTGGAAATAATGAAGCCCAATTTTAATGTCCCTGCAGCCATCTTGGCTGAAATCAGTTAACTCTACACAAACCAGGAATCGAACCTGGGATCTTCCTAATGTGAATAGCTCAATATCACAAAGGAAATACATTTACCCAATGTGCGATCAAGAGCAGCCCGTAACAGTGTTTTTTGTGAATACAAATGACAGAGTACTCATTTCTAAATTATTTTATAATTCTTGCTCTTATAAATTTTTATGCACTTCAAAAAAAAGTCCCTCCAATTTTTTCCCCTTCTCATCTAAAGGCACTATGGTATCGTTTTATAGACACCAAGATGCCCTCCTGCATATTTCCCAAGTGTGACCCTTGACAGTAAATGTTGTCACACAGCCATGGTGGGGAAGGGGGGTGGGCTTCACATTCAATCTCAATCCCAACTTCACCTGACTTCCACCCATATACATTTTACAGCAAAGATCACTGGAGCAGTGAAAACTCTGACAGTTTTGCCCTCTGTAGTCCAGTGCTTCTATGCCCATTTGTACTGCTCCGGTGTTACACAAGTTGAGATCAGCTATCTCAGCACTGAATTGGGGGGTGGGGGGGGGGGGGGGGGGTGGTGGGCAGGGGGTGATGAGGGTGATCATACTTCATTCCTTTTGGTCTGTATTCCTAAGTTACAGACTCTCGTTACCGATTGAGACATTTGGGGAGTGACATTTATGTATCTGAAGGGATTATCGCCTAGTAAATCATCCCACACCAGCATTAATCAGGTTTGTCCACAGAGGACTAGCACGGTGAGCGACATCATGATGTCATTGCATTACTAATGATGCCTGGCGGCAATCCTGTTTTAAAGCTTCCTGTTTATAATTGGGACCAAGAAACCCTGCACAAAAGGCTTGTGCTACATTGCCTGCCTACAAGATGCCAACATTCCCACATTTGAGTGGAGTTTGACAGAGACAGACTTTTCACCAGCAGAGATGTGACCAAAGACGCTTCACTAACGTAGCATCTCCACTATAAGAAAAAGGAAAAGGAAATATAAAATGAAACTACTGCTTGGAATTGAACGCATTAAAACATTTTAAGGTATCATTGAGGTTCTTCTGGTTCATTCCTAATAAGAACATTTCCAATATTATCCAGTGTATGAGCTTAAATGATGGTCCAAGCTGAGGAAAAGAAATGATTGGGGTCCCACGGCGGGATGGCGGGGTCCTGAATAACTCATTTTCAGCATCACTTAGAGCTGTAACAGCTGAGGGAAGTGAAGTGAGTGTGAAGCCAATCACAAAGCCTCTCCCTGGAGAAAAGAGCAATCTGAGCTCTTTATTCCTCCTCGGAATGCTTTCTGCTCTTTCCTGTTTAATTTTTTTCCCCCCTTTTATTTTTTTTCTCCACACAGCACATAGAAAATAACACCACCTGGTCTCTTGTCAGCTGCTGTGCTAAGACTCGTGATCAGGGCCTCTTGAGTATTAAAGCTGATATAAAACTATTGCTTTCTGCTCTATCCTGGAGGGTTTCTGTGCTGTCATTTCAGGAGAGCAACCCTCAGCTGCATTCCTGTCAGTGTTTGATCAAGAAAACTTAAGATGCAAGATTTCTGTGGAAAAATGCATTCGCTGAACCCTCAATTTTGTATAGGGAGGACCAAGTGTTTTTGTCACAATGGCGTCACACACAAATAACACAACAAAAACATTTCAATACGATTTCCTTTATTGCATTCAGCTTTTGCAAAAAAAACTATTAAGGAACTGCAAGCACCTTTTTCATGAAGACAGTGTGCTTTTAAGCATTGAGTGTAACCAACCATATGCTGAACTCAGAGGCTCAGTTACCACGACAACGCTTTGCCCACCTACACCACCTCAGGGCCTACAATGAGCAGCAGGTAGGTAGGGTTTTGCCACCAAATGTGTTGTATCTGGTGCTGACGGGATAGGGTGGCAGCAGGAGTCCCCCATCTGTGCTCAATCACTGCTTGGCTTAGTTTGGTGCTTTTTGAAATTCAGATCAAGGACAAAATAGTATTTTTTTTATAAAAAAGCATAGAGCACCATTTCATAATTAACCTTTACACCTGCCAATTCTGGGAAGATAGAAGTTTTTCCACAATGCAGCTGCATTCTGGCTGTTGGGAAGTCATTTCCAGATTTTTTTTTTTTTTACATTTATTTCTGCCAATTTTCTTTCTCTTCCCACAATTTTTGCTTGAATTCTTATTGAACTGTAACTGCATCTGTTTCATTCAGAATAAAATCACATGATGGGGGGGGGGGGGGCGGTGGGAGAGACTTCCGCGAAAGACGTTGGCCCAGGAAGTAAATCGCGCCCGAAAACGGGCGTGCAGGGAGTGGGGCGCTTGCTGCGTTCACCTGTTCATGTGGTCCCATTGTCGGGATCGTAAGATCGAAATTTCGGTTAATTGGACCCCATCCCCCACCCGGGCTGAGACAATAACGGAGACTGATATTAATTAAAGACTGATATTAATTAATTAATTATTGGCTGTCATTCGACAATATAAACAGTTAAAAGTGATGCTCACTTCTGCGGAGCACGGTCCAGAGCACGGGGTGATCAAGCAGTTGTCCTGGGAGAATCGGGGTGACTATCTTGGTGCGTCTTCATCCCCTTCATCTTTGTGTTGCTGGTTGATAGTTCCCAGCACTCGGTGGTTAGCTAGTCCTCTGCAGTGCCCTTTCGTTCCCCTCTTCTTCGCTTGCAGTATCTTTTATACTTTCCAGTGGGTTGTTGTGTATTTTGCCATACATAGATTCTCCTTCTGGCATGGGACATGGTTAGCAGTTGTGGTTGATATAATTAACATAGATCAGTTGTGGTTGATATAATTAACGCAGGTCAGTTGTGGTTGATATAATTAACGCAGGTCAGTTGTGGTTGATATAATGAATACAGTTCCATCATCTCAGCACTTCAGCTGACGATGCGCAATAAACAAATCCATATAAGTCCATCATGCTCTGCACCAGCCATTCTGTGTTGATCAGAGACTTCTGGGGGTGATTTTATCAATGGGGACGTGATGGAGGCGGGACTGCTGCGAGGTTTGGAGCCGTCGGGAAGCCCACACTTTAGGGCTCAAAATAGGGATTAGCCAAACAACTGTATGTTAACTACCTGTTAACAGGCAGTTAATTGTCACTAATCCCCTTCCCATCTCGGAGACGGGACCCGGCGCGGGTTGGGTACCCGCCTCCTGGGAAGATGGCACAGAGGTGGGTTGGGGGTGGGATGGGTACCCGCTCCCAGATTCTGCCATTTTCCCGGCAGTCCCGCCTCCATACCCGCCTCCCCAGGGCTGGCAAAATTGCCCCCATGTGTGGGAGGGGTTCTGAAAATTGGGCATCTCTGATGCCACTTAAAGGCAGCCAGCACTTCTTAAAAGGGAGGTGCACTCTGGCTGCAGACAACAGGGAAACTTCCCACACTGCAGAAAATGGCTGGAAGAAGTCCAGACAGGGCACCCGGGATCTCCATTGCCGCGTTGGAGGCCCTGATCCGGATGGTGGACAAGAGGAGGGAGATCCTGCTCCCCCCCAGGGATCAGAAAGCTGTCCAGGCAACACCTCCGCCACCAGTAGGAAGAGGTTGCTGAGAAGCTCGCACACAACTCCAAAACTAAGGCTGCCACTGAAGGAGGCCGAGCCTGCCTGCATACCCTCTCCCTTGTGGGTGAAAACGTGCTGGCCATCAGGGGCAGAGTCATGGGCATTGTGAGTGGCTATGCTGGAGGAGATGTTGTGCAGGGTTTCTTCATACCTTATCCACTTTTTACCTTCTTCTATCTCACCCTATACACTCTGCACAACACACTGCAGCTGTTTGCCCCAGTCACTTCTACCTCTGCTCTGCCTCCACACTAAAAGTTAACCTTCGTCCCTCTCTTTAATTTCAGGTGCTGAAGACATGGACATACCTCTATCACTTCAGGAAGAGGAGGCCAGCCTTCCTGAAGATGCACCATCAATCAATTTGACCCTAGCAAGCACTAGTTCAGAGACTGGCACCGTGCATACTTTAGAGGCTAGACTAGAGGAGGGGTCTTCATGTGGTAAATCACCGGGCACAAGTGTTCCGGAGCTAGGGCAGGGGTATTGGATGTCACAGGTGTCAGCTTGCTGGAGGGCAAGATCACATACTAGGTAGCGAAGAAAGCTGATGGGCATATGTCAGGAAAGGCTAGGTGCAATGGGCAGCCTGCCAGCAAGCTTGTGCACAATGTCGCAGAGCATGGAGGAGTCCAGCTGCAACTTATGTCAAGGCTTCACACAGAGCATGGAGACCATTCTGTCCACATGGACCGAATGGTCAGCTCCATGAACACGAGAGTGGTGCCCACCATGATGGAACATCTACTGAAAGCTCTGACAGCTTGTACAGCAGCTAACACTGCTGCCATGGAAGCTCAGACGGCTGCCAACTTGGTTCTGGGGGTTACTGTTGATATGGGATTACAGAGCATCACATCACTCCTGCACTCTGTTCTCATGCAGAGCTGTAGCAGTGCTAAGGAGCAGTCCTGAGAGATTGGCCTTGGCTCCATTGGAGAGGCACCTACTGTCCTCTCTCAGGATGGCAACATGCCTTCTCCCCCGTTACCAATTATGGCAGTGCCTTTGTTAATGCCACAGGCTGCCCCACCTCACGCTGAGATGCTGCAGTCTGCTGCCGAACGCTCAAGCTCCAGAGCTGCTCGAGGTCACCCACCACGGCCATCTGAAGAGTCCTCAATGGAAGCTCAGCAGCCTTGTACCTCCAATGCTGGAACCACTGGTGAAACACTTCGTAGTAGCACTATGCTAAGTAAACTAGAACAGAAGGCAGGCACTAAGGGCTTGCAGAAGGGTGTTTCTTCAGTATTTCTGTTAACTATTGGATACAGATGGAACTGAGTTGTTGGATAAATTTGTTTATTGCTCAGCTCTGTAGGTGTTCCTGGGTTCCTGGCAAGAGTCATGAGGCAAATAATGGCACCTGTGCCATCTCCGTTAAACAGAGGAGAGGACAGATTTTGGTGATGTACGCAGAGCAAGATCCATTTAGAGTGGGGGGCTCAATTATTGTGTGCGTGCCTTATCAGTATTAGCATGATCAGACTGATCGCAAAGCATCTCTGCTAAAGTTTGGCATGATGCGAAGATATTAAACTGGATAATTTACTGAATAAATATTATAGCAGTGGCTTTTTATTTTAACTGTGCTGTTCACACTCCAGCCTGTCAGGCATTCTGTTATTGCGCTGCATGTTTTTTTGAAAACCAAGTGTAGATCACACATTCTTCATCGATGCCGTGGTCCCTGTGAGTGTGATTCATGCCGCAGTTCTTTTCCAGCACTGCCGGTGAAGGAAGCCCCACCTCTGGATGCCACGACCTAATGTAAATGAGGCGGCACTTGTACCTCTGGTGGCACAGTGACCCACTGCAGGAGGTGGTTTATTCCCTGCACGCCCAGAGATGCAGCGCCATCGGCGATGCCACCTTCTTGTTCTGGTGACAGGGATGCTGAGTTCTTGGCCATCGCTTTTAGACCATCAGTACAGCTTTTGATTTTCTGGGCTGTACTGAATTTCCCACCACCATCACCAGAGAAGATCCACAGTGGAAACCTCCTGAATAATTCCAGATGAGTAACTCTGCAAAAACTGAACACTAAAAAACCCCGACAGTGAAAGGATTACAGGCCCATCTATCGAGATGAATCAAACTCTCATACAAATCAGATTAAATTCAATAGCTCCACTTGTCAATCAATGCATTAAGTATAGAGATGTGATTACACAAAGGGAACTGTGTCAAACTCAAGCCTGCCATTTTTTATTTTACCAAAGCTGATGAATGGTCAAGATAGCAGCCTCACATATCCTGAAGTAAGCAGGCTTCAACAAAAGTGACAAGTTTCAAATCATGGAGAATCTTTTTTGAATTTAAAAAAATAATTTATTCATGGGGGCGTCGCTGGCAAGGTTAGGATTTATTGTCCATCCCAATGGCTTCAGTCTTCCCAATATTTAGTTGGAGGAAATTTCTATTTATGCAGTACTGGATATTGGACAAGCAGTGTGACAAATCAGAGACAGTGGGGGGAGGGGGCGTTGAAAGAGGTGGCAGTGAGGTAGAGCTAGGTATAAATACCATTTAATACATAATAGATTATTCTGGAGCTGTGCCCTTTAAGGTATTAAGGTCTAACTATTATACAGTTACACCCTGAGGTTAATTAAAGGCAAGTTGCTGTTAAGTACCAGCATGTCAAAGAGGAAACCAGAAATAATATACTCGATCCAGTGAGCCTAACTTGGTATCAGACCTCCATGTGGGAAAACACCTGGGAAACAGTGACCACAATATTATAAGGTTTCAATTGGCTGGTAGAACCAAAGGTACTGAAAACCTACAATTAATTCTATATTTCAAAAGGACTAACTTTAAGAATATGGCAAAGGATTTGAAACAGGTCAATGATCCAAGCCCATTGGGTAGGGATGAAACCAATGCAGAATATAAATGGCAAGTTTTTAAGAGCAAACTAAAACACATAGAAGCCATGTACATCCCCAAATTCAAAAGTGGCATCACAAGTTTGTGTGGGACAGGCTGGATGAACCAGTAGGTCTTTTCCTGTCCATTATTTTCACATGTCCTTAAGTAGGACCAGAGGCCGAGTAGAAGGTATTCCGTATTAGTGGGGAAGTTTTTCTGAAAGCATGTGTGGCAGAGTGTGACACTTGAAGTGTTACAGCTGCGTCTTTTATATATACATCTACAATGCTTTTGGAAATTATTATTTTTCTCCTCTTCTCCTTTTGCGGACTTTCCTTCATCACACTAACAATGGTCATTCTGACCAAGAGAGTGGGGATGCAATCTCCTCCCAGGCCTCTGCTAAAATTATTCTATGTGCCAAAGAGTGCATAAGAGCAGCCTGGAATAAATCCTCCACCAAATTGCCCATTTTTTTCTGTGGGACTTGATGCTTTCCCAAGATAATATGGCTGAGATCAGCAACATTTTGAATTGCAGACATAAACCCATTAGTTGCACAAATACCACTTGACCATATGACCTAGGGAGATTCTTAGCCGCTCCAGCATAAGAAAGAAAGACTTGCATTTATATCGCGCCTTTCATGACCACCGGACGTATCCCAAAGCGTTTTACAGCCAATGAAGTACTTTTTGAAGTGTAGTCACAGTTGTAATGTAGGAAACGCGGCAGCCAATTTGCACACAGCAAGCTCCCACAAACAGCAATGTGATAATGACCAGATAATCTGTTTTAGATGGTGACTGAGGGATTGGCTAAGACATTGGGGATAACTCCCCTGCTCTTCTTCAAAATAGTGCCATAGGCTCTTTTACGTCCACCAGACAGGGCCTCGGTTTAACGTCTCATCCGAAAGACGGCACTTCCGACAATGCAGCATTCCCTCAGTACTGCACTGTAGTGTCAGCCTAGATTTTTGTGCTCAAGTCTCTGGAGTGGGACTTGAACCCACAACCTTCTGACCCAAAGGCAAGAGTGCTACCCACTGATCCACAGCTGACACAGCATATTCCCTTTGGGATGAGCACTGAACTAACCCAAAGTCGTCCAAACGTTGGGATTTTATTTGAACTCAAGCCAACACAAACCATAGCCTGTCATAATGTAAAAAAAACATGACTGCACATATCCAAGGGCACCTTTGATTGCTAGCCCTTTCCCTAACCCAAAAACAAAGATCACAATTGTGTGTGCCCCCACTGTGATGTTGGACACTTAGAAATCTACTCCCCACAAGGCTTGATATCACTTCCATCTCCTCCAATTAAACTGCCAGAGGCTGCACACAGATAGGAGCAACTTTAATTTTTTAAAATTCCCTTCTTGCTATGGTTTCAGTTGCCAATGTTCAGTTTTCTATGCCACGATTGAGGTAAACTCATGGATCCCCAGTCCTCAGTACAGAGAAACGTCGCAAAGCTCTTTAAGTCAGTCGTGGCTCAGTTGGTAGCACTCTCGTCTCTGAGTCAGAAGGTTGTGGGTTTATGTCCCACTCCAGAAACTTGAACAGAAAAATCTAGGCTTACGCTCCAGTGCAGTGCTGAGGGAGTGCTGCACTGTCGGAGATGAAGTCTTTCAGATTAGATGTTAAATGGAGGCCCCGTCTGCCCTCTCAGGTGGATGTAAAAGATCCCATGGCACTATTTCGAAGAAGAGCAGTGGACTTATCCCTGGTGTTCTGGCCAATATTTATCCCTCAATCAACATCACATAAGCAGATTATCTGGTCATTATCACATTGCTGTTTGTGGGATCTTGCTGTGCGAAAATTGGCTGCCGCGTGTCCTACATTACAACAGTGACTCCACTTCAAAAAGTACTTCATTGGCTGTAAAGTGCTTTGGGACGTCCTGCGGTTGTGAAAGACGCTATGTAAATCCAAGTCTTTCTTTTTTTCTTTTACGTGAATTTTTTTTGAAGTGGTCGTTGTTACGCAGGCACACATGCCGGACTTGCTCTGGCTGTTCCCTTTTCTACTGTCACCTGTTTAATGACCAATAGAAATTGCATTCCTGCAGTGTGGGCCAGGTCCTGGCAGTCTTTCATTCGATTGGACGTAGGCCTTCGTTAACATGCCATCCAGCAGTTCAGCTTTGAGTTTATCAAAGGCACCGTTGGTAGATTTAAATGGCAGTTCTGAATGGCATTCAAACTTTTGACCCTGCAAATGAAGAATCCCAAACTACCCAACAACTCACATCAAAGTCATCAGCTTATTATCACATTATTATTCATCTTTATAACTGTACTGAACATCGTTCCTGTATCTGTTAGGTGATGGAAAACAGATTTGTGCTCTGCAAAGTGTTAGGGAAATTCAATGCTCGAAGGGATAATCAATCTCATAATACATCTTGTGTCTTTGCTTTCTGTATTGGTAGTATAAGCAAAGCTTGCTTACGCAAACCTGATTGTGTCAAAGGTCATGGAGGAAAGTACGCATGCCACTTAGAAACTCAAAGTAAGTTTCCTCCATTTAAATGAAAATCCAAACTAGTTCCATTTGATTCAGATCAAATATGAGTGAATGGATGGATGAATGGCACTTCTTCTTGTAATTAGGGTAAACAACATGGCTTCTGGTAGTTCTAATCTGCCAGAGTTACAGAGGGTTACTCTGTTATGTAATTAGTACAAGGTTACTATCAGTGTGAGGTCAGAACCTGCCTGTTACCAGTCTGTCACAATCTATTTGGGCAATAATTCCAGGTAATGATTAGAGCTTTGATTATAGCTTTCCTTGCAAGCCCGACTGGCTGTAAGATTACACCAGGTCAAACACTGTCATGGAGGTCTTTGTATGTGTGTTCTATCTTTCATCGAAAGCATGTGATACATCATTCAAGATACGAGGTTATAGAAAGCACCAATATGATATCAGATCAGGAACTAGCTGTCTCTGAGTCATCAGCCAAAGATTTGCTTGTCCATACAACTATTCTAGTTGGCAAGTAATTAAACTTTAATCCATGTTGCGATGCTGTATTTGGAAAACAGAATTTGCAGTTGACCGGATTCCTATTTAGAAAGATAGTTTTAAAGTCATATAATATTGCTTTCCATTAACTTTATCCAAAACTATTGGATAAAGAGATGCTTCCTGTGAGTGATAATTCAGTGTGAAACACAACAAGGAGTTTAATATCCTCTGTGTGCTAAACTTAGCCCACCTGCTAATATGGTTCTGTAAATTCCTGTCTCCGCTAGCTGTTAACCCATTTAATAAATATGTTAACCTTGTACAGACGGGAATTTACACAAACACATTAACTGCTGCACCAAAAATAACGTACATAGAAATTAAACATGAGGTGAGCCCTTCTCATTGTGTGTTTAATTTTCACAGTGAGACTGCTGACTGACTTCACCAGTCATGATCTGGAAATAATGAAGCCCAATTTTAATGTCCCTGCAGCCATCTTGGCTGAAATCAGTTAACTCTACACAAACCAGGAATCGAACCTGGGATCTTCCTAATGTGAATAGCTCAATATCACAAAGGAAATACATTTACCCAATGTGCGATCAAGAGCAGCCCGTAACAGTGTTTTTTGTGAATACAAATGACAGAGTACTCATTTCTAAATTATTTTATAATTCTTGCTCTTATAAATTTTTATGCACTTCAAAAAAAAGTCCCTCCAATTTTTTCCCCTTCTCATCTAAAGGCACTATGGTATCGTTTTATAGACACCAAGATGCCCTCCTGCATATTTCCCAAGTGTGACCCTTGACAGTAAATGTTGTCACACAGCCATGGTGGGGAAGGGGGGTGGGCTTCACATTCAATCTCAATCCCAACTTCACCTGACTTCCACCCATATACATTTTACAGCAAAGATCACTGGAGCAGTGAAAACTCTGACAGTTTTGCCCTCTGTAGTCCAGTGCTTCTATGCCCATTTGTACTGCTCCGGTGTTACACAAGTTGAGATCAGCTATCTCAGCACTGAATTGGGGGGTGGGGGGGGGGGGGGGGTGGTGGGCAGGGGGTGATGAGGGTGATCATACTTCATTCCTTTTGGTCTGTATTCCTAAGTTACAGACTCTCGTTACCGATTGAGACATTTGGGGAGTGACATTTATGTATCTGAAGGGATTATCGCCTAGTAAATCATCCCACACCAGCATTAATCAGGTTTGTCCACAGAGGACTAGCACGGTGAGCGACATCATGATGTCATTGCATTACTAATGATGCCTGGCGGCAATCCTGTTTTAAAGCTTCCTGTTTATAATTGGGACCAAGAAACCCTGCACAAAAGGCTTGTGCTACATTGCCTGCCTACAAGATGCCAACATTCCCACATTTGAGTGGAGTTTGACAGAGACAGACTTTTCACCAGCAGAGATGTGACCAAAGACGCTTCACTAACGTAGCATCTCCACTATAAGAAAAAGGAAAAGGAAATATAAAATGAAACTACTGCTTGGAATTGAACGCATTAAAACATTTTAAGGTATCATTGAGGTTCTTCTGGTTCATTCCTAATAAGAACATTTCCAATATTATCCAGTGTATGAGCTTAAATGATGGTCCAAGCTGAGGAAAAGAAATGATTGGGGTCCCACGGCGGGATGGCGGGGTCCTGAATAACTCATTTTCAGCATCACTTAGAGCTGTAACAGCTGAGGGAAGTGAAGTGAGTGTGAAGCCAATCACAAAGCCTCTCCCTGGAGAAAAGAGCAATCTGAGCTCTTTATTCCTCCTCGGAATGCTTTCTGCTCTTTCCTGTTTAATTTTTTTCCCCCCTTTTATTTTTTTTCTCCACACAGCACATAGAAAATAACACCACCTGGTCTCTTGTCAGCTGCTGTGCTAAGACTCGTGATCAGGGCCTCTTGAGTATTAAAGCTGATATAAAACTATTGCTTTCTGCTCTATCCTGGAGGGTTTCTGTGCTGTCATTTCAGGAGAGCAACCCTCAGCTGCATTCCTGTCAGTGTTTGATCAAGAAAACTTAAGATGCAAGATTTCTGTGGAAAAATGCATTCGCTGAACCCTCAATTTTGTATAGGGAGGACCAAGTGTTTTTGTCACAATGGCGTCACACACAAATAACACAACAAAAACATTTCAATACGATTTCCTTTATTGCATTCAGCTTTTGCAAAAAAAACTATTAAGGAACTGCAAGCACCTTTTTCATGAAGACAGTGTGCTTTTAAGCATTGAGTGTAACCAACCATATGCTGAACTCAGAGGCTCAGTTACCACGACAACGCTTTGCCCACCTACACCACCTCAGGGCCTACAATGAGCAGCAGGCAGGTAGGGTTTTGCCACCAAATGTGTTGTATCTGGTGCTGACGGGATAGGGTGGCAGCAGGAGTCCCCCATCTGTGCTCAATCACTGCTTGGCTTAGTTTGGTGCTTTTTGAAATTCAGATCAAGGACAAAATAGTATTTTTTTTATAAAAAAGCATAGAGCACCATTTCATAATTAACCTTTACACCTGCCAATTCTGGGAAGATAGAAGTTTTTCCACAATGCAGCTGCATTCTGGCTGTTGGGAAGTCATTTCCAGATTTTGGTTTTTTTTACATTTATTTCTGCCAATTTTCTTTCTCTTCCCACAATTTTTGCTTGAATTCTTATTGAACTGTAACTGCATCTGTTTCATTCAGAATAAAATCACATGATGGGGGGGGGGGGGCGGTGGGAGAGACTTCCGCGAAAGACGTTGGCCCAGGAAGTAAATCGCGCCCGAAAACGGGCGTGCAGGGAGTGGGGCGCTTGCTGCGTTCACCTGTTCATGTGGTCCCATTGTCGGGATCGTAAGATCGAAATTTCGGTTAATTGGACCCCATCCCCCACCCGGGCTGAGACAATAACGGAGACTGATATTAATTAAAGACTGATATTAATTAATTAATTATTGGCTGTCATTCGACAATATAAACAGTTAAAAGTGATGCTCACTTCTGCGGAGCACGGTCCAGAGCACGGGGTGATCAAGCAGTTGTCCTGGGAGAATCGGGGTGACTATCTTGGTGCGTCTTCATCCCCTTCATCTTTGTGTTGCTGGTTGATAGTTCCCAGCACTCGGTGGTTAGCTAGTCCTCTGCAGTGCCCTTTCGTTCCCCTCTTCTTCGCTTGCAGTATCTTTTATACTTTCCAGTGGGTTGTTGTGTATTTTGCCATACATAGATTCTCCTTCTGGCATGGGACATGGTTAGCAGTTGTGGTTGATATAATTAACATAGATCAGTTGTGGTTGATATAATTAACGCAGGTCAGTTGTGGTTGATATAATTAACGCAGGTCAGTTGTGGTTGATATAATGAATACAGTTCCATCATCTCAGCACTTCAGCTGACGATGCGCAATAAACAAATCCATATAAGTCCATCATGCTCTGCACCAGCCATTCTGTGTTGATCAGAGACTTCTGGGGGTGATTTTATCAATGGGGACGTGATGGAGGCGGGACTGCTGCGAGGTTTGGAGCCGTCGGGAAGCCCACACTTTAGGGCTCAAAATAGGGATTAGCCAAACAACTGTATGTTAACTACCTGTTAACAGGCAGTTAATTGTCACTAATCCCCTTCCCATCTCGGAGACGGGACCCGGCGCGGGTTGGGTACCCGCCTCCTGGGAAGATGGCACAGAGGTGGGTTGGGGGTGGGATGGGTACCCGCTCCCAGATTCTGCCATTTTCCCGGCAGTCCCGCCTCCATACCCGCCTCCCCAGGGCTGGCAAAATTGCCCCCATGTGTGGGAGGGGTTCTGAAAATTGGGCATCTCTGATGCCACTTAAAGGCAGCCAGCACTTCTTAAAAGGGAGGTGCACTCTGGCTGCAGACAACAGGGAAACTTCCCACACTGCAGAAATGGCTGGAAGAAGTCCAGACAGGGCACCCGGGATCTCCATTGCCGCGTTGGAGGCCCTGATCCGGATGGTGGACAAGAGGAGGGAGATCCTGCTCCCCCCCAGGGATCAGAAAGCTGTCCAGGCAACACCTCCGCCACCAGTAGGAAGAGGTTGCTGAGAAGCTCGCACACAACTCCAAAACTAAGGCTGCCACTGAAGGAGGCCGAGCCTGCCTGCATACCCTCTCCCTTGTGGGTGAAAACGTGCTGGCCATCAGGGGCAGAGTCATGGGCATTGTGAGTGGCTATGCTGGAGGAGATGTTGTGCAGGGTTTCTTCATACCTTATCCACTTTTTACCTTCTTCTATCTCACCCTATACACTCTGCACAACACACTGCAGCTGTTTGCCCCAGTCACTTCTACCTCTGCTCTGCCTCCACACTAAAAGTTAACCTTCGTCCCTCTCTTTAATTTCAGGTGCTGAAGACATGGACATACCTCTATCACTTCAGGAAGAGGAGGCCAGCCTTCCTGAAGATGCACCATCAATCAATTTGACCCTAGCAAGCACTAGTTCAGAGACTGGCACCGTGCATACTTTAGAGGCTAGACTAGAGGAGGGGTCTTCATGTGGTAAATCACCGGGCACAAGTGTTCCGGAGCTAGGGCAGGGGTATTGGATGTCACAGGTGTCAGCTTGCTGGAGGGCAAGATCACATACTAGGTAGCGAAGAAAGCTGATGGGCATATGTCAGGAAAGGCTAGGTGCAATGGGCAGCCTGCCAGCAAGCTTGTGCACAATGTCGCAGAGCATGGAGGAGTCCAGCTGCAACTTATGTCAAGGCTTCACACAGAGCATGGAGACCATTCTGTCCACATGGACCGAATGGTCAGCTCCATGAACACGAGAGTGGTGCCCACCATGATGGAACATCTACTGAAAGCTCTGACAGCTTGTACAGCAGCTAACACTGCTGCCATGGAAGCTCAGACGGCTGCCAACTTGGTTCTGGGGGTTACTGTTGATATGGGATTACAGAGCATCACATCACTCCTGCACTCTGTTCTCATGCAGAGCTGTAGCAGTGCTAAGGAGCAGTCCTGAGAGATTGGCCTTGGCTCCATTGGAGAGGCACCTACTGTCCTCTCTCAGGATGGCAACATGCCTTCTCCCCCGTTACCAATTATGGCAGTGCCTTTGTTAATGCCACAGGCTGCCCCACCTCACGCTGAGATGCTGCAGTCTGCTGCCGAACGCTCAAGCTCCAGAGCTGCTCGAGGTCACCCACCACGGCCATCTGAAGAGTCCTCAATGGAAGCTCAGCAGCCTTGTACCTCCAATGCTGGAACCACTGGTGAAACACTTCGTAGTAGCACTATGCTAAGTAAACTAGAACAGAAGGCAGGCACTAAGGGCTTGCAGAAGGGTGTTTCTTCAGTATTTCTGTTAACTATTGGATACAGATGGAACTGAGTTGTTGGATAAATTTGTTTATTGCTCAGCTCTGTAGGTGTTCCTGGGTTCCTGGCAAGAGTCATGAGGCAAATAATGGCACCTGTGCCATCTCCGTTAAACAGAGGAGAGGACAGATTTTGGTGATGTACGCAGAGCAAGATCCATTTAGAGTGGGGGGCTCAATTATTGTGTGCGTGCCTTATCAGTATTAGCATGATCAGACTGATCGCAAAGCATCTCTGCTAAAGTTTGGCATGATGCGAAGATATTAAACTGGATAATTTACTGAATAAATATTATAGCAGTGGCTTTTTATTTTAACTGTGCTGTTCACACTCCAGCCTGTCAGGCATTCTGTTATTGCGCTGCATGTTTTTTTGAAAACCAAGTGTAGATCACACATTCTTCA
The DNA here is from genome assembly GCA_030390025.1 of Squalus acanthias. NCBI lineage: Eukaryota > Metazoa > Chordata > Chondrichthyes > Squaliformes > Squalidae > Squalus > Squalus acanthias. The sequence continues at coordinate 151,562,390 of CM059429.1, forward strand.
TCGATGCCGTGGTCCCTGTGAGTGTGATTCATGCCGCAGTTCTTTTCCAGCACTGCCGGTGAAGGAAGCCCCACCTCTGGATGCCACGACCTAATGTAAATGAGGCGGCACTTGTACCTCTGGTGGCACAGTGACCCACTGCAGGAGGTGGTTTATTCCCTGCACGCCCAGAGATGCAGCGCCATCGGCGATGCCACCTTCTTGTTCTGGTGACAGGGATGCTGAGTTCTTGGCCATCGCTTTTAGACCATCAGTACAGCTTTTGATTTTCTGGGCTGTACTGAATTTCCCACCACCATCACCAGAGAAGATCCACAGTGGAAACCTCCTGAATAATTCCAGATGAGTAACTCTGCAAAAACTGAACACTAAAAAACCCCGACAGTGAAAGGATTACAGGCCCATCTATCGAGATGAATCAAACTCTCATACAAATCAGATTAAATTCAATAGCTCCACTTGTCAATCAATGCATTAAGTATAGAGATGTGATTACACAAAGGGAACTGTGTCAAACTCAAGCCTGCCATTTTTTATTTTACCAAAGCTGATGAATGGTCAAGATAGCAGCCTCACATATCCTGAAGTAAGCAGGCTTCAACAAAAGTGACAAGTTTCAAATCATGGAGAATCTTTTTTGAATTAAAAAAATAATTTATTCATGGGGGCGTCGCTGGCAAGGTTAGGATTTATTGTCCATCCCTAATTGCCCTTGAGAAGGTGGTGGTGAGCCGCCTTCTTGAACCGCTGCAGTCCGTGTGGTGAAGGTACTCCCACAGTGATGTTCGGTAGGGAGTTCCAGGATTTTGACCCAGCGACGATGAAGGAATGGCGATATATTTCCAAGTCAGGATGGTGTGTGACTTGGAGGGAAACTTGGAGATGGTGGTGTTCCCATGCGCCTGCTGCCCTTGTCCTTCTAGGTGGTAGAGGTTGTGCGTTTGGAAGGTACTGTCGAAGAAGCCTTGGCAATTTGCTGCAGTGCATCATCTTGTAGATGGTACACACTGCAGACACGGTGCACCGGTGGTGGAGGGAGTGAATGTTTAAGGTGGTAGATGGGGTGCCGATCAAGTGGGCTGCTTTGTCCTGGTGTTGAGCTTCTTGAGTGTTGTTGGAGCTGCACTCATCCAGGCAAGTGGAGAGTATTCCATCACATTCCTGACTTGTGCCTTGTAGATGGTGGAAAGGCTTTGGGGAGTCAGGAGATGAGACACTCCCCGCAGAATATCCAGCCTCTGACCTGCTCTTGTATCCACAGTATTTATGTGGCTGGTCCAGTTAAGTTTCTGGTCAATGGTGACCCCCCCAGGATGTTGATGGTAGGGGATTCAACGATGGTAATGCCATTGAATGTCAAGGGAAGGTGGTTAGACTCTTGTTGGAGATGGTCATTGCCTGACACTTGTGTGGCAGGAATGTTACTTGGCACTATCAGCCCAAACCTGAATGTTGTCCAGGTCTTGCTGCATGCGGGCACGAACTGCTTCATTATCTGAGGAGTTGCAAATGGAACTGAACATTGTATACATAGGAATAATGTTAAACTACTTATACACTTAATGCTGACTTATACACTTAATACAAAAGCAAAATACTGTGGATGCTGTATACACTAATATCTGTGATATCTGCACTCCTCTAATTCTGCCCTCTTAAGCATCTCTGATTATAATTGCTCAACCATTGGTGGCTATGCCTTCTGTTGCCTAGGCCCTAAGCTCTGGAATTCCCTGCCTAAACCTCTCCGCCTCGCTACCTCTCTTTCCTCCTTTAAGACGCTCCTTAAAACCTACCTCTTTGACCAAGCTTTTGGTCACCTGCCCTAATTTATCCTTATGTGGATCAGTGTCAAATTTTTTTGTCTTTTAATACTCCTGTGAAGCACCTTGGGACATTTTACTACGTTAAAGGCGCTATATAAATGCACGTTGTTGTTGTTGTTTGGTAATTAAACCACAAGCCTACCTTAGAAAATGTAGAGGGCATGTAGACGTTCTATTAATAAGGGAGCAAAAGTATTGTATATCAATATATAAAGATGCAATATAAAGGACAGATTGGTTCCAATGAGTGATAGTAGATATCTTCAACAGCACAAATTAAGAACATTCTATAATTATGGGGGTGTTTTGGTTAGCTCTGGTAATCGGGCGGGTAATGGGGGTTGTGATGGCGCCTCTTCTCTGATCACAGCAGCGAGGGGCCTGAACCATCTTGGTGGTCGGGGCTTACCAGAATGAGGCCAGGTGCTTCGAGACAGCTCGCTGGCCGGGGTCGGGGGTGGGGGTGGGGGGAGACCGTCCAGCTTCTCACCCTCCTGACCCCACAAAAGTGAAAGAACATTTTATTTTGTCTGTAGTGGAGCGTCCTATAGTGATCCCTTTAAGAACTGCTAATTCGGACACTCCACGACAGGGACCAATGGGCAGGGCACATGTGGTTCACTCCCCGCCCATTAGTACACAAAAATCACATCAGGGTCCTACAACAGGCACAGGACCCTGATTTAAATAACTGAACAAAGCTCACACTTGTTTCGGGCAGGAGTGCTGGACACCCATTTCGAGGGTCGCTCTCGGGTCAGGCAGGGCTTGGGTAGCCAGTGGGCGAGCCATTTTTTCCTCAAATTACGTTGGTCTACCAGCCCATTTACCAGCGTAAACGAGGCAGGTCGACATACGAAAAAATTGGCCCCTATATGAGAATACTCAGTGCATCAAAACTTTCCTCGATATCATATTGCCCTGGCCCTGAAATTCCACAGGGGTTCTCCCAGTCTACCACCATAACTCCAGTGGGAGACTGGCAGAATCCCCTCACCCCCCACCACACCCTTCCCTGAGATACAGCAGGAGACCAGGAAACCCCTATAGAAATCTCAGGGCCTCTATCTTGGAGCCTTATTGCTACAACACTCTATTCTATGAACATCTTGCTAGAACAAATATTTTCACATGTTTCAGCAGAAGCTCCAGTATGGAGGAACTCAATTCAAATGTTGATCAAAACTCAACGTGTTGTTCTGTACTCTAAACTCATTCTTTCCAAGGACAACAGGACTGTGGAACATCTCGCCGTACCGCATCATCCTAACTTACCTTGTCTTCTCTCCTAATCTTTTTAGCCTTGGTATTGTCCTGCACCATGAGCCTTGTCCCTTTATCTGGGTTTCTCAATAGCAAAATACAGTTGAAAAGAATTGCTTTTCCAGTGATTGATGAGCTACATTTTACTGCAAGGTCTTACATGCAGAGTATGTAATATTAATCTAAACCCATTTTTCTTTTCCCATCAGCCTGCAAACCTGGGTTCTACAAAGCCTTTGCTGGAAATGTTAAATGTGCCAAGTGCCCTCCTCACAGCCATGCTCAAGAAGAAGGTTCTGTGCATTGCAACTGTGACAGGAATTACTTCAGGGCTGTCAAAGATCCCGTCTCCATGGCTTGCACTAGTGAGTACTACTCTTTCTCTCTGGTTTTGTTTCTCTGTTACATTGTCTGTCCCAGCACTTTCTGGCAGTGACCATACAGGAATAGCAATCAGATTTAGCGATACCCTAGCCTTATTGTGATATTGAAATCAATACTTGCATTGTGTTTCCTGGATGAGAGATGGTTTTTATAGCATTTTAATCATTAGCATTAGGAAGCTTATTACAGGGTTATGGATCTTTATAATCTATAAGTTAAGTTTCCACATGGTGATGGGGATTGTTGATTGTAGTGGACAGTAAAAGAAAGACTTCTAATTATATAGTGCTTTATCATGTCTCGCACATATCTCAAAGCACTTCATAGAATCATAGACGTTTACAGCACGGAAAGAAGCCATTTATCCCATTGTGTTTGTACTGGCTGTTTGCTGGAGTAATCCAAAACTAATCCCACTGCTCTTCTCGCTCTCTCTCTCTATAACCCTGTATCTTCCTCTGTTTCAAATAGTTAACAAGTTTTCTCTTAAAAGATGCAATGGTCTCTGCCTCAGTCACTCCCTGTGACAAATTACTCCAACGCTCCAATGCTCCTAACCTCTCTCCATACTCTGTTAGTGACAATTTTAAATTGATGACCCCTTGTAACTGGCTCCACAGCCAGAGGAAATAGCTCCTCCCTGTGCACCCTGGCAAAACTCTCATGGTTCTAAGAAGCTCTGTTAAACAGCCTCAGCCATCTCTGCTCCAGTGGAAATAGACCAGTTTCTCAGGTTTCTCCTCTGATGAAGTTAACATCTTCCCATTCTGTTGGGCTTGGAGTTTGGAGTGTCACAATCCAGTTCCCAGTGGATACAACCTGCCATTGAAAATGACTCGTGACACAATTCGGCACTAAATTGGAAAGCTTCAAGTTTGTAGAATGGCTGGTGTGAGAAGTTGAAATACTTGCACCAGTACAGTAAGGGGTTCTCTTCTGAGATTGGGGCAGTGTAAAGGGAGCTTTACTGTTGACGTGGGTGTACGCTACACCTGACCTTGGAAAGCATAGATGCTGACACTGAGTGACAAAAAATGAAAAAGTGTTGCACTCCCCATCCCTCACCCTGATCAGCACCTGAATTCATTCCCAGCACCAACCCTCTCCATCAAGATAACCCGAATCTTGAAAACGGGATCTGTACTATCCGTAATAAAATAAATAGGAGCACTGGAATTATGCTCTGCTGATGAAATTTGACTGCAGCTTCTGGCCATTATGTCCCCATTAAATGTGCAGATTTTTAATAGCAGGATACAAAGCCTGTAATGGAATTCTGTGAAGTCTGTTCTGCTAAATGGACAAGGGAAGTCTATAGGGCGCGTTACTTGTTGAAATGACTCCCCATTTTATAGCAGTAAATAGGCTGAGCAGATTTTTTTGCAATTTTAGTACAAATGTTGTTCCTCACTGACATCATTGGCGGGGAGCGTTCTGGAGTGACTCTGACCTGCCCAAGAATCTCTCTGGTGTGCCCTACCCTGGGAAACCGACAGTACAGGCTGGGAAATCTACCATCTAAAGAAAGAAAAAATCTGGGAATGTGTTCCAAGGCAATAACACACCGATAAACCCATCAAACTTTCTTTATGAATTGGTTTGTATAACAAAAGGTCATGACCAAAGACAACTGTAACATGACAGATGTCTCATAAATTGAACCCTGCTGGTTGCAATGGATTATGATGTAAATTGAATTCCTCAATGTGTTACTGTTTTGTAGCAGACTGTACATTTCATTCTATCTGTTATCATGCATGTTACCCTAAACATAACACTTTAGTACCTAATACTTCACATCTTGTTATATTTAGCCAATGTCATATTTTACATCTCTCCTAAAAGCTCTTTATTGCTTGCCCTGCGGTCGCAATGGGTGTTTCATCTATTAGCACAACAAGTGCTGTGATTAGCTCTTTTTGAATGTGGCCCTTCAGTGCAATACATCATCAGGGCCAACAGGGCCTGGCAGTAATGGAGGCGGGGTTCAGATGCAATAAACGGCTCTGTGATTGTAAGCAACATTATGAAAGTGAAAGAATTCACAGACTAGTGGGTCAAGTGATTTGGGGCAGCACAACATCCCATGACAAACCGTGTGAATTTCTGCACTAACCACATGTATGGCAATTTTATATAAAATGTCTCAGAAGCAGTGAAAATGTGATTTCGAAGTGGATCTGAACAATAACAAATACATTTGTCCTACTGGTGATTGTTGAAACTTGCATTAGTACGTAGGTTGGAGTGAATTCTCCATCCTGACATTATTAGGAGTTCAGTAACAGGCTATCAGACAATCCTTTCTTCGATCTCGAATGTTTCTGATTTCGTTATCTAATGAATAGTTAGGTGAGGCGGGTGGTGGGATTGAGCACTAACGTCGAGTGTCACAGAGCAAGGACTGATGCCGGTTTGAATCATGCGACACTCCCGTTTCCAAGCTGAACTGCATTGGGAGCTGAGGTCGCAGGGAAAGAACATTGGAGGAGAGAGTCATAGCGAGGGAGTTCTCGACAACCCCTGACAAGTCAGCTATAGGGGAGTATTGACAGTGTTTTGAGTGCTGACAATGCACCCACCCTGCAGGCAGCAAGCTGTGGAGTTGAAGAAAGGAGTTAAAAAATACAAAAAGATGAAACTTACTCAATGGCTTTGATAAAAGTGAAAAAAAGAGTTAGGTGGAATTTTCCACCATGTTCATATAGTCGGTTGGGGGCATTATTTTTTCGTTTAATAATCTTATTTTTCTGATTTTATATTATGATAAGATATGTCTGAAATCATCATATGTGCTATTTGTATGGAAGATTTAAGGCATTCACATCGACTTTCTCTATCTATTATTTACTGAGGTGTTAACCCATTTCAGGCTTTTTTTAAATAGCAGGCCGAGGAATTTCATACAAATACGTTGACACATCAGTTTCTAATATCACACAGCATAGTTTCAACTACTAAGATATAATTACCATCAAAGGGAAAATCGGAAACACTCTGTGGAGTGCTTCAGGTAAACTCTTAAGCATAGGAAATGCAAGGCGAATCACGCTGGCTACTTGTTAGGCTGATTGAATTCACCAGTCCCAAACTGCATGTAGACAAAGTATAAAATCTCTTTAAGTGTGGCAGTGTGGAGCCAGCAGCGTGATATGACTTAGTGGAACTGAGGGACAGGAAAAAATGTGGCAGCTTTGTACCCATGCTTCGAGGGGAACTGATCCCAGACCTGACTTGTCACACATCAAAGTAAACTAAGCCCAAAGGCGTTATCGGATAACGGTTTATTATCTCGCCTTGCAAATATAATAGAAATAAGAAGTATTAGTTGAAAAAAAATTCAATAAAGTATCTGCGTACTTCATAATTCTGTGGGTTAATCATTGATCTATTGGGCTTCTGATACTTAACAACTCATTGGAGAAGGATTAATAGTTCATTTTACTTTAAAATGAAGTGCGACTATGAATCCCTTTCGCGTGTCGTATTTTCTTCTGTTAATAAAGTCAGACATCAGTTACATTTTTTCAGCAAGGGCTGAGGGCTCAAAGGATTAAGCTGAAATTATGATAAGCCAAATTTAATTAAAATGTTATTGCACTCTGAAAAGTCATGTGGTCGTACTGGTTCCACCCCCCCACCCCAGCTTAAAACTAAATGGGTTTGTTGTAAAACAATAAGTTGTGATGGCTGAGCGGCAGTAACATTTCTCCTGCCTTTTTTTTTTCTTGCTTGCTCCCTTTGGTCGCAGGGCCTCCTTCCATCCCGAGGAACGTGTTTTCCAATATCAATGAGACGTCGGTCATTTTGGACTGGAGCTGGCCGACCGACGCGGGAGGCCGCAAGGACGTCACCTTCAGCGTCGTCTGTAAGAAGTGCGCCGGCGGGCCGAGGCAGTGCGAGCCGTGCCTGAGCAATGTTCACTTCGTGCCTCGGCAGACAGGTCTGGCCAACACCACGGTGACGGTGGTCGACCTGCTGGCGCACACCAACTACACCTTTGAGATTGAGGCCTTGAACGGGGTGTCCGGATTGAGCTCGGTGCCGCGGCAGTTTGCTGCGGTCTCCATCACCACCAATCAGGCGGGTAAGTCATTGGGTTTGCTCCTTATTTGATGGGACAAAAAGAATCAAAAGGACAAGATGATGAAGGGCATTTGATCGAGTAAGTAAGGAGAAACTGTTTCCACTGGCAAGTGAAGATAATTGGCAAAAGGACAAGGGGGGAGATGAAGAGAACTTTCTTTACGCAGCACGTTGTTATGATCTTAAATGCACAGCTTGAAAGGGTGGTGAAAGCAGATTCAACAGTAACTTTCAAAAGGGAATTGGATATTTACTTAAAAAGGCTATGGGGAAAGATCGGGGGAGTGAGCCTAATTGGTAGCTCTTTCAGAGAGCCAGCACAGACACGATGGGCAGAATGGCCTCCTTCTGTAATGTTTGATTCTATGAACCTTTTCTTTCGGTCTGTAGATTTTGGCTGATTTTACAAATATTTTGTTTTAAACAGTGTGTGCTGAGGACGTTATTGGGCACTGACTCAGAAAGGCTTCTGAACCCAATGGATGTGAGGAAATTTTATGATGCCCTAATTATCTTGCACTTTTAGGGCCAGGGCCAACCCCACAATATCAATTATGGCCATGCCATCCTACAAAATGCAATGTAATTCTGTTACTACTGACCCAGCCTCAGTGAGATCGTCTCCATGAAGCATAGGGAGGTGTGCGAGGTGAACGCAATTGTGTATACATTTATTTTTCAGACAAATCAATTGGAGGGATTGGATTGTTTTTATTCTTAGCCTGATGATGCCCGTTTGTTTCTTAAAACTGATCGAAAAGAAAGAATGTAGGACGTACAACGAGGTTGCTATATGCATTCAAGTTACAGGGTCACTATGATTTGGAGGGTGAAAGGATGACACCAGACAGCTGTTGTGTGCGCATTCATCGAATTACTGGCTTGTCTTCACAATTAACCCTGTGACTTGTGCTACCATTCCGTTTCCTTCTGATTGAACAGAGCTGCCTGACTCCTGCTGTACACTGCATTTTATAGGATGGCATGAGTGTGTTTGAGTGAAAATATGCAGAGCTACATCGTTCCTACCCTTCGTAGTGGTGTGACTTGGGGCAATGCAACTCAGCCCTCTCTGCTAGACTAATACTGTGTTGGTAACGCAAGTATAATGAGGATATTAAGGCAGTCGCTCCTGAATCGTCCACTGGTTTCTGACTGTATTTGTATTGACGTTAATTCCAGTCTGTAACAGTTAGCCTCAGTAACATATTGAAGTCAGCACTCCAGTTATATCATTAGCATTCATTGAATTCAAAAATAGATAGAGATGGGACAAAACACATCAAAAGGATCTTCACATTAATCATGAGTTGCTGCCTCACAGTGGCTTAGTGATATTTACTCTGGTTTCCCGCTTTAAAAGAAAGAAACAATAAATAATGAAATGCAAAAGAGTGTCAGAAACAGAACACTCACCAACTTCACTGAAGGATACTTTCTAATTACTTTATTTTTTGGCATCTTTTCCCAATCATTTCTCCTGCAGATGCTGATCCATGTTGGGTAGTGAGTACCGGCAACTCTCCAACACCTCATTCAAGTGGCCATTCTTCTGCTGTAAGCCTAGTCTCTGAGCTGTGATGCCACTTCAAACATGAGCAGTTATCACAGCAGGAGTTACTGGACAGTGATCACAAGTGGGAACGCTGGCTAATTTCTTCCCTCTTCTCCCAGGAGCAGCGAGACTAATTGTAGCACTCCCAACTGTTGCCTCGGCCGAGATCAGCTGAAATCATAGGCAGGGGATCAAACTTGCAATCCCCCTTGTCTGTATGGCTCAGCACCATAATTGGACGGCTCACTTATCCACTAAGCAACTGCGGCGCGCAAAAGATGTTTCGGCATCCACTCATGTCGTCACTTGTAACACTGGGGTTTTCAGTTATTAAAGTCAGCTTCACTTATGGAATAAGAGCAAAAAAATATTTTCACAGGGATCTATCAAGTAATCTCTGTTTATTGAACAAGTATAAGATAATACAATAGAAAGCGTAAATCATGTATCAATTTAACATAAATATAGGTTTGCACAAATGAAAAGAACAGATGAGTTTATTGTTTTTAATTATTTAACGTGCTTGTGCTAAAAGACTGATATAAAAGCAGCAAATGTTTAACTTGGATAGGTCTCCTCCAGTGTTGGCCGGAAGCCCCTGATCAGTATCTTTCTTGATGGAAGAATGTAGGGAATTTAAATGCACTGTATCCTGTGCCTTTATATTTGCAGGATTCAAATATAGCTAGCAGTGTTTGTGGTCAGTACAATAACTCCTACAAAATGCATTGACACACATAGTCTAAAATGATGCATAATATATACCAAGCAGTACACAAAGTGAATAATGGGTTACTGGGAGTGCTTACAAGCCAGGGACTGAATGAATGGGGGTGATCGATATGTCACAGCCATCCTGTCTGTGCTCAGAAATGAAGGAAGCTATCTTCAGCAAGAATTAAGGGTTCCTCCGTTTCAGTCAGAGAAAGCTGAATGAAGGTGAAGGAGATATTTTTAAGGAAGTCGCTTGTGTGTTTGAGCTTTATGGTTTCCAGATTTAATGTATTTGCTGCTGAGGGTCCTGCACACGAGATGCCTGCTGCTCTAAAGTGCTGCATGTTTCCATTCCTGACGCTCATTCCCCTCGCCTTTAAGGTGCCGCTGCAGCCCCTTTGCATTTGGCTGTCCCCCCTCCAGATGATCGAGCGATCGGGGAGAGTGTTTTACATTGGCAGCTCACCAACAACATTATAATGAGGACCCAGCACCAAATTGGATCGGGTCCCATGCTGATTCGTACGGGTGGCCACCGACCGGGTACACCCTGCCTGGTGCCCGTCTGAATTCGCTCAAATCCAAATTGCCCCCAATGGGTTCAGATGGATCCATAAATCGCGAGAGCGCAACATGAATGATTTATAACCATTTACCTAAATCTTGAGATTCAGTTACTGTGAAATCTCCTCAGAGCAAGATATAGGATGGTTTTATTCCGACTTTGTTTAGTTTTCACGCCAGTACTGGTTATCAGCATGGGCTCCGACTGTCTCCATGCTCCATGGCTGCTGATGCACAATGACACCAAAAGGTTGACAATTGTGACATTGTTTATGCAAGTTTATCAAGATAATTTGCAGCCAATAACTGGTAAATTCTGCAGCTAGCTTATGTTATACGGAGAACGCAAACTATAGAGTGATTTCAAGGTCCGTTTTATCAAGAGATTTCCCATGAGAGCTCACGAATTCCCAGCGTGAGGCCCCTTTGCCTGATTGTTGCGGCCATGGTCTGCTTTCAGGCATAGGTTTACATCTCGGTCAAGGTAACAGTATATGATTGGGAAACTTCGAATTAAGTGTTAACTAAAATCAAACTGTCCATAATGGAATTTTATACTATTGGTGGAATTAGCAATGCTGAGGTCCCCCGAATTAATATTTCACTCGTGTTAAAACTAGAAATGATCATTTGAACAAATAAATTAACATTTATTCAATGACATTCCCTTCTTGTTACTGAAGTAGTTGTCGAGTGTCTGATTTTGATTGAAGGACATGCAATGCAGGGAGGGCTGGAAAAAGGGACAAATGTTTTATATAAAGGTTGTCACTTTTCACCAAGTCCAAAGCCCAAACAGCAGAGTACAGAGTGGGATCTTGGGCTGTGTTCAGATGATTACTTTGTTGATGATGAAAATTCATTGAGATCCTGATTAGCCTGAATAACAAACGCCTCGAGATCAAGTAAGTGAAGAGAAAAATCAGACTTCTACTCGAGCAATAGACTTTTGGGAGGAAGATTTGAAAGAAGGATATAACTTGCAGCAGTAAAGTGCCTTTCACAACCTCAATTTGTCTCAAAGCATTTCACAGCCAATGAAGTACTTTTGAAGTATAGTCACTGTTGTTATGCAGGCAAACACACATAGTAAGTTCCCACTGACAACAATAAGATAAATGGCCAGATAAAGTCTTCTAGTGATGTTAGTTGAGGCCTCAGTGTTGACCAGAACATCGAGAGAACTCCCCTGCTCTTCTTCAAATAGTGCCATGAGATCTTTTACGTCCAGCTGAAAAGGCAGGTGGGGCCTCAGTTTAACGTCTCATCTGAAAGACAGCACCTCTGACAGTGCGGCACTCCCTCAGTACTGCACTTAAGTGTCAACCTAGATTATGTGCTAAAGTCCTGGTGGGAGGCTCTATGATCTGTGTGCAGTAGGTGTAGCGAAACTGTAAATGTGTTTATAAAGAACAGGTTCACAATTATATGACAGTCAGAGAGATCCTGACTATGTGGGACAATGACTGGAAGGTGCAACCATCATATAAACATGATGTGGAGATGCCGGCGTTGGACTGGGGTGGACAAAAATCAGAAGTCGCACAACACCAGGTTATAGTCCAACAGATTTATTTAATTTTACAAGCTTTCGGAGCTGTTCGCTCCTTCTTCAGGTAAGGTAGCTGTGAGAGAATCTCCCAGAATTCACAATATAAACACAGAAAAAATCTATTCAAATCTTTCCCTACATCAAAGACACACTAAGAGCACAGCCAAGACAATGAGATGTGTCCCAGGGGGTCCAATGTGTCAAAACACCTGCTGGCTGCATATCCTCTCCATTTGTTGTGTTAGTCTTTTTAAAACAAAACCTGGAAAGACCGGCCATGATGTCAAGCCACGTTCTGTATCGTGACATGAACCCGATATCGCGATTGAGGCCATCCTCATGAGTGCGGAACTTGGCTATCAGTTTCTGCTCTATGATTTTGCGCTGTCGTGTATCCCGAAGGCCGCCTTGGAGAACGCTTACCCGCAGATCCGAGGCTGAATGCCCCTGACTGCTGAAGTGTTCCCCGACTGGGAGGCAACCCTCCTGCCTGGCGATTGTTGCGCGGTGTCCGTTCATACGTTGTCTCAGTGTCTGCATGGTCTCGCCGATGTACCATGCTCTGGAGCATCCTTTACTGCAACGTATCAGGTAGACAACGTTGGCCGAGTCACATGAGTATGTACCATGTACCTGGTGGGTAGTGTCCTCACGTGTGATGATGGTATCTGTGTCCATGATTTTGGCATGTCTTGCAGAGGTTGCCGTGGCAGGGTTGTGTGGTGTCGTGGTCGCTGTTCTCCTGAAAGCTGGGTAATCTGCTGCGAACGATGGTACTTTTGAGGTTAGGCGGCTGCTTGAAGGCGAGTAGTGGAGGCGTGGGGATGGCCTTAGCAAGGTGTTCGTCGTCATCGATGACATGTTGAAGGCTGCGAAGAACATGGCGTAGTTTTTCCGCTACGTATAAACAAGCAGCATGGGAAAATTAGAAAATACTAAAATAAAATGTCGAACTAAAACTCAAAATACCTTTAGGGCATGGTTAATTAGCGATAATAGGCATACAGTGGTACAGTAGGGTATAATTGGGGAGAGGCATGTTGATTGATAGGTGAGATGATAGATCTCCTCTTCAATCAGGCTTAATATCTTCAGTTACCAGCTGCTGCATTCCCAGTTGTCCATTATTGTTTCGATGATTGGCAGCAGAACAGGGTGCTCCACAGTTGATTTATAGAAGTGTTTAAAGAGGCAGAGGTCCAATTAGTTCCCACCCAGATATTGTGTTGAGGATTTGGCACAAGGGTAGCAATGGATTATGAGTTAAAAAATTCACAGGTCAGCACTAAACCTCTTAAAGAATGACCAGTTCCAGAGGAAATAATGGCATCAGTACTGACTGTTTTAGTATACTTAATATGAAATGTTTCCGTCCCAGACATTTTGATAGGAGTAAACTTATATTTTAATAGCACCAATCTATATGAAAGAGTACTGAAAAGAAAATTGTTGGATGGTCACCATGAGATTAATAACGAATTATATATCCTGTCAGGAGAAAAGCGTAATATTCTGCCATCATGTGCCCTTAGAATATGTGGTACAGACACTTGTATTTGTGATTTTTGTGAGTTATGGTTTTGCAAACTCTTAAAACAGCTGCTATACACTGCCAGGTATCCTGCCTGCATCCTGCTGCCCTCTAACATACAGTTGAGATAAAACCAAAGGGTGAAATTCCTCCTGTTGACAATTTTACTGAAAAAGTTGATGTAAATTTAAGACTGAATTTTTTGTTTTGTATTCGCACCAACATTTTTGCGGGATTCAAACTGCCTCCATAAGCTTATATTTAGCAGATAAAATAACACTGTACTTAACACTTCTCAGAATTCAGATGAAATTTTGCTCAGACCCTCATGCTTTATAAGACCATTTGAACCCCTCGGTGTGTTGCTGCCTTGTAAAACACACCTGCTTGTGGGTTATCTTATAGGGATGTATTCATGTTCAGTCTGACAATTTTTAATACCCAATTCTTTTTAATGTCCAGTGTGGGATTGTTACTGTTATAATGTTCTGAATTAAGTTTACTTTGCATTGTAGCTTAACAATCGGTTCCAACCAAAGACAAATTTTCTGAAGGCAAATATCGAATGACATTGATTCTGGTGACTACGGGAAAATTTGTGCTGAGATGCTAACAGAAAAGCCCAGAGTATATGGTTGGTCTCATGCACATCGCAGCAACCTTGGTCAGATTGGTATTGCTGCTTCTTGGTTCCGGCTGGCCTTTCGTAGCAGTATATGACGCTCTTGCACAGAATGTCTGAGAGTTTAATAATGAATACTCGGTGCATGCAAAAGTCCGACCCAGCATTAATTCTGCCCATTCAAAGTGAACATTTAAGGCAAGGTGAGCTCATAAGGGAAACATAGGGGGTGAAATTGGACTTGGGCGTGAACGCAAAACAGTCTGAATCGCGTTTGCCGCGCGTTATACATGACACCCAATGTTCAGTTCTATTAAAGTCAATAATGATGGAATTGGGCCCAAGAAGTAGCGACACCAATTTGACCAAGGTTGCTGTGATGTGCATGAGACCGAAAATAATGGTGGAATTTTCTTTGAAAGTTCCACCAAACCCAGTTTTGAATGCTTTAAGTGATAGAAACGAAATAAGGCATACCAGCAAGATCAACTCGCACCAGAGCCAGACTGCCTGCACCTGCCATTATGCCATCAAGCATATTTACAGGTCCTGGCACACACTTACTTGGCAATGACAGGGAACCCGAACTCCAAAGGCTCCAAGTTAGCGCAGAGGTAATTGCAGAGCTGTGCGATCAACTATAAGGACATTTATAGAGCACCTCCGCCACATGGACTTCTTCCCTCCACTACGATTGCTCCACCTCTTTCCAGGCCTGTATAGGAATCTACGGCCAATTGTCAGACTGCTTGTCCGACATTCAGTACTAGATGAGCAGAAATTTCCTCCAACTAAGTATTGGGAAGACCCGCCACAAACCCTGTTCCCTAGCCACCGACTGTATCCCTCTCCATGGCAACTGTCTGAGGTTGAACCAGACTGTTTGCAATCTTGGTGTTGTATTTGACCCAGAGATGAACTTCCGACCACATATCCACACCATCACTAAGACCGCCTACTTCCACCTCCATAACATCGCCCGACTCCGCCCTTGCCTCAGCTCATCCGCTGCTGAAACCCTCATCCATGCCTTCGTTACCTCTAGACTTGACTTTACCAATGCACTCCTGGTCAGACTCCCATCTTCCACCCTTCATAAACTTAAGCTCACCCAAAACTCTGCTGCCTGTATCCTAACTCGCACCAAGTCCCGTTCACCCATCACCCCTGTGCTCACTGCCGTACATTGGCTCCCAGTTGAGCTACATCTCGATTTTAAAATTCTCATCCTTGTTTTCAAATCCCTCCATGGCCTCACCCCTCCCCATATCTGTAACCTCCTCCAGCCCTACAACCCTCCAAGATATCTGCGCTCCTCCAATCCTGGCCTCTTGCGCATCCCCAATTTTAATTGCTCCACCATTGGTGGCCGTGCCTTCATCTGCTGAGGACCTAAGCTTTGGAATTCCCTCCTGCCTCTGCACCTCTCTTTCCTCCTTTAAGATGCTCCTTAAAACCTACCTTTTTGCCCTAATATCTCCTTCTGTGGCTCGGTGTCAGATTTTGTTTGATAACGCTCCTGTGAAGCGCCTTGGGACGCTATATAAATGCAAGTTGTTGTTGTTGTTGTAAGCAATTTGTTGCCTACAGATGCATTAACCAAGTGGCTCATTATTTGTTCAGCAGGGCTACCACTCCATCTCCTTTCACATTGAGTATCAACAGTAACAGAACATGAAATAAAAACAGAAAATGCTGGAGATACTCAGCAGGTCAGGCAGCATCTGTGAAGAGAGAAACAGAGTTAACGTTTCAGGTCGATGACCTTTCGTCAGAACTGGCGAAGGGTCATCGACCTGAAACGTTAACTCTGTTTCTCTCTTCACAGATGCTGCCTGACCTGCTGAGTATCTCCAGCATTTTCTGTTTTTATTTCCGATTTCCAGCATCTGCAGTATTTTCTTTTTGTAGTAACATAACATGGCTGCCCAACTTCTGATGTATATTGTGTGGCCAGGGTGTGTTACAAGGATTTGTTATGTGAAGACTTCAGTGCTACAGCAGTTCCTTATGCAAATAATATCCTGTATTGTGCAATTCTATATATTGTACATGCATGACAAGTATTGAAAGGGATATAAGGCTTTGGAGGAGCGAGCAGTACAAGGACATTAGATTGTGAGGGCACACTTTGTGGCATCATACCCAGGACAGATACTTCATGCAGGAATCTTCTGGGTAGCATTAAGTTGGCACCTCAGCTCTGCCACCTACTTTCACAGTTGCAGCCAGGTCGACATGGCGTTGCAGAGATCATACGCCCTGCCAGCTATTTCTTGCTAGGTGTTCTGGAGGGCTCTTCTCTGTGGAGGCTGCTCATGGATGCCAAGGAGGAAAACCCTGCTATTTGTCTTATTGACTGCATTAGCACTTCAAGGGTACCATCCACTAAATAGCCAGAGTTCTTTCAGGAACTTACCATTGGTGAGAAATAGTGTGCATCTTTAAACCCCTTCCCTTTAGCTCATCTGAAATAGGAACATCAATCATGTGCGTCATTGATTTTAATTCCAAATTTCTTTAATCAATGTATTTTATTTGTTGATCGTCAGGGTAAACTTTAAATAAGAGCTTTACTGCAGCTTGCTCGTCACGGACTTTGCAGCCAATTAGGGTTCATTTTGAGGGAATTTCCCCATCTCACAATTTTTTTTGTAAAATAATTGAAAAATGTTGAGCATCATTACAATACAAAATGCTGCAATTCACTTGGTTTGTAACCTTGTGATTTTTTCACTCAGGTAAAAAAAATAAACTGCTCAATCACCTTCCTTGCCAGTGCACTCTTTTTGCAACTGTACATAACTGTACAAATTCCCCCCACCCACCTCACTTACTTCTAGGACAGTAATTGTTGATAGGAGCAACATTTTTACTTATGTAAGTTGTCCCTTGCACTGTGTGTACATCCCAGAGAGTCACTGTAATGTTTCATTTTTTTTTACCCTACATCCATTCCTTATTAACATTGCAATCCAAGGGGGAAACATTCGGTATCGACCATTTTGGGGCGTTAACTTCGCCTGGGCACTAACTTTAGCGCCCGGTGCTAATTAGCGCCGGCGACCACGAAATTCAGTTTTAGCGCCCCAAGAGGGAATTGGAGCACTAAATCAAGCGTGTCACTTCCTTCTTAGAGCGCTAACTCTGAATATGGGGCCAGTGCGTTCTGCAGCGCTACGCAATGGGCCACATAGCACTGCCGCATGGAAGGGCTCTTCCCCTCATTAAAGGGGAGGGCCCAAGCCCACAACTTTGAGCGCGGGGCCCTACCGGGACCACCGGGGAGTGGGGTGCTGTGCCAGGAGGAGTGCCGGATCGCGGCACGGGCCCCGCGTTCAAAGAGGCAACGGGCCGCAACAAGTAAGTCGGACGTTTTTTTTCCCCGCCCGCCACCTCCCCTTTACTTAGCGCCCCGCGAGCCTCCTGCCGCTCCGTTCCCGCCCCCTGAATCGATCGCTGTCATCGCCCGGCACAGATTCCGTGGTCGCAGGCCAATTTTGCAGGCGGGGCGAAAACGGAGCGCTGTGCACGGTGATGATGTCTTGCATTTCTATAGCGGCGTTCATAACATCAGGACGCCCCAAAGCGTTTTACAGCCAATGAAGTATTTTTGAATTGTAATCACTGTTGTAATGCAGGAAACACGGCAGCCAATTTGTGCACAGCAAGGTCCCACAAACAGCAACGTGATAATGACCAGATAATCTGTTTTAGTGATGTTGATTGAGGGATAAATACTGACCGGGACAACAGGGATAACTTGCCTGCTCTTTTTCAAAATAGTCCCATGGGATCTTTTACGTCCACCTGAGAGAGCAGACGGCGTCCCAATTTAATGTCTCATCCGAAAGAGGACATCCTCCCACGTGGAGCTTAGTCACTGATTGGGCAGGGTGAGGGTATAAGATGTCTACCCTACATTGACTAATGATTGTACAGGATCGGATTACGATGCTTATTAATTCCATCAATTTGCCCAGTAAGACTTGCCAAAAATATTGGCCCAGAATTTTCTGGAGCGGGGAATCTCGCGGCGTGCCCCATTAGTTAGACTTCTTCCCTCACCCCAATTGACATCTGCAAATCTGAGCAATGAAGCTCTGAATTACTGCTTTTATTTATATTATTGCTAGCAGAGATGTTATTGTTCACTGTGGCCTTCCCTTCTCATGTAGTCCAGAAGCATGAAAGCTTTCAGTGTATGGCACATATTGGTGTGGTCTGAATTAGAAAGGGCTAACATTGACAATTCCTGATTATATTGTTCCTATTCACAAGCATTCCTGGGAAGCTGAATCTTCACTTTAATCTACACGACCAAAGAGAAGTTTATTGCCTGATATGGATTGTTCCCCCTACAGGTGCTCGTGAAATGTATCACAAATTATTAAAAGCCATTTAACGACATGATATAGTAAGTCTGTGCTTCACTTACTATTATTACAGCTGCGGCCTGTTTCAGTTCAAGATCTAGACGTGCTCCCTTTAAAAGGGCATATATCTTTTGACAATCAAACAGCCCTGCTATAAATAAAAATGTAACATTTCAGATCTGTTGTACTATTCAGCTGGGGCAAGGCAAAGGATTGTTTTTATTTCTTAAGATATTGTGGAATCCTGGCAGACTGACTGTTTCTTGATAAATATAACAGTCTGCTAAACATGTACGCAAAATCTGAGGTAGAACAGGAATAATAAATGCTGGTTCGGAAGCTGATCTGAATAATAACCGACGCTCTAAATCTTGCTTTCCAATGTGCTCAATCTCTTGTTCATTTTATTCCTGAACTGTATCAAAGTTCATGGCACTGGATCTATGTGAGTTTCACCCATGCAGATTGAGAATAAACAAAAGTCCGTAAAATAGCATGGGTTGCCTTCAGGGCAATTGGAGAACACTACTAAGTTTACAAGGCCTGCATCAACATGTAAACTAACCTTTTCTTATATCGGCCTACTTAGATGACAGTTCTACGTCAGTGTTCTCTCATGAGCATTTGTCAAAGTATTAGCAAAGAGTTCCTGATCTAAACTGTACCATCAGGGGGAGCTGTAGAGCAACAACCAGGGGAGCGTGGGAAAAATGGAAAGGAAGGCATCTCTCGACCCACTCTCAGACTTGCTCGAGGTAGAGGATCTAGGAACCGGTTGTCTGTCCTTTTGTCCAGTGTGTGGCCGAGGGAGACCTAAGGGAATGGGCAAAGTCTCTTGAAGGAAACACCAGTGCATTGAAATCCTGAAGTAGGGTGGATATATGTTTTGACAATGGCAGAGGTGTTGGCTATTCCTATACTGTCGATCTCTGTGAATGTGTCTGAATTTCAGGAGTGAGTTCTTCCTCATACTTTCACAGATTTCACTGGCGTTTTCAAGCCTGGGTTTTTTTTCTACCACTCTTGTAAAACACCCTGAGGGTGATATTCTTACTCGTGGTGGATGGATGTTAAAAATAGCAGTGGCGCTGCAAAATAGATTTCTCCCTTGTCCTGAGAGCTGGAGCAATATGCTTGGGATGTAATCTTGTTTATTGTATTATTTTAAACATTTTTAGTTATATTTTGATTGCAAGTGTCAGCCGTGGCTCAATGGGTAGTGCCCTCGCCTCTGAGTCAGAAGGTTGTGGGTTCCAGAGACTTGAGCACTTAAATCTAGGCTGACACTCCAGTGCAGTGCTGAGTGAGGTGCTGCACTGTCGGAGGTGCCGTCTTTCGGATGAGACATTAAACCGAGGCCCCGTCCGCTCTCTCAGGTGGATGTAAAAGATCCCATGGCACTATTTCGAAGAAGAGCGGGGGAGTTATCCCCGGTGTCCTGGCGTTAATTCATCCCTCAATCAACATCACTGAAACAGATCATCTGGTCATTATCACATTGCTGTTTGTGGGAGCTTGCTGTGCGCAAATTGGCTGCCGCATTTCCTACTTTACAACAGTGACTACACTCCAAAAAGTACTTCATTGACTGTAAAGCGCTTTGGGACGTCCGGTGGTCGTGAAAGGTGCTATAGAAATGCAAGTCTTTGTTTCTTTCTTCATGCTGCTGTGGGAAAGTACATTGGCAAATTGCACGTGTATGTGTTGGGAGTAATGTGTGTTTAAGGGTTGCAGCAATTCATTCGGTCTTAGTTCCTGTTTGGGCTGCTTTCGAAGGGAACAGGCTGGCAGTACCATTTCCCCCTTTTGTGGTGAATGCTTTTGGTGGTGCAGATAAGGCTGGTGGGAGCTTGCCTAACCCCCTGTTGTGATAGCTATTGTCAGCCCCTTGGGTGCCCTTCATTGATTAATACGGCCCCAGTGAATACAGTTGGACTTGAGCCACAAAATGTTAGAAAAAAAAGAACGTCCCCTACACCGACTCACTGTACAAAAAGTCTTCTTGGGGAATCATTGATCATTTAAGTTTATGGTCTGCTATATATCCAGGATTTAAAAAAAACTGTAGGTTCGCGATGGAGAATGTCGGAAAATTCACACAGTGAGGCCTACCGCTGCCTCACTGAGTGGGATTTCCCTCACCTCCCCCTCCCCCCAGGAACCTCAGTGCCAGCTCCAACCCCGCCCTCCTCATGCAGCGATTGGCAGCAGGCCCCGGGAAGCTGCGTTAAATACCCAAATGGAAGGAGAGGATCTTGTAGTGACCTTATTTTCCTCCAGGTGGCTCCAGGGATTTACCCGCTGAAGGACTGGGTCTTGCCCGAGGTGAATGGAAGGTGTCGTTCCAATCTTTGGGGCGCTTCTGCCCCTTTAAATCCCTTGTTGGATCTCCGGGTGCTGCGCAACGCCAGAGATTCCTGGATTGCACTGGCGGTCTCCTCTTGATAGCAGGAATCCCAACAGGAGCCCACCGTGCATGTCTAATGAGTGCCGATGAAGGAAAATGGGTTGGGGCTGGGGCAGACCTGGAGGGAGGGACCGCCCACTAAAACTGTGCCTTAAAGAGGAAAATCCAGGGCCTAATGTCTGGAAATAGTAGGGATTCTATCAGAGTCACTAACAGTAGGGTTGCTATCAGAGTCACTAACATTAACTCCTCCAGGAATTGCTTGTGATAAAGCCCTTCTTTTTGCGTTGTAGTATTTACAGGGAATTTGAAAAATCTGACGTGTTAGCATATTGTGAGAGAAATCTTGTCACATGCATCTCAGGTGATGTCAGGAAGCACTTGTTCACACAAAGGGTGGTGGAAATCTGGAACTCTCCCTCCTAAAAAGCTGTTGAGGCTGGGGGGGTGTCAATTGAAAATTTCAAAATTGAGATTGATGGATTTTTGTTAGGCAAGGGTATTAAGGGTTACGGAGCCAAGCCGGGTAGATGGAGTTAAGATACAGATCAGCCATGATCTAATTGAATGGCGGAACAGGCTCGAGGGGTTGAATGGCCTACTCCTGTTGCTATCTTCCCATGTTCCTACATAAACATGATCAAAATGTTAAATGTGTAGCGATTGACATCAATGTTTATCAATGTCACAGAAATAGACTGAATAAGCCATGCTTCATTGGTCGGAAAATATTTAGGAATGAGAAAGGACCTTGGGTCTCATCAAGCATGCCTTTTCACAAGAACTTACTTCTCTGGGTTTACTTCCTCCTGAAGATGTTCCATTATTTCATCAGTAAACTTTGGAATTGTTGAATTTGACCGATAAGTTCTTCATTTCACTGTTATTTCACTAGTAATTGAAACAGTTAACCTCGTCTCTTTCACTGACCTGCGTCAGAGAAGGATTCTTATTTAAAATCCATTTCTTATTAAAGATGTTTCCTTTGGGGTAATCGCTATGCGAGCTGTCAGACAGCTTGAGTGCCCTTCGTTTTACTGGGGAATAGCCCGCCGTACCAGCGAGAAATCGTTGTTTAATACTCGAGTCTGCTGCCCTTAAACTGCTGCCTGCGATTTGCAGCATTGCTGATGTCCTAGGAGGATTGCCCTTTAAATCTAAACTTCTTATCTCCCTGGAGACTTGGGGTGGGGGGGTGAAAGGTCATACCAGGAAGCTATAAAATAGAAAAAAATGTGACAAACACGTTATTAGTTATTGATGAAATGTAATACAGTTCAAAGCATGTAGGTGAAATTAGTAAAAAAATGAACCTAGCAGTAATATAAAGGTGTGGAAACTGCCTTTGCCCTCAGTCAGGCACACACACACCAGCATGAAAGCACTTTGTGCCTCCTTCTACCTACAAGCAAATGAATCTTTTTTTTAATGGTTTTAAATTCTATAAATTCCATTGCTGTCAGCTCATTTTACTATTAAAAAAAATAAAAGCCACAAGGGTTGATGAATCGCGAGTATGTATCCTTCTTCCCCAGACAATAACAACCCCCTTTGCTCAAGACAGTGTTCGCCTCCCTTCCTGATTGCAGACTCCCACAGCACTTGCGGCAGCCCCATTCAAATGTTAATGCCTCACAGATGCGTTGCAAGGATCCCCATGGCTACAGGTGTGAAACCATATTTGTACAAGTGGAACTTACCACATAACATATTCATCGCCCCTATGTATGTCTTGTCTGTTCCTTGATTTTAACAAACAGATCATACTGGTGATGATACTGCCCAATGTTGTTTTTAGCCTTACAGACCAGGACAGAAGTATTGGCCTCTGTACCCATATGTTACGGAGGGTAAAAAAATTACTATCCAGTGACCTCTGCGTGAAGTGAGAACAGGATTGGTCTCAGCTGCGATGCCTCACACAGTTGAATAGCCGGTTGCCACTCACTGTCTAGCCCCATGCATGAAGTGGTGAGGTACCATCGGGCTCCTATGTGGAACTGTACCCCAGAAAGAATCAGCCGCTGTAGGTGGAAGAAAATTTTAAAAATGGGATGCCTTCTTTCGAAGAAGAGCAACCACAACAACAACTTGTATTTATATAGCGCCTTTAACGTAGTAAGATGTCCCAAGGTGCTTCACAGGAGTATTAAAAGTCAAAAAATTTGCCACCGAGCCACAAAAGGAGAAATTTGGGCAGGTGACCAAAAGCTTGGTCAAAGAGGTAGGTTTTAAGGAGTGTCTTAAAGGAGGAAAGAGAGGTAGCGAGGCGGAGAGGTTTAGGCAGGGAATTCCAGAGCTTAGGGCCCAGGCAACAGAAGGCATAGCCACCAAAGGTTGAGCGATTATAATCACGGATGCTCAAGAGGGCAGAATTAGAGGAGCGCAGATATCTCGGGGGGAGGGGGGGGTGGGGGAGTTGTGGGTCTGAAGGAGATTACAGAGATAGGGAGGGGCGAGGCCATAGAGAGATTTGAAAACAAGGATGAGAATTTTGAAATCAAAGCGTTGCTTAACCGGGAGTTCTGTGCGGTATCCTGGCCAATATTTATCCCTCAACCAACATCGTTTAAAAAAAACCCAGATTATCTGGTCAATTATTTCACTGCTGTTTGTGGGAGCTTGCTGTGCGCAACTTGGCTGCCGTGTTTCCCTACATTATAACAGTAACTACACTCTAAAGTTCTTTGGGACGCCCTGAGGTCTTAAAAGGCGTTGTATAAATACAAGATTCTTCGTTTTGAGGAAGTTTTTTAACAACATGGATGCAGAATGTAACAGTGCGATGTGCTGTTATTGTGAACATTGCTAAGATTTATGGTTGACTCTCAGCGACAGTGATAAGAGGGGACAATGCCTCCTCACCTCCATTTCTGGATCAATGCTCCCAGTTTATTCTTAACCTTTGACATTTTAAACTGTCGTAGAGAGCTTCCTGTTCTCAGTGAGCTTCCTTTTCCCAGTTCTCTAATTCCCCACTTTCCAGTTCCGGCAATCACCTATAAAAATTGCAGGTTAGCTGAAAGGTCACAGAGGTATTAAGGCTCCATTAATAATATCCCAAGCCAAGGGAAGCCTTATATAACAAAAAAAGACAAGTAATATTTTGCATGATGACAATGGGGGAAATATTGCTTAATTTACCGACATTGGAAGAACATTTTAAAAGTAATAAATCCAAAGTGCATTTCACGGTGAAAAGCAATTGATTGGGAAAAAATGCTGTCTTGCATTTACAATGAAGAGACAGCATCAGACTGCCTAAAGATCTTTTAAACATCTATGAACTTAACAGAGGGTTCAACTTAACAAAGGTGTTAGGTTTATAGAGGGATAGATTCAATAGGCATATACTTACAACAACAACAACGTGTATTTATATAGCGCCTTTAACGTAGTAAAACATCCCAAGGCGCTGCACAGGAGTATTTTAAGACAAAAAAATTGACACCGATCCACATAAGGATAAATTAGGGCAAGTGACCAAAAGCTTGGTCAAAGAGGTAGGTTTTAAGGAGCGTCTTAAAGGAGGAAAGAGAGGTAGCGAGGCGGAGAGGTTTAGGCAGGGAATTCCAGAGCTAAGGGCCTAGGCAACAGAAGGCACGGCCACCAAAGGTTGAGCGATTATAATCAGGGATGCTCAAGAGGGCAGAATTAGAGGAGCGCAGATATCTCGGGGGGGGTTGTGGGGCTGGAGGAGATTACAGAGATAGGAAGGGGGCGAGGCCATATACTTAGAAAAAGGATAGAGAATAGAGGACAAGCTCAATATAAGAAAGAGCTTGATAGGAGTATAAGCTTAACAGGCATATATTTAATGAAGGGAGAGGCTTAACAGAGGGATAAGTTTAACATTAGGCCACCCATAGTATTTTTTTATGATAGTACAAAGAGGTTAATCCTTTCCGTTTTGAGAGAATTTACTGCGTTTGAAAACTTGTGTTTTCTTTAGTCATCTGCCCTCCCCTAAGTGTTAATTCTTTAAATATGACCCTTTACTTTCACCAGACACTATACTTTTTCACCCAAGAGAGACGACTTTATGAATACGAGAAAGTAAAGACAAGGAAGGGCTGTAATCACATCGAACGCATCCTGTCATTTTTGTTCAAACACAGCACCCTCGGTGACCATTTGAAAGAAAATAAGCAGCTTTGCTCAAAATAATTCAAATGCCCAAAGTATGAGGTAAATTACTTTTCTGTGGATCTAATAGGCTAACTCCATCGTGCAGTTTGTGTCGTGCAAACTAGTTTCAGCTTCTCATCAATGTAAACTGCATAGTATACTCTGGCACAAATGGGGGGAAGTTGGTCCCCATGGCACCTGTTTTTTGAGCGCAAAATGGACATTGAGGGAAGCAATTTCCAGACGCAATCTCCCGCGCTCAAACCGTCCCCGGAGTGCACCGGGTGCCAAATTGACAGCCAGTGACTATCGAGGGCCCAGGCTGCCTGCCTGAAACAGGCGTTAGGCTCCTTGAATATGCTAATCAGAAGCCTAACGATTGTTTCAAGACCCGGATGCCAATTTTGGCAAAAATTGGGCAGAATATGCGTCGAGCACGCTCCGCTCAGTTTTTCTCGGTCTACGCCGACCTAATTAGTGCTCCTTAAAATGGCCACTGGAGGCCGCTGAAGAACAGGTAAGTTTTTCGGTTTTCATTTACCTCAATGTGGAGTTCCCCTCAATGTCCATTTTGCGTTCCAGAAACAGGTGCGTCGGGAACCAATTTTCCTACTCCCCACCTCCAACACCCCGCCCCCCCCCTCATTTGTACCAGAGTACATGATACAGTTTATATTGATGAAAAGCTGAAACTAAGGAGGATTGCTCCTCCTGGCTCCTCAGCAATACTGCAGGCCGCTGCCGGCTTGTGCTCGCCTCCATCCCATTCGCCTACCCTCCCCGCTTCCAGGATTTACCTGCGGGCCGGCTTGGCGTCTGAGCCGGCTGATTTTTGGGACCATCCGGACCGGCGTGCTGCACTGGGATGTCTGATTGGCGTCTGCAGTTCACTGGAATTACGGCGATGAGGACCAAGGACCAATTTAGAGTGGGCCTCAGGCCTCCGACTTCGGGAGCCCCTTTTTAATGTGTCACCGATTTTGGTCCCTGGCGATAACCAGGTTAAGAGGACCGCTCCTTCTGGTTCCAAAAAAAAATACTGCAGGCCGATGGCAGCTCGGTCTTGCCTCGCCTCGGCCTCCCTCCAAGGACCTAGCTCCGGGCCTCTGCCTGTGTCCCAGCCGACTGACACTCTGAAGACTTGTAAGCTGCATTGGGATACCCGTTTGGCGTCCACAACTTGCTACTGAATTCAAACGATGTCGGGACCTCAATCGCGGCGGTCTCTTTGCCGTGCCTTCAGCTGCCAAGGCCCTAAGCTCTGGAATCCCCTCCCTAAATCTCTCCACCTCTCTACCTCTCTCTCTTCCTTTGAGACGCTCCTTAAAACCTACCTCTTTGACCAAGCATTTGGTCACCTGTCCTAATATCTCCTTATGTAACTCGGTGTCAAATTTTGTTCGGTAACGCTCCTGTGAAGCACCTTGGGACGTTTTACTACGTTAAAGGCGCTATATAAATGCAAGTTGCTGTTGTTGTCTTGTTGTCGGTTGCCCAAAAGTCAAAATGGCCCTTACTGTGTACCATTTTAAGGCACCTATTATAGAATGGATGTTAAAGTCATCGAGAAAATACTGTGTAGATTCACCAGGATGCAGCCATGAATAAGAAACTATAGTGATGGGGGTAGACTTGAGGTACTGAGTATATTTCCACTGAGGCAGAAAAGGTCGAGGAGATGTAACAGAGTGAGTGATGAGGGGTTGGCAATATAAAGTTAGCACTGAGAGAATGAGGAGAGAGGCTAGGAGAAATTTCATTTTGCAGAGAATAGTTGGAGAATAGAGTGCTTCGCCACAGGGAGTCGAGGAGACAGAGACCAACCATCTTTAACGGGAAGAAACACTTAAATAGACGGCTGTGGGAGAGAGTGAGGTAGTTTTAGATTGCTATACGAGACAGTCAGCACAGACATGATGGGCCAAATGGCTTCCTTCTGTGCTGTGTGCGGCTCTGTGGGTTGAAAACACATTGGGCTGGATTTTGTCTTGGAGTCGGGTTGGGGTCGTGTAATCCGCATTTCGTGTTTCCCCCCCGACTCCAGATTAATGTGGACGCCTGATGCAATTTTCACTTAATTGGGTAATTGAGTTGCAGCATGTGGGAACCCATGAAGTAATTAGTGTTTTCAGTCTGAAAGTCGCCGCTGATGATGTCATCATTGCTGACTGCCTAGTCTCAGAGACTGTTGGTGAGAGAGGACCTGCCTGGCTTTTGGGGTGGGGTGGGGTGGGGGGGGGGGGGAGGAGGGGAGAGAGAGAGAAAGAGAGAGAGAGATTGAGAGAGAGAGAGAGAGAGATTGAGAGAGAGCGATTGAGAGATTTTTGCCAAGCAAGTCCTCCCAGGCAGTCTCTGAAGACATTCAATGCAGCTGCATCAGAGGCGACGTTCAGACCTAATACTACTACTACCACCTTCATCACATCTCCGTTGTAATAGTGAGCCTGCAGCCGATAGTCAGCTATCCACTTGTGCTCCCGCCAGGTTTCACTGGAGTGTTTCACACCAGGCGTGCTTCACGTCAGAAAAGGGTTAAACTAGCTACAACGTTTCAAAATAGCATTACAGAGCCAATTTAGAGCTTGTTAAGGGCTTTAATGGCCTCTCCCGCCTCTTGGAGGCGGGACGGAGTCGGGAACCCCGCGACTGATTTTGTCAAAATTGCGTGGAGGCGGGATGGAGTCGGGATGGGGTCGAAACCCTGACCCCGCAAATTTAACCCCCCACACGCCTCCAAACCCGACTCCACGGGTCATTCAAAATCCAGCCCATTGTATTAAACACTGCTATTTTAACAAAGGCATGAACCTCTTTGTTTTACTTCCTATGTTAACAAGAGACATTTCAAATGCACGTGTTTACACATTCATTACTAATATCACAAAGTGCAGTTTCAACCACATAGAAATACAACAGTAGGTAGATATCGGAATATATACGTACTTGAGGGACAAGTTTGATGGTCTGAGTGGCCTTTCCTGTTCTTGATTTTTTTTCTTACGTTTTTAGATAAATAGATTTTTTTTTAACCAAAATGGCATCTACAAAACAGGGATGTGATTTATACGCTTTCTAATCTGGATTTCACACTTGCACTTTCAGAGTCATGCTCGTAACCTTAAGACTGTTAGCAGTTGTGTTAAGCACGCCCATTGCAGGTTTTCTCCCCTACCTCCCATTTCCTCACCAAATGTAATTAGAGAACTAAGAACGCAGGAAAGCCAGATTTCAAAAATTTTTTTAAAATCACTTTGTTCCCGCGTGTCGGAGTGAGATGTACCACTTCCTGAAACAGGGGATACGCTCTGAAAACAAACATCATTACTGATGTTTTAACATCTTCATAGAGGGGGCTTGTTAGCTTGACAAATAAAAACTAACATATATTACAGTTTATTTGTGTTAGAACTAAGCAGGGTAGACAGCGTACAGTCCATCAGACAAATAGTTGAATATACTTGCTGCATTCTATCTAGTCGGCTGTCCTTCAAGATTTGATAAAATTAAACAATTCAGTGTTAAAATTCTGAAGAAAACTGCCGCAAATTTCAATGTTCAAATATAACCAAATACATTTTTAAATGAGATATCGTCATGGCGATGTTGTGCTGAGGGAATTGTTTCAATGAGCGAGTTCTGTTCGTTAAGTGTGTTTACTGTGGAAAAAATGTCTGGAAAGGATTGCATGCTGTACACTATTATCAAGGAATAACAAACCACTATCACTGCAGTCAGCATGTTCCTGGACAATGAAAATATCACTTACTTGTATAGAATACATTGAGAAAACTTTGATCATGTTTTCTCAATTGAGCAGTTCATGTTTTCTCAATTACTTCCACAACTATTGGGCAATTATTGCAGAATGCAAGTATTTAATTCTGTAGCAACGGATTCCAACAATAACTCATTCGTACTTTATAAGACTGAGCGCTGCAGACAAATAGAAACTTTACCAATTAAACCTACATCCTTGTTTTGATTGGCAAATGTTGAGAAAAGAATAATATTTTGCTGGCCTTTTGAAGTAACCTCTAATCATATCTGTCTATTCAGGCAACTTACATGAGAAGACTAAACCATTACTCTTTCACGATTATCCATTCTACACGTGCTCAAAGCCTTTAATTTTTCACTGATTCTTCCGAAAGGACTCTTGCTTGAAGGTTTGCTCATATGTCAATGTTTAAACTTTGTCACAGTGCTATGATTGAAACATTGCCCTCTATTGGAGGTGATGCTCAATGATGACACCATGTGGTTCTGTTTATCCACATATTGCTGTTAAATTAGTAAATCGTGCAAGAAACACTATATTAATGTGTTGTGACTTGAATAAATATGTTACAAATCTCCAAAACTTCTGTTCAGGATTAGCAACTCATTTCATGCCACATTTCCAGTGATCCAGATGGGCTTCATGTGCAAGTCGTCTATTTGTTTTGAAGCTTTGGGGTTGGAGTGGGGTGGCGAAGAGATCCTGGTCGCTATGAGAGCTCACACAAGGCAGATTTAGGCGATCCCCCTCCTCAGATTTTAGTGCCTTCAGAATGTCAAACACCAGGGCAGAGTTTCTTGTTCCCAGCTTCGTTTGGAGTAAAATTTCAAACTCCAGGTGTCGAATAGCCAAACGCAAAGTAATATTCACAGCAATCTGTCTCAAGTCCTTGATCCAATTCTGCCCCAAGGAAAACACATGTGTTAATCAGGTTCCAATACATAACTGCTACAAGCTGACAATTCACCCACATCTGGTTTGTCTCAGAGTTATGTACACTGCAAAGTGTGCACGTACATTTACTGTAACACAAGAGTCGCGATCTGAGAACAGGGCTAGCTAGCTGTGCTGGTGGTGGAAGCATCAGTATTTATTGATCTGATATCAGAAATGAATACAACAGCTTTAGAAAAAGATATAAATCTCTATGCAAAATATATTCATTCTCAACTTTTGCATGATGCATACTCGGAGTGCGTCAGGCCCACTAACTTACTGTAGATGCGAGTGTGACGTTAAGTCATGGTATTGATTCGGGAGTAACTTGATTGGGATTTCCTGGTGTAAGCAAGTTAATAATTAACAGCCTAAAGGTATCTCTGGAAAGAGATGCCTGTGTTTACTACCTTGTGTCTCCTGTACTTATACTGACAGTGACTGAGTTGCTATTTATTCTGAAAGCAGGACAAACAAACAGTTCTCTGCATATTTGGAATGTGTTGACAAGGCTGTAACAGGGCTGGGCTGTACACAGTCCGCTCCACTTAGATGAATATTCCTGTTTGGCGACTGGAAACCAAAAACACCAAACTATTTTCTGCATATACCCATTATATTCCGTTCTGTTGCCCTGCAAGATGAAACAATGGTGCTTGTTTCATGATTTCTGTTGCACCATTAACCAACCATGATACAGCAAGTTACAGGAGCAATATTGTCATGGCAGTGTTACCTATAAGGCACTTTGTTCTTTTACATACAAAGAAGGATAAAAAGCAATAACCTACAAATCTGTTAGCTTTAATTTCCGACGTCAGGCTTCCAGCAGGGAGTCTCGCCAACTGCTCACTCATATCCAAAACTTGGGTGCACGCTATTAATGATTTTCCAAGCAGGATAGAAAGGTTGTCGTCTTAGAGGATTCGATAATTAAGGTTATAAAGGGTGACCTCTGCTGTCGCAGTTGAGAGTCCAAGAGGGTCTGTTGCCCACCCAGTGCCAGGCTAAGGGATGTTTCGAAGCGGCTGGAAAAGTACTTGGAAGGGGAGGGAGAAGAACTAGTTGTCATGGTCCATGTCAGAACCAAAGATATATGAAAGAACAGGGAGCAGACCTCTGCTAAGAGAGTGCCCGGAGCTAGGATGTCAATTAAAAAGTGAAAAGATTTACAAGGATATTACCGGAATTAAAGGATGCAACTATGAGAAAAGATTGAATAGGCTGGGGCTCGTTTGTCTGGAAAAGTGAAGACTAAGAAGAGACCTGATAGAGGGCTTTAAAATTATGAAGGAGTTTGATAGGGTGGATGTGGAGAAACTTGTGTGTGAGTCCAGAACAAAGGGACATTAATACAAGATAGGCATTCACCAATCAAATACAGAATTTAGGAGGAATTTCTTTACACAGAGTGGTGAGAATGTGGAACTTGCTGCCTCATGGAGTGGTTGAAGGAGAGATCATTGCTGCATTTGAGGGGAGGCTTGATGCACACTTGAGGGAGAAGGGAATAGAAGGATCTGGGAGCAGGATGGGAAGAGGTAATTAGAGTGGGAGGAGGCTCGTGTGGAGTATAAACACCAGCCTAGACCAGTTGGGCTGGGTGACCTGGTTCTGTGCTGTAGATTCTGTGTAATTCTATGTAATGGTTGGAAAATCGTGTGCAGCATGCGCTGGTATTTTTGATATGTGTTGCCAGTGGGTGAGGCTTTCCACCAGGAGCAGAGCGCTGGAAGATTATCGGGTTATTTTAGTTTTAAGAAAAGCTGAAAGAAAAATATAAAGACTGCATTGAAAATGTTTGTCTTGGGGCTGCACTGGTGGCTCAGTGGGGAAATGCACTGCATGCTGTGTACCGAGCCATTCAAGTCAGACCGCTCTCAGAGTTGAGCCCTGCTCTTTTCTGAGTGAGCTGATCTCAGCCATTGCAGCAATCGGATTGGTTCAGTGTTCCCAGACTAGGGAAGGGAAAAAGCAATCAAAGCCCCTGCGGTTGATCCGCAACCAGCAATTCCTCGCATGAAGTGTGAATGTTGGATGAAGAAATAATTGGGCCCCATACTTGATTAGCCTGCCAATAGTCACAAAGGAAGAACATTACACTTGGGCAAGGTAGCAGACTCAGGAAACTATAACCCAGCATGATCTACTGCCTTCAGCGGAAGAAAGATGAACATTAAATTGAAAAAAAATGTTTTAAAAATGATGCTAGGGTAGATTTGACATCTGCTGAAATATAAACCTGGCACATCCTCCATCAGTGCAGTTTTCAGAGCAGGCTCTTGCTGCTTATTGCAAGAATTCAGCCCGACCATCAATCCCTTTAATAAATAAGAAACACTTTACATTAAATGCAGTTGTGGAATAAGATTAAAAGTGTGGATGAGTCTGTGCAACAATGTTTTACCGTAATTTCAAGATTCAGTATTGTTAAATGTCGACTATTTGCTTAACAGGAATGGACTGCAATTTTAAAACATTTGTGACTGACTTTGGCAAAGCTTTAGGCTGACATATGCAATACCTGTGTGTTTCTCTATTCAGATACACACCAGTCACTTGGTTAAGGATTGTGACAGATTGCTCACCGTTGTGGCAGTCTCCACTTGAAGGAATCTGAACATTGTGAAGTTCACAAATCTTTTGTTAACATTATCATTTCCAAAATGTGTTCAAAGACAGCTGTTCAGTCTTGCCACAGGGACAGCATTAGTTAGAGATTGTTTTGGATGGAAATGATTCCACTTGGCACAGGCTTACGCAAAATGTTCGTTAACTGTATTTTGCTCTTTCTCAGCTCCGTCTCTGGTCACTGTCATTAAGAAGGACCGGACATCCCGAAACAGCATTGCTCTATCTTGGCAAGAACCAGAACATCCTAACGGGATCATATTAGACTACGAGGTCAAATTCTATGAGAAGGTGGGAAAATGAATAAAAAGCGGAGTGTTTAACAAACCTAAAAAAAAAATCACATTACTGAAAACAGTGTTGGAAATTATCTCTCAACACTTCAAGGGGCATTTCTTCTCGAGTTCCTGTGGCTAATTTGTCTCATGTATGTAGACGTACTTTAAAGCCAGAGCTACACTTTGGTTTTGATCAGCTTTCGCTAAGAATGCTTTGGTTTGAAATGCTCGGTCTGATTTCACAAAATGTTCTTAAGATGAGGCAGTGAAACTCGAGTGTGAGTGTTGGGGATAGGGAATCGGTGGGAAGGAATGAATTGGGCTTGCTTCTAGTACCAGCCAGCTGGACTCAAATGGGGGAGGATATCTTCTGTATGCCGTGTAAAGCCAAATCATAGATGCGTACTTTAGAAATGCATGTACAATTTTGCTACACAGAGGAAATGGTTCTTCACTAGCTTGATGACTCCAATTGCCTTACTTTGCTGCTCCCGCTCTCCTGTTCTTAGAGAGCAGAGTAAATAGATTGCTTCCTTTTTAAATTACACAGGTTGTGTCTTGTTTTAAGGATTCAGTACCAAGCTTCAGATCTCAAGGGTAGCATTTTACCATGGAATTTATGAGTAGCAATGTAATTAGGAGGTAATAACTTTGCTTGTAGTTTCGCAATTAATAATGTAATGCAAATAAAAAGGGATAACTAGTAATTACAGGAACTGCAATTAAACAGTGTGCAGTATAAAGGTTAGTCAGTCACCATAACTAAGCTGCCCATTGATGCCACAAGACCTCACGATTGTGTTCTTCTTCTATCCGCTCCCCCACAGCTGTCTATCCATTGTCACGCTTCTGTTCAGCTCTTCCTGTACACAGTCCTGCCATTTCAGCTTTCGCCTTCAACATGCTCTTTTCCCAACTGAGACACATTCTACGATCTTGTGCAGATACCAATATTCAGCCATAGAGTACACAATGTTTCTGCCATTACTGCACTTGTCATTCCTCCCCAGCTTAGTGTGTCACTCTGTCGCACCAGCTAACGCCTAATATCCCTGTGCACAGTGCATTTAAAAAACATCCAGTGCCTTCGTCAGGAAGCAAACTATCAATAAGGGGGATTCTGGAATATTGTAACTATAGAGTAATTACTGAGCAATTATATTGGACTATATAGAAATACTATATAAATATGAGTTCTGCTGAACATTAACCTGTCTTTTTCTCTTTATAGGTGCAGACAAAGCAGCTTTTTATTTTCAGTCTTACTGTTTTATTTTAAAAACGCTATCATTTGTTTTGTTTCTTGACACTGCTACAAGCCAAAAGTAAATGTTGCAAAGCCTTCTAACACCTGATTTTAGAAGAGAGAGTGTTGCTATGCAAATTCCTCGCTCAACTGTCACTAACAGAAATACTCGCCGAGGGGAAAATTTCCTCTGCGTGCCATTTTAGCAACATCATAAACACTGTAGGAAGGTTCCATCTGCTCACCAGTTCTAACAGAATCATAAAAGTATCCATTTATCATATCACTAGAAATAGTGAACATAGAAGTAGGGGTCGATAAAGTGATGTAACATGGCTGCACTTGCTATGTGGTCTGGCAGCAGACTGCTTTTATGTAAATTAAGGTTCTTTCCCACAATGCGGCTAAATTTCCTAAGTAGCGCATCAGACACTCAGCGTTCATTTGTAACGGGCACTTCAGAGGAGGCCAGCAATCAAATTCATGTTCTACTTTGCTAGCTGGCTGTTTTTCCCTTCGTGGCAGGGCCTCATTCTCCATTACCTCCAATGCCCAATCAGAGAATCTTCCCCTAGCAACATTTTGAGTGGAAAAAAAAAATCACACACCGATCTAAGAGTTGCCACAGCCCTTCACCTTTCTGGTGCCTGATATCTTGCCCCACGGTCTCTGTGCTCTGCCAACGCATCTCAACTGGGAGCACTGGCAAAACTATGCTAATAAACTGGCCTCGCTTTATGGGGTGATGGCAGCTCTGTGGGGCACAGGCATACCTAGGGTTGCCAACTCTGGTTGGACGCATTCCTGGAGGTTTAATGACACGACCTCCCACCTCCAACCGCCCAGCCCAGTCAAACAGCCTTTTTTCCCATCTCCAATATTTTTATAGCTAATAAACGAAAGTGTTCAAAGAAAATGAAAACAAACCACTCCACCTTTTTAATGCCCCTATTGTCTTCCTCCTGGATTACTTGCAGCAGTGAATTATTTAATTCCTGGAGATTCCAGGACAATACTGGAGGGTTGGCAACCCTAGTCACACCTCGGGCATGAGGAGCAGCATCAGGGCTTTTTTTTTATTCGTTCCGGGGATGTGGGCGTCGCTGGCAAGGCCAGCATTTATTGCCCATCCCTAATTGCCCTTGAGAAGGTGGTGGTGAGCCGCATTCTTAAACCACTGCAGTCCGTGTGGTGAAGGTGCTCCCACAGGAGGGAGTTCCAGGATTTTGACCCAGCGACGATGAAGGAATGGCGATATACTTCCAAGTCAAGATGGTGTGTGACTTGGAGGGGAAGTTGGAGGTGGTGGTGTTCCCATGCGCCTGCTGCCCTTGTACTTCTGGGTGGAAGAGGTCACGGGTTTGGGAGGTGCTGCCGAAGAAGCCTTGGCGAGTTGCTGCAGTGCATCTTGTAAATGGTACACACTGCAGCCACGGTACGCCGGTGGTGGAGGGAGTGAATGTTTAAGGTGGTGGATGGGGTGCCATCAAGCGGGCTGCTTTGTCCTGGATGGTGTCGAGCTTCTTGAGTGTTGTTGGAGCTGCACTCATCCAGGCAAGTGGAGAGTATTCCATCACACTCCTGACTTGTGCCTGTGGAAAGGCTTTGGGGAGTCAGTATCAAATGCATCTGTTCCCCCCTCAGAATTATTTAATTATTATTAAACAGTGTTACAAGAACATTCTTAAAAAGTGTTTTATTCAGGCATTGCTACTATTTACGGCATCATGAAATTTCTCCCACCAAGGCTCAGGATAGAAATGACAAGAATTTCCAAATAAATTGCTTATGTTCATTAAAAACTAAACACACATGCAAGATTGTTGCAGAATCTGTGGGTTCTAATTAGGTTTATACATACTTGCTCTCATGTTTAATGGTGTCGGAGGCCCTCAGTGCATTCTCTTAAGATCAAATGTTACTGTTTGTTATTTCTGGACTCTAAAGTAAAGTGCTACCATCTAAAGATACAAAGTGCAGTTTACAGAAGCTGCAAATTGTGATGTTTATGCTAAACCCCAAATAGTCACAATAGCTAAAACATATCACAAATCATGGCAAGTACCATATGGCAGCTACCCTTGGAACATTCCAAAAATATATGATGACTACACTGAATGGGGAGCTTCCACACACTTTGGACTGTAAGAAAGAAAGCATTTTCATTGATAAGGCACCTTATGATATCCTCAGGATATCTGAAAGTGCTTCACTGCCAATAAATTACTGAAATGCAGTCACGGTTGTTATGTAGGCAAATACAGCAACAAATTGCGCACAAACTACATGTGAGATAATACCAGTTAATCTGCTTTTTCTTAACAGGAATGTTGTCCAGAACACTGGGAGAACTCCCTGCTCTTCTTTGAATAGTACTGTGGGATCTTATACACCCACCTGAATGGGCAGACAGGGATTTCATCTCATCTGAAAGGGCAGCATTTCTGACTATGCAAGAATCCCTCAGTAATGCACTGACATGTCAGCCTAGATTATGTGCTGAGGTCTTAGAGTAGGACTTGAATGGAGCTAACCTGGTACTATACTATGTCCTCAACATATTCATGCAACTATTATCGTTTGTGACAGTTCATTTTAGAATGACCCAATGAAGAGATTTTATCTGAAATCCTTTAGGAGTTTTTGTGGGGGTTGTTTTGTATTCATTAGGGTGAGGAATGTCAGTCCGAGGGAATGGAATACTGTTTTGGCTAAGGACGGTACATGATTCAAATAAGGCCCCTGACCAACCTAGACTTGGCAACAGAAAAATGTCCTTATTTTTTCACAGCCCCTGATTGAATATAGCCTCTAGTACCTATCATCATTGACTGTGAACTGGGGAACTGCACTATCAACAATAGGCCATTCTAAAGCTTGTCAATGTCCTACATTAATTCTCATCCTTGTTTTCAAATCCCTCCATGGCCTCGCCCCTTCCTATCTCTGTAATCTCCTTCAGCCCCACAACCCCCCGAGATATCTGCGCTCCTCTAATTCTGCCCTCTTGAGGATCCCTGATTATAATCGCTCAACCTTTGGTGGCCGTGCCTTCTGTTGCCTCGGCCCTAAGCTCTGGAATTCCCTGCCTAAACCTGTCCGCCTCGCTACCTCTCTTTCCTCCTTTAAGACGCTCCTTAAAACCTACCTCTTTGACCAAGCTTTTGCTCACCTGCCCTAATTTATCCTTATGTGGATCGGTGTCAAATTTCTTTGTCTTAAAATACTCCTGTGCAGCGCCTTGGGACGTTTTACTACATTAAAGGCGCTATATAAATACAAGTTGTTGTTGTTGTTGTTATTATTAGTTTGAAAACTTTTAGAATCATAGAAATTACTGCAAAGAATGAGATCACC
Organism: Squalus acanthias; assembly: GCA_030390025.1. NCBI lineage: Eukaryota > Metazoa > Chordata > Chondrichthyes > Squaliformes > Squalidae > Squalus > Squalus acanthias. The sequence goes on from CM059429.1 coordinate 151,599,624, forward strand.
TGGCTCTTCGTGCCTGCGATGATGCTAACTCTTCACCTAGCTTTATCTAAAGAAAGACTTGCATTTATATGAGAAGTCGTACAACACCAGGTTATAGTCCAACAGTTTTATTTGAAATCACGAGGTTTCGGAGCTGCTGCTCCTTCGTCAGGGGAGCAGCGTTCCGAAAGCTCGTGATTTTAAATAAAGCTGTTGGACTATAACCTGGTGTTGTGCGACTTCTCATTTTTGTCCACCCCAGTCCAACACCGGCATCTCCGCATCATGGCTACATTTATATAGCACTGTTCATGTCCTCAGGGCGTCTCAAAGCACTTTACAGCCAGTGAACTACTTTTGAAGTGTAGTCACTGTTGTATTGTAGGAATCTACACCATTGTAATCTACTCAATTTCGTTTAGGTCACTTCAAAGTCTCTTGTTGTTGAGGGAGAAGCTCAATTTCCTTAAACTCTCTTCACCAGTTAAACTCCTGATACCAGTAATTACCTTAGTTGTTGGCCTCTGTACCACCTCAGGACAATAATACCTTTCTTTTGAAAGGGTGGCCAGAACTGCATACATAAAGTCAAGAACAAAAAAAAATGTTATTCAGCATATCAAAGCACATTTCCCTCATGTACTGACTTTTCCATCATGGCATCTAATTGCATTTTGACTAACTTCAAAGCTTGGTAGCTTTTCCAAACATCTTATAGTTTAGGCAACTCTGACAATAGGGGCGTTGCAGTTGGCCTCAATGTCCCCAAGGCCTTGAAGAGGAAAATTCATCCAGATATCCAGCTCCTGATCATTGGTGAAGTGCACATGTGTGGCATTGGGTGAAGACAGGTCAGGCTGGGCTGTGGCAGACCACATGGTCAAATCGCCCCCCTCCCTAAACCTTCCCTAAACCCCTCCACCTTGCCGGCTTCCTCTCCTTTAAGACCCTCCTCAAAATCCATCTCTTTGACCAAGCTTTCTGTCACCTTCTTTGGCTCAGCATCCATGTTTTGATTACACCTCTGTGAAGCGTTTTGGGGTGTTTTTCGATGTTGAAAGCGCTATATAAATGCAAGTTGCCGTTTTTAACATTTACGGGCTGGATTTTCATTGACCCATGGAGGCGGGTTTGGAGGCATGTGGGGGGTTAAAATTGCGGAAACTGGCGGGCGGGCACATTTGGATATGGATAGTTGACACTGGCTGGCTGGCTGGCTATGGGGATGCATATATGGATAGCTAGATGGATGAATGGAGAGGAGACATATCTGGGAGTGGTGGTGTAAAAATATCTGGGAGCAGACTTAGGGCTGCTGCTGCTCATTTTGCATTCGGGTCCTCTCACAGCAAAGGCCAGGCAGTCTCTGAAAACCTTCAATGCAGCAGCAATGATGACATCATCAGAGGCGACTTTCAGACTGAAACCACTAATTGGTTCATGGGTTCCCACATGCTGAAACTCAATTGCCCAACTAGGTCAAAATTGCATCAATCTCCCACATCCAATTGCAGTCGGGTGGATAACACGAAAAGTGGATGACACGAACCCAACCCGCCCCAGTATCAAAATCCAGCCCTACGTGTCTGAAGCTGATGTATGAAGAATAGTCATGTGGCCAAAGCATTGGAGGGCCACCGCCACAAGTGGAGCCAGAGTTCAGTATGAAACACTTTCTTCGGGAATGGAGGAGCAAGTGGAAAAAAAATAAGAGAGTGGGGGGGGGGGGAAAAAATCCAAATTCAAACGTGATGTCTCACTTTTGATGATGAAAACAATCGCGTCTCAAACAGGAATGAGCTTCGAAGGAAGAACTGAATCGTAATGAGTGATGTGCTTTTTTTTTGTTTGTCTTAAAGCAGGAGCAGGAGACCAGTTACACTATCATGAGGTCAAAGGGCACCAATGTCACCATCACTGGGCTGAAACCTGAGACCACCTACCTGTTCCAGATTAGGGCCCGCACCGCGGCCGGTTATGGGGCCAGCAGCCGCAAGTTTGAATTTGAGACCAGTCCAGACTGTAAGTGAAAATGAGTTTTATTGAACTTAAAAACACTCCATTATTTAAGAAGGGAGCGAGAGAGAGAGAAGCCAGGTGATTGCAGACCCATCCATTTAACATCAGTTTTGGGGAAGTTGCTGGAATCTTATCAGCAGAGAAAGTGACTGAGCACTTGGAAACATATGGGCTTAGCGAATGCTTACATTGCTGTCATTTCATCACCGTGCTCAGCTAATGGTTTATGCTGTCGCACTTCATGATATTGTCTGCACCCCTTAATACCTTGTCATTTTCCCCAGCTAACCACTCTCCATGCTAACAATGAATTTGCGTTGTTTCTGATCTGCCTCAATGCCATCCCAAGAACAAGGTTTTTTTCTTTTGCTTTCAGCCTTCTCCATCGCCGGTGAGAATAGCCAGGTCGTCATGATTGCCATATCAGCAGCTGTAGCCATCGTCCTCCTCACAGTGGTGATGTACATCATAATCGGGAGGTCAGTCCTATGCTGTGGTCTATGTTAAAACTACCATTTCCCATGTAATTTTACTGTGTATCTGTGAGAGGCAATTTACCACAGCTTAAATAGTTTCCTTAGAAATTGAAGGGTCATGATTCTTTGTACAATACCAACAGATTAATTAACCACAAAAATGTATGTACTTTATTTATTGGAATAGTTACATTAGTATTACGTTATAATGCCAAACTCAGTTTATTAGTATTTATACTATATTTAAAGTTGCATTGGCGATGAATTCATCTTCACTGTGAACTATTGCGAGTGATTATCAGACTGACTGATCTTCCAATTCCTATACCCCAATTTTAACTTGGTGCAGGAGTCATGCGGGCAGGAACTGAGGTGGACAGCAAACTGTCTGGACCTCGGGAGTGTGAGGCTCAGGAGAAGTCCGGGAAGGATGAATGTTGGCCAGGACACCAGGAGAGCTCCCTACCCTTCTTCAAACATGGGATCTTATACCTCCATCTAAACAGAGCCTTGGTATAACATCTCATACGAAGTATAGAACCTCTGACAATGCATCGCTCCCTCAGTACTGCACTGAAGCGTTAACCTAAATTGTGCACTCAAGTCCCTGGAGTGGAGCTCGAACCCACAGCCTTCTGACCAATAAGCACTACCAACTTAACCAAGTTGACATTGTGAGCCTATAATAAGCTAACTTCCATCCGCCCCAAACAAAGTCACCCCCATCGGCAGTTTCGTGGCATGGGGGAGGGGACTCCCAGAACTTGCGTTTTCTCGGTCCTGGCCTGGCAAAAACAGCAGTGCCTGGTGTACCCAGTGAAAGGAGGTATACCAGCCACTGCAGGGGCACAAGTGGGACCCACCTGGGGATCCAAGTCTGGGTTCTGGGTTATGGCCTGGATTCCCTAAACAAATGCTTTTCTGCTGTGACTTTTCTCAGCCTCCCTACAAAGGGAGCCAATGGGCAACCTTGTGTAATGTTTCCAAGTATTGTTCCCAGTACTCCACCAACCAACCCCCCCCCCCTGCCCCCACCCCACCTCCCCCATGCAGTGGACAGCCTCTGTCACATGTTGTGGCCTTCACTCTCTGGAGGGCACCATAGCTGAGCTTCCAGTGGTGAGGGCACCCACTGGCAATATTTGAATAAAGTTACCTTTCCCTGACTCCACGTACTCTGATGGGTCAGAAGCAGAGATCGCCGGCGGGCACATCCAAGCACTTATGCTGGGATATCGGCCCCATTGATTTTCAGCCTAATATAACCACCCAGATGTCTTAAATAAGTGAGCACAGCCTGAGGGATAAGAAACATTCAATAACATGAAATAAAAGGAGAGTAGAATAAGTAATGCAGTGAAAAGTATAGTATTACTTCCCTACCTTGTCTTGGCTCACTAATGAAGTCAAAACATGTTGCCTTAGACCTACAATCAATCACAGTTAGATCTTGTTGCAGATCTATAGATTCATGGTGTAATAATCACCAGAAGTAATGAGATAAACCAAGAGGGGAGTTTCAAGAGCAATTGTGAAAGTACTTGGAATTACATTGACATTTCGGCGTACGTCGAGAGCTTTTTGCATTTCTGTAAAAGGAACACTTGTTAATAAAATATTTGACATTTATGAAAGTAAAATAATCTTTCAGTGCAGTGAAATATTGAAATGCTTGAGTATTAAGAGTGTTTGATTTTGTTTTGATTTTTGTGCAGATTCTGTGGGTATAACAAATCAAAGCATATTTCTGATGACAAAAGAATGTATTACCCAAATGGTCACAGTAAGTATTGAACTGCAAACACTTAGCAATTAACGATGAAAAAATGCTGAAAATACTCAGCAAGTCAGGCAGCATCTCATTTATCTCATTGCTGTTTGTGGGACCTTGCTGTGCACAGATTGGTTGCTGCATTTGCTTACATTGCAACAGTGCCAACACTTCAAAAACATTTCATTGGCTGTGAAGTGTTTTGGGACATCCTGAGGATGTGAAAGGAGCTATATAAATGAGAGCTCTTTTTTTTTCCTTTTAAAGGAATGTCATACAAACGTGCTAAGCATTCGTCCACTAATATCATGAGTGTACAATACTCCATCACCCACCTTGATTACGTTCAGAATATTTGTTTCAGGGCTCACTTGGAACACCATTTCATTTTATTTTCAGGCAGTGATATAAGGGAGGAATTCCCCACTGGTGTGCTCAGAGAGCTCACTACAGCAGTGTGAGTTCGAACTTTTGGGGGAACTGTTCCCACAGGAGTTTCTGCATTATCTTGAAGCATTATTTTCTTCTGTTGTTTGCAAAAGACTCCTTTAGGATAGACCTATACTACAGAACTGTTGCTGACAGTAGTTAACTGTGCTCAGCTTTGGAATTCAGTTGCATCTTCCAATGGATTTGGAAGAGGAAGAGGAGTTTAGACAGAGGAAGCAAAGGCAGATTAGCTTGGGCCCACTTGGCCTTGTCCCAGGAACCAAGGGGTTTAACTTAACCCATCTGGCAGAAATAGGGTAGGGTGAGGTCTGGTACCCGTTTTACATCCCGCCTGATTTTACTTTCCATGGAAGTCAATAGAGCGTAAAATTTGGGGGGGTTGGGGGTGTAAAATGAGCGTCTGACCCAAACCCGCCCCTTTACTGCCGGGTTGGTTAGGTTGAAATCAGGGCTCAAGTCTTCAGACTTAGATACACCCTCCCTGTGGATGTCTGAAGATATTTGCCTTTGCTGTATACGCCTTGTGAAGGAGGCTGTCACAAGAGTTACGCCGTGTCTTCAAGCCCAACCTCAAGACAATATCTACCACAAAGAAAGCCCTGCCCATTGCTGTGAGGGTAACCACAGCATTGAATCTTTATACAACTGAATCATTCCAGGCCACCATTGGCGATACATGTTGCATTAGTCAGTCTTCGGTCCGCTAATAACGGAAGACTTGTTTATCTGGGAAACACTCTTATCATTTTCTCCATGGAAAGGAGACAACAGGAAAAGAATGAGCAGTCTTTGCAAAAGTACAGGGCCTCATTAATGGTGCACAGGTAGCCATCAAGGTCTAGGGTGTATATCAATAGACAAAGCTTTCATTCCATCAGTGTGCAAGTATGTGTTGGACCACAGGAACAGAATAATGCAAATCAATCACCAAGATAATTAAGCATGAGGATAGCTATTAAGCCTATCTTAGGTCATCCATCCAGAAAAGGTACTCCATTATGGCATCCAGTTGATCCTTAAATGATTCCAGCACCCCAACCACAGCAACCCATCCCCCCCCCCCCCCCCCCCCCCCCGCCCCCACTACCCTACCTGGGAGTCCATTCCATATATTGTGTGAAGAAGAACTTCCTGATAATCAGTCCTTGCCTTGAACTACTTTGAACGTGTACCCCATGTCCAACTATTGCAATTTAGTTTAAAGTAATTTTCCAAATTAGCCTTTCCCATACCATTTACTATTTAAAGACCTCTATAAAATTATCTCTCACACACCCCCTTTCAAAGCTAGAATGCCCAAGTTTCTCCAGTCTTTCCTCATTGTGCTGACCTCTAACATTATGGAGCAACCTACTGCCTGGCAGCAGTCACAATGCCTTTATTTTGCAGTTGTCCACCATACCAGCATTATTTGAAGGAGCAGGCAGACTGGTTGGTTAGTTGCAATAGAACCAGGACTACCCCTTGGAGCGCTAACTATCGACACCAATGAAAAATTCCCTAAGCAGAAATAAAATGAAGCTCATGCCTCCACCCAAATTCTGGTAGGACATACAACTGGCCTACTGAAGCAGAGATTCTGCTGCCTGGACAGATCGGGGGGTTACAGTTCTACAGCAGGTGTCAAAAATGATCTAGGTCTGCAGTTCTTTGATAAATATGCTATTCAGAGAGGGGAACCCTTCAGACCAAAAACCAGGAGAATCAGTCTGAATCCTTGATGGAGGAGGAGGAAGAAGAAATGGGCAAGGGTGGAGTGCAACTAGGAAGACCTTTACATCAATTGAACTTTTATTTAAATCTCTAAATTGGGTCCAACATGAACCATCTTTATACTGGCTCCAACAACAACAACAACAACTTGTATTAATATAGCACCTTTAACGTAGTAAAACGTCCCAAGACGCTGCACAGGAGTATTTTAAGATGAAAAACATGCTCTGCCTAATCACTACTGCCTGTATTACCATATGTGCCTATCTCCTAGAGAGGTGATACACTGAGACGAGGTGCTTTTGTAGAGGGAGGGAGGATGAGTGAGTTATCCCAGTCTGCTCTTATATATATCTTAGATGGACTGGCTAGAGAGTGATATTGGCAGGGATCCAGGTGCAGCTTGGCAGCCAAATTTTCACTTGGTAGAGAATGGAGAAAGTGGAAAAGGGAAAAAAAAAACTGGGAACTACAAATCATTTTTTTTTAAATTCAGTAACACCACTGAATCTGAAATGTTTGAGGCAGCTGGATTAATTATCAACATCTCTTGTATCTGTTCTCTCCACAGTGATTTTCTGTGGAAGCCATAGTGTTGGGAATATTGTTAAGTCGTGTTAATGTCATGGGTGTGTGTGATGTTTCTCAACTTTTGTGTTAACAGTTAAACTTCCAGGTCTACGAACATATGTGGACCCACACACATATGAGGACCCCAGCCAAGCTGTCCATGAGTTTGCCAAGGAGCTAGATTCTTCCTCCATATCTATTGATAAAGTTGTTGGTGCAGGTACTAAATTCTACATATGATTATTATATGACTGCAGATTACTGATACCAGGTAATTGAAGGTTACTTCAATGCTGTCCAGGTACTGCATTGATCTGCGCACAAAATAGAGGACCTCCACGGACAATGTGAGGTCAGCTCATTTACATCATTCTCTGGCACTCGGGGCTTATTGCTCCTGAGGCACTTTTAGCACCAAGACTGGAATTTTGGGTGCCAATGGCCAGTGGATATCTGCCTGCCCATTCTGTGCCAGGGCATGAGGTGAGAGGACACAAGAAATCACAAGGCACAGGGGAAAGATTTGATTTTTAAGGATGACCTCCTTTTCAGTGGTCACTGCTCGGGCATTCCAGCTGCATTATGGAGCAGCCCCTAATTTGACTAGAAGGCGAGGGCCTCATAAAACGTGGGCACAGCTTGTGTGCAGGCTCCTTCCCTCATTTACACTGGCTACCCACACTGGGCCTCAGGTGCCACCTTAGGTACTTTGCAGGAGTGCCATCAAGCGCCTAACATTGGATTATTGGTCCCATTAAATTTTAAAACTGGATCAAAATATCTCTTTCCAAACACAACCATCATTTGAGGAAACATGACTAATTTTTGACTTGAGTAATTCTTACATGTGATGCAAAATTGATGGGATGTAGAGCTGATTTTGAAACTACAGACAGAATCATTGTTTTTTATACTACAGGAGAATTTGGAGAAGTGTGCAGTGGACGTCTGAAGCTGCCCTCCAAAAAGGAGATCTCGGTAGCCATCAAAACCCTCAAAGTTGGTTATACCGAAAAACAAAGGCGGGATTTCCTGAGTGAAGCAAGCATCATGGGACAGTTTGACCATCCAAACATCATTCATCTGGAAGGAGTGGTCACAAAAAGTAAGGGACCTGCCTTAATATAACCAGCATTTTTATTAATCTTCTCCATATATCCTCCATTGGAAAGGAAAGTGAGCAAATGAACTTCCCTACAGCTTCTAAAGAAAGTTTGGAATATGGAATGGAGGATGACAGAACTTTTAATATAAACTTGCCGCTTGATGTGCGATATACAAACCACGATATACTATTAGTACTGTCCACTGATCTGTTTTTACAACTGCCAATGTGATTGGGTTTAAAACAAAGGGATGTCCTCTCAGACCTCGAAACTGGTCTCTTGTTCTCCTTCTACAAACTTATCTGGGTTTTTTTTGTCCAAGTGTTACCTCACCTTCTACATTGTCCTTTGTAGGGTTTTGATTTGCGAGTTCATCTTTCCTTAGCTGTTCCATATCCACCGTGTTTGCAAGCACAAGACTAGTGTCAACAGGTGAAGACTAATGTCAACTGGTGAAGCCGGTGTCAAATCATCGAATTCAATTCAACTAAATTACTATTCTATTCAGCTGGATGTAAGCGTTAACAGAGCCGGTTACTAAACACTTGTATAAAGTGAATTTACACACATGGAGAAACATCCCAAGTGTCAACATAGGGAGCATTACACTTGTGGATTTCAAAATATGTATTTGAAGATTGAGATGGTATTTTGCAGCTCTTTAATACCAAGATGACAAAAAAGAAACTCGGACTTTCCTGTTCCAGCTCCTGAGGCTATTGGATCACCTGAGCGCAGCAAATACAGGAAAATCGGTTGGGGAGGAGCACATGCCTTTTAAGGGAGCCTTCCTCATTTTTTCATCCAATTCCATTAATGGTTGGTAAATAGGGGCAGGCTCTGTTAGGCACTCACAGCATGTGCTCATTCCTTCCCCATTTTCCTATAATCACTGCGCCCAAGCAATTCAACAGTACCAGGTGCAATAGGAAAATCTGCCCTCAGAGTTTAGACATGGAAAAATTTGAATCAGTGTGCTTCGTTTGACATAGTCTCCTTCTCCACCCCCCCCCCCTGCCCCCCAACCCCCTGCTGCTGCCAAATTCAAGTAAAATTATATCTCAAATATGGGAGTATTGATCTGTGTTCATCCCTCAGTATGCTGTGAGGGAGCCACAGGCACTAAGGGATGAGCACAGACCAATACTCCCAGATAGCCAGGGGATGTGAGCCTAGAGCTCTAATGTTGTCATCTGCTGCACTTCAAAGATAGCAGACCTGCATTCCTTCATTTGTTGCTTTTTTTCTTAAAGACACTTTTTAAGTGAAAAAGACAAAACACACTTGGTGATTACTTAGTGTTATTGTTAGAACCACAGTAACAGCCACTCTACCATCAACACAGAGCTTAAACAGGATAATGCTTTGCAATTCCAATTTATATCATGTTACGTTATGCTTGCGATTGCGACTTTTCTTTCTCTCTTTAGGTAAGCCTGTCATGATTGTTACAGAATACATGGAAAACGGTTCCTTGGACAGTTTTCTCAGGGTAAGCATTCCGATGATTCACCAAAAGTGCAGCAGTTCAAATCAACATCCTGTTTGTTGGCTTTAGACTGGACACAAAAAACTTCATCCATTCTCTTTCAGAAACATGATGCCCAGTTCACAGTCATCCAGCTTGTCGGCATGCTTCGGGGGATAGCTTCAGGCATGAAGTACCTGTCCGACATGGGCTATGTGCATCGGGACCTGGCTGCTCGCAATATCCTTGTCAACAGCAACTTGGTGTGTAAAGTGTCTGACTTTGGACTCTCCAGGGTCCTTGAAGATGACCCTGAAGCTGCGTACACAACACGGGTAAGAAATTGTCCTTCTGCCCAGATCATGCCATCAATCCCGTCTCTTGTTATGTATCAGTATAATATTTCATATCTGGGATAAATAATCCAAGACAGACAGCGGGTAGAAGCTGACGGTTCACTCAAGCGATGTGGCCCTACACGGTTGTGTTTTTGACCTGTGCAGCTGTGCTGTAAGGTGGTTAGATTACAGGCCAGCCTTAAAAGCACAACTGATACTTGAGATCAAGTACAAAAAAAAGCCCGTCTTCCTTCTGCAATGCCTCTCTCACCTCTAGCCCCAACCCCTCTCCCTGTATATTGTAACCTCTCCTGTCACTTGTACTTTATTGATACCATTAAGGCCAGTGCTTCCTGAGCTTTCTTCTGTTGCTCCTCCTAAGCTGCAAATGCATTACAGTCTCTTCCTGCTCCCTGCATCACACGGTTCAAATCAAGACTCATTGCACCACCGACTCCTCTCATTCTTTCTCAGAGAGAAAGAAAATGAAAAAAGAACTTGCATTTATACAGCGGCTTTAATGACCTCAGGTTGTCCCAAAGCAATGTATAGCCAACAAAGTACTTTTGAAGAGTAATCATTGTTGTAATGTAGGAAACACAGTAGCCAATTTGCACACAGCAAGCTCCCACAAACAGCAATGAAATCAATGACCAGATCATCTGTTTTAGAAATAAAAACAGAAAATGCTGGAAATACTCAGCAGGCCAGGCAGCACCTGCAGAGAGAGAAACAGAGTTAAAGTTTCAGGTCGATGACTGCTTTTGCATCTGTTTCAGATGTTGGTTGAGGGATAAATGTTGGCCAGGACACCAGGAAGAACTCCCTTGCTCTTCGTCGAATAGTGCCACGGGATCTTTTACACCCTTGGTTGGTTTAACGTCTCATCTGAAGGACGGCACCTCCGACAGTGCAGCACTTCACTCAGTACTGCACTGAAGTACCAGCCGAGATTATATGCTTGGCAACTCAACACTGTTGAACTCCTGAGCTCCTCAGTCTTTCCTTTCTTTTACAACTGCCAGGCTTTTAAAACCCAAAGCTGGCATTACCCAGCACTATTTCTTGATTTACCATGCGCCATTTGCAGGCTTGGTGGAGCACTGCACCATAGAGCTGGCCCTTCACTTAAGTTCGTCAATCAAAAGACATGTGCTGTATTAGTAATGGAGGAGCTAGTACTTATTTAGTAAGATCTTGGCTAGATATTTAAATGGCGTGCCTCTCTATTACAAACAATGAAAATCTCCTGCACATATGACACGTGTTTGCAGCACGATAACAGGCTCGTATCCTATATTATACAATACATATAATAATTCTCATTACGGGATTGAATTCTGCTGTTCTAGTCCCATTTGATTATCTTATGCAAATGTACATTATTGTTGGATGAGTCCTTTATTATTTGGAATTCAACTGATCAAGAGGTAATAGGCTTTACAACATACAGCCTATTCCCTTAAAGCACAGAGGTGATCTTTTATAACTTAATAATATTTCCTGTATGTCCCTGTGTGCGTGGGTCAGCATGGATTACAACTTTTCGTGCAATTACTTCCTTCATGAACATTTTCAATCCACACAGATATAAACCCATTAATTGCTTCCTCCACTTTCACCAGAATATGACAATAACAATGTCTCTTGATGCTTCACCTCAAGCCCACACACACAGTTAACCTGGTGCATAATACTGTACCACCAATTAGCCTCCTGTGTTAGCCATAGGAAGGCTCAGGTGCACGAACGTCAACCTGAGAAAATCACTTGAACGCCATTAACTCCACTTGCTTATACAGCCGTCCGACAATTATCTGGGTGAAAAAAGTAAAATAGCTCTTTCACCAGATCTCAAGTTAATGAACATTGCTTTGCTTTGCTAACTCTGGTGTGCTAACCTCATGGCACATAAACACCTGATTGTACACTATTATCTAAATAATTCATCTTAACATTATTAGTGCTGATTCTGCAGTACTCAGAAAACACAGTAAAAGTTTGGAATTCTCCACTATCTTTTGTGAAATGACAGTTTTATGGCTGGAATATTTAATCATAAAATCCTAGAAATTCCAGTTTACAGTATTATTAGCCCTCTAGCACTCAATGCGTTCATGTGACATTCCTTTTGTTCACTATTTGAGTGGAAGCATTAACCCATTTAAATTAGACTGGTTATAATAACAGAGGAATGCCATACAAACACGTTAAGCCACTAATAGTACCGGCAGTAATTACCATCCCCGTCTCATTGCTCCACCCAGACAGTCCCCACATGGTAGAATGAGAAGGACTGCAGATGGAGCTTTTTTCAAATCACAAATTTGAAACAGTTCACAATCATTATTATTATAAAAAATACAACAGACTGGATGCATCCAATTTGACCCCATTTGAGGAAGATTCCTCTGAGAATTTGATGTAGCAAAGTCTTAAAGATGTTTGTAAAGACCGAGCGCACAGATGGAACCTTCCCCAGAGGAGTTTTTTTTATCTTGCAGGAAAGTTTTGCAGTCTCTTTAAAATCATTATGCAGGCTTTTGGATAAGATGCTGAATAGAATTTGCCGCACATTTATACAAGGTATACAGCACTATCATCCTGAGAATTTAGCACAGCCATTTTGTTGCCTGTATCTATAAGATTCAGCAAATAATACAGTTCAGGATGCAAAATTTGTTAATTGGCTTTGTGTAAAACACCAGCATCATCTCACTCAGTTCTACAATTTGTCTCCATCTCTTGGCACTTGACTATGTTGTGCTTGGTCTGGTCCCAATGTTGGATCAATGGCTTAGAGCATAATTCCCGATTAAGTACACAAGAATCTAAAGGAAAACAGTCGCTTAACCAACCACTCATTTAACTAGAGAAGCGACCTCTGAGGTTGCCACCTGCTAGCTTGCAATATTAAATATGCCAGTATAACAAAAATGATTATATTAATACTATAGCAAGCCATTACGTTACTGCGTAACTACAGCTTGCGTGTCTGATTTAAAAGAAGCCTTCTGATATTTTCTTATCCTATCAGTCCCCCATATGGAGTATAACCCTATCAGAATTACACATGGGAACAAAACGAACTGTCAGGAGGGCAATAGATCTTGCTGTCATTTGGGTGTTTTCATAATATATAGAAGACCCCAAAACAGTGCAGGTTGTTTACCATCAATGGAAAAACTTGTAGAAGATGCCAGATTCAAAGTCCACTATTGTCATATTTGCTGCGTCTAATTTTCTGATAAAATAACCTCACGCTGCTGTAAAAAGCAAACGGAAAGACCGAAGCTTCTGGATAAGCTAGAGTGATACGCACTGCTCCAACCTGTAATTTAAGCACAAGCTGATCAGACACTTAACCAATCATCGCTCCATTGGGACAAAGACCACAGCAAGGAGTCAATAGTATCGCACGCACAACACCTCCAAATGTTCTTCGCAGCCATCAAGATCACATTTTCGAGCCGTCTGTCTTCATTATAGTTGCCTCTAGCTGCACCTTTGTGCTATGCCACTCCGGAGTTGAAATCCCTCTATGTGATATTAGTAATAAATACTTTAATTCCAGCAGAATCTCTTGTGCTTGCTATTTAATAAAGATGCTAACCTGTTTTTAGAACAGTGGTCAATGAAATTTTCATTACTAGTGTTTGACAGAGAATTTCAATCTATTAATGTACAAAACAAAGTTACAGTGAAACAAAAAAACAATTCTAAATAGAAGTAGGATGGCATCTGGGATATAGTTTGTGCTGATGAAGGTGATAACAATAATTAGCACTTTGATTTATTTCTGTAGTGTTGACTCCTTATTATTTCTTTCTCTTGAGCTAATGTCATTCTAAAGTCATTTTTCTCCCCCAGTTCAGCTCAACCCTTACCACATATGAATTTACTTGCCTGGGTGTAATTATGGTCTGGGTGACTAATGAGTTTACTCATCTGTCAACATCCCTTCTTGATTTTGATGAATTTTTACACTTTAAGATTGAGCTGATCATATATCGTCTTCATCAGATCAATCTTCGGACTTCTGAGCTTTTGATTAGCTGTGGAAAAGTCTTTCGGAGCAGGTTTTAAGCACTTGAATCCTAGATTTTTTTTTTCCCACTTCCGAAATGGAAGGTGGAAGCCAGATGAAAGAGGAAAACAAATAAGGGAAAAACACTTCTCTGTTCCTTAATCCGACTGAAAAAAGACCAGAGTAAAGAGTGGCAGGATGTTGGAGAAAGCAATACTCAATGAATCATCCTGTTTAATGCTGCTGTCAGCATTCCTGCCCCTCAACAACAGAGTAGGAAAGGCTGGGGAGAAAGTGAAAATGAAAGGGCAAGTTAACTTATTAAAAGCATAATTGTTCGGTATTCTATAGCTGTGGAGTTCATGTCAAAATGTAGGCTTTTACTCCCATGTCAGACCTGAAGTTAGGTCGGAGTCACAGCAAAGAAGCTTTCCTAATATCACCAGAGCAGTAAGAGAATTGAATAATACAAAGGAGTTTTCTGTTTGAGAGCATGGGTGTAGTGGCCAGTTGCAGTGGAGCAGGAGGAGGAGAGGATGGTAGCACAGAGGGCATAGGATGCACAAGACCAATAACAGTTACATAGGCATTGTAGAGGAGGGGTGCGTGAGAAGGTGCAGGCTCATAGAAGCATAGAAGATAGGAGCAGGAGTAGGCCATTCGGCCCCTCGAGCCTGCTCCGCCATTTAATGAGATCATGGCTGATCATCCAAATTCAGTACCCTGTCCCTGCTTTCTCCCCATATCCCTTGATCCCTTTAGCCTTAAGAAATATATCTATCTCCTTCTTGAATATATTTAATGAATTGGCCTCAACTGCCTTCTGTGGTAGAGAATTCCACAGGTTCACCACTCTCTGGGTGAAGAAATTCCTCCTCATCTCAGTCCTAAATGGCTTACCCCTTATCCTTAGACTGTGACCTCTGGTTCTGGACTCCCCCGCCATCGAGAACATCCTTCCTGCATCTAGTCTGTCTAGTCCTGTTAGAATTTTATAAGTTTCAATGAGATCCCCTCTCATTCTTCTAAACTCTAGCGAATACACACTGGGAAATGGCCATAGATATCTGGGTGTTAAACTCCTCCACACTATCCAGGGTACCTTCCAATAATAAGTGGAAGCAGGTCAGTGATTGGTCAGTAAGATGCTACTTTTATACTAGTTGCCAGTTCAAAGCAGCCCCATGCAACCCTGTAGGTGCACCCAACAGGTTGCAACCCCTGCTCTGTACAAACTAGCCACTCATCAACTTATCCCTACTATTACTCCTTCCTCACTAGTGTTCATGGCCTCACCCTGTGGATCATCATCAATATCACTATCGCAATATCCTATAGTTTGTGTTTCTGATTTGCTCACAGCTTCAAGTAGGGATGGGAATGGTCGGTGTTCAGGTGGCTGGTTGTCCATCAGTTCTGTTTGTTTTGTTACATTATAAGCATGCTTGTCCATTTGGGTTTGTATTGTCATTTACCTGCACTTTTTGTGCTTGTCCACAATCAGTGTGTGCATTTTGTTGTAACATATTGTGCAAATCATAGAATATATGGTTAACATAGTACATACCACTAGCGCTACCCTCTTATTCAAACTCCACAGCCCCAAAGACTCCTAAACTCTAAAGTGTTTTAATGTCTGGGGATTCACTTGATGTACACTGTTACACTTAACATTTTTGCTTTGAAACATAAGAGTAATGGAGATTGAGGCACGGTGATTTGGCCCATGGAAATTGCTTTGTGTAGTACATTCTCTCTGCCATCATGGCATCCATAATGTAACTAGCATAACTGTACTATTTCTATCCTCGACACTTTACTTACCACATCCTTGCTTGCGTGTGACTGTAGCACTACAGAATTTTTTCCAATATATCTTTCACAACAGCTGCTACCTCTGGGTATGTCCTGCGCTCCGAAAATAAAGTCATATTTCTGCCGTACTAACTTTAAGTCACGCACCTTCTTCCAGACCTCCCGCCAAAATGGTGAGATGGTGATGACCATGCCTGCGATGAACTGCCATGCTCCTTGCCTTCTTTGCAATGCTAAGGGGCTGTCCTCTTCCACCCAAAATATATTTGCATCAATCCATTACTGTGCTCGCCAGCACTTACAGGACCTTGCCACTAAATTGTGTTTTTTTCTTTTCACTTCCTTTCTGGTCAGACACGTTCTCCGACAATCCATACTTCACAGCAGGATTATTGAGGTTTTTGACATTTATTGTGGTTAGGAGCCTCATTAGCTGCTTGAGAAGCGTTAAAGGATCGTTATTGCAGATGTGCGTGATCCGAAGCTACTTCTTTGTTGCTGCTAATGAAATCCCATTCTCGCAGATCGTATGTTTACGAGCTGCACTACCCTGTGATTTTCTTACTATTTCATCACTACTTAGGAGAGACATGCTTTTCTCCTGCTTTTAATGAAATGGCAAATTTTGGGCTATGATTTTGGGGGGAGTGGGGGGGGGGGGGGAAAGGGGCTAGAAAAATAGGTTCAATTAGGAAGAAAAAGAACAAAGTTAACATAATAACAAATAGGGGGGAAGGAAACTAGGAAATGCTTAAGAAGTGCTTAGTTTCTTTCATTAACTTTTATTGAAATTGTTCGAAGCATTTATTTTTAGAGCTCAGGGCTCAGGTTACAGTAATAAATCTACTCCTGGCACTTGAACACCTTCCTTACTACAATGTTTGTTTTAGCCTAATAATGTACAAACTAATAGCTTTAAAAAATGTTCGGCCCAATGAACAGATCATTTCTTTGGACCTGCAATCTAAGGGTTAAAACAAAGCAACCTGCTGATTATAACATTCTGATTTGAATATTGCCTTGCATCTAATTAGTATGTAAAATAGTGGTATCGTTTAAAATATGCTGAAATCATTTGCGGAGCAATAATATAAAGACATAAACTGCTTCTGAAGGAGAAATAAATAGGTGACAGATCTGTAAAATATTCAAATTAATTTAGTCAGTTTAACATCCAGCTGTGTTTTTCTCAGCCTACAGCGGTTTTATCTTCTACAATCGAGAGCTGGCAGAGGATTCTCTGTAAAAATACCACGCTGTGGTGTTTGCTCCAGCAGGATTTAAATACACTAATTCATTCTTTCCTAGGATCACGAATCTGTGAAACTCCTCACCTACCCATCGTCATCTCTACCTCCATCAATCTACAGGCTTTAAAGCCCAACTTTGGCATCACTTGATCATCACTTTCTGATTCATCTGACCTCCAGTTCTTTTCTAGGATTTAAATCGGGTTGTATTAGGTATTAGTGTCAGCATGCTGTATGAAAATCCTCTGCCTGCTATTTTAATGAAGGTATTGACCTGCTTAAAAAGTAGATGGGTTAACACCGCCATTAAAACAGCAGAAAAAGTAATCATGTTCTCAGCACTGAGTTTGCAGCACTTCTGGCTTTGGTCCTTTGCTGAATCTGAAAAATCAGAGAATTTCAGAAAGACCGAGGACTTGAAACAGGTCCACTTTAAACAAAAGAGCTCAGACATCAGGGCTTCGAAATTCTGTTCTGGTTCTGGCACTTCTCTGGCAGAACTGACAAGCAGCGAGTGGAAAACGGAGTGTAACCCAGTTACACCAGGATTCTGTCCCAGGAATTCCACCCAGTACATCCTTATAAGGCCTCAGCTGAACTCTTGCCAGCTGAGACCTGGTGAGAGATCCATCGAGTTCCTTGGAAGGAGCCCAGAATGTTCGCAGACAAAGGTCCTGGGGAGGATGGACAACTGTTGTTCTGCCAGCAAATAGGAGCTGAAGATTTTTTGAAACCTAACTCAATCTTCGGCCTGGGAACGGCCTCGGGGTCCCTGTGGCAAATGGCTGGAGACGGCTCTGAGTTACAATGGTGGTCCAGGATGGGTGTCGGTGATGTGCCCTTACCAGTGTGGAACGTCATGTGGACTATACCGATGGCCCTGTCACCACACTTTGGGGTGGGGTCCGCAGCAACTGATCTCGGTGCACTCACGGCCCACACACCACACTTCTGCTGGCGGAGCAGGTCGATCTGAATTTCAGCCGTTGTGTTCTTTATGATCTCACAAAGCTTAATCTATGGCAGCTCCTGTATTTGCCACAGCACAAGCTGGCATTGCAGTTCTCTGTATTTGTTTGTACAGGAAACTCTTTATTAACCGGCACCCAAATATCCGGAAATCTCTCTTAACCGGCAAAATTCTTGAGTAGGTAACCAGGGTTTTCCTTCATCTCTCGTTTAAAATTAACTTTAAAAAAAACCCCGAGGCGTTTGCCTTGTATCGGAGCGTGTAGATTGGGAGGGGAATGTGCAGCCCGGGTAGGCAGCGGACACGACAGATGGTCAGCTGGCGGTCCCCGGGGAGACGGAGCTCCAAATGCAGGTGCATGTCAATGTGTACGGGGCTCTCGTACGTTGGGAGATATAACTCTCCGTTATCCGGACTTTTTGATTAACCGGCACCACGCCGGTCCCGTCGGTGCCGGTTAATAAAGAGTTTCCTGTATTTTGATAGTTTAAAAAAATTAAACTTCACATAAATAAAAGTTTTAATAAGGCACAACATCAGTGACACCGTGACATACCTCTTTAATATTTCCCTCAATCTAAATGATTTAGCCCCTCAAATAGAACTGAAATAGTTTTATAATTCCCCATAAAGGTAGTTACCCAATTGTTGGATAACCTGGAGCATATTAGGAAACTCCATGGGGGGAATTTTAACCCCCAAAAACGGGCGCGTTTGGGTCGGGTGAGATGTGAAAATGTTTTAAAATCTCAAACCCGAACCAAACCCGCCCACTTCTGGTTTTAACAGAGGTGGGGGGGCGGGCAACCAACCCGCTCCCAGGAGGCGGGTTGGTCATTTAAATATTATAATGAGGCTACGTGCCTCATATTTAACCTATCTTCCAGGTTTAACCCTGGCCGGCCAAGTTTCCCTGGTCTTGGGAGGCGATGACTGCTTTATGGAAGAGGTGAGTGCCTTTACAGCACTGCTTGTGGGCCAAGAGGAGCAGGAGTGCTTCCTCCCCGCCCATCAAGCTTAACTGCTTCCCTGCCCGCCATCGGAACCGCCCCGGATCCAAAGCCTGCGCCCTCCCCCCACCCCCCCTCTGCCATCACCGACTCCTCTCGCGATCAGTCCAACCCCACGGGATCGGACAACCCCCCCCCCCCCCCAGGATCGGCAACCACCGCCCCCCCCCCCCGCACCCCCAGGATCAGAGCCCCCTCAAGATCTGGACCCCCTCCCACGCGACAAATAAACCCAGCTACAGGCTCCCAACCTGCTCCTGGGCTGCGGCCTCTTCCGGAGCTGCTGGGAAAAAAAGACGCACGCTGTGACGTTAAAACTGCACAGCATGCTGGGAAACCCAAATCCCAACCAAAAGTCCTCCCCCTCCCCCACTGCTCACAAAACCCGCCCCAGTCAAGATCAAGAGGACATATACCAACATCAATAAATCCCAGCTGTTTTATTGTGAGATTGCAACAATTTAATTTAAAAACATGGCAGTACCTCACCATTGGTTTCATTGACCTCTTGAGATTAAAATTAAGATAGATTTACATCTGTTTAAGATAGATTGAGATCTGTTTAACATGGTTTGCTCCAGTATTTGTTGAACGTGCAATTATCCTTCAAACACATAATCTGGTTTCAAGTTACTCAGTAATTATGTTTTATTCCATTTGAAAAATTTTTTTGTATAGATCCCCGTTACTTAGTCCTCTCCCACTATTTTCCTGATTTTTCCATTGCTGCTCTCCACCATCGTGCTTCTTCTTTTAGATGAAGTGGGTGGACCAAGAACTGAAAAACTCACCTTACTAAAGCGGGCTGGTGAGACGATCCCTCAGAACTTAGATTTGAGCTCATGACCCATGAGATTAAAGTGCTTCCCAATTGCAGATTGCAACTCATGAAAGCTAGCCTGCTGTATGGTTGTACGTGTTTTAACGAGTATCTGCAACAGACAGCGGATATACTGTGAAATCGATATACTTTAGACAACATTGGATTTATACAGAATACTACTGAGTGGAAAAATAAGGAACTTCTATATTTGATGATCTACTGAAGTGGGGTTTTTACACTTTTGCTACCTCGTTTGTTTTTCACCCTGGCAGAAAATGTTGCCAATTGTGGAAAATCTGTATTAACAAATTGCATGTGACGATAGATTTAAGATCAGCAAAAGTTTTGGTTTATGGTAATAAGCTTAGTGGAATCAAAATAAGGAATCAAAATAAGGAGAAGAACTGTCTTCAAACAGTTAGATTGAAATTAGATTCAACCTGTCACATTAACACCTCCTCTTGCCTTGATCATCTCTTAATGTCTCTCAATGTCTCTTAATCTCTCCTTTTGTTCTTTCATCCCCTCCCCCTTTTCCCAGCTTTATCCTTGCTTTAAATCTATTTCATTTCCTGCTTTTTCCAGTTCTGATGAAAGGTCTTCGACCTGAAACGTTAACTCTGTTTCTCTCTCCACGGATGCTGCCTGGCCTGCTGAGTTTTTCCAGCGTTTTCTGTTGTTATTTTAGATTGAAATCATGCTGTCTAATATTAGTAACAAGTGCATTTCTAATTTCTCATCTGGATTAGTGCCTTGGTTAAGTTTGTAGACAAAAGAACGTATTTTGTTTAATGTAATTTTAACCCAAATGTCTTGCTTTCATCTATAAATAAGCTTTACTTTTCCTTCAAGGTCACACAAGGACGTGCTCATGTATATGACATCAGCTGTGGCTCAGTGGGTAGCACACTCGCCTCTGAGTCAGAAGGTTGTGGTTTCTACGTCCCCCTCCAGGGACTTGAGCAAATAAAGCTAGGCTGACACTCCAGTGCAGTGCTGAGGGAGTGCTGCACTGTCGGAGGTGCCGTCGTTCGGATGAGACGTTAAACTGAGGCCCCGTCTGCTCTCTCAGGTGGATGTAAAAGATCCCATGGCACTATTTCAAAGAAGAGCAGGGGAGTTATCCCCGGTGTCCTGGCCAATATTTGTCCCTCAACCAACATAACAAAAACAGATTATCTGGTCATTATCACATTGCTGTTTGTGGGACCTTGCTGTGCACAAATTGGCTGCTGCGTTTCCCACATTACAACAGTGACTACACTCCAAAAGTACTTCATTGGCTGTAAAGCGCTTTGAGATGTCCACTGGTCATGAAAGGCGCTATAGAAATGCAAGTCTTTCTTATAATTGTTTTTTTAAATCTTTCTCAGGGTGGAAAAATCCCCATCCGATGGACTGCGCCGGAAGCCATAGCGTACCGCAAGTTCACCTCAGCTAGTGACGTGTGGAGTTACGGGATTGTTCTGTGGGAGGTGATGTCGTACGGAGAGAGGCCTTACTGGGAAATGTCCAATCAGGATGTGAGTATCTTCTGTGAATTGTTCTTTCGAAAATGTGTCAAGCTGGGTGAGGAAGTCAAGCATGGGAATGCCAGGTGGCCACGCATCTCTGTGTCATTGAGAGCAACAGAGATGGCGTGGAAAGAACATTTTCAGTGCTGAGGAGTAGTTTAAGCATCTTATTAGAACGGACACTTTTAATAAAGAAAAACGCCAAATGTAAATTGGAAAAAAAAATTGATAATTCACAGGAGTAACCAAGGACTTGGAAAAAAATTATTACATTATATGAAAAGCAAAGCAGGAAACTATGCATGCTCTGACTGTTTGAGAAAATCTATAATTTGTTCACAGTAATCCCTTAAAAACAGTTAGCACTAGCCCTAGCACTAACTTTGCTAGTGTTAACAGTGAACAGTGTATCCTATAGGGAGTAGGGTGTGCAGAGCTCATGTCTACTAATGCAGCACACCACAAGTTTATTCCTATAATTCCTCACGTCATGCATTCCTGGTCTCAAGTTGTTGGGCAAAAGATGTAGAGTGGGGATACACTTCTGTGTCAAAGTAGCTTTTAATTTTGTTTCTGGATTGCAGATATTTAAAAAAAAAAGTTCTCTTGATTTTGACTGGGGTGTAAAGGCCTCTGTGTTTGTGCTGACCCACGCAGGCCATTTCCTCCTGGGTATCCCAGTAGAATTCCAATATATCAATGTGAAAGCATCATGCAAGTTAATATTCAGCAGCTTTAACTGTCGCTTTGCGCCATCAAATAAATATATGAGGTGCATTTTCCCACCTGGTTAATGCTTGCATTGAAAAAGTACATCGAAGAATTCAGTACGAATGCATTATACAGTTGTACAGGAACAGCGCGGGTTGGAAAATATACACCCAAGTGACAACACATCAAGGCCCTGTGGTACAGCAAAGCATACATCAAAATCAGAATTCTGTCTAACATCATAAATTGTGTACATGAAGCTAATGTCTGCATCTCACAGGATGTAGGATGTGTATTTCAGTATGTGATGCATGTATATGTCATTATAATGCATACAAGAAGCAACATTCCACTGTAACATACGGGGAAACAGAACCTGGAGATCTTTGCTGTTCAAACCATGTGATAATTTCAGGAACCTGGGATCTGTCACAGTCCACCATGACATCCTTTGCTAACAAAAAAAATACTGTTTGAAAGCAGATTAAAACAATCTTTAGATGCTCTGCCTTTTAAATTGCAAGAAACTGGTCTCCAACATTCTTCATTTTTTTTTTTGCAGCTCTGCCTCATCTCCTTTTCCCATCCCCATCGTGACAGCCTTGTCTCCTCTTCTTCTTCCAACTCTGTTCCCTCTCTCCTTTGCCCTCTCAGTGTGGCCCTACTTGATCTTTCTCTCTCTCTCTCCTGTTGTGACTCTGCCGTAATTCCTTTCACCTTTCCCTATTGTGACCTTGCCTTGTCGCCTCCTCTTAATCCCACAGTGACCCTTTCTGGTCTCCTCTCTATTTCCCCCCCATATCAACCCTGCCTGGCTTCCTCTTCCTCCTCACACTCTGGGCTGGATTTTGTCAATGGGGATGTGATGGAGGCGGGACTCCCACTTTTGGATTGTAGTCCCGCCTCCATCGACTTGTGGCCAACCCACTGTATTTTCCCTTGATTGACCTTGTTAAGCCCGCCCAGCGGGCTTAGCAGGCCAATCAAGGGTCCCTTGGATACAGGTGACGTCAGCCATTGAAATTTCATCTGTCAAGAGCTTTTGACAGATGAAATTTCAGCGTTTGACAGCTCTGTGAAGCTGTCAAACACTGACAACATGATTTCTAACGTGAGTCCCTGGAATTAGACTCAGTTAGAAATCAATCCAGCACAGAAAGCAGAGACTGCAGCTTTTGACAGCTCCGTGGCCATTCTGCTTTCTGTGCCGATGAGCTGAGGGACTCCCGAGAACTGAAGGAAGGAAGCCTGCAGGACAAAGTTAAGGTAAGTACAAGTTCTTAAAACACTTTACACACACCAAACACACTTACCTCTGCACTCATGCACCCATCACTCACCTGCACACCGGACATCTCGACCCCTCCAAGCCCTCCAGACCGACGGTCCGCCTCGCTAAATCGGCGTGGTTCGGACCTGTCGGGAAGCCCACACTTCAGGGTTAAAAATAAGGATTAGGCAAAAAACTGCCTGTTAACTACCTGTTAACAGGCAGTTTATTGGCACTAATCCCCTTCCCGCCTCGGGGAGGCGGGTCCCAGCACAGGTCGGGTACCCGCCTCCTGTGAAACTGGCATGGAGGCAGGTTGGGGGCGGGATGGGTTCAGGACCCCCGAATCTGCTATTTTAACCCCCCACACGCCTCCAAACCCGCCTCCACAGGTCAGTGAAAATTCTGCCCTCTGACTCTGTTTACTCCTCTCTATTCCTTCTGCCAGTCTCATCCCATTGTTACTCTGCTCAAACTTCTTCTCCCCACCACCACTGCGTAGTTTGGCCTTTTATGTTTTAATAAAATTTCAGTAATCCAGTTTTTTGAAAACAAAATGCATTGTATGAATTCACATGGCCGCAGCTATAATCCAATTATACAGTCTAAAAATCTTATCATGCAGTCTAATTGTGAGAAAATGTGTCCCCAACTCATCCTTATTCTACTGACCAATTTGCAAAGGTCTTGGAAACTGTCCCAAAACTCCCCAGTGCAGTATCCCTTTAATAAACAGTAACCAAAAATACTGCTAATGTAATGGTCATCTCAAATGCTCCATTTACACAGTACCTTCTCCACCCACCCACCCACACACACACAGATAACATTCGGTTCACATCAAGATGACCTGAGCTGAATGCGATCTGTGTGTTTATGCTGCGAGCTGGCCAGATTCAGTGTATGCACCAGTCGTATTAAATTACCCACCCCTCAGCACCGGCTGAATTTCATTTTCCACAGAAAACAGTAGGAGATTCACATCAGGCATTTACATCAGTCTAGCGCCACTCCCCTCCTTCACTGCTGTGAGAGCAGCTCAGAGCTCAAGAGATGGACTCTAAAGTCTCTTCTGAACTAAACCTGGCTTAGTTTAAATTCATCTGTATGTTTTCCAAGTGCAGTCAGCTCAGAAATATCCAGACTCGGGATTATATGAATTGAAAGATCAAACTTGGAACTGAATCCCAGACTTCAGGTGCAGCCCCTCTGAGCTGTTTTACGCCAAATCCGAATTAAGCACAAATGTTCATCCCCGTAGGGTTTATTCTACATTATGATCAGAGTGAATGGGGCAATTTTTGACTTTGTGCAATAGTATAAAATGGGTGATAGCAAATGGGCAGCCAGTTTTGGATCTCTCCTGATTTTTATTTCCATTGAAGTCAATCGAGAGACTGTAAAATGGACTGGCGATTCGCTTTCACCCGATTTACACTATCGCACAAAGCCCAAATGACCCCTACTGAGTCTGCACCAGGTAGTTCTATTTAGCTGCAAATTTGCAGCTCCTGTATAAGGAGGGTTTTAAAATGTACATTTATCGGATTTAAACACACCAGCCCTTGTTTCAGCAGTGCCCGAGCCTTGCTTCGTGCCAAAAGAGTCCCTACTGCGTTAAAATCCATGATAAACACACGCTTTCTCTTTCATTATTGCTTAATTTGACCATATTCCTCAGAGGAGTAGTGGTTTATTGTGATACAGCGATTCACTGAAGTTGTTCCTCTATTGAATCTTCATTCAGGTAATTAAAGCGGTTGATGAAGGGTATCGGCTGCCGCCCCCCATGGACTGCCCAGCTGCCCTGTATCAGCTGATGCTGGACTGTTGGCAGAAGGATAGGAACAACAGGCCCAAGTTTGAACAGATTGTCAGCATCCTGGACAAGTTGATTCGGAATCCCAGCAGCCTGAAGATCATCGCCAATACTGCAGCAAGGTGACACAAACGATTGGTTCTTTTATTTGAAAAAACATTGTTTCAATATGTATATGACTCCGTTTAAAAAAACAAACAAACTGAAGAGTCAGGACTCAGGAGCCGAGTGTTGACGCACACGATCAGTTAAGTTAACGCAATTATCTTTTGGTGTTCAGACGGGTGAACAGTGCTGGCCACTCACAGACTACAGGGATGTGAGAGGCCATTAAAAATGTTACCCAGAGTAAGGTGCACTTGATTTACTCACTGATTCTCTGAATTCAGTGGCAACATGTACGAGCTCGTGCTTTCTCCTACACCATCGCAATTCATTCCGAGAGAGAAGAGGCGTAACCGCAGGGCTGGCGAGGGCGGGTGGCAATGAGAGGAGTCCGAACCCACCTAAAACATTATTTTTTTTAGCATGGACTAGGTCTCTTCTGTCCTCCTCTAAATTCCAGAGTTGTCTTTGTCGCTCCCCCACTTCTACCAATTGTGATGGGGTATATTCATTTCATCCACAAAATGCCATACACTGTTCAAACAACATTTATATATTATAAAAAATATTAAGCCTCAAATCCCAAACCGCATATTGGGCCCCTGCTCCACTATTACTTTCTTTTTTGTAAAATGTGTAATTTGAATAAAATGATTTAAGGATTATAGAGTATACATAAATGAAGCTGATTTTAAGTGGACTCCCTTGGGTGTGTAAGCAGTCTGTTGGTATGGTAATACATCAGTTATGCAGTATAATGCTATGCGGTTTCGTGCCGGAGGCTCAGTCTTGATCAAACACGATCATTCATTTGAATGTGGCTCATTTTGTAAAATAAACCACTAACAAAAGGCTACTGCTTCTCCAGCCACGTGTGTGGCATTCGGAATGGGCTTGAAATCAGCACCTCCTGACTCTCGAGAAGTTATTAATCTTTATTTATTTTAGTGCATCTAGGGAAGTTATACAACAATTAGGGATGAATGGCCCTTGTTGCTGGTGGTGAATTATCACATCATGACCCCACTCATTCTGGTGCGGAGTCTTAAATCGGGTGGGCACTCCAAACTGCTGACCAATATGTCGGACAAGTCTCACCAATCCTCGAATGGAACATCTAAGTGGGGTATCTTATTAATTAGAAGCAAACCTCAAACCTTCTTTCGAACCTACTAAAAAAATTAGAATAACAATGGCCCAGAAATTGATCTCGCTCTGTTCCCGCGGGGGTAAGGCTTCCCCGCGATCTCTCACTCCGCGTTGGCTTTTTCAGATCCAGCTCGCACGAACTTGATGTTCCAGACATCAGCTGGGCAGTGCTTGCGTATCCCACCGGCGTAGTGAATTCATGCGAGCTGTGGGATCACGTGACTCAGTTAGAGCCAATGGCAGCACACCATCTTCCATTCATAAGTTTCACATACGTGCTGTGAAATCTATGAATCTTACACCCCACCAAAATAACAGCTAAACCTCAATTAAATTTTTAAAAAAAACCATCACATTAATAAAATAAGTATAGTTAAATAAATTAACCATTTTAAATAAAAAATTAAATTTTTGAAAAAATTTAAAATCTTTTAAAATGTTATAAAAATAAACTTACCTGTCTTTAAAGTCTCTAAAAAAGATATACCTGTTAAAAAAAATTCAAAAAAATACTTAATTCACTACTTACCTTGTTAAAAGTGGGTCTTACTCCTCCTTTTTACATTTCTAAAATCTTCCGTACTTACCTGCGCGTCCAAAGCATGAAGTGCACAGCGTGCACGCGGCCTGTAGCGCGCACGCGATGCACCGAGGAACCGCCCCCTTTTCCAAAGACCAAGTGCCGGTTTTCAGCGCATGCGCAGGGCATGCAGAAAACCGGCAATTGGAGAGAGAATACGCGAGAGTACACAGTGCGTACTCTCGCGCAGCGGGATGAATTTTTGGCCCAATATAAATTTAGTAAAGGTGATAACATTTGAGTTGTGCTCTTCAAAGTGGACTGCCGCTCATGAGATTTTTTAAGCATAGTATCCAAATAAATTACATGTGCGCCAGTGTTTTTTATTTAAATTTTTCTGGAAACCCCTGCATTTTCTTTATTTCTCTATTCTAAAGGTCTCAGTTTACGTCCTGTTCATCTTTGATTGGCACAGAGTAACAGTCTGACCCACGGACTTTTCCATGCCCTTTGCCAATACCACTGAATGCCAATTCTGTGGGGTGGGACAAGTCTTCCTTCATACTTTCCCCCCACCCCCCGCCCCCCCAACGGTCCCCTCACATTGCAGGGTCTGCGCAAGGTATTGCGCCAGTGACCCAGCAAAACTCCGCCAGAACGGCCAGCTGAATTCAAGAGACGGTTGAAGGTGGGGTTTCAACTAGAGCCATATAAACGGGGCTGTAAAATCAGGAATCAGCTACAGTCACCGGTTTCTCAGGATCTGCCTCAATACCAGAGCCAGGTTCTGTTGGCTTACTTGTAGTGCTGGACTACACGCGACAGCTAGCACAGAGGATTCACTTTAGGTGTCACAAAGGGAGCAGATGGAGAGTAAATGGCGAACAGTTGAAGGCTCTTACAAAGATTGTGTGCAGGGCTGCTATTTTCATTACTGGGAGCTGTACCGCAGTTTTTAAGCTTAGTTTTTCTGAAGTTTGATATTCAAAATAAAGACTGCGCTCGTTAAAACCTTTCACTTTTAACATCTTGCAGATTTACTCAGGTAGCCACTGCGATTTCTTTTAGAGAAAATTGGTTCATGTTCCCCCCCCCCCCCACAGAAACGAAGCATTGGTGATTTATGTAAGGCATTAACGGCCTGGTAGGAAACAGCAGGACGGCAACTCAGCTTGTAAGAGCAACAGAGAGTAAAACACACCTAATTTGTCTGTTCCTGTATGAATTAATAGGATGCATGACCCGGCCAATAAATTGCATGGTCCAGGCCACAGACAGGCATCTGGGTCACATGCTGATGCATGCAACTGTTCCGGAATACCACCGTTCCCCGGGTCTCGCATTGAGACATCACAGACTCCTCACAGTCAGATCCAAATTCCTTTAGATTACTAAATTGTCCAGATGTCCTCCCTGAGGAGGAAAAGAACAGCCTGTATCTTTGCAATCACTGGGCGGAGGGGGTGGTGGGGTGGGGGGGGGTGGGGGGGGGCGGTGGGCTCTCTCCGAATATGCTAGTGCTGGTAATTTTAGATTTCATTCACAAGTTTAATCGACTTCAGCATGAGCCAAAGTCCACTTGCAGTAATCAATAGCATCATCATTTAGGTAGCTGTATCCTTTGTAATGTTGCTTAGTTTCCTCCTATCAGTTACCAGATTAAAAAAGCTGTATTTAAAAAAAAAAATCAAATTGACTTATTGGATTTGACTTGTATATTTTTACATAGGATTACATAGGATATACAGCACAGAAATAGGCCATTCGGCCCAACCAGTCCATGCCGGTGTTTATGCTCCACTCGAGTCTCCTCCCGTCTTTCCTCATCTAACTCTATCAGTGTAACCCTCTATTCCCTTCTCCCTCATATGCTTGTCTAGTCTCCCCTTAAATGCATCCACACTATTCGCTTCAACCACTCCCTGTGGTAGCGAGTTCCACATTCTCACCACTCTCTGGGTAAAGAAGTTTCTTCTGAATTCCCTATTGGATTTCTTGGTGACTATCTTATATTGATGGCCTCTAGTTATGCTCTTCCCCACAAGTGGAAACATTCTCTCTGTATCCACTCTATCAAAACCTTTCATAATTTTAAAGACCTCTATTAGGTCACCCCTCAGCCTTCTTTTTTCAAGAGAAAAGAGACCCAGCCTCTTCATCCTTTCCTGATATGTATACCTCGCATTTCTGGTATCATCCTTGTAAATCTTCTCTGCATCCTCTCCAGTGCCTCTATATCCTTTTTATAATATGGCGACCATAATTGTAAGCAGTACTCCAAGTGTGGTCTAACCAAGGTTTGATACAGGTTTAGCATAACTTCCCTACTTTTCAATTCTATACCTCTAGAAATAAACCTTAGTGCTTGGTTTGCATTTTTAATGGCCTTGCTAACCTGTGTCACAACTTTTAGTGATTTGTGTATTTGTACTCCGAGATCCCTTTGTTCCTCTACCCGACCTAGACTCGCACCCTCCAAGTAATAAGTGACCTCCCTATTCTTCCTACCAAAATGTAATACCTCACATTTATCTGTGTTGAACTTCATTTGCCAATTATTTGCCCATTCTGCAAGTTTATTAATGTCCTCCTGTAATTTGTTGCAGTCCTCCTCAGTATTGACTATCCCCTCCAATTTGGTGTCAACCGCAAATTTAGAAATTGTTTTATTGATTCCAAAGTCTAAATCGTTAATATAAATTGTGAACAACAGTGGTCCCAGCACTGATCCTTGTGGAACACCACTACCCACCTTCTGCCACTGTGAATAGCAACCCTTTACTCCCACTCTCTGCTTTCTGTCTTGAAGCCAGCTAGCAATCCATTCTGCTACTTGTCCCCTGACTCCACATTCTCTGACCTTGTTCATCAGTCTATTATGGGGTACCTTTTCGAAGGCCTTTTGAAAATCTAGATAAATTACATCTACTGCATTACCATTATCTACTCTCTCTGTTACCTCTTCAAAAAATTCAATGAGGTTGGTCAAGCAAGACTTTCCCTTTTGAAATCCATGCTGACTATTCCTTATTATATTTTTGGTTTCTAGATGTTCTTCTATTTTCTCCTTTAGTAGGGATTCCATTATTTTTCCTACCAGCGATTGTTAAGCTGACCGGTCTATAATTCCCTGGACATGTTCTATCCCCCTTCTTGAATATAGGTATTACGTTAGCTGTCCACCAGTCCTCTGGCACTACACCTTTTTCTAATGAATTATTAAACATGCTTAGTAATGCCTCTGCTATTTCTTCCCTAAATTCTTTTAAAATGCATAGATGCAATCCATCCGGACCAGGGGTTTTATCCTCTTTGAGTTTGTTTAGTTTATTTAATATGTACCCTCTTTTTATTTTAAATGCACTTATCTCATTACTAATCTCATTATCCAATGTCATGTCCACCTGTTCTATCTCCCTGCTAAATACTGAAGCAAAATAATTATTTCATATTTCTGCCATCTCTCTATCATTACCTGTGGTATTATCCTGTCTATCCCTTAATGACCCTATTTCCATCCCAACCTTCCTTTGTTATTGATGTGCCTGTAAAATATTTTTCTATTTTGTTTTATGTTCCTTGATAATTTAATTTCATAGTTCCTCTTTGCCTTCCTAATTGTTTTTTTGACTTCTCTCCTAATCTCTTCGTATTCTCCCTGAGAGTCACTGCTCCTTTTATCCCCGCCGCTCTTGCTAGTCCCGCTCTCACATCATTTATAAATATTGAAATTTTCATCCATTTTCCTGTTTTCAACACTAAGGGCTAAAAATTAAAGGGTGCTACCTTCGCCAGGGTGCTAATTTTAGTGCCCCGAAAAAGTTAGCGCCCCCGCGGCCGATATCTTGGGGCGCTGCGAGCCAATATCGCGGCGCTATCTGCCACAGCGCCACGCTCTGCGACACATCGCACCACGATACTGCAGGCCTTCCTCCCCTTATCCACCAGGGATCGGGAGTGCCGGCAAACAAGCCCGGCACTCAAGAAAAGTGCTGGGCTCACGGAGCACAGCCGGCACCCTATGGGGGGGCTTCACGGGGGCCGGGGACAGCAACAGGGGCAGGTGCTGGCAGGCGGCCAGCAACAAAAATGGCCACCCGCCACCTCCCTTTAACTAGCGCTGCCCCGGCCGCAGGTAGGCCCCCCTGACCCCGGCGGACATAGCATCCGGCGGTAAGTCAGGGGGCGCCACCCAACATTACAGCCGGGGTGCTGCGCACGGCGTCGCCGCTAACCTCCCACTGAATTTCGCGGGAGGTGTTAGCGGCGCTGCGCCCAGGCGCTAGTTGATTTGCGCCCTCTTTAACGGGAGGCGCAAATCAACTGAATTTAGCCCCCCAAAATTTGGAAATGACAATCGGCAATCTTATCATGCAAACCCTTGGTACACTCGTATCGAATTCCCCTCTCTGCTGTTAACGGGAGAGGCATTTGCTGTAAGTGCATGAATGTTGATAACCCTGCTGACTGTAATTTCCAGGCTTAAATGTGCAAAGTTAAATAAATTTTAATTGGACTGGAGTAGCAGCAGTTTCTTTTTAGTGTTAAAACAGCAGCGTCACTCGTCCTGTGAATAATAAAATAAGTTCGATTTTCCTATTGCTGGAAGGAGGGCCCAGTGTTCATGTTACAGGTAAAATTCTTTGAGGAGAAACCAAGAATGACTCAGACCAGGATTTTCCTTGGATATTGATATTACTGCTCCATTTTGCTAAGTGTTGAGTTAGATCTCTGTCTCTCCCAGGTTAAACCCATTTCCACTCCAGTTTAAGAGATTTTCTTTTAAAAAAGCTGCAAATACAAGAAATCTGAAATGATCCACTGAAATTTGCTGGAGAGACACATCTTCAAATTATGAGTTTATTTCTAAAAAGTTGCAAAATGACTGCAGCAGGCTTTCCAAGCTCTTACCACTCGCACAGGGCGAAATCTCGTGAACTATACCATTAATTGGTTGAAATCACACCCTGCAGTATTAATGGTGAGTGCGTTAATGTGTTTCTGCTAAAATTCCATTAAAATAAATGGGCAAATTGCAAGCAAAACATACGGTGAACTATACAACCTCAACTTTTCATTACCGATAGGGCACTTGGAGATACATTAAGATAGCTGAGAAAGGAATTTCATATTGCACAGTATGATTTTAACCCCCAAATCTGGTTCAGGATGGTTCCAGCAGTACAGGAGTTTCCTTGGGGGTTCTCCTGATTGGTGCAAGATCAGCGGAAACCCTGGCTACACTGCGTGAATGGAGTTTCTGCCGATCTGCTGCCAAAGTTATAGCAACCAACTGGGAGAACTCCCGGTATGCATCTATATCATGATTAATCCTTACCCTGCTGAACAAACGATACTCATACAGCTGGCAGACACAAAAAATGGAAAAGTTGATGACCTAAGTTCAGTTATACATCAAATAAATCATACATGACAATAAGATTATGTT
The DNA here is from genome assembly GCA_030390025.1 of Squalus acanthias. Taxonomy (NCBI): domain Eukaryota; kingdom Metazoa; phylum Chordata; class Chondrichthyes; order Squaliformes; family Squalidae; genus Squalus; species Squalus acanthias. The sequence goes on from CM059429.1 coordinate 151,631,946, forward strand.
CCAAAATGTGCTAAGTTTAATATATGGTAAACAGAACAACCTAAACTTTGTCTAGCTTATAGGCCACTTGCAGATACATTAAGCCATCATTAAGATGCAATCAACTGATGTTATCATAGCTATATCTCTTCTTTAAGTAATAACCTTGAATTATTTACTTACAATGCATACATATATATATATATATATATATTAAATATATGTGTGTTTGTGTGCGTATATTGTATATAAACCGATCTGGAACAAATGTGATGAAGATTCTTGTTGCATGGACTGAAATTAAGAATGAGCTACTTCACCTTTTTGTGAAATACATAAAGAAACAGATGGTTGCTGACTAAACAGATACCAGGACTGGCAGAAGTTACATGGGAGCTGAGTGTGCTAGTCAGGGAGCTGTAGGCCCATATGTGAGTCTCACTTGAATATAATTTCTACAAGCTGTGGGAACCATCAAAAGCATGCCCTACATTCTAACATTGGCGTGTTGTAGCACTTAAGGTACAGCTTGTTGGAGACATTTGATGAATTGAGTCGGCCTTCAGTTCTGTAGGAAGAAGAGAGAAAAAAATCTCTCTTAATACAATGGGTCATCATTTAATTACCTAAGATTTTTATCGTCCACATAAATGTGAAACACAATCTCTGCTGTAACATGCTTATGTGAAAATTATCAGAGCAGATTTTCTGGCCCCCACCTCTGCGCCGGACAGGACCAGCACACCTCAAAAGTGCATTGCTCCTGTCCAGGCCCAGGAGCGCTAGCATATCCTGTCACAGGCCATCAACAGGGCACAATAGCAACCCTGTTGCAGGTCATCAGGCCGTAGTTTTGACAGAAGGGGGATAAAGTTTGAGGTAAGATCAGGCCTGCAGCTGTGTGTCAAGTCTCCAAAATCAGGCCTGCTGATTGCTGATTGAGATCGACAGCCAGAAGGCCCCGATTGTATGCAAACATCCTGGGAGCAGTCAAGACCAGAGTTTAATCAACTCTATTCTGCAATTATCCATATAACAACCAATCATTATTAACTGACATAACATTATAAGTAAATCATTACTGTAAAACTACTTCATAGTGGTTCAAGAAGGTGGCTCACCACCATCTTCTCAAGGGCAATTAGGGATGGGCAATAAATGCTGGCCTTGCCAGCGGTGCCCACATCCCATGAACGAATAAAAAAAACTTGAACTTTTTAAAACCATTAAACATTAACTACAAAAACATGAATGGCTATTGACGGGTGTTTTTCAGAATCTCGCTACAGGTTTCGGATCTAGCCGGTAAGCTCTGGTTCCTTGTTTTAAGTATTAGGTTGTTAAGGATACCCGAGGGCAGGAACCTTTCAGTTGTATTGATAAAGTTTATTCATTTACTCCACACAACACAGTTTATTACTTTTTCTTTGGACCTTTTTGTCTTGATTGGAATTGGATAATCAATACTTCAGAGCAGGTTGGCAAACCTCTGGGGTACGAATTGACCAGTGTTTAATCTGCGCATTGATTTTTATCATGATTTCCTAGTCCTGGTCCACGGCCTGCAGGGAATATTAACTAACTCTCCAAAAATTTGCAGTAATGTTAGGCCGTGTAATGAGGTTAATATTGATTAACCCCAAAATCCCAATGCTGCAGAAAGCCAAGGAAAGAATGCAATCCCCAAATGAGATGCATCCTCTGGTCTTTATGATCTTTTTACCGACACAGACCTGTTTAACTTTCTGTCATCACACAATATACAGATAATTCCTCATTCGCAGCAGGCTCAGTTTGTTAAGGAGAAACTTCTTTTTGTGAGTAATTGCTGTTACCAGCAATGTCTTCTACTGTTACTGCAGTAGAACCTCACAAGCCGACCACCCCTCCATCTCAGTCAATCTAAGTCTACTAGTTTTTCCAACCCCCTTTCTGAAATCGACATTAGCGCTTCCTGTAGGCCTCGCGCTTACTTCCTGTCACACTTTAGCCATCGCAGTTGAATAGTGCCAAACAGCCTCATAGCCAATCGCTTTTCTTTTCCATTGAAGTCAATGAAAAAAAATCGGACATGGTATAAAACGAGCTGTTTAGTGTCTGCTCTGACTCACTATGAGCAATGCCACGGGAGACCCGTTAGAAACATAGAAGATAGGAGCAGGAGTAGGCCATTCGGCCCCTTGAGCCTGCTCCGCCATTCAATGCGATCATGGCTGATCATCCAAATTCAGTACCCTGTCCCTGCTTTCTCCCCATATCCCTTGATCCCCTTAGCCTTAAGAAATATATCTAACTCCTTCTTGAATATATTTAATGAATTGGCCTCAACTGCCTTCTGTGGTAGAGAATTCCACAGGTTCACCACTCTCTGGGTGAAGAAATTCCTCCTCATCTCAGTCCTAAATCGCTTACCCCTTATCTTTAGACTGTGACCTCTGGTTCTGGACTCCCCGCCATCGGGAACATCCTTCCTGCATCTAGTCTGTCTAGTCCTGTTAGAATTTTATAAGTTTCAATGAGATCCCCTCTCATTCTTCTAAACTCTAGCGAATACAAGCCCAATAGACCCAATCTCTCTTCATACGTCATTCCTGCCATCCCAGGTATCAGTCTGGTGAATTTTCGCTGCACTCCCTCCATGGCAAGAACATCCTTCCTCAGATAAGGCGACCAAAACTGCACACAATACTCAAGGTGTGGTCTCACCAAGGCCCTGTACAACTGCAGCAAGACATCCTTGCTCCTGTACTCGAATCCTCTCGCTATGAAGGCCAACATACCATTTGCCTTCTTAACCGCCTGCTGCACCTGCATGCTTACCTTCAGCGACTGGTGCACAAGGACACCCAGGTCTCGTTGCACTTCCCCTTTTCCCAATCTATTGCCATTCAGATAATAATCTGCCTTCCTGTTTTTGCCACCAAAGTGGATAACCTCGCATTTATCCACATTATACTGCATCTGCCATGCATCTGCCCAATCACCCAAATCATACTGGAGTTTTTCTGCATCCTCCTCACAGCACACACGCTCACCCAGCTTTGTGTCGTCTGCAAACTTAGAGATATTATTTTAGACATAAAGAAAGGAGGCGTAAGACCCTCTTTTAACAAGGTAAGTAGTTAATTAAGTATTATTTTGAATTTTTTTTAACAGGTATATCTTTTTTAGAGACTTTAAAGACAGGTAAGTTTATTTTTATAACTTTTTAAAAGATTTTAAATTTTTTCAAAAATTTAATTTTTTGTTTAAAATGGTTAATTTATTTAACTATACTTATTTTATTAATGTGATGGTTTTTTTTTTAAATTTAATTGAGGTTTAGCTGTTCTTTTGGGGGGTATAGATTCATAGCTTTCACAGCACTTATGTGAAAGCTATGAATGAAAGATGGTGTGCTGCCATTGGCTCTAACTGAGTCACGTGATCCCACAGCTCGCACGAATTAACTACGCCTGTGGGATACGGAAGCCCTGCACAGCTGCTGTCCAGAACATCAAGTTCGTGCGAGCTCGGACTGAAAAAGCCAGCGCACAGTGAGAGATCGCGGGGAAGCCTTACCCTCGCACGAAGGCTCCCTCACGAATTTTTGGGCCATTACATCTAGTTCCCTCGTCTAGATCATTAATATACATTGTGAATAACTGTGGTCCTAGCACCGATCCCTGCGGTACCCCACTAGTCACTGCCTGCCACTCGGAAAAAGACCAGTTTATTCCAACTCTTTGCTTCCTGTCTGCCAACCAGTTTTCTATCCAAGTCAGTACCTTACCCCCAATCCCATGTGCATTAACTTTGCACGCTAATCTCTTATGCGGGACCTTATCGAAAGCCTTCTGACAGTCCAAATACACCACATCCACTGGTTCTCCCTTATCTATTCTACCAGTTACATCCTCAAAAAATTCCAGTAGATTAGTCAAGCATGATTTACCTTTTGTAAATCCATGTTGACTTTGTCCGATCCTGTCACTGTTTTCCAAGTGCTCTGCATTATACATTAGTCCATGTAAAAGTTTTGGAAGGGTCCGTCACACTCCAGATGTCACAGCTCACAGTGTCAAAAGTATGAAACAAAAGAGAAAGATAGGCAGCTGCTTCTTGCTTATGTCAGTCAGCTTCATTGATTTAGTTGAGGTAAGTCTGCATAATGACCGGGAGCCAGACAGTTACAAGCACCGGCAATCTGCAAACTTCCCTCACCACAGGAATTAATCTGCAATTGTCCCCAGGATGTTCACTGCAAACAGGTTTTATGGTCTTCAAGGGACAGCCCACATTTAACACAGCTCTACTTTAGCAGCAGAATAATACAGTACATTGCGCATTGAATGATATAAACTCCTGTCATTATAATACAGCTCACCATCCAACCTACCATGAGCCGGGCCACAGGAGACCCAGTAATAAGAATAAATTGCTTTGTGATCCCATGTTGTTAAGTGGTGAATGTTATGAAAAGGTAGCTCAGTGAGTTTCAAAAATCTGCAGCCTGATTTATTCGGAATTCACAGTTAGTTACTTAATTCAGATAATCCTAGCTTCCTTATCATCTCCGAATTTGCATTGGAACTGAATAAAAAAATGTTTACGTGAGGAATAAATTTGATGCATGAGAAATTCTGTCCCAATTTATTTTCAGCAAATACTAATAGGCAAACTTTTAATACACAGCAAAATAAATTACAATTCTCCCAGGGCACCACCATTTGGGTTTATTTTTATTTAAAGCAAAATGTCATTGATTTTTATAGAACGCAGCATCTTGTGAAGCTAAAGTTTACCAGACTGGTTAGCCCGGAACCTCACAGGCTACTGCACTATGTCGTAAGCTGGGAGACCTAGGCGCGGATTTTAACTCACGGTGGAGGTCGTGCAGTTGAGGGCCGAGGCAGACAGGAAGCCAGCCGGCCCACCGCAGCGTGAGGCAGGAGAGATTTTAACTCCCGGGCCTTATCTGCACAGGCCCGGTCTTTCTCCCGCCCAAACATGGTGGGAAATGCTATCTGGTCGGTGGGCGGGAGCAGGATTTTGGGCGGCTGGAGGCAGTCAGGTAAGTGCTTAGAAGGGGAGTCAGGAGGGCACCGCGGTTAGAGGGGGAGGGAAGCCCGGGGCAGGCGATGCCCAAGATTTCCTTGTGGGTCCTGGAGGAGCACTTCTGCTCCTTTTGGCCCACAAGGAAACAAAAAGCAAATAAAAATAATAAACTTTGGTAGGCCTCTTCTGGCCTCAGATGGAAGGCAGCAGAGTCCTACTTTTAAATAAGCAGGAGGAGCTCCGATTACATCATCGAGGCCTGACTGCAATTTTAACCTGAGGCTAAAATTGCAGTCAGGCCCCGATGATGTAATCGGAGCTCCTCCTGCTTATTTAAAGTAGAACTCTGCTGCCTTCTATTGGGTGTCCCACTCACCTGCTCAAAAGAGCAAATCAAAACCACAACCTATTCGAAGATTGGAGGAGGTAAGTCGCTGTATCAATTTTAACTGCCCGTCCGTCCGGTTTCCACCTGGCGGGCAGGGTTAAAATCGGCCCTCTGCAGCCCAGTCTTGAATTCCAGTCTCAGTTGACCAGGTCAGTTGGACTTGTCAGGTTGTTAGGCAGGTTCTCAATTACGTCATGCAGCAGAGGTGAGGGGCCTAGTCAACGGCAAAAAAATTGGCAACGGGGCACCACCTCAGGCTGGGTTTCACACCCCTACTGGTTGTTCACAGTAGGCAGCGCGGAGGCCATGGATAATTCCACGGGCAGGGCCACTCCATCCTCTCGCATAGAGTCCAGTTACGCCCGTTAGGAGGCAATAACTAGACAAAAACATATATTTTTCAAATTCACGCCCTCCTCAGGCATTGTTAATATCCTCACTTGCAACCTTTACTTCAGTAGAATACAGGCACAAACTGGCTAGTTTCAAACCTGATGATTGCACAGTGGTTGGTCAGTGCCATAAACTGACAGTTTGAACAGATGAAGCCATAGTGACAGATAAATTCCATGGCCGTGCTGAAACGCTGCATGCAGCCTGGAAGCCCCTGCTGTTACTAGTTGTTGCTTTCACACACAATGCTCTGTACTTACTCCTGGCTTCCTGATTTCCTTCCAATTAGGCCATCAAATCTGCTGCTTGACCGGAGCAACACAGACGTTACAGCTTTCCGCTCCGTGGGTGACTGGCTTGACGGTGTCCGGATGGGACAATACAAGGACAGCTTCACAGGGGGCAGGGTACAGCGCCTGCGACATGGTGGCAAAATTGTCCTCAGAGTAAGATAATCTCTCGTTTTTGGTGGCGGTACAACATTTTGAAGAAGGTACACAAGTTGCAAAAATAAGTGCTAGGGTCCAGAAGTGACATTAGCACTGGAATGTGTGCATCCGACAGCTAGTGTCATTATTAACCTTGGATTCGCAAGCATCTCATAGCACTAACACCGAGATAATTATATCTTATTTCACCATAGAGGCTTCCTATCTGGCTTTAATGATTGAAATACTACAGAGGCAAACCAATGTCAATGCTTTAGGTTGCGCAGTGCTGGAAAAAATTGGAGTCACTTGGTGCTTTGCTCATGCGACATCCTTTAAAAACGCCCTCTCAGGTTTCCTGATCATTCAGCAGGTAAATGAACTGTTTGAGGCAGCACTGAGTCGTACGAAAAGGAAGATTTCAGGTTTGATCGATTGTCTGTACTGAGTCTAAAAACCTGAGTCAGAGAGCACTGGGGGTGCTAGAATTGGCCTTAGTGTTGTCAGGTTAGGAAAGGAGTAACTGGTCAGGGTTCTGCTCCTAATACTATCTAGTGATCCCTACTGGACATGAGCACTGGTCGGTTCGAGATGAACACCAAGTTGACTTCGGCTGTGATTTCTCACCCCTCGCATCCAAAAAAAGGACAGCGCATTAGCGCACACTGTCCAGGCTGACATCTGAACAGTGGTCATTTGGGTGAGGATTGGAGATCTACTGTCACCTGTGGCGCTTCTTTGAGAATGTTAAGAAGATAAAGTAGATGATGGAGATCTCAATGATGTACATTATTTGGAATTTGGAAAGCTTTTGACAAGGTTCCACATGAAAGACTTCTAATTAAACTATTTGCCATAGGAATCCAGGCTGGAACTAGATGAGAAACAATAGGAAACAGAAAGTACTTGTGAGATGTGTATGTCAGACTGGGCGAGACATTGAGTGAAATCACAAGGGGCCCAGTGGTTGGATTCCCATTGTTTCTAATCTGTATAAATAATTTGAATATTGAAACCAACTGTGATCTGGTCAAATTAACCAATAACACTAAAATAGACAGAAAAGTAAAGAAAGAAGACCGAATTTAACGATAGACAGAGAACAGGCAGGCGGTGGGTGGAGCTTGCCTGCCTGCCTGCCCATTATTGCTGGCATTTGGCCTGAAGCAGTTTAAGGCCCAAACCTCACTCACTTGCCACCGGAGTGTTGCAAGCACCAAGCGACGCCCCACAGCAGCTCGCCGGTTGTTGGAGGGCCAAAAATCATCTGGCTCCCATGCTGAGCTTTCCGACAGTCAGAACCTGAGGGGGGAAGCAATTTTATGGGGGCGGGGGGGGCCTCGGAAAGCCTGGCAGTAGGTCAGAGTTCTTTTTGTGAGCACACCAAAAAAGAGAAATTAGACTGTTTTCTGAGTGGTCCTCAGCGATCCCGTTAAGGACCATTGGTTAGGCTGCTCACTATGTGGTACAAATGGGCAGAGTATGCACAGCACCAGCAGAAAAACAGGCTTCCAACTCAAAATGAGACATCTTGCAGGATAAAGAGGCTCTTTTAACCTACTTACTGCCAGTTTGGTCTCGGACTGTAAGGGTTCAGAAGGCTTATTTTTTAAAGCTGTGTAACTGTTCGCTTCACAGAAGCTAATACATCATGCTACATGCATTGAATGCTGAAACTTCATAACTGGGAGAACTTTAAATCTACTTTGAACTTCAGTGCAATGTTTTCACTGTACATATTTGCAGAAGAGTTATTTCAGCCTTTGTGGTTAAACGTTGCCTTAGCTCTGTGCTCTTGTACACGCTATTTGTCTAATTTTATGAATCCCTCTTTATTGTATTGCTCCTGTTTTATATGCACCTGATTTATTTTGTAGCACGCTGACTTCAAGTTTTATGAATACCTTGAGTGCAAATATAGCATAAAAGGGAATACTTTTTTTTTATTAGTTTCTGGGATGTGGGCGTCGCTGTAAGGCCAGCATTTATTGCCCATCCCTAATTGCCCTCGAGAAGGTGGTGGTGAGCCACCTTCTTGAACCGCTGCAGTCCGTGTGGTGATGGTACTCCCAGAGTGCTGTTAGGGAGGGAGTTCCAGGATTTTGACCCAGCAACGATGAAGGAACGGCGATATATTTCCAAGCCAGGATGGTGTGTGACTTGGAGGGGAACTTGGAGGTGGTGGTGTTCCCATGCGCCTGCTGCCCTTGTCCTTCTAGGTGGTAGAGGTCGCGGGTTTGGGAGGTGCTGTCGAAGAAGCCTTGGCGAGTTGCTGCAGTGCATCTTGTAGATGGTACACACTGCAGCCACAGTACGCCGGTGGTGGAGGGAGTGAATGTTTAAGGTGGTGGATGGGGTGCCAATCAAGCGGGCTGCTTTGTCCTGGATGGTGTTGAGCTTCTTGAGTGTTGTTGGAGCTGCACTCATCCAGGCAAGTGCAGAGTATTCCATCACACTCCTTACTTGTGCCTTGTAGATGGTGGAAAGGCTTTGGGGAGTCAGGAGGTGCGACACTCGCCACAGAATACCTAGCCTCTGACCTGCTCTTGTTGCCACAGTATTTATGTGGCTGGTCCAGTTAAGTTTCTGGTTAATGGTGACCCCCAGGATGTTGATAGTGGGGGATTCGGCGATGGTAATGCCATTAAATGTCAAGGGGAGGTGGTTAGACTCTCTCTTGTTGGAGATAGTCATTGCCAGGCACCTCTGTGGCGCGAATGTTACCTGCCACTTATCAGCCCAAGCCTGAACGTCGTCCAGGTCTTGTTGCATGCGGGCATGGACTGCTTCATTATCTGAGGAGTTGGAATGGCGCTGAACACTGTGCAGTCATCAGCGAACATCCCCATTTCTGACCTTATGTTGGAGGGAAGGTCATTGATGAAGCAGCTGAAGATGGTTGGGCCTAGGACACTGCCCTGAGAAACTCCTGCAGTGATGTCCTGGGGCTGTGATGATTGACCTTCAACCACCACAACCATCTTCCTTTGTGCTAGGTATGACTCCAGTCAGTGGAGCGTTTTCCCCCTGATTCCCATTGACTTCAGTTTTACTAGGGCTCCTTGATGCAACACTCGGTCAAATGCTGCCTTGATGTCACGGGCAGTCACTCTCACCTCACCTCTGGAATTCAGCTCCATTGTCCATGTTTGGACCAAGGCTGTAATGAGGTCGGGAGCCAAGTGGTCTTGGCGGAACCCAAACTGGGCATCAGTGAGCAGGTTATTGGTGAGTAAGTGCCGCTTGATAGCACTGTCGATGACACCTTCCATCACTTTGCTGATGATTGAGAGTAGACTGATGGGGCGGTATTTGGCTGGATTGGATTTGTCCTGCTTTTAGTGAACAGGACATACATGGGCAGTTTTCCACATTGTCGGATAGATGCCAGTGTTGTAGCTGTACTGGAACAGCTTGGCTAGAGGCGCGGCTAGTTCTGGAGCACAAGTCTTCAGCACAATAGCTGGGATGTTAACGGGGCCCATAGCCTTTGCTGTATCCAGTGCACTCAGCCGTTTCTTGACATCACGTGGAGTGAATCGAATTGGCTGAAGACTGGTTTCTGTGATGGTGGGGACCTTGGGAGTCGGCCGATATGGATCATCCACTAGGCACTTCTGGCTGAAGTTAGTTGCAAACGCTTCAGCCTTGTCTTTTGCACTCACGTGCTGGGCTCCACCATCATTGAGGATGGGCATATTCTTGGAGCCTCCTCCTCCCGTTAGTTGTATAATGGTCCACCACCATTCACGACTGGATGTAGCAGGACTGCAGAGCTTTGATCTGATCCGTTGATTGTGGGATCGCTTAGTCCTGTCTATAGCATGCTGCTTCCGCTTTTTAGCATGCATGAAATCCTGTGTTGCAGCTTCCCCAGGTTGGCACCTCATTTTTAGGTATGCCTGGTGCTGCTCCTGGCATGCTCTTCTACACTCCTTGTTGAACCAGGGTTGGTCCCCTGGCTTGATGGTAATGGTAGAGTGAGGGCTATGCTGGGCCATGAGGTTACAGATTGTGGTGGAATACAATTCTGCTGCTGCTGATGGCCCACAGCGCCTCATGCATGCCCAGTTTTGAGCTGCTAGATCTGTTCTGAATCTATCCCATTTAGCACGGTGGTAGTGCCACACAACACGATGGAGGGTGTCCTCAGTGTGAAGAAGGGACTTTGTCTCCACAATTACTGTGTGGCGGTCACTGTTACTAATGCTGTCATGGACAGATGCATCTGTGATAGGTAGATTGGTGAGGACGAGGTCAAGTAAGTTTTTCCCTTGTGTTGGTTCACTCACCACCTGTCACAGGCCCAGACTGGCAGTTATGTCCTTCAGGACTCGGCCAGCTCGATCAGTAGTGGTGCTACCGAGCCACTCTTGGTGATGGACATTGCAGTCCCCCACCCAGAGTACATTCTGTGCCCTTGCTATGTGCTTCTTCCAAGTGGTGTTCAACATGGCGAAGTATTGATTCATCAGCTGAGGGAGGGCGGTAGGTGGTAATCAGCAGGAGGTTTCCTTGCCCATGCTTGACCTGAAGCCATGAGACTTCATTGGGTCTGGAGTCAATGTTGAGGACTCCCAGGGCCACTCCTTCCCGACTGTATACCACTGTGCCGCCACCCATGGTGGGTCTGTCCTGCCGGTGGGACAGGACATACCCAGGGATGGTGATGGAGGAATTTGGGACATTGGCTGAAAGGTATGATTCTGTGAGTATGACTATGTCAGGCTGTTGCTTGACTAGTCTGTGGGACAGCTCTCCCAATTTTGGCACAAATCCCCAGATGTTGGTGAGGAGGACTTTGCAGGGTCGACTGGGTTGGGTGTGCCGGTGCCGAGGTCAATGCCGGGTGGTCCGTCCGGTTTCATTCTTATTATTTTGTTTCGTAGCGGTTAGTTACAACTGAGTGGCTTGCTAGGCCATTTCAGAGGGCAGTTAAGAGTCAACCACATTGCTGTGGGTCTGGAGTCACACATAGGCCAGACCAGGTAAGGACGGCAGATTTCCTTCCCTAAAGGACATTAGTGAACCAGATGGGTTTTTACGACAATACATGGAAGTACTTTGAAGTGATGAGCAACAAATGCATGATTTCCACGTATGCCCAGAATCTGTGCAATACATTTTGTTCCACTATTGCAATAGCCCTGACTGCAATTGTGATAGACTATTACGTTTTGACAGACTGGCTTCAGCTTTGAGTTCCACTCTCTTACTCCAATGTGTTGTTCCACTGAATGGCATGAGCTCATGAATTCCCAGTCTCAGCCCTACCTTTGGGCCAGGTGCAGAGTGGACCTCAGGCACTTCCCAACAGTGAAGGAAGCAAATCCCAGGCAGATCGTCCCAAACTACTCGTGTATTTCTCCAACAGCCAGGTACAGGGTGGTATTGGCCGGTTCTCTTGCATCCCCTCTTGGTTGGGGATGACATTTACCGTATTTACCTACAGAGGGGGCATTTTGGCAGCAAGCTATTGGATACAGCCCCTGATACTATGACACTGCTCAATCAAAAACCTGAAGGACTGTAACTTTTAAAGGAGAGGGGGAATGATTAAATAGATAAAGAAAGACTTACATTGATATCAGTGCCTTTCATGACCTCAGGATGTCCCAAAGCGCTTTGCAGCCAATGAGGTACTTTTGAAGTGCAGTCACTGTTGTTTTGTAAGTACATAAACACACACAGAGAACTGCTATTCTACAGGTGGGCTGCAGAATCTTCCCTTTATTAGCTCTGCCTCTCATTGTTTCTTCACTAATGCAATCAGAGGGCCAGGCAACTGTGCAGACCCGCAGAGGTATATAGATGGTGTCCAGGCAGTCGCTGTCAGTCAGCTCATGGTAGTGGACCCCAGGGCTTTGTAACTCTGAAAAGAAACCCCAAAACAGCACACTTCACACAGTCACCACTGTGAACAGCATTAACCAACTGAACGATACGCCTCAGTGATAAATATCAACTGAAATAGAGAAGCCAGTGTTCTTCACCGAACATAAAGCTCCCTTGCCTTTGTGGGTTTGGGCTATCTTCGCCTGTTAATGCATTCTTTTTGCATCTTTGATTTTCTTACCATTTTCTTTAAAAGCATTCTGCTTCCCTGGCATCTTAATCTGCCAATAAATCTGCCTTGCAAACCATCTGACTTGATTTTACCATAAATGTCGATAAATTCATTAGTAAAAGCCAACCCTCCAGGTACTGACAGCAGCTTTCAAAGACACTATTTTTAACGTAACATTTGATTCGCCTTTTCGCTGACCATTTTGAGGGCCAAGCGTCATTAACAGAGGACTGGTGGCCTGCAGGCGGACAATGAATGTCCTTAGACGGCCCGTCGGCTCCGGGCCACCGCAGTATTGAATGGCCTGGCCAGTATCCAGGTCTAGAAAAGGTAGGTTCTGGGATGGAGGGGGGGCGGTGTCCATTCTGGAGAAGGGGGAGTGCAAGGGAAGAAACCAGTGTGGCAGAAGCCCATCTGTGGAGCCTGGAGGACCACTCTTGCTACTCCCAACCCCACCAAAAAAATACATTTAAAAAACTTACTTTGTGGCCTCCCCTTTGGTTGGACTGCCAGCTGAAACTGTACCCGCGTGTGCACGGCCCATGCTCTGCCCAGTTGAGTCCTACAATGGCCGTTAGAGCCCCAGGTATGTCACAGGACCCCGATTCGCATATTAAAAGGGCCGACCACCTGACTCAGGTGGGCCCTCCAACATCCCAGCAGGAGACCCTTGAGAATACAGTTGGGCCTCACCACTGGCAGGAATGGGGCAGTGAATTGTCTCCCACCATTTTCAGGGCGATACTATCCCATTTCCGCCAGAGGGGAGGCCTCAAAATCTCCCCCATTGCGTCGGATGTAGAAGCCCCTCTGAGCAGGTTCTCCCAAAGGTGCCATCAACACTGCCGCTGGTTAAGAAAGTTCTAAATAAGTCCATCACTTTCTCTTTCTCTTTTGTTTCTCCTCGAGAGGCCAATGGCATCAGATTAAAATCAGGGGATCTGACGAGCAAAGCAAAACCAGCTTAACAAATGGAACAAAAAAAATTAACATTACTAAATTATACAGTGGATTCTAGATAATCATGTACTCAATTCTAACATAAGTTGCAGTGTATTGAACCATTGCCCAGTGTCTCCCTCTGCACCCAAATACGGACCCAAGCATAAGATTTAATAGATAATCTCAAGCCAGCCATGAAATGTTTGCCATTTTTAATACTCAGTAGGCAGGAGATAGTTAATCCACTACCAGACTTCACTCGAAAGCACGAATGCATTTCAGAATTCTGATCATATTTGCGTACTTTTTTGAGTTTACACTTGTTGTTCAATTTGTTTGGACAGAGTTGCCGCACAAATGCTGAAAAATGGCTGTGGTAGAATTTGCGAATGAGCTGTTTTTCTCTCTAGATTCGAGATATCCAAATCCAAGGATCAGATTTCTTGGTGAACTGATGACATTGTTTATCAGGATCCCGAGGTATGAGGAAATGGTAGGTTTTATTATACGTACGGAACATCAGATATCAATGAAATAGAATCACTTGCTAAGTGCAAGTCATAAAACCTTCCAAACATTTAGTGCTGACTGCTTAATGGAATCACTCAGTTAAGAGATTTAAATTGGCTCTAAGTCCAGACAATTCTCTTACAATTAATCATCTCACCAACATTCGTCAAATACTATGACATTTCAAAAGTCACTTGTTGAATCATAAGGGGGTTTGTAACCAGGTCCTCGGGGCAGGAACGGGTGAGGCGGGCGGTTAAAATTGCTGCAGAGGATTTACTGCTCCATTCCCGCTGCCATCCCACCAGTCACCACCTTAACAAGTTTTTTTTAGTCGGATGAAGTTTCCGCCAGAGGAAAATGGGGACCTCACAAATTCAGGTCTTGTGAGGCAATTAAGATCCCAACATGATTTGAACACAAAATCCCATTAGTCCCATCCAGGGCCCAATCTGCCAGTAATACCGAGCGGGATTGGTCTCTGAGGCACTGAAGCAGTTTTTAAAGGGCCACTCAACTGCAGTTAATTGGATCACAGGATCTGTGTGCCTTTGTGCTGTTTGGATTCCAGTTTCCAGCTCCCAGATTTTTTTTTTAATTCGTTCCTGGGATGTGGGCGTCGCTGCCAAGGCCGGCATTTATTGCCCATCCCGAATTGCCCTTGAGAAGGTGGTGGTGAGCTGCTTTCTTGAACCGCTGCAGTCCGTGTGGTGAAGGTACTCCCACAGTGCTGTTAGGGAGGGAGTTCCAGGATTTTGACCCAGCGATGATGAAGGAACGGCGATATACTTCTAAGTCAGGATGGTGTGTAACTTGGAGGCGATGCTGTTCCATGCGCCTGCTACCCTTGTCCTTCTAGGTGGTAGAGGTCTCAGGTTTGGGAGGTGCTGTCGAAGAAGCCTTGGCGAGTTGCTGCAGTGCATCTTGTAGATGGTACACACTGCAGCCACTGTGCGCCGGTGGTGGAGGGAGTGAACGTTTAAGGTGGTGGATGGGGTGCCAATCAAGTGGGCTGCTTTGTCCTGGATGGTGTTGACCTTCTTGAGTATTATTGGAGCTGCACTCATCCAGGCAAGTGGAGAGTATTCCATCACACTCCTGACTTGTGCCTTGTAGATGGGAGTCAGGAGGTGAGACACTCGCCACAGAATACCCAGCCTCTGACCTGCTCTTGTAGCCACAGTATTTATGTGGCTGTTCCAGTTAAGTTTCTGGTCAATGGTGACCCCCAGGATGTTGATGGTAAGGGATTTGGTGATGGTAATGCTGTTGAATGTCAAGGGGTAGTGGTTAGACTCTCGCTTGCTGGAGATAGTCATTGTGCGGCGCAGATGTTACTTGCCACTTATCAGCGCAAGCCTGAATGTTGTCAGGTCTTGCTGCATGCGGGCATGTCTGCTTCATTATCTGAGGAGTTGCGAATGGAACTGAACACTCTGCATTATCAGCGAACATCCCCACTTCTGACCTTATGATGGAGGGAAGGTCATTGTTGAAGCAGCTGAAGATGGTTGGGCCTAGGACACTGCCCTGAGGAACTCCTGCAGCGATGTCCTGGGGTTGAGATGATTGACCTCCAACAACTACAACTATCTTCCTTTGTGCTAGGTATGACTCCAGCCAGTGGAGAGTTTTCCCCCTGATTCCCATTGACTTCAATTTTACTAGGGCTCCTTGGGTGCCACACTCGGTCAAATGTTGCCTTGATGTCGATGACACCTTCCATCACTTTGCTGATGATTGAGAGTAGACTGATGGGGCAGTAATTGGCTGGATTGGATTTGTCCTGTTATTTGTTGACAGGACATACCTGGGCAGTTTTCCACATTGTCGGGTAGATGCCGGCGTTGTAGCTGTACTGGAACAGCTTGGCTAGAGGCGTGGCTAGTTCTGGAGTGCAAGTCTTCAGCACGACAGCCGGGATGCTGTCTGGGCCCATATCCTTTGCTGTATCCAGTGCGCTCAGTTGTTTCTTGATATCACGTGGTCATCGCAAGTCATCTTGAAGTCATCGCAAGAATCCTCCTCAATCGCCTTCTCCCAGTGGCCGAAGAGCTCCTCCCAGAGTCGCAATGCGGATTCCACCCACTTAGGGGCACAATGGACATGATCTTCACCGCATGTCAATTACAAAAGAAATGCAGGGAACAGCACCAACCGCTGTACATGGCCTTCTTTGATCTCACAAAGGCCTTCGACACTGTCAACCGTGAGGGATTATGGAGTGTCCTCCTCAAATTCGGCTGCCACAAAAGTTTGTCACCATCCTCCGCCTGCTTCATGACGACATGCTAGCCGTGGTCCTGACCAATGGTTCCACCACAGACCCAATTCACGTACGAACCGGGGTCAAGCAAGGCTGTGTCATCGCACCAACGCTCTTCTCGATCTTCCTTGCTGCAATGCTCCATCTCACCCTCAGTAAGCTCCCCACTGGAGTGGAGCTAATTTACAGAACAAACGGGTAACTGTTCAACCTCCGTCACCTCCAGTCCAGATCCAAGGTCGTCCCATCCTCTGTCGTCGAATTACAGTATGCAGATGATGCTTGCGTCTGCGCTCACTCAGAGGTCGAACTCCAAACCATCGTCAACACCTTCACCGAAGTGTACGAGAGCATGGGCCTTACACTAAACATCCGTAAGACAAAGGTCCTCTACCAACCTGCCCCCGCCACACAGTACTGCCCCCTGATTATCAAAATCCACGACAAGGCCTTGGACAACGTGGACCACTTTCCATACCTCGGGAGCCTACTGTCAACAAGGGCAGATGTCGATGACGAAGTCCAACACCGCCTTCAGTGTGCCAGTGCAGCCTTCGGTCGCCTGAGAAAGAGTGTTTGAAGACCAGGACCTCAAACCCAGCACCAAGCTCATGGTCTACAGAGCAGCAGTGATACCCGCCCTGCTGTATGCCTCAGAGACATGGACCATGTACAGCAGGCACCTCAAAGCACTGGAGAGGTACCACCAGCACTGCCTCCGCAAGATCCTGCAAATCCATTGGCAGCATAGGCGCACCAATGTCAGTGTTCTCGCTCAGGCCAACATCCCCAGCATCGAAGCTTTGACCACGCTCGATCAGCTCCAATGGACGGGTCACATTGTCTGCATGCCCGATACGAGACTCCCAAAACAAGCGCTCTACTCGGAGCTCCGGCACGGCAAGAGAGCCCTAGGTGGGCAGAGGAAACGCTTCAAGGACACCCTCAAAGCCTCCTTGAAAAAGTGTAACATCTCCACCGACACCTGGGAATCCCTGGCCCAAGACCGCACAAAGTGGAGGAGAAGCATCCGGGAAGGCACCGAACACCTCGAGTCTCTTCGCCGGGAGCAAGCGGAAGCCAAGCGCAGGCAGCGCACGTCAACCCAAGCACCCCACCCACCCGCCCCTTCAACCACCGTCTGCCCCACCTATGACAGAGACTGTAGGTCCTGCATTGGACTCATCAGTCACCTGCAAACTAATTTTTAATGTGGAAGCAAGTCATCCTCGGTTCCAAGGGACTGCCTAAGAAGAAGAAGGAGTGAATTGAATTGGCTGAAGAATGGCCTCTGTGATTGTGGGGACGCCAGGAGGAGGCCGATATGGAACATCCACTCGGCAATTCTGGCTGAAGATGGTTGCAAACGCTTCAGCCTTGTCTTTTGCACTCACGTGCTGGGCTCCACCTTCATTGAGGATGGGATATTCATGGAGCCTCCTCCTCCCGTTAGTTGTTTAATTGTCCACTACCATTCACGACTGGATGTGGCTGGACTGCAAAGCTTTAATCTAATCCATTGATTGTGGGATCACTTAGCTCTGTCTATAGCATGCTGCTTTCACTGTTTAGAATGCATGTTGTCCTGTGTTGCAGCTTCCCCAGGTTGGCACCTCATTTTTAGGGATGCCTGGTGCTGCTCCTGGCATGCTCTTCTGCACTCCTCATTGAACCAGGGTTGGTCCCTGGTTTGATGGTAATGGTAGAGTGAGGGATGTGCTGGGCAATGATGTTACAGATTGTGGTGGAATACAATTCTGCTGCTGCTGATGGCCCACAGCGCCTCATGAATGCCCAGTTTTGAGCTGCTAGATCTGTTCTGACTCTATCCCGTTTAGCACGGTGGTAGTGCCACACAACACGATGGAGGGTGTACTCAGTGTGAAGACGGGATTTCATCTCCACAAGGACTGTGCGGTGGTCAGTCACTGCTACCAATGTTGTCATGGACAGATAGATCTGCGACAGTTAGATTGATGAGGATGAGGTCAAGTAGGTTTTCCCTCATGTTGGTTCTCTCACCACCTGCCGCAGGCCCAGTCTGGCAACGATGTCCTTCAGGACTCGGCCAGCTCGATCAGTAGTGGTGCTACCGAGCCACTCTTGGTGATGGACATTGAAGTCCCCCACCCAGAGTACATTCTGTGCCCTTGCTACCTTCAGTGCTTCTTCCAAGTGGTGTTCAACATGGAGGAGTACTGATTCATCAGCTGAGGGAGGGCAGTAGGTGGTAATCAGCAGGAGGTTTCCTTGCCCATGCTTGACCTGAAGCCATGAGACTTCATTGGGTCCAGAGTCAATGTTGAGGCCTCCCAGGGCCACTCCCTTACGACTGTATACCACTGTGCCGCCACCTCTGATGGGTCTGTCCTACCAGTGGGTCAGGACATACCGAGGGACGGTGATGGAGGAGTCTGTGACATTGGCTGAAAGGTATGATTCTGTGAGTATGACTATGTCAGGCTGTTGCTTGACTAGTCTCTGTGACAGCTCTCACAATTTTGGCACAAGTCCCCAGATGTTAGTGAGGATGACTTTGCAGGGTCGACTGGGCTGGGTGTTCCGTTGTTGTGTCCGAAGTCGGTGCCGAGATCGATGCCGGGTGATCCGTCTGGTTTTATTCTTGTTATTGTTTTCTGTAGCGGTTTGTTACAACTGAGTGGCTTGCTAGGCCATTTCAGAGGGCAGTTAAGAGTCAACCACATTGCTGTGGGTCTGGAGTCACGTATAGGCCTGACCACTTCTTTCTCACATTTCTTTGCCATACTTACCCTCAGTAATCTCTATCTACTTATCATGAGTGATATTATTGCTAGTTCCATCTGGATGGAGGAACACTTGGAGGAAGAAGAGCAGCAGCAGCTTCAGCAACCAGCACCAATAGCAGTTGCGCCGATCAGAACACAGCAAGTGAGAGGGCTGCTTGCAGGAAGCTATACCCAGCATACAGTGTGTACAGGCCAAGAGTTAGTTTCTTGGTGAGCGATTCATCAAGAGGCTGTGCTTCTCCAGGCAGCTTGTTGTAGACCTCTCTGTAGCCTCCTGCAGCAGCACCTGCTGTCTGCTGCACCAGGAGTTCATGCTTTGCCAGTGACTGTCAAAATCGCCACAGCCCTTAACATCTTTACCATTGGCTCCTGCCACTCTGCTACATGGGACATCTCCTGCATCTCCCGGTTGGCAGTACACAGCTGTATTAAGCAGGTCACCAATGCCCTGTTCTCCTGAACTGACCAGTATATATCACCTTACCCATTGACCTCAACAGTGAACACGATAAAGTTTGGGGCTTTGCAGCACTGGCTGACTTCCCTCATGTGCACAATCTATCAGGCCGTGTACATGTTGCCATTAGGGCCCAGCTGGTCTCCAATCGCAGAAACAGGATCCTGCGATACGCAACCATCGCCCCGATATTCAACCCTTCCATGAACATGAGGATGGCTGCTGGGGGATAACGGAGGCCCCTGCACACGTGGCTCATAAGAACATAAGAAATAGGAGCAGGAGTAGGCCATTTGGCCCCTCAAGCCTGCTCCGCCATTCAATAAGATCATGGCTGATCTTCTACCTCATCTCCACTTTCCTGCACTATCGCCATATCCCTTGATTCCCTTAATATCCAAAAACTTATCGCTCTCTGTCTTGAATATACTCAATGACTGAGCCTCCACAGCCCTCTGGGGTAGAGAATTCCAAAGATTCACCACCCTCTGAGTGAAGATATTTTTCCTCATCTCAGTCCTAAATGGCCGACCCCTTATTCTGAGACTGTGACCCCTGGTTCTAGACTCCCCAGCCAGGGGAAACATCCTCCCTGCATCAACCCTGTCAAGCCCTATAAGAACTTTGTATGTTTCAATGAGATCACCTCTCATTCTTCTAAACCCCAGAGAATATAGGCCTAGTCTACTCAATCTCTCCTCATAGGACAATCCCCCCATCCCAGGAATCAGTCTGGTGAACCTTCGTTGCACTCCCTCTATGGCAAGTATATCCTTCCTTAGGTAAGGAGACCAAAACTATACACAATACTCCAGGTGTGGTCTCACCAGGGCCCTATATAATTGCAGTGAGACGTCTTTACTCTTATAATCAAATCCTCTTGTAATAAAGGCTAGCATACCATTTGCTTTCCTAATTACTTGCTGTACCTGCATATTAACTTTCAGCGATTTGTGTACAAGGACACCCAGGTCCCTCTGAACACCAACATTTCCCAATCTCTCACCATTTAAAAAATACTCTGCTTTTCTATTTTTCCTACCAAAGTGGATAACTTCACATTTCTCCACGTTATATTCCATTTGCCATGTTGTTGCCCACTCACTTAGCTTGTCTATATCCCCTTGAAGCCTCCTTGCATCCTCCTCACAACTTACATTCCCACCCAGCTTTGTATGACACTCCTCACCATGCCCGAACAACACAGGTATAACCAAAGCCTCCAGGACAATTATTGTGCATACCTTAGGGCTGCTGAAGCAGAGGTTCGGGTGCCTGGACAAGTCTGGGGGGTCCTTACACTATGCCCCACAAAGAGTTCCACATCATAGTGGTGTGCTGCATTCTGCACAACCTCACCATACAGAGAGGCCTGTGTTTGGAAGAGGCAGCAGTAATTCTCATCGGACTAGGAAGACCAGGGGGACAGCGAGGAAGCAGGAGGAGGAGGAGGGCCATCTCAACAACTGGGAGCAAGAGATGTGAGGAATGTTAATTGCTCAGCGATTCGGGTAACTTGCTCACACCCCAGTTCTGACAGCTTGTATAAAGCCCCTCTGCATCAACAGTCATTGTCACATCCTTCACCCCACCCTTAATCCTGCATTAAAGAACATTAAAACCATTCAGCCAATTTCTAAATCAATGACACACGAACAATCCCGATCAGAAGCTGCTACAAAACCACACTGCAGACCAAATGCTAAATGTGGTAAAGGTGATGAATTTAACTCCCAAACATAATAATTGCCGTCCATTCATTTCTCATCCACTTGTCAACCCATGTGCCTTTCTTACAAGAAGGTTTCCTAACTCTACTACTCCTACGAGGTGCTCCCCAAGCGGTTTCAGCAAATCTGCTGGAAGGCTGCTGCTGCTGCTCATGTTGGGACCTCTGAGATGCTCGTGGCCGCTGAATTCTGGATGCTCAAGCCTGTGAGGGTCCAGTTACAGATTGCTGCACCTTGGCTGCTGCTGCCAGGGCAGTCTGGCCCAGCTGATTTGTTGGCACCGTGCTGGGCATTTGTTGATGGGGTGGCTGGGGCTCATCGCTTCCACAGATCTGTGGATCTAAAGTCTTTGAAAGAGCCTATCTATTGGGTCCAAGGTGGATACATGTCTCTCCAAGGTGGAGCCCAGAGCCTGTATAGCAACTGCAAAGGGCTATGACACTGACCCCTGTTGTGAGGTCCTGACTGCAGCGTCGCTGGAGGTGGCTGCACTCTCCAAGGTAAAAATGAGAAGTCGCACAACACCAGGTTATAGTCCAACTGTTGGACTATAACCTGGTGTTGTGCGACTTCTCATTTTTGTCCACCCCAGTCCAACGCCGGCATCTCCACATCATGCTCTCCAAGGTAGACTGCAGAGTGCCGATGCTGCGTGAGATAACACCACACAGGCTGGGAGCTCACTTCTCCGTACTTTCAGCCATCGTGCTGAACACCCTTGGCTGGCCTTGGAATACCTGCTATAACTCCCTTGTGAGAGGCAAGCACTTTTTCTTTTTGCAGCTGGGTTTCTGAAGTCCTCATTTCCGTCCAGCTGAGCAGATCTGGGAGAGGATCACACCCTCCAGCGTGCTCTGTCCTGGGCTGTCCCTGCCACTGTAGCTCACTCGTGCTGGGCTTCGCCAAGTGCTGCAGCCCATCAATCATATTAAAATGAGGCCCGGGAGTTAAAATCACCTGGGCCTCATGCTAGCAACATCATGGGGGCTTCCCATTCACCCAGCCCCCCTGTCTGATTCCGGCCCAGATTTAAAATCGGAGCTATAGATTTGAACAGTTCGAAATTCTGACTCGACCTTTTGTATTTTTATTGATAGCCATGGCAGGTTGCTTGTCTGAGACCTCGTGCCATCAGTAGAGGTTTGTTCATTGTGAGGTGAAATTTGGTGCAAACTGAAGACACGTATTAAGGTGCTAAAACATTGAATATTAAAATGTTATAAACAGCACCGTGGCTAGAATGACTGATTCCTCCCAATTGCATTAAAACAGGCTGCTTTCAGGTGCTTTACAGTAGCATTGCTGTCATGGCCTGTTGTACAGAATCAAAAATAGTTTATTTTCCTTCAATAATACAGGCAACAGCAAATTTAAACAAAGAGATTATGCTTTTGTGTTTTCACTGAATGAGGTGGCTTCTTACAAGCTCCTTGGCTCACTGAGGAAATAGTACGGGCAGCTCAGTGACTTGAAGGCTTAATTCCCATTTTGGGGATTTTCAAAATGATTCTGGAGATGGATTTGTGCAGCAACTCATGTAATAGGGATTATTGAAGAACCCACTAGATAACTACCACATTCATACTGAATGAATACACACACACGCTGAGATACTAACCTTTTCTTGTGATAAGCCGAATCAAAAACTATTGTCATAAAATAAAATATGATAAGCACAAAATATTCACCTATTGCATGTTTTAAAGTTCAGTGTCAGATTTGTTTGAATAGGCAAGTGATAGATTTAGTTTCCAAAACTACAGCCGTGGGACAAATAAATATGGGTAAGGATCTCCTAGGGGTACAAAAATGGTAAACCTGGTTTAAAAAATGAAGAGCAAATCTTCACCTGTTTTTAAAAAAAAAAACGATTGCAGATTAATCTTTCTTGATGGTAAAAAAAAAAGTTTCTGAACACCGAACAATTTAATCGGCGAACCGATAAAGGGGAAAAAAAAGGCAAATAGGTCTTGACCAAGCATGTTCAAAACAGGAAGTGCCTGCTACTGTACCTAACAACTTCTGATTGAGGGCTAGCAGCTCACAAAGGGACTCCTGGGAGTTTACTGCAGTGCCAAATGTTCCCCTTGGCAGGAATAAACACTGCTGTTGGAAATTAAAAATTATAAACAGAGATGGAAATCGGAAACTTGTCTCTTTGGGCCAAGAATGAACAGTTTGAGTTTTGTCCCTGTCTGCGACCAGGCAACAACAGGCTCATATCAACTGCTCCAAGCTGCAGTATATTAAAAGGAAGCAATCCTTTCCAATCTGGCCAAAACTGCAGAATTTGTTTTTAATAAAGAATCCAATTACAGTATTAGCAAAAGGGAAGTCATGCAAGAAGCATACATACCTTGTGAAATTACCAGGACAAGTCAGTTTTGAAAAATGATGACGATTATTATTTTTTTCTGCTTATTTGCAAGGAGGTTCCTTTTGTCTCTTTTTTCTTGTTTTTCGTCCTTTTATAATTTTATTATGCTCATCATTTTCAGAGAATGGCATTCTTTCCGTTTCAGGCATACAGTACCAGCACTCCCAGGTCAGGTATAGCGCAGCCAGATACAGAGTAAACCGACATCTACTCTGCCCCAGCAATGTGCCTCAGCCTCAACCTCAAAAAGAACATCCCTAATGCACCCGTGGGATATTTTTTCCTTTCCCACACCAGCCATTCTATGGCCTTTCTAAGTGAGATTGTCAATTAGTGCTGAATTCGAGACAGTTTTGTGCTGTCGGCCCGTGCCCACTGGGTTTTGAGACGGCCCAAACTCATTTCACACAGGACACTTATATAGAGGAGACTTTCATCCCATCCATCTCAGTCCCAGAGATGAAAGGCCACTATCTCACCCGTTGTGCCACTTAGTACCACCCCTCCTTTTCATTTTTAACATCAGATATTTCACCTGAACTGCTGACCCATATCACACAAAGATGGTTAAGTTCTTGTCAACTGCTTTAAGTGCTCTAATGATGTATTTTCCTAAATATTCTAAACCTGGACAGAGAGCAGTTCAGAACTGTTTCGCTGGAATTTGTTAAACACATGTCAGAGATGTTCTGAAACCTACTTGATCAACTGGGCATTCTGAGAAATTGCCCATTGGCCTCATGGTAGATACATTTCTTGGTGTGGTGCTGAGTCTTACAGACCAGGAAGTTCCCAGTTTGACCGCTGGTCTCTACTGAGTTATCTGAACTCAGCCAGAGGTGGAGACACTACAGTTGGTCTCAGTATCCCATGACTAGCGCAGGAGACCTGCCCCTGATTGTTAACCATTGACTCCGGCTGAAATGGCATGGTATGTGGATATTTGGTAAGGCCAGGATCAGGCTAAGCTGTGATGGCCGTCCCACAATCGACGATCCTGCTGACACTGCCAAGGTTCATACATGACGAGTAGCCACTTAGGTGTAGCCACAGTCCCTTCATATCCCACCATGTATCTATGAAAACAAAAGAAAATAAACCATTTTGCTTCCAATGCGTCCAGCAGTTGTAAAATGGCAGTGAAACAGCGGCCGCCCCAGGGATGTCCAAGACCCGCCTGATGTGATTTTCAGGCTGGCCTGTAAATGGGCGTCTAGCAGTCCCACCTAAAACAGGCGAGAAGCTATTTGCCAATACAAGTCAGGATCCTACAGAGCTGTAGGATCCCGTTAGCAATTTTCAAGTTCAAATAGAGTGAGTGCACACTGGATTGCTGGGGACTGCTCCAAAAACAGTGTAAACTTTCTTTTTTTGGGGTGGGGGGTGGATTTTTGTGGGGTCAGGAGGAGCAGGTATGTGCCTTTAAATTGGTCAATCCTACTATGCAGTAAAAGTGTTGAAATAATTGTCATATTTTACAGCCATGTGTATGTGTGAAATCAAATCAAGATGATTGGCTTTTTCACTCACCATACTTTCCCAGGTAGTTGTCTTCTACGTGTACCTCAATCTATGATGTGTGTTTTTCCATTGGATCAAAATGCTGAAGGGGAGTCCCCACATGCCTTTGCTACTGGCTTCCAATATCACAAAGTACAACTGCTCCTCAAATGGGTCAGCATTTGTGACTTCAAAAAGAAATATATTTAACAGGGAGATGTAATAAAACAAATAATTTCAATTTTCATTTGCCTGCTCTTCTGTGTCAGTAGATGGCAGGCTGTGGACAGTAGAATAGGACAAAAACACAGGAAGAAATCTGCTCCGGTTCATTTCGGCTGAACTCAAACTGATATGAAATGACTTCCTAAAGGAAAACTCACAGCTCCTGCTTTTACTGCGCGTTATTCTCTGGAGTTATACTGCCACTTTTGTGTTTGTGTGCCCCCGAAACCTCTTTGTCTCAACAAGACAGTGGCAATAGAACTGGACCCTTAGGATTGTGCTATGAAGACAGAGGATGTTTGAAATGGATGGAATGTATACAGCGACAGACTTGTATCTTTTGTTTGAGTTGTGGATTTAGCAATCCTGAGAAAAAAGGAACAAAGTTTTAAAACAAATCATTATTGTTGTGTCTTCTTTTTCAGTGATATAATGAAGCTGGGAGTTACTCTTTCTGGACATCAGAAAAAGATAGTGAGCAGCATTAAGCAACTGGAAACACACACAAAGAATGGTCCGGTTCCAGTGTAAACTTCAAGCCAAGTCTTTGTGCATCAGACTGCAGTGCAAGAGGGATTTGACCACTGAGAATGACACGGCAGTGATATGGTGACTGACAGTACTATGGAGGCCACGTAGAAATGGGAAACCCGGTTTGGTCAGTTGATGTGGTGCGTGAAAGACTTTCAAACTCTAAGTGTAAATGCCTTAAAAAAAGGAATGATGGCTCGGTTTTCTACCTTTTTTATATATTTAAAAAAAGGTGATATGTTTAAGTATTATTTATGACGGTAAGGAAATGAAAATCTCAAAACCTTTCAGCGTGCAGGCATCAGAAGAAAATCTAGTTAAAGTCTGCCATGGGAAAGAAAGGAATTCATTTTTGTTTTAAGTAAAAGAAAAATATTATAGTTAGGGAGATAAATGAACTTTTGGACAGTGGTAAGCCGATCTATGAGTTAGAAGCAACAGAAATGTGCAAGAGTGAGTGTGGCTTTCAGTTTTTAAATTGGTTAAATTATTTCCTAAAATGAGCCCGATAAAATTTGGTTTCTCACGGTGAATGGAAAGTTTAATGAATATCTTACAGCATTATGTCTTAAACAATTTAGAGACCATATTTTAGACTTTGCTGTCAGTGACTCCCCCCCCCCACCCCACCAACTTTTCCTATTGTTCTGCCATGTTGGAGTGTGCACAGATGATCATTAAACATTAGCCTATACAAGGTAACCCAATTTCACGTATTAAAATGTTAATTCATTTTTCAAAAATGATCTGTTTCCCCCCCCACGGTATTGAAAATTTTGTGAAATATGTATTATCTACATTAAATTTTTTATCTATTTTTGTCACAACATCTTGCCATTGCTCTTGTATTGTGATGTCTACATTACTAACACACACATGCACATCACAGTGTGGCAGCTGAAGTGTTTGAATATTTACCCGATAAATGTAGTCTATTTAGCTGTGACAGTTTAATTTCTTAGGCTTGGATTGGTAGGCTCATACACATAAGTTCATTGCATACTTGTGCACTTCTTTCTACTAATCCTCTTTGGACTGAGGGAGTATTTCTTTTGTACCTGCGTCCAAAAATAATACAAGATTAGAAGTTTCCAATTCCTTCCGTGTGTGCCATAATTGCAGACCTAGTCCATGTGTTCTACACATTGTTCCATTAGAGCCAGCATTCGGATTTTACAGAATGTCACTTCAGGGTGAAGAAAGGGATGGATTTCACAGCAGAAGAAAAGGTCCCTCAGTCCTCAAAGGATCATGATGTGGACTGGATCCAAGTTTCAATATGTACAACTCGAAAAGAACATTTTATCCCAGTCAGGCAACACTGTAATATCTCCTGAGACTAACAGTGCCATCCCTATTTAAATCATGTACAGATTCTAACTTATCCCTGCTGCTGTTTTTGTCATTATGGCTTGCTCAGAAGGGGTATATTTGTGTGAAATTTAGAAATTCTCAGCAATTTTTCATGAATTTCTGCAAAGTTTTTACAAATCAGGGGCCTTAATATCCATTAATGGGATGTTTATTTCAGTGTAATATGCTTGCATATGTAACATCTAGCGACAGTGAATGCAGTTCCAGCTAAAACATAATAATGGATGGCTCAAGATATATTATAAAGCTCATAAATCCAGTAGGAAGCCCAACACCAACAAGTTAGCCTGTGCAACTTGCAAGCTCCAATCCTTTATAGCTTATACAGGTTATTATTTATAGGCCTTCTTCCTGGGCCTTTTCACCAGTGTACAGTGGAAGTGGTTTTAGAAGGACCTTAACCAGAAAACAGTGTGAATGTCAGTTCAGATCACGTGTCAGTTCAGATAACTCTGTTTTCTAAATATTGCAATTTACCATCCCAGAGCTGACGTCTGGATCTCTGGGGAATGATGGTAGCAAGGTTTTTCCATGAGTAAGTTCACGAGCATGCTGTAGCCTCATGCACCATTGACTACAGCAGGCCAATAATTATGTAAAGAAAATGTCAGAAGGCAAGTGCGATTGGAAAACAAAGGAAAGCATTTTAAAAATAGAAAGGGGGCGGGGAAGAGAGAAGCATCTTAAACGGAATTCCCGCTGCCACTTTTGCCTCTGGGTCAGAGAACCATAGGTTCAAGGCTCGTACCTGGACTTGAATGCCTGATGTGGCTAGCACTCCAGTGTAGTATTGAGTGGGTATTGCATTGTTGCAAGTGCTGTCCTTATTTGAGACTCTAAACCAAGGTCTTCTATCTGCCTGTTCAGCTGAATATTTGCGATCCCTGACAAAAGCCAGGATGTATCCTGGAAAACATTCCTCTCTCAACCAACATCATCAAAAACATGTAAACTGATTATTTGTCTCTCGGCACTTAATGGGCGGTTCTATGTACCTATGTAACTACAGTCGCTGCTCTTCAAAGGCATTTCTTATGTGAAGCTTACAGATATTGAAATGAGACGACACTATATAAATGCAAGAATTGTTGTAGATGTTTCCGTCTCCAACAAGTAAGGAAATAGCCCATTGAGCCTGCAATAACAATAGCATGAGCACTTATAACTTGGCAAGTGTGTGAACTAAAAACTGTTAAGAGTGACCTGATCAAGCTGGAGCACAGTGGATATGGAATGAACAGTGGGCATTAGACGTGGAAATAATTAAAACAAAATAATGGTAGACCTGCTGTTATCAGAACATGCAAAATACAAGATTCATTAAGAAATACAGATTCAGTACTTCACTTAGAATGACCAGAATCTTGTTTAGAGAGTAATGAATGAGAATGGGGCGCATATGTTTTAGTGCACTGGGGTTCATTTTGAAACAAGATAAAACCAGTTAAAATGGACTTTGGTGTGTTACAATCTAGATTAAAAACTCACTTTATTTGATTCCTGGTATTAGAGTTGTTGCTCAGTGAGAGGTACTGGACTCTGAATTTCCTGGTAATTGTTCATTTTTTTTATTCGTTCCTGGGATGTGGGTGTCACTGGCAAGGCCAGCATTTATTGCCCAACCCTAATTGCCCTTGAGCTGCCTTCTTGAACTGCTGCAGTCCGTGTGGTGAAGGTACTCCCACAGTGCTGTTAGGGAGGGAGTTCCAGGATTTTGACCCAGCGACGATGAAGGAACGGCGATATATTTCCAAGTCAGGATGGTGTGTAACCTGGAGGGGAACTTGCTGGTGGTGGTGTTCCCATGCACCTGCTGCCCTTGTCCTTCTAGGTGGTAGAGGTCGGGGGTTTGGGAGGTGCTGTCGAAGAAGCCTTGGCGAGTTGCTGCAGTGCATCTTGTAGATGGTACACACTGCAGCCACTGTGCACCGGTGGTGGAGGGAGTAAATGTTTAAGGTGGTGACTGCAAATGATCTCTTGCTAAACATGCAACAGTTGTGTCACAATCATTGATTCTTTACTAGGAACTTTACCATCTCTCAGTGACCTGGAGCACAATGGAAGTCAGTGACTGCACTGTATATAGCCTTTTTCACCAACTAAAGAAAGAACTTGCATTTATATAGTGACTTTCATGTCCTCAAGACGCCCCAAAGTGCTTTACAGCCAATGCAGTAGTTTAAGAAGTGTAGTCACTGTAGTAATGTAGGAAATGCAGCAGCCAATTTACCCACAGCAAAGTCCCAGAAATAGCAATGAGATAATGACCAGATAATCTGCTTTAGTGATGTCGGTTGAAGGATAAATATTGGCCAAGCCACTGCGGAGCTCTTCCCTGCTCTTCTTCGAAATAGTGCCATAAGAGTGCCATGAAATAGTGCCCTTCCACCCGAGAGGGCAGACATGGCCTTGGATTAACATCTCATCTGAAAGACGGCACCTCTGACAGTGCAGTGCTCCCTCATTTTGTGCCCAAATCTCTGGAGTGGGGTTTGAACCCACGACCTTCTGACTCAGAGACAAGAGTGCTACCGACTGAGCCATGGCTGACACCTCCATGAACCACTGGTGACCATTCCACCAGTGTGGTGACAAGCCCACCAACTGCTGATCATTCCCAGTGTTGTGTCTTCTACAGATCAATTTGAAAACAAGAGTTTTGCCCCAAACAACGTGTGTCGCTCCTCATGAGTTACATAACAGCATTTGAAGCTCAAATGGGGTATGTTAGGCTGCAGTTATTACCAGACCAGGACCTGTGGCTGTTGAATGCAAAGCACAGCAGGCAACACTTGGGCTGTGAATCAGACTTTGCCCACCAGGAGAGAGCAGAGTTCAATGTTATGGAGAGCGCAGGTGGGAGCATCCACTTTTTTCCCCCCAGAATATTAGAAAGATGCTGCAATAAGTTTCTAAAGCACGCGGGAGACCTGTCCGGCACATGCGCTCTTTTTAAACCTGACTTCACACCATTACTGGAGTCAGTCATGATACAGGACTGAAGCCAAGTGGTGTGAGGCAGCCTCCTGGAGGGGGCCTCCCACCAGTTGGCTTTAGTGCATTCTAGATTTAAGAGATTGGGACCTGACTCTGGTATTATGCTGCCACTTTCTCATCGATCCACTCCAAAAACTGCTTCCCTTCAATGCCAAAGTGGTAGTAAAACTGCAGCGCTAGATCTTTCCACTGATACTAAGTGCTGTGTGTGGAACAGTTTACATTTAGTAATCGCTTTGGTATAAACATAACAATGTACTGCATAGCAGGCACCAGAATTAGACAGAAACTATTTTATTATTTAAACATGAAATCGAAGTAGCTATTAAATATTATTATAATATGACTGCCAAAATAAATCCAAGAAAGTATTACATTTCATTTGGATTAGCTAGTCTGCTTTGTATTGGTGTACAATTATTCGGATCACTTAAGAAAAATAAAATGGGAGTTTTTGAGGGTCCTACCAGTTAGAGGACAGTGGGGTTGATTTTAATTGCCTTCGCTCGGTAACAGCCTCAAAATGGGGCCGGTAGCCTTACTGCCCTATTAAAGCCGGCAATGTGGCCGGCTCCATTTTGGAAGGGGCATACTGCCGGGCCTGCAAAGTGCCTACCTATTTCAGGCGATAGGCCCCTTTCAATATGGAGATAGAAACTGGTCAGTCCAACCAGTTCCATGGGCGATGGAAGAGACGAGGCCCTCTAAGGGTAGGCGCTCTTTTGGGGCCCACAAAAATAATCTGGGTCGCTGATTTCTCGGGACTCTCCCCCTCCACAACTTACCTTGCTGGCAGTAGCTTTCTTCAGGCCCAATTTTCAGGCTTCAATCTGGCGGGCTGCGTTGGGATGCCTGCGGAATTTCAACGAGGCCCGCGCCTCAAAATGACAGGGGGCTTCTTCGCCGCCGAAATGGACAGCTGACCAGCACTCTGCCGGTTGGACGGCCAAAAGTTAAAATCTACCCCAATATTTCCAAAGAAGGTTGCGAAAGCAGGGGGGAAAGGTTAGTCTTGTAATAAATTGCTTAGATTTGAATAGTCTCTTACTTTATAAAACTTGAAGGAATTATATTTCATCAGAACATATAGAAATGAGCTGACTGATTATGCAGTCTGAGGAACATTTCTGAATAGAATCTAATTTCCCCCCCCCCCCAATTATTTTGAAAATCGAGTGCTGTTTAGTTAAATTATTTGACATCAGCTGCCGCAGTTTCCATTTCCCATTGAAATCATGATATAAATTCTTAGCCACAGATCTGGCATCAACGACCATAATTAAAATACTTCTCTAATAACAATTCAGGACTTTTGTCACTTGGCTCCAAACTGTATTCACTGCTGACCGATTTTCTGCACCTGTTGTCGCTGGGTCGCTGGTAGGTGCATGAAATGTGCACACAGCCATACTATCGGTGTTTTTATCACCAGGATTTCAGTGCAGTGTAATGGTGGGTGTGTGAAAATTTTCATATGATAGCTACTTGAGCTGTAGGAAATAAACACCCACCCAGCTGTACAATTAGATCACAGATCTTTTCCTAGACTTGGCTTGTGTCTGCAGACAGTGGCCCAGACATTCTGGGAGCCCTTCTCAGTCATTGGAAGTGTACCCACCCAATTCTAATCTTTCCAAAAATGTTTGGTATTATTGCAGTTATTTTTTTTTTTAACTCATTCACGGGGTGTGGATGTCCCTGGCTAGGCCAGCATTTATTGCCCATCCCTAGTTGCCCTTGAGAAGGTGGCGGTTAGCCGCCTTCTTGAACCGCTGCAGTGAAGGTACTCCCACAGTGCTGTTAGGGAGGGAGTTCCAGGATTTTGACCCAGCGACAATGAGGGAACGGCGACATATTTCCAAGTCAAGATGGTGTGTGACTTGGCGGGGAACTTGGAGGTGGTGGTGGTCCCATGTGCTTGCTGCCCTTGTCCTTATAGGTGGGAGAGATTGCAGGTTTGGGAGGTGCTGTCGAAGAAGCCTTGGCGAGTTGCTGCAGTGCATCTTGTAGACGGTACACACTGCAGCCACTTTGGAGGGAGTAACTATTTAAGGTGGTATCATATTATAGTATACTATAATAATATTTAATTTTTTTATGTCTCAATCATATCTGCTTTTAAAAATGTATACTTCTGGCGAATTTCTGTCTTACTCATTGCCGCTGGAGAATAGAATACTTTTAGTTTGGACGTCCATCATTAGCATCATTTCCAATTGGCAGGATAGGTGAATGAAATTCTGCATTATTTTAACACTGCCGTTAACACATTTATTTTAAATGGGTTCACAGTGGGGTTAAAATAAAAGCTAATTGGAAAATCTAGGCAATTGTTTGGACAAAGTAGAGGAAACATTATTTTTGCATCTGGCCATGGTGTACCTGACCTTTAGCGTGTTTGATGTTGCCACTGGCTGCCCGATTTTTTTTTTAAAGTGCTTCATTCCAAACTCTGCTAACCCTTGCATTGAGGAGTGCAAAAATTCACTGAAAGATAGCAGGCACAGACTCACACATTGGCTCTTCAAAGCATTTCAACCAACCTTGTCAGCTTGAGAGACTGCCTTTAATCGCTACCACATGGAGTGATTGAGGCGATTAGCACAGGTGCATTCAGGAGAAGACAGTCAAGTACTTGAGGGAGAAAGGAATAGAAGTTTATGCTGATAGAGTTAGATGAAATAAGGTGAGAGGAGGGTTGTGTGGAGCATAAACACCAGCATGAAGCTGTTGGGTCGAATGACCTGTTTCTGTGCTGTACTATTCAATGTAATGGCAGACTCACTATTCTCCTGCTGTCAACAGGATTCACAATTGCAAAGGACCACTGGAGGTATTGCAGACCCAAAGTTTCATGAGCCACGCATTTTGGCACTTCCTCTACCAGCTAAATGCATGGAGCCAGTCCCACGTGTCTGCGTGCTTGAATCGTGATGCAATTCACTGATGACCCGAGCGCACTGATGCATGTAACTGGCTCCACAACAGTTCCCAAGCCCCGTCACTTATACAGTGCCTCAGATTTAGAAAGGGAACTTTGTATCAAGTTACAGTGATAGAAGAAAAGTGCGGAGGTTGGGTGAAGAGTTGATTCTGCAGCGCTTTCACTAACAAAATGAACCCTAGACACAGCAATTTCATGATATCAGCTCCACTGCCACCCCATCAGACATGCACAATTGTCACAATTTTGCCGCCTGTACCTCCTTTCCTGCCCACCAACCAGCTGGGCAGGAAAGTGGAGATGAGGTAGAAAATCAGCCATGATCTTATTGAATTGTGGAGCAGGCTCAAAGGGCCAAATGGCCTACTCCTGCTCCTATTTCTTATAGTCTTATTTTTTCTGCCGTTTTTGGGCAGGCAGCAGTCAAAATACCCTGGGCTTCAGACTTAGCGAGTGCATTTTGCGCTCATACCAACCCCCCCATCTGCCCAAACCCACTAGGGGTGAAAATCTTCATCATGATTCATTTTCCTCTCTTTTATCAAAAATAACACTTTTTCTGAATTCTGTTTAAAATAGTCCATTACTAGGAGTAGGAATAGTATTTTGTTGTGAAGTTACAAGCACCAACAGTGATTGAGTTAATACACATCCTTCTTTATTGGTGATCATTGTATACAAGCTGGATGGTCATCTTTAGCTGGACAGTAGCAAAGGGGCAATATTGAAGTTGAACGCACAAAAGAGTAACAATAGGCAATTATAGACTGAAAGAGAAAGATAGATTTACAGAACGGTCACCTGTAAATGAAACTACTCGAGACGGACCTCACTAGCAATCCAGCTCATTCGTAATGCTTGGCTTCCCACATCAGTCTTTGCTACCGCAGAATAGAAAGTGAATTATAAGCAATTTAAACCGAGGCAACTCTGGTGCAGTTAATCTCCAAGGACTAAAATCTCCAAGGTCTAAAATGTGAACAGGAATGTCCGAGTCTTGAATCAAGGCCTAAGTCAGTGCTGGAGCACAGGGGATTCCACAAGATTTCAATGCCCTCGAGTGATTTAAGAACATAAGGTGAGACATTGGGCCAGAAATTCGGCTCTCTGGCTTCCCGCGGGTGCAAGGATCACGCGCGTACTTACCTACCGCGCCTGCCATTGTGCTTCAGGCCCACGTGGACTTCGGCTCCTGGGCCTCCTGCAGCTGCCGGCGCGCAGTGCTTGCTTATCCCAGAGGCGCAGTTAGTTCGAAGCGTCCCCTGGGATCACGTGGGCCATGGAGAGCCAATCGGAGCAGGGAATCTCCATTCATAGATTTTGATAGGAAGACCTGTCAAATCTATGAATAGAGATCGGCCCCAAAACCTCACTTAAACTTCAAATAATTTTTTTTAAAAATCACATTTTTAAAATAACTATAAATTACATAAATTAACTACTTTAACCAAAAATTTAAATTTTTGAAAAAATTAATTACACTTTTTAACGGTGCTAAAAATAAACTTACCTTTCTTTAAAGTATGTAAAAAAGATAAACCTGTTGAAAAAATGTTTAAATTCTACTTAATTCACCACTTACCTTGTTAAAAGCAGGCCTTGCGCCTCCTTTTTTCCTGCGCAGTTTCTCCATACTTACCCTCACGGAGAAACCTGAAAAAAAAACGAAGTTCGCTGCGTGCGCGCTGCCTCTCCGGCGCACGCGGTTGACCCTCGAACCCCTTCTTTCACGAGACCGGAAGTGCCAGTTTCCCGTGCATGCACAGTGCATGCGCGAAACCGGCACTTCCGGTGGCCCTACGGGTGAGTACACAGCGCGTATTCACCCGTGGAGACCCGAATTTCTGCCCCATTCTCACTGAAATGCCTGCTACAATAGGAATGGGAGCAAATGAAATCTCCCTGATTCCCGTTCTTGCCTTTTGTAAATGCTAATCACTCAGTCATTTCTTAAATAGGTAAACATGACTTCTCATTCACTCACTACAAGAATTGAATCCAGCAAGAATCAATACTACACTTCTAAATTCTTTAAACCGTACTAGAATTCTGAATATAAAGCATTTATATTAAAACAATTTGTGTATTACACCATACCTTACTCCTGTTACGTGTAAATGCCAATGTAAGTTTGGGGCTGCACTGTTATAATAAACTTATTTTTCATTTAAAGCCTGTGTGACAAATATCATTAAAAAAGTAACAAAACATGGAAACTGCCTATGTAAATTTGTCAAACTGTAATGTCACCCTTCCTCCAGTGGTGGCACTGCAATGCCACTACAGACAGATGGATGTAATTGCAATGTGACACATTTATATAGGAAGGTGAAATTTAACTTTGACAGTGTCACAAAATAGGTAATCGCGGATCGGACGCCCATTATTCACCCTGCCAGATTTTCTTTTCTATTGACTTCAATCAGATCTGTTGTATCGGCCCTATTCTCAGTAACACTTATAATTGCATAGAATACTTGCTTTGAGAAGCATATCCTATAGCTAACAGGTGGATAGTAAGCATGACAAAACCTGTGAAGCTGAAAGTCTATCTCATCACCATCCTCTGTTTTACTTTGTGGCATAGACTTTTTAATCAACGCTGTTCTCTCGCTGGCATTAACCCATTTAAAATCTAAAAGTAGAACAATTTGAATGATGTTGTCAGTTTTCAGTGTCCAGAGTACGATATATTGCAGTATTATCTTTCCTTTTGCAAATATTAGTCGCATATTAGTCTACTTAAACAGGTGAATTTAATTCCTTGTTCATTTGCTACAAGAGTTTAGTCAAGCCAGCATCAATACTACATTTCTAAATGTTTTAAACTCCACTATAATTGTACAACTGAAGGACATATCCGGAAACCTACAGGAGCTTGAACATGTTTGCGCCTGATCCAAAAACTGTCTTTTAACTTCTATAAAGAGTCACTTATCTAAGGTGGACAGACAATCGGCACATAGAAGGTTAAATAGAAGTTATATAGTCACAACTGTAACTTAGCTGTAACTACTTGAAGAGTGGAATTGGCAGAGGCCTTTCCACCAATGAGATACCCTCTTAAGCAGGGAACCATGCTTACCGGAATGGGACATAGACAGTGGGAGAAAAGATTTGTCAAACAGAATGTTGAGAGAATCAATCAGCTATATTTCAGGAGACAGAAAGGATTAAGGGTCATGTTGAGAAAGTGGATAGGTGGCATTGATCTATCAAAAGTGATGGGCCTGTTGACGAAATGTGCCTTTCGTGTTCCTAAAATTCCCATGTTCTAACTTTTACTCTCTCGAATTTGTTGAAAAATTCAGTGTGGAAAAGATCAACAAAATAACGAAAGGCCTTGGGAGTGGATGGATTATTGGGTAAATCTTTAGCATACTCCACAAACTCTTTAACTAAAAATGAAATGTTGGGGTTTAGATGATTACCTTCTGCTGGTGTATCTCACGTTCTGATGTATGAAGTTCTATCTCTACAAAATGTTGAATCTTTGACAAGTTTGAACAGAATATATACCATCACCATAGTGGGGTAGAATTTAACTAGGGGCGGACTTTGCGGACTAGCCCATGCTCGGCCCATTGGTACCTAAACATTGCGCCAGGGTCCTATATATGTCATGGGGCCTCAATTAGCATATTAGAATGGGTTTTGTGCCTGAAAGAGCCAGGTGCCATGACCACCCATGTAGAGGCCCTCAGGAAAATGATGGCAGGTAGGAGTGTAGCAGGAAGGGGGTGATAAGTCCAGCAACTCGATTTTCAAGCAGTTACTGCCCCCAATCCTACACAGCGGCCTGACTTTAAGATCAGACCCAGTGGCTTTATTTAAACTGTAACATATTATTAACCCTTCATATAAACAGTGCCAGAGAATTTACAAAACGAGGAAAATATTCTCACAAATTCTTTGATCTAAGTCATCTGAAGAAAACATGCATTCCTGAAAATGTTAAAATATATAAACACTGAACAATGATATATGTACATGGCTTGAAGTAAATTGCAGTTGCCAATCCAAACCTGTATTTTGAATTATTCTTAATGTGCAAGACACTTGATTAATAGGTCCTGTGGGGTGGTGACTGGTGGCACTGAATTGCTTCAAATGAGTTTAATGTATTTTCTTTCCTCCAAGAAAGCTGAATTCTTCCCATGGTGTGATATTGAGCCTTGTAAACAGAACATTCCAGGTTTACCCCCTTTCCTGTGCGGCTCTTAGTCAGGACAGTAATTGGAGTGCTATAATTGGCCCTAGAATCCATGGACTAGGAAAGGGAGAGGAAACTAGCTGGGGTTCCCTTCCTGCTGTTATTTAATATGTAGTAGCCTCCCTCCTCCCCAATTGGAAAGTGTGTGTGTGTGTGTGTGTGTGTGTGTGTGTGTGGGGACAACAGGCGAGAGCGGGATTGGGCTCAGCTATGATACCTTCCATGGTATAATAGGCTGTAGGTTCACATGTGAAGAATGGACAATTGAGTGGATTACCAGAGGCCACTGAACCATACTCCAGTATTAGCCAGCACGGGCTCGACGGGCCGAATGGTCTCCTTCTGTGCTGTAACCATTCTATGATTCTATGAAACAGACCCTTCAAAAAGGGAGAGAAAGATGGGGGGGGGCGGTGTGGAAGAGCTGCAAAAGAGAGTGTAAACTGTACTGCATTCACTGATACTACAGTATTATACACATAAACACAAACATTTGTATGGAAGCCTTGCAGCGTCAATTATGAGCTAGAATTGTGTAATTATAACTTACAGCTTGCTTGCTGCTCTTACACATCATCCATTTCACAAATCTATCTTGCCATGCCTTCATTATTTTTCTTTATATCTGAGGATGTTGCACAGAAAAATGAAAAAAAGTATATATCCTTGAAAATTAAAAAAAGTGTTGCTTGTAATTTCTTTTCTATCTACAAATGGCGTAATTGGAATTTGCTACAGTATTTCTCTGTACATATGTACAGATAGTGTAAGTATTTTACTGTGCAGTAGAGGTACTGGAATAATGTGGGCCATCTGTTTGTACATGATATATGGCATTACAGTGTGTAACTGATTAGTTAACTAAGCTTGATCTGGACAAATGCCACAATTATATATGTATCATATTATGTTTTCATCATAATACGCAAGTATTATTTATTTTGGTTGACATTATACAGTACAAGTATTTGTTTCTTTGTGTTTAAATTCAGTGTTTAGGATACAATGGAGTTAAGAAACTGTAATGTATAGAAACCCACTATAATTGCTAATATCTATTTGTTTTAATATGTACTTTTTTTTTTTACAATGTTTCCCCCCATCACATAGTGTTCATTGTGTGCAATTGTAGATGGCCTGTTACTAATGTAAAACAATTTGTAGTGGAAACATTTATATTTTTATAATAAACACGGTGAAAGTATTTTTTACAGAAGAGAATTGCGAGTTTGATTGCTTTGAACCGACGCTTTCACATGGGAAAGATGGACGCGCCAGTCTCCGTAATGGCAGTGTATTGCTCGCACTTGAAATTATAGAGCATAGTGCAGACCACCTAGCTGTGCCACGTGTGACATGTACTTAATTTTATAGCATAGCCTATTAAGCCTGAAATGTTCTTTACCCAGAACAAGGAGAAGGCGGATATCAATGTTAAACTGGGCTC
Source organism: Squalus acanthias (assembly GCA_030390025.1). Classification (NCBI taxonomy): domain Eukaryota; kingdom Metazoa; phylum Chordata; class Chondrichthyes; order Squaliformes; family Squalidae; genus Squalus; species Squalus acanthias. Next base: position 151,670,519 of record CM059429.1, read on the forward strand.
CAAATTAAGTCACAAGACTGTAACGCATACAAATCTTTTATGATGACTGCACTGCTTACCCTATGGCACTGAGACTCACACACCTTGAGATCACACTGTGTGATATTAGTCATAGAGTCATAACGGCACAGAAGGAGGCCATTCGGCCCATCAAGTCCGTGCCGGCTCTCTGTAGAGCAATCCAGTCAGTCCCATTCCCCCCGCTCTATCCCCGTAGCCCTGCAAATTTATTTCCCTTAAGTGCCTATCCAGTCTCCCCTTGAAAAGATTGAGTGTCTCCGCTTCCACCACTTCCGTCAGCAGCGAATTCCAGGTCATCACCACTCGCTGCGTAAAAAAGTTTTTCCTCACGTTCCCCCTGTATCTCTTGCCCAAAACCTTCAATCTGTGTCCCCTAGTCCTTGTACCATCAACTAGTGGGAACAGCCTTTCCCCGTCTAGCCTATCGAAACCCGTCATAATCTTGTACACCTCTATCAAATCATCCCTCAACCTCCTTTGCTCTAATGAAAACAAATCCAGCTTCTCCAACCTGTCCTTGTAGCTAAGATCTTCCATCCCGGAACCATTCTGGTAAGTATTAGTATGAATGCTTAGCATGTTCTTCTCAAATTCTTTTGTCGAGTACTCAGTGGCCGTCTTAATCTATTTGTCCAGCTGCCTCTGATAAAATAGTAGACAGAAGAATTCCCTATGAATCGCTGAATATGATTCCAAGAGCAAAGCCTGTTATCAGTGTGATTTCACACTTTCCACTTGAATGCCCAAATGTAGAAAAAACAAGCAAGAGTTTACAATGTGAATTGTTCCAGCAAGTTTCAAAAATTATATCACACTTGAGTGCCAACAGGAACTCATCACATAGAAAATATCAAAACATAAGTGTTTAATTTTATTGATATTTTCCAAGAAAGCCCACTAAGCATGAAATCTGGTTTACAATGGGTTGCAGCCTTATTCTCACTGATATATGAAGAAAGATCAATGGCATTGATAGCTGTGATTAGTCAGGACTATTGATTCAGTGCTGAGGCTGGATTGTCAACCAATAGATAAACATTTGATTGTCTGATGACAGCTGTGGTATGAGAGTCTGGTATTTGACATTTCAGTATTTGCACGATGTCACTATGATGCTCAGATCTTGGCCCAGAAATTCCGATCGCAGGCCTCCCGCGGGCGGAGGGCTGCGATCTGGAAGAATCTGCGCCCAGACCGGAGGGCTCCCGGGAGGCGCAGAGTTCTGCTGCTGGGCCTCTCCAAACTGCCGGTGCGCAGGGCCCACATATCCCAGAGGCGCAGGCGGTTCGCAGCGTCCCTGGGATCACGTGGGCCATGGGGAGCCAATCAGAGAAGTGAATCTCCCTTCATACATTTGACAGGAAGACCTGTTAAATATATGAATAGAGATCACCCCCAAAACATAGTAAAACTTCAAATAAATTTTTTTTTAATCACATTTTTAAAATGACTTTAAATTACAATTAATTAAGTATTTTAAACAAAAATTTTATTTTTTGAAAAAAATAATTAAAGTTTTTAACGGGGCTAAAAATAAACTTACCTTTCTTTAAAGTATTTTTTACTTTTTTCAACTCTTATCCTGGTAAAAGCAGGCCTTATGTCTGCTTTTACCAGGCGCAAGAATTGTAAGTGTTTTCTGCGGGCGGAGGGTCTCCAAAAAACAGAACTATCCGCCCGCAGAGGCCCTTCTCCCGGGCAGCCGAAGGATCTGTCAAGAGCTTTCTTGACAGATCAGAAATGCCGGTTTCCAGCGCTTGCGCAGTGCATGCCTGAAACCGGCATTTCCGATGTCCCTACGGGTGAGTACACAGTGCGTACACACCCGTAGGGATCGGAATTTCTGCACCCTTTTTTTTTTAAAAAAGCACAAAAGCCATGCAAAACAAATCATCTGCAGCTCTGAACGTTCTTCCCTCTAAGAATAATGCATTGATGAACTAGAGCAAAAAAATTAAAATTTTTTGCCTGTTAAGTTCATTAATGAGGAACTCATTCCACAATTGCACAGCCAGATTGAAAAGTGAATAAATTCCAGGTCAGATCGGGTGTTGGTGAGTTCAAAGAACAAAGGCCGATAAATTGGTTTAAGGTCCAATTTCAGGCTTCGCTTGTTTTTGCTTGTTAACCTCTGGAGGGAAAAATTTCAGAGTCGTATTGGAAATTTTGCTTAAGGTCATTCGCCTCGTTCAGTAAGAAAGAAAGACTTGCATTTATACAACGCCTTTCATGACCTCAGAACATCCCAAAGCGCTTTACAGCCAATGAGCTACTTTTGAAGTGCAGTCACTGTTGTAATGTAGGAAATGCAGCAGCCAATTTGCGCACAGGAAGGTCCCACAAACAGCAATGTGATAATGACCAGATCATTTGTTTTTAAGTGTTGGCTGAGAGATAAATAGTGGCCAGGACACCGGGGAGAACTCATCTGCTCTTTTTCAAAATAGTTCCATGGGATCTTTTACATCTACCTGAAAGAGCAGACGGGGCCTCGGTTTAACGTCTCATCCAAAAGATGGCACCTCTGGCAGTGCAGCACTCCCTCGGTACTGCACTGGAGTGTCAGCCTAGATTTTGTGCTCAAGTCCCTGGAATGGGACTTGAACCCCTAACCTTCTGACTCAGGCAAGAATACTACCAACTGAGCCACGGCTGACATCTAGATGACGAGGTTGATATTTCCCCCCCCCGCTGGCTGGGCACTGGCCAGATGCAATGCACCTGAAGTGTACTGTGCCCGATTAGGCCAACCTGCATCTAGATTTGGTGCCAGACCATTCACACTCCTGACACAGATCCACCTGGCAGAGCATTGCATCAGGAAACAGGGAGGAAAGAGTTGCACAGCTGGGGGGGCCTCGCTGCCTTCCTTGGAGCTTTCTGACTGCTGTTGAAGAACAGGAGCAAAAGAGCCTCGGTGCTCGAAGATTAACGTGCTGCTGCTTAAAAAAAAGGAGGCCAGTTAACTTCCAACCTTTCTTCGCCTTGCTGCCTGGGCACCTCCAATTCTCCGATCTGAAGGATCCAGGTGCAGGGCCCACCACCAGGTTTCTGGATTGCCACTGGAAATGGGGACCTCACAGCCCCTTGGGAAAGCCCCAGGAATTCCAAGACAATGTAAAGGAAGCAGAGATGCAGCATAATGGGTCTCTTGCCCCTTTCTCCTGACCTCTGGGCCTGGGGAATAGGTGTTCCTTGGGGGAAAAGAGTGAAGAAAATTAGCCCCTAACTAAATTGGAGAGAGTTAGATGTCTCTGCCTGTCAGCGCCTCAGATGAGAAGCACAACTTTCCAAAGCAGTGAAAGTGACCACTGCCTCAAACTGAGGTGATCTTTGTCACATTAGTCAGGTAGCAGCTCACGGCTGTATAAAGGTCATGATAACCCACTGAGGCAGAAACCTCACGGTTCATTACCTTCTCAATGGAACCTGCCAAACAAAGAATGCAAGCAGTCCAATTCTATAGACTGGCAGGGTTCCTGCAGGTATAGGAAGTAATTGATGGAATCCATGTGGCTTTGAAAGCCACATATGACAACCTCCTCAATTTCATTCATAGGAAAGGGTTTCATTCTATCAACATCCAACGAGACTGTGATGCCAATTACCATATCTAACGCATTAATACCCAGTACCGAGGAAACTGCTACAATGCTTTTATCATGCAACAATATCAGTCCCGTTGACTCAAAACCATGCATCAGAAAGGTTGCTTGGTGATCAGAGATATTCTCTGCAGTAATGGCTAATGACTCCAGTATATCATCCACAGACAGAGGTGGAGAACAAATATAATGATTTCTCTGTATTGGCAGGCAGAAATGGGGCCAATGGTAGGAAATGTACTAATCCCGAAAACACGGGTTGGAGACCCCGGCAGCTATGCCAGGACTGTGCCTGCTGGACATCTCTGCCACTGACTTCCACTGGAGTTTGCGGATTCTGGAGAAGTCACCCAATTTAAATACAAGTGGCGAGCGCCTGTGGCACTCAGGCTACCCACCCACAAAAGAGGTCAGAAAATGTGGCCTTGGTGATTGGGCTGGGGGAGTGTGGAAGGAACTGAACAAGTGCTGCCAAGTGGCTCCCTTTGTAAAGGGTATATAAGATTTTTTTTTTTTAAATTCTGATCTTCTTCAGGGGTCCAGGGTATGGTCCTTGGCCTGGACCCCCATGGTGAACCCTACAACTGACATACCTCGGTCCGTCTGGTGCACTGAAGATGTGCTAGGCTTCTGAGAAGTCAGAGATGCAGAAACTCTCAGCATATGGAGTTGCTGCCCTGGTCCCACCGCTTCCACAGCAATGACCTTGTTTGGAGTAGGCGGACGTTCTGTCCCAAAACGAAGGCCTCAGGAATCGAGGACGCAAGGCTGGGACTGGTGTAGCTGGGTCCCAGCCTGATTTCCGGCCATTCCACTGCACTCCCGTTGAAGAAATTACAGGCGTGCGCCGGAAGAGCCAAGGAATTTCGGCCCAGGCTGAAATTTTTTCCATTCGTGATCAGTGAATTAGGAATCCATCCTAGATATTTGGAGGCGATGGGAGAACTTTTCACAAAGACCGAATGTTTTATTACATGCCCAAATTTGTCCAATGCCTTGTTCTGTTCCATTTAAAATACTGCAATAAGGGATTTATTAAATTCCACACCACCATTTGCGCGATACTAATTGTTTAATTGTTTGTCATCTGGCTAGTGTAATAATCTCATTTCAATTTCTTTAAACAGTTCCAAAATATACTGTTACCGTAAATGTAAAACAGTCTTCCCAATAAATTATTTCTGTCCTGCAACTTACCATAACTACCTTTAAGATGCCTGTTTTACTGATGATGCCATGTGTTTAGGTAATTAAGTTTTCAAAAGCACTTAACAAGGCAGCAATGTTATGTCTGGAAGACAAACAGATAATGAATTGTTTTTGAGTATCAGAGTCTCAAATCATAGCTTTCTCTAATAAAAATATTCCCATAGGGCTGCAAGACTGATTGTTCAGATATATTGAAACTACAGTTCTACATGCCAGCTGTATAATGTCAGTTCAAAGAATGCTTTTATGCTATAATTTTAACTTGTCTTTTGGTAAATACGCAAGCATGTTTGCACAGAAAATCGGCATTTGTTATTTCTACTTTCATCGTGGGTGCAGTCATCTTTGTGTGACATCTTTTCAATTTGTCCTATATGCATTTTTCTCATTCTGCTTTTGCCTTCTAATTTTCCTCATTCTTCTCCTCCAGTACCTCACCCAAATGGCCATTCTTTACATGCCTCGGCAATGATTGTCAACAGGCTATTTTGGCTACAGGAGGCATCACCGTCTAGCCTAATCTAAAGTATATGTTCTAGGCTCAGGACCCATCCTAGCAATTATATTTTCATTGAGCTGAGAATGGCGTACCAACATATTACAAAAACATCTCAGTTTATTTTTACAATAATGCCCTTGAGAATATCCTTAGTGAAATATATCTAACATAGCTATCTATTTTCTTGTCATGTAGAATGGTGAAGATTTATAACAGTGAAATACAAATGCATCAGTTCCATAATGTCCTTCAGCACCATTCTAAGACAGTCTGAACATTAAATAATGCCTACAAAATGCTCACAATACTGTACCAGGGGTGCTGATTTACTGTTGTTCTTGCAGTTAGGATATATATCCTTATGATAACAGCCACAGTGAGTTACGGATTTCCAGGCTCTCCTGGCCGGCCTCCCACCTTCCATCCTCCGTAAAATTCAGCTCATCCAAAACTCAGCTGCAATATTTTAGCTCCTGTTCACCCTTTGCCCCTTTTCCTGCTGACCTACATTAGCTCCCTTCAGTCGTCTAGGCCCCATGTTCTGGAATTCCCTCCCTAAACCTCTTCGCCTCTCTTTCCTCCTTTAAGACGCTCCTTAAAACCTACCTCTTTGACCAAGCTTTTGGTCCCCTTTTGGTCCTAATAGCACCTTATGTGCTCGGTGTCAAATTGTGTTTGATTACGCCCCTGTGAAGTGGATTGGGATGTTTTACTACTTTAAAGGCCCTATATGAATGTGAGTTGTTGTCCTCAAATTCTTGAAAAGGAAGTGCTGAGAAACATGCCACTATTACCGATGCGCTACTCGATGAATGTTCTGAAATTATAGTTAGCTAGTAAGTGTAACGTGTGCGCTGTTGGTTCCCACTCTGTGCAGACAGGTAGTCATTACAAACATTTCATGTGCAACCCTGTATATGTTGACACATCAACACTTTTATTGATTACATGAGTCCATTAAAATAAGTCATGATCCTTTGGCACCACAGTCACAGTTGGATCCCAACTGTAACTATTTGCTAAAATGCTCGATATCCTCCCCATGCTGTCACTTCTTATTTTTTCAAAACTGAAATCGAACTGATAATTTGCCTTTGCTTCACCCCCTCCCCTCCACCAGTTCCACAGATCTGACAAAGCAATCTCAAAAGAAGTCTCAAAGGGCATATTTATGTAATGGTACAATAAGAACTCCCAGACAAGTGGCTCAATTAACTAAATAATTTCACATGGCCAAATGTATACAATCGGCGGTTTTAATGTTCTGACATTCACTCACTTATTAAAACTAGAAACCACTGCCAAACTCCCACCGCAAATAGCCTAGTGGGATAGAAGAAAATATTGGCAGTTTTTAAAGGGTTTCAAGAGGATGATTACATGCAGTAGCTGAACAGTACAGTTACTTTGGTTCGTCAATGTTAGCAAATTCAGACCTTAGTGAATAGTTAGATGTGACAGGGAATTAAAGCCACCATTTTGATGGGGAATTCTACTCTGTTGAAGAGAAACTTTTCAACAGTTTACTCACAAATTGAACAGAACTGTGTGTTTACTGCCGTATTGTGGAGTATTTCAGCTGGCTCAAATTTTATTTCTCCTCTCTTTCTTTGTTTCACGTTGCATTCTGAGAAGGATGTCACCACTTTTATGCCAGATGTCCAAGGTTCGCAACCTTGGTGTCATACTTGACCCCGAGATGTGGTAGAACGGGGTCAAACGAGAAGAAATAAAATTTGAGCCAGCTGAAATATTCCACAATACACTGGAATATGGCAGAAAACACAATTCTGTTCAATTTGTGAGTGACCAACACCTCGATTTTAAAATTCTCATCCTTGTTTTCGAATCCCTCCGTGGCCTCGCCCCTCCCTATCTCTGTAATCTCCTCCAGCCCTTACAATCCTCTGAGATATCTGCGCTCCTCCAATTCTGGCCTCTTGAGCATCCCTGATTTTAAAATCACTCCACCATTGGTGGCCGTGCTTTCAGCTGCCAAGGCCCTAAGTGCTGGAATTCCCTCCACCTCTCTACCTCGCTTTCCTCCTTTAAGACACTCTTTAAAACCCACCTCTTTGACCAAATTTCTGTCCTAATATCTCTTTACGTGGCTCGGTGACAAATTTTGTTTGACAACGCTCCTGTGAAGCGCCTTGGGATGTTTTACTACATTGAAGGTGCTATATAAATACAAGTTGTTATTGTTCATAATTTTTCTATTGCCACTTTTCTGCACCTCTCTCAAAGCTGTTGACTTTCTGCTGGCCCCACCCAATAGATTGCATTCTGATGCCTCACCCAAATGACCATTATTCATGTGTGACCCTTGACAGTGAGTATCAATGGACTAATCAATCACAGGCTAGCATCGAGCCGGCTCGTGTTCTCACCCAACACTCTATATGTGCACATTCAGCCGGGGTCATTGGATAGCAATCAGGAGTGGGAATCCTGGTAAATTTTTCCTTCTCCAACCCGGGGGCAGAGTCAAATTGCAATGGCCTTACAATAGAACATAATGTGGAGATGCCGGTGTTGGACTGGGGTGGACAAATGTGAGAAGTCGCACAACACCAGGTTATAGTCCAACAGCTTTATTTGAAATCAAATAATTTGATTTCAAATAAAGCTGTTGGACTATAACCTGGTGTTGTGCGACTTCTCACAATAGAACATAAGAAATCGGAGCAGGAATAGGCCACTCGGCCCCTCGAGCCTGCTCCGCCATTCAATAAGATCATGGCTGATCTAGGGCTCAAAGCCACTTCCCTGCCCGCTCCCCATAACCCTTCACTCCCTTATCTTGCAAAAATTTGTCTATCTCCACCTTAAATGTATTTCATGGCCCAGCCTCCACAGCTCTCTGGGGCAGAGAATTCCACAGATTTACGACCCTCTGAGAGAAGAAATTCCTCCACATCTCAGTTCTAAAAGGGCGACCCTTTATTCTAAAACTGTGCCCTCGCGTTCTAGATTTCCCCACGAGGGGAAACATCCTCTCTGCATCTACCTTGTCGTGCCCCCTCAGCATCTTATATGTTTCAATAAGGTCACCTCTCATTCTTCTAAATTCCAATGAGTATAGGCCCAGCCTGCTCAACCTTTCCTCATAAGTCAACCCCCTCATCTCTGGAATTAACCTAGTGAATTGTCTCTGAACTGCCTCCAATGCAAGTATATCCTTCCTTAAATAAGGAGACCAAAACTGTACGCAGTACTCAAGTGTGGTCTCACCAATACCCTGTACAGTTGTAGCAGGACTTCCCTGCTTTTATACTCCAACCCCCTTGAAATAAAGTCTAACATTCCATTTACTGCCACATTCGCTGAGATCAGCTAACTCAACATAGACTGGTGATCGAGCCTCTGCAGCCTTGCTGATCTGCACGTCTCAGCTACTCACTGAATAAACTTAAGGGCCCATAATTTGCGGTCAGCGATCGTCGCTGACCTCGAAGAAAGCTGCCAACAGAGATCTCACGATCTCTGTGGCGAAAACTTTAGGTTTCCTTGACGTGTAATTGATTGTAGTGCTGTCAATAGGGGATTCCTAGTGTAGTACAGCAGTGGTGTCATCAAGCTGTCGAAGCAGCCAATCACACTGAAGAATTTTCACAGACAGCAAACCAGGAAATGAAAAGTACTGATTAGCTGCACTTTTTAAAAAATGTTACAGAGAGCAAAATAATGATTGGGACATACACATGGGGTTACGGTAGAAGCTGAAATATCATGAACAAATTAAAAAATATATATTTTTTAATTGTAATTTTTATCAATATGGAGAAATTTGACATTCAACAAATATAAAAATGAATTTTTCAGGGCCAGAACAGTTGTTTAGCAGTCACTATGCTGTTAAAACACCAATTACACCTATTCCAATAAGGCTTAAAATTTGATGGGGTATTTAGCAATGATATTACAACAACAACAACTTGCATTTATATAGTGCCTTTAACATAGTAAAAAGTCCCAAGGCACTGCACAGGAGTATTTTAACACAAAAAATTTGACACTGAGCCACATAAGGATAAATTAGGGCTGGTGACCAAAAGCTTGGTCAAAGAGGTAGGTTTTAAGGAGTGTCTTAAAGGAGGAAAGAGAGGTTGCGAGGCGGACAGGTTTAGGGAGGGAATTCCAGAGCTTAGGGCCCAGGCAACAGAAAGCACAGCCATCAATGGCTGAGTGATTATAATCAGGGATGCTCAAGAGGCCAGAATTAGAGGAGCGCAGATATCTCGGGGGGTTGTGGGGCTGGAGGAGATTACAGAGATAGGGAGGGGTGAGGCCACGGAGGGATTTGAAAACAAGCTGAGAATTTTGAAATCGAGGCGCTGCTTAACCGCGGAAAAGCTCAAGTTTTCGTCAGTTCCACTGATTTGACTGAATTCACCGAGTGCCGGCTGTGGAGGGGGCTCCGCAGCGCAGCCTGTGTCGGAGCAGTGAATGATTGACCGCAACTTCAGAATTTCCGCGTTCAAATGCGCATGCGCTACATCCTGAAGTTACGGTCAGTTTCAGAGGGGTAATGATGGCAAACACTGAAAGTTCACCGTCATTACCCGCTGCAAATTCCGGGCCAATGAGTCAGAGAGTAGCTCTTTTCTTTTTGTCTGACATTGCTGTAGCTTTGCTGTTAACATAATTTTGGCTCATGTACAAAAACATTTCTTTTAATTCTTAGTGAATTTCTGTGCTCGTCAAAATGGGAGCTCTTAGCACTGAGAAATAGAACACTGCCCATTCTGGGCACTTAGTGTTGGGCACAGCGCAGTTAGGTGCAGCGCTCCACATTTCTGTCTCAACAATCTGTTTCAACCCCTGAACAGCAGGCGATAATTTTTTTAATTCTTGGCAACAATCTTCTGTCACCTCTCCGAGTGACATTTAGGGGTTTGTCTTGTGCTGTCATTCAATAGCCAATAGGAAGTGGGTGAGAATGCTCACACTCATTTCACAGAGAACCCTTCCAGGCAGCCGACAGGAGACTTTCATCCCACCAGTTACAGGTACAGCGGGTCAAATAGTTTCCTTCTGAAATCTCTATGAATCTATCATTCCACGATTAGGTTAGGTAATGGTATATTCTCCACTTTGCAGCATTATTTGCTTTTTTTAAGTGCAGTATAAATTGCCTTATACATCTCAAAGCATCATCTTCCGTTCATCTGCTCAATTGCTCTGTCTCTGCATATCTGTTTGAATTTAAATCTCTTGAAGTAAATTGGTCCTGTAAATGACAATTCACATCCATCAATTCTATTCCTGCCTTAAGCTATTCACACTTCAGCAACTCACAAGATTCTACGGGGTTGAATTTCCACAGGGATTCTCCCGATTATCCGCTGCAACTTTGGCTGAAGATCCGTGGAAACCTTGGAGAAATTACGTAAACCCTGTTTACATTGTTTCTCCGGGTTTTCAGCAGATCTTTCGCCAAACATATGGTAGATGATCGGACAAACCGCCCCCCTGTGGAAATGAATACCACAAGCATTTTTCTTTTACAATAGGACTAGTACGCCCTTGGCCTTGATTCTTCTCCTGTTGGCAGGTTCATCATGGGGTGGAACTTCCACCAGCCTGTGTGATTCCATCACTGTCCCACTGAATTCTCCTTCCAGGGCCGTATTATACATGCAGGGCAGATTAGGAGCAGTAATACTGTTCTCCATTGTTTAACCTTGCTGGGAGGAGGGAGGGAGTGTTGGTGCACATCTTTATAAGGCAAGTTAAAGGGCAAAATTACTTTTCGGATGGTAGAATGGTTTCGATGGAAATAAAAATCAGGAGAGATGTAAACCGGGCTGCCGATGCATTATCGCCTGTTTTACATCTATCGCACAAAGCCAAGAACTACCCCTGTGAATTCATGTCTAAAATCTTAATATTTATGAAAATATATACTTTTCCTAAGCCATGGGATATTTTCTTACATATATTTTATAAATATAATATACTATTTCATAAAAGCATCTGTTTTTTATGACCTACTTAGAGAAGCCTACTTGTTGAAATAGAGATCTTTTCACCCTTTATTACAAAAAGTGAAAAGCAATGCCTGCCATAACTATTCCATACTTAGAGTATTTCTATAAGCCATCTGGTTACAGCGACTCGGTTTTTACAGCTTTATATTTCACAACATTAACCCTGTTAATTCCACATTATATTATCCAGTTATGGCGTAATTGTTTAGTGGGACCAAGTCCCTGTCTGCCTGTTCCATAATTTAAAGATCTCGCGGCACTATTTTGATAAAGTTCTCCCGGTGTTGTGGCCAACGTTCCTCCCTCGACCAACACCTTAACTGGTTAATCATTGAATTGCCATTTGTGAGACCACACTGTAAATAAAATGGCTGTCACATTTGCCGACAGAACTCACTACATTTCAAAGTAATTCACTGTTCCCATTGGCAGAAGGGTCGAGAACCAGGGGACACAGATTTAAGGTGATTGGCAAAAGAACCAAAGGCGACGTAAGAAAAAACTTTTTTACGCAGCGAGTGGTTAAGATCTGGAATGCACTGCCTGAAAGGGTGGTGGAGGCAGACTCAATCTTATCTTTCAAGAGGGAGTTGGATAAGTATCTGAAGGAAAAAAAATTGCAGGGCTACGGGGAAAGGGCAGGGGAGTGGGACTAGCTGAGAGTCGGCACAGGCTCGATGGGCCGAATGGCCGTCTTCCGTGCTGTAATTCATGATTCTATGATTGTATGTGAAGCAACTGATATGTTTCTAAGAGTGTTATAAGGCTCTATATCAACGCAAGTCTTTCTTTTCTTAATGGCTTTTTGATTATGCGGGGACAAAGTATTGAATATAATTTTGTTGCTTTATGGCCATTTGCACAATGTATTCAGGTGTGGTGAATGGACTATGTTCCTACTTCTCTCAGTCTCAGAAACTGCCTGAGCTAATATCCCGCAAACAGCTCATTACAATTTATAAAAGTCCACATTATAATACATTTGCTGTAGTGTTCAACGTTTGTATTTTTTACCAGCCTATTTTCTTCCCTCCTCTGCTGAAGATATTGTTCCACGTGCGCTGTTCACCCTCCTGCACCATGCCCAAATGATCATTCGTCATGTGCGAGCCTAGTCAGTGTGGTTCAGCAGGCTATTTGACCATGGGGGACATCACAGCGCAGCTCGATTCTGTCCTCAGCTGATATCCAGAAATGCAAGCTTGCAGTTGGGGGTGATTGTATAGTGATTAGGATTGGCTGATTGCCCCATCCCTAATCCCAAAGCACTGAAGCCAACTGTGGTGCCGTTATTGTTGCCTGGCTCAGCATGGCTAACTCAGCACTGATTAGAGTTGGAATCTGCGACATTCCTGGTGTGTATGGCTCAGCTATTCACTGAAGAAGATGCTGAGCCATCAGGGAAGCGCAATTTCACGTGTTAATGATAGGGTAAACCCAATATCCAATGGTAAACAAGAATATGGAATTTATTGCACTTATGAGCAAAATCTAAGCAACTCCCTCAGGGAGAATTATATTCAGCTTAACACCAATCAGTGCTTTTACTTCAGGACATAATGAATAGCAGGTGGCTCAGAGTGAGTTACTGCTGCATACAAAGGATGTGAATGGCATTCTACATCTTTATTGGAGACATGAGTTTTGAAAGTTTCTGAACCCCAAAGAAAGGAAAAGGATAGGAAAATATTTGGCCATAGTTTGCTGTGGCGGGGCATCTAACAGTATTTGCCGTTAGTTAGAATTGCCCATGCATGTTTAAATTTTTCAATTTTTTGCGTGGCAAGTTGCTGAAAGTGGGAGCTGATAACGGCGCAGCGAAGGAAACCGAGCATCCTGGACCTGAGTGAACCGGGCAAGCAACTGTGCATCTCCTTAATCAATCAGATTGAAACATTGTGAAGTTAACAGCGCAAGGGCTGAGAAGGAAGTGTAGATTAGAGTGGATGAATTCAATGCCAAATCAGGTACAGAAAGAGAAAGAGAGAGGGGAAAAAAAGTTTAGATTAAAAGAGAAAGGGAAAAAAAGAAAGAAAGGAATAGTAAAGAAAAAAATTTTATTTGGCATTTTTAAAAATCTCCAACAATTATAATTTGAAGGAATGAGACTCCACACTTGTAATAGTTAATTTTCAGTGCCAGAGAAGTTGTTTGGCAGTAATTAACATTTTTTTTATTTGTTTATGGGATGTGGGCGTCGCTGGCAAGGCCAGCATCTATTGCCCATCCCTAGTTGCCCTTGAGAAGGTGGTGGTGAGCCGCCGCCTTGAACCGCTGCAGTCCTGTGTGGTGAAGGTACTCCCACAGTGCTGTTAGGGAGGGAGTTCCAGTATTTTGACCCAGCGACGATGAAGGAACGGCGATATACTTCCAAGTCAGGATGGTGTGTGACTTGGAGGGGAACATGGAGGTGGTGGTGTTCCCATGCGCCTGCTGCCCTTGTACTTCTAGCTGGTAGAGGTCGCGGGTTTGTGAGGTGCTGCCGAAGTAGCCTTGGCGAGTTGCTGCAGTGCATCTTGTAGATGGTACACACTGCAGCCATGGTACACCGGTGGTGGAGGGAGTGAATGTTTAAGGTGGTGGATGGGGTGCCAATCAAGCTGGCTGCTTTGTCTTGGATGGAGTCAAGCTTCTTGAGTGCTGTTGGAGCTGCACTCATCCAGGCAAGTGGAGAGTATTCCATCACACTCCTGACTTGTGCCTTGTAGATGGTGGAAAGCCTTTGGGGAGTCAGGAGGTGAGACACTCACCGCAGAATACCCAGCCTCTGACCTGCTCTTGTTGCCACAGTATTTATGTGGCTGGTCCAGTTAAGTTTCTGGTCAATGGTGACCCCCAGGATGTTGACGGTGGGGGATTCAGCAATGGTAATGCCATTGAATATCAAGGGGAGGTGGTTAGACTCTCGCTGCGGGCATGGACTGCTTCATTATCTAAGGAGTTGTGAATGGCACTGAACACTGTGCAGTCATTAGCGAACATCCCCACTTCTGACCTTATGATGGAGGGAAGGTCATTGATGAAGCAGCTGAAGATGGTTGGGCCTAGGACACTGCCCTGAGGAACTTGTGCTGTGATGTCCTGGGGCTGTGATGATTGACCTCCAACCACCACAACCATCTTCCGTTGTGCTAGGTATGACTCCAGTCAGTGGAGAGTTTCCCCCCCCGATTCGCTTTGACTTCAGTTTTACTAGGGCTCCTTGATGCCACACTTGGTCAAATGCTGCCTTGATGTCAAAGGCAGTCACTCTGACCTCACCTCTGGAACTCAGCTCTTTTGTCCATGTTTGGTCAAGGCTGTAATGAGGTCTGGAGCTGCATGGTCCTGGCGGAACCCAAACTGGGCATCAGTGAGCAGGTTATTAGTGAGTAAGTGCTGCTTGATAGCACTGTCGACAACACCTTCCATCACTTTGTTGATGATTGGGAGTAGACTGATGGGGCGGTAATTGGCTGGATTGGATTTGTCCTGCTTTTTGTGGACAGGACATACCTGGGCAGTTTTCCACATTGTCGGATAGATGCCAGTGTTGTTGCTGTACTCATACAGCTTGGCTAGAGGCGCAGCTAGTTCTGGAGCACAAGTCTTCAGCACGACAGCCGGGATGTTGTCGGTGCCCATAGCCTTTGCTGTATCCAGTGCGCTCAGCCGTTTCTTGATATCATGTGGAGTGAATCGAATAGGCTGAAGACTGGCTTCTGTGATGGTGGGGACCTCAGAGGAGGCCAATATGGATCATCCACTCGGCACTTCTGGCTGAAGATGGTTGCAAACGCTTCAGCCTTGTCTTTTGAACTCACGTGCTGGGCTCCACCATCATGGAGGATGGGGATGTTCCTGGAGCCTCCCCCTCCAGTTAGTTATTTAATGGTCCACCACCATCCACGACTAGATGTGGCAGGACTGCAGAGTTTTGATCTGATCCGTTGATTGTGGGCTCACTTAGCTGTGTCTATAGCATGCTACATTTATCACATTGTTAAACGGGTACTTAGACTGAAATGGACAACACTTAACTTTCTGTGGTTAGAGTTTAGTTCGTATCTACCATGCAAATACAGCAACTTCAAACCGGTCAATGGTGAGCCATGATTATGATTTTAGTCAAGGATTGTGATATTGTTAAATGACAGGGAGAAATGTATTTATTTTCTAGTCTTGTAAGACGAGAAATTACACTCTGGATATTAACACTTGACCTATTCCTATACATTCCAATCTCCACTATTTTAACACAAGAATATGTCATTTATTTGAACAAAGTTAATACCTCAGTTAAAAGAGCAGAGAGAAGAAAGTCCTGCAAATATGTTAAGTGTTCATATGCTAACATTACAAATTGTAATTTCTAGACAATATATTATCTTCCATATATACACAATGGGCCGTATTTTCTGATCGGAGGCTTCCTACATGCGGAGGCCTCCGATCTGGAAAATAATCTACGGACTTACCTGAGGGCTCCCGAGGTCTGGACACTTCCGCTCCTGGGCCTCTCCAACTTGAAATGCGCAGGGCCCACGTATCCCAGAGGCGCATGCGGTTCGCAAGCGTCCCTGGGATCAGGTGGGCCATGGGGAGCCAATCAAAGAAGGGAATCTCCTTTCATACACTTGACAGATAGACCTGTCAAATATATGAATGGAGATCACCCCAAAAACACAGCAAAACATTAAATAAATGTTTTTAAAAATCACATTTTTATAATTAGTTGAAATTACAATAAATTAAATATTTTAAACAAATTTAATTTTTTGAAAAAATAATTAAAGTTTTTAACGGGGCTAAAAATAAACTTAGCTTTTTTAAAGTATTTTTAGAAACATAGAAACATAGAAGATAGGAGCAGGAGTAGGTCATTCGGCCCCTCGAGCCTGCTCCGCCATTCAATGCGATCATGGCTGATCATCCAAATTCAGTACCCTGTCCCTGCTTTCTCCCCATATCCCTTGATCCCTTTAGCCTTAAGAAATATATCTAACTCCTTCTTGAATATATTTAATGAATTGGCCTCAACTGCCTTCTGTGGTAGAGAATTCCACAGGTTCACCACTCTCTGGGTGAAGAAATTCCTCCTCATCTCAGTCCTAAATGGCTTACCCCTTATCCTTAGACTGTGACCTCTGGTTCTGGACTCCCCCGCCATCGGGAACATCCTTCCTGCATCTAATCTGTCTAGTCCTGTTAGAATTTTATAAGTTTCAATGAGATCCCCTCTCATTCCTCTAAACTCTAGCGAATATAAGCCTAATTGACCCAATCTATCTTCATACGTCATTCCTGCCATCCCAGGTATCAGTCTGGTGAATCTTCGCTGCACTCCCTCCATGGCAAGAACATCCTTTCTCAGATAATGATAAATGAGTGAAAACATTTTTTTTCTTTTTTTACTTTTTTCAAATCTTATGCTGGTAAAAGCAGGCCTTGCACCTGCTTTTACCAGGCGTAAGATTTCTAAGGGTTTTCTGCGGGCGGAGCTCCTGCAGAAAGCAGAACTATCCGGTGGCATAGTGGTTAGCACTGGTGCCTCACAACACCAGGGACCCGGGTTCGAATCTGGCCTCGGGTGACTGTCTGTGTGGAGTTTGCACATTCTCTCCGTGTCTGCGTGGGTTTCCTCCGGTTTCCTCCCACAGTCCAAAAATGTGTGGGTTAGGTTGATTTGGCTATGATAAATTGACCCTTAGTGTTAGGGGGGGATTAAATATGTGGGGTTACGGGGATAGGATGGGATATGTTAGGGGGAATTAAATACGTGGGATTACGGGGATAGGGTGGGATATGTGTCGGTGCAGGCTCGATGGGGATTCTGTGTGAGAGAGCAGGGACAGAGTACTGGATTTGGATGATAAGCCATGATCGTATTGAATGGTGGAGCAGGCTCGACGGGCCGAATGACCTACTCCTGCTCCTAGTTTCTATGTTTATCCGCCCGCAGAGGCCCTTCTCTAGGGCAGGCGTCCAATCTGTCAGGAACATTCTTGACAGATTGAAAATGCCGGTTTTCAGCGAATGCGCTTCGTATGCCTGAAACCGAAATTTCTGATGTCCCTACGGGTGTGTACACAGCGCGTACACACCCGTAGGGATTGGAAAATACGGCCCATTATAAGAAAATATTTAATCTATGATCTTTAGTTTAAATCTGAGGGCTGAATGTATCTTTAGGTTTCGTTAATCCATATTTAGAGTGTTACCTTGACTCAGCTGGTAGCTCTCTCACCCGAGTCACAAGGTTGTAAGATCACATAATTTAAGAGATAATCTGAGCACATGATCTGAGGTGACTGACTCTCCAGTGCAGTACTGAGGGTGTGCTACATTCTTGGAGGCGTCACCCTTCAGATGAGATGTTGAATTGATGACCCATTTGCCTGTTCTGGTGGTTCAGGCAGGCATTAAGGATCCAGGGCACTATTTGAAGAAAAGCAGGGAGGTCTCCTGGTATCCCACAGACAAAAAGCAGATAACTAATCATTAATTTTATTGCTGTTTGTGAGGTCTTACTGTGTACAAAATGGCGGCCTAGTTTGCCTGCATATGAACAGTTACAGCACTTTACATTTATTATATGTGAAGCATTTTAACCCATTTCATGGTTACATTTATATAGTAAGCTGCTATATAAATTCAGTATTTCTTTCTTTGATTACACAATGTAGTCTCATGTCTTCTTATTAACAATAACCAGAACATGCCAAAATATCACAAACAGCATTTGGCTATTTTTCCTGTTGATTTTTTAATTATGATTACACATTCCCTCTAATTAACTTTCCTAGTTCCCCCTGAGTTTTATAACACATGACAAGTTAGTTAAAAATTGTAATTTAACAATGCAAGAAAGAAGTTTTTTTTCCCCCCGAACAGCAAGAGTTATCACATAAGCTGCCATAACTGGCCTTCTCCAAAGAAGTCACTTAATGCAATAATTTCTCCAAAGCATAAATTTCTCTAATCCAATCCAATTCCTAATTTGACTGGTTTAGAATTGTTGGCTGGAATGTACATACACCTACTGAGCAGAGCAAGATATTGATTGACATGCAACATTAGCCAAAGGTCAACTCTAATTACAACTCTTAATTTGCATGTGTTTTTTTGAAGGCCAGATCCTAAACCGACTGTGGCATTTTCAGCTGGCAAATTACCTGGGTGCAGGCTCGAACGACAATCGAATGTCACTGTTCATCAAGAGTGATGCATTGCAAGTCTGTTTCTGGTGCAATTAACAGGAAACATGCCCAGCCTTCGGGGTATATGTTTTTATGAGTAATTAGATGTCACTGTAGCAGAGAGAAGTGCTCACCGTTCAACTTCATGTTTATGAAGGATAAGTCAATGCTAATTATCGCAGAATTGCTACTTGAAGACTATTGCCTATGAATCTTATACAGTCATGCAGGAAAAAGCTCTGCGATGTATTCTACTCGCTTAGCGAAAAATGGATTGACATGATTGATGAAGCAGTGACATCTTCGGATCACCGACTGCATTTGCTCTGGTTTTCTTGCATGTGGCAATTTATTGGTTCATGTATGTGTTGGAGAATGGAACACCTTCTCGTTTTGAACACGTACGTACAGGCACTCCTAAATCAGGTACAGCACCGGCAACTGCAACATGAACTTACCTTTAATCCCAATAACATGTCACAATGGGAGAACTTTGTTTATATTTTGCCATGGGCCATTTAACATCCACCTGAACCACTGGAACAAGCAGATGGGGTCTCAGCTTAATGTGTCTCAGCTTAATGTGGAGATGCCGGTGTTGGACTGGGGTGGACAAAAATGAGAAGTCGCACAACACCAGGTTATAGTCCAACAGTTTTATTTGAAATCACGAGCTTTCGGAGCACTGCTCCTTCGTCAGGTGAAGTGAAGGAATACAAATCTTTGATGTAATGCCTTCCTGACTGGAGGTGTGATGGAGGGCAGTCAGAAAGATTTACTGTAGTCGTCTGACATTGTACGCTACACATTGTTCTCTGTCTATATATGCTTTGCTGATTTGTATTCCTTCACTTTACCTGACGAAGGAGCAGCGCTCCGAAAGCTCGTGATTTCAAATAAAACTGTTGGACTATAACCTGGTGTTGTGCGACTTCTCATTTTCAGCTTAATGTGTCAGCTAAAGGACAGGACCTCGGACAATGCAGCACTTTCTCAGTACTGTACTGTAGTGGGAGTCTAGATTTCTGCTTTAGTCCTAGAATGAGATTTGAACTCCTAACCATCTGACACAGAGGCAAGAGTACTATTACCTGAGCCAAACTGACACTTGACTGATTAGGGGTAGTTCTGTGCTCTGGATTTATATTTGGAGACACCCAAGCAATGGGAGTACTGCAAGGACTTCTGTGTTACAAAAGTGACTCCACTCTAAAAGTACTTCATTGGCTGTAACGGGCTTTGAGACGTCCGGTGGTCGTGAAAGGTGCTATATAAATGCAAGTCTTTCTTTCTTTTCTTTCTTGTATGTGTTATTTTAGCTGCATAAAGGCTCTGCAGACTTGCTATTCAAATATTTTTATTCAAAAACAATAATACCTGTACAACTCATCAATTACATAGTAAATCCATTACATTCATCCATCACAGTAAAAAATAAAGCCTTAAAAACAGCCTTATAGTTAATATAAATGCAATGATTAATTTTACAAATAATCAATAATGTTTACAGTACAAATACCCTTAAACAATACCACACAACTTTTTAGATTTAAAATAATAAGGGGTAAAAATTCACTTGGTTGCGCCTCCCGTTAGCGCCTTAAGAGGGCGCTAATGGGGCGTTAAGCCGCTAACGCCCGGGCGCAGCGCTGTTTGCGCCGCTCGAGAACTTAACTTGAGATTGTGTGGCGGCGCTAAAACTTACCGCTGCGACCACCTGCGCGCGCAGATTGTGACGTCATTCCATGGTGCAACGCCCTTGGGGCGCCCCGGAGCGGAAATTGAGTGGCGCCCCCTGCCTTACCGCCTGGCGCTTCCAACGACCGGAAGACTGGAACGTTATCAATCGGTGTGGGGCTGGGGGGGGCGCTATTTAAAGGGGGCCTCTTCCTGTCTTTTTCTGTGGTCGACATTTATGCACCACTCGTTCTGAGAGAGAGAGAGAGAGATTCGGGGAGAGAGGGAGAGAGACTTCTACATTGACTCAACGCTTTGTGAGGTAGTTTTGCCTATTCATCCTAACTTTGTTGCTACTTTAGTTGCTGTACCTCATTACTTTTCTGGCAAAGAGAATATGGGGGCTGCAATGATTGGGGGCGTCGTCCTGCTCCAGCTGAATCGGAGGATACAGAGACGCAGACAGAGAGTGGCAATGATGGCCAGACGGAGGAGGGCCATCAGGCGCATGTACAGGAGAGCTTACCCTCCCAGGGTATATCGTGAACAGCTCTCCTACATCCATATGTCCGAGGAGCTGTGTTTGCGGAGGCTGCGATTCAGCAAGGAGGTGGTCACTGAGCTCTGCCACCTGCTGCAGCCAGATCTGCAGCCTCAGCTGAGGTCCAGGACGTCTCTGTCGGTGGCAGTGAAGGTCACAGTGGCTTTGAACTTCTACGCCACTGGCTCATTCCAAGCTGCTGCTGGGGACCTCGCCAATATCTCCCAGCTTGCGGTGCATCGCTGCATCCGTCAGGTCACCAATGCCCTCTTCAGAAGGAGACGAGACTTCATCTCTTTCCCTATGACCCCAGACAAGCAGCGTGACTTTGCTCTGGGCTTTGCGAGGGTAGCGGGCTTCCCCATGGTGCAGGGCGCCATTGACTGCACGCATGTGGCTTTGCGTGCTCCGCGAGAGAATGCAGAGGAATTCAGGAACAGGAAGGGGTTCCATTCCTTGAATGTGCAGTTGGTCTGTGACCACAGACAGGTGATACTCGCTGTCAATGCCCACTATCCGGGCAGCTGCCACGATGCTTTCATCCTGCGCCAGACTACTGTGGCAGAAGTTTTCGAGGCACCGCATCAGCCAGTTGGTTGGCTTCTGGGGGACAAGGGGTACGCATTGAGCACCTGGCTGATGACACCGCTCCGTACACCAAACACCCCTGCTGAGCTGCGGTACAATGAAAGCCATCAAGCAACCAGGAACATTATTGAGCGCACAATCGGCGTGCTGAAACAACGGTTCCGCTGTCTGGACCATTCCGGAGGAGCCCTGCAGTACTCGCCTGAGCAAGTTTCGAACTTCGTAGTCGTGTGCTGCATGTTGCACAACATGGCAATCCTCAGGACCCAGCCAATGCCACCAGGCCTTGTAGCACCACCAGAGGAGGAGGAGGAAGAGGAGGAAGAGGACGAGGACGATGATCATCAGCAGCACCAAGGCGGGAGGGCGGCCCACAATGGTCAAACTGCAAGGGCCGTCCGTCAACGACTAATAGCAAGCCGCTTCTAGGGCCCTTGCCATTGCTACAAACACTAATCAACCCAGCACGCAACCCCTAAGCCGGCCAAGGCACCAATAATTCCAAGCACCAGCCATGTATATTTTGAAAACAGAAACTTATTTATTTTACAAACTCTGTGTGTGTCAATTCCTCATGACAAACTCAGAAATAAACACAAAAAAACAGTCAATAACATAACTGGTTCTCACAACCTGGAGATAATGTCCAAAACACTAAACAAAAGTTGGACCACGACCCTCGGCCTTTAATAAAAAAATGACCAGCATTTTGGCACACCTCCTACTTTTTGCCCTTCGAGGGTGATCTCCTTCCCTTGCGCACTTCCCCCCTTCCAACCCTACTGCTCCTCCGTAATGGGACCTCAGTGGCTGCAGCAAGGCTGGTGGAAGGCTGCTGCTCGTCAGACCCTGACACTGCAGATGCCCCTGAAGGACGGCCTCGACCACTTCTGGGCCTGGAGGGCCCGGCTGCAGACTGCACCAACTCTGCATGGGCGGCAGCAGTCTGTCCTACAGGCGGTGGCAAGTGCAGTGGAGAAGTGACAGTGTTGGCAGCAGGAATGCTGTCATCGAGAGAGAGGACAGCAACTCCCTGCTCGCCCGACACACTGGCACTCCCACGGGGCAGCACTTCAGCATCCGGAGCAATCTGCCGGAGAACAGATTGCTGGCCTGCTGCGGCGCGGTGACAGCCCCGGGGACATGTGCACGAACCATCGAGGTTGGCAGCAGTCTGTGCTCGCGTGGCCTCCATCTGAGTCTGTATGAGAGCAGTCAGAGGTGGGATCACGGCAGCCAGTGACTGAATTGCAGCACTAAGCGTTAGTGTGGCATCCGCCTGTGCTACAGCGAAGTGCTCCACACTCCTTGCCAGTGACTCAATGCATTCGGGCACCCTTCCCACTGCACCCATGAGCTCTGTGTGCATGACCACCGCCTGGGTGTTCATTTCTGCGATCAGCCGCTCCTCCTCTGCGTCTATTGCAGTAGGAGTGTCTGGCATACTCTCCCTCTGGGGAGAAGGCCCCCGTTCTTCCCTACCCCCCCCCATGGCGTTGCTGCAGCCCGCTGGGTCCTGGAGCTTCACCATCATCAGCCCCTTCCCCCCTGCTCCCCTCCGGGGAAGGCGTGTTCCCAGTGTGGGCATGGGCTTCCTCGGGAGAGGGTGGCACTGATGCTCCGGCTTCCTCTTCCTCCTCGGCTGCAGCATCACTCCCAGTGGCAGCTTGAGGGCCCGTCTCCTCAGCTGGTGAATCACCATCTGAAAGCAGGGAGGTACAAGAGTGGCTTTAGCGTGAGGACAGGGTGGCAGTAAGGGAGGAATAAGTGCAGCGAGTTAGCAAGTTGGATTGAAAGTGTCAAAGGCTGGTATTGTGAGGGACAAGTGGAAGGACAGAGGACAAAAAGGTGATGACCTTACCATTGCTGTCCACAACGGGGTCGGCGTCTCCAGTGGCGACGGGACCGATCACCCGGCTTGCCACAATCCTGTGGACGCGCTCCTCCAGATCGCTGAGGGGTTGCAGCTGAAGCCGCCCTCCACCCGTCCGTTGCTGCTGTCTCCGATTATGAGCCAGCTTAGCCTGCAAGAAAAAGGACAGCATCTGAGTAAATATACAGCCATGGTCTTGCCTGATGTGCCTCCCATAGGTGAATAGCCCTTACAATATACAGCCATGGTCTTGCCTGATGTGCCTCCCATAGGTGAATAGCCCTTACAATATACAGCCATGGTCTTGCCTGATGTGCCTCCCATAGGTGAATAGCCCTTACTGTATGCAAAGTGTAGAATGTGTGTGTGTGTTTGATGAAAGGGCCATAGGTGTTGGATGAGTGTTGTGCATTGGGGTTTTAAGACCCTCTGGCCATAGAGTGAGGTTGAGATGGAGGGATGGAGAGGTATTGAGAAAAAGCCACTCACCCTGACGACCCGAGTGAGGTCGTTGAACTTTTTGCGGCATTGAACATGGGTCCTGGGCACCATGCTCCTGGAGGAGACGCTCTGAGCCACCTCCCTCCACACTCTTCTGAACTCGCGTGGCAAAGGCCTCCTGCCACTCTCCGGGAACAGCATGCATCATCTGCGCTCCACTGCGTCAACCAGAGCATCCAAGGCCCGCTCGGTGAAGCGATGAGCGCGTTCTCTCACCCTCTCCATGCTTGGCAGCAAAATGGATTACAGGTCTCTCCAGGCTGAGATTCAAGGCTGCAATGAGCAGGGTGTGGCTGGGGAGCAAGTGGCCCCCCCCCCGCTTTAAGAAGTGGCCGGCGCCAGTGTGTCTGTGTTCCCTCGCTAACTGGCAGCAGCTGCGTTGCGCTCGTGCGCTGAGTTAGCGCCTCACTTCTTGGCCTTTGCGCCTTAAGACAGGTGTGCCGCGCCTGCTTTAGCACTCCACTCACCTCCCGGGGCGGTAAAAGTGAAGTTTCCTGTCAGTGCCGATAATTAGCGCCAGGCGCTAATCTTTGCGTCCGGTCGATATTTGCGCCCCAAATGGGGCGCGACCTAATTTCTACCCCTAAATCTCAAAGTTAACTCCACATAAAACAAAAACCATTTCAACACCAGTGTACAAACACATAGCACCATCATAATCCAATTAAATGCTACAGATAACATTTATTCCAATAAACCAAGAAAAAACCCGTTTTACACCAGTCCTACTGGCATTGTTCGTTCGATCATTCGATCATTCATTCAATTGTTCGTTCGTTCATTCAAGCGTTAGTTCGTTCGTTCGATCGAGCGTAAGTTCCAATATGTATGTCTGAATGCGTGCGTGCGTATCAGTTGTCTAAGTGCGCGCCTGCGTGCGTTCGCTCGATTATCGTTCGTTTGATCGTTCACCACGCGATCATTCATTCGCTCGAGTGTAAGTTCCAATGTGCATGCTTGCGTTCGCTCGAATCGTTCGTTCGACCACTACCCCATGAGGTCGTTCGCTTGCTGTTCATTATCCAACAAGGCTGGAACTAATTAATTAAATATATTGATTCTGTTGTTAGTCTGCAGATTATACTGATGCCCACCCACTTCACCATTCAGTATGGGGACATTGCAACTCAGGGCTATATAGATTCATCTGATAGACAACAGAGTGGAATTGAAGGCAGATCCTTCCGTGACCCTGTAAGGAACCACTTTACTCTGAAGCTAAACCTGTGGTTAAAAAAATAAATAGGTTCCAAATTTGTCCAGTTGTTTCAGAAGAATCCCGCCATAATTCTGGCAGGAGTCTTCCAGAATGGTTGCAAAAAGTCATCGACCTGAACCGTTAACTCTGTTTCTCTCTTCACAGATGCTGCCTGACCTGCTGAGTATCTCCAGCATTTTCTGTTTTTATTAACACTGGGACCCAGATGGGTCAGGTCCTGGCCTTAAATGGGAGATTCCAGTGGCCTCACCCATCATAAACATGACCACTGGCACAGAGGGGGCAGAGGCTCCGCATGTTGGGAGTTCCTGCTTCCTCAGTCTCAATGAGCCCCTGTGTATGCCTAGTGAGATGACTCACGCTGACCTCCTGAAGGGTGCAAATGGGCTCCACCAGGGTGGGGCAGAGGTTGGACTGGGGTCAAGTGTTGACCCCAGCATTTCCAGGGGGCCTTCATTGGGGGGGATGCCACAGATATGTCTGCCACACTGTCAAATGTGAGAAGTCACACAACACCAGGTTATAGTCCAACAGCTTTATTTGAAATCACAAGCTTTCGGAGCGCTGCTCCTTCGTCAGGTGAAGTGAAGAGATGCATATAGGTCAAAGGTCTACTCCTGCAGGCTCCTCACCTTAACCCTGTTAACTTCAGCGGCAGAGTTCAACAGTGAGCACGATCAACACATAACTGCCAGGATTACAAACCTGCAGAATTTAGGAGCCATATTGTTAGTGCTAATGAGGAGGAAGATGGGAGGAAGTTACATTTCTGTTTGCTCAATTTATTAATTGGCAAAAAAAATGGACACCAAATAGAAAATAAAGGAGGGTGAAGAACATGCTTTGCAAATTTCAATAGGCAGACTCAATCTATTTCCTAGTGTGCCATCCAGTGTCCATAGTATCCTTCAACTTTAGCCTAATAAACACATATTTGCTCAGGAAGGTCAGAAGTAGTTTGGGAATGAAAATATCAGTCCTGGGGAAGGGGGAAAACTGTTCAGATGTTGGAGTTGTATGAACATCATAGATGAACTCAGCTGTAAAACACCCACCATACTGGAGCGTGTTTGATGTGGTCACCGAATGAAGAGGGAAAGGAAGGAATTAAATTTCCCAATCATTTTGATACACGTACCTGCACAAATAAATGAAAAGAAAAGCTACAGAAAGCTATTACAGACTAATCAGATGTCTCTGGGAAACACAGACACTGGTCACTGGTGCCTCTGTCTGCCTGAAGAGCATTTGGTCCCTGGAGCAACATTTCATTCATAAAATGTTTGAGAAGTTCCTCCACATTGCCACGGCTGGGTGGGCAGAGGGGGGATGGCAGCAGAATTAAATATTTCAAACAATATACATGTTACAAATCCCATTACGAGTAAAAATGACCTCGCTTCCATTTACGGAAGATTCACTAGTGGGAGACTGTGCAAAACACTTCCTATCTGAACACTCGTATTACAGGGGACTTCACCTTATTTTAAAAAGGCAGTGACTGTTGCCAATGAAGTTGAAGTAGTTGCGCGCGCGCAGTTTCAGTGTTTTTTTTGGTTGTTCGCTATTTAAACCAACCCACAATATTATACATTATTATTAATAAACCAACCCAGAGGTCCACAGATTTATGCGATATTACGACATTATTATACACTAATACTTAAACCACCACAGATCTATGCACAGAACGCTTCTGCGCAGTTTCTGGTCGTTGGCAGCAGTCACTCTGTTTTAAAAAATATAGCTTCCCGGTTTGATTCCCGGTCAGTGCTGAGTTGGCTGATCTCATTTGGTGCAATATTAGGGACACTACAATTGGCCTCATTGCTATTGGACTGCTGAAGGGAACAATTAGCAAAGACTTCTACTTTTGATCATTATTCAGTGTCCCATGTGAGAGAGAGTGCACGCGAGGACAAGATGAGGGCAAGGAAAGGTGCGGACAAAATCTGGGTCTTATAGTTCGGGTCTTTTTCTCAACACTTGACTCTTGTGGTCACAGTTTCTATAAGCAGACTAATTCCCTTATGAACCTAAACCGGCATTTCATTGACATTCTTGTACAGATTAGAGTGCCTGGGATGAACAATTAGCTCCTAATCACAGAAAATTGATCACCTCAGAAATGCATGGGATGCCCACCATGTTTTTCCATCACATCTGAAGGCATTAGGTAACAAAATGCTGTCAGGCAAACTAATTGTTCAGACTTATTTATGGATGAAATAATATACAGAGCACAGCAATGCACTAAAACAGCACGCCACTTAAACAACAGAACTAGAATCAATCCACAGCAGGTTAATGTACTCTTTTTCATTAAGTCTATACTTGTGGTCTCTGAGGATTACAGCAGCAGATGGGCTGAAATAGGAGCGGAGTTTGGCGATTTTATGGAGGTGGAAGTCGGTGGGCTCTGTGATGGAAGGAATATGGGATTGGAAGCTCAGCTTGGATTGAATGGAACATCAAGATTGAGAACAGTCGGGTTCAGCCTGAGACAGGACAGGGAGATGGATTCAGTGGCAAGGTTATGGAATTTGTGACAGGGGCTGAAGTCTTCTAATGTTCAACTGGAGGAAATTGCGGCTCATCCAACACTCGACGTTGGACGAGACCAGTACGAAAGAGATAGAGCTGGGTGTCAGAGTATATGTGGAAAAGGTAGTGTCAAGTTACACTTTCACACAGTTCTAATAGGCTCAGTGACCTTATGAAATACAAAACAAAGCATTGGTAGCATTATACTAGCAAGCTCCAGCAAATACTGCTGATTAACTATTTCCATTCTGGCTGATTACATTCATCCAAAGTTATTACCCAACACATCACACCCATCCTGTCACCACAAGGCAGTGGTCCTGGGTAAAAGCCTATATTCAGGGCCATCTGAGAGTTGTTGGTTGTTATTTGAATTGTCAACTTTTTGGGGGTTGTTAGCTTTAGTGAATTTTCTAGCATGGCATGTACAACAACAACAACAACAACTTCCATTTATATAGGCAGAAACCGCTTGGCAGCGATGCAAAAGTGACAGCATAACTGCAGCCCATTTCAGAGTTCACAGTTTTTATGAAATAAATTACTGATTATGTTTTCCTGTAAGGAGGCTGAGCTCATGAATTGTAATTACCATTTTCCCTGTAATCCCCTATCTCTGAACAAGCTGAGGGAGTCTGGGAGCATCTCAGAACCTACCCCCATTGCTCAACCTAACTGCTTGTGTGATTTGGAGTGGGGGGGTGGGGGGGGCGGGGGTGGAAGAGGTTGATCTAGTAAAAAGAATTAAGCTTTTTAGGTCCACTAACCTTTTGCTGTTCCTAAAAATTCTCCTGTTTTTATGCATGTGTTCTTTGTAACATCTTTTCAAGAATTAGGACATGGGCCAGGTTTAAAATTATTTTAAATGCTTTAAAATTGAATTAGGATTATAAATTCTATAGGTGCAGTTAAAACAATTAGTGAAAAGATTTTGGCCGGAATTTTCATTACCTGGGGGGGTTGGGTGCGGGCGGTCGGCGTGGCGGGTTGGAACCGCGTTCTTCTTATCATCCCGCTCCTCAGAGAGACTTTCCGTTAATGGCACCTATTAAGGCAGGCCTGTGCGTTTCCCGGCCCTATTAAATGGTGCGGGTCTGATGACGTCATCGATGACTCATTTCCAGCGGGGATATTTAAAGCAGCCTTGGCCACGTTGCATTTAAAGGTTCATCTAGCCAGTGTGCAGGGAGGATATATCACCATCTGCTCAGACTTCAAAACATGGCTTCACAGAGACAGAGGGCTGCACCCAGGTTTTCCGATGACTCCCCACATATTCTTGTGGAGGGAGTCAGAGCACGCAGGGAGGTCCTCTTCCTTGCTGATGGGCGGAAGAGACCTCCCCAGGAGACAAAGAGAGCCTGGCTCCAAATAGCAGAGGAGGTGAGCAGCAGGGATATGTTCAGAAGGACCTGGGTGCAGGGCCGCAAATGTTTCAATGATCTCATGAGATCAGGAAAGGTGAGTACAAAGCCACACTCACCTTCATCCAGCTGTGCCTGTCACCACATCCCTATCACTCGGCCTTCCCAACCCTACTCCTGCACATCATTACTCACAGCAACATACCTTGCATGTCCACGCATCCCTCTCTCTCAATGTACATACTCACATCCCCCTCTGACTAACCACCCCTTACACTCACCATCATCCTAATGCAATCATACCAACTAATACCACCAAGGAGGCCAATTGGCATTGGCACCACACTCCCTCATAGTCACCCTCTACAGATATAACCCAGACATTCCTTACACTCATGCCTTCACTCTCATTCAAACTTCTCTTCTTTCCCTCCTTGCAGGGGAAATGAGCGCACAATAACAGGGAGAGGGAGAGAACAGGAGGTGGCCCTCCATCCTTTGCCACTTTGACAGCAGCAGATGAGGTCACCCTGGAGATGTCAGGAGTTGCAAAGCTGCTGGCGATGGGAGATGGAGAGAGGGGGACCTCTCAGCAACCTGGTGACAGAATAACATCTCATACAGCCACATGGCATACAGCAGTCACTCATATGGTGACTGATGTCAGCAGCCAGTGAATATTCATCATATGCCCAATGGTATTGTTACCCATTCTTAATATAACATTTCTAAATCATCTCCCACAGGTCCATCAAGAGCACCCCCCCACTGCACACTGTCCAGCCGGAAGAGGAAGATGACTCCTCAGAGGAGCCTCCATCCTCTGAGGGTGCACCGTCAGCAGACCCAAGCACACCCAGCACCAGTGCAGATATGCACACCTCGGTGGGTCCTAAGTGACAGAGTAGTATTCACACCTGGTGTCTCATAAGTCACAAGTGAGCAAGAGGAGATGTTGGAGACAGGGACAGCAGTGGAGACTCCACGCCGGAGGGCGCAGGACGCTCCCAGCTCTGCTCAGCTGCATGCAGACGCTCAGCCTCGGGGGCCATCGAAAAAGAGGGCGATCCTGGAGGTGCAGGAAGAAGTGTAGGAGGCTTTGACAGGTTTTACGGCCGTGATGTCTACAAATGTGCAGAGAAGGGAGGAGCCCATCTCCAACATGAGCACCACCATGTCGCAGGCTATAGGGATGGTAGGCTCTTCCATGGAAAGGATGGCCACCTACATGGAGCAGCTAATGCACCACTCACATGAACACATGCTATCTATGGAGAACAGAGGGCAGAGGCTCATAGACCTCCCGTCTAGGAGGGATGTCAATGTAGACTTGGGTCCTCATGGCCCCACTGCTGTGCAGCAAGTTGCTCTCCAGCTCCTTGCTAGCAGGGAAGTGTGGGTGGCCCATGAGAGAGATGATGGTGAGAGGGGACATGGAAGTGTGGGTTCCTCTCAAAGCGCTTACACTTCTCCCCTGTTGCCACCCCCTCAGTCAGAGCCCCAGATGGTTCCTCGGATCGCCATGGCCGAGTCTGCCCCAGTGCAGCAGACTTTGGTGGGGCCATCACAGGCTCCAGAACCCAGAGGACAGCCGCCAAAAGTGTCTACGCAGTCGTAGCAGGAAAGTGAGCAGGCTGTCCCTACCTCTGCTGAAGCCACAGGGGTTGCACCTCGTAGAAGCACAAGTAAACGAAAAATGACACAGAAGTAGATGCACAAGGGTAAGCATATGGGTGCTTAAAGAAGTGTTTTTGTTAAGGTTCTGTTACTGTTATGTCACATATAAAACTATTTATTTTCACCACTTTCTGTTCATGCCCATTTTTGTATACTACTTTGGAAGTAGCTTAGTGAGTTGGAGTGAATGGTCAGACATAACATTACCTCCAGCAATGGGGGTCAGTGTGAAAGGACTGGCTTGGTCATTGTAGGGATTCTTTATGGTGTTGTTGGAGAGGGGAGGGGAACCTGGCACAGCATATGGCAGCCATATGGGTGTAATGCAGGAAGTTAACTAAATCTGGCCATGATGAGGCCATCCCTGGCCTCCCGGGCAGTAATGTGCTCCAGTGCTGCTGGCATCTGGACCTCAGGTTCCTCCTGCTCCTCCACCTCGTCTTCCAGCTGATTCTCTTCCTCCTCCTCCTCCCCCGAAGAGGCTGTGTGCTCTGTGCCTTGCTCCTCATGCAGCGCTAATCCTCGCTGCTGTGCTATATTGTGCAGGGCGCAGCAGACGACAATGATTCTAGAGACCCTGGCTGGTGCGTACTGAAGGGCTCCTCCAGATCTGTCAAGGCATCTGAAGCGCATTTTCAGCATGGCTGTTGTCTGCTCTCTGTCACATCTGGTGGAAATGTGGCTTTCATTATATCTCTCCTCGGCCTCAGTCCTCGACCTCCTCAAGGGTGTCATGAGCCACGTCTTCAGTGGATAGGCCTTGTCTCTAAGCAGCCAGCCGGTAAGTGTGTTTGGCGGTGTGAAGAGCTGAGGGAGGGTGGACGAGCGCAGGACGAAAGAGTCAAGGCAGCTGCCAAGGAATTTGGCGCACACATGCATGATGATCTTCCTATGGTTGCAGACCAGCTGCACATTGAGGGAGTGGAAGCCCTTGCGGTTCACAAACACTCCTGGGTGATGATGGGGTGTCCTGATGGCCACATGTGTGCACTCGTAGATGCTCTGCACCTGTGGGAAGCCAGCCAGAGCGGCAAAGCCGAGCGCCCGTTCACTAACACTGGCTTCATCAGTGGCAAAATTGACATAATTGCCGACTTGTCAAACATGGCATTGGTGACCTGTGTGATCCATCTGAGAGGCCTCCTTTGGCACTGCTGCTCAGTCATGTTGAGGAAGCTCATCCTCTGCCTGTATACCCTGTGTCCTGTGGAGCATCAGGTCGTTGGTGTTGTTGCTGCTGCTGCTGCTGCTGGTGTGCCTGGTGCTGCTGGTGTTGGGGCTCATCCATGTCCGATTCTGAGGACCAAGGTGAGACAGTATAAACGGCACCCCATGCTGATGTAATAGATGGCAGGTCAAGTAGAGATCAGAGCACCAATAGTTAATAATTAGTAGCAATGAGGTGAGAGTAGCTTCTGAAGTTGCAGAAAAGACTTGCAAACTGTAGACACCTAAATCTGTGCTGATAATGCACTCAGCAAGAGCCTTTCCCTTAGGCAAGTAAGCAGGTGTCATGTGGGAGTATTTATTGTGCTTTCCATGCTCTGCAGTAATGACCTCGATCAATGGCCACTAAGCTTCCGCCTCAGGTTGACAGACGTGGTTTCTGAGCTGTGTGATTCCCATGGTCATCCAGTGAAATTCAAAAGCACTGTTAAGGGTCTGATAACGAGGTACTAATAAGCTAAATTAGATCGTCCGCCTCTGCCGTTCGGGTCCGTGCCACTCTGGCAAACGCATCCGAGTTAAAGGTGTGAGGTGGCGGGATGATGGTGGGTTTCCGCGCGCTTCCATTTTTCGCGACTTTTACTCCCGACCAGCCTCCAATCCCACATGCAAGGCAGCGTAAAAATTCCAGCCCTTGTCTAAATACTACTACGACATGGTTTAATCCACCTGGTGTCACCCGGCGTGCTGCCCGCCAAAGACCTGACTGGCTACTGAGGATGTGGGCACTCCTGGCGTTGGGAGCTCCTGACCATGGTCCAACCTGCTCCGATGCTGATTAGCTTGTTTGAAGTGGGCAGAGGTTTTGCCCATTATAAGGCCATTAAGAAATTCTTTGAGTCACGAAGCGAGAGTGTCTGAAAGGCTATGGATTCCACCCCACCCCCACCCCTTATTATCTAACAAAATAATTTCAAGGTCAAAATTTAACACATTTGGAAAGAACTATTTCACTACACATGAACATGTAAAGGAAATCCTAACCCTGCCTCCTTCGCCCCGACTTACCTGTGGGCTGGCTCGGCATCAGAAATGGCCAGTTTTCCCGAGGCCCTGACCGACGAGCTGCATCGGGACGCCAAATTGCCGTTCACAGTTCACCCATTTTCATGCAGATGAGGCCCAAGGCCCAATTTCCAGCAAGCCTCAGGTCGATGTCTTTGGGAGCACATTCCAGTTAGGAGCACATTCCAGTTATGACCCCCATTTTGCGCTGCTTTTCAACAATCTCTTGGCCTATGGCTTTGAATTTAATTCCTTGCTTGGGCAACTCTACTAACAAAGTCACGACAGTTTTATTACACTGATAATACTGTATTCATTATATTCATATACAACTGAAAACAGCATCAGGATTTGAATTAGTTCAAGTATTAGATTCTTAACTTAACAATCAGGGAGGAACAATTGCTGTAGTCATTGTGTAGCAAAATTGTAAACCCAGGGAGAGAAATTCGTTTTAGCCAGTAAAGTTGCCGGTCGGTGTCACTGGCAACTGGAGTTAACGGCCGCTAAAAATGGCCTTAACGCTAACGGAGCAAAATTGTTGGCGCGGCGCTTACCTGCCATGCAACACTGTCCTTTTGACGTTGCTGGAGGGACCCCCCCCCCAAAGTTCGTGTGCAGGTGAGGCTGTGGAGCTCGCAAGGAATTGTGGGCAATGAAGAGGTCTGAGAATTAAAGGGGCCCTGCACACTGAAGCAATCCAAATTAAACAGAAGTGAAACAATGCAGTTTTCAGCCCTTTCTGCCTTTTAAATTAAAAAGAAGTCCCAAATGTGAATATTCATCTCTTAAAGCTGAATTCCCTTCCTAACCACGAAAAATGGGAAAACTGCCTCAGCACTAACTCAGCAAGCCAGAGAAGGGGCACCCAGGGTCTCGTACATAGCACTCCAGCTTTGTGCAGGGGATCAACACTGCAAGAGAGGCCCTCCACCCACAGGGACCAGGAGGCCCTCCAGAAAGAAGGATGTGGGAGTACATCACCTGAGGCTGTCACTGCCAGCAGTGTCGCCCCCACCACCTGCTCCAGTGCCCAAAGAACTTCATGACCTCAGACTGGTCAGGGTCAGTGAATGTATCTTCAAAAGCCGTCTCCTACCAACTGCACCACTAGCCTCAGACACTGCTCAATGCACGACCCCCACCCCCAATCGCTCACCTACCAACAATCTTCACCAATCACGAGGCACATCTCCAATTCCGAGCCTCACCTCACCCCCTTGGAGGACACGGTGCAGGCCATTCTTGGCATGGGCATGGCTGAGCCCTTGGCCAGCGGTGGGGCTGAAAGGATACAACATGCTCATATCCTTATATGTTATCCTCCTTCTGGCATGCACCTCTTGCTTTCCTGTCCTCCCATCACCACAACTCCACCCTTGTGCCTTCCTCATTTCACACACCCAAGAAATGCAGCCTGCCCAGCCAGTGGGTGACCAAGAAGAGGGAGAGGAGAGTGAAGAAGAACAAGAAGAATATGATCGATTTGACACTCCCAGCCACCAGCTTCTCATGGTCCACCAGCAAGGCCATTTGCAGTGTCCCCCACTGAAAGTCAGCTCTGATTAAAAATGCTTATTTTCTGTGTTAAATTTATTTTCAGCTGTATTAATAAAACTGCACCAGGTCACCACTCTTAAATAAAAATTCCGTACTAAAACGCTGCCCGAGTGTGCTGGTTCATGGAAGATTTTACGTTCGGCAATATGCAAATGAGTTTGAGCGGAAACTTGAGCCAAAAAAAACACTTCTTAAAACTAGCGCAATTTTGATCGCAATTTGGCCCGGATCGGCGATTGTGACCAAAGTGGAAACTCTTGGCCCATGTCTTTAATCACTAAAAATTTGCATTAAAATTTCTTCCAGAATTCATTTCCAAATCAGCACATTGGGTTTGGAAAGGGCGGAAAAGACTATTTCCACTGGGAGAGGCTAGGAATTTGGGATTCCATCCAGTCAAAGTACCCTTTAAATTCCAGCCGGGGGAGGCCGGGGGTCGGGGGCGCAGGTTGGGGTGGATTTTTTTCTACCTCAATCAGCGTGTCTGGCAGAGTTCTCAGGCTAAGGCGGGAAATTGCGCCCATTTTGCCTTTAACGTCTCAGGGACACTCACGCCAATGGAGGTCTGACGGTCTTGTGAAACCCCAAACTGTTACTAAAGAACGATACTCAATCCCAGAAGGCACTGATTGCCCTCTCCAAGAGTCATGCTCCATTGACAGTAAGATTGTCATCAGGCGCTTCCAGGACCACCCCCCTCCACTGTTGGAGCAGCAAGTTGTCGCTCTGACGATCCAACCAGCGGACTTGGACCGCTGCCGCTGAAACGTCCTTGCATTTCGTCCCCGTAATCTGTCATGGGGTCTGTGTCTACGAGGATGGGCGGACAGAGCTTCCTGTCCACCATACTTGCACTGGTGGAGAGGACCCCAGGAATATCAGGGCTATCAACCCTTACCACAATTGACACTTTTTGTAGAATTAAGCAAATTGAAAGCAAATGGCTACTTTTATTTTACTGAACATAAATTGAAAGGGACAGTGTATAAAAGCCAGTTATTCTGCAGGGATGAGGAAAGCACAAAGCGTGCTTGTTCTTCCTATACCCTTGACATTAGATCAGAGCAGAATATGAAGCATTAATCACAGAATTTTACACAACATAACTCTGTGACCTCTCTCAAGAATGAAACATTAGACTAAAACTGCTTGGTTAGCACATTTTACTCTTTAAGGGCATTCTCCCCTGTAAGAGTTTCTGAGCATTAATTGCTCAGAAGTTACTGTCAATGATACTATGGTATGAATACTTAATGCACTCACATTAAATTAATTTTAAATGGGTTAACACCTCCATCAAAACAGCAGACAGCAACTTGATACAATTGTGATAACATTGCCAGCAGTAATTTCTAGTCTAATATCTCAACTGAATGGAAAAAGTAGTCGAAAAATTGTTATCACAGTGTAACTATTGGCTACAGTCAGCAAACAATATAACTAAAAATGAGCTTCTTCAATACAGAAGGTCTGATTCCCTGCAACTACCCCCCCCCACCACCCCCTTCACCCACCCCCCTCTTGTTGTCTCTGGCATGTGGGGTGAAGGGTGTGAGGCTCTAACCTCTGCTTCTTCTGGCTAATGTGTCACTTCCTATCCTACAGATTGATCAGTCGAGGTCCTGTGCCTTTTCAGAGGTGGCTTCCTCACATTGAATCCACTGTGCTCTTGTTTGTTCCTGGGATGTTAGTGCTTCTAAATTTTCAGACTCACTGCTTTCCTCCTCAGAATCCTCTTCTTCCTGCCCATTCAAAACCACAAGAGCTTCATTGCCAGAAGAGAAGAGTCATAGCTGTCTTGGGATGTGCGTGAATCATCTTGTGAAGATGCGAACATTAAATAATGAATTTATGACTTTTGGAGGATCATCATCTGCAAACCTATTTTTGTTTTCAGACAACTACATTTGATCCCAAGATCAATTTTTCCACTCAAATTTATGAACTGTGAGAGGTCAATGAACATTAGTAAGCTTTATAAAAGAGATTGTCATCCATATGAATTTACCTTGCATTGCACATGTTTTATATCTGGATATACTGAGTGCTATGTTATTATATGTGTATTGGAAATGCATTTACCAGACACAGAAGTCAGATGTTTTAGCTTCCTCATCCAAGCAATGTGGAAGACAAGAGGAATCTTCATTTAATCAACTATAAAAGGTATTTTTCTGAGTAGGGTCACAGCATAACTCTTCTTGTTGGCAGTGTAGCACCTGTAGTTGAACCATCCTTTAAGTCATTGAACAATGCTTTTCTTAATGGCTTCATGGACATTTTGCTTTGTTGACTATACCCAGATTTTTGATGCCGAGGCATAATCATCAAAAAAAAATTGTAAAGAGACCTAAATGTCCTAAAAGAATTCTTGAAAGCCTTTTCAACTTTGCTAACCCCACCATTTTCATTATTCATTATTTCGCTATTAAGTGAGACATAGGAACAGGAGTAGGCCATTCAGACCCTCAAGCCTGTTCCGTCTTTCAATGAGATCATGGCTGATCTGTATCTGAACTCCATCTATCCACCTTGGTTCTGTAACCCTTAATACCCTTGCATATCAAAAATCTAGCAATCTCAATCTTGAAATTTTCAATTGACCCCCAGCCTCAACAGCTTTTTGGGGGAGAGAATTACAGAGTGTCACTACCCTTTGTGTAACAAAGTGCCTTCTGACATCAACCCTGAACAGCCTAGCTCTCACTTTAAGGTTATGCCCCCTTGCTCTGGACTCTCCCGCCAGAGGAAATCATTTCTCTCTATCTACCTATCAAATCCTTTAATCTTAAACACCTCATTTAGATCACTCCTTAATCTTCGATATTCAAGGGAATATCTCTCTCTTAGGCAGTCCCTCGGAACCGAGGATGACTTGCTTCCACATTAAAAATGAGTTCTCAGGTGACTGATGAGTCCAATGCAGGACCTACAGTCTCTGTCACAGGTGGGGCAGATGGTGGTTGAAGGGGCGGGTGGGTGGGGTGCTTGGGTTGACATGCGCTCCTTGCGCTTGGCTTCCGCTTGCTCCCGGCGAAGAGACTCGAGGTGTTCGGCGCCTTCCCGGATGCTTCTCCTCCACTTTGTGCGGTCTTGGGCCAGGGATTCCCAGGTGTCGGAGGGAATGTTGCACTTTTTCAAGGAGGCTTTGAGGGTGTCCTTGAAGCGTTTCCTCTGCCCACCTGGGGCTCTCTTGCCGTGTCGGAGCTCCGAGTAGAGCGCTTGTTTTGGGAATATTTGCTTTCAAGGGAATATAAGCCTAGTCTATGCAACCGGTCCTCATAATTTAACCCTTTTAGCCCCGGTATCATTCTGGTGAATCTGCGCTGCACCCCACTCCAAGGCCAACATATCCTTCCTGAGGTGCGGTGCCCAGAACTGAATGCAATACTCCAGATGGGGTCTCCCCAGAGCTCTGCACAGCTGTAACATAACTTCCACCCCTTT
Organism: Squalus acanthias; assembly: GCA_030390025.1. NCBI lineage: Eukaryota > Metazoa > Chordata > Chondrichthyes > Squaliformes > Squalidae > Squalus > Squalus acanthias. The sequence continues at coordinate 151,708,247 of CM059429.1, forward strand.
GTATTCCAACCCTCTTGAGATAAAGACCAACACCCTTAGCATTTTTAATTACTTTTTGTACCTAATACCTGAGACTCATTAACAAAGTCAAGTCCTTCATTAACAGTTGTCAAGGTGTTGAATTAGCATAAAATACTTAAAGCAGCAAGGTCCAACTCTGGCTTGAGAGTATCTTTTGTCCAGCCCACAATTCTTCTCATAGTAAATGCACAAAGCCATTTGAACTAAATTTAGCTTCACAGGGAGCTGAAATGAAGGATAGTTGAAATTGGCTTTGTGATTTTAATATGAGATGATTGATCTAAATCTAACAATCAGAAAGCAGCTTTTTTGCATCAATTGGTCCTTCAGCCCATGGGGTTCAATGAGCTGAGGTTGAATCTCCCCAATTTTCATGTTTTGGGGCAGCAGAAGGTTTGGGGAGAAGGATGGGAGTGAGGATAGTGGGTAGAAGGGGAGGGCTTGAATAGTTTCGTGTGTTTGGGGGCTTGGGATTTTGCGTTTTTCTGTGTTGAGTGGGCGTCTGGCTTTTTGTATGTATTGGGAGTCTGGCTTTTGTTTGTGAATGGGGGAAATGTGATTGTGTGAACGGGAGATCTTGTATTCGTATGTGTCTGGTGACCCTTTTTTGTGTATGGTATCTTCTAAATTTTGTGTATCGGGCTTGAATTTTCTGTGCATTAGGGATCACATTTCTGCAAAACCATGGCCAGGTTGGCCACTGACTCTGGATTTACATGGCAAATTGAAATTTGACATGAAGGTGAAATTGCTCTGTACTGATGTTAAACGTGCAGCGTAAATGCACCCTTTCTAGGGCCATGACATTCGGGATCACTTTATATTACAGGTGTCACACCTCCAGACTGAGGTGGCTAGCAGGCCAGGGCATGTAACACTAAACCTGCTCATCACTAGATTAATGGTGCCAGCTTTTATGTCAGCAATGATTCTCAAATTATTAAGATAATAATTAGATTACTAAAATATATCCGCTCAATAAAAATCAACTGCGCTGGCCTCCGACTCCCGCTTCTCTTTTGATGCATTAACCTTCACTTTAGATGGAGCCAAAAGGGAATTTTATAACCCAGTTGCCAAAACCTTAATAAACTGTAACGAACCTGCATCCTCCATGACTGAACAGAATTGATCTGGAGCTGTCAACTCTTCTGTTAAAAATATAACTTTGCCCATAGCTGATGCTCTTTCTGCAAGATGATACCTGTAGGCGAGCCTGCCTTGTACTAGATTTTGTTTTTTCTGGCCCTATGCTCCAATAATGTTGGAGGAGTACATGGATATTCTGGATGGATGTAATAATTTTGGAAGGTGAAAAAGAGGACATGCCTATGGATTATGCTCCTGAATAGGGATCAACAACTTTGATGGTATTCTTTTGTCTGACACTAACTCCGTGTTCACCTATAGAGATGACCAACGACATTATGCAACTCCAGCCCTCTTTTCCTTTTCCGACCAGCTGAATTGATTGGGAGGCAACTGAGCCCCAGCATGAGTAACCATGGAGGAGGAGAAAAAAAGGGAGAAAACCAAAAGAAGTGAAAGCTTTTATTCCAAAATATATCCCCTGTCTACCCTGACTGATGGTAATTAGGAAGACCAATGGCATGTTGGCCTTTATTGCAAGGGGATTGGAGTACAAGAGTAAGGAAGTCTTGCTGCAATTGTACAGAGCTTTGGTGAGACTGCACCTGGAGTACTGTGCACGGTTTTGGTCTCCTTATCTGAGGAAGTATATACTTGCCTTAGAGGCAGTGCAACAAATGTTCACTAGATTGTTTCCTGGGATGAGAGGGTTCTCCTATGAGGAGAGATTGGGTAGATTGGGCCTATACTCTCTGGAGTTAAGAAGAATGAGAGGTGATCTCATTGAAACATATAAGATTCTGAGTGGGATTTACAGGGTAGATGCTGAGAAGTTGTTTCCCCTGGCTGGGGAGTCTAGAACTAGGGGGCATAGTCTCAGGATAAGGGGTCGGCCATTTAAGACTGAGATGAGGAGGAATTTCTTCATTCAGAGGGTTGTGAATCTTTGGAATTCTCTACCCCAAAGGGCTGTGAATGCTGAGTCTTTGAGTATATTCAAGGCTGAGATAGATAGATTTTTGGACTCTAGGGGAAGCGAGGGATATGGAGATCGGGCGGGAAAGTGGAGTTGAGGTCGAAGATCAGCCATGATCTTATTGAATGGCAGAGCTAGCTCGAGAGGAGGTATGGCCTACTCCTGCTCCATTCTTACATTCTTATTTGCAGTGAAGGCAAATGCTTTGCAATTGTGAAAACATTCACGGCAACAATACCTTGGCAAAGTGCTAGGAAGCTTTACACCAACACCATTTATAAAAGAAAATAAACTAATAAAACATGATTGAAAATTCAACAGTAAGACAGGCAGCAGGAATAACCACACTGAGAGAATAATTCAAATCCTACTTGGATGTACTTTTAGCCATTACTATTGTTTGAAAATTGCTCTGACTGGGGAATGATGAGTTCTGAGAGAGTGTAATGAGGGATTTAGCACACCCTAGACTGTTTTACCACTTACTTAAGTGAAGTCCTAAAAACAATGAAAAAGCTAGTAACCCCGTTTGATTTGTTACTGCCATTAGATTTTCAGTCCATGTATGTATTGATTGTTTGTAGAAATACTTTGAAAATTATATTTCCTGTTAATATCGTGTTCCTCCTGACTCACAACAGCAGCAATTTTGACACAGATCAATAACGGGTTCTGTGGTTGAGTAACGTTCTAATGCAGCTACATTGTGTGGTTTTTACAGTGCTTCTCATTCAGTAGGATCCTACTTTAAATCTACATGTAATCCAAGATGTCTGTGGCCCCCTGCTCCGATTTCTGCTGTTTCTATTTTAAGGCATGCACAGCACAAGCACGATCTCACTTTCAATGTCAGTTTATTGATATTGTCTTCTAAGAATGGTAGCTGGAAAGAGATGAATTGCAACTGTGTTTAGCAAAGTAAAAGTAAAAGATGGCCTTATGATACTTTCTTCAAAACAATTAAAGCTATCAGTGCAACAGAGATCTGATTCTAATGAGAAACAAGCAGAGGTCTAGTATAGTATTGACGTGGTTGACTGCTTTAAGTGGTTTGTTGAATTAACTCACTCTTTTGAGATCTCATTTAATTTTAACCTAATGTGTAAATTCAAGTGTCGGTAATGCTTTATCGATAGGGAAATGTTGTTTTTACAATGGGCTGACAGCAATTACCAGTGTTAGGGTGGCGCTATGATCTGCAAGAGCTGCACTGTTGCAAAGCTTGGAATTGATCAGATGTTCCTCATATTACATTTACCGGACTATGATGAGTGTGTGTTTTACAAAGTTTGCACTTTTAGCCTTATCAAGAAAGGGAGCTTGGGACCAGTGGGCCTTGTACTGATAACCAAGCTGAGCAGGTAGGAAGTGAGCTGTGCGTATTGAGTGCTCTAATTTGGTCTAAACATAATTTCAGGGGCAACCAAAATACTGGTCGATATAATATGGTGATTTAGTTTAATGCTGCCTCATTTGAGTGACACCAGCACCGCAAAAGAAAATTTAGAAACAGCAGTTTACTTCATTTCTCATCTGTATCCTCATAGTTATTGCTGTATCTCCCTCTGAAGCTCCTGTTGCATTTACATCAGATTCTTCAGCACCATTAGCTATACCAGCACTGCTGAGGGTAATTGACTCCACCATTGATCCAGCCTGCTCCTCTGCTCCAATAGCTGATTCCAAATATTCCAGAGGAATGGATAGATGGCCCCCGAGTCTAACCCATCAATCACAAAGATGCACAACACTCAGTCTGAGCTACAGTAATAGTTACATTGATGGTCAAGTAGTTTTTGCAACATTTTTAATTCCTGTGCTTCACCCTCTTTTCGATCCTTGCACACAGAAAGGATGTCACTTCCCAATCTGAGAGGGCATCATGTGGCCTTCTGCTTGGCCTTTGCCAATGCAGCTCAAGCCAGCTGCTAAGAAACATAAGACCAACCCAGGTGATTCTCTGCAATAAAAACTTAAGCAAGGAATCCAGTGATCCCCATTGCTGAGTATTAACTCTGGGGAAAACCCTGGGATAAGTCTTTTCCATTATTATTAACAAAACTACTTCTTCTTAATCATCCTGACCCTGAGGTCTGTCTCTGAGCCGTACAAGCTAGGAAGGTCCCAGATTCACTCCTAGGTCTGTGCTGAGTTAACTAACCTCAATCAAAGCAGCAGTGTGGGTACGGCAGAGGGGAGTGGGACAAATTGCTGAGGATAATAAATGAACAAGTACCTCATGTTTAATTTTTCTTAAGTTAAAGGTTTAAAAAGATATCATCCATCTCCCAATGCATGGCTTCTGACTGCAGTCATCATCTTTGCGATACTTGAAAATAATTAAGGTGGAGAGGTGGAGGATATTTCTGGATGATGAGGTTGCAAGCCTTATTCTAGTGTATTTATTTAAAGAAGCACAGTTAGGCAAGGTCTGATGCAGATGTAGGTAATAGTCTTCGCTGTGGCAGATTACCAGCTAGCCCCCAATAATACAATATATCAAACTTGTTTGGATACCAGCTTTGACATTGTAGGGACAAAGGAACATCACAAAACAGTGCAACCTGATTTTCTTGAGCAATTAAAAAAAACCAACAAAAATATTTATTAAAAATCCTTTATAAGTTACTACTGGTGTTATAAATAGAATATGTCATGGGTAGCTGTGCAATATGACAAACATTCCTACTGGCGAGGTACCTGTTATCGACCAGTGTGTTGGTAACTCATGAGTCACCCAGTCAGGTTGACTGCTGGAGATATTTCAGTTCATATTGCTGGCAATGACATATCCTCTATGTCCTTTTATGACTTGCAGTTAAATATTCACTGCAGACACACAAAGTGATCACTCACTTCTGGGAACGGGCTCCAGCTGTCCTTCCCTCCAGCAGATTCACTGTGAAGGAATTAAAGTGCTTTATAATACTGTGTGAAAAAATGTCAGCGGAAATCAAAATCAAATTTCCCCTGGTATGACATTGTAATGTAAAAATAACATCGCAAAGCAGTTTTCAATTGATTTTGTCGGGCTACAAAAGCTACAGTTCTCCTTCATGGTTTAGAGGTTGGAGGCATTTCACTAACCCATGTAAAAGATCCAGGACTAACCACACTGTGAAGTGGATTTGTGACAAAAAGGGGAAACTGTTGCAGGGAGGGAGCGCAGAGAGAGAGCACCAACCTATTTCTGTACACTGTGTGGGGTGGGAATAGTGACACAATGGGCACATCTTTGCCAAAGCCTTTCACCTTGATTAAGCAGCTGGTAATCAGTAAGCCTCGGATGTGGCATTGCATTTTGACATATTAAAAAAAAGTGGCTGTCAGTCACATGTTGCCTTGGGTAGGTCCTTCCACTATGCTGAAGTCCATTGTATAGTTGATGGGGAAACACTGAGGGGGCGATTTTGTGACTGGGGGCGCATTGGAAGCGGGACTGCAGCTTGTTAGGTCGATGTCCCGCATCCATCGATTTGTGGCCAACCCACGCTATTTTCCCTTGATTGACCTTGTTAAGCCTGCCCAGTGGGCTTAACAGGCCAATTAAGGAAAAGCCGGTTACAGAGAACGTCAATGTAGGACGTTTCATCTGTCAAAAATTTTTGACAGATGAATTGTCATCGTTTGACAGCTCGGTGAAGCTGTCAAACACTGACATTCTATGTAGTTTGATGAGTTCTTGAATTCAAGACTCATCAAACCTCTTTCTTTTGCAGAAATTAGATGGTTGTTGCATTGGAGAATGCAACGGCCATCCGTCATCTCTGCCGCGGAGGTGCGAGACTCTCCGCATACCCAACTCTTGAAGCCTGCAGGAAGAAACAAAGGTAAGTACACTTTTAACTACCTGTTAACAGGCAGATAAGTGGCACTAATCCCCCTTCCTGCCTCCAAGGAGACAGAACCCGGCGCGGGTCGGCTACCCGCCTCCTGGGAAGATGGCACGGAGGCTGGTTGGGGGCGGGTTGGGCACCCGCCCCCAGATTCTGCCATTTTCCCGGCAGTCCCGCCTCCATACCCGCCTCCCCAGGGCTGGCAAAATCACGCCCTGAGATTCAGTTAACAGCTGATGATGGGTATTACCTGGAGGTCGGATATGAGAGCATCTGTTTGTCTATCCAGACACACACCATACTCCATTGAACAGTGGTTTCCTATTGGGGTGAGGTGCTGGTGCTTGTGCCAGCTCTTTTGATAGATTCATAACTTTAAATCCCTCTATTAAATCTCCTCTTAGAATTCTCTGCTCTAGTGGAAATATTCCCAGTATGTTAATTTTTTCCTTGTACTATACGGTCTGAATGGCTTTGATGTCGTTTCAATAATGGAGCATCCAAAGCTACACGCAATACTCTAATTATAATCTAAGCATTGCTTGTACAATAATTTACAGTTATAAAATCCAAAATACTATTGGCATTTTATGGCTTTATCTATGTGTACTCATACTTTCCCTTTCAGGGAATTTTCCATTTGAACTCCTCAGTCTTTCTGTCCATCCATACCCTTCAACATCTTTCCAGTGAGTGTGTGCTCTTATCCCTTTTTTTTCTCCTAAAATGTTTTACTCCACACTTCCCCACATTAAATTTTAGCCGCCACCTGCCTGCCCATTCCACTAACTAGAAGGTTCCAAATTCCAACCTGAAGTCTTTAACAGTCCTTCTTGATTTTTGCCAAACTCTCTACTTTTGTGTCATCAACAAATTTCCGCTATGTCCCAGTCCAAATTATCTCTATATACCGATGACAAACATGACCGCTGGGATACATGACTTTCATCCCTTCCTGGAGCTAACCCCAGGAACATAGCGTAAATGACTTTCAATTCTTCCAATTTTCTGCCAATGTTATGGCGGGAGATCGGGAGAACCCCTGTGGAAATTCTGAATGAATGTAATTGGAATCAGTCCATAATAGATTAAAATATCCCTTTTTAGAACTTACTTCTTACGGAGTCAGTAAGTGGCAATACTTTTGGATGTAACAGCCCGGCTTGTCTTTTCGTAGATCTTCCAGATGTAATATTGTAGGTAGATACAATAAATCAAAGTTCAGCCAGAGTTGAAGATTTGCTGCTGGAGCGATATATTATGGAGAATTTCCCAGTACTTATTCAGTCTAAAGACCTCTGAAGTCAGGTTTGTCAATCTTCCATGCTCAAAGCCACAACAGCAGGAATCATTGCGTAGATTATTAATGAGCAGGTGCACAAGTTGTCTGAGTTCTTAGCGTATACAATTCAATTTTCACTGGAACAAAGCCCATGCATCCTAATTTCTAGATTAATCAACCCGGCCTGGTTGCTGCGGACAATTTGAGGTCAAATTTCCTCTCAATGCATGCTATTAAAAACATCATAGCCTAGGCAGGCAGAGATGGGAAATCAGGTGGGAATCTGTTCCACTCACTCCTCACCTCCTGAGTTCACTTCTGTCATTTTCCATCGAAAATGATGTTGGCGTATAATATGTCACTGTAAGATACCATAGTCGTGTATACGTTGGGTTAGGATTTGGTTTAATCTCATGTGATTTAAGGTTTTGGTTTCTTTTTACTTATAGATTGCTTGTAGATTTGTACTGTATCTAGAAATAATGAAATGGTTAAAAGTTGTTCATTCCCAAGCAACAGGAAGCTCAGGTCACGCTTGCGGACTGAACGGAAGTGTTCTGCAAAGCGGTCACCCAATCTGCGTTTGGTCTCCCCAGTGTAGAGGAGACTGCATTGTGAGCAGCGAATACAGTATACTAAATTCAAAGAAGTACAAATAAATCGAGCTGAGCTTCCAGTCGCTTGTCACTTTAATTCTCCGCCCCACTCCCACGCTGACCTCTCTGTCCTTGGCCTCCTACACTGTTCTAATGAAGCTCAACGGAAGCTCGAGTAACAGCACCTCATCTTTCGATTCGGCACTTTACAGCCTTCCAGACTCAACATGGAGTTCAACGATTTCAGACCATAACCACGGTTCCCATTTTTTCCCACTTTACCTGACGAAGGAGCAGCGCTCCGAAAGCTCGTGATTTCAAATAAAACTGTTGGACTATAACCTGGTGTTGTGCGACTTCTCATTTTTGTCCACCCCAGACCAACACCGGCATCTCCACATCATGCCCATTTTTTCAGACAGCAGTTGTTGGTAATGATTCTCCTTTTGTCATTTTCAGCTCCTCTAGACCCACCTTTTGTTTATTTTATTGTTCCATTACCACCCCCTTTTGCCTTGCACCATCATCCCTTTTGTCATTTAATCACTCCTGTCCTCCACCCTATCACAGACCTTCCCTTTTGTTCTTTCCTCCCCACCCCCCTTTCCCTGTCTCTGTGCTTGCTTAAAACCTGTTACATCTGTAACTTTTTCCACTTCTGATGAAGGGTCACAGACCTGAAATGTAAACTCTGTTTCTCTCGCCACAGATGCTACCTGACCTGCTGAGTACTTCCAGTATTTTCTGCTTATATTTCAGATTTCCAGCATCAGTAGTATTTTGCTTTGGCTTTATGGTTTCGAAACATAGAAACTAGGAGCAGGAGTAGGCCATTCGGCCCGTCGAGCCTGCTCCGCCATTCAATACGATCATGGCTGATCATCCAAATCCAGTACCCTGTCCCTGCTTTCCCACACAGAATCCCCATCGAGCCTGCACCGACACATATCCCACCCTATCCCCGTAACCCCACGTATTTAATTCCCCCTAACATATCCCATCCTATCCCCGTAACCCCACATATTTAATCCCCCCCTAACACTAAGGGTCAATTTATCATAGCCAAATCAACCTAACCCGCACATTTTTGGACTGTGGGAGGAAACCGGAGCACCCGGAGGAAACCCACGCAGACACGGGGAGAATGTGCAAACTCCACACAGACAGTCACCCGAGGCCAGATTCGAACCCGGGTCCCTGGCGCTGTGAGGCACCAGTGCTAACCACTGTTTAATCTGTCAGAGAACAATTTAGCTGATACTGTTGTTTAGTTGTTTCTGAAATTGCAGGATGTATGATTCATGCCTTCACTTATTTTTGTGGCCACATTGTGGAATGAGATAGCCAAGACAGTCTTGAGATATGATGCGGAGATGCCGGTGTTGGACTGGGGTGGACAAAAGTGAGAAGTCGCACAACACCAGGTTATAGTCCAACAGCTTTATTTGAAATCACAAGCTTTCGGAGCGCTGCTCCTTCGTCAGGTGAAGTGACTTCACCTGACGAAGGAGCAGCGCTCCGAAAGCTTGTGATTTCAAATAAAGCTGTTGGACTATAACCTGGTGTTGTGCGACTTCTCAGTCTTGAGATAGGAAGTGAGACAATAGGACAGGATGGAAAACATGTTGGTATCTGTTGTTTTGAAGGAAGTATTTCCTTTCTGCTGCCTTGTTCACAATAAGACTTGTCATGCCATAATGAATCAGCAATGACAGTGTTCGTGAGAGTCTGTGAAGGAATAAGCCATATTCAGAAAAATACACCATTCTATGAAAGAATTCTAGCCTTATTAAAACAAGACAAACTGGGTTTGGAAATCTGAAGGCCTAACAATGGAGAAGCTGTAGCAGCATACAGGCTATTGAGATAAGATAAGTTGTTGACACTGAATCAATAACCTTATTGAAACAGGAGGTTGGAAGCTCCTGAAGTCTGAAGCTTTGGAAAGAACACAATGGTACACCCTGTTAAGGTGTCCTAAATTACACTTCGGAAAGAAACACAGAAAATTAAGAAACATATGCCTTCGTAAAAATGACATCAAATGAAACACAGGAGACACGATTCTGTGTTGCAACCAGCTGAGGTAACTAAGAAGACAATAGTGCACCCGGTTGAGGTGTTTTAATTTACACGTCGTAAAAAGTAGTAACAGAAGACCTTGGTAACAATGACATCAAATAGATGCACTTGCTGTTACACTGTTTTTTATGATAAGCTTCGAACACCTAAAGGAGAGACACGAGTCTGCATTGCTACCAGCTGAACTGACTGTAAGAATAGCAGGGGTCAGCAGAAAAATGACTAGAGATAATTAGCTTACATCAGCAGAAAACTTCAAAGGAAATACCACTGAGAAAGGATATAAATATTGAACTTTCAAATGGGATGATAGATTTGCTGTAAAGGGGCAAAGCGATTCTCGGCTTCAGAGGCAAGCTCTGTAAGTCTACAACTCTTTGTACCTCGGGGATCAAGGTATTGTACTGTATTTGATTTTGGTGGATATCTTGGAATAAGACTAAGAACTGTAAAAATGTACCGAAGTTAAGATTTGAGAATAAGGATCTCTGATAATAAGAATTGTAAGCTTTCTCTTTTTGGAACTGTTAATGTTGCGATTGAAACACCTACTGTAATTACATGTCGGTTCTTTAATAAATCTATATATTTTTAGAATTGTCTCACATAATACTTCTGTATCAAACTCGCAAACTCAATCTCTGTACGCTCTTTGGTTCTGAGGGAGTTATCCGGACCCTCATAATATCCGGAACATTACAGTCTAGCTAAACTTATTGAAAGTGCTATCTGGAGGACGGTAACATCTTCAGGTTGTTCCTTTCCTTTAGGGAGAGATAGTCTGGACCTTTAGACTCAATTAAGCGTTTTTAGGATTCGGCTACCTCAAACTTTAGTTGAAAGTGAACGTCTGGGGAATACGCCTGATCCGGGGTAGCCCTAAAGGGGCGAGGACTAGTAATTGTCCCTTCAAGTCGGCCTATAAAGATCTTAAGCTTTTTTGAACAAGTTGTAGAGAGAGTCGGGTTCGAAAAGGATCAACAGGGTTACCTGTCTACCTGGGGAAAATGCAGTAATATTGTTTATTTCTCTGTATGTCTACTGCTTAAAGACATTGGCCAGAATTTTCCCATTGCTGAACGTGCGGATTTGGGGGCAGGTCGGCTGTTAAAAGCGCGGAAACTGACAGCGGGTCCGGAACCTGCCGTCATCCCACCAACTTCCACATTTAACTCGGGCGTGTTTCGAGGCGGGCCACGGACCCGCTCAGAAGAGGCGGGCGACCTCATTGAAGTACTTAACTGCTCGTTGAGAGACCCATAACTGCCTTTTTAACATCAGGTTTTGGCTTTAACTTGTTGCGCACGGGATTCACGCACCTCGGGAACCTCGCCTGTGAAGGGGAGGCGGAAGCTCAGTGGCCATTGTGCGAGTCCATTAAGTGACAGCTGGAAAAAACATATAAATACTCATACATTACACCTGCTTCCTTGCCTAATAGAAAGACTCTTGTTGACACCATTTTGTGCAGAGATTTTGATTTCAGGAGTTTGCAGGTGATTTCTGCAACCTCGGAATCCACTCTCATCACATTTCTAGTAACTATCAGAACATTGAAGGATTGTGCCTCTGATCTCCACTTTACCTGCCATCTATTAGATCATGATGCGGAGATGCCGGTGTTGGACTGGGGTGGACAAAATTGAGAGGTCGCACAACACCAGGTTATAGTCCAACAGTTTTATTTGAAATCACAAGCTTTCGGAGCTATCGATCGCCCCTTCCTCAGGTGAAGTAAAGAAATACAGACTCGACAAAGCATATATAGATAGAGAACAATGCATGTGTACCTTACAATTGCAGACAACTAAATTAAATCATCCTGACTATCTGCCGAGGTGTGATAAAGTTAATCAGGTCAGCCAGGAAGGTACCACATCAAAGACATAGCAAGATACAACTGAGACAATGAGGTGGAGTCGCAGGGGGTCTAACGTGTCAAAAGCTGCCGTCTGTATGTAAAACGATAAGCTGTAAAATTTTTACTTTTTTACTGGGAAAATGTTTACTTTTTTACTGGGAATCACATCTGTGAACAAGCCAACGACGACTCGAGTCCGGATCACGTCATGTATCGTGACATAAACCCAAGATCCCGGGTTCTTGGGTTTATGTCACGATACATGACGTGATCTGGACTCGAGTCGTCGTTGGCTTGTTCACAGATGTGATTCCCAGTAAAAAAGTAAAAATTTTCCCAGTAAAAAAGTAAAAATTTTACAGCTTATCATTTTACATACAGACGGCAGCTTTTGACACGTTAGACCCCCTGCGACTCCACCTCATTGTCTCAGTTGTATCTTGCTATGTCTTTGATGTGGTACCTTCCTGGCTGACCTGATTAACTTTATCACACCTCGGCAGATAGTCAGGATGATTTAATTTAGTTGTCTGCAATTGTAAGGTACACATGCATTGTTCTCTATCTATATATGCTTTGTCGAGTCTGTATTTCTTTACTTCACCTGAGGAAGGGGCGATCGATAGCTCCGAAAGCTTGTGATTTCAAATAAAACTGTTGGACTATAACCTGGTGTTGTGCGACCTCTCAATCTATTAGATCAGCATGGGTGCCGCTTATGCTGTCTCACCTTGGACCTCAGAATCGGACCAAAATGAGCCCCAGCACCAACAACACCAGCCACACCAGCAGCAACAGCCACAACACCAGCAGCAGCAACCACAACAGCAGCCTTCTCCTCAGCGACCTGATGCTCCTCAGGAGAGAGGGGGTCAGGACAGGGGTGCACCGCACCGGAGGTGATACCCCCAACACAGGGTATACAGGCAGAGCATGAGCTTCCTGGACATGACTGAGCAGCAGTGCTTCAGGAGGCTCAGGCTATCGCGTCAGGTCGTCGCAGACACTTGTAGCTTGCTGGAGCAAGACCTGCTGCTGAGAGGATCTGGTGGACATGCCTTACCAGTGGCTGTCAAAGTCACCACTGCCCTCAACTTCTTTGCCTCAGGCTCCTTCCAGGGATCTGCAGCAGACATTTGCGGGATCTCACAGTCGGCCGCCCACAGATGCATCACCCAGGTGACTGATGCCATGTTTCACAACTCAGGCAATTATGTCAACTTTGCCACTGATGAAGCCAGTGTTACTGAGCGGGTGCTCAGCTTTGCGGCTCTGGCTGGCTTCCCACAGGTGCAGGGTGTCAACGACTTCACACTTGTGGCAATCAAGGCACCCCCACATCACCCAGGACTGTTTGTGAACCACAAGGGCTTCCACTCCCTCAATGTGCAGCTTGTCTGCCACCATAGGAAGATCATCATGCGTGTGTGCGCCAAATTCCCTGGCAGCTGTCATGACTCTTTCGTGCTGTGCCAGTCCACCGTCACTCAGCTCTTCACACGGCCAAACACACTTACCGGCTGGCTGCTTGGAGACAAGGGCTATCCACTGAAGACGTGGTTCATGACACTCTTGAGGAGGCCAAGCAATGAGGCCGAGGAGCATTATAATGAAAGCCACATGTCCACCAGATGTCTCATAGAGCAAACAACAGAGATGCTGAAGATGTGCTTCAGATGCCTTGACAGATCTGGAGGAGCCCTTCAGTACGCACCAGCCAGGGTCTCCAGAATCATCGTCGTGTGCTGCGCGCTGCACAACATAGCACAGCAGCAAGGATTGGAGCTGTAGGAGGAGCAAGGCGTGTGTCTGGACTTGGTCGAATACAATAAACGGAGAAACATTGCAAACCTATATTTGGTGTCGAAATTGAACTGCTTACATCACCTAAATGAGTAAGCACATTATAATGAGGGCTAACTAATGGAAATACATCATACAATGTATTTCCCTTTTTTGTCCCTGAGCAACACTCTACACAAGGGATGACTCTGCACTGCTGGTGTTCAGCATTGCTAAGGGACTGGGAGAAGAATTAAAAATTTAACGGGGGAACCAGTGAATGTGGTGTATTTGGATTTTCAGAAGGTGCCACACAAAAGGTTATTAAACAAAATTAGGGCTCATGGGATTAGGGGTAATATACTAACATGGATGGAGGATTAGTTAACAGACAGAAAACAGAGAGTAGGAATAAATGGATAATTTTCGGGTTGACAGGCTGTAACTAGTGGGGTAAACATAGAAACATAGAAACATAGAAGATAGAAGCAGGAGTAGGCCATCCGGCCCTTCGAGCCTGCTCCGCCATTTAATGAGATCATGGCTGATCCTTCAATTCAGTATCCCGTCCCCGCCTTCTCTCCGTAACCCTTAACCCCTTTTGCCTGTAGAAATATATCTAATTCCCTCTTAAATATATTTAATGAGCTGGCGTACACTGCCCTCTGTGGCAATGAGTTCCACAGGTTCACCACTCTCTGAGTGAAGAAATTCCCCCTCATTTCTGTCCTAAATGGTTTAGCCCTTATCCTTAAATTATGTCCTCTAGTTCTGTTCTCACCCGCCAAGGGAAACATTCCTTCTGCATCTAATCTGTCTAGACCTGTCAGAATTTTATACACTTCTATGAGGTCCCCTCTCAATCTTCTAAACTCCAGTGTGTACATCCCTAAACTACATAGTCTCTCCTCATAGGTCAATCCCGCCATTCCTGGTATCAGCCTGGTGAATCGCCGCTGCACCCCCTCCATGGCAAGAACATCTTTCCTCAGATGAGGCGACCAAAACTGTACACAGTACTCGAGGTGTGGTCTCACCAGTGCCCTGTACAGCTGCAGCAAGGTATCCCTGTTCCTGTATTCCAACCCTTTTGCTATGAAGGCCAGCATACCGTTTGCCTTCTTGACCGCCTGTTGCACCTGCATGCTCGCCTTCAGTGACTGGTGTACAAGAACACCCAGGTCTCTCTGTACTTCCCCCTCTCCCAATTTATTGCCATTTAAATAATAATTTGCCCTCCCGTTCCTGCACCCAAGGTGGATAACTTCGCACTTGTCCACATTATAGTGCATCTGCCATTTATCCGCCCAATCACCCAGTCTGTCCAAATCGCTCTGGAGCTTCCTGGTCTCCTCCTCTGAGCCCACCCCCCCTCCTAGTTTAGTGTCGTCTGCAAATTTGGAAATGCTGCATTCGACTCCCTGATCCAGGTCATTAATATAAATTGTGAACAGCTGGGGACCCAGGACAGATCCCTGTGGTACCCCACTTGTTACTGCCTGCCATTCAGAAAATGAGCCGTTTATTCCAACTCTCTGTTTTCTATCTGACAGCCAGTTCTCTATCCACGTCAATACTTTCCCCTTTATCCCATGAGCTTCAATTTTCCATGCTAATCTTTTATGTGGGACCTTATCGAAGGGCTTTTGGAAGTCCAGGTACACCACATCTACTGGCTCTCCCCCATCTATTTTACCCGTTACTCCCTCAAAAAATTCCAATAGATTAGTCAAGCACGATTTACCCTTTGTAAATCCATGTTGACTCTGTCCTATCCTGTCCCCATTTGCTAAGTGCTCGGCTATTTCATCCTTAATGATGGACTCCAGCATTTTGCCCACAACTGATGTAAGGCTTACAGGTCTGTAATTACCTGCTTTTTCCCTACCCCCCTTTTTGAATAGTGGGGTAACGTTAGCTACCCTCCAATCCATGGGCACTGTTCCCGAGTCTAATGAATTCTGAAAAATCATGCTTAGTGCATCCGCTATCTCTAGGGCCACCTCCTTCAGTACCCTAGGATGCATGTTATCAGGCCCTGGGGATTTGTCCGCCTTCAATCCCTTTAGCTTCCTTAACACCATATCCTTAGAGATATTGATTTGCGTCAGTTCCTCCTTTGCCAATGTCCCTATTTTTCCCGATATCCCAGGGAGGTTTTTTGTGTCTTCCTTCGTAAAGACTGACCCAAAGTATGCATTTAGTTGGTCTGCCATTTCCTTATTTCCCATTATATATTCCCCCGTATCTGACTGCAATGGACCAACTTTGGTTTTCACCAGTCTTTTCCTCTTGATATACTTATAAAAGCTTTTGGAGTTAGTTTTTATATTTTCCGCCAGCTTGCTTTCGTAAGCTATTTTGCCCTTCTTGATTAAGCCCTTTGCCCTCCTTTGCTCTATCTTAAACTGTTCCCAATCTTCCGCTCTGGCGCGTTTTTTGGCTATTTTATACGCCCTATCTTTGGATTTTATGCTGTCTCTAATTTCCCCTGTTATCCACGGTTGAGTCACCTTTTTAGATTTCCTTTTATGCCAGATTGGTATAAACAATTTTTGCAATTTTGTCATTCTATCTTTAAATGCTTGCCATTGTTTATCTACCTCCAGTCCTCCCAGGAACGTTGTCCAATCAGACCTACTCAGTTCCCGTCTAATGGCATCATAATTCCCCTTGTTTAAATTCAGGACCTGAGTCTCTGAGTCAATTTCTTCGCTCTCCATTTCGAGTGAGAAATCGATCATGTTATGATCGCTCTGACCCAAGGGTCCCCGTACAACAAGATTACTAATTAGTCCCTTCTCATTGCACAGTACCCAGTCCAATATAGCCTGTTCCCGAGTTGGTTCCTCGACATATTGATCCAGATAACCATCCCTTAAACACTCAAGGAATTCCTCCTCCTCATTATTTTTACTGATTAGGCTAGTCCAATCTATATGTAAGTTAAAGTCACCTATGATGACAGCTGTGCTCTTATTGCACGCTTCTCTAATTTCCCTCGTGATGCCCTCCCCAACCTCTATTTTACTATTTGGAGGCCTATATACCACTCCTATTAATGTTTTTCGCCCCTCGCTATTTCTTAGCTCCACCCATATAGATTCTGTATTAACTGAGTTAATATCCTTCCTTTCAATTGCATTTATCCCCTCTTTTACCAGCAATGCTACCCCTCCTCCCTTTCTTTTTTGTCGATCCTTCCTAAATACTGAATACCCCTGTATGTTAAGCTCCCAGCCCTGCTCACCCTGCAACCATGTTTCCGTAATCCCAATTAGATCATAATTATTAACCTCTATTTCCACAGCTAATTCATCTACCTTGTTCCTGATGCTTCTCGCATTAAGGTATAAAACCCTCAGGCTTTTTTTATGCTCACATTTTTTATGAATTAGTTTGGCCCTTTGTTTTTTGTTCCTCTCCTTTTTACCATTTATTTCTGTCTGCCTTTCACTTTCCTCTATTTCACTACATGGGTTTCTAGCCCCCTGCCATACTAGTTTAAATGCTCCCGAACTGCTTTATCAAAATTTACCCCGAGAACCTCAGTTCCATCTTTGCACAGGTGTAGACCGTCCCTTTTGTATAGGTCACACCTACCACAAAACTGGTCCCAATGCCTCAAAAATTTAAAACCCTCCCTCTTACACCACTGCTCAAGCCACGTATTTAGCCTAACTATCCTGTTCTCTGTACTCTTACTAGCACGTGGCACTGGTAGTAATCCAGAGATTACTACCTTCGAGGTCCTACTTTTTAGCTTGGCTCCTAACTCCCTAAATTCTACTTGTAGGACCTCTTCCCTTTTTTTAGCTACGTCGTTGGTACCAACATGTATCACGACAACTGGCTGTTCCCCCTCCCCCTCCAGAATGTTCTGCACCCGCGCCGAGACATCCTTGACCCTTGCACCAGGGAGGCAAATTACCATCCTGGAGTCTCGGTCGCGACCACAGAAACTCCTATCTATTCCCCTTACAATCGAATCCCCTATTACTATAGCCCTGCCACTCTTTTTCCCTCCCTTCTTTGCAACAGAGCCAGTCATGGTGCCATGAGCCTGGCTGCTGGTGCCTTCCCCCGATGAGTCATCCCCCCCGACAACAGCACCTAAGGCGGTGAACCTGTTGCTGAGGGAGACAACCCCAGGGGATTCCTGCACTACCTTCCTGCCCTTGCTCTGCCTTTTGGTCACCCATGTACTATCTACTCTGGCCTTAACCTGCGGTGTGACCAACTCACTAAATGTGCTATTCACAACCCTCTCAGAATCGTGGATGCTCCAAAGTGAGTCCATCCGCAGCTCAAGGGCCGTCATGCGGTCCCACATGAGCTGCAGCTGGACACACTTCCCGCACACATGGTTGTCAGGGACACAGGAAGCGTCCATGATTTCCCACATGTTACAGGAGGAGCATGCACGGATCAGTGCTTGGGCCTCAGCTATTCACAATCTACATCAATGATTTGGATGAGGGGACCAAATGTAATATATCCAAGTTTGCTGATGATACAAAGCTAGGTGGGAATGTAAGTTGTGAGGTGGTTTCAAAGAGGCTTCAAGGGGATATAGACTGACTAAGTGAGTGGGCAAGAACATGGCAAATGGAATATAATGTGGAGAAATGTGAAGTTACCCACTTTGGTAGGAAAAATAGAAAAGCAGAGTATTTTTTAAATGGTGAGAGATTGGGAAATGTGGTGTTCAGAGGGACCTGGGTGTCCTTGTACACAAATCACTGAAAGTTAACATGCAGGTACAGCAAGCAATTAGGAAAGCAAATGGTATTTTTTTTAATTAGTTTATGGGATCTGGGCATTGCTGGCAAGGCCAACATTTATTGCCCATCCCTAGTTGCCCTTGAGAAGGTGGTGGTGAGCCGTCTTCCTGAACCGCTGCAGTTCGTGTGGTGATGGTACTCCCACAGAGCTGTTAGGTAGGGAGTTCCAGGATTTTGACCCAGCGACGATGAAGGATCGGCGATATACTTCTAAGTCAGGATGGTGTGTGACTTGGAGGGGAACTTGGAGGTGGTGGTGTTCTCATGCACCTGCTGCCCTTGTCCTTCTAGGTGGAAGAGGTCGCGGGTTTGGGAGGTGCTGCCGAAGAAGCCTTGGCGAGTTGCTGCAGTGCATCTTGCAGATGGTACACACTGCAGCCATGGTCCACCGGTGGTGGAGGGAGTGAATGTTTAAGGTGGTGGATGGGGTGCCAATCAAGCGGGCTGCTTTGTCCTGGATGGTGTCGAGCCTCTTGAGTGTCGTTGGAGCTGCACTCATCCAGGCAAGTGGAGAGTATTCCATCACACTCCTTACTTGTGTCTTGTAGATGGTGGAAAGGCTTTGGGGAGTTAGGAGGTGAGACACTCGTCCTTTATTACAAGAGGATTTGAGTATAAGAGTAAAGATGTCTTACTGCAATTATATAGGGCCCTGGTGAGACCACACCTGGAGTATTATGTACAGTTTGGTCTCCTTACCTAAGAGGGAGTGCAACGAAGGTTCACCAGACTGATTCCTGGGATGGGGGGATTGTCCTATGAGGAGAGATTGAGTAGACGAGGCCTATATTCTCTAGAGTGTAGAAGAATGAGAGGTGGTCTCATTGAAACATACAAAATTCTTACAGGGCTTGACAGGGTAGATGCTGAGAGGCTGTTTCCCCCTGGCTGGAGAGTCTAGAACCAGGGGTCACAGTCTCAGAATAAGGGGTCGGCCATTTAGGACTGAGATGAGGAGAAATTTCTTCACTCAGAGGGTGGTGAATCTTTGGAATTCTCTACCCGAGTGGGCTGTGGAGGCTCAGTTTTTGAGTATATTCAAGACAGAGATCGATAGGTTTTTGGATATTAAGGGAATCAAGGGATATGGGGATAGTGCAGGAAAGTGGAGATGAGGTAGAAGATCAGCCATGGTCTTATTGAATGGCGGAGCAGGCTCGAGGGGCCAAATGGCCTACTCCTGCTCCTATTTCTTATGTTCTCATATACCAATTTAAGATGAGTGAAGTCAGTACTAGGGAATGGAACACCTTTCCGCTTTAGACATCTAATCTCGGCATCAACTACTGGCGTGTCAGTTATAGCCCAACCAGCGGCAGAGTGACACTGCCTTTACTTTTTACTATCAATATGTCTATCCCCAACCTCAGATGAGCATCCAATGCATTGCTGTGTCATTTTCATTCCTTACATAAGCCAACCTTATTCTGTCTCTGATTGCTAACCTGGTGTTGATTTGCATGGAGTTGAGGGCATGTTTCTACTGTGAGATTTGGGTCGAGACTGTCTAACTCATTTCACGTAGGAAACATTACAATTAGCAAAGAGAGACCGTCCCATAAGTCTAATTCAAGCTCGGGTTCCAGGGGTGATAAGATAACGTGCTGACCAAGTGGCACACAATTCCCCTGACTACAATATTTTTTACCATATACACTTCAGCTGAGCTGCAGCTGACCTGGCAGTAGTTGCTGACATCGAGTGCCATATTGATGGGAGATTTGCAAAGGATTATTTCTTAAGTTGCCATCTGTCACTCCTAAAAGTACGCAATGCAGTGCACACTTGTTCAGAATCAATGCTGGCTGTCATTTAAGCTGACCTCGCTCGTGATAACTATAAACAATGGAGTGCAGCATTCTTGTGCTTAGCCAGTCGGAGAACTGTCACATGAACCATGAACCATGAACTTTACCGACCTTAAGCCTTCACGAATGGAAAACGTGGTCGCAGAACACAAAATAGACTTAAGCATAAACAGAAATGATCAAAAGGGATATTACTTCAGTGTTTAATGTTCAAGCTGAAAATATTCTGACATATTTCCAAAATTAAATTGACTGTGATCCAGAAGAGCTGGAATAAATATTATTCCCAGAAACAGAAGCTCTCCAGCAACAAGAACCATAGGGAACAGATGAATTACAAATTCCAGAAGAGACAGACAATCTTCGAACAGTGAAAACAATTCAACAGATACAGCAAATCCTTTGAGATACTCAGAGCCAGTTAATAAATCCCATAGTATTAGACAAAACTCAACACAACAAATGCAAGAGAGCTTGTCAACCCTACAGGGCAACATTGCCACTATCACGTAAACACATCGCCACAACAAGCATTAAGTTCAAGCACTAGCAGAACACAGCAATAAAAAAGCTTCCTCAATGGTTCAGTTGGTAAATGCACAGTGCAGTGTGAATCTAAGCCATCCAGACCTGGAAGGTTCTATAATAAAAACAGAAAATGCTGGAGATACTCAGCAGGTCAGGCAGCATCTGCAGGTTCTATGTTTGATTGCGGTCTGTGTGCAGTTAGCTGATCTAGGTGAGATGACCAATGGTGACTTTTTCCAGTTCTGACAAAGGGTCATCGTCCTGAAACGTTAACTCTGTTTCTCTCTCCACAGATGTTGCCTGACCTGCTGAGTATTTCCAGCATTTTCTGTTTTTATTTCAGATTTCCAGCATCCGCAGTATTTTGTTGTATCGGTGAGATGGTAGTTGGGTCCATAATTGTCCTCACATCCCCCAAGCTAGGGAGAGGAAAAAATCAGTCAAGTTTCCTGCTCCTGATAGCTATATAGTATCCCCTACTAGAAAGTGAGATGTGTGTATCTCAGGTGAGGACAGAATTGGGCATGTGATGCCTCCCATTGGTCATCTATCCCACTCACATTCACTGTCTAGGCTCACACATGAAGATTGTCTACTTGTGCAAGGTATCAGAGGCTATGTAACAATGCACCCGTAGAAGCCTGCATTCTAGAGAAGAACAAATTCCCTGCTCAGGCCCCAGCTAAAATGCAACCAGGGTCCTTTTGACATAATAGAACCCTGATTTGCATAAATTCATGAGGCTCCCACCTGCTTTAGGCGGCCAACTCACCCGCCTGCAGAACTCTGCAGGTTAAAATCAGCAACTGCGGAAAATATTTGAGTTCCGAGCGGGTAAGTAACCCCCTCGTTTTTAACTGCGCAGCTACCCACTATCAGCCGGTCAGCTACGGTTAAAATTGACTTCAAACTTGCAACTGCATGACCTCTGACCTACTTTGAGCAATGCAGTGGAAGATCTGCAACCACATATAAAAATGTAACTTAATGGTAGGTTAATTTATAAGAAGGGAGTTATAGAGACTCCCAATCAACAAACACCTACCAATAAATCAAAAAAAGTAATGTTTTAAATTACACTATTGAACTCTGGGAAAACCTAAGGTGTTAATGCTAAGAATTTTGAGAAGTTCTGACAACACCCATGAGAACAAAAGACTCTTAGGGGGAAAAATTGAGTCATGCCCCCTTTGGGGCGCTAACTTCGCCGGAGCGCTACTATTAGCGCCCCCGCAGCCGATTTTCCCAGGTAGCGCCCCGAGAGGGAGGAGGGGTGCTACTAGAAGCGCCCCGCGTCCCTCTTGGGGCGCTGCGAGCCAATATCGCGGCGCTACGTGCCGCGGTACTGCAGGCCTTCCTCCCCTTATTAAAGGGGAGGGGCCTGGCGCAGCGCGTCCCGACACCCAGCTGGGCCACAAGGGATCAGGAGTGCCGGCAAACGAGCCCGGCACTCAAGAGGAGTGCCAGGCTCACGGAGAGCAGCCGGCACCCCGCGGGGGGCTTTACAGGGGCCCGGGGACAACAACGGGGGCAGGTGCTGGCAGGCAGCCAGCAATAAAAATGGCCGTCCACCACCTCACCTTTAACTAGCGCCGCCCCGGCCGCAGGTAGGCCCCCCAACCCCGACGGACATAGCGTCCGGCGGTAAGTCAGGGGGCGCTACCGAAGATCATGGCCGGGGCGCTGCACACAGCGATGATGTCATCGCCGGCGGCACAGCGCCGCAGGGCGCTAACGGTTACCGCCGCCGCTAACCTCCTGCTGAATTTCGCGGCCTCATAGGGCGTTAACGGGAGGCGCAAAGCAACTGAATTTTTCCCCCTTAGACTTAACAAATGTTTCTAGACCGGATTGCCACAGTCACTTAATGAATAGGCTATGTTGTCTGAAGAGATAAGTAATACTTGGGAGTATTCCTGAAGAAGATAAGTCGTGGCTGAAATTAACCTGTTTGTTCAGCGATAAAAAGAGTGTATTAAATAACTTCCCAATGGCTTGACCTTCATGAACGAGTTGAAATTCGCCTATGACTAGTTCCTAACATGATTGTTAATAGTGAATCACATATAAAATTGAACCCATGTTACAAGAAGTAACTTACAGTATCTTGATTGATCCACCTAACAAATCAGTGGGAAGAGAGACTCTTAGCATTTTGTGATCAAAGTATAAAAGCTTATAAAAGCAAAATACTGCGGATGCTGGAAATCTGATATAGAAACAGAAAATGCTGGAAATACTCCACAGAATGCTGCCTGACCTGCTGAGTATTTCCAGCATTTTCTGTTTCTATATAAAACATTATACTTTTGATGCCCATGGTATGGAAGGTTTTGGGGAATAAGGCTAAGAAAACAAAAGTTTCAAAAAGGCTTTATTTGGAAGGTTCAGTCCACTTAGTCTCATACGCACAGGAATTTCCTCGGGGTGTTATTCGATCAACCGCCTTAACTTCGGAGGAAGATCGGTAGAAATGGGGTACCCGCTGATCTTCTGTCAAAGTCACGCCAGCCGATCGGGAGAACCCCTCAGGAAATTACTGGTGACAGAGCCAGCGTTTAAAGTGTATCCTACTTTATGTAACTGGTCAAGTTTCTATGAACAGAGAGACAGAAATTAGAAATTGTTCATAGTTTAGAGATAACACAACAAGCAAGGCTGGATATCCCAGGAGGAAAGGCAACCCAAAAGGGGATGGTTGCCCCAACTATGGAGAGAAATTAACTTACTGATGTTCTAGAGATCATAAAATCTTACAACACAGAAGGAGACCATTCGGCTAATTGTGCCTGTGCTGGCTCTTTGAAAGAGCTATCCAATTTGTCCTACTCCCCTGCTCTTTTCCGTACACCTGCAAATTTTTCTTTGTCAAGTATATATCCAATTCCCCTTTGAAAGTTACAATTGAATCTGCTTCCACCTCCTTTTCAGGCATTGCATTCCAGATCAGAACAAAAAGAATTTTCCTCTTCTCCCCTCTGGTTCTTATGACAAGTATCTTAAATCTGTGTCCTCTGGTTACTGACCCTTGTAGAATTCGCAATATATCGCGATTTGATTAATAAGGAGAAAACACAAAGTTTCGTTCAAACAGCTTTTATTTCAGCAGAATGCTGGCAGGTTTAAATTGGACACAAGCAGCCTGTAAAATGGCCGCCGCACCTCGTGACAGAACATTCTAGACTTTTCAACAGGCAGACAAGATGGCGTTCCATTAAACATTTGTGCAAGATCGATAACGATTCAGCACAGTGAAGATAATACACGAGACATTATGGGTTTACAGTATAAACATAGATACTGGAATCGGTCTCCCAGGTACAAAGGAAAGCCATTGTACCGAGTAATCAAGGGCCCATCCAAAGGACATTAATATGTAAACTCCCAACGACTCTACGATGAGAGAGCCGTTAGCAGGTAGTTATACAGGACACTTGGAAGCCCCAAACCCCTCCAGGGAGAACACCGACCGATTTAACAATGGGAGAAGTATTAACAGGTACTCAAACATTCATGAGTAGCCCGAAACCCATTAAGAACGGAGATCACCCATACAAGACATTTGGGCGCCAAACCCTAAACAAAAGAATGGACATTATAGTTGGGCGGGAAACGGAAGATTTTTGCACTATAATTGCAGGCCCCGAACCGTCCATTCGCTCTCTTGTCTCTTGCCTCTGGCCTCGTGCTCTTGTTCGTGCTCCTGCGTTCGCTCGCTTGCTCCTGTGTTTTATCCGGTCGATTCGTAACCTCGTGGCTGCTCCTGTGTACTCGTAGTTGGGTTTCTGCGTGCCTGTTGCCTCTTCTGAAAAGACTGTTGAACTTTCTGATCCGTACGGATCTACCTCGTGTCGCGTAACGAAGACCTATGTTGGTAACTGGCAGCGGAACCAAAGGCCCGAGATGAGATGAGATGAGAGGAGAAGAGAAGAAGACCATATCCATCGCCACGGTCAGTAAATCCCGACCGCGCCTGTAGGTCGATCAGCCAAGTTTTCTCGCCAGGAAGTTTTCCTCTTTAAACTTCTAAGGAGGTTGGAACGTGGAAAACACATCGTATCAATGATATTGACAACGGTGCTCCAAGACTAAACTGTGAAACCCACCAACAGAGGTCTTCACCACAGCAGACGGTCCAGCCTACTAGCCGGAGCAGCAGAAGCAAGTAAACAAGTGGGACCAGGAGATCTCCTGACCGACACGTGGGTGCTGCGGTGAAAAACATCCGATCAGCTATTCGGAATTTCTCCGAGTTATCACGAGTGGTGAGCATGAGTCTCGAGATCCTACGAAGCTAGTTTAGGATAGATATTGATAGGGGAGGGTTTAAAGATTAAGGATATTTGTAATGTGTGCCCCTATTTACGTTGTGCCGTTCGTTCCTCGTTTCCCTAAGATCGACTATATAACCGTTTGTAAGATTGTACTGTCATTAATCTGTGCTTATGACATGTATTTCATAATTTTAAGTATCATGCAATAAAGATTTTCCATTTCGTACCATTCAACCCAAGTCTACATGAGTTTTATCTCCATTACTGCTCTCGCATCTAAGTCCAGTGTCTAGAACCGTAAGGGAGAGTGATTCGAACCACTCACAGGTGTGTCTAGTGTTCCCAGACTGGCTGGAGACCAGAACAGGCAACCAGGCCTAGACCCGCACTGACATACAGGCTGCACAGAGCCGCGTGAATCTCACAGGCTACGAGACACGCAGGGTCAGGGGAATCCCTTACAGAAAATGGCGACCGCGGCAGGACACTGGCAGCGAGAGGGTAGTGTGTTAGATTTTGGAATGACTGTACGAAATGTTATGCAGGAAAAGATAGCGGATTATGTGTTTGGAAAGGTTAATCTAACTAAGAAGTGGATAAGTGAATTGTTAGCGGATAAGAGCCCACTAGAGGCAGCTGAAAGGTGGACAGATAGTAAGGAACATAAAAAGGCAGTTGAGAAAGCAGTCTGGCTTATGTGCTACAAAAGGCAGGTTCAGATTTCAAACCAGACCATTACAGCGCTAACAGCTCGAATCAGCCATTTAGAGGGAGAAATGGAGGAGAAGGTTTCTGGAGGGGAGGTGCTCATTAAGAATTTAAATGAGTTACACCAGGAAAGCCAGGAAGTCTCCAGTCACCTTAAAACAAGGATAGAGTATCTCGAGTGCCAGGTCACTGAAGCAAAATTGAACGAGAGTAGGTTAAAGGAAAGATGTAACCGCCAAGCTGCCCAGATAAGAACTCAAGAAGAGAGCTTAATGGGGGTTAGGTCGGCGTATAAGTTGGCCCTTGAGGATAAGTTTCAGGGAGCCGACCATAGCGCCTGCCAAAGGGAGATAGAGAGCCTCAAAAAGGCCGTGAATAATGCGAACGGCATGGTGTGCCTTATCAATCCGTCGGCGCACCAGCCGCTAGTAAATGAGAGATTTAGAAAATCCCCACCAAGTAAAGCAGAAGAAGTAGTAGCCACTGCGCCCTCCGCGCCACCCAGCTATTCAGAAACCTGGGTTAGGGAGGAAGCAATGGAAGAAACGAAAAAGCCCATTGAAAAGGAAGAAGAAAAGGGATCGTTGTATCCAGTAACGGGTATTAAAAGGGGCCCAAGCAGAAACGGTGGGGAAGAACCGGGGGATCTCCTCGGACAGCTGGTGTTGCCTCACAGTTCACATCAGCTGAGAGCTATGATAAACCACGTACGGAAGCTGACCGAGATAGACGACCCTTCCGTACATTTCAGGGAAGTTGAGCAAGCCGCAGCCATTAACGGCTGCGATGATGGGGAGACAGCAAAAATGCTGCTGTTCTCATTAGACAGCTCGGTCCTTCAGTGTCTCTCAGGCGAGAGCAAGAGGGGAAACAAAAGTTATGAGGAATTAAAAAATGAGGTCCTAGAAGTAGTGGGGGCGAACGACGGAGGTCCGTTTGCTAGAGTGGGACAGACAGTGCAGATGGAGGGAGAACCCCCGAAGGTTTTTGCCGACAGGCTGTGGCCAGTATATGAGCGCAGCTGTCTAGGTGCGCCCGAGCGCGAAGATGTGGAAGGCGCCGCTCTAATTCATTGGCTTAGGTGCATAATAGCCAACAGTTTACCAGCCGTTAGAGAGCAGGCAAAAGCCTGGTTCGATCCCAATGACCTCAACCTTACGGAAGAGTCGGTCTTGAATCGACTCACGTTAGGTTATCGTAACATAAGGGGTATGACGACACGTCCCTTGAAGGGAAGAGTACATGAGGTACGACCCGCAGCCCCGGCTCAAAGAGAGTGGCATCAGGAGGGTAATCGCGCCCCACAGGCAAGTAATGCCTGTTACGGGTGTGGGAAGACAGGGCACTGGCGCAAGCACTGCAGGAACCCTTGGAAGGATTCCAAGGATAAAAATCCCGCGGTCCGAACCCAGGCGCCTGTCCCGGCTAAGGAAGCCAAGGCACCCACCCCTCCCGACGACCTCGAAGCAGTGTTAGGAGCCATGCGCAAGCTGGTTTTGAATGCGCGTGGACAGGTGGCGGTCGCAACCGGCCCCGTAGGTGCCGCAGGACCGTCTAATAGTGCCCCATGACTAGAACCAGCACAGCCCGTCTACCTGTGTCCGCTCAGCTATGATGCGTGGAGGCGACCTGTGGTGGAGATGGAGGTAGAGAAACAGAAGGGCAGTTATTTGTTGGACACGGGAGCTTCTTGCACCATAATCCATACAGATAACCCTTTTGACTCGCCGCTATCTACCAAGGTCCCATTCACGCTGGCAGGGTTCACAGGAAAAGAACAGGCTGGCACGTTTTCCCTCCCGCTATCCATTCGTTTAGGAACACTTCGCCTTAAGTGGAAGTGTATACTGATGGCATGGCAAAAGGGGGGTGGAAGAGGTATTCTCGGGTCCGATCTCCTAGCGGGACACGGGATCCTCGTGGACCTCAGAAATCACTGTCTCTGGGGGGCTAAAGGTGAAAAAGGCGAGGTAATGGTGATTCCGGGGGAGGAAGAAACAGGGGTCCTGTGTACCGTACAGCCATCCGGAGGCTACGACCTCAGGCTTATGGTCGCAGATGTCCCAACGGACATGCAAACGTACGTGTCAGATAATATGCACGCGTTTGCAACCCACAAGCACGATTGTGGGAGGGTGGTCGGGTTTGAGGTCAGCGTAGATGGGGACCCCATGACCCGACCCCAAAAGCAGTATAACTTCCCCAAAGAAGCAGAACCCGATATGGAGACAGCAATGTCTTCCTTGGTGCAGCAGGGCGTGTTGAGGCCGATAGCCACACACGTGAACTCCCCATTATGGCCGGTTAGGAAGCCGGATAATTCGTGGAGAGCCACGGTGGACTACAGAGTCCTTAACAGTAACATTCCCGCCTGCGCGCCCACAGTAGCAGCAGTTGCTGACCTAATAGGGAGCATCCCAGCGTCCGCGACCACGTTCACGGTGCTGGATATCTCGAACGGTTTTTGGTCCATCCCGCTGCGGCGAGAGGACCAGTACAAGTTTGCCTTTACGTTTAAAGGGCAACAGTACACGTGGAACTGTTTGCCACAGGGTTTCCACAATAGCCCCAGTATTTTTCATCAGTGTATGGCAGGAAGTTTAAAGGAGTTTAGTCAGCCCAATCAGATAGTACAGTATGTGGATGATTTGCTCCTATTTACGGACTCAAGGGAGGAGCACGGACCACTACTGGACGAGTTATTGGAGCTGTTAGCGAGAAAGGGTTTTAAAGTAAACCCAAAGAAAGCACGTATCGGTCAGCAGGAAGTAAAATTCCTGGGACTGACCCTACGCGCTGGGGAAAGAGCCATAGACAAAGCAAGGAGGGAGTCGGTGCAAGAATTACCGATTCCCAACAACGTAAGGGGTGTGAGGTCCTTCTTGGGACTGACCGGTTACTGCAGGGATTTTATCGAAGATTATGCGGCCACAGCGGCGCCGCTCCTCCGACTCCTCCATAAGGGGGTGGAGTGGCTTTGGGACGAGGGCTGCCAAGCAGCCTTCGAGAAGTTAAAAAGGGATCTGCAGACCGCGCCAGCCTTAGGGGCCATAGATGGGGGGAAGGAGTTTTTCCTGGAGGTAGCTGCCAGCGGAGACAGCTTAAGCGCCGTGCTGCTCCAAGAGCGTCACGGCAAGCTGAGGCCGGTTGTCTATTCATCCAGGGTATTAACGGATGTGGAGAGAAGTTTCTCCAATTGCGAAAGGCACCTTTTAGCCACGCATTGGGCTGTGAAAAGATCAGCGATCTTCACAGGGCTCTCCCCCATCACTCTCCTCACACATCACACACCAACTAAGATGCTTCTGGATGGGAGGATTAAAGACGGGACCGTAAGCAGCGCACGCATTGCGCGTTGGACCCTTCTTCTCTCCCAGTTGGATCTTAGAGTAAAAGGTCTTTGCGAGCCCAGGCTTGCGGCCAATTTGGTATACCCCGGTACAGCCCACCGGTGTTCGGTGGAAGGGGTGTGGGACGTCAACATAGGTTTACGGGCCGGGATACATCCCACTGGGCGCGAGATTTATGTTGATGGGTCTAGCACAGTGTCTGCTGGCGAGCGACTCACAGGGTGTGGAGTTTATGACCCTGCGGCAGACCTTGCCCTGGCGATCAAGCTCCCTAGCACCATGAGCGCGCAGCAGGCTGAGCTGTCTGCCGTGGTGTACGTGGTGACCCACCCAGACATTTTCCCAACCCCATACACGATTTGCTCGGACAGTATGTTCACCTGCAATTCGTGTACGGAATACCTGGCCATTTGGTCCCGCCGCGGATACACCTCCGCGGACGGGCGACCTTTAACGGTGAAGCCCTTGCTGGAAAAGATCTTAGCAGCAGCAGTAGGGGAGGAAGGGGAGATTTTCATCCATGAGGTGAAAGCTCACTCCTCCACAGAGCCCCGTGGGGAGGGCAACCGGCAGGCGGATGCGCTAGCCAGGGAGGGTGCCCGCGACGGCACTTTCTGGAACCCCTATAGGACCGGACCCATAGCAGCGGTCCGAGGCGGGGACGGGAATACCGGGAACACCAGGGTAGCATTGCCCCTAGACCTTAAGACCGTCCAAGCCCAGGATCCCGCCCTAAAAGCAGTCCTAAAAACGATTGCTGAGGGGAGGCAGGTAGAAGGTCCGTACAGTACGGCAACCCTCTCAGTTAAGGAAGGCATGCTGTTCCGCGGGGAGCAGTGGGTTGTGCCGCAGCAGCACAGGAGGGAATTCCTCCAGTTGGTTCACGAGGGACCAGGGGCAGGGCACCCCGGGCCCGAGGTTACCTGGCAACGGGTAGAGCAAGCGGGATGGTGGCCAGGGCTCAGGGAACAAGTCCGCGAGTTCTGCGCAAACTGTCTTGTGTGCGCTGCAAACAACCCAGACCCCCAGAAAAGGAAGGTGCCCATGGGACACGTAAGAAGGGTAGAGGGACCATGGCAGTCGATACAGATCGACTATATAGGACCCCTGCCCACCACCCAGGGAGGTTATAAGTACTGCCTCGTCCTGGTGGATGTGTTTTCCAAGTGGGTGGAAGCCTTCCCTTGTCGAACAGCTACGGCACTGGGTACAGCAAAAATCTTGGTCCGGGAAGTGTTCTCGCGGTGGGGACTCCCCCGTTTCGTGGAGTCAGACCAAGGGAGTCATTTCACCGGCCAGGTGATGCAGAACACCCTCATGCTTTTGGGCATTGAAGGGAAGTGGCACGTAGCACACAATCCCCAGTCATCCGGGATTGTTGAACGTATGAACCGGACCCTGAAGGAGAAATTGAGGAAAGAGACTAGGAACTCGCCCCAAAAGTGGGCGGAAGTTCTGCCTTTAGTCCTCATGGGGGTCCGGGCCAGTCAGTCAAAAAGTACGGGGTACTCCCCGCACGAGGTAATGACCGGCAGGCTCATGCGAACCCCCACCCATGTGCTAGCCCCGGTGCTCACTGAGGGTCAGCTTCAAGAGATAAGCAGGGACAAGTTCGCCCAAACTCTCTTGGAGCGCCTGAAGCAAGTTTATGAGCAGGCGGCTGGGAACATGGGAAGGCAGCATCAGGGCAATCGCTTGTTGCTGGAACCCCGCAAAACGCGGGAGTGGGAAGTAGGAGACCAGGTTATGGTCAGAAACTACGCCAGAGTAGGGAGTCTGGAACCACTGTATATGGGACCCTACAACATTGTAGACAAGGCGAGTCCCATGGTTTACGCCGTAAAAATACCTCGGCGCACTAAGTGGTTCCACATAAACCAATGCAAACTGTACCAGCCGGGTGCGCAGGGGAAAACTACAGGGGTAAATCCCGCCAATGGGAAAGCACAGCCCCAGGTAGGACCACAAGGCACACAGACAGGCATAGCAGCTTGCAGCAGGGGAAGGGACATCCCGGACGATCATGCAGCGTTTTTCTGGAGTTGGGGGTTAGATGACGAAGAACCCAGGGTACCCTGGTCAGATGAGGATAGTGCAGATGAGCATAGTGATGATGACGGGTGGTTCCTGAGGAACGGTCTGGGGGGAATGGGGCCGATAGGTAGAGATCCACACGGGGTGGACACACAAGCTGCAGGTCCCGAGGACAGGAGGGAGGAGCTAGAGGAGGCAGGGCCAGCCGCTATAGGAGCACAGAGAGTGCCAATGTGGCTCCCAGAGATGTGGCCGCCCGCTTTGAACGTCCAGTCCTCAGGGGAGGCAGAGATCACGAGTGAAGGGCCGCCTGCTGGGCCGAGCAGGGCGGAGCCACGAACTGCCAGCCCCGAGGTTAGGGAGGCGGAGTCAGCGGAGGCGGAGCCGGCGACTGTGATGGAACCCCAGGTCATCCCGTTGGAGGTCTCGGAACCCGGTCCGTCCGTCACGGAACCCCCGCCCATAGCAACTCCCCGTAGGTCAAGTAGAGAACCCCAGCCCAGGAGGATGTGGTCATGTCCCCAGACTGCCCCAAGGCGTAGACTTCAGGTTAAGATAACCCGGGTACAGACAGGCCACATCGCAGCAGTAACAGGCTGCGGCAGATCAGAGGAAAGGGTCAGCGCAGCAACAGGCTGCGGCAGATCAGAGGAAAGGGTCAGCGCAGCAACAGGCTGCGGCAGATCAGAGGGAAGGGTCAGTGCCCTCCCACCGTCGGGAAGAGCTCGCAGCAGCCTTCTCAGAATTTAAAGGGGCCGCCCTGAGAACGGGCGGCACTGTAAAGTTATTAGTTTTAAGTTTTAAGTTTATAGTTCAAGGTTAAGTTTGTAGTTTTAATAAGGCTAAGTTTGTAGTGTTTTTAACAGAAAACGATAAAATGATGGGAGTTTTAAGGCTAGGTTTAGAGGAAGTCTATTCAGCAAACGTTGAAGTTTACGTGAGGCGAGGTCAGGGGACCCGCTCACCCTTCACAAAAGCCAGAGACTTTTGCGAGGCTGGCTACCTCATTCTATCTGATCACAGGAACCAAGGAAGGATGGAACGAATTCTAGTATTGCTCGTGGCAATCGGATGTGGATTGGCCTATCGAGGCCACACCAAGGATGTCGTGGTGTTCGGATGTTCCGGGGACACGGCCCCCATCGCGGTGGATGGGACCGGAAGACGGAAGGCAGAGGGGACCAGCACCTATTTCCACAAGGGAAGGTGGCCAGGATGGCTGGGAACGAACTCAACGGAGTATTCCAGCACATCGGGGTTCGCCTACAAAGAGACTTCTTTAATGTGCCCCAAAGTAAGGATCATCGCACCCAGGATCAGCGTCACCGTCGGCAAACGGATTTGTTTGACCTGTAGTGGGGATGTCCCATTGAGCCGATGGTGGTGGCTGCGAAAGCTGAGCAAAACTATGAGAAACTCTTCGGTCGAGTGGGAACGACTGGGTAATAATACCCATCGGACAATTACGGGGACAGACGGACAAGTGAAAGTCTGTTGGGACAAATGGTGGGAACCGGATGAGGGGATTTATGTATGTATGTGGGGGTCAAAGTACGTTTGCCCCAAAGGCATCTCCATATTTTTTATTAATCAGTGGCAGGATAACGGACAGGGGATGAGGTGGGATGCGAGCACCAGGGGGTGCGGAGCCCCATTCTCCCCAATCCCAGTAAATGCCACTGAACTCATTACGCGCCCACGCAAAGCCCCGCCCACGATTCCGGTGGTTCTAGCTGAGGAAGAAGGGTGCCCTAAAGCTAGTAAGGGACCCGGGAACGGTTTGGTACTGGTCCCCACAGACCAGATACTATTTCAGGGGGTACATTACGCGGTGGCCTCGGTGATTTTAAATCTCACTGAGGTACGGTTACCAGAGTGGTGCCCCAAAAAGACGGAACAGTTGTATCAGGTCCTGTTGACCAAGATGTTCAGACAATTTTACGAGTTTGATTTTGCAGAAATTGATAAGACAAGTTTGTACACCGCACCGCAGGAAGTTTTGGATCAAGTAGGGAGGCAAAGAAGGGGTTTGGTGAACGATGCGTTCACTGCTTTTAACACGGGGACATCTGTGGTCAACGCTCTAGACAGTGTGGAGCTGCAGACCCAGATTAATGGTTTAAAAACACAGTTAAAAGACATTCTGACAGATGAGAATAAAGTGGTAGGGTCAGGTCTACACGAGGACCAAGCCATGACTCTCCATTTAAAGGAAATTATAGCAGAGCTGGAGAAACATGCGCGTACGGTAAATGCCCTGATCAGGGAAGATCGGAATGCATCCGATCAAGCTGCGCAGAACGAGGTGTGCGTGCTTTACGGGGCGTGGTTACTGGGCGAGGGCCGCAGTAATTTGGAGGATTTAAAACAAGGTTTGGTTCCGTCCTGGATAAGTAACAAACACCTACGGGCGCTCCACCCTTTTCAGAACGCATTAAGTCCGTGCCAGCTCAGGCTAGCTTCAGAAGCTTACCCAGTCCCCGTGGACTGCGGACGTTCAAACCATACTATTATGGGAATAGTATTACGCATGCCGGTTTTGGGCAACACAGCAAAGCCCGCCCCGGTATATCGGGTAGAGAACATTGGTGTCATTCAGGGGGGAGCCCACATTCGTTATGCAGCGGTTCCACCTTACGTCATCCGCTGGGAGCAAACGATGACAGGTACAGATCTCTCTGGTTGTCGTGGCAGGGGAGCACACATAATACTGTGCCCCCAGCACTTGAATGCCTTTTTAACACCACAGTGCGGGTTCAGAACGGCTGGCGCCAAGTCCATGAATTGCACCATGGAGGCAATGGCACAAGATCATGTGCCTCCGCAGGTAGCATACATCGGGGGTGGAACATATTGTGTTACCACTGCAGCGCAACACTACCAGCATGGAAACCGTAGCCGGTGTCCGGTGAGTGACAGCAGTTTCTGTTTTAAACCCAGGGCTGAAGTTCAAGTAGCACAACAGCGAATCATCCCAATCCCTGAACCATCCACTGTTCATCTCACAGTAAAAGAGAATTTCACCGACTTGCAGCGATTTGTCGCGCATTTCGGATACCTCATTCCCCCTCTCCCTGAACACTTAACCAAACTTCTGAAAGCCGTCGCGGTATCACAGAAACATTTTTATACATTAGAGCAGAAAACTGTCGAAATAGGAACAGACATTTTGGACATAGTAGTTCCACCGTGGTGGAATCTGTTCACTAATATTGAAGTGCCTTCATGGATCAGAATAGCCTCCCACATTTTAGTCGTCTGTCAAGTGTTTATTGTAGTGTACCTATTGGTCATACATTGTAAAAGAGACAAGCGCCTCACCAAGCATGAAAACACGGGAGAGTGGCGAGAACGTTACGTGCGCGTGCACGATGAGAGCACCGTGTAATCGGAAAATGGCGTCACTCCCGCTCGCCGCGTGCGCCGCGGAAGTTTGTACTCATTGTAAATACGTTGGAAACTCGACATGTTTAAGAGTTGGGATTTGTTTATTTTGGTGATGGTGTTGATTGTTTGGTTTTGGGTTTTGTTTTTTTTCCTTTCCCTGAATAAAAGACAAATATACAGGTGATGCGTGAGGTATCGGCCTGGTTACGCCGGGAAGGAAAACAAGTGGTGTAAGTTTAAGGGCAAATGATGCCTACGGTGATATAAAATGTGATTTTCTTGGGAAATAAGGACGACACAGAGACCCTAGTTAAGTTAAAATTTATGGGATTAATTTACTGGATTCGGAGTGAAATCGAGATAAGATTGCTCACCACTGTGATTTTTGATACGATAAGCGGAGTTATTCGCATCAACAGGAGGGACTGTAGAATTCGCAATATATCGCGATTTGATTAATAAGGAGAAAACACAAAGTTTCGTTCAAACAGCTTTTATTTCAGCAGAATGCTGGCAGGTTTAAATTGGACACAAGCAGCCTGTAAAATGGCCGCCGCACCTCGTGACAGAACATTCTAGACTTTTCAACAGGCAGACAAGATGGCGTTCCATTAAACATTTGTGCAAGATCGATAACGATTCAGCACAGTGAAGATAATACACGAGACATTATGGGTTTACAGTATAAACATAGATACTGGAATCGGTCTCCCAGGTACAAAGGAAAGCCATTGTACCGAGTAATCAAGGGCCCATCCAAAGGACATTAATATGTAAACTCCCAACGACTCTACGATGAGAGAGCCGTTAGCAGGTAGTTATACAGGACACTTGGAAGCCCCAAACCCCTCCAGGGAGAACACCGACCGATTTAACAATGGGAGAAGTATTAACAGGTACTCAAACATTCATGAGTAGCCCGAAACCCATTAAGAACGGAGATCACCCATACAAGACATTTGGGCGCCAAACCCTAAACAAAAGAATGGACATTATAGTTGGGCGGGAAACGGAAGATTTTTGCACTATAATTGCAGGCCCCGAACCGTCCATTCGCTCTCTTGTCTCTTGCCTCTGGCCTCGTGCTCTTGTTCGTGCTCCTGCGTTCGCTCGCTTGCTCCTGTGTTTTATCCGGTCGATTCGTAACCTCGTGGCTGCTCCTGTGTACTCGTAGTTGGGTTTCTGCGTGCCTGTTGCCTCTTCTGAAAAGACTGTTGAACTTTCTGATCCGTACGGATCTACCTCGTGTCGCGTAACGAAGACCTATGTTGGTAACTGGCAGCGGAACCAAAGGCCCGAGATGAGATGAGATGAGAGGAGAAGAGAAGAAGACCATATCCATCGCCACGGTCAGTAAATCCCGACCGCGCCTGTAGGTCGATCAGCCAAGTTTTCTCGCCAGGAAGTTTTCCTCTTTAAACTTCTAAGGAGGTTGGAACGTGGAAAACACATCGTATCAATGATATTGACAACGGTGCTCCAAGACTAAACTGTGAAACCCACCAACAGAGGTCTTCACCACAGCAGACGGTCCAGCCTACTAGCCGGAGCAGCAGAAGCAAGTAAACAAGTGGGACCAGGAGATCTCCTGACCGACACGTGGGTGCTGCGGTGAAAAACATCCGATCAGCTATTCGGAATTTCTCCGAGTTATCACGAGTGGTGAGCATGAGTCTCGAGATCCTACGAAGCTAGTTTAGGATAGATATTGATAGGGGAGGGTTTAAAGATTAAGGATATTTGTAATGTGTGCCCCTATTTACGTTGTGCCGTTCGTTCCTCGTTTCCCTAAGATCGACTATATAACCGTTTGTAAGATTGTACTGTCATTAATCTGTGCTTATGACATGTATTTCATAATTTTAAGTATCATGCAATAAAGATTTTCCATTTCGTACCATTCAACCCAAGTCTACATGAGTTTTATCTCCATTACTGCTCTCGCATCTAAGTCCAGTGTCTAGAACCGTAAGGGAGAGTGATTCGAACCACTCACAGGTGTGTCTAGTGTTCCCAGACTGGCTGGAGACCAGAACAGGCAACCAGGCCTAGACCCGCACTGACATACAGGCTGCACAGAGCCGCGTGAATCTCACAGGCTACGAGACACGCAGGGTCAGGGGAATCCCTTACACCCTCCTGCCAGTGGAAACAGTTCCTCCTTATTTACTCTATCAAAACCCTTCATAATTTTGAACACCTCTATGGAGTCTCTCCTTAACCTTCTCTGCCCTATGGAGAACAATCCCAGCCTCTCTAGTCTCTCCACATAACTGAAGTCCCTCATCCCTATATAGAAACATAGAAACATAGAAAATAGGTGCAGGAGTAGACCATTCGGTCCTTCGAGCCTGCACCGCCATTTAATGCGTTCATGGCTGAACATGCTACCTCAGTACCCCATTCCTGCTTTCTCGCCATACCCCTTGATCCCCCTAGTTGTGAGTATTATATCTAACTCCCTTTTGAATATATTTAGCGAACTGGCCTCAACAACCTTCTGTGGTAGAGAATTCCACAGATTCACCACTCTCTGGGTGAAGAAGTTCCTCCTCATCTCAGTCTTAAATGGCTTCCCCTTTATCCTTAGACTGTGACCCCTGGTTTTAGTTTTCCCTAACATTGGAAACATTCTGCCCACATCTAATTTGTCTAAATCAGTCAGGATTTTAAACGTCTCTATAAGATCCCCCCTCATTCTTCTGAACTCCAGAGGATACAAGTTCAGTTGATCCAGTCTTTCTTGATATGTCAGTCTGGCCATCCCAGGAATCAATCTAGTGAACCTTCGTTGCACTCCCTCAATAGCAAGAATGTCCTTCCTCAAGTTAGGAGACCAAAACTGCACACAATACTCCAGGTGTGGCCTCACCAAGGCCCTGTACAACTGTAGCATCACCTCCCTACTCCTGTACTCAAATCCCCTTGCTATGAAGGCCATCATGCCATTTGCTTTCTTGACTGCCTGCTGCACTTGCATTCCCACCTTCAGTGACTGATGTACCATGACGCCCAGGTCTCGTTGCACCTCCCCTTTCCCTAATCTGCCACCATTCAGGTAATAGTCTGCCTCCCTATTTTTCCCACCAAAGTTGATAACCTCACATTTATCCACATTGTACTTCATCTGCCATACATTTGCCCATTCACCCATAGGATGAATGAGCTTTCCAGAGTGAGGCAGATCCAACAAATTCTACCACAATCAGCCTGGAGGTATATGCTTTTATGACACTAGTAGATAATCAGCAAAGTGCTCAAATAGATTTTGGGCCTGAAATTCCAGTCTTGGCCAAGGTGGAATCTTGGAAGATCTCCAGATTGGGAAAAACCCTTTCTGTATTCCACCCATTTCTTCTGGATTTCCATTTTCCAGTGGGGAAGGTCATGGGCTTCCCATGCTACCTCATGAATTCCACCCTTTATGTCCTTAAAAAGCCTCCATGGAACTTTTACAAACTGACAGCTGGCATGAGTCCCTTTGAAGCCTCTGAAAATCCCAAGCCTTACCTAGACTACTGTAATAGCTCCGTCGGGGGATTGATTATCTTCTGTCTTGAGGAAAAATTGATCCTTTTAGAGCTTAAGGTCCAGAAGAGCCTCAGGGCATCTCAGGCAGAATGACTGTGGATTACTCTGTCTTACAAGGGTGGATTGCCGTGACAATGCAAACAACCTCATCCCCGCAACTTGGGATGGGGTCAATGGTCAAGGATGTGGAGGGTTTTCCACTCCACCATTCTCCTGTCAGCAGGAAGGCCCTCATGGAATTTGAATATGCCTCAACATACATGTTATTCAAAGCTTTGAATTCCAAATTGAACGTGACTTTCACTCCCACAGTATTAATTCTGCGTTAAAGGAGAATACTGCCGAGAATATTCAGCATAGAGTGTTCTCGCTTCTCTTTACTCCCACCCGTTTACGATTTCAGGAAGAAGAATTCAGTATGATTCTATCTTGTTTCTGTTTCCAATTTGTACACTTTTGTAGGGTAGAGTTAAATAACAATTTCCAGTAACTTACCCATATTGTACCATGTTAAGAAGGAGCAACTCAGGTGTGACCCCTGGTTTGCGCTGAGTTAGCAGCTTGCCGCTGGATGCAGCAGTGGAGGTGCTATAACTGGCCTCAATATTCCTGACTGCTGTTCAGTGACTCATTCTCTAAAATATGCACATGGGAATGTCAAGTGAGGACAAGATCAGGCTGAGGTGTGTTGGCCCACAGGCAAATTGCCCACCAGCAGTAACTATCCAAACTCATGTATAAAGAACGCACACTTAGGTCAGACACTGGAGGACTGCCAGAACCAGTAGAACTGTAGAATTATAAAATATTTTCAGTCATTGAGTTTTGGAAATATATATTTTGTTTTTAAAAAACCATCTAATAAAAACAATCGGCTATTTACACCCTATGTTTTATGCCTTATTTTGCAGTACATTACTTTCACCACAGGGCTTGACTTAATGGCCCTTTTAACTGGGGTTTTAACAGCATATCGGCTGCTAAACAAACGTTATGGCCCTGAAAAACTAATTTTAATTTTGTGGAGTGCCAAATTTATCCATTTTAATAAAAATAACAGCCCAAAGATTGCAGTCGGTGGCGTAGCTACGGAG
The DNA here is from genome assembly GCA_030390025.1 of Squalus acanthias. NCBI lineage: Eukaryota > Metazoa > Chordata > Chondrichthyes > Squaliformes > Squalidae > Squalus > Squalus acanthias. Next base: position 151,747,270 of record CM059429.1, read on the forward strand.
TACGCCGCCGACCTATGAAAAGAATACGAATTTACCTTGTGCGACGCCCAGAATGGAGACTTTCTCTTCTGTGTTGCAGAGTTCTGCTCAGCATATTACATCATGGAGGCCAGGAGTGCAGCGTACAGCCAATGCGTAAGGGAAGACATGCCCATAATACCTGTCAAGCCTAAGCCACGCCCACAGAAACTTCTCTCAGTCTCTTCCATTGAAATTACGGCCGGAATTTTGCCAGTCCTCAGAGTGCGGGATTGGAGATGGGACCGCTGTCAAAATCGCAAAGATTGACAGTGGTTGGAAACCCGCTGTCAACCCGCCTCCAATCAATCTTTCCAAGTGTCGGGTCCCCATTTGCGCATGGACCCGACACCTAGCGGCAGGAAGAGGATTATAGCCACTTACCTGGCTATTAACAGGTACTTGATACTTGTTAACAGGCTCTTTTTCAATTTTGCCGCTTCTGCCTCGGGTTCCCCGACGTCTGGACACCACGCCAGGTAAGTGTGGCGTGTTGTGAGTCTGCTGTAATGTTTCTGCATTGATGACAGCTGCAGAAGTTGTGTGAAGGATCCAATGGTGCACTGGTGAGTTTCAGAGGTAAGAAAATGTTGGGGAAATCATTTTTAATGCATTTACACTTTTCTGTAGGTAACAAGTTTTGAATTGGCTGTCTAGTGCCACCTCATTGGGAGAACCTCTCTCATCAGTGACAGATCGCTTCTGTAAACTCACCTGCAGCTACCATCTGTTCTAGCCTATGGAGGGAGTCATTGGAGAGCCTGGGTGCAAGAGCTCACCTGTGAACAGTCATTGTCAGTGTTTGCAGCACCTCAATGCTGTCAAACACTGAGAAATGAGCTGTCAAAGAAAAATTGTGCGTGGTCCCTTTAAGAAAACCGGCAGATGATGCGTCATTAAATGACATCATCTGACTGGCTTCCTCTTAATTGGCCAGCAAGCCCGCAGGGCGGGCTTAACAAGGCCAATCGATGTAAAATCACGCCCGTGGGCCGGTTGCAGTTGGGGGCGGGACTGGAAGCCGGAAACCAGCTGACCCGCTCCCAAGCTGTATCCATTGGCAAAATCGCGGCCTACATTCTAAAAACTTTTAATTAAACTGGTACTTGGACTTATTTCATATATCAGCATTTTGTTTTATGTTTTTCATCCAAACTCACAATTTATTAGTCCCTATGTATACAACTTCCTGTTTTGATACTCAGTAAAGGTCTAACAACGTTTTATATCTCCTACAAATAATGTGTTGAACTTCAGAAAGAGATTCCCAGCCATATATTCAATGTTAATCTTCAGGATTAAAATATTCAGACCTCATTTAGACTGGTAATAGATAAATCTATTTTCTTTGTTATAGATGCATTATATTGTTTGTTATGTTGTTCATTTTTGAGTTGAATTGGTCACTGAAATCTGATAGATGTTCACTTTATTTAACTTTCTTATTCAGCTTCCCAAGTAATTAAAATGAAACTCGACCGACAAAAAAAGTTTCCTCCACCAAAACGTACACAATATACATAGAGAGATCTTCTTTTACGATGTGAAACAGGCTCCTGCACCTGCTTTCACTAACCGTAAGAAAAACGTCTGTAATTGCTGGGCAGTTGGTGGGTAATTAGCCCAATATCGCGCCAGCAATTGGGATTCCCAAGGTGGTGTGGATCATCTGTCAAGGCGTACCTTGACAGATCACAAGTTCGGGATTTAGCGCAAGGCATGTGGAAATCCCGAACTTGCGGTATATTTCAAAGGCGGCATGCTCTCAGATTACGCCGTCATACCCACCGCAAAATCTGGGCCAACGATTTTTAAGAAATTTTAAAAATGTTTTTTTTTAAAGTTTGTTCATCTTTATTTCAGGTTTACCTTTTCCCCATGTGAGAGCCCCCAATCTTTGTTTTGCTCTGTATAACATTTTTTTAATGTTAGAATAAAAGGAGCTTTTCACTTCCTCGTTTTCGGTCTGTGAGAATTCTGCATTGTGATTGGCTGCTTAGACAGCTTGTTGACGTCACAGCAGCTCGCGTTAGGGATTCCCCATTAACTGACACTGATCTCAACTGAACGTTGGAAAAGCCGAACTTCTCGCCACCGGGATTGCGAGATCTTTGTGGGAAACTTACTTCGGGGCCAGTGATGAATGCCTTCGCTTCGCCGCTGAGCACAAATTACAGGCCATTATCATTTGCCACAAAGACTTAAGTCAGGGAATTGACATAGGGGACTTTATTTTCATTCAGTGTGATATTTGTGTGGACTTATTCCAACCTTCATCTTATCTTGAGAGAAGCCCGGGAGCCCTGTTGCTGCATCAAGTGAATTCTGCTGTCAAATGTTCTCCTAGCAAAACTTTCCTTAAGAGGCTTTCCTCCTGGACTTCATCTTCCTTCCCACATCATGAAAATAGGATATTTAAAGTGATAAGTCTATCTATACAAGTAAAAGTTTTGTACCAAATACATGTCAATAATGTTAAACTTTTCAATCATATTACTCTTCAAAAGTGTTACATGTCCCTTGGCTCAAATAACTTATCTGTTCAGTTGCCAATCGAGTATCTGATTCATTAAAGGTAAATGAATCAAAAGTAGTGAAAAGTGCCAATGAGGAATGAGTAATTAGCAAAAAAAAACAAGCGATCAAATTCTTATTTTTCTTTTCAAAGCCGCCATTCACAAACAATAAGAATATCACAAAGCCAAACAATTAAATTGCTCAAACAATTTTTTCCAAAATTAATTTGGTGGCCTTGGCTTTTGGTAAGCCAGCCAACTATATAAACTGATAAAAATACAATTTTCAACACGACAAAACATTAAAACTAAAATGACTCAAAATAAACTTATCCATACATGGTGTTACAAATCCTCGCAACAATATTTATTTCCAATCCCTGTGTTAAAGGTGTGAGACAGTGCTTCCCTGACTTTCATTGGTTAGCTCGGCTTTCAATCGAATATTATTTGCTTCTTTTATTTAGGTCATTCAGTCATTGGTGGGCTTCATTTTTTTAGTTCTTTGTGTTTTAGAGCTTTTTCTTTCCCTGAAAATTATTTATGTGCATGCCAGATGACCATTCATCTGGCCGACCTCTCCAGGGGTATTTATACGTGTCATAAAATAACTCATCCTCCAATTTACCATGAGCAATGCTACAGGACATACATCAGCTAAATTGAAACTGGAAGTTTTTTGTGATCCTCCCAACTACAAACTGTGTATCTAGGAGGCCTGCACACCTTCTGAAAGCTAATCACTATCTGTAATTTACTGGACAGCAATTATAATTATAGGAGTAAGTATTAACTCTTCAAGCACTGTAGTTGCATTTACTCATCCAGATGCTGTTGGGTTGCAATGGCCAGAAAAGCAACACTTCCTTGTTTGGATGTGATTTTTTACATCATAGATGTGACCAAGTCTTTTCTTCACATCTTGGGCTTTCAATTGGCTGGGAGCCACCCTTTGAAGATGATTTGTTGCAGACGCTGACAACCCTTTTTATAAAAGTAGCTTCCAACCCCAGAGCTGGGTGACAGAAAAAGTAAAGGGAAGATAAGTACCTTAGATTTTCAAAAGTAGGAGGGAAAGGGAAATAGGAAACCAAATAGAGCAGAAATGAGTAAGATTAAATTTAAAATAAAAGAGGACAGATGGGTGAGAAAAGTGGGAACAGATGAGATGGTGAAAGTTGTCGACGAACGTGTGACAATGAAAATGCCAAAGATGTGAAATAGAGAAAGCTAGTCCCAGCCATTTCATGAAGGTGTATTCTGACCTGAAAAGACAAATTTATATAATCTGTCAATCTGCAAACTTCCCTCACCAATGACAGTGAGAATAGGTAAAGGAAGATCTTGCATTTGTTTAACCTTTTCATGAATCACCAAAACAATTCATAGCAAATGAAATACTTTTGATTGCAGTCACTGCTGTGATATAGGAAATGGAGCAGCCAACTTCTGCACAGCAAGATTCCAGATGATTTTCTTTTAGTGGTGTTGGTTGTGGGATAAATGTTGGCCAGGACACTGGGAGAACTCCCTGTTCTTTGAATAGTGCCATGGGATTTTTTTTATGTCCACTTGAGAGGACAGAGGAAACCTCAGTCTTATTCAAAAGACAGCATCTCCAACAGTGCAGCACTTCCTTAGCACTGAAGTGTCAGCCTAGATTATGTGCTCAAGTCCCTGAACTGGGATTTGAACTCATAACATTCACGATCTTCTTCTTCCTGTTCCCTTTGGGGAACAGTGTGAAGTAGTAGAAGGATTCGCAAGCTGATTAACAGTCTGTCTGACCACAATAACACTCCTTCCATGGCCATAACCAGCCGACAGGGTGGTCAGTGCGATACGGCAGGAGGGTTTTATGGGCTCCTACAACCCATACGATGAGAGGGGGGAGGGGGGCTACCCACACCCACCAGATGCGAGTATCCCGCTGCATGTCAACCCAAAATTCGAAGCACGGAGCTCTGACTCCACTCATCGAGACCGTCTGGAGTGGGGTTCGAATCCTGCATCGTCTGGCCCAGAGCTGGGAATGCTACCATTGCGCCAAAGGCTCACTCAACATTCTGATACAAAGGTGAGAGTGTTAGGGGGAAAAATTCAGTTGGTTGCGCCTCCCGTTAGCGCCTTAAGAGGGCGCTAATGGGGCGCAAAGCATCTAGGGCCCAGGCGCGGCGAAGTTTGCGCCGCTCACGAAATTAACTAGACATTTTGCGGCGGCGCTAAACACTACCACCACGATCTCCTGCGCCGGCAGATCGTGACGTCAGTCGAGTGCGCAATGCCCCGGTATCGCCCCGGAGCGGATATTGAGTGGCGCCCCCTGCCTTACCGCCTGACGCTAGCAACGACAGTTTGAGTGGAGCGTTCTGCAGTCATGAAGGGAAAGGGGGAGCGCTATTTAAAGGTGACCGCTACCTGCCTTTTATTGTTGGTGCCATTTTTGAACTACGCATTCTGAGAGAGAGAGAGAGAGACTTCTGGAGAGTTTCAACGTTGTGTGAAGGAGTTTTGGGTACTGAGCAGCACTTTGCAGGTTCATTTTGATTTGCCATTCCTTGTATCGATTTAGAAGAGACTGTGGGGGCTGCACTCTGAGCTCTTTGCCTGGTACTCTCCATTGTTCTTTCCAGCAGATTTGATGTGCAGGTCTCTCCAGGCCGAGATTCAAGGCTGCAATTAGCAGGATGTGGATGGAAAGCAAGATTAACCATCCCCTTTAAGAACTGGCCCATGCCATTGTGTGTGTGTTCCATTGCTGACTGACATTACATGAGCTTCGCCAACGCTCTAAGGTAGCGCCTCGCTCCTCGGCCTTTGCGCCTTAAGACAGGTGTGAAGCGCCTGATTTCACGCTCCACTCACCTCCAGGGGCGATAAAAGTCAAGTTTGCAGGCGGTGGCGATAATTAGTGCCAGGCGCTAATCTTTGCGCCCGGCCGATAATTGCGCCCCAAATGGGGCAATACTGAATTTCTCCCCCTTACTCTCTAAGTCAAGGCTGATACTTAAAGTACAGTGTTAAATTATTATATTTAGCAAATATGCTTTGCTACAGAGACTGGTTGATGCAGGGACTATTGCAGCTTTTAATGGAAATTTAAGAGAGGGCAGAACACTGGGATTAGTTTTGGACTGTTCTAGCAAAGAGCCAGCACAGAACACAATGGGCCTCCTTCTGTGTTGCAAACTTCTATGGTTCTTCAAAAGTTCTAACAACAACAGTAATTGGGTTGGGGAGACAGAAACTTCCCTGCTGGCCGGTTAAGGATTCACTCAGATAAATACAGAAGAGGGAGACCATTTGGCCTGTGTAGCTCATCTTTCCATCGAAACCTACGCTCACCCCATCACAACATCTAATTACCTCTTGAATGACTCTAATCTGACAAACTTGCATTAAGTTTTTGAATTCAGGTCATTGATGTGATTTAGAAACAGTAGTGACCCCACAGGATCAATGTGCATCTGTTGATTGAAGGCAGTGCTGTGCATATTTAGAACTTTTTCTTAATGCCCAATACGCAATTGTGTCAGTTCCTGGCAGGAGCAGGAGACCTTGATCTGGCTCGCTCTGTGTCCCTGCTTCTAGCACAAAATTTGTGTAATCACTGACTGTGACCACAGCAAACTGTAACTGGTATGTCTGTGATAGTTTATAATCTTGATTCTCAGCTACAAGCAGAGAATGGCTATACAAGAATAATATTAATTTAGCAATTGCAGATTTCTAGCTCATTGCTTCTCAATTATAATCAAAGCACACTGATAATTACAAAATAAACTTCCTATCGCTGAAATATTTGTTTAATTGTGACCACTAACTAGAAAATACCCACTGACTAGGCTAGCCAACTGATTAAGGAGCAGATATCTGATTTTGCATTGTAGAATGTTAAAGTAACTAAATAAGCTCAACAACAATGGGACAATCAGTTGTTCATTGGCATAAGGCTTCATACATTTTACATGGATTTCCTTGATGTTATTAGTGGCGAATAAGATGGCATTTGTTAATCAAACAAACAAGGACTCCTGGATTGGGGACTGAGATGTAAATCGTTCATTATTTAATTGAGACTCAAGTGGGCACACATGCCATGATTAATTGTCTTTGTTGTAATCTGCTCATCACTGCCTCCATGTGCTCTTGTCTGTTTAATTGCTGGGCTGAATATCTCTCCTTCAACCTGATGTGTGCTCCTTTCTCCATTCTCACTGTCTCCTGCAAGCGTGTCTAATTACGACTGAGCTTCTTTCCCTACCAGACAATTGAATGTGATCCTTTACAATGTCTTTTTATGTAAAGGGCCACGATACCCATGGTCCACTGAGAGGCCACAGGTTTGATTACATGGGGAATTGAGGCATGCGTCGTGACATCCATAACTTTGTTTTAAGTGACCTATTACCTTACTTAGTATACAGACTAACTTTTCAGCCTGCCTGATTATTTGTTACGTAATTTGGCTATACATCACATTCCTTCGCCAATCTGGATGTAATATCCATGACTTAACGCTGGTGTAGGGTAGTACTAAGTCAATGAGCCGTGTCTCCTACTTGCTTGAGAGTAAAATCAGCTACGTGTCTATCAATATGTGTCAGAGCTAATCCTAAGGAGGATTTTGTTATTAATTTAAATGATACTCATATTTTTCAGTGTTTTCAATGGTCCTGTGTCTGTATTTGCCCTGTGTAACTCATTGTGGCAATCTCATGGTGTTATTCCACACATCCAAACAGTTTGATGCCTAAGTATACAGATACTTCTACTCCAGCTAATTCATATTGTACAATTTCATATGTTTTGTTAAAAGATCTTGTCTTAACTTATATCAGAAACTCTCTCTGTTAATGTAATAAATGGGAGCGTCGTGCATGTTACAGAAACTGATGCAGAGGAACTAACAATGGAGATTACAAGTTTTAAACTGATATTAAAACTAGCTTTCTTTTCCATTTAAATCCTTATTGTCAGTCCACTCGCAGTGGCTTTTTGGTGGAATGGAATATGACAAGAAAAGTGCAAAATGTTTAAATTAATGAATAAAGCATGTTTTTCTGGAACAAGTGAAGCAATCGTCTACACTGGTGCCTTAAATACATTGCACAATGACACATTCTACTTCCACTGAAGCCCCCATCATAGGAGCACATTATCCATCACGCTCTATATGGCTGATGTTAAAATAAATTTCCCATCTTTTAATACAATGAGCAGTATACCAGACTTTCTAATGTACAACATGTATTAATATTTCAATCAATCTGACTTCTTTTTTTAAAAATGAGTAATCCTGATGAGAATAAATTATTCATGAAACAGATGTTGGTTAAATTCTTTGTCAGCCCTCCTGTTTGAAATAAGAACTCGTGGCCCCACAGGTCTCCTCAAAAAGTAATAATTTATGGATTAAAGGTGGGATTGTCTTTTCAGAGAATTGTAGTCTTGTTTCGAGAACAGAATCCATGTAATAACAAATTCAAAACACTAAAATGTCAAAGGGGACTCAGGAAGCATTTCAAATGGTGATCAGGCCTAAAAATGAATCATATTAGGATATAAGAATGGCCAAAGAGTATATGAGTATATGTTGAAATTTCGCAACATTCCACATGCATAATAATGGCCCGGATTTTTCAGTAAAAATAACGATGAGGCTATCAGCGCCACTGTTATTAAAGAGTAAATCGCACAGCAACTTCCACCGACCGCACATGCGCAGTTAAACGCGGAAATCAGAGCGCTGTCTGAGTGCCCTGCTCCTCCATAAGATTCACAATACCGGTATTTCACTGAGAGACTCGGTATTGAAACACATGGAAGGGTGAGAAGTTACTGTAGTTACAGATAGATACTCACTAAATGCACCAGAAGAAGTCAGGGCCTGTCCATTCCAATGGAAGTAAATTTTTAACGAACGGCGTGATAAGTCTTAATTACTGCCAAGAAACACCTCTGGCACTGAAAATGAAATTTTAGAAGTGTGGAGTCTCATTCCTTCAGATTTTAATTATTGTTGGAGAATCTTTTAAAACTTTTTCTGTCTATCTTTTTTTATCTCTCTCTCTCTTAATCCCTTCTTTCTTTCCCTTTCTTTATTTTGCTTTTGTACATGATTTGGCATTGAATTAACCAGTCTGACTTTTACTTCCGGGTTCAAACTCTGCGCGCCTCATTAAGAATTCTTCAATTTGATTGGTTAAGAAGATACACCGTTGCTTGCCCTGTTCACACAGGCCCCAGATCCCCTGTAGAGGGCGCCGCGCTGCAATGGATTCCTAATCACCACAAGTTCCAGTGCAAAAGCCCGTTGAACGTCTGTGGGTGTAAGTGTAATAAACAGCTGGCGCGTTTGTTTGCGGCTGACCGTAAAACCCGAGCCGTTGGGCCTGAAATTGCGATTGGAGGCTTCTTGCGGGCGGATGCCTCCGACCTGCAAAAATACCTACGAATGTACCTGGTGGCCCGGGAGATATGGAGGCTTGTGATCCTGGGCCTCTCCGGGTCCGCGCGGGCAGAGGTCCCCGTATTGCAGGGGCCGCAGGCGGTTCGTAGGCGCCCCTGGGATCACATGGGCCGGCACAACCAATAAAAGAAGGGAATCCCCATTCATACTTATTGGAGTTCAGTGCGTACGGAACTCCAATAAGTATGAATGGGGATCGGTTAAAAAATACACCAACACATGAAATAAATGGAAAAAAAATTCATATTTAAAATTAATTAAAATGCCATTTAATTAAATATTTTAAACAAAAATTTAATTTTTTGAAAAAAAAATTATGTTTTTACGGGGCTAAAAATAAACTTACCTTATTAAAGAGTATTTTTAATTTATAAATGAGTGATAACATTTTATTTTTCTATTTTTTAAAACTCTTATGCTGGTAAAAGCAGGCCTTACGCCTGCTTTTAGCGGGCGTAAGAATTTGACAGGCATTCAGCAGGCGGAAGTTGTGCAAATAGCGCAGCTCTCCACCCGCAGAGGCCCATCTCCTGGGGATACGGAGGATCTGTCAATCTTGGCAGATCGCAAGTGCCAGGATTTAGTGCATGCGCTTCGCATGCCTAAACCCGGAACCTGCGCAGCCCCTACGGGCGCGTACACACCTCGTACACCTCCGTAGGGGTCGCAAAATACGGCCCATTATCTTTTTACCATCACTTGGATTCTGAGGGCAGGATAATGGGTGTTCTAGAAACAATCCTCTTTCTCCTCCTATTATCAATCACTTGAGGTTAGCATGCTCCATAACTGGAGAGAAGGTAAGAATTGGTAATTAGTGAACACACCAAATACTGGCATATGTAACTTTGCTGTTAAATAGTCCTTGGATGGGTCATCTTGTAAGTAATATATCATTATTTTTTTAAACAAAATGAATAATTTATAGTTAGGCTCCTCTTCCCAATGGGACAGAATAGCAGAACATTGTAACTTTACTGTCCATTTGAAAAAGAAATCATAATTAGTGACTAACAGCCCAGGAACTATCAGCACTGTTTGCAGCCTACATTCCCTGACACACGGCATTGTGACATGTCAGCAGGCTGGAAATACATCTATTCTATATTAAAATTGCACCTGCATGCACTTCCTGTTATGCTAACAATTACTTCCTGTCACGTCACACTTTTGCCATCATATTTTTAAGACTTTTAATGTATAATAAATGCATTTCCAGCTCACTGATTTTTAGGGTCGTTCATTTTCATAAGTCCTTCATAATTGTTCCTTGGTCGTTTTCCAGCCATTTCCTCACATTTGATTTGTGTGTTCACAATCTCTTTGGTTCTGATTTGCTACTGTCTTGCAACAAAAACTTGTATTTATACAGCGCCTTTAACATAGTAAAACTTCCCAAGGCATTTCACAGTAGCATTATCAAACCAAATTTGACACTGAGACACATAAGGAGGTATTAGGGCAGGTGACCAAAAGCTTGGTCAAAGAGGTAGGCTTTAAGGAGCGTCTTAAAGGAGGAAAGAGAGGTAGCGAGGTCTAGGGAGGGAATTCTGCAGCTTAGGGCCTTGGCAGCTGAAAGCACGGTCGGCAATGGTGGAGCGATTACTTTGAACTAATTAGCAAAGTGTAATGGTGAAAGCTGTCGACGGACGTGTGACAGTAAAAGTGTCAAAGATGTAAAAGAGAGAAATCCAGTCCCAGTCATTTCATGATAGTTTATTTTGACCTGAAACTACAAAATTATATCACCTCTCAATCTGCAAACGTCCCTCACCAATTTCATTTCATTTCTAATTGACTTCCGGATGGGCCAATTGCAATAATTAGACTTTGTTGACTTCGCAAGGTAGTTGCAAATACAATTTGGCCCATGTTAGCTCACCCACCCAGAAAGAGCCGACAGTTTCCCCATCATGATAACCAACTGCTTCTCAAATGATTCCAGTAACTCACACTTCAATGAATAATGGAAACAAAATGGATGACTTTGAGAATGTGCAGTCCCAGCGGGGAGATTCACCTAACAGCTGCACTATTGGGAAATCACGAGTGTACTGTACACACATTAATGAATGGATAATTATGGGCAGCACACCCAAGACATGCATGGCTGACTAACGATAGTGTGTATTGTTAAAATCAACCGAAATCTTGCATGTGGGGAGCATGCTTGGACCCTGCTCACATATTATGTGCAGTGCTCATTATTTCCTCCAAATTTATTTAAAGGGGACGCCTCCCAATAATGCAATTGAGAGGTAGGTGCCGGGTGCGATTGGCTGAGCGCCTCTTTAAATCACTGCTCGGGAAGCCTGCTCCCTTCAGTATGGTCCTTATTATTCAATGGACGGTGCTGTATTTCTGTACCATTTTGGTCTTCTGGCACAAAGTAAATGATTGAAACGTGTTGGAGCCTCATTGATAGCTACTTAAAGCTGTGCTGCAATTTTTGTCAGTGAATGTTTGCACAGCTGCAGTTGTTAGAGAGCTCATTACTTTCCATATATGGGTAGTCCTATGGGCATACCACTATTTGTAGTTTCCGAGAAGGAGAACAAAGATCACAGGAGGCATGAAAGACAGGTGAGATTGCACCTTAAATGCTCCATGTGGACACATGCTTACACTGACCCTAGGGCCTCTTATTTGGATCTGTGTGAAGAGACTTGCCAGTAAAGATTACTGAATCAAGCCATCACTCAACTCTACACCCTCCTGCTGCCAGACTTGGGGACCAGTTCCAGCACGGGGATGGCTCTATCCAGCAGGGTCTTACCAAGCAAGTGCAGCGATCCCGGTGACTCTCCCAAACCATCAGTCTACAATTGTATCACGTAGGTAACCAAAGTATTGTTCATCAAGGATTTCATCGCATTTCCACTTCTACCACGTAAAGCCACATACCGCATAAAGCTTTCCCTCCATTAGACTCGGCATCCACACAAGCAGCGTCAGCCAGTGGCTCAGTTGGTAGCAACCCTCACCTCTGAGTCAGAAGGTTGTGGGTTCAAGTCCCACTCCAGAGACTTGAGCACAAAAATCTAGGCTGACACTCCAGTGCAGTGCTGAGGGAGTGCTGCACTGTCAGAGGTGCCGTCTTTTGGATGAAGCATTAAACTGGGGCCCCGTCTGCTCTCTCAGATGGATATAAAAGATCCCACAGCACTATTTTGAAGAAGAGCAGGGCAATATTTATCCCTCAATCAATATCACTAAAACAGATTATCTGGTCATTATCACACTGCTGTTTGTGGGAGCTTGCTGTGCGCACATTGGCAGCTATGTTTTCTACATTACAACAGTAACTACACTTCAAAAAGTACTTCATTGGCTGTAAAGCGCTTTGGGATGTCCGGTGGTCGTGAAAGGCGCTTTATAAATGCAAATTTTCTTTCTTTTTCTTTTCAAGTGGCGCAGTATGTTCAAAAAGAAAGAAAAAAAGGAGGGCCTATACTCCAGAAAAGGAGTGTGAATCACCATGCTCTCAATACAGGCTACTGGTGGAGGTTTAGAGAGCACCATTGACTGAGGCCTAGCAAAGGTTTAGGCATCCAGTGATGACTGCAGCAGGGATGTCGAACAAATGTGAGAGGCCATAACAAAATGGCGGGCATGGGGAACAAATATGATAACAAGTATAATGGACGTGATCAAAATAATCAGCAGCAGGTAATTAATCTACTCTGAAGGAAGCCAGCTGGCTATATGAGCTGGGAGTAATGATACTTTCATACCCCATCCTCCTGCTCCTAGTAAGCACCACACTCACAGCTCTAAGAACATCCCAGCTATGTACTTAAATCATTTGTCATGGAGGTGGTTTAAACTTCTAGCTCCATGCTCCAATGGGACTACAGTTATTTAAAGAAATTATTACATTTTTATGTTGTGGCCTTGCTGTTAATAAGGAGATAATCCCCACTACATTCCACATACAACTGTCAGGGCTAAGACAGTACAATGGTGATTTTAAAAAGTAGTCTCTACACATGGGGGCGCGGGGGGGGGGGGGGGATCAGCTCTGTGCTTTAGCGAGACTGTACTTCTCACTAAAGCACGGAGCTATTTTTTTCAACTGGTTTTGATTGAATCAGGTGAAATTCCTCGATCCACTCTTTTAATGAAGCTGCTAACCCATTTAAAATATGTGTCTTAAGAACGACAGCTTGCATTTATATAGCAACCCTACGACCCCCAGAGAACTCTGGGTTCCTTCAACAGTGGCCTCTTGTCCATCCCCCCACTTCCTTCGCCCCTCCATTGGCAGCCGTGCCTTCAGCTGTCTAGGGCCTAAGCTCTGAAATTCCCTCCCTAAACATCTCTGCCTCTCCACATCTCTCTCCTCCTTTAAGATCTTCCTTAAAACCTACCCCATTGACCAAGCTTTTGGTCACCTGTCCTAATGTCTTCTTCTTTGGCTCGGTGTCAATTTTTGTCTGATTACACTCCTGTGAAGCAGCTTGGGGTGTTTTACTATGTTAAAGGTGTTATATAAGTACAAGTTGTTGTTGTTGTAGAAGAGTGAACAACAGAAGCTGCCACTATAACTGAAGATTACAAGTAAATGGAATAAATTGGAGACCTGATTGGATAACAGGGGTGAAATTCAACTTCAGCTGGGGCGCATATCGGGCGATCCTTGGATGTGTTGCTGTAGGAAGTGCGGTGAAGGAGGTTAGTCCTGTTTGGTGGCCATTCCACGTCTGCCTGTTTTGGGCCCCCCCCCACCAAAGTTGAACTTCTCTCCCAACAACTCTTTGTCTATCTGCGTTTCCCACAATCTCTGTCCTCCCATCTGTGTCCCCGTCTCCCCCACAGGCTGCCTTAAGTGCTGACTAGGCAACACGGCCTAAACAATGAAAAATGAAGGTTGGGAGAGTGGAAATAAGAAGACCAAAGACGGCAAGAAGGCAAGTAAAATTAAAGTCAAATTAAAAATAATCAATAAAATAGTTAAAAAATAACACTGAAGTTTAAAACTTAGCTGCACAGAAAGCAAGATGGCAACAGAGTTAGGAGAAAGACTTCAGAGAGTTGTTCCACAGAGCCACCTAGTGGGCAGAGTGTACAATTACACATGAAGGTTAACAATGCAAAATTGAATGGGAAATGTTGACATGTCAGTTTACAATGGGAAAATTTGGCACAAAAGTGTGACCAAAAATCACAACAGGAAGTAAGGTTTGTGGACTGAAAATGTGTGCAAAATGTTTAATATGGATGGAGGGTTTTCATGATCTTGGGAAGTAGGTATCTATGGTTTTTTTTTAAACTGAGAAACCTAGGTGAAAGGTCAAGATCCATAGTATGGGACATCACAGCGGTTGAAAACAATAAGAGATGACAAAATAAATGAAGTAGTGGTTCAGTGACTGCAAGCTTGTGTTTTAAAAATGTGTGGATTTTGAGGTCTTAAAAGAGTTACCTTTATAATGGCACCTTTCCTATCCTCAGGGTGTCCCAAAGTGAGTTACAGATAATGGATTGCTTCTGAAGTGCAAGCTCTATTATTATGTAGGTGAATGTTGCACGCAACAAACAGAAAATGAATGAATGATCAGATAATTTGTTTTTAATTGTGTTAGTTAAGGGAAGAACGTTGGCCAAGACAACTCCCAGTTATACTTCAAATACTGCCATGGGATCTTTTGCATTCACTGGAGTAGGCAGATGGAACCCTAGTTTAAAATCTCATTGGAAAGATGGCACCTCTGAAAATGCAGCACTCCCTCAGTTACGTATTGAATTGCCAGCCTAGATTTTGGTGCTCACGTTTATGGTAAGGCTTTACCCAGACCTTCTGACTGCAGAGACAAGAGTATTACCAATTGAGCCAGACTGACACTTTAAGTGAGTCAGGGTAGATGATGATTTGTATTTATAAAGTCAGAATTTTCGTCAACACAGGGACAAAGATAATCATGGCATATGTTATCATCCAAGAAGGCAGTGACTACCAAACATCTGGTCATGGTCCAAGCAGACAACAATAGTGAGCTTAGCAGCATCATAATATGTTCAAATGCTGTAGATGCGAGACACTTCCATCTGGTAAATCATTCAGAATGTGAGCAAGCAGCTAAGACATGGAGTGAGCCTTCCTGTAGGATAACAGTTCAGTCTCAGGGCTCAGCGAGTGGGCATTTAACTGATAGTAAAGTTTCCTGTCCTATGAAGTTACTTAAGACTCCTATTCATTCCTGTTACATAAATCAGAAGCCCGCTGTTAGAAGAGATGTTCTGTTCTGTAATTTTTCCTCTCTGTTTATTTTCTCAGGCCATTACCTCATGGATAAGAAATATACAAAAAACACTGAAGAGTGGAAATAGATAAAGTGGGGAGAAGAGTTCAGACCAGGCTTGAAGCAATGGGGAGATGTGAAAGCCAATAGTTGATGTAGTTCAAACTCTTAACTCTTTAAAAAAAAAGATTTTTAGAATCCTTTTTCTTTATTTCGGTTTTTTTCCCCCACTGATACTTCACACCCGCAGACAGCAAATGTCTCAAGTGGAAAAGAATACTTAAAGGCCGGTGATTCAGAATTCAGTTAAAGATGCCCTTAAGGGTCCATCAGGAGCTGGGAGCCATAAAGTAAACAGAATAATATCTCACCAGTGATGATGCTTTCCAGGTGGTTTTTCGCTCCATCTCGACTGACTAGCGCATGCAGTGCTGATGAGTTATGACCCTTTCACATTCAGCGGAGGACTGCCACAGCTCATCCTCTGCACTTCAATAGCCTCTATTTATTCAACAATAACAAAAAAAAAATCCCCACACATTAACAAAAGCTCTGTGGTACCTTTCTGTGAATCCAATTAATGTCACATTCAGAAGAGCAAATTTACAAGAAACAATCGTTTTGCAGGTGCTGCGACGCACAGCGTTGGAGCTGTAAAAAGCCAGGGCTGGACAGCTTGCTACCATTTGCATTCTGTGACTGATTCTCATTCAAAATAGCTGACCGACTTTGGAATTCCCACAGAAAATTAGAAAGCTTCCACAATCCTAACTGAACCAGTTTGTAATCGCTCCCTCTTTCATTTCTTCCGTTGCCCTTTGGTTTATGCCCCATGTTGTACTGCTGCCTTCTGATTGTGGTTACTATTATATATTTTATATATGTACAATAGTGATTGCAGTCAGGAAATTGCTTGCCCAACATTGCATGCCCCAGAATGATGGTCACCTTAGCAATAGGTCCTGCGTGATCATTTTACTCAGTAAATTATAGACTAGAGTTCTGGCCGTCTTTGCTTTAAATCATAATTATGCTATTTCCAAATGGCCATTCGATACCCATAATGCTATTTAAATGAGCTCTTTGAAAGGTGGCTCATTACGCTACTGCTAAGAAATAAACAAACACGCCAATAATTACTGTTTGATAGTCCTCAGCAGGTTCATGGAGGATTGTGTATGGAAATAGGCACTTTAAAATATATACACATTTAGTATGACACACCCCCTAATTTGCAAATTCATTATTTTATGTCTTTTTCCACTCTTGGCAGAAAGCAGAAGTGACATGGCGTGTCAGGTGGTCGGCATGTCAGGACCCCGCCTCCGATGTGAGGCGGGACAAAAGAGCGATTTTCCCTAATTGGGCGCTTGATTTCCAGCGTGTGGGAACCCCTGGCCCAATGAGTATTTTGATACTGAAACTCGCCTCCGATAATATAATCTATGCAGCTGCATTTAAGGCCTGCAAGCAACCTTGGTTCTTTTTCAGCCTTTCAACTTTAGCATCATACTTCTGAGGGAGCCCTACTGCAAGCATGTCCAGCACCAGACCAAAGTGTGCACCTCGATTCAATGAGAACTCCCTCCAAGCTCTGGTGGAGGGAGCAAGAGCAAATAAGGAAGTGCTCTTTCCTTCTTCAGGGAGAAAAAAGCCTCCACAACAGACCAAAGCTGTGTGGCTGCAAGTGGCACAGGAGGTGAATGCGATTTCAATGTGCAGCAGAACCTGGCTGCAGTGCAGAAAGAGGTTTCATGACCTTCTCCGCACAGGAAAAGTGAGTATTCCGTCCCCATGACCCTCAATCTGATCCCCATCGCCTCTCATCACCAGCACTCTGCTTTGTCAACCTCCTCCTCCACATCCCACTTGACCCTTACATCCCTGCACCCGTACCCATTCCCTCTCTCTGTATGTTCACATTCACTTAACTATTCGACTATGCAGCCCTCACACTCCCTATCACTGTGATGCATTGACAACAACTTACAACACACAGGGAGGGCCCTTCGTCTCCTTCTAAGCATCTATGCTATGGATTCTCTACACTCACTCCTTCATTCTCACTCAAACTCCACTTGTCTCCCTCATTGCAGGAAAAGAGAGCCCACAATAAGAGGGAGAGGGCGAGGACAGGAGGAGGGCCACCCTCAATAGCCCAGCTCACCACTGCGGAGGAGGCGGCCCTGGAGATCGTGGGAGTGGAGGAGGATGCACAAGTGGGGGACGGACAGACGGGCGCATCAGAGCAAGCTGGTGACAGAATAGTTTTTCATCTCTCTCATTGACATTGCATGAGTGACTGATATTGATTCTAATGCTCTGACAGATTGAGTCATGATGATCTGCACAATTCAATGTGCATGCAACGTTTATCTCACATGTCTAACTCTTTCCTTTACTCTACCACAGGACCATCGACAACCCCCCTCCCCACTGTCCAGGAGGAACAGCCTGAGCCTCAAGACTCCTCAGAGGAAGCTGCAACCTCTGAGGGCGCAGCGTCAGCAGAATTAAGTGCACCCATCACCAGCGCAGACACTCACACCTCGGTGGGACCTTTGGGAGATAGAGTAGAGTTGTCACCTGGTGTATCACAGCTCACAAGTGAGCATCAGCAGATGGTGGAGACAGGGACAGCAGTGGAGATTCCTCGTCGGAGGGCGCAGGACTCTCCCAGCTTGGCTCCGCTGCATGTCGACCCTGTGCCTCCGGGTCCATCCAGAAGGAGAGCAGTGCTGGAACTCCAGGAACAGGTGCAGGAGTCTCTGGCAGGTTTAGTCTCCAAGGTCGCTGCGAGTGTGGAGCGAATGGAGGAGCCCATCGCTAACATGAGCAGAGCCTTTGTGGGGGCATTGGCTCATGAACGCATCACCACAGAAGGATGGCAACCTCCGTGGAAAGGATGGCTACCTCCGTGGTCAGGCTGGCTACCGTAGAGGAGAGGATGGCTACGGTAGAGGAGAGGATGGCTACAGCCATGGAGGAGCTTAGTCGCCAGGGTCTTGAAAACATGGTTATTGTTCAGAATAGACTGATATCTCTTGAGGAGCGATGGTCAGCTATTGAGCAGAGAAACCAGACCTTCATGGAAGTCCTCTGGAGTAGGACTTCCAGTGCAGAGATGGGTCCTCATGGCCCCCCTGAAATGCAGCAAGGTGCTGTCAAGCCACTTGCTAGCTCTGAAGTGGGGCTGACCCATGAGAGGGATGTTGGTGGCAGAGAACAAGGAAGTGGGGGCTCCTCTCCAAGCGCTCACACTCCCATGCCACTGCAGAGCCCTCGGTCAGAGCCCCACCAGAGTCCTCACCCAACTGAGATCAGCGTCTCAGCCCCTGCACAGCCGCAGGAGCAGCAGACTGTTGCCGAGCCCTCACAGGCTTGCAACCCCAGAGGACGCCCGCCAAAGGTGTGGAGGCAGGAGCAGCAAGAAAGTGAGCAAGGGGCCTCCACATCTGCTGAAGCCACAGGGGAAGCACCACGTAGGAGCACGCGTAAGAGGAAGATAAAGCACAAGTAGTCACAAGGGTAGTCACTTGGGTGTTCTGTTGTGTTTATTTTTGAAAAGCCATCCATGATTTGATGTAATAAAGAAACTTGATGGCAAACTGTTGAAGTTGTGGCCTGTGTCATTTCGCAAATGGGACTTCCACATTGAGGGCTTACGGCGACTTGCAATTGTCAGTATGGTGGTCAGAGTGATAGGAATCCGCAGGTTCTTGGCCATTGTCGATGCTCTGGTAAGAAGGTGCGAGGCAAAAGTGTTTGATTGAGCAGGCTAAGCAAATCTGGCCAAGATGAGTGCGTTCTTGCATCCCGGGCAGCAATGTGCTCGCGTGCTACTGCTGCTGGTTGATGCGCCTCCGCAAGCTGCTTGATCCTTGGAGAAGTAGATGTAATTGTGCGCGATGGCAAAGAGGGCATCGGTTACCTGCGTGATGCAAGTGTGTGCAGCCGCCTGGGAGACGCCGCTGATGTCTGCTGTTGATCCCTGGAATGAGCCTGAAGCAAAAAAGTTGAGTGCAGTGGTGACTTTGACGGCCACTGGTAAGGGGTGTCCACCCGCTCCTCTGGGCTCCAGGTCTTGGTGCAGCATTGCGCAGATGTCACCTCTCGCGAAAGTCTGAGCCTCCTTTGGCACTGCTGCTCAGTCATGTTGAGGGAGCTCATCCTCTGTCTGTAAACCCTGTTTTGGGGGTATCTCCTGCGGCGACGTGCTTCCATGCGCTGGTGCCTTCTGGCCTGTGCAGCTTCAGGTGGGTGAGCAGCAGGTTGGTGCTTCTGTTGATGCTCCTGCTGTTGGTGCTGCTGTTGCTCAGGGTGCTGCTGCTGCCGCGGCTGGTCTTCATCCAAATCTGATGTCCAGGAGGAAAGTAAATAAATGGTTCCCATTCTTCTGGTATATGCCTCAGTTGAGGAAGCGCTCAGTCAAGGTGGGGAGAGGGGTTTCCCAGGAGGTCACAGTGGAGATGGGTCTCAGGCTCCAAACTTCCACAACAATGAGTAGGCCTGCTAAAAGTTCTCCCAGACCTGAGACAACAAAGTTCTGCCACCTGCAAATGAAGATTGCTGAAAACTCCTTTTTAATGGTGGAGCTGCAGCTGTTAGTAAGCAATCCACTTGTGAGGCCGCCAGGATTAACTGGCGTGTTCCAGAGGAGATGTGCAGCACGGGGGAAATGTGTTAAATTCAGAAAGGCCTCTCAAAATGGGATTATACAGGCCCGTAACAGGTTGTTAAGGACCTTAAGGGCCTATCCCGCCTCTTGGAGGCGGGATATAAACGGGATCTGAAACCCCGAATCTGGGAAAATTGCTCGGAGGCTGGCTGGCGGCGGGATCGGATCCACCCGCCATTTTTTGCAATTTTAACACCTCACACGCCTTCAATCCCGCCTCCTCTGGCCTGGCAAAATCGAGCCCATGATGTCTTTAGTGAATACACTGGTCACATTGTTATTGCACTGCATGCTTAAAGGGAGTGCTGTCTGGGGAAAAGGGGGGGCGTGGGTTAAGGAAATGTTGCCCTTGCCCAACATTGCATGCCCCAGAATGATGGTCATCTTAGCAATAGGTTTTGTTCTTCGTGTGCTAGCACAGAATGGAGGCATCCCAGCCTGAGCCTGAGCCTGGGCCTGAGCCTGAGCCTGGGCCTGAGCCTGAGCCTGTCCGCACTCATCGTCCATAAGCTAAAGGAAAGGGGCAGTGTCAATTCCCTCAGAATGTCCAAGTAAAATGTTCTTCCGTCATCCATGGGCAAACTCTATTCATGCATAAGTCTGCGTACGCTGCTGGGAAAATCTGAAGAAAATTGAAATTATAACAAGTGGATTCAAGTCTCTGCAGGGACATCAGCCTTCATGGTTGATTTGCCCAAGCAAATACCTTGGAACATTTCAAAACGTGTAAGAAACGGGATACTTGCCCTGATCCAAATGCATGTATGGGCCAATGAAAACACCAAAATAGATCCAAAAGAAGTATTCAGAGCTGTTCAAATTGGTTGTGTATAAATGTATGAGCCTCTGATACATGCAGAGGAAAATATAGCAAATTTTATGGAAGCTCACCATTGCACACAAATATTTCCATGCCTTTGTGCATGGCAGATAAACGTCTATCTTTTGAGATTTGTGAGCTTCACGGCAAAGCTTTCTTCAATAAATACTTTTTGAAATACAAATACTCCGTATGGGGAGGACAGCAGTTAAAGGCAATAAATGTAAAATTTGATCAGTTTCTTGCTTTAAGAAATTAATATATCAAAATGTCATATTGGAGACACATTATAGCCTGCACTAAATCAGCACTAATAACAAAATTCATTATAACATTTATTATTACTTGTAGCAAGGTTCCCAAAATTCTTTTGAAACAAAATACAGACAACTTGGTGGAGTCTTGTAACAGGAGCCTTCCCTGGATCCAGGCCTTACATTGACCTTAAACAGACCGCATTATCAAATCACAGAGACTGGAAGGTGGATTTCCCTCCTGACGCTGGAGGAGGCTCAGGATGGGATTTCCATTCGTCACCCCAACCCTCTTGATCCCGACCCATCTCTCTGGGTCATGGCTCATTATCTTTGCACAGTGGGCTCTCAGCAAAACGCTGCCACCAAGAAGTGGCCTGCTACTGCCAACGAGAAAACCGAGGGCATCGCTACAGCGGGGCCACCGATGTTGCGGTAGAAGAGGAGAGGACCATCTTAACCGGGGCGGAACAACTCTGGAAAGGCCTACAAAAGTAAGCTATTGGGTCATGAGGAGAGGGAGCGGTGTGCCCATTACTGTTCACTCTCCCTCCAAAAAAGGGTTTCAGCCGGCTTGCCGCCGCTGCCCTGGGATTACTGGCATCCTTTGCCTGGTGTCACTGGGATCAGCAGCGGAAAGCAGAGAAATCAGCCCAGTTGCCAGGCCCTTCCTTCTCACTGGCAGTGGTGAAGGGGTGAGCAGCAGCCTTCTCTGCTAGAGTGGAGGGGAAGAAAATTTACAAAGGATTACATAGGATATACGGCACAGAAACAGGCCATTCGGCCCAACCAGTCCATGCCGGCGTTTATGCTCCACTCGAGCCTCCTCCCGTCTTTCCTCATCTAAAGCTATCAGCATAACCCTCTATTCCCTTCTCCCTCATATGCTTGTCTAGCCTCCCCTTAAATGCATCTATACTATTCGCTTCAACCACTCCCTGTGGTAGCGAGTTCCACATTTGGGTTGGGGTAAGGATTCAGCAGCAGGCCTCTCCTTCAAATTTTCCTGCATTTTCTACCACTATACCACTTGATTTGGGATGATATGGCTGAGGAAAATCCTTGCCTCTATCTCAATAGTTAATTATAACATTAATCAGGGCCCGAATGCTCTCTTGGGCTAGTTTGCAATGTTGGAGAGGAATTTTCCAGTTTTTGGATCCCTAATTTGCCTGGGTTTTTAATCTGTTTTTCGCCTCTCCCAGGAGATTATATGGCTTTCAGGTGGGATGGGGAGTGTATATATTGTGATACACGAGGCATTGTACTTGTGTGGGACAGGCTGGATGGGCCAGTGGGTCTTTTCTTGTCTCTCCTTATCGTATGTTCACAGTACCAACCCAATAAGAGGTATAATTCAAAGAAGGATTCTCGGACAGAACTGTTTATTAGTTGAATCCTATGAGGCACATTCCTGTGAATTGGGAGAGTTTTAGTAAGATCAAGCAGAGATATAGCAGGATTAATGACTTTTAATGGAATTGTTTGAGAAGCTATCTGATCTGGAAATGTCTTGAACTAACGGAGGATTTACGAGCTCTTTTCGTTTACTTTGGGAAAATCATATGGTAGATTTTTGCAGCTGGTTGGAAAAGTGTGACCAGAATCAAAAAGGATTATCGTTGTATTAACAGTAATACCTACTTGCAGACCGCTTCTTGTAAAATTCTTTGAGAATGAGGAGGCAGCTGGGTTGTTAAAGCGGCACAAACTTCTCAAAGGTTTGCACAGTGGGCCCTGGCAGAGACCGAGACCAGCAAAGAACGGTGAGTGGGAGCCAGAATGGAGGGAGAGAAGGTCACTACAAAGCTCCTCTCCTTCCATGGGGGAGGGGTGGGGGGTGAAACGGAACATCGGGACATTACCAGCACTTCCGGGGCCTACTTCCATCTTCCCCATGGCAGCCCTGAGAAGCAACATTAACATGGGCAGACAGGAGGGAAATCCACCGGCGACCCGGCCCTGCCCTCACACTGCCATTTGCGGCAGGCGGGGAAGGAGCAGCCAGTGGTCCCAGCAGGGGTGGGGAGGGAATTGCAGGTCAGGCGATGAGATGGCGGGAAGCCTCACCACCCAAATTTTCTTTCATTCTCTGCTGCTATTCTGTCTGATTTCAGGCGGGATCGCACAACAGAATCCCAGCCCTCACTGTCTAGGCTTCCACATGAAGAATGACCACGTGGACAAGGTACCAGGAAGCTGCCAGCATCTCTGCAATTGTACTTCAGCATGTGGCACTGACTTTAAGAACAGATTCTAATTGCAAAAATAAAACAGGAACAAGCTTTCTTGCTCTTGAATGAGTCCACAGTTATTTAATGGATAAATTTGGTGTACTTTTTTAAAAATTTGTTCATGGGATGTGGGCGTTGCTGGCAAGGCCAGCATTTCTTGCCCATCCCTAATTGCCCTTGAGAAGGTGGTGGTGAGCCGCCTTCTTGAACCGCTGCAGTCCGTGTGGTGAAGGTACTCCCACAGTGCTGTTAGGTAGGGAGTTCCAGGATTTTGACCCAGCGACGATGAAGGATCGGCGATATACTTCTAAGTCAGGATGGTGTGTGACTTGGAGGGGAACTTGGAGGTGGTGGTGTTCCCATGCGCCTGCTGCCCTTGTCCTTCTAGGTTGTAAGGGGGTTCGCATGGCTCTGTGCTTAGCCTGGGTGCTAGTGCGGGGTTAGGCCTTGTTGCCTGTTCTGGTCTCCAGCCAGCCTGGTAGCACTAGACACCTGTGAGTGGTTCGACCCACTCGCCCTTACGGTTCTGACACTGGACTTAGGTGCGAGAGCAATAATGCAGAGAAAAACTCAGGTAGACCCGGTTGAATAGTACGAAATGGAAAATCTTTATTGCATATTGTTCAAGATTACGAAATACATGTCATAAGCACAGATTAATGACAGTACAAGCTTACATACATTTAGGAAACTAAGTTTAGGGAAACGAGGAGCGCACGACACATCGTAAAAGGGGACACACATTATAGTTATCCTTAAAACAAAAACCCTCCCCTATCAATACCTGTCCTAATCTAGATCTGTAGGATCGAGACTCATGCTCACCACTCGTGATAACTCGGAGAATTCCTAAACGCTGCTCGGATGTTTTCGCCACAGCACCTGACTATTCACGTGTTGATCAGGGGTCTCTGTACCCCACTTGTTTACTCGCTTTGCTCCGGCTAGCAGGCTGGACCGTCTGCTGTCATGAAGATCTGTGTTGACCTCGGAACTCTGATAAAACTCAAAGAAGAGTCTTCCTGTGCCCGACACCAGTTAGCCGGTAGAATTCAAAGAAGAGTCTTTCTGGATCGACACCAGTTCGATAAAATTCGAAGAAAAGTCTTCCTGCGTCAGTTCGTGCAGTAACCTATAGAGTTCAAAAATGGTCTATATATTTTCAGGCGCGGTCGGGGTTTACTGACCGCGGCGGCACGTGCAGTCGTCTTCTTCTTCTTCTTGTCTTGTTTCGTCTCGTCGGGCCTTCGGGTCCCTACAGCGTCTACCGACCCTCGGGATGGTGTACCCGCTTACCGGCCTTCGCAGCCCAGCTCTTCACAGATCTTCGCGGCAAGCCACGAGGTTGACTCCCGGAAGATCAGCGGACCAAGAGCTCGGTGGGCCGCAAACGAGAGCCAGGGGTCGAATCAAGAGAAAGATGGACGTTTGTTTACTACAGTTATAGTACTGTAATTCTTTATCTCCCGCCCAATCTTAATGTTCATCTTTTGTCATGTTTTGGCACTCAAACTTCTTGTATGGGGTGGTAGTTGTCGTTAATGGGTTTCGGTGATACTTGTAACTGTCTGAGTACCCGTTAATATTTCTCCCCTTGTGGAACCGGCTAGGAGTCTCCCTGGAGGGGTTTTGGGGGCCTCCGAATTCTTGCTGTGAGTACCCGCGAACGGCTCTCTCATCGTAGAGCCGTGGGGAATTTGCGTATCAATGTCTTTTGGATGGGCCCCTTGATTGCCCAGTACAATAGCTCTCATTTGTGCATGGAAAACCCGATTCCAGCACTTATATTCCTTGCTTGGGTGTTAAAATGCAAAACGATCTCGTCTTGTCTTATCTCAATATGCTGAGTCCTGTCCGATCTTGCTGAAATGTGTATTGAAACGCCATCTTGTCTGCCTACTGAAAGTCTAGAACCTTCTGCCACGAGGCGTGGCGGCCATTTTACAGGCTGCTTGTGTCCGTTTTGAAACCTGACAGCATTTTGCTGAAATAAAGCGGTTTTTACGAAACTGTATGTCTCTATCTCGTTATTTCGAAATCGCGATAATTTGCGAATTCTACAAGGTGGAAGAGGTTGTGGGTTTGGGAGGTGCTGCCGAAGAAGCCTTGGCGAGTTGCTGCAGTGCATCTTGTAGATGGTACACACTGCAGCCACGGTGCACCGGTGGTGGAGGGAGTGAATGTTTAAGGTGGTGAATGGGGTGCCAATCAGCACCATCAGGATATCAATAGAGTTGACTGCCACTGACTTGCATCAAAGCTTCCACATAGCTGCACAGTGCTAGAAGTAGATCTATAAAGGATTGATATGTGGATGAAAAATAAGTTTAGTATTTGGAGAACAGAAATTCTGCTGGTAGTTAGAAATTGAATCCGATCCTGAGCACCATATTTTCTTCAATGGATACTGGCTTAATTCCAAAGACAATATCAAAATCTTGGACTAAGAGTTTACAAATTCCCCCTGATTTAACTGTCCTGTCAACAATCAGTAAACTACAGTAAGGGAAAGCAAGCTTTGCACAGAGAATTCTTTCCATCATCCTTGTTGAAAATGATCTAACTGTCGTCTACTCCAGGTCACACTGCAGTCGCATTGTTCATCTTCCTGCTCACCACAGCTCTCCTCTTTGTTGTCAGGGAATACTCTGCTTTATGATAACAGGACCGTTAGATCATAAACTTTCACTTTAACCTGCGGCATATTTTAAAAAGCCTGCTTCCAGCTGCTTACTATAACATGGGTGTTTTAAAACAGGCCGTTGATCATAGTTGGGTTTGTTTCTAACTCTCTCTCGATCTGTCTCTCCTCTTGTCAGCTTTGGCCTTGGGTAAGGGCAGGCACGGGCTCCACTTCATTTACACTGGCGAAACAGAACCCCAGGAATATCCAAGCCATTGTTTTCCTTAAGTGCTGCTGCACCAAATATTCTCTATCTCTGGAAGAGTAAAGACAATAAACATACATATCACATATAAACAGGCCTGACACAAACAACAGCTGAGGAAGATAAATATTTCTGATTAACTCAAAATTTAATAGCTGAAAATTGATTCATTTTCTGCAAACTGTAACTCTCATCATGAATCTCTCTCACACACATTAACATACAAATTGTGGTTCCCACTAATATTGAAAGGAATTAAATAACACAGGCATTTAGCCGTAACAGAAAATATAACTGTGAAACTTTCCAACAGGAATGGAAGAGGACCATGCGGTGGCCAATTTCCTGCTCTCTGCATGCTCACATCCCAGCAGCACTGGTAACTGCCAGGCAGGAAATTTGCCCCAAAATAAGGTGCATGAAAGAGTGAGTGTGTTGAATAGTACTAGGAAAGAAAGTAGTACTAGAGACGGTAGTGGTACCATATTAGATAGGAGCAGACTAAGAAAGACAATGGCCCGAAAATTAGACCTAATACGGGAGATTACGCACTGTGTACTCTCGCGTATTAGGTCCCGAAGTGCTGGTTTCCTGCATGCACTGCGCATGCGCGGGAAACCGGCACTTCGGGTATTGCGAAGGGGGCGGTTCCTAAGTGAACCGCGTGCACGCTACAGGTTGCGCGCACGCAGCGCACTTAGTTTTTTTTTCAGGTTTGAACGCGCAGGTAAGTGTTGAAGATTTTACACATAAAGAAAGCAGGCGTAAGACCCCCTTTTAACAAGGTAAGTAGTTAATTAAGTATTATTTTAAAATTTTTTCAACAGGTTTATCTTTTTTAGAGACTTTAAAGAAAGGTAAGTTTATTTTTATAACTTTTAAAAAGAATTTAAATTTTTTCAAAAATTTAAATTTTTGTTTAAAGTGGTTAATTTATTTAACTATAGTTATTTTATTAATGTGATGGCTTTTTTTTTAAATTTAATTGAGGTTTAGCTGTTCTTTTGGGGGCTTGTTGTATTCATAGTTTTGACAGCTCTTCCTGTCAAAACTATGAATGAAAGATGGTGTGCTGCCATTGGCTCTAACTGGCCCACGTGATCCCAGAGGTAGCATCGAACTAACTGCGCCTCTGGGACACGCACACACTGCGCGCCGGCACCAGGGAGAGGCCCAGGAACTGAAGTTCGTGTGGGCCAAAACCATAAAGGTAGGCGCGGAGTGCAATATCGCGGGGGATCCTTACCCCCACGGCAACCATCAAAGTCCAATTTCTGGGCCAATGAAAAATTCAAAAATGGGTTTAGAATGCATGTACGTAAACGCACAAAGTGTGGTGAATAAGGTTGGTGAGCTACAAGCACAATTAGCCATGTGGCAATATGATGTTGTGGCAATAACAGAAACGTGGCTTAAAAACGGTGAGGACTGGGTACTTAATATTCAAGGGTACAAGGTGTTCAGAAAAGATAGGGAAGGAAAAAAAGGGAGGTGGGGTGGCAGTGCTGATTAAGGAAGACATTGTAGTGTTAGAAAGGGAGGATGTTCTTGAGGGGACAAGGTCAGAATCCATTTGGTTAGAGTTGAGGAGCAAAAAGGGTATGATAATGCTATTGGGGGTATTCTACAGGCCTCCAAATAGTGAGAGGGAGGTAGAGGAGCAAATCTGCAGGGAAATCACAGAGATATGCAAGAGCTATAGAGTGGTGATATTGGGGGACTTTAATTACCCAAATATCGATTAGGATAATGCTAGGGTAAAGGGAAAGGAGGGGGAGGAATTTCTGAAA
The DNA here is from genome assembly GCA_030390025.1 of Squalus acanthias. Lineage (NCBI taxonomy): Eukaryota > Metazoa > Chordata > Chondrichthyes > Squaliformes > Squalidae > Squalus > Squalus acanthias. The sequence goes on from CM059429.1 coordinate 151,775,182, forward strand.
TGTGTTCAGGAGAATTTCCTTGAACAGTATGTTCTTGGCCCAACTAGGAAGGAGGCATTGCTGGATCTGGTACTGGGGAATGAGGTGGGCCAGGTCGACCAAGTGTCTGTGGGAGAACACTTGGGTACGAGTGATCATCGTATCATAAGATTTAGATTAGCAATGGAGAGGAGCAAGGAACAATCTAGAGTGGAACTTCTAAACTGGAATAGGGCTAACTTCAATGGGATGCAAAAGGATCTAGCCAGGGTAAAATAGAACCAAAGACTGACAGGAAAAACTGTAACGGAACAATGGGTGATCTTGAAGGAGGAGACGTTCCAAGTACAGGCTAGGTACATTCCAACAAGAGGGAAGGGTAAGGGAACCAAAGCAATGGCTCCTTGTATGACGAGGGAGATAGAGAAGATGATGAAACAAAAGAAGAGGGTGTATGATGCATGTCAGGTGAATTCTTCAAGGGAGAACCAGACCAAATACAATAAGTTGAGAGAGGAAGTGAAGTTGAAAATAAGATTGACAAAGAGAGAATATGAGAGTAGAATGGCGGTTAACATAAAAGGGAACCCAAAAATATTCTACCGGCATGAAAACAATAAGCGGGTAGTAAGAGGCGGGGTGGGGCCTATTAGCGACAAAGAAGGTGTTATATGCTTAGAGGCGCAGGGCAAGGCTAGAATACTCAATGAATACTTTGTATCGGTGTTTACTAAGGAAGTGGATGCTGACAAAATATCAGTAGCAGTGGAAAAGGTAGAAACAATGGAAGGGGTGAAAATTGATAGACAGGATATACTAGAAAGGCTGGGTATGCTTAGAGTGGATAAGTCGCCTGGTCCAGATGGCTTGCATCCCAGATTGCTAAGGGTATTGGGGGAGGAGATAGCAGAAGGGCTTGCCATAATTTTCCAATCTTCCCTAGATGTGGGGGAGGTGCCTGAGGATTGGAAAGTGGCAAATGTGACACCATTGTTCAAGAAAGGGTGTAAGGACAATCCTAGTAACTACAGGCCGGTCAGTTTAACATCAGTGGTGGGTAAAGTTTTAGAAACAATAATCAAGGAAAAAATTAACTGGCACTTGGAGAGGCTTAAGCTAATTAAGCAGAGCCAACACGGATTTGTAAAAGGCAGATCCTGTTTGACAAATCTAATTGAATTTTTTGATGAAGTAACAGGGAGGATCGATGAAGGGAATGCAATGGATGTTGTCTACATGGATTTTCGGAAGGCATTTGACAAAGTACCACTTAGAAGGCTGGTTAACAAAATTGAGGCTCATGGAATAGGTGGGTCAGTGGCAGCTTGGATAAGGAATTGGCTTAAGGACAGAAAACAGCGAGTTGTGGTAAATGGTTGTTTTTCAAACAGGAGGATGGCAGACAGTGGTGTTCCCCAAGGGTCAGTGCTGGGGCCACTGCTTTTTTTGATATATATAAATGACCTTGATATTGAAATACAAAGTAGAATTTCTAAATTTGCCGATGACACCAAACTTGGGGGTATGGCAAACAGTGAGGATGATACTAATCGACTGCAACAGGACATAGAAAGGCTAGCAGAATGGGCAGACAAGTGGCAGATGGAATTTAATACAGAGAAATGTGAGGTGATGCATTTTGGCAGAAGGAACAGGGAGAGGCAATATACACTTAATGACACAGTTTTAAAGAGTGTGCAGAGACAGAGGGACCTGGGAGTTAATGTGCATAGGTCCCTGAAGGTGGCAGGACATATTGAGAGAGTGGTTAGCAAAGGATATGGGATCTTGGGTTTCATAAATAGAGGTATTGAATACAAAAGTAGAGAAGTTATGCTGAATCGTTATAAAGCGCTGGTTAGGCCACAACTGGAGTATTGCGGCCAGTTCTGGTCACCACACTTTAGGAAGGATGTGAAGGCCCTTGAGAGGGTGCAGAGGAGATTTACCAGAATGGTTCCGGGGATGGGGGATCTTAGCTACAAGGACAGGTTGGAGAAGCTGGATTTGTTTTCATTAGAGCAGAGGAGGTTGAGGGGTGATTTGATAGAGGTGTACAAGATTATGACGGGTTTGGATAGGCTAGACGGGGAAAGGCTGTTCCCACTAGTTGATGGTATAAGGACTAGGGGACACAGATTTAAGGTTTTGGGCAAGAGATACAGGGGGGATGTGAGGAAAAACTTTTTTATGCAGCGAGTGGTGAGGACCTGGAACTCGCTGCCGACGGAAGTGGTGGAAGCGGAGACACTCAATGTTTTCAAGGGGAGACTGGATAGGCACTTGAGGGAAATAAACTTGCAGGGCTACGGGGATAGAGCGGGGGAATGGGACTGACTGGATTGCTCTGCAGAGAGCTGGCACGGACTTGATGGGCCGAATGTCCTCCTTCTGTGCCATTATAACTCTAAATGTAACCAAACATCATATCACGCTGCCATATTATGACTGCACTTTATTCGGAGCGCAAGATTAGAGTCTCTTAATTCCCTCGTCTGTTACCAGATAATCAGACACTGCAAATAACCCTCAGAAAATAGACTATATCTCACGCTGAAGTAGAAAGAAAGAAGTGAGCTTGATATTTTCTAATCAGTTATACTTTAGTTTCTCCCGGAGGATATAGCGTGACAGCAGAGGGGTCAAGTCCACTAATCAAACTTTTTTGCCTAGCCTCACAGTGAATAGCCAGCACCGTCAGCTTTTTAGATATTCTAACACCGTGACAATGGTAGGTGCAAGTTCATTTTCAAAACCAATTAATCCACATAGCCTGAAACTACTTGTCTGTATCGAAGTAAGTGGAACTCATGTAACCTGAGACAATAGAAGGACACTATATCATTGATTTCCCCACCTCCAGTGCACCTCATTGCTCATTAAGAACATTTACACAATGGTGAAGTGTCTGAGAGAACACGTGTAAGGGTTCATTTGAACACTCCAAAAATGAACATTGTAAAATAATGCATTTCCTATCATTTTAGTATTTATATTCTACAAAAGGCATTGAATAAAGCAGGACCCTACTTTCTGAACAAACTAGGTTATGCTACAAAACAAACTCCAGCCAGTAGAGTACCTGAGTGGAGCAGGCCCAGCTCAATTTCCTGAAGCGGTCCCAAAACAGGCATCAGGCCCCTCATTAACATATGTAAAGGCTTAATGCCTGTTTTAGGCGGCCGCCAGGGAAGCCTGAAAAATCGCCCGATCCAATATGGGGATTGGACGTATTTCATGCGTGGGGCATAGCCTCGCAAAATTGGTCCCTTTTTTCTCCCCATTTCCTGCCTGGAAAATGAGTGCAATGAGGTCCAATTTCTACACCTATACATTTCTCAGTTTCTGCAACATGCATCATTTTATAACAATGGTCATTAGGAATATGTAGAAAATCATTTTTGAAAGCAGAAAAATCTTTCAATACTCAATGAGTTAAATGACCATTCCCATTTTTTATACCACATATCTCAGTGCGAAATCCTTAAAATTATCTGTCATACAGGGTATGGTAGTGTCATGGTTATGGTACTGGACTAGCAATCCGAGGTGATGAGTTCAAATCTCACAATGACAAGTTGTGGAATTGAATTCAATAAATCTAGTGGGCTAGCACCTGAAAACAATGACCATGAAAGGTGTAGGATTGTCCTAAAAAACACAACTGTTTGCCATGCCTACCCAGCCTGGCCTACATATGACTCCAGTTCACATGTTTGACTGTTAATGCCTTCAGGGCAATTAGGGATGGCTAATAAATGTGGCCTTGTAAGTGTTGTTCACATCCCAAGAAAAAATATTGGTCCGTAATTTGCGGCCCCTACGGGCGCGTACAAGGTGCATACGTGCCCGTGAGGGTCGCGCAAGTTCCGGGATTTTGCACGCGAAGCGCATGCGCAAAAACCCAGAACTTGCGATCTGTCGAGAATCTTCTTGATAGATCCTCTGCATCCCCAGGAAACGGGCATCTGCGGGTGGAGAGTTGGGCTATTTGCCCAACTTCTGCCCAGCGAATGCCCGTGAAATTCTTACACCTGGTAAAAGCAGGCATAAGGCCTGCTCTTACCAGCGTAAGAGTTTAAATGAACATAAAAATAATTTTTTTCCAATTATTTAAACATTAAAAAACCTGTAAAATAAGATAAAGTTACTTTAAGCCCCTTTAAAACATTTCTATTTTTCAAAAAATAACATTTTTGTTTTAAATATTTAATTAAATGGCATTTTAATTAATTTTAAATATGTAATTTTTAAAATGTATTTGATGTGTAGATTTATCTTTTGGGGCATTCCCATTCATGCTTATGGGGTTTCTGTACATATGGAATCCCCATGAGTATGAATGGGGATCCTCTTCTTTTATTCGTTGGGCCGGCCCACGTGATCCCAGGGGCGCTCGCGAACCACCTGTGCCCCGGGGTGCATGGGCCTCTACCCGCGGGCACCCGGAGAGGCCCAGCACCGCGAGTCTCCGAACCACCAGGTAGGCGGGCATTTGATTTGCGGATCCGAGGCATTTCCCCACAGGAAGCCTCCAACCGCAAATTCAGGATCCCAGCTGTTTATCAGTGCTTTAAGTGGTTACTTATGAGATGATCCTCTGCCATCCTCACAGTTTTAAGAGGAAATGAATCATGGTATCTTCTAGTACCAGTTGAAAAGGATCATGATATGAACATTTTTAGACGCAGGAAAAGGCTCTGAAGCCCAAAATCCACATCCATAATGAAAAGTCAACCCCACCTTCTCATCAAATCCCTTCTCTCTCCAGAAATACAGCTAATTGCTTCTTGAACCCATTTATATTGTCTGCTTCAGTGGTCTGGATTAACTTTGCCAATTCCCTTTGTAATCTTGAAAACTTCAATTAGATCGCCTCAAAGTGAAAAGAGGCCCAATTTCTCGAACCTTTCCTCAGAACTTAAATTCCTCTCAGTGGAATCATTTTTGTTGCTTGCCTCGATACCTTCCTAAGAGCAATAATGTATTTCCTATAATTAGGTGACCAGAATTGCACACAGTACTCCAGATGGAGGTCTGACCAGTACTTTATTCAGCAACAATACAACCTCTTTGGATTTGTACAGCCTCTTTTGATCGAATTCCAGATATCCACAAGTTCTAAAAGACAGCTGAACCTCATTATTAGAAACTCATGTGGATCAGAACTGTGGAACACACTGCTGAGTATAATAGAGGCTTCACTAGGATCAGGAAGAATGCTTGTTTAATGAAAGGTTTATAACACTGCGCAAAGTTCCATTGCACAGTATGTGGTTTAACTTAATTTAAGCAGCAACTTTCTTCAATCCACAGCTTCCCCTTACCAAAAATCTTATTGATTTCAGACTGTGCTTCCACTTTCATTGTATAACTTCAAAATACAAGGGGCTGACTGCTATTTGGACAGCTTCAGGCTAGCAGAATAGAGCGAGTTTTTATTACTGATGAAAAAAATGCTGCAATTGAGGAGAGTTAATACTATTTAATGTTTAACTCCATGTTGTCCAAGGCCTTGTCGTGGATTTTGATAATCGGGGGGCAGTACTGTGTGGCGGGGGCAGGTTGGTAGAGGACCTTTGTCTTACGGATGTTTAGTGCAAGGCCCATGCTCTCGTACACTTCGGTGAAGGTGTTGACGATGGTTTGGAGTTCGACCTCCGAGTGTGCTCAGACGCAAGTGTCGTCTGCATACTGTAATTCGACGACAGAAGATGGGTCGACCTTGGATCTGGACTGGAGGCGACGGAGGTTGAAGAGTTTCCCATTTGTTCTGTAAATTAGCTCCACTCCAGCGGGGAGCTTACTGAGAGTGAGATGGAGCATTGCAGCAAGGAAGATCGAAAAAAGCGTTGGTGTGATGACACAGCCTTGCTTGACCCCGGTCCGTACGTGAATTGGGTCTGTGGTGGAACCGTTGGTCAGGATCGCGGCTTGCATGTTGTCGTGAAGCATAAGAAGGATGGTGACAAACTTTTGAGGGCAGCCGAATTTGAGGAGGACACTCCATAATCCCTCATGGTTTGCAACCCGGTGGCATAGTGGTTAGCACTGTTGCCTCACAGCGCCAGGGACCTGGGTTCGAATCTGACCTCGGGTGACTGTCTGTGTGGAGTTTGCAGATTCTCCCCGTGTCTGCGTGGGTTTCCTCCGGGTGCTCCGGTTTCCTCCCACAGTCCAAAGATGTGCGGGTTAGGTTGATTTGGCTATGATAAATTGACCCTTAGTGTTAGGGGGGGATTAAATATGTGGGGTTATGGGGATAGGATGGGATATGTTAGGGGGAATTAAATACGTGGGGTTACGGGGGTAGGGTGGGATATGTGTACTGTGGGGATTAAAGCAGGGACAGGGTACTGGATTTGAATGATCAGCCATGATCGTATTGAATGGTGGAGCAGGCTCGACGGGCCGAATGGCCTACTCCTGCTCCTAGATTCTATGTTTCTATGTTTCTATGTTTCTATGGTTGACAGTGTCGAAGGCCTTTGTGAGGTCAAAGAAGGCCATGTACAGCGGTTGGTGCTGTTCCCTGCATTTCTCTTGTAGTTGACGCGCGGTGAAGATCATGTCCATTGTGCCCCTTAGTGGGTGGAATCCCCATTGCGACTCTGGGAGGAGCTCTTCAGCCACTGGGAGAAGGCGATTGAGGAGGGTTCTTCCGATGCCCGATCGTCCGCATGCCCGATACGAGACTCCCAATACAAGCGCTCTACTCGAAGCTCCGACACGGCAAGAGAGCCCCAGGTGGGCAGAGGAAATGCTTTAAGGACACCCTCAAAGCCTCCTTGAAAAAGTGCAACATCCCCACCGACACCTGGGAATCCCTGGCCCAAGTCCGCACAAAGTGGAGGAGAAGCATCCGGGAAGGTGCCGAACACCTCGAGTCTCTTCGCCGGGAGCAAGCGGAAGCCAAGCGCAAGCAGCGCGAAGAGCGCACGTCAACCCAAGCACCCCACCCACCCGCCCCTTCAACCACCGTCTGCCCCACCTGTGACAGAGACTGTAGGTCCCGCATTGGACTCATCAGTCACCTGCGAACTCATTTTTAATGTGGAAGCAAGTCATCCTCGGTTCCGAGGGACTGCCTAAGAGAAGAGAGAATGTTTAACTGCAATACAATGCTGTATAACTGAATAGCACGCTCCTAAAAGGTAATTAATACCCTAGTGTGAGTCCAGCTCTTATATTCATGCCAAAATTTGGGGCCAGTTAGACCACGGCCACACTATAAATTCAGGTCACCCCAATATTTGCTGCCTCTTGTCAGATTATCATGTCTCATTAATCTTCTTAACCACATTCATTGCCACCATGAGCAAAGTTGCAAGCAGATAATTCTTGTATAAAGCCAGTACAATAGGTTTAAATATTGGCCCAGAAATTGATCTCGCTCTGTTCCCGCGGGGGTAAGGAGCAGGCGCGATCTCTCACTCCGCGTTGGCTTTTTCAGATCCAGCTCGCACGAACTTGATGTTCCAGACATCAGCTGGGCAGTGCTTGCGTATCCCACCGGCGTAGTGAATTCGTGCGAGCTGTGGGATCACGTGACTCAGTTAGAGCCAATGGCAGCACACCATCTTCCATTCATAAGTTTCACATACGTGCTGTGAAAGCTATGAATCTTACACCCCCCCAAAATAACAGCTAAACCTCAATTAAATTTTTTTAAAAAACCATCACATTAATAAAATAAGTATAGTTAAATAAATTAACCATTTTAAATAAAAAATTAAATTTTTGAAAAAATTTAAAATCTTTTAAAAAGTTATAAAAATGAACTTACCTGTCTTTAAAGTCTCTAAAAAAGATATACCTGTTAAAAAAAATTCAAAAAAATACTCAATTCACTACTTACCTTGTTAAAAGTGGGTCTTACTCCTCCTTTTTCCATTTCTAAAATCTTCCGTCCTTACCTGCGCGTCCAAAGCACTAAGTGCACAGCGTGTGCGCAGCCTGTAGCGCGCACGCGATGCACCGAGGAACTGCCCCCTTTTCCAAAGATCAAGTACCGGTTTTCAGCGCATGCGCAGGGCATGCAGAAAACCGGCAATTGGAGAGAGAATACGCGAGATCTCGCGCAGCGGGATGAATTTTTGGCCCATTAACAAGGTATGCTATGCTCTCGAGGTTTACAATGTTATTTTAACCCCGGCTGTGTTGTGGACCTCTAACACCCTCCTAGGTATCTGGTAGTTTAAGGGCTCGATTTTTATAGAGGAGGCGGGTTGAGGGCAGACCCGCTGCTCGGCAGATTTTGGACTCGCTCCCGGAGGCCGCCGGCCCGCAGTTCCGATTTTTGCTTGATTGGCCTCGTTACGGCCGACGTGCGGGTCCCTCCAGGCAATTACTTGGAGCATGTCAGTTTCTCGCGTCTGATGACGCGTTTCTGGAGTAAAACTTTAAAGGGGCCGTGTCCCCTTTGCAAAAAATGTAACTGGAATGGCTTAGTGCTGTATTATCTAGAAAGGGCGGCTGGTGTGAACACAAATAATGGATTGAAATTGCTGGTCATATTATTCCTGAAAGACATTTATGATTTTTTTTATCTATCAATGTAGTATGTGACTAAGAAATGAAAAAGATGCCAGATGTGTTCCAATCATTGGCTTAGTAAAATTGATTCTTTTTTCTCTTAAAGGTGCTGGCTGCTGCAGGAATGGCAGCCCCCAAAAACTAAGGCTGCAGCCAGGTTCAATGAGGGCTCCCTCCATGCTCTTGTGGAGGGAGTTAGAGGACGTCAGGAGCTCCTCTTCCCTGGAAACGGAAGGAGGAGGCCTCCTCAGCAAACCAAGGCCGCTTGGCTGCAAATTGCTGAGGAGGTGAGCTCGAGGTCTGTGTGCAGACGCACATGGGTTCAGTGTCAAAAAAGGTTTAATGATCTGCTGAGATCACCGAAAGTGTTCTGGGAAATGGAAGTTCAAGAGTGAGGGCTCAGGGCGAATGCCATGTAGAATGTTGGTGGTGACACTGAGTGCTTTAGTAGACAGATGATGCCTGGGGTTTTGAGGATGTCGGACTTATATTCATCTCCATGTGCCAACCACCTGTGGTTGAAGCGTAAGCTTACACGAATCTGGCATGGATGAGCGCATCCCTTGCCTGACGGCCACCAATGTGTTCGCCTGCTGCTGGATTGGCCACATCTGGCCCCACAAAGCATTGTTCCCTGTCCTCCTCCTCATCCTCTTCCTCATCCTCTTCCTCTTCCTCGTCCTCCGAGGAGGCTGTGTGCTGAGCCACTTGTTCATGCGGCAGCACTAAGCCGCGCTGCTATATGATGTTGTGCAGGGCACAGCAGACCATGATTTTTCTGGACACCCTGGCTGGTGCATACTGCAAGGCTCCTCCAGATCTGTCTAGACATCGGAAGCGCATTTTGAGCAAGCCGATGGTTTGCTCTATGATGCTTCTGGTGGAAATGTGGCTCAAATTGTACCGCTCCTCAGCTTCGTTTGATGGCCTCCTCATCGGTGTCATGAGCCACATTTTCAGGGGATAGCCCTTGTCGCCAAGAAGCCATCCGGAAAGTTGGTTTGGCGGATGGAAGAGCTGAGGCACAGTAGACTGCCGCAGGATGAAGGAGTCATGGCAACTGCCAGGGTACTTTGCGCAAACATGCATGATGATCTTCCTGTGGTTACACACTAGCTGGACGTTCAGGGAGTGGAATCCCTTGCGGTTGACAAATACAGCTGGGTTGTGATGGGAGGCCCTAATGGCTACTTGTGTGCAGTCAATGATGCCCTGCACCATTGCCAAGCCTGCCATATTGGCAAAGCCAACAGCACGCACCGTCATACTTGGGCCATCCGTGGAGAAGTGGATATAATTGTGGGCCTTGCAAAGAGGGCATCGGTGACCTGCATGATGCAGGTGTGTGTGGCCGACTGGGAGATGCAGCTTATGTCTGCAGCTGAACCCTGGAAGGCGCCCGAAGCAAAGAAGTTGAGTGCGGTGGTGACTTTGACAGCCACTAGTAAGGAGGGTCCACACGCTCCTCGGGGCTCCAGGTGTTGGTGCAGCATTGCGCAGATGTCTGTGACTACATCTCTCAAAAGTCTCAGCCTCCCTTGACACTGCTGCTCAGTCATGCTGAGGAAGCTGATCCTCTGCCTGTAAAGCCTGTGTTGGGGGTATCTCCTGCGGCGAGGTGCAGCCCTGCGCTGAGGCCCTCCGCCCTGTGCATCATCAGGTGGATGAGGAGGAGGTTGGCGCTCCTGGTGCTGGTGCTGCTGTTGTGGCTGGTTGTGGTGCTGCCGCGGCTGCTCTTCCTCCGAATCTGACGACCAGGATGAGAGGATATAAATGTTTCCCATCCCATAGCTATAGATTTCACTTGAGGCAAGAAGCTTGCAAGTGCACACTCAAAGTGGCCTGAAATTATTCCTATCAGGTCACACTTCAGATGGCTGTCAGCTTGAACAGTCAAGGTCAGTAGATTTGCAAAATCTTATCCCAAATCTACAACAACAAAGTTGATGCATTTGAATGTTAGCCATGTCACAGGAGCACTTTTAAAGTGCTGCACCAATGACGACAATTCATGTCCTCGAGAAACTCGTCTCCTTGCAGCTGGCATGTTTCTGACAAGACAGGAAACAGGAGCCAGAAGCACGAAAATGGGAAACCACTATCAAAATAGGATTATCAAGGCAATTAACAGGCTCTTAACTGCCTTAACTACCTGTCCCACCGGTTCCAGTTGGGACAGTTTGGGAGCGGCTGAACAGACACTCGCGAAAATCGCGTGGGGGCGGGATGGAGGCGGGTTGGGTGTCTGAAGCCATTTTTTTCTGATTTTCACTGCCGGCCCGCCTCCAAACCCGCCTCCTCAGGGCTATTAAAATCGAGCCCCAAGTGTATGTAGATTCTTTTTCTAAGACTGCCTGCTTTGGTTTTTGGGCTACCCACTGCTTGCAAGCAGCCTCAGTTCTGAGAGTTTTGTTAATACCTATAAAGTTTGGAGGAGATGAGATTTACCACTTAAGGTGAATAGAATGGTTAACATAATCTGACTCTTGTTTCAATCATGCCTCCTGCTAGCAAACCGCTGATGGGGTTTGCAGAAGCATCAGTGGCCCTCAACCTCCTGGCTGGAAGAAGCTGAATGGATGGCAAAGGAAGAAAAAGAACAAAGATTTATGTGCTTAGCATTTGTGTTTTACTGTTTATGATCTGAAAAAGCAACAGTTCTGGAAATAAAAGTGTCCAACTCTTAAGTAAAAAAAAAGTAACAAAATCCAGAAAGCTCCAGACGGCACAGCCCCTAAGGGTTACTGGCGCTGTTTTAAACAAGCTGTCTTTTGTTTGACATAAGCAAAAACAAACTTAAAATCAATTTGAATTTGCTATCATTAATGTCACATGAGACATAAAAGAGAATGTGGAACAGGAAAATGATAGTGTTTGCTTATGGCTTTAGTGATATTGCTGGGCTTAAGAGCTCTGTTTGTTCAGGATATAAATTTATTTCTCAATAAGAGCTACAGTTTGCAAAAGCACTTTAAAGGGAGGCTCTTACTTTAGGCCCCTTTAACTTAAAAGCTGAAGTAATTTGCTAAAGGAAGTACAGTAGTAATTTGCAACCATTTAGATGTACTTGGGAGGATCATGTTCACTGGTAAGGCATACAAAAACATTTTTGTAACCCAAGATATTTACAGAAGTATGCAAAAATTGCAAATCCAGTGTGGTTTTTATGAAAGATCAGCAAACCTGATTTTGAACCAAAAATGGCATTGAGTTGTTGCGCTCTAAGATGTTTCCTAAGAACTACTTCCTGACCAGCTTAGTGTCAGATATCTGATCCAACTTAAAGCAAGGCATCACATGTTATTCTTGGATCAATAAATGGGCAATTAGGTTTTTTAATGATTGAATATTGGATTTAGCCCAAGTCTCCCTAAGACTTATAAACAAAAGTACTACCATTAAAAAGATGTTAAATAAGGCTCACAACAAAGATACAATGCAAATGCTAAGTCCTTCCAATAACCAGCCTAATCTCAAGTCCCTACAAGTGCAAGTTACTATTATTCAATTATAACTTTTTCTGTTATTTTGAGGAGAATGCCAGTGAGTACAGTCAAGCACTTCCTCGTTTCTTGTTTGTAAATAACACTATATCAGTTCCAGCAAGGGCATTCTCAATCTTGTCAAGCTATCCTTAATCGAGTTTAAAGGCTGGTGGGGAGCCAAGCAGAACATGGCATTGCCTACAGGTATCAGTGAATTTAATTTAAACTATAGACTGTTTACGAAATCCTTGTTCTCAAGTTTTATACAATTTTCCTCTGATATATTTCGAACTGGTAGCTGAATAAAAAGAAACAGATTTTGGAGAAGAACAGAAACCATAAAATCTGAAGTAATCTCTTTGAACAATTCTAGTTATTGATTTTTTTTGTCATCATTTAGCAAGCACTAGGAACCCATTAAGCAATGTTGTTATCAAAATGGCTGAAGTGCAGCTGGGTTCTAGATACACAGATAATCTCTCTTCCATTGGCTGAATTCCAAATTTTAAAAAAAATGTATCTCTAAACTTTTTTGTTTCCATATAGCTTTTTAAAGACGTAACTGTTGTTCCATTCATTTCTAAGAAAACCTGGTCTCCAAGGCTTTGAGATTACTCTAGAGGATCCTAGGGTATGAACACTGAACACATTAATATAAATTCCTTCCTTCACTATTTTAACTGAGGTTTAACTTGTTTAAAATAAATGGGTTCACGCCTGCATTAAAATAATGAAGGGACGCATTTCATACAGGCATAGTACTGAGTATTTGTCTGCGAGGATCCTACAATGTAAATTCAAGGGCAAGTGTATATTGACATGGATAATTGTAATCCTTTAAACCTTTCTGATGAGACATTTCCAATAAAGCTATAGGATAGCACACAGTCTGAAGTGCGAGACTGGGATACATTGAGAGGCTGAGATAATCTTACGAGTCACAAGAACAAAAGCCAGCTAGTCAGTCAGTGACTTCTCAACCCCAAGAGTGCTATTGCCTTCCAACAGCCTCCAGAGCTTATTCTGCATTATATAAGAAATATAGCAAGCTGCTGCCTTTTCCCTGTGTGTTTGGGTTCTCATTTGTTATTTCCTTTTCCTTTCTTCACTGGATGCCCACATTAGATGATTGGTCTCTGCCTGTTTTCGAGTTGATCAGAGCAGAAGTGAAATCCGGAAGTACTTCACCAGCTGCTTCAGATGAATATCACAACCACTCAAATTCAGCTGGCTAGAGTGCTTCAAAAATGATATTGCCAGAAGAACTCTCAGATATATCTTTGCCATGGAGGGGTTGAGCAATAACAGGGTTAAAAATTGTCTCTTTTGTTTTCTTCTTTGCAGTTGCAGTTTCTTTGCTAGAATTAGTTTACTGGCAAATGTTCCTATGGCTCCCATCGATAAATGCCATTCTAGGGCATCTGTCCCGACACACATCACAGGTCGGAAGATTCATTTTCACATTTAGAAATGTTAATCCCTACTTTGTTGATCTGTAGGTGTCAGTTTAACACTTCATAATTTATTAATGTTAGCATTTAACCCCCTTAAATATCATACGTCACTCCTCCTTAATATCATTGAAGTGCCCTAAATTAACCTATTGCTGTAAAGAAAATAATTATGCACTTCTATGCATTTTCATTTTATGAACTTGTATTGAGCTGTACTTACCTTCAAAAGAAAGAAAGAAGAAAGAAAGACATGCATTTATATAGCGCCTTTCACGACCCCAGACGTCTCAAAGCGCTTTACAGCCAATGAAGTACTTTTGAAGTGTAGTCACTGTTGTAATGTGGGAAACACGGCAGCCAATTTGCGCACAGCAAGGTCCCACAAACAGCAATGTGATAATGACCAGATAATCTGTTTTTCTTTGTTATGTTGATTGAGGGAGATATATTGGCCAGGACACCGGGGATAACTCCCCTACTAAAGGTGTGTGCTAAACAGTAAAAAGATGCAATAGACTAAAAATATACATTATTAAAAATAGACATTAAAATTATTTTTCTTTTAAAATTGCCTTCTTTCATTTTTTCAATAGTAACGTTGTTGAATAGGGTACTCTCAGATAAATACTAAAAATATATGGTTAACAAGAGTCATCTGTGCAATGGGATTGGTCACATGTGCAATGTACTTGGCACTGTAGGCAACCGTCCTTTCACTCCACTCTAGAAATACATTTCATACATATTGTTGTTTCCCTTCCCCCTCATCTTTCATTAAGGCTACTCATGCTACAGTGTAGACCAAGTATAAGCAGCCCTCCAGTAACTCATCCAAAAGCCATTCTTCATGGGTAGGCTGGCAGTCTAGAAAGCCATATAGAGATGAATATAGCTAAATGTTTCACATGCTACTAAAAAATTCTTTACATCTCATAAGGGCAGACAAGTAGTGAGCGAGGGAGTTAATACTCCAAAAGTGCCAGAGAAATTAAATATATAAAATAGTTGAAGTATTAAATAAATATTTTCTTGTAGTATTGACTAGAGAAGTTAATACAAGCTTGTTATTCACTTTCTGTGATGCATTCAGTATCCATGTGGATTTTAAAATCCGCATGGCAGAAGCACTTGATAAGTTAGAGAGAATTAAGACTAACAAATCCTTGGCCAAATAAGAGATAGCCTACAATACTGAAGAAGACCAGGGAGAACATTAATGGGACATGGGCTGTCATCATGGAGGAATCACTTGGCACTGGTGAGGTTCAGCAGGATTGAGAAGCAAGCAAACTTTGTACGATGTCTTATTTTTTAAAAGGTTGGCAAATCTAACCCAGGGAACCAAAGCTAGTAGCTTAATATCAATTACAGGTAAAGTATTAGATATGGGTTGATGAAGGCAATGCGGTTGATGTGGTGTACATGGACTTCCAAAAGGCGTTTGATAAAGTGCCACGTAATAGTCTTGCCAGAAAAGTTGAAGCCCATGGAATAAAAGGGACAGTGGCAGCAGGGATATGAAATTGGCTAAGTGACAGGAAACAGAGAGTAGTTGTGAACGGTTGTTTATCAGACTGGAGGAAGGTACACAGTGGTGTTCCCCAGGGGTCGATACGAGGACCATTGCCATTCTTGATATATATTAATGACTTGGACTTGGGTGTACAGGGCACAATTTCAAAATTTGCAGATGACACAAAACTTGGAAGTATAGTGAACTGTGAGGAGGATAGTGATAGACTTCAAGAGGACATAGACAGGCTGGTGGAATGGGTGGACACGTAGCAGATTAAATTTAATGCAGAAAAGTCTGAAGTGATACATTTTGGTAGGAGGAACGAGGAGAAGCAATATAAACTAAAGGGTACAATCCTAAAGGGGGTGCATGAACAGAGAGACCTGGGGGTATATGTGCACAAATCGTTGAAGGTGGCAGGGCAGATTGAGAAAGTGGTTAAAAAAGCCTACGGGATCCTGGGCTTTATAAATAGATGGACATATCGGCACTCTACACCAGTATCCCCCACGATGACGGCATCGCTGCGACAGCCTCAGTACTCAACACCAACAACAGCCAATCTCCAGACGCCATCCTACAACTTATCCGCTTCATCCTTGACCACAATGTCTTCACCTTCGACAACCAGTTTTTTACCCAAACACACGGAACAGCCATGGGGACCAAATTCGCACCCCAATACACCAACATTTTCATGCACAAGTTCGAGCAAGACTTCTTCGCTGCACAGGACCTCCAACCTGTACACCAGATACATCGACGACATCTTCTTCCTTTGGACCCACGGCGAAGGATCACTGAAAGGACTACACGATAACATCAACAGGTTCCAGCCCACCATCAAACTCACCATGGACTACTCCTCAGAATCGGTTTCATTCTTGGACACACAAATCTCCATCAAAGACGGACACCTCAGCACTTCACTCTACCGCAAGCCCACGGACAACCTCACGATGCTCCACTTCTCCAGCTTCCACCCTAACCACGTTAAAGAAGCCATCCCCTATGGACAAGCCCTGCGAATACACAGGATCTGCTCAGACGAGGAGGAATGCGATGGACACCTACGGACGCTGAAAGACGCCCTCGTAAGAACGGGATATGACGCTCGACTCGTCGATCGACAGTTCCGACGGGCCACAGCGAAAAATCGCATAGACCTCCTCAGAAGGCAAACATGGGACACAACCAACAGAGTACCCTATGTCGTCCAGTACTTCCCCGGAGCGGAGAAACTACGCCATGTTCTTCGCAGCCTTCAACATATCATCGATGACGACGAACACCTTGCTAAGGCCATCCCCACGCCTCCACTACTCGCCTTCAAGCAGCCGCCTAACCTCAAAAATACCATCGTTCGCAGCAAATTACCCAGCTGTCAGGAGAACAGCGACCATGACACCACACAACCCTGCCACGGCAACCTCTGCAAGACATGCCAGATCATCAACACAGATACCATCATCACACGTGAGGACACTACCCACCAGGTACATGGTACATACTCATGTGACTCGGCCAACGTTGTCTACCTCATACGTTGCAGGAAAGGATGCCCCGGAGCATGGTACATCGGCGAGACCATGCAGACACTGCGACAACGTATGAACGGACACCGCGCAACAATCGCCAGGCAGGATTGTTACCTCCCAGTCGGGGAACACTTCAGCAGTCAAGGACATTCAGCCTCGGATCTGCGGGTTAGCGTTCTCCAAGGCGGCCTTCGAGACACACGACAACGCAAAATCATCGAGCAGAAACTGATAGCCAAGTTCTGCACCCATGAGGACGGCCTCAACCGGGATCTCGGTTTCATGTCAGGCTACAGAACGTGACTCGACATCGTTGTCTGGTTCACAGGTGTGATTTCCAGTTTTTTAAAAAAAGTTAAAAGCTTAACTGCAGACTGCAGCATTTGACACGTTGGACCCCCTGTGACCCACCTCATTGTCTTAGCTGTATTCTGCGGTGTCTTTGATGTAATGCCTCCCTGACGGATTGTATCTCTGCAGACACATTGTTCTCTGTCTATATATACTTTGTAATCGATTTGTATTCCCTCACTATACCTGACGAAGGAGCAGAGCTCCGAAAGCTCGTAATTTCAAATAAAACTGTTGGACTATAACCTGGTGTTGTGCGACTTCACATTTTTATAAATAGAGGCATAGATTACAAAAGCAAGGAAGTTATGATCAACCTTTATAAAACACTGGTTCGGCCTCAACTGGAGAATTGTGTCCAATTCTGGGCACCGCACTTCAGGAAGGATGTGAAGGCCTTAGAGAGGGTGCAGAAAAGATTTACAAGAATGGTTCCAGGGATGAGGGACATAACTTAAGTGGATAGACTGGAGAAGCTGGAGTTGTTCTCCTTAGAACAGAGAAGGTTGAGAGGTGATTTGATCGAGGTGTTCAAAATCATGAGGGGACTAAACAGAGTAGATAGAGAGGAACTGTTCCCATTAGCGTAAGGGTCAAGAACCAGAGGACACAGATGTAAGGTGATTGGCAGAAGGACCAAAAGCGACATGAGGAAAAACCTTTTTACGCAGCGAGTGATTATGATCTGGAATGCACTGCCTGAAAGGGTGGTGGAGGCAGATTCAATTGTGGCTTTCAAAAGGAAATTAGATAAATACCTGAAGGAAAAAAAATTGCAGGGCTACAGGGAAATGGCAGGGGAGTGGGACCAGCTGAATTGCTCTTGCAGAGAGCCGGCACGGGCTCAATGGACCGAATGGCCTCCTTCTGTGCTGTAACCATTCTATGATTCTATGATTTGATTCTATTCTAAATGTTAAGCTGAAAGCGTACCTGGATAGCAATAACTTGATAGGAAAAGGCCAGCATGGATTTAGAAGGGAAAAATTCTGCCTGACAAACATGCTTGTATTCTTTGGAATTGTTACAGATAAAGTAAACAGTGGGACTGCCTATGATATGGTTTATTTTGACTTTCAGAAGTTTCTACATGGTAAACTTTGAATTAAACTTAAACCCACAGGAATACGGAATAGCACATGGAACTTGATTAAAAAGCTGGTTAAAAATAGGGAACAAAATATTCAGGTATCGTAACTGAGTGTGGGGCCCTGCAGTGGTCAATATTTTGACCCCTGTTATTTTTAATCTAGCTAAATGTCCTGGATGCTGAATCCAACTCTAAATGTGTTAAATTTGCTGATGCCACTAAATTAAGCAGAGCAGGATGCACCTAAAGATTTTCAGCAGCGTTTAGACTGGTTATGCAACAGGGCAGACCAACAGCAAATGTAAATTAACACTGATAAATGTTAAGTATTGCACATAGTTCACAAATGTGTGTCATAAGTAGACAATGAATGGAATTGATTTCGTACAGTGAGACTTAGAAAGGAATCTGGCTATAATGGTAGACGTGTCACCTTCAAAGCCCAAAGAATATGGTGAACCAATGCACAAGCTAATAGAATGCTGGAATAGATAAAGAATAGAGTACAAGTCTATGATATGCTTAGGCTTCAACAATACAGTTGTCAGACCAGATTTGGAGTACTGTGTTCAATTCTGGTCGCCATCATGCAAAAATCACATAAGCCTAAAAGTTACTCTTAGTGATATTAATGCTTTAACACTTAGCGCATTCATATGAAAGGAGATATCAGGAAGAACTTTACTCAAAAATTAATAAATGCCAGGCAGGTAGTAGAGGTAAAAATATTGGGGATGTTCAAAATACAGTTGGGTTCTATGTTGGGAAAGTTAGGGCGTTACAACATTGAGCATCATAGAATGTTAAGTGCAGAAACAGCCGTCAAGTCTGCATCAGTGGCCAGAATTCTCTGGGGGGTCAGCGGGCGGGATTGGTGGCGGGTCAGGTGGGAAAGTGTTTTTTTTTTACAGCGGGTCGGGATCCTGCTGTCAACCTGCCACAACGCGCCTTTCCCAATGTCGGGTCTGTCAGCGCTGAGTAGACCCGACAAGCAGCAGCGGGGGACCCAATTAATCTAATTAGCATTTAGTTGACAGGTGCTTAACAGGCTTTTTTAACTTACATTTTCATTTTAACTTCATGGCCATGGGATCCACGTTGTTCAGGGAACATGGCTGTCACCTGAGGCGTGAAGTCAGTGGCCATTGCTCCAACTGATTAATTGGCAGCTTCAAATGTACAGTAAAAGCTCCCACCTGACAGATAATCACTTTTCTCAGCCACAGGCTGTTTCTCAGTCCATTTCCAGCACAGATTCTGCAGGCTTTCCACTTTCCACTCTCCATCCAGTATCCCCTCATTGGAAGAACTCTCTTACCATTGACAGAATGTTTCTGTCATCTCTACTTCACCTGCCATCTATTCCATCAACATGGGTGCCCTTTATACTGTCTCACCTTGGTCCTCAGAATCCCACCACGATCAGCCCCAACACCAGCAGCACCAACAACAAACAAGCTTCTCTACAATCACCTGATGCAGCACAGGACACAGGGCATCAGCACCTGACCACATTGCTACCCGGGAGGCCAGGGATGGCCTCACCATGGGCAGATTTACTTCACTTGATGCTGTACACCCTGGCTGCCACATGATGCGCCAGGTTGGCAACAACCCACACCAACACCATAAAGTATCCCTACAATGTCCAAGCCATTCCTTCCACACTCATCACCATTGCGGGAGGTACCGTTATGTCTCACCATTCACTGCAACTTGAAGGGATAATTACTAGTCCTAGCCCCTTTAGGGCTACCCCGGATCAGGCGTATTCCTCAGACGTTCACTTTCAACTAAAGTTTGAGGTAGCCGAATCCTAAAGACGCTTAATTGGGTCTAAAGGTCCAGACTATCTCTCCCAAAAGGAAAGGAACAACCTGAAAATGTTACCGTCCTCCAGATAGCACTTTTAATAAGTTTAGCTAGACTGTAACGTTCCGGATATTATGAGGGTCCGGAAAACTCCCCCAGAATTCTGCTACTCCTCACCAAAGAGTGTACAGAAATTGAGTTTGCGAGTTTGATACAGAAGTCTTATGTGAGACAATTCTAAAAATATATAGATTTATTAAAGAACCGACATGTAATTTACAGTTGGTGAGTCAATCACAACATTAACAGTTCCAAAAAGAGAAAGCTTACAATTCTATTATCAGAAAACCTTAGATTCAAATCTTAACTTCGCTACAGTTTTACAGTTCTTAGTTTTCTACAGGATATCCACCAAAATCAAATACCTTTGATCCTCAAGGTACGAAGAGTTGAAGACTTACAGAGCTGCCTCTGAAGCCGAGAATCGCTTTGCCCCTTTAAAGTGAGTCTACTATCCCATTTGAGAGTTCAATATTTATACCCTTTTCCAGTGGTATTTCCTTTAAGGTTTTCTGCTGATGTAAGCTAATTATCTCTAGTCATTTTTCTGCTGACCCCTGCAATTCTTACAGTCACCTCAGCTGGTAGCATTACAGAATTATGTCTCTTCTCTAGGTGTTCTAAGTTTACCATAAAAAACGGTGTAACGGCAGGTGCGTTTTACTTGATGTCATTTTTATGAAGGCAGATGTTTGTGCTTCTTTACAAAGTGTAAATTAGAACACCTTGTACAGGGTGAACCATTGTCTTGTTCCCAAAGGTTCAGCCTACCGTAGCCTTTAACCTTCTGTTTCAATAAGGTTATCGATTCAGTGTCAACAACTATCTTATCTCTATAGCCAGAATGCTTTCACAGCTTTTTCATAGTTAGGTTTCTAGATTTCCAGACCTAGTTTGTCATGTTTTAATAAGGCCAGAATTCTTTCATAAAATGGTGTATTTTTCTGAATAGGTTATGTGGCTTATTCCTTCACAAACTCACTAATCCACTTCCAAAGGTGCACACAAATCTGTCCAAGAATGCAAAGTATTGAAAATAAAGGTTTCAATGTTTGACAGCACATTAACAGAAACTTTACATGAACATTGGATAAAACACCCAAGTGCCTACCCTTGTGTTTTGTTAGTTGGTATGATTGCAGTAGGATGAGGGTGAGTGTGAGGGGTGGCTAGTGAGATGGGAAAGTGATAATGTAGATAGAGAGAGATGGGTGGAGGTGCAAGGTAAGTTGGTGTGAGTAAGGATGTGCAGGAGTAGGGTAGGGAAGGCAGAGTGATGGGGATGTGATGAGTGGCACAGCAGGATGAAGCTGAGTGTGGCTTTGTACTCACTTTCAAGATATAATGAGATCATTGAAGGGTTTTTGCCACTGCAGCCTGGTCCTCCTGACGACATCCCTGCTTGTGCCCTCCTGTGCAACGTGCAACCAGGTTGTGTTGATCTAACTGGGAAGGTCTTTTCTGCTCATCTGAAGGGAAGAGGAACTCCCTGCATGCCCTGACTCCCTCCATAAGCATATAGAGGGAGTCATGGGAGAGCCTGGGTGCAGCCCTGCACCTCTGTGCAGTGACTGTCAGTGTTTTCAGTACCTCAATGCTGTAGAACACTGACAGCACAAAATAAAGTTGGCCATGGTCCCTTAAAGGAAACCGGCTGATGATGTGTCATGAATGACGTCACCAGACCCGCTTCCTCTAATTGGCTGGGAACCGCATTGGGCGGGCTTAACAAGCCCTATCAACGAAAAGTCATTTCACAGAGCGGGATGGAGCCAGCAGCGGGGTCGGGACCCGCCATCAACATTGCCCGCCACGGACCTGCCAAGTTAAGGAAAATTACATAGGATTACATAGGATTACATAGGATATACGGCTCCACTCGAGCCTCCTCCCGTCTTTCCTCATCTAAATCTATCAGCGTAACCCTCTATTCCCTTCTCCCTCATATGCTTGTCCAGCCTCCCCTTAAATGCATCTTTACTATTCGCTTCAACCACTCCCTGTGGTAGCAAGTTCCACATTCTTGCCACTCTCTGGGTAAAGAAGTTTCTTCTGAATTCCCTATTGGATTTCTTGGTGACTATCTTATATTGATGGCCTCTAGTTTTGCTCTTCCCCATGAGTGGAAACATTCTCTCTGTATCTACTCTATCAAAATCTTTCATAATTTTAAAGACCTCTATTAGGTCACCCCTCAGCCTTCTTTTTTCAAGATGTGGAGATGCCGGCGTTGGACTGGGGTGGACAAAAATGAGAAGTCGCACAACACCAGGTTATAGTCCAACAGATTTATTTAATTTTACAAGCTTTCGGAGCAGTTCGCTCCTTCGTCAGGTAAGTTAGCAGTGAGAGAATCTCCCAGAATTCACAATTTAAACACAGACAAAATATATTCAAATCTTTCCCTACATCAAAGAGCACAGCCAAGACAATGAGATGTGTCCCAGGGGGTCCAACGTGTCAAACCACCTGCTGGCTGCAAAACCTGTCAATTTGTGTAGGTTCTTGTGTTAGTCTTTTAAAAAAAAAACACCTGGGAAGACCGGCCATGATGTCAAGTCACGTTCTGTATCGTGACATGAACCCGATATCGCGATTGAGGCCATCCTCATGAGTGCGGAACTTGGCTATCAGTTTCTGCTCTATGATTTTGCGCTGTCGTGTATCTCGAAGGCCGCCTTGGAGAACGCTTACCCGCATATCCGAGGCTGAATGCCCCTGGCTGCTGAAGTGTTCCCCGACTGGGAGGAACTGGGTGTTTAAATTGTGAATTCTGGGAGATTCTCTCACTGCTAACTTACCTGACGAAGGAGCGAACTGCTCCGAAAGCTTGTAAAATTAAATAAATCTGTTGGACTATAACCTGGTGTTGTGCGACTTCTCATTTTTTTCTTTTTTCAAGAGAAAAGAGACCCAGCCTGTTCATCCTTTCCTGATATGTATACCCTTGCAGTTCTGGTATCATCCTTGTAAATCTTCTCTGCACCCTCTCCAGTGCCTCTATATCCTTTTTATAATATGGTGACCAGAACTGTACGCAGTACTCGAAGTGTGGTCTAACCAAGGTTCGATACAGGATTAGCATAACTTCCCTACTTTTCAATTCTATCCCTCTAGAAATAAACCCTAGTGCTTGGTTTGCTTTTTTTATGGCCTTGCTAACCTGTGTCGCAACTTTTAGTGATTTGTGTATTTGTACTCCGAGATCCCTTTGTTCCTCTACCCCACCTAGACTTGCACCCTCCAAGTGATAAGTGACCTCCCTATTCTTCCTACCAAAATGTAATACAACACATTTATCTGTGTTGAACTTCATTTGCCAATTATTTGCCCATTCTGCAAGTTTATTAATGTCCTCCTGTAATTTATTGCAGTCCTCCTCAGTATTGACTATCCCCTCCAATTTGGTATCATTCGCAAATTTAGAAATTGTGTTTTTGATTCCAAAGTCTAAATCGTTAATGTAAATTCTGAACAGCAGTAGTCCCAGTACTGATCCTTGTAGAACACCACTACCCATCTTCTGCCACTGTGAATAGCTACCCTTTACTCCCACGCTCTGCTTTCTGTCTTGAAGCCAGCTAGTAATCCATTCTGCTACTTGTCCCCTGACTCTGCATTCTCTGACCTTATTCATTAGTCTATTATGGGGTACCTTATCGAAGGCCTTTTGAAAATCTAAATAAATTACATCTACTGCATGACCATTGTCTACTCTCTCTGTTACCTTTTCAGAAAATTCAATAAGGTCGGTCAAGCAAGATTTTCCCTTTTGAAATCCATGCTGACTATTCATTATTGTGCTTTTCGTTTCTAGATGTTCTTCTATTCTCTCCTTTAGTAGGGATTCCATTATTTTTCCTAGCACCGATGTTAAGCTGACTGGTCTATAATTCCCTGGACATGTTCTACCCCCCTTCTTAAATATAGGTATTACGTTAGCTATCCGCCAGTCCTCTGGCACTGCACCTTTTTCTGACAAATTATTAAATGTGTGTAGTAATGCCTCTGCTATCTCTTCCCTAGATTCTTTTAAAATGCGTGGATGCAATCCATCCAGACCAGGGGTTTTATCCTCTTTGAGTTTGATTAGTTTATGTAATGTGTCCTGTTTTTATTTTAAATGCACTTATCTCATTACTCATCTCATCATCCAATGTCATGTCCACCTATTCTATCTCCCTGGTAAATATCGAAGCGAAATAATGATTTAATATTTCTGCCCTCTCCCGATCGTTACCTGTGGTATTGTCCTGTCTATCCCTTAATGGCCCTATTCCCATCCCAACCTTCCTTTCTTTATTGATGTGCCTGTAAAATATTTTACTATTTTGTTTTATGTTCCTTGATAATTTAATTTCACAGTTCCTTTTTGTCTTCCTAATTTTTTTTTGACATCTCTCCTAATCCCTTCATATTCTCTCTTATCATGCACTCCTCTGCTATCTATATACTTAATGTATGCCTCTTTCTTTACCCTCAATTGTTCCCTTATGTCTTTATTCATCCATGGAGTCTTATTAGTGTTTAGTCATAGAGTCATAGGGGGAAAAATTCAGCTGCTTGCGCCTCCCGTTAGCGCCTTAAGAGGGCGCTAATGGGGCGTAAAGCAGCTAACGCCCGGGTGCAGCGCCGCCCACGCCTCCCGAAAAATTTAGTGGGAGGTTAGCGGCGGCGGCAGCCGGTAGCGCCCTGTGGCGCTGCGCCGCCGGCGATGACGTCATCGCCGTGCGCAGCACCCCGCTCGCGCCCCGGCCGTGATCTTCAGTCGCGCCCCCTGATTTACCGCCAGACGCTATGTCCGACGGGTTCAGGGAGGCGTACGTGCGGCCGGGGCGGCGATATTTAAAGGGGAGGTGGCAGGCGGCCATTTTTGTTGCTGGCCGCCTGCCAGCACCTGCCCCCGTTGCTGTCCCCGGCCCCCGTGAAGCCCCCCCACCGTGAAGTGCCGGCTGCGCTCCAAGAGCCCGGCACTTCTCTTGAGTGCCGGGCTCTTTTGCCGGCACTCCCGATCCCTGGGGGCCCAGCTGGGCCCCGGTTCGCGCTGCGCAGGGTCCCTCCCCTTTAAGAAGGGGAGGAAGGCCTGCAATACCGCGGCGCGACGTGCCGCAGCGCATGGCGCTGCGGCACGTAGCGCCAGGATATTCACTCGCAGCGCCCCAAGAGGGATGCGGGTGCTTCCAGTGGCGCCCCGCTTCCCTCTTGGGGCGCAACCACCAAAGTTCCGGCGCGGGGCCGCTAATTTTTTCGGGGCGCTAAAAGTCGCGCCCCGGCGAGGTTAGCGCCCCAAATGGGGCGCGACTCAATTTTTACCCCATAGAGTCATAGCGGCACAGAAAGTGGCCATTCGGCCCATCTAGCCCGTGCCGGCTCTCTGTAGAGCAATCCAGTCAGTCCCATTCCCCCGCTTTATCCTTTTAATGAAATATATTCTTCCTGCGCTCTGTTGGACACCATTTTAAATGTTTCACATTGTCGTTCTACATCGTTGTTTGCCAATAGTGTTGCACATTTTATCTTCCCAAGTTCTAATCTCAGCCCCTCAAAATCAGCTTTTCTCCAATCTATTAACCTGTTTTTTTGTCATACTTATGTCCTTCTCTATTAACATCTTAAAGCGTATTATATTATGGTCACTATTGCCTGTATGCTCCCCTACTTTTACTTCTCTTATCTGCTCTGGCTCATTCCCCATTACTAGATCCAATAGCGAATCCTCCTTTGTTGGGCTTTTTACATATTGGGTTAGAAAAGAGTCCTGTAGACATTGTAGGAACTCCATTCCCTTATCCCCTTTACCTACCTCTTCTGTCCAATTAATATCAGGGTAGTTGAAATCCCCCATGATTATTATGCTATGTTTTTTACTCATTTCTCTAATTTGTCTGTATAGTTCTTCCTCCACCTCCCTTCCACTATTAGGTGGTCTGTAGACTATGCCTATTTGGGTGATTGATCCTTTATTACCTTTTATCTCTATCCATATGGATTCTATTTTTGTCTTGCTGATAGCTATGACCCTTTTTTCTACTGCCATTATGTTATCCCTAATAAGTACAGCTACTCCACCTCCCCCTTTTCCCTCTCTATCTTTTCTAAATATGTTATAAATCGCGGCCAGTGTTTTTCTTTACATCAACCACCTAGTCTAATCTTACTCTATTGCTGCATACCCTTTAAATATCCTTTGTCAAGCAACTGTATGACTCCCTTGTAAAAGAATTTATGAACTCTACTTCAACAAAGATTTGTGGCAAAGAATTCCAAATTCTAACCACATTCTGTGTAAAGAATGTTTTTCTAACCTCTTTACTTCATTTTGGGAATACCTTCTATTTATGTTCTCACTGATCAGTGGAACAATCACTATTTACCTTATCATAGCCTTTTAGAATCTTGGAAGAATTCTATCATGTCTTAACTTTCTGAGCTGTAACGCAAAGAAAGCCCTAACTTCTCAAGTTTCTCTTCGTAACTGTAATCCCTCATTCCCGATAACATCCTAGGCAATCAACGCTGCATATTTTCCATTGCTATTACATCTTTCCTATGGACTTAATGGCCTTTACTTATCCCAGACATTTCTGACTGATTTATTCTCCTAGCCCAGAAGCACGTAAGCCAATTGTTTAAAATATAGAATTCAAAGGTCGCATGCTGTAGATGCTTCGAAAAGTTATTTCATATTATCCTTAGCAAAGATTGCATCTGTGTCTTTATGTGCAGTAATGCTGTGCACAGGGCAGAGTCGCTATTGCTTTTGGAAACAGCCTCGGATGTTCCAGATATCAAGCATATCTTTGAATTAGGTCATTGACACAGAGGGGGAGAAATTCAGAAGCGCACAGGAAGGGGCGTTAACTTTTGAGAAGTTGGAAGTTTAGCGCCAGGCGCTAATCAATCTCGCTAAATTCAGTCTCAGTGTTCAAAGAATGCAGGGAAGCGCTAAATCAGGTGCTAATGGCATAGGTGAGTGGCGTTACTGAATATGAGGTGTTGTGTAATCGGGAGTGAACATTGGTGCAGGCGCCTTCCAGCCATTAAAGGGGAGGGTCCCTGGAGTCTGCACACCAGCCCCCAATGACTCGGGGAGTGCGATATGCTGTGGGATGAAATGCAAAGTCCTTTGATGATCCGCAACACTCCTTTATTTGGCTGCAGATACATCCTGCACTCTCTGCCACTCATAACTGACCTTTGGAACGGAATTTCCTTGACAGCTGGGATGCATCCCTTTAAGTAGCGCCCCACCAGCCAGCTGGTTCATGCCTCCGCTCCCTGACACTGTCGGCGCGAGGTGGTAAGGCAGGGGGCGCGACTGAAGTTTGCAGATCGAGCGCCCAGCGAGCGTTGCACGCTCACTGACGTCACAATCTGCTTGGCAAAAGGGACCGTGGTGCTAACTCTTATCGCCAGTGAATTTGCCATGCGGCATGGGATTCGACCCGCCGTGGCGATACTGCCTGAGCACCCCGTTAGCGCCCCCGCCAGGCGCTAACTGGGGGCACTAACCTACTGAATTTCTAGCTGAAATCATGGGGGTAATTTTAACCTACTTCACCGGGTGGGAAACCCATGGGATCGGATGGAATGTCAGTTTTACACCCACTTAATATTACTTTCTGTTGACTTCAATGGACACTAAAATCAGGCGGGGAGTGAAACCAGCGTTGCACCAGATCGCGTCAGTTTCCTGACGGATTAGTTTAAATTTCCCCCCCATATTTCAGTGAAAATGAGCAAAAGGAGTAGGATAATGTACTTATTTGCCACTTTTACTCTGCTTGTGCGACAAGGTGAAGTCGAAGACTGGAACAGAGGCATTTGCATTGGTATCAATATCATTAACACAAACTTTCCCAGATTTACATTAATAACTCAAACCCCATAGGTCCTACCTTTCATAAAACTCGGAGGATAGAGTCGTTGTGCTATTAAAAAGGACATATGAGAGCAATTAATTATCCTAATTTAAGCTAATTTCTTTCTGGAAATCAGATTAATTTAAATCTAGAAACACAACTCAGATAACATAAGTCCCATGTTTATAAATCTTGTCATGCTGAGACACAATATAAATAATATATGCTAATTTTTCTCAATTTGCATATGTAAATTGATTTAATTTGCAAATAGACTTTCTTAACTCAAAACTACAATCCATGACACAACTTGAAAATATAATTGCTATGTTATTAAGGATAATTTGATAATTTATTATGCAAAATAAACATAATTTGCATATGACAATTAGATTAATTGGAAAATAGACTTTCTTGTGTAACTTAAAACTGGGAAGTCCTGCCCTTGAGAAGGTAGGTAAGGCCATTATTGGTCTAAATATTAACATACAAAATAGTAAAAAGGAATTATTTTATAAAACCACAACATTTCAGTCTTGCATTTGCTTGAATGTATTAATTCAGATCAACCTTTGACATACTTCTCTTTCAGATGGGACTTCCTTACTAGTTCATTTAGTTGTATGTCCATATGTGTTGGAATGAATTAAATACTTTTTATATATACGCTGATCTCCACTTTTGCTATCACCTGATACACTAATATTTCTGTTAAGTAACTGACCGCTGAAAAATTGTTCATTTCATATCTGCATCCATTTTTTTTTTACTGCTGTTTACTAAATACATTTTCCAGGTTATGAATTTCACCCAATTTATAACTCATAGTCGGTCAGGATGTCTTGTGTTCCTTCAACAAACTGCCAAATTACAGCAAGTTACAAACAATAATAATATTAAACACTTTGGCCAGAAGTTTCCCACTGCCGTGCGTGCAGTTTAGAGGTGGCTCAGCAACAAAAGTTGCGAGCGTGTCGGGAACGCGCCGGCATCCCGCCTCCTCGTGCCTTTGACTCGGGCGCATTTGCCAGCGCGGCACGGACCCGAACGGCAGAGGCGGGCGACCTAATTAAGCTCATTAAATCCTTGTTGTGAGACCCTTAACAGGGATTTTAACCAGACCTTTGGATTTTTGGAAGACCACGGGATTCATGCAGCTCAGGAACCACGTCTGTCAACCTGAGGCGGAAGCTCAGTGGCCATTGATCGAGGTCATTAATGCAGAGCATGGAAATCCAAATATATACTCCCACATTACACCTCATTACTTGCCTAAGGGAAAGGCTCTTGCTGACTGCATTTTGAGCACACATTTAGGTGTCTAGAATTTGCAAGTCTTTTCTGCAACTTCGGAAGCCACTCTCACCACATTGCTAGTAATTATCACAACATTGACAGATTGGTCCTCTTATCACTATTCCATCAGCATGGGTGCCACTTATACAGTCTCACCTTGGTCCTCAGAATCAGATCAGGATGAGCCCCAACACCAGCAGCAGCAGGCACACCAGCAGCAGCAGCAGCAACAACACCACCAACCTTCTCCTCAACGACCTGATGCTCCACAGGTCAGAGGGTATCAGTGCAGAGCTGTACCATACCGGAGGCGATACCCCCAACACAGGGTATACAGGCAGAGGATGAGCTTCCTCAACATGACCGAGCAACAGTGCCAAAGGAGGCTCAGGCTATCGCGCCAGGTCATCGCAGACATTTCCAGTTTGCTGGAGCAAGACCTGCAGCCCAGATGCCCTGGGGACACTCCTTACCAGTGGCTGTCAAAGTCACCAGCTCCCTTAACTTCTTCGCCTCAGGTTGCTTCCAGGGATCTGCAGCAGGCATTTGTGGCATCTCGCAGTCGGCTGTCCAAAGGTGCATCACACAGGTCACTGATGCCATGTTTAACAAGTCAGCCAATTATATCAACTTTGCCACTGATGAAGCCAGTGTTACTGAGCGGGCGCTCGGCTTTGCCGCTCTGGCTGGGTTCCCACAGGTGCAGGGCATCAACGAGTGCACACATGTGGGCATCGGGGCACCCCAGCATTACCCAGGAGTGTTTGTGAACCGCAAGGGCTTCTACTCTCTCAATGTGCAGCTGGTCTGCAACCATAGGAAGATCATCATGCATGTGTGTGCCAAATTCCCTGGCAGCTGCCATGACTCTTTCGTGCTGCACCAGTCCACCCTCCCTCAGTTCTTCACACGGCCAAACACACTTACCGGCTGGCTGCTTGGAGACAAGGGCTATCCACTGAAGACGTGGCTCATGATACCCTTGAGGAGGCCAAGTACTGAGGCCAAGGAGAGATATAATGAAAGCCACATGGCCACCAGATGTGTCATAGAGCAAACATTAGGCATGCTGAAGATGTGCTTCAGATGCCTTGACAGATCTGGAGGAGCCCTTCAGTACGCACCAGCCAGGGTCTTCAGAATCATTGTATTCTGCTGTGCACTGCACAACATAGCGCAGCAACGAGGATTAGAGCTGCATGCGGAGCAAGGCGCAGAGCACACAGCCTCTTCAGAGGAGCAGGAGGAGGAGGAGGAGCATCAGCTGGAAGATGAGGCAGAGGAGCAGGAGGAACCTGAGGTCCAGATGGCACCAGCAGCGGAGCACATTGCTACCCAGGAGGCCAGGGATGGCCTCATCATTGCCAGATTTACTTAACTTCCTGCATTGCACCCATATGGCTGCCACATGCTGTGCCAAGTTCCCCCCTCCACCGCCCCCCCCCCCGCCAACAACACCATAAAGCATCCTTACAATGACAAAGCCATTCCTTTCACACTGACCCCCATTGCCAGAGGTAACGTTATGTCTCACCATTCGCTCCAACTCACAAAGCCACTTCCAAAGTTGCAGACAAAAATGGCCATGTGGTGAAAATTAATACTTTTACATGTGTGATAACAGCAACGGAACCTTAACAATAACACTTCATTATACACCCATGTGCATACCCTTGTGCAATTAGGATTGTGTCTTTTTTCTCTTACATGTGCTTCTATGAGGTGCAACTCATGTGGCTTCAGCAGAGGTAGAGGTAGGCTGCTCACTTCCCTGCTGCGACTGCGTAGAAACTTTTGGCGGATGTCCTCTGGGTTTTGGAGCCTGTGATGGCCCCCCCGAAGACTGTTCCTCATGCGACTGTGCAGGGGCAGACTCGGCCATCTCGATCTGAGGAAGCATCTGGGGCTCTGCCTGAGGGGGTGGCAATGGGGGAGAAGTTGGAGCACTTTGAGAGGATCCCCCCACTTCCATGTCCCCTCTCACCATCCTCCCTCTCATGGGCCACCCGCACTTCCCTGCTGGCAAGGAGCTGGAGAGCACCTTGCTGCACAGCAGTGGGGCCGTGAGGACCCAAGTCTACACTGACATCCCTCCTAGAGAGGAGGTCTATGAGCATCTGCCCTCTGTTCTCCATAGCTAGCATGTGCTCATGTGAGTGGCGCATTTGCTGCTCCATGCAGGTGGCCATCCTTTCCATGGAAGAGCATACCATCCCCATAGCCTGCGACATGGTGGTGCTCATGTTGGAGATGGACTCCTCTGTTCTCTGCACATTTGCAGACATCGCGGTTGCAAAACCTGCCAGAGCCTCACGCATTTGTTGCTGCCCCTCCAGGATCACCCTCTTTCTTGATGGCCCCCGAGGTTCAGCGTCTGCATGCAGCTGAGCAGAGCTTGGCGCGTCCTGCGTCCCCCAGGCGAGGACTCTCCATTGCTGTCCCTGTCAAAACCACCTGCTCTTGCTCACTTGTGAAGTGTGAGACACCAGGTGACAACAGTACTCTATCTCGCATAGGGCCCACCGAGGGTTGCGTATCAGTGCTGGTGCTGGGTGCACTTAGATCTGGTGACGGTGCGCCCTCAGACGCTGGAGGCTCTTCTGAGAAGTCGTCTTCCTCCTCTGGCTGGACAGTGGGGGGCTCTTGATGAACCTGTGGGAGAGTAAAGAGATGATTTAGAAATGTTATATTAAGAATGGGTAACAATAATGTTATGCACATGGTGACCATTCACTGGCTGCTGACATCAGTCACCATATGAGTGACTGCTGTATTCCATGTGGTTGTATGAGATGTCATTCTGTCACCAGGTTGCTGAGAGGTTCCTCCTCTCTTCATCTCCCACCTCCAGCAGCTCCACAACTCTTGAGACCTCCAGGGCCACCTCCTCTGCTGTAGTTAAAGTACTGAAGGACGGAGGGCCACCTTCGGTTCTCTCCCTTTCCCTGTTGTTGTCGGCTCTCTTCTCCTGCAAGGAGGGAAAGAAGAGAAGTTTGAGTGAGAGTGATGGAATGAGTGTAAGGAACGTGTGGGTTACATCTTTAGAGAGTGACTATGAGCGAGTGTGGTGCCAATGCCAAATGGCCTCTTTCTGTGGTGTTACTTGGTATGATTGCATTAGCATGAGGGTGAGTATGAGGGGTGGTTAGTCGGAGGGGGATGTGAGTATGTACATAGAGAGAGAGGGATGGATGGACGAGCAAGGTTTGTTGGTGTAAATAATAATGTGCAGGAGTAGGCTTGGGAAGGCAGAGTGGTGGTGACAGGCACATCAGGATGAAGTGAGTGAGGCTTTGCACACACCTTTCCTGATCTCATCAGATCATTGAATCTCTTCCTGCACTGTACCCGGGTCTTTTTCTGAGTGGCAAGCAGTGACTAGCGGGGTACCGCAGGGATCGGTCCTTGGACCCCAGCTATTCACAATATACATTAATGACCTAGATAAGGGAATTAAATGTAATATCTCCAAGTTTGCAGATGACACAAAGCTGGGTGGGAGTGTGTGCTGCGAGGAGGATACCAAGAAACTCCAGGATGATCTGGACAGGTTGGGTGAGTGGGCAGAAGCGTGGCAGATGCAATATAACGTGGATAAGTGCGAGGTTATCCACTTTGGTGTCAAAAACAGAAAGGCAGACTATTATCTGAATGGCAATAGATTGGGAGAAGGGGAAGTGCAACGAGACCTGGGTGTCCTTGTGCACCAGTCGCTGAAAGTAAGCATGCAGGTGCAGCAGGCGGTGAAGAAGGCAAATGGTATGTTGGCCTTCATAGCGAAAGGGTTTGAGTATAGGAGCAGGGATGTCCTGCTGCAGTTGTACAGGGCCTTGGTGAGACCACACCTTGAGTACTGTGTGCAGTTTTGGTCGCCTTATCTGAGGAAGGATGTTCTTGCCATGGAAGGAGTTCAGCGAAGATTCACAAGGCTGATACCTGGGATGGCAGGAATAACATATGAGGAGAGATTGGGTCGATTGGGCTTATACTCACTGGAGTATAGAAGAATGAGAGGGGATCTCATCGAAACATATAAAATTCTGACAGGTCTGGACAAACTAGATGCAGGAAGAATGTTCCCGATGGTCGGAGAGTCCAGAACCAGGGGTCATAATCTACGGATAACGGGTAAACCATTTAGGACAGAAATGAGGAAGAATTTCTTCACCCAGAGAGTGGTGAACCTGTGGAATTCTCTACCACAGAAGGTAGTTGAGGCAAAGTCATTAAATATATTCAAGGTTGAGTTAGATATATTTCTTAAAGCTAAAGGTATCAAGGGATATGGGGAGAAGGCAGGTACAGGGTACTGAATTTAGATGATCAGCCATGATCTCATCGAATGGCGGAGCAGGCTCGAGGGGCCGAATGGCCTACTCCTGCTCCTATCTTCTATGTTTCTATGTTCTGATGACATCCTGAGCAATTTGGAGCCAGGCCCTTTTGGTCTCTTGGGGCGGTCTCTTCTGCCCATCAGCAGGGAAGAGGACGTCCCTGTGTGCTCTGACTCCCTCCACAAGAATGTGTAGGGATTCATTTTTCTAATCCTCAGCAACAACACACTCCTCTCCAATACCCCCTCCACACCCCTACATCAACCTTCAAATGTGATGTGGCCAAGGCTGCTTTAAATATCCCTGCTGGAAATGAGTCATCGATGACGTCATCAGAACCGCACCATTTAATCGGGCTGGGAAACGCGCATGTCTGCTTTAATAGGGGCCATTGTGCTACAGTCGCTCTGAAGAGCGGGCTGATCAATACATCACGGTACCAACCCACTATGAGGCCCACATGCACCCAACCCAACTCGATAGGGAAAATTCCGGCCTTTGTAATTCTTCAGAAAATCTCCCATTACAATTTAGAGTCTGCAAGAAACTGAATAATAGAAAATGATATTAATATTTTGCTGCACTGCAGAGAATTATTTGTAAACTGCTGATTCACTGTTTAAAGTTTTGAGGAAAGGCGGCTATACACTTAAGAGGGCCTGACTCTGCTATTGATGACTAAGAGAAGAAGCATTATTATTAGTATTGGTTTCATAAATTCATGATAAACTCTTTTTTCTCTGTTGTTACCAGAGCCTCGAGCACCTAATCCAGGCTGACACTCCAGTGCAGTACTGAGGGAGTGTTGCACTGTCAGAAGCACCATCTTTCAGATGAGACATGAAAGCACGGCTCCTCTGTCTGCCCTCTCAGGTGGACATAAAAGACCCTATAGTCTTCTCTGAAGAAGAGCAGGGGAGTTCTTCTGGTATCCTGGCCAATATAAATCCCTCAACCAACATCACGAAAACAGATTATCTGGTCATTATCTCATTGCTGTTTGTGGGACTTTTCTGTGTACAAATTGGCTTCTGCATTTCCTACATTACAACAGTGACTACACTTCAAAAGTACTTCATTGGCTGTAAAGCACTTTGGGAGGTCCTGGGGTTGAGGAAGGCACTATATAAATGCAAGTTCTTTCTTTCGCCTCTGTTTGAAATTGTTTCATCCGAATTCCAAATTTAGAATGACAATGCACGCCACAATAAGAAAATAATGCAATTTTGGGGAAGTAAGCTCATGGTGTGCAGTCACTGGAATCTATAAAATCCTGCTCTATACCTCACTGTATACATCTGAGATGAGTTCAAAAGGATAGGAAGGAAGATAACTCCAACTTGGAAAAAAAAGGGAGTTCATACAGCATTTACAAGAATCATAGAATCATAGAAATTTATAGCACAGAAGGAGGCCACGAGGAAGTGGGCTATGACTGCAAGAGAAATACACAGGAAACTTAAAACACAGGAGTCTGCTAGGAGGCACCTACAGCTACTGGGAAAAATAAGAATGAATTGCACTGGTGGTGGCCCAATGCTTCCTGCCATGTACATTACATAGGATTACACAGGATATACGGCACAGAAACAGGCCATTCGGTCCAACCAGTCCATGCCGGCGTTTATGCTCCACTCGAGCCTCCTCCCGTCTATCGTCATCTAGTACTGTTGGCTTGTACCTTTAAGGCAGCTTAGATAACAGTAACAAAGATGGCTTTATTGGCAGGACTCAGGAGACACACACTTCCAATCCAGCACTATCTGCATGATTAACAAAGAAGAAAAATGTCTTTCAAAATACAAACTGTATAGTTCAATGTATTAGTATTAATTTGAGTGGCTGGCATATGCTGCACAGTGGGATCTTCGAGTTGATAGCAGTTGGTTATAAGCACCCTGCCAATCAAAATGTTGTGAGACTCTAGTGGTACGAGAAACACCCAGTGATCTGAGGAATACTTAAGAGTCAATCTTTGCTATAATAACCAACATGAATGAAGAACGAAACAAATGAACAAAACCGACCAAAGGTCAGCAGTAGCTGTCTTGCCAGACCTGCTTAAAATCAAAAACAAACAGCACTTTAAAATCTAGGAGTTCATTAATGAAAGGCAAATGAACTCATATTGAGCTATCTATATGCAATAGTTCAGTAACTAAAATTCAAAATGCCACAGCTAAGGCCAGTGTTGTAGTTTGGGATTTTTGACTATTTCACCAAGAAGGAGTTTTAGGTATTTAAATTATGATATTGGTATTAAGTTAAATTCAGCTCAAGTGAGGTTAAATCTACAACATACACTTTTTGTGAGTATGCATTAGAATTCAGCACAAAAAAAATTAGACCAAGTTGAAGTATCTAAATATTATGGTATTTCCCATATACCACATCAGTTTGAGATAATGAGATTCGTTAACACATCCCAGAGATGAAATTCAATATCATATGTTGGAATGGCTTCATTCATGGGAGCCCAGCAGGAGGTGCTTTCAGGGACGTTCACATCTAGGAAGATGCTAGCTCAGTTGGCCAATGTCTTGGCATGGGGAGCTGGGGAATGTCAGAGGTCAAGCTTTTGCCTTCCTGTCCAGCTAACTAGGGACACACGCAGACAATCTACTGAGATCTGGTCTGGAAGAGTCTCAGATGGTAAAAACTCTCTCTTTAAGCATAGTGTTGACTAGATTTGTCGACTAGTGCTTGTCAGAATAGTGTAATTAGCCAGCTAATAGGGTATTGTGGTGTGCTTTGTTATCCTCTACATTACAAGGGGTGTTACAAAATGAGTTGAATTTCATTGTAATTACTAATCTGTTCGCTTACATATTACATGTAAAATAAATCAGCCTGTTGGTTTATAATTGTCTTTGTCTCACTAGAATGTTAATGAGACCGCCTTCTGGAAGGTAGGAGAAATGCACATGAGGGCACTTGAGATTACAGTATCCAATTGGCACAACAAGGAGTCTTCATTGTCACAACCCTCAGACCACATTATTATATGACTAGGTATTGGGTAATAAACTCCCAATCGTATGGGATAGTGGGTGCACTTACAGGAGAGACCAGAGAATATCTTGTGCAGACTCAAAAATTTGTAACAGCAAGTAATAAAACTTGTATAAAAAGAAAATAGAACTTGGTTCTATGAGAACTTATACACTTTGCAATTTAGTGCTTTCGACACAGAACTTTGTGCAACAAAGAGTGCCTATTAAGAATTCAGACATAGGGGTCAGCTTGCCTAATTCATGGCTTGAATGATTTTAGAATTAATGGACAGAAAACTATGCAGCATGCATCGCCTCCATACTCAAATTCCCAATATGAACATCTGGGACAGAAGTGCTACATTGTAAAATTACCCTTCATGTTCCCACATGGCCAAAATCACCGCACTTCAAAAGTATTTCATTGTGTGAAATATATTTGAGACACTCAGATGTGATAAGATATAAATGTAGGTATTATTATTGTATTATTTTTATCTTTTATACCACATTTTTTATTCAGCTACATTTCATCAAATCTATGATAGTATTTATTACTGCAAGTAAAATAACTTTGGCAAGAGAGATTGTTAGTGAAACAGTTGCATGAGTCCAAAAAATGTTTTTTCTGGATTTATACTCATGTACTACCTTTTCAGTAAAATTATCAACAGAAGGAATTTAATTTCCAGAGAGACAAAAGCACTGCAAAAACAACAATTTACAGCGAGCGTAATGATAAGATGCAATCGAACAGAGTGTCAAATTTGGGCCTGGTAGC
This sequence comes from Squalus acanthias, assembly GCA_030390025.1. Lineage (NCBI taxonomy): Eukaryota > Metazoa > Chordata > Chondrichthyes > Squaliformes > Squalidae > Squalus > Squalus acanthias. The sequence goes on from CM059429.1 coordinate 151,812,268, forward strand.
CTAGCACTGAAATCTTTTTGTAATCTATCACCAAGAATGTTGTTCATCAAATCAAATTCAGTATTCAGTTTGAAGAAAAGAGTAAAAAGTTATTTACAACCCACAGGATGAAAAACGTTATTTTATTTAACATACGAAGCAAATGTTAAGACATCGGGAGAAGAATGAAAAATGATTCCCAGGAAATGCAACTCAAAATCCCATCATCCCTGCCACAATTCAAGCATGACCCTTCCTCGCTTAATTTCTTTGAACGTCTTATGGGATCCTACCTCCCTTCAAAACATTGGCCCAGAAATTAAAGTCGGAGCGTTCCTGCGGGGGTAAGGCTTCCCCGCGATATCTCACTGTGCGCCTACCTTTTCCCTCCGAGCTCACACGAACTTTAGTTTCAAGGCTGCAGCTGTGCAGTGTGTGCGTATCCCACAGACGGAGTTAGTTCGTGCGAGCTCTGGGATCACGTGATTCAGTTAGAGCCAATGGCAGCACACCATCTTTCATTCATAGTTTTGACAGCAAGGGCTGTCAAAGCTATGAATCTATACCCCCCAAAAGAACAGCTAAACCTCAATTAAATTTTTTTTTAAAAAGCCATCACATTAATAAAATAAGTATAGTTAAATAAATTAACCACTTTAAACAAAAAATTAAATTTTTGAAAATGTTTTAAATCTTTTTAAAAGTTATAAAAATAAACTTACCTTTCTTTAAAGTCTCTAAAAAAGATAAACCTGTTGAAAAAAATTTACAATAATACTTAATTAACTACTTACCTTGTTAAAAGAGGGTCTTACGCCTCCTTTCTTTATGTGCAAAATCTTCCATGCTTACCTGCGCGTTCAAAGCACTAAGTGCACTGCGTGCACGCAGCCTGTAGCGCGCACGCGGTTCACTTAGGAACCGCCCCCTTTTGAGTTCACGAAGTGCCGGTTTCCCGCGCATGCGCAGTGCATGCTGGAAACCGGCAATTGGAGACCTAAAACGCGAGAGTACACAGTGCGTACTCTCGCGTATTAGGTCTAATTTTCGGGCCATTGTAACGCAAAAATGTAAAATATCCATATTGTTTGCACAATGGGGGAATGGGACTGACTGGATTGCTCTACACAGACCCGGCACGGACTCTATGGGGGAAAAAGCCTTCTGTGCCATTATGACTCTATGGGGGAAAGATTGGGTCGCGCCTCCTTTGGGGCGCTAACTTCACCAGTGCCCCGAAAAAGTTAGCACCCCCGCGCCCAAAATTCACCGGTAGCACCCCAAGAGGGAGGTGGGGCGCTACTGGAAGCGCCCCGCCTCCCTCTTGGGGTGCTGCGAGTGAATATTGCAGCGCTACGTGCCTCAGCGCCACGATCTGCGGCACATCGCGCCACGGTACTGCAGCCTTCCTCCCCTTATTAAAGGGGAGGGGCCTAGCGCAGCGCAACCCGGGGCCCAGCTGGGCCACCAGGAATCAGAGTGTTGGCAAAAAAGCCCGGCACTCAAGAAAAGTGCCGGGCTCACGGAGCACAGCCGGCACTCTGCGGGGGGGGGGGGATGGGGGGGGGCTGCACAGAAGACCGGGGACAGCAAAGTGGGCAGATGCTGGCAGGCGGCCAGCAACAAAAATGGCCGCCCGGCACCTTCCCTTTAATTTGCGTCGCCCCGGCCACAGGTAGGCCCCCCTGACCCCGTCGGACATAGCGTCCGGCGGTAAGTCAGGGGGCGCTACCGAAGGTCGCAGCCGGGGAGCGAGCGGGGCGCTGCGCACAGCGATGACGCCATCACCGGCGGCGCAGCGCCGTGGGGCGCTAACGGTTACCGCCGCCGCTAACCTCCCGCTGAATTTTGCGGGAGGCGTTAGCGGCGCTGCGCGCCCAGGCGCTAGTTGCTTTGCGCCCCGTTATAGGGCGCTAACGGAAGGCTCAAATCAACCGAATTTTTCCCCCATGACTCTAATTAATGTAATTTAAAGAAAACATTCTACCTGTCAACAAGACACTTTACTTTGAAAGTAATGCTGATCCACACCCTTCTAAGTTAGCTGCAGGTGTCAAACCAGTTCTTAAGCAAAATACTGTGGATGCTGGAAATCTGAAATAAAAACAGAAAATGCTGGAAATACTCAGCAGGTCAGGCAGCCTCTGTGGAAAGAGAAACAGAGTTAACGTTTCAGGTCGATTTCCAACCAGTACTTGTTGTATAACAGCAGTATAACATTTATCCCTCAACCAACATAAATAAAACAGATAATCTGGTCATCATCACTTTGCTGTTTGTGGGATCTTGCTGTGCGCAAATTGGCTGCCCTGTTTCCCATGCTACAACAGTGACTACACATCAAAAAGTACTTCATTGGCTGCAAAATGCTTCGGGTCGTCCTGAGGTCGTGAAAGGCGCTATATAAATGCAAGCTCTTTCTTTTTCTTTCTTCACACTGTATGCAGATGATTGAAACTGACCTACAACTCACAAGTAGTTCACTGGAAAATGCATAGTTTTCAACTTAGTCATGTCACCTGGTGTACCTCCTAAGAAATTGCACTGTGCTTTACCTTCTCATTATAGGTAGCACTGCAAATGCTACGACAGGAATGAAAAAAAAAGAAACCAGCACAAGCTAATTAACCTTGGGTGAAAATGTTCTATCTTTTACTATGTTAATATCTTGCAGCAAAGATATAAAGCACTGTAACCCCGATTTGTAAGATCTTAGGCACCCTTGATTTCTTCAGTATTTATCATTTGATTTTCTCAGTGGGGAACTGGAGGTTAGAACTGAAATTCACAGTGCCTTACAGAATGCCCTGTCTCAAAAGGCAGATTAATTATACTGGATGAAATATGTAAATTGAGTTCATTCTGCAAAAGCCACATTGATTTCTATAATATAACCTGACAGAAAACATTGGGGTGAAATTGGCCTTCGCTGTTACTACAATATGGGCAATAGCGAATCGGCAGCACGTTTTACACCAGCCTGATTTTTCTTTTCCATCGAAGTCACAGGCTGCCAATGTTGCCATTTTACACTATTGACAAAGGCCAATTTCATCCCCATAGACTTCAAGTAACACAGGTACAGAGGATAACAAGTGAACTTCTTACTGAGTTGTGTGTGCATGTATGTTATATATATATCTATATGTGTGTATTTATACATATATATGTATGTGTGTTTGCTCACAGACTGAAAATATGCAAACCATGATGCATTTATGAATTCAACAATCTATACAATCTGCAGTTCATTTTACTGTAACCTATCTTACTTTATATAATTAGTGGCTATTTGAATTTCTCCAGAATTAAAACAGCCTATTTGTGCACATTCAAACAGCAATGCAGCCCAAAATTTGGTCGCACACTGTGCTTGTATATTAAAATGAACACAGCATAAATTTGAACTGCACTATATTGGATGCACTTAAAATATACAATGAAGCATATATTTGTGCTTAAATTATCTGACGCAATCTACAGTCAACAACAACAACAACTTGTATTTATATAGCACCTTTAACATAGTAAAACGTCCCAAGGCGCTTCACAGGAGCATTTTGAGACAAAGAATTTGACACCGATCCACATAAGGAGAAATTAGGGCAGGTGACCAAAAGCTTGGTCAAAGAGGTAGGTTTTAAGGAGCGTCTTAAAGGAGGAAAGAGAGGTTGAGAGGCGGAGAGGTTTAGGCAGGGAATTCCAGAGCTTAGGGCCTAGGCAACAGAAGGCACGGCCACCAATGGTTGAGTGATTATAATCAGGGATGCTCAAGCGGGCAGAATTAGAGGAGCGCAGATATCTCGGGGAGTTGTGGGGCTGGAGGAGATTACAGAGATAGGGAGGGGCGAGGCCATGGAGGGATTTGAAAACAAGGATGAGAATTTTGAAATCAAGGCGTTGCTTAACCGGGAGCCAATGTCAGTTAGTGAGCGCAGGGATGATGGGTGAACGGCACTTGATGCGAGTTAGGACACGGGCAGCCGAGTTTTGGATCACCTCAAGTTTACGTAGGGTACAATGTGGGAGTTGTGGGGCTGGAGTGCGTTGGAATAGTCAAGTCTAGAGGTAACAAAGGCACGGATAAGGGTTTCAGCAATGGATGAGCTGAGGCAAGGGCGGAGACGGGCGATGTTACGGAGGTGGAAATAGACAGTCTTAGTTATGCTGCGGATATGTGGTCGGAAGCTCATTTCAGGGTCAAATATGCCACCAAGGTTGCGAACAGTGTGGTTCAGCCTCAGACAGATGTTAGGGAGAGGGATGGAGTCAGTGGCTAGGGAACGGAGTTTGTGGCGGGGACCAAAAACAATGGCTTCGGTCTTCCCAATATTTAATTGGAGAAAATTTCTGCTCATCCAGAACTGAATGTCGGACAAGCAGTCTGACAATTTAGAGACTGTGGAGGGGTCGAGAGAAGTGGTGGTGAGGTAGAGCTGGGTGTCGGCAGTGTACATGTGGAAACTGACACTTTGTTTTCGGATGATGTCGCCAAAGAGCAACATAGAATCATAGAATCATAGAAAGTTGCAGCACGGAAGGAGGCCATTTCAGCCCATTGTGTCCGCGCCGGCCAACAAAGAACTATCCAGCCTAATCCCACTTCCCAACTCTTGGTCCATAACCCTGCAGGTTAGAGCATCCCAAGTGCACATCCAAGTACTTTTTAAATGTGGTGAGGGTTCCTGCCTCTACCACCCTTTCAGGCAATGAGTTCCAGACCCCCACAACCCTCTGGGTGAAGAAATTTCCCCTCAAATCCCCTCTAAACCTTCCACCAATTACTTTAAATCTGTGCCCCCTGGCTTTTGACCCCTCTGCTAAGGGAAATAGGTCCTTTCTATCCACTTTATCTAGGCCCCTCATAACTTTATACACCTCAATAAGGTCTCCCCTCAGCTTCCTCTGTTCCAAGGAAAACAGACCCAGCCTATCCAGTCTTTACTCATAGCTAAGATTCTCTACTCCCGGCAACATCCTTGTAAATCTCCTCTGTACCCTCTCTAGTGCAATCACATCTTTCCTGTAATGTGGTGACCAGAACTGCACGCAGTACTCTAGCTGAGGCCTAATTAGTGTTTTATACAGTTGAAACATAACCCCCGCTGCTCTTGTATTCTATGCCACGGCTAATAAAGACAAGCATTCCGTATGCCTTCTTAACCACCTTATCTACTTGGCCTGCTACCTTCAGGGATCTGTGGACATGCACTCCAAGGTCCCTTTGTTCCTCTACACTACTCAGTGTCCTACCATTTAATGTGTATTCCCTTTCCTTGTTAGCCCTCCCCAAATGCATTACCTCACACTTCTCTGGATTGAATTCCATTTGCCACTGTTCTGCCCACCTGACCAATTTATTGATATCTTCCTGCAGTCTACAGCTTCCTTCTTCAGTATCAACCACACAGCCGATTTTAGTATCATCTGCAAACTTCTTAATCATACCCCCTATATTCAAGTCTAGATCTTTGATATATACCACAAAAAGCAAGGGACCTAGTACTGAGCCCTGCGGAACCCCACTGGAAACAACCTTCCAGTCACAAAAACACCCATCGACCATTACCCTCTGCTTCCTGTCTCCGAGCCAGTTTTGAATCCAACTTGACACTTTGCCCTGGATCCCATGGGCTTTTAACTTCATGACCAGTCTGCCATGTGGAACCTTATCAAAAGCCTTGCTAAAGTCCATATACACTACATCAAACGCACTACCCTCATCTACCCTCCTTGTTACCTCCTCAAAAAATTCAATCAAGTTTGTCAGACACGACCTTCCCTTAACAAATCCGTGTTGACTATCCTTGATTAATCTGTGTCTTTCTAAATGAAGATTTATCCTGTCCTTCAGAATTCTTTCCAATAATTTTCCCACCACCGAGGTTAGGCTGACTGGCCTGTAATTACTCGGTCTATCCTTTTCTCCCTTTTTAAACAAGGGTACCACATTAGCAGATCTCCAGTCTTCTGGCACCACACCTGAAGCCAGAGAGGATTGAAAAATGATGGTCAGGGCCTCTGATATTTCCTCTTTTGCTTCGCTTAACAGCCTGGGATACATTTCAGCCGGGCCTGGGGATTTACCCACTTTTAAAGCTGCTAAACCACTTAATACTTCCTCTCTCACTATGTTTATTTCATCTAGATCAGAAATAGGAGGGGGCCAAGGATAGATCGTTGGGGAACACCAGAGGTAACGATGCGGGAGTGGGAAGAGAAGCCGTTGCAGGTGATTCTCTGGCTACGATTAGATGGATAAGAATGGAACCAGGCGAGTGCAGTCCCACCCAGCTGGATGACGGTGGAGAGGCATTGGCGAAGGATGGAGTGGTCAACCATATCAAAGGCTGCAGACAAGTCAAGAAGGACGAGGAGGGATAGTTTACCTTTGTCACAGTCACAAAGGATGTCATTTGTGACTTTGATGAGAACCGTTTCAGTACTGTAGGGCGGAAACCTGATTGGAGGGGTTCAAACATGGAATTGTGGGAGAGATGGGCACGGATTTGGGAAGCGACAACACGTTCAAGGGCTTTGGAGAGGAAAGGGAAGTTGGAGATGGGGCGGTAGTTTGCAAGGACAGAGGGGTCAAGGGTTGTTTTTTTGAGGAGAGGGGAGATGACGGCAGATTTGAGGGAGAGGGCAACAGTACCTGAGGAGAGAGAACCATTAACAATGTCAGCTAACATGAGAGCCAGAAAAGGAGGTTGGGTCATGCAGCATTGCCATTACATAATACCTAAGCTACCTCAGCATCCTCTTTGACAGTATGTGAATGAACCCTTAATCTTTTAATGTCATTAGAGAGCATTATGTAAAGCTTTAATGCAAATACAGTATTTTACTATTATCTCTTCCAATGGATGTAGCTTTGTACAGAAAAATTTAATGATGTTTACATTCAATGTGATCTCTCTTTCTGCCAACCCTAATCCACTGAGAATATACTGATGTATTTCCAGTAACACTGTCCTTTCTATATATAGGTTCAGTTTAACCTTGTCAGAATTAATAACTGCTTGTGCGTAATAGCTAGCTACATTCCAAATAAGTGGCCATGGGGGATATGTTGTTTAAATACTCTGGAAATTTAGTCTGTTCATTTTGGGACTCAATACACAAAGGTGTTAAAGATACCCAATTCGTCAATTAGACTGGTTCTTGTCAAAAGTTACATTTGTGCTAATGTTTTATTGAAAATCATAATATTCAACACTTTAATATCCAGATTCTGCAGATATTTATTTCTTATGATGTGTAACTGGTATGGCATTTCTAATAGATTGTTGTGTAACTTTTTAAACGTACCAGTTATACCACTCCAGTGCAGTACTGAGGGAGTGCTGCACTGTCAGAGGTGCCATCTTTCAGATAAGATGTTAAACCAAGGCCCCATCTGCCCTCTCTGGTGGACATAAAAGATCCTATGGCACAATTTCGAAGAAGAGCGGGGAGTTATCCCTGGTGTCCTGGCCAATATTTATCCCTCAATCAATATCACTAAAACAGATTATCTGGTCATTATCACATTGCTGTTTGTGGGAGTTTGCTGTGTGCAAATTGGCTGCCGTGTTTCCTACAATACAACAGTGACTACACTCTAAAAGTAGTTCATTGGCTGTAAAGCGCTTTGGGACATTGTGAAAGGCGCTATATAAATGCAAGTTCATTCATTCTTTCAGGCGTGAAGCCCAAGTGGTCCTCATAAGCTATTGTCAAACTGTTCACCTAAATTTAATTTGGACAACTTCACACCTGATTTATATATACAGTTTGCACCAAAGCAAAGCCAAAACAACTTTACCTTGTCTGGTATAAGTGAACTATAAAACAGCTGCAATAAAGGCACTTCCCAGAAGTAGTAGAGACTGCAGAACAAAAGATGCCAAATAGATTTTTTGTTTAGCATTGATTGAGTTAAGAAAAAGTCTTGCCTGAGATTTTATCCCATAGGTATTGTACAATGGCTGTGCAATCCTTAGGAGTGGAATAAATGTAAAAAATCACCATGTTTTCTGTCTTCACAGTTTGCAATACCCTTGATACCTACATCTGAGCAAAGTAATGAATTGCTCAGCAAGGACTTTGATTATCCCTGAATGTTCTCCTTGCTGTTATTTATGCTTGTTCAGTGCCAGCTTGGTAGTGCATCTGCTGTAATAGTGCTAGATAAATTAAAACAAATACAGCGAAACAAGACAAAACAACTAACTTATCTTGAAGGATATTGGGCTTTGCTCATTTTCACCGAAAACAGAGATGGGAAATGAATCATTAAATACCTTAGCAGAAAGCTCCGTAAGCAGAAAGCACTCTTTTTATTTGAGATTTTAAATCATAGAATCATAGAAATTTACAGCACAGAAGGAGGCCATTCGGCCCATCTTGTCCGTGCCGGCCAACAAAGAGCTATCCACCCTAATCCCACTTTCCAGCACTTGGTCCATAGCCTTGTGGGTTCTGGCACTTCAAGTGCATATCCAAGTACTTTTTAAATGTGAGGAGGGTCTCTGCCTCTACCACCCTTTCAGGCAGTGAGTTCCAGACACCCACCACCCTCTGGGTGAAAACATTTCTCCTCAAGCCAGTACTGAGTGCAAGTCAGCAGAGAGTGCTGAGTTTGGGTAAGTGTGAGTTCGGGTGAGTGGGGTGTAGGGTGCTCTTTTCAAACTTTAACTCTGGGTTGTAGTTAATAAGGCCTTTCTGGTGCAGAGTGACCATTGGTAAACCATTTAACTAGTGTAATTTAGAGGGATTGATTAATTTAAATCCAATTAATTAGAGGGGATACTAGCAGCTATAATCGGGCAGAGAGTGTCCATAACTAACAATAAAAAATTTAATTAATTACATTGAATGGAGCAGGTGATGTGTTACTGTTGCGAGATGTGGGAGCCGGTGGACCCCATTGAGGCTCACGGTGATTACATCTGTGACAAGTGTCTGCTGCTACAGGAACTCCAGCTCCGTGTTGATAAGCTGGAGTCTGAGCTTCAGACACTGCGACACATCAGGGAGGGGGAGAAGTACCTGGACTTTGTGTTTCAGGGGGTGGTCACACCTATGAAGTTAATTAATTCAGATGTAGCCCATGGTCAGGGACAGGACGGTGTGACTATGAGTGAGGCAGGTACGGGGATCCAGGAGGTAGTGTTGGAGGAGCCGCAGCCCTTGCTCTTGTCCAACAGGTTCGAGGTTCTTACTCCCTGTGGGGACGGGAGCAGGGACTGCAGGGAGGATGAGCAACCTGGCCACAGCACCGTGGAATGGGGGGCCATTCAAGAGGGGGGAGTAAATAGAAATGTTGCAGTGGTAGAGGATAGTATTATTAGGGGGATAGATAGAGTTCTCTGCAGCTGAGAGCGAGAGTCCCGTAGGCTGTGTTACCTGCCCGGTGCCAGGGTTAAGGACATCTCCTCTGGGCTGGAAAGAAACTTGCAGTGGGAGGGGGTGGATCCAGTTGTCGTGGTCCATGTTGGTACAAACGACGTAGATAGGACAAGGAAGCCGGTTCTATTAAAAGGAGTATGAGCAGCTAGGGGTCAAATTAAAAAACAGAACCTCAAGGGTAATAATCTCTGGATTATTACCTGAGCCACGAGCGAATTTGGCTAGGACAAATAAAATTAGAGAGTTAAATGAGTGGCTCAAAGACTGGTGTGGGAGAAATGGGTTTTGCTTCCTGGGACACTGGCACCAGTACTGGGGCAGGAGGGAGCTGTTCCGTTGGGACGGGCTTCACTTGGCCAGTGCTGGGACTAGAGTCCTGGTGGATCATATAACTAGGGCTGTGGAGAGAGCTTTAAACTAACTAGTGAGGGGGAGGTTCCTAGAGAGCAAATAATAAAAATGACAACAGAGAAGGTCATAGACTTAGGTAGCAGTGGGGAAATTAAAAACCAGAGTGTGTCAGGAAGGGGCAGAAGGTATGGAGTAAAAGGTAAAGTAATAAAAAGGGCAAAAGCAGGAACTAAGTGTCACAAAACATATTTGAAAGTTCTCTATCTGAATGCACGCAGCATTCATAACAAAATAGACGAGTTAATGGCACAAATAACTACATATGGGTATGATCTTGTGGCTATTACAGAAACATGGCTGCAGGGTGACAATGCCTGGGAATTAAACATACCAGGTTATTTAACGATCAGGAAGGACAGGCAGGAAGGAAGGGGAGGTGGGGTGGCTATGTTAATAAAGGAAGGAATCACTGTAATACAGAGAAATGATATGGGGTCAAAAGATCAGGATAATGAAACAGTTTGGGTGGAGATAAGGAATAATAAGGGGAAAAAAGCACTAGTAGGCGTAGTCTATAGGCCTCCGAATAGTTGCAACTCTGTTGGACGGAGTATCAATCAGGAAATAGTTGAGGCTTGTAATAAGGGAACATCTATAATTATGGGGGATTTTAACTATCATATTAATTGGACAAATCAAATTGGGCAGGGCTGCCTTGAGGATGAGTTCAATGAGTGTATTAGGGATGGGTTTCTTGAGCAGTATGTAACTGAACCGACCAGGGGGCAAGCAACCTCAGATCTGGTCCTGTGTAACAAGACAGGATTAATTAAAAATGTCCTAGTAAAGGATCCCCTTGGAATGAGTGACCATAACATGGTTGAATTCCATATTCAATTAGAGGGTGAGAAGGTTGGATCTCAAACAAGCGTGCTAAGCTTGAATAAAGGAGACTATGAAGGTATGCGAGCGGAATTTAGTAGAGTGGATTGGGAAAATAGATTAAAGGGTAATACAATACATGATCAGTGGTGTACATTTAAGGAGTTATTTTACAACTTCCAAAAAATATATATTCCACTGAGAAGAAAAGGGTGTAAAAGAAAAGACAGTCATCCGTGGCTAAGTAAAGAAATTAAGGATAGTATTCGACTAAAAACAAGGGCTTATAAGGTAGCCAAATCTAGTGGGAGGATAGAGGATTGGGAAAACTTTAAAAGACAGCAAAAAATAACAAAAATATTGATTAAGAAAGGGAAGATAGATTATGAAAGTAAATTAGCAAAAAATATAAAAACAGATAGTAAGAGTTTTTATAGTTATATAAAAAGAAAAAGGGTGGCTAAAGTAAATGTTGGTCCCTTAGAGGATGAGACCGGGAAATTAATGGTGGGAAATATGGAGATGGCAAATACACTGAATGAATATTTTGTATCAGTCTTTACAGTAGAGGACACTAAGAATATCCCAACACTGGACAAACAGGAGGCTATAGGGGGGGAGGAGCTAAACACGATCAAAATCACTAAGGAAGTGGTACTCGGTAAAATAATGGGACTCAAGGCGGATAAATCACCTGGACCTGATGGCTTACATCCTAGGGTCTTGAGGGAAGTGGCGGTAGGGATTGTGGATGCATTGGTAATAATTTTCCAAAACTCCCTGGACTCAGCAAAGATCCCAGCAGAATGGAAAACTGCTAATGTAACACCCTTATTTAAAAAGGGCAGTAGACATAAGGCTGGAAACTATAGACCGTTTAGCCTAACATCTGTGGTAGGTAAAATTTTGGAGTCCATTATTAAGGAGACAGTAACGGGACATTTGGATAATCATAATTTAATAGGACAAAGTCAGCATGGTTTTATGAAGGGGAAGTCATGTTTGACAAATTTACTGGAGTTCTTTGAGGAAGTAACACACAGGGTGGATAAAGGGGAACCAGTGGATGTGGTGTATTTAGACTTGCAAAAGGCATTTGACAAGGTGCCACACAAAAGATTATTGCTTAAGATAAAAAATCATGGGATTGGGGGTAATATTCTGGCATGGATAGAGGATTGGCTATCTAACAGAAGGCAGAGAGTTGGAATAAATGGTTAATTCTCAGACTGGCAATCAGTAACTAGTGGTGTTCCACAGGGGTCAGTGCTGGGTCCCCAACTCTTTACAATCTATATTAACGATTTGGAGGAGGGGACCGAGTGTAACATATCAAAGTTTGCAGATGATACTAAGATGGGAGTGAAAGTAGTGAGTGAGGAGGACATAAAAAATCTGCAAGGGGACATAGACAGGCTAAGTAAGTGGGCAGAGATTTGGCAGATGGAATACAATACTGGAAAGTGTGAGGTTATGCACTTTGGCAGGAAAAATAGTAGAGCAAGTTATTATCTAAATGGCAAGAAACTGGAAAGTACTGAAGTACAAAGGGATCTGGGGGTCCTGGTGCACGAAACTCAAAAGGTTAGTATGCAGGTGCAGCAAGTGATTAAGAAGGCCAATGGAATGTTGGCTTTCATTGCTAAGGGGATAGAATATAAAAATAGGGAGGTATTGCTTCAGTTGTACAAGGTATTGGTGAGACCGCACCTGGAATACTGCATACAGTTTTGGTGTCCATACTTAGGAAAAGACATACTTGCTCTCGAGTCAGTACAAAGAAGGTTCACTCAGTTAATCCCAGGGATGAGGGGATTGACATATGAGGAGAGGTTGGGTAGATTGGGACTCTACTCATTGGAGTTCAGAAGAATGAGAGGCGATCTTATTGAAACATATAAGATTGTGAAGGGGTTGGATCGGGTGGATGCGGGGAGGATGTTCCCGATGATGGGTGAAACTAGAACTAGGGGGCATAGTCTTAGAATAAGGGGCTGCTCTTTCAAAACTGAGATGAGAAGGAACTACTTCACTCAGAGGGTGGTAGGCCCATGGAATATACTGCCCCAAAAAGCTGTAGAAGCTACATCATTACATAAATTTAAAACAGAAATAGACAGTTTCCTAGAAGTAAAGGGCATTAAGGGTTACGGGGAGCGGGCAGGAATTTGGACATGAGTCTAGGTTCGGATCGGTCATGGCCCTGTGGGTAGCATAGCGGGCCCAGGGGCCGTGTAGCCTGATCCTGCTCCTATTTCATGTGTCCAATTCTGTTAGGTTCAGGAGATGGTTCTGTGATAGTAGATTGGCGGTTAGGATCAGGTCAGCCATGATCTTATTGAATGGCGGAGCAGGCTCGAGGGGCCAATTGGCCTACTCCTGCTCCTATTTCTTATGTTCTTATGTTCTTATGTCAAATCCCCTCTAAACCTCTGAACCATTACTTTAAATCTATGCCCCCTGGTTATTGACCCTTCTGCTAAGGGAAATAGGTCCTTCCTATCCACTCTATCTAGGCCCCTCATAATTTTATACACCTCAATTAGGTCTCCCCTCAGCCTCCTCTGTTCCAAAAAAAAACAACCCCAGCCTATCCAATCTTTCCTCATAGCTAAAATTCCCCAGCCCAGTGTCTCTGATAAAAAAGAGAAATCTCAAATTCTAGACATTTGGGGGAAAAAAATGAAAATACCGGAAATGCAGAACAGGTCAATTAACATCTGAAAGAAATAGGTTAATGTTTCGATGGGACTCTTCATCAGACCTAGATAACCTTTTTTGTCCAAATTGACCAAAACCGAGAGGAGAAGACTTGAAGCGTACTAAGCATCAGAGTATTTCTGAAAAGAGAAAGGATAGGTTAACTTAGAGGTACAGGCCATTTGTCAGAACTGGAAACTGAAAGCTAAGCAAGCTGCTTTCCGGGAGTGAACAAAACAGAAACAGGCAAAAGTCAAGAGTCAGGTATTGAAATCATAAAGGGGCCATGAATCTTGTCCTCACCTTCCATCTCATTGGCATATCTGCATGGTCAACTTTCGCTGTTCATAACATGATCCCACCACCAAACACCAGATCTTAACAGCATTTTATTCAGGGAAGTTAGGGTAAGGAACTTTGTGTTTCTTAAAGTTGAGGATCTACAAGTGATGGTGGTGGTGGGATAAGTCCATGACAGAAATGTATACGGACTCTGATTGGAATGGGCGTGATAGACCAAATGGGCTTTCTTGCTTATTGTCCAGGGCCCCAAACATTCCTTCTGTGTAAGCCAGAAATTTATTTGTACTTCTAGTATACTGTAGTCGCTGCTCATGGTGTAATCTCCTTTATATTATATAAGAAGTGTAGATTGTGTGAACATTTTGTCAAACATCAACATTCTGTGCAGAAGCATGATCCTGGCCTTCTTGGGACACATTCAACTCCCTGCTATTCCCACTGTGTCTTTTTACTTTGCCCTTCTATACTTTTCCAAACAAGCTCAACACAGACTTCAGGAACAGCACCGCGTTCTTATCCTTGCCGCTTTGTAGCTCTCTGGGCTAAAAACTAACTTGAGCAACTTCAAACCTTAGCTGTCTTCTCCATTTTGTTGGTCTGTTTCTTCCATTCACTTTTCACTTCATATCTTTTCATTACTTTCATACTTTCTTTTCTTCTTTTCATGCCTTTTCACTGGTTGGCTGAGTTGATGTTTTATATGATCCAACAGTTCTTCCCAGATATCTAAACAAAATGTTCGCTGATCATTGGACCCATTATCTGTCTCTTTTTAATGGCGCTTGTATGCCTGACTTGGCTTTTATTTGTTGTTCTCCCTCCCCTTCTTTATTCTGTTCAGCCCAATAACAATGTTCCTTTATCTTCCAGTTTATAGTTAGATAGAGTCCTCACTTGAAACATTAATCTATAATCCATATGCTGACAGACATACTGTCTATTTTTTAGCGTTTTCTGTTACTATTTTAGAATTGTATTTTTTTATCATTGAGTATTTCTGTTATACACCTGGGAGGGTTACTTACTTTGACCTCCATACTAGCATTGAGTAATGATGTTTTAGCTTATTGATTCATGTAAAGGTTACTTGAGTGTCAGTTTATTCCAGAAATTTCCCCAATACAATTATTGTCTGAACACTCAGTTCTGCAGCACTTATACCGTTACTGCCTGTATTACCATCAGATTCGATTCTGCCCCTGCTCTATATCTCCAGTGGTACTAAAGGCTGCCCAATCAGTGTAACAACAAATGGCACATGGAAAAAGATCTTAATTACACTACAATTCAATTTATTTTGTTCCCATGAAAGTAGCATACTTGTTTCTTTAAAACGCAGCATTAGCAAAACTGGTTTAGTGCTATGATTTCCCTGTGGGGCCCATTGTCTACACAGATGTATAACTGCATGAACCTTTTTTTGAATAAGCCGGGTTATTCCATTTCAAAATATTATCAATCAGGTAACATGCAGGTAGCATGTAGAATAGGTCAGGATGATTGTTTCCCATGGATCACACTGGGAATTTCACAGTAGACTGCAAGAAGATTGCATTTTTTTGGTACTACATATAGTCATTAAAATATAGATTCTGGGCAAACTATTGTGATATTGCTAGGTTTGCTTATTCATTTATAAGTACTTACGTGCATTTATAGTAGAGGTCTAATTAGTAAATGAATTGTCACGCATAGTTTATAAGGAATATTAAACTAATTCTTACTTGAATCTTGCTCCTCATTTGCATGGGGCCGGCCAATCTCAGTCTCTTTCACCTCTTCTATATCCTCCAGTGAGAAGAATACAAGAGTCTTTTGTTCAGCTTCGGTCAGGGTCTGTTTACTGTAGGAGAGGGCATCCTCTTTCAGAAACCTTCTGGGATCCCTCGTTGTCAGCCACATTTTTCTTGGCTGATGCCTTTGCATAAATTCTGCAGTCCTTGCCTTCCTTTTCACCCTGGATACAACATCTATTATGTCGGCAATTTCTGTCTGTGTCTTGCTATGCTCCATGGCCGTGAGCACATATTGTCTTGACTGCACGCTGTAGAATTTCCAAATGCAAAAATCATTTGCTGACAATCTTCACCTCTGTCTACCACTGCATTATTTTCCACCCTGCACTGTCATTTTTCCCTCCACTTCATTAGAAATACAACCGGAGATATCCTCATACAATTCTAATACTTCTGGTGGGGTTACTACTGCCCCATACGAAAAACAATAGTAATTTGCCATTTTTCAACCGGGTTACAACCAGTTCGGTTATCACTTCATCGTCGCTGGGTCAAAATCCTGGAACTCCCTGCCTAACAGTCTTGTGGGAGAACCCTCACCACATAGACTGTAGCGGTTTAATAGGGCTCACCACCTTCTCAAGGCCAACTGGGGATGGGCAATAAATCCTGAGCTTGCTAGCGGCTCCTGAGAATGAATTAAAAAAACCTACCTCAAAATCACACCAGTCGCGTTAATAAAAGAGATCAGCACCAAATTAAATAGGTAACCAACCAAAGCTTAAAGTACATGGTTTATTTGTTTCTCTCATGGTGTTAAAGGTATAGTGGCTACAGGGATTAAAAAGATGTCTGAAGGATAGAAAGCATAACATGGAAGTAAATGGACGTTTTGTGAGTGGCAAGATATAGCTAGTGATGTATCCCAGGTACCTATGTTGGGGCCTCTCTTGTTCTTCATATACATAAATAATTTGAACATGGGCATAGAGAGTGTAGATCAAAATAACAAATTAGGGGGGGATTGAAAACTGTGAGGATGAATGTGGTATACTATTTTTTTTATTCGTATATGGGATGTGAGCGTCGCTGGCAAGGCCAGCATTTAATGCCCATCCCAAATTGCCCTCGAGAAGGTGGTGGTGAGCCGCCTTCTTGAACCGCTGCAGTCCATGTGGTGAAGGTACTCCCACAGTGCTGTTAGGGAGGGAGTTCCAGGATTTTGACCCAGCGACGATGAAGGAACGCCGATATACTTCTAAGTCAGGATGGTGTGTGACTTGGAGGGGAACTTGCAGGTGGTGGTGTTCCCATGCGCCTGCTGCCCTTGTCCTTCTTGGTGGAAGAGTTCGTGGGTTTGGGAGGTGCTGCCGAAGAAGCCCTGCAGAAAGATGTAGACAAATTAGAGAAGTGGACAAGATATGTGACAAGTGTCATTCAACGTAGTTAAATTTAAAGCAGTGTGTTTTGGAAAAAAGAACAGAAAATAAAAATATAACCTAAATAGTAAAATTCTCAATGGAGTGGAGGAACAGCGAGATCTAGGGATGTAGATAAGCAGATCTTTAAAAGTAGAACTGTGAGTGTTAAAAGCCATAAAAGGAGCAATGAGCTTTATATATAGGACATTGAATACAAAAGCATGGAGATGATGATGGTGCACAAATCATTGGTTAGGCCATAGTTAAAGTATTGTATGTGGTTGTGGGTGTCCCATTTTATGAGATATATTGAAGCCATGAAAAAGGTACAATGTACATTCACTAAAATGATACCAGGGATGAGAGGATATAGTTTCGATGAGAAATTTGGAAAACCACAGCTGTGTTCATCGGAGTAGGGAAGATAAATTAAATGGTAAATGTGTGTAATAGAAGTGCTCAAGATTTTGAAAGGGTTTGCGAGGGTAAACAGTGAAAGATTGGGCCAGAAATTGCTGGAAAAACAATGGCGAGTTCAAGGCGCCCACCATTATTAGTACGTAAAAAGCCCAGCAATGTGTGGTGGGGAAGAGATATGCCACTTACATTCCAGCAGTGACTACACTTCAAAAAGTATTTCATTGGCTGTAAAGTGCTTTGGACTGTCCGGTGGTCGTGAAAGGCGCTATAGAAATGCAAGTCTTTCTTTCATGAGTTGTAAATCGCCATAAATTGCTGGACGATTTGCGCCACTCTGCTGTTAGCCTCACAAAAGACTTGAGCTCACTGTCAACATCCCCATTGACATTCATTGAGTGTTAAGAAATTGCTGGATTTGTGCCGTAAATATGAATTAATCTTGCCGTAGCCACAGTGCAGTAAGGGTTAACAAACATGTCTACAGCAAGAAAGAAATGTTCTTGGAACACGATGCTTTATGAAAAAATACAATCCTCTAGCTCATTACCCTTTAACTGTACGACTAAAAGCAGATATATTGCAGGTTCAAATGGTGGAAACAGACCAGGACACTGAACATTGCTCATTTTAAAAGTGCTTATGCAGTGAGACTTAACCTGAAGGAGAACTGAATACCCCCCAACCCTCACCTTCACTTAGTTTGTGCTGATGGTATTAATTACTCCAAGGTCAGTTATAGCCTGCACGACAGAAATAAATGATGTGAACACAGAAGCTGCATTTCCTGGAAGGTTTATTTGTCAATGTTTGTCCTTCCCAAAAAGTTTATTCCGTCGTGAAAAAGCCCTCAGGGACAGCAGAGAGCTGGTGACTGTAAATGTTGACGCATCTGTTTTGTGTTTTACTTAACACACAACCAGGAAATATTTTGTGTTAATTTCCATAGTTCAGCTACATTTTGAGACTGCTTGTTCTCCCAGCTTTTCTCTCTATTTCTGTTGAATCTGAGTTGAAACTATATCCATAAAGATTCTGCACTGAATTGTCAAAAACAAAGTTTTAACTTTAATTGGCAGTCCCTGGACCTATCTCTCACCATAGGCTTTTTTCCCCTCTATAAACTCACTGAATCCAACTGTAACTCTTATTTTTCTAACGAGGGCAAAGGTTAAATGGGCTTTCAAAATTTAAGCCCTTTCCTAATATTTAAAACCAAACAAGAAAATATTCTTTGGTAAACAATGCTGCATGTGTACTCCACGCTGCTTGTTTAATACTATGTTGGAGCGAGTATCTGAAGCAAGCACAACATTCCCCTGTATTCATTTTATGCATATGAAATTCTGATTTCAACATTACCGTCATCAAGTAATTAAGATCAGGGTTGTCAAAGTTCTAGGAGGCGTGTGTGGATCTTCAAACGTGTTTTAGAAATGTAATCTGTCACTTGCACTACCAAAACACACACCACAATGAAACAGAAAATGTTACCCATGGAAAATATTTCCAACGGAGAGAAAAAGAAAGACGTCTGAGGGTAGAATACACAACTAATTACTGTTAGCTATCGCAGCAGGCTGCAAATGATCCCTTGACCCCGATAAAACACACGCAGAGATTCCATCTGCGAGTTTATACAGAAAAATGGTGTTGAAAATGTCTACATCTGGGTAGAAGGTGAAGTTCACCGAGAGGAAGCTGGGACACTCTGCGGAAGAGGTCATGTCCTGAACTTACTACCCAAATCCAGAAGGCATGCATGGGAGGACATGGCATTTAAATGCTATATTAATTAAACTAATATTATTATACGAACAACTTGGTGTTAAATTCACCCCGGTTTTAGTATAATCCTGGAGCTAGTACACAAAAAGGGTATTGAGAGTTCATTGAAACCTATACTACTCCTTCAGTCCCATGAGATAACTGAAGCCTAGTAAACCTGTTGAATTCAGTTTGCCCCTGTTCTTGTAAGGTCTATGGTTCATTGCACATCTCTAGTCTATCATGTAACTTCTTACTTATGACTACTTGTTTATGGTGTAGCTGTAAATTTCCACTTAGTCTGAATTTACAACTGTTTTGAAGCAAAGTGTGTCATCCAAAGGGTACGAGTTAATTTATCTCTCTCAGTCATTGTTGTTGGTAGTAAAATTCCAGGATGTAACGTTGGAATTCATCTGCTGTTCAGGCCAGAATAATAGTCCCCATTCTAGAATAAAGAATTTAGAGCGAGGAGGCCTAAAATACATAATAACAACATCTCACACTTTATATAGTGCACCCTTCATGTTGCAGAACACCACACATCAATTTTCAAGGGGGAGAGGAGAATGCCAAGCAAGACACAGGGAAAAAAATATTAAGCAGAGGAAGAAACCAAAAGCATGGTCAAAAAGCTGGGTATGTAAGAGGCTTTTGAAGCAAGGGATGGTGAACTTCTTTTGGCCCAGTTACAACAAGGAAGTGCACAATGACTAAAGGAGCAGTTGCGTCCAATTTCCACCCTTCCCTCACCTTCACATGGTCCATCTCCGACTCTTCCCTTCCCTTCCTCGACTTCTCCGTCTCCATCTCTGGGATTAGGTTATTGACAAACATTCACTACAAGCCCACTGACTCCCACAGCTACCTGAACTACACTTCCTCCCACCCCGCCTCCTGTACGGACTCTATTCCATTCTCCCAGTTTCTCCGTCTCCGCCGCATCTGCTCTGACGATGCCACCTTCCATACCAGTGCTTCCGATATGTCTTCCTTTTCCTCAACCGAGGTTTCCCCTCTACAGTGGTTGACACTGCCCTTGACCGTGTCCGTTCTATCTCCCGCACTTCTGCCCTCACCCCTGCCCCTCCCTCCCGGAACCACGATAGAGTTCCCCTTGTCCTCACCTTTCACCCCACCAGCCTCCACATTCAATGGATCATCCTCCGCCATTTCCGCCACCTCCAGCGTGACCCCACCACCAAATGCATCTTCCCCTCACCTCCCCTTTCAGCATTCCGTAGGGACCGCTCCCTCCGCGACACCCTAGTCCACTCCTCTATCACCCCCAACACCCCTTCCCCTTCGCCCGGCACCTTCCCGTGCAAGCGCAGGAGATGCAACACATGCCCTTATACCTCCCCTCTTCCCACTGTCCAGGGCCCCAAACACACCTTCCAGGTGAAACAGCGATTTACTTGTACTTCTTGCAATTTAGTATACTGTATTCGCTGCTCACGATGTGGTCTCCTCTACATTGGGGAGACCAAACGCAGATTGGGTGACCGCTTTGCGGAACACCTCCGTTCAGTCCGTAAGGGGGACCCTGAGCTTCCGGTCGCCTGTCACTTTAATTCTTTGCACCACTCCCACTCAGACCTCACCGTCCTCGGCCTCTTGCATTGTTCCACGGAAGCTCAGCGTAAGCTCGAGGAACAGCACCTCATCTTTTGATTAGGCACTTTACAGCCTTCTGGACTCAACATAGAGTTCAACAATTTCAGATCATAACTCGGCCCCTATCATATATATATTTTTCATCCACACTTTTTGTCTGTGTCTTTTTTTCTTCTCTCCCACATGGCAGCTGTCTTTCATTCTGCCAGCACAATTTACACTTCATCTAGAGCCATCCTTTGTTTCTTAACCTGTCCCATTACCATCTCCTTTTGCCTTGAATCTCTCTTAATGTCTCTTAACTTCCCCTGCCTTCTATCCTATCACAGACCTTCCCTTTTGTTCTTTCATCCCCTCCCCCCTTTCCCAGCCCCTACCCTTGCTTAAAAATCTGTTCCATTTCCTGCTTTTTTCCAGTTCTGACGAAAGGTCATCGACCTGAAACGTTAACTCTGTTTCTCTCTTCACAGATGCTGCCTGACCTGCTGAGTATCTCCAGCATTTTCTGTTTTTATTTCAGAGTTCCAGCATCTGCAGTATTTTCTTTTTGGACTAAAGGAGCAGCCTCTGGTCAAACAGAGGGAGTGGGGGCGCCGAGCAGTAGCCGAACAATGAGCAAGAGCTGGAATATTTGGCTGGAGGAGATTGCTCAGATAAAGGGGATGTATAAAATTATGAGGGACCTAGATAGAGTGGATAGGAAGGACCTGTTTCCCCTTAGCAGAGGGGTCAATAACCAGGGGGCATTGATTTTAAGTAATTGGTCTCAGGTTTAGAGGGGAGTTGAGGAGAACTTTTTTCACCCAGAGGGTGGTGGGAGTCTGGAACTCACTGCCTGAAAGGGTGGTAGAGGCAGAAACCCTCATCACATTTAAAAAATACTTAGATATGCACCTGAAGTGCCATAACCTACAAGGCTACGGACCAAGAGCTGGAAAGTGGGATTAGGCTGGATAGCTCTTTGTCGGCCGGCACAGACACGATGGGCCGAATGGCCTCCTTCTGTGCTGTAAATTTCTATGATTCTATGATGAAGGGGAGTGAGACCATGGAGAGATCTGTTAACAACAATGAGAATGATTAAGTTAATTTGGGAGGGGGCTGCAGGGAGCCTGTGTCTGAAGAACATTATACGGGAGTAAACTTGGGCCACAGAGTTTGGAATTAGCTGTAGTTTGTGAAAATTGGAGGAGAGGAAATGATGAAGTAATGGATTAAAATTTCAACAGTGGGAAGGAAGGAATTGGGTCCTAATTAACTGCTTTCCTATGAGCGATGAAGTCATAATTCAGCTAATTTGTTGGATCATGAGAGATAAACTATTGGTTACTGTGAGGAACCACCATCAGTGCAACGAGTATGTGATTTGATTATAATTGCCAAACCTCATGCTGCCCTGGAATTATGAACTCATCGCCTTCACCAAGAATTCTTTCCTTCTTCATAATAATTGAGCATAATACTCTACACATTGGTGACTGTTTAAAATTCCATACCTCTGCTCCTTTTAAAACTTTGGGGCTAGCACTGGTCTTCTGAACGGAATTTGAGAAAAGCATTTTTTAATAAATTCTTTTCAGAAAATGCTAAAGAAATTGCAGGAGCACAGCTTTAAAGTTGTGAGAATGTAATCTTATTTATTCGTAACCAGAACAGATCAATCACGACACGCCTGCGATAATGTTGATTTCAGTCATGAAATTCATTGTACGCGAGGCACTTTGTGATGTTCCTCAGAGACTTGATAAGACACAAAACAAATGGAAGTCTTTCCTTTTGGCTAGTGAACAAGCTAATGAGCCACTTGATGCCTATCTGCACAAAAACTTCAAGAAGTGAGCTGCAGAGTGTGCAAATATGAGGAAAACTGGGAGGGAGGAGAATTTGTAAGGCTCATTTCAGCAACTGGGACATGTCCATATTGATGCCGTACCTAAATGTTCTCTATGGAGTGGGTGGGGGTGAGAGACCAGATTCCCATCATGCAAAGGAGGTCCGAGGTGTGGCCATACGTCTCAGAGAAAATAAATGCAGTGCCAGGAATCAGAGGAATGGGAGAGGTGCTCCAGAAATCATTTAAGATCTGATTTCTATCATTCTTTTTCGATAATGGCTGAAAAATCATATTTGACATCGCGAGAGAAAATTCATGAAGTTCCCTTTTACTGCCACTAGATGTCTCTAACCTGTGCTGTAAAAACCTACAGGGCATTATAGCATTTATACAGTCACTACTCACATTTTGTTATGGAATTAATTATTACATGAACCCTTCAGTAATAGTACTAAAAAAAAAAATCTATGGTGTTTCTTTTTTTAACCTGTAATAAATTTTCATCAGCAGCAAAGAGAACATGAGAACTTGGGCCAACGCCGTACTCCTTATCATAGCCTGTATGCACCCAGATACCTGCCCTACAATCGAGTTATGCCCTCACACCATCAAAGGTGATCATTTCTCTTATCATCTTCTCCAAAAATAGACTAACTCTCCTTGTGAACACCTCTGGAGTATCATCTGTAATACAATCCTCGGAATTATATCATTCTTCAACATATTGAAAGAATAAGAAAAAAAAATCCAAAGATCTCTGGCTACTGGGAGAGCAGCATTTATTACATGGGATTAACAAAAAGGTTGGGTGTAAAATTTGCATGTCAATGAGAGGTCACAGATGCAAGAGGCAGCTAATTGATGGGGTAATCAAATGAGAGGCAGATAGAGTCCTTTGCTTCCTTGCCACCCTGCTGTTGTTGACAGAACCATGCAGTTGGTGCCTGCCTTTTAAAAGGAACTGTAGGGGGGAATGCTGCAGTACAAATGATCTGATGTTAGATCAAAGTGCACAGGGGGGAACCACAGGTGCAAGTCATTAATGGCCACATTAATCTCTCCACACAGCCACAGACTTTCATATGACGCAGTGTGCATTTTTCCTGTTCTGAGTGTATCTTTAGGAAAAGATACTTAAAGCACCAACAAAGCAATGATAATGTGCTCGGGAATACTGCGCACATATTAATTACAATATTTACCGGTCTTCTTAGCAAAACTGCAGTGTTTTCTCAGTTGGTTACAGGAAGACTGAAGTGACCATGACTGATGAATATAGGATAACACATACTTCAGAACTCTAGAAGATGTCATATGCTACAAAATTGTAGATTCTGAATGTTATCTGGTCCCCAAGGCATTTGCAGCTTTGAAATACATTTTAAAATATACACTTTGTTTTAACCCTTGTAATGCTGCCAGCTATAGGGAATCCTGAGCTCCTTCCTCGAGCCGCATTTAATTAAACATTTCAATTCACACATCCTGTGATGGTGAAAAAATCCCCAAATATTGTTGCAATCATGTTACTGTGGTATCAGGAACCAATACTAATATCAATGTTATATTAAAAATACATGTGTTCAAAACTTAAAAGAAAAATGATAGAGTTTACTATCTCCTCGTTTTCCCTTTTCTATTATCATCTCTTCCTTGTTCTGTTTCTATTTTATTATTTTTGCTTAATTATTTCTAACCTATAATCTATACTTTCACTTTTGTGTTATTGTTATTATTTCTCTTTTTAAATATTTAAATACATATCTTTTTGGCTTGGTACAGTAGCACTGTCATCATCATTTGGTCTCCTTATTTAAGGAGGGATATACTTGCATTGGAGGCAGTTCAGAGAAGGTTCACTAGGTTAATTCCTGAGTTGAAGGGGTTGTCTTATGAAGAAAGATTGAGCAGATTGGGCCTATACTCATTGGAGTTTAGAAGAATGAGGGGGCTTGACAGGGTAGATGCAAAGAGGATGTCTCCCCTCGTGAGGGAATCTAGAACTAGGGGGCATAGTTTCAGAATAAGGGGCCGTCCATTTAAAATGGAGATGAGGAATTTCTTCTCTCAGAGGGTCGTGAATCTTTGGAATTCTCTACCCCAGAGAGCTGTGGAGGATGCGTCATTGAATATATTTAAGGTGGAGATAGACAAATTTTTGAACAATAAGGGAGTCAAGGGTTATGGGGAGCGGGCAGGAAAGTGGAGTTGAGGCCAAGACCAGATCAGCCATGATCTTATTGAATGGCGGAGCAGGCTCGAGGGGCCAAATGGCCTACTCCTGCTTCTATTTCTTATATTCTTCTGTTCTTATGTAGGTAGTGGGTCCAAGCTCCACACCAGGACTTGAGCACAATCTAGGTTGATGCTCCAGTACAGTACTCAGTGAGTGCTGGAGCTGACATTCTTTGGATGAGAGATTAAACCAAAGCTCCATATGCCTGTTTCGGTGGGTCAGATCCCATGGCCTTCTTTGAAGAAGGGAAGGGAGTTCTTCTGATGTCCCAGCCAACAGTCTTCTTCTCAACCACCATCAGAAAACAGATGGTCACTTTTAATTTGTTATTAGGGTGTAGGTGATGCTGGCAAAGCCACATTTGTTGCCTGTCTCTAGTTGCCCTGATGCACTTTGCTTTTGCTAAGTGGCTTGCTACAACAACAACTTGCATTTATATTATGCTTTTAATGTAGAAAAACATCCCAAAGCACTTCACAGAGGCACAATCAGACAGAAAGTGACATCTAGAGAAAGGAGACATTAGGAGGGTTGGCCAAAGAGGTAGGTTTAAAGGAGATTCTTAAAGGAGGTGGAGAGGCTTGAGGAGGGCATTCCAGTGTAGGGCTTAGAGGGTTGAAGACATGACTGCCAATGGTGGGGCGAAGGGAGTGGGTGATGAACAAGCGCCCAGAGTTGGAGGAATGCACAGTCCTTGGAGGACTGTCGGGCTGGAGACGGTTACAGAGATAGGAAAGTGTAAGGCCATGAAGGAATTTGAACATGAGGATGAGAATTTTAAATTGGAGGTGTTGGGGGACTGGGAGCTAACATAGGTCAGAGACGACAGCGGTGATGGCTTGGTGCGGGTTAGGATACAGGCAGCAGAGTTTTGAATGAGTTGAAGTTTAAGGAGGTTGGAGGATCGGAAGCTATCCAGAAGAACATTGAAACAGTCGAGTCTGGAGGTGACACAGGCATTCAATAGCAGATGGGCTGAGGTGGGGCAGAGGAGGGTAATGTTGGAGAGGTGGAAGTATTAGCCTAACATTTCCAAATATGAATAGATTGAAATGGGGTTATTTTGTCCTTTTTGGGACTGATCCATATTGCGCTATTTCTGATCATCTTTTATTTTGAATGACACATGCTGGCCAATCAGTGAAGTACAGCTTCAAACACCAGCAAAACAGATTAATTGGTCATTTATCTAACTTGCTGCTTGTGTAGCTTTGCTGTGTGTAAATTAGCTGCTGTCCTTCCTTACATAACAGTGACATTTCATTGGCTCCGAAGCACTTTTGTATGCGCTGAAGACATGAAAAGTGCTATATAAATGCAGGTTAAAAAGAAAGTGCCACATCGTGTCACAAAGCATATCACATACAATGCATTGCTTCTTTATTTTGGAAGTATAGTTATTGTTGTTGTGTCGGCACACAGCAATAACAACAACAACAACTTGTATTTATATAGCGCTTTTAACGTAGTAAAATGTCCCAAGGCACTGCACAGGAGTGTTATAAGACAAAAAATTTGGCACCGAGCCACATCAGGATAAATTAGGGCAGGTGACCAAAAGTTTGGTCAAAGAGGTAGGTTTTAAGGAGCGTCTTAAAGGAGGAAAGAGAGGTAGCGAGGCAGAGAGGTTTAGGCAGGGAATTCCAGAGCTTAGGGCCTAGGCAACAGAAGGCACGGCCACCAATGGATGAGCGATTATAATCAGGGATCCTCAAGAGGGCAGAATTAGAGGAGCGCAGATATCTCGGGGGGTTGTGGGGCTGAAGGAGATTACAGAGATAGGAAGGGGCGAGGCTATGGAGGGATTTGAAAACAAGGGTGAGAATTTTGAAATCAAGGCGCTGCTTAACCGGGAGCCAATGTAGGTCAGCGAGCACAGGGGTGATGGGCGAACGGGACTTGGTGCGAGTTAGGACACGGGCAGCTGAGTTTTGGATGACCTCAAGTTTACGTAGGGTGGAATGTGGTAGGCCAGCCAGGAGTGCGTTGGAATAGTCAAGTCTAGAGGTAACAAAGGCATGGATGAGGGTTTCAGCAGCAGAGAAGAAGAATCAATAATGAGATGAATAATCAATTAAACTTAGTTTTGCTGCTGTTTTTTTGTGGGTAGAATGTTGGCTTAGATAGTGCGTTATAAAAAATAAAACTGCTGAGTCCCTGCTCTGTGCTGAATTAGCTCACCTCAGCTATGGCGGTGCTGGGGGCCTATAGTCGACCTCAATAGGGAAGGAGCAATCAGCCAGGGTATCCGGCTCCTGGTTACCATACTGTGACCCCACTACTGGTAGTGTACACGTGTGGACATATGGTGAGAACAACATCTGACTCAGCTGTTATATCCTTTATAGTAAGATAGCCTAACAGATTCACATATCAACAATGACCACTTGAGCAAGGTACTGAAGGGGTTAGCACAACCTGTGGAATGCCAGGCACAAGTTAGTATTAATTCTCCATAAAGCACTGGTCTTTAAAATTGTCATGTGAGAGTGAGGAGAGGTTAGGAGAAATTTCTTTACACGGAGCGCTGTTAGAGCATGGAATTGACATTGATGATAGTTGAGGTAAAATCTTTAAGGGTATAGTAGATAAACATTTGAAGCAAAGAACGGGGCTATGGGGAGAGACCAGGAGAGTAGGATTACTTTTGGATTGCTCCAGCAAAGAGCCGATACAGACACGATGGGCAGAATAAACTGCTTCTGTGCTGTAGACTTCTACAGTTCTATAGTTCGATGTTTTTTTATTTTGTTAGTATTGGGCCGGGTATACCAGTACAATTTTAGTGAGAAGCTACAGCGCGCTACACATGTACAGCAAACTGATACTGATGAACAAACAAGAAAAAATTAACAGCTCATCCAAAAGACGGCACGTCCGACAATGCAGCACTCCCTCAGTACTGCACTGGCAGTGTCAGCCTAAATTTTGCGCTCAAGCCTCTAGAGTGGGACTTGAACCCACAACAATAGCAGTAAAATACACAGATCAGAAGTTAGTGGGTGACATAATTTAGAGCTCACTTGTTCAGACAGCAGTGGTAAGTGCAAGTATAAGCTATCAAACATGTTTATGTAAAGTAGTATAATGGTCATGCCTTTGAGTCACTTGTGATTGTAGTTTATTGGCATCATATCCAAGCCTCTAATGGTGATGCAGACATCGAGCCATGTTTGACTTTTGAGACTCTGCCTTGTGCCCACACACAATGTTCCCAGTGACAGCTATTGCTTGAATAATACAGTGCAAGATGATACAGTAGAACGTCAGAGATACAGACACCTTGGGGGGTCTGAAATGACCATAAATCTGAATATATAACACTGAAATGTAGTGAAACAATTTAAAAAGTATATTCCTATAAAGCAATATGCTTTTATGTACAGTAAATGTCTAAGCTCATACAAGAGAGAAAATCCAGTGGACCGTGGTGGGCACTAAAATAAAGCATTGCAATTACAGTCAGGCTCATTCAGCTTTTGTTGAGAACCAAAAGTAATTGCAACTGAACTGCTGCTCCCTGTACTGTAGTCAATAGATAAACTGAGCAGAATATTTGCTGAACAAGTCATGAGATGAAGTCTGTTCCATTTTATTGAACCAAAAACTCTTCTGAATTGCATTCATACCATTCACAAAATATCACGCTGTCGTCTGAGTACCAGCGGAGAAATGCCTCCCTGCTTCAGCAAACATTAGGGTACAGGATGCTATGTGTAGGAAATAGAAATGTGTCAGCCAGTGTCAGCTGTGGCTCAGTGGCTCAGTGGGTAGCACTCTCGCCTTTGCGTCAGAAGGTTGTGAGTTCAGAGTCCCACTCCAGAGACTTGAGCACACAAAATTTAGGCTGACACTCCAGTGCTGTACTGAGGGAGTGTTACATTGTCAGAGGTGCCATCTTTTGGATGAGATGTTAAACTGAGGCCCTGCCTGTTCTCTCAGAGGATTTCAAAGATCCCATGGTGCTCTTTTGAAGAAGAGCAGGGGAGTTCTCCCCTGTGTCAGGAAAGAAAAGATTATCTGGTCATTATCACGTTGTTGTTTGTGGGAGCTTGCTGTGCGCAGATTGGCTGCCGCGTTTCCTACATTACAACAGTGACTACGCTTCAAAAAGTACTTCATTGGCTGTAAAGCACTTTGGGACGTCCTAAGGTTGTGAAGGGCGCTGTATAAATGCAAGCCTTATTTCAAATGTGTGAGTGCGTCCGTCCCAAAGAAATGATTGGCTTCGTTATTCATGGGCTTCTCACAGCAAAAATGAATGAAGACATCATGCAGGTTGTGTTTCAGCACTATAATGGAACGTGTAGATATTGCAGGGGTAGCAAGAGGACTTTCTACAGAGACCAAGTGAGACTGAAAAATGGCAGCCAGCCGTTTAATCAATGTTTAAGTCTACTGCTTGCTATTTAATTTTCACTGCTCCAGCTTGAGCACACCCCCACTCTGCTGATTCTGTTTCAGATCAAATGACTGTAGCCGTTAAAAAAAAAAGGCAGGAGAACAGGACTACTATAAAATGGCGACCGCTTTGTCCAGCTCAACAGCCGCATGAAAGCCCAGTGCTGAAAACTTTAGCAACGGTGCACAGAAGCGTGAACTCCTGATGGGGAAAGGGAGGAAATATAAGAGTTACAGCGGCTTGAACACTGCCAATGAAAACGCCACTTTGAAAGAAAAAAATTGCATTTATATAGGATCTTATCACATCCTCAAGATGTCCCAAAGTGCTTTACAGTCAAGGGATTGATTTTTGAACTGCAATCACTGTTATTATGCAGGAAAGCGCAGCAGCCATTTTGTGCACAGCAAGGTCCCACAGATAGCAAATGAATGACTGACCAGCTAATCTGCTGTAGCTGAAGGCTTGGTGCAAGCTTACTAAAGGCATAGCCTACTGCTGCACTTTGGATTCCCCACCCTCTCAGATGACTGAGCGCTCCCTGCACACATACAAATGCACAGGGCGATTAGACCAATTATATAAATAAGCCAACCCCAACTCCAATGGGGTTGTTGTAATGTATTATCACATGGTTTAGTATGAGCATGCTCAGTTTGCTCTGGCCTAGTAAAGCAAGCTCATGAACTAGCAACTCATGTCTCTGTCCTTCATTTGTCCACATGTCTCTAGGATTTCTCCGGAGTAGGTTTTTAACTCTACGGTACTCTTTGTAAGTGGTATTTAATTAAACTTACTCTCATATATGTCCTTACTCATGATAGAGCAGTACGCCGTGTCGATACACATATCAATACATTGGTCATTGATCAAAAGTTTTGTACGGAAGTCTTTCTCACGACTGCTTGCGTTGCCGCTAGTGGTATAGATACTGTAGATGACTAGTTCTTCAATATCAGGTGTGTTCACTTCAATATTGTGAATTTCTCTCTTTTGGTGTTGCTGCTTTGCATTGCCACTAGAATGGTTCTTACTTCCTGCTTTTGATCTAGCTCTGCAAGCTGTTGAAATATGGCCTTGCTTCTGGCAGTGAAAACACTTCGGGGGAAAAATTCAGTTGCTTTGCACCTCCCGTTAGTGCCCTAAGAGGGCGCTAATGGGGCGCAAAACAACTAGCGTCCAGGCGTGGCGCCACCAGCGCCTCCCGCGAAATTCAGCGGGAGGCTCGCAGCGGCGGTAACCGTTAGCGCCCCGCGCCCTGTGCATTTGTATGTGTACGACGATATTCCCTCGCAGCGCCTCAAGAGGGAGGCAGGACGCTTCCAGTAGCGCCCCGCTTCCGTCTTGGGGCGCTACCGATGAATTTCGGCCGCAGGGGCGCTAATTTTTTCGGGGCGCTTAAGGTAGCGCCCTTCGCATTTCTATATTGGCAGGACTGTGGTGAGTGGTTTCCATTGTAGCGATAACAATTCACTCAACTGCTCTCACTGACATGCTTTTCACTTGGTCTCACAGCTTTCGGTTTGGCGGTGGTTTTGTGACTGTAGACCTCAGCTGTACTAGTCACTTGAGTTGGACGGAGCTCCCTCGCATTCTTAGACGCCATCTCCATAGACAGGGCAATTTTGCATGCTATGTCAAACGTTAGGTTCAGAGTGTTCAGTAACTTGGACTGTGTGCGCTCATCCACCAGTCCACACACAAACTTAGCTCACAACGCACGATCGAAAAATGTGCTGAAGTTACAATGCAAAGACAGGTTTTTAAGAGCTACAATGTACTCACTGATGGTTTCACTTTGTTTTTGGTTTCTGGTACCAAACTTATAGCTCTCTGCTATTTCTAAAGGCTTTGGGTCGAAATGGTCCTCGAGTTTCTCGACAATGTCTTCAAACGATGCATCCTTCCCTTTCCCTGGTGTAAGTAGGTTTGTCAACGTTCCGTAGACATCTGGCCTGCTCTCCTTTAGAAAAATTAAGTTTTTACATTCACGAATTACTTTATTTTGAGCTTGAACATTCTCATCTGCACCTTCGGTCTCAATAATATTATTGGCCTTAAAAAACATCTCCATCCACTTCCGATGAATCCCGTAGGTGTGGCCACGATTGTCCCGATCCCATCGAACAGTGACTCAGCACGCTACCTGTGTAACTGTGAGAATCAACGCCGCTGTTGCTGTGTATACATACACGCAAAGGCGAAGCACAGAGAATTCTGCATCAGCATTAACAGTAAGACATCACAAAAAATGCAGTTTAGGTGTCACAAATTCACCTTAAACTTTTCCACTCGAAGGTTGAACATTGTGTCCTTCCATGATCCCTAAAAATAGCTTTGGGATCCCATCCTCTTCGCCAAAAATGTAATATATGTGGGTAGAGCAAATGAAAGACAGAGACACCAGTTGCTAGTTCATGAGCTTGCTTTACTAGGCCAGAGCAAATTGAGCATGCTCATACTAAACGATGTGACAAACCATGTGATAATACATTACAGATACAAGAAGAAAATACTGCAGATGCTGGAAATCTGAAATAAAAACAGAAAATGCTGGAGATACTCAGCAGGTCAGGCAGCATCGGTGAAGAGAGAAACAGAGTTAACGTTTCAGGTCGATGACCTTTCGTCAGAACTGGAAAAAAGCAGGAAATGGAACAGATTTTTAAGCAAGTGTAGGGGGTGGGAAAGGGGGGAGGGGATGAAAGAACAAAAGGGAAGGTCTGTGATAGGATAGAAGGCAGGAGAGGTTAAGAGACATTAAGAGATATTCAAGGCAAAAGGAGATGGTAATGGGACAGGTTAAGAAACAAAGGATGGCTCTAGATGAAGTGTAAATTGCGCTGGCAGAATGAAAGACAGCTGCCATGTGGGAGAGAAGAAAAAAAGACACAGACAAAAAGTGTGGATGAAAAATATATATATGATGGGGGCCGAGGTTCTGATCTGAAATTGCTGAACTCTATGTTGAGTCCAGAAGGCTGTAAAGTGCCTAATCGAAAGATGAGGTGCTGTTCCTCGAGCTTACGCTGAGCTTCAGTGGAACAATGCAAGAGGCCGAGACAGTGAGGTCTGAGTGGGAGTGGAGCGGTGAATTAAAGTGACAGGCGACCGGAAGCTCGGGGTCACCCTTACGGACTGAACGGAGGTGTTCCGCAAAGCGGTCACCCAATCTGCGTTTGGTCTCCCAATGTAGAGGAGATCACATCGTGAGCAGCGAATACAGTATACTAAATTGCAAGAAGTACAAGTAAATCGCTGTTTCACCTGGAAGGGGTGTTTGGGGCCCTGGACAGTGGGAAGTGGGGAGGTATAACGGCATGTGTTGCATCTCCTGCGCTTGCACGGGAAGGTGCCGGGTGAAGGGGAAGGGGTGTTGGGGGTGATAGAGGAGTGGACCAGGGTGTTGTGGAGGGAGCGGTCCCTTCGGAATGCTGAAAGGGGAGGTGGGGGGAAGATGTGTTTGGTGGTGGGATCACGCTGGAGGTGGCGGAAATAGCGGAGGATGATCCGTTGAATGTGGAGGCTGGTGGGGTGAAAGGTGAGGACAAGGGGAACTCTATCGTGGTTCCGGGAGGGAGGGGCAGGGGTGAGGGCAGAAGTGCGGGAGATAGAACGGACACGGTCAAGGGCCGTGTCAACCACAGTAGAGGGGAATCCTCGGTTGAGGAAAAAGGAAGACATGTCGGAAGCACTGGTATGGAAGGTGGCATCGTCAGAGCAGATGCGGTGGAGACGGAGAAACTGGGAGAATGGAATAGAGTCCTTACAGGAGGCGGGGTGGGAGGAAGTGTAGTCCAGGTAGCTGTGGGAGTCAGTGGGCTTGTAGTGAATGTTTGTCAATAACCTATCCCCAGAGATGGAGACGGAGAAGTCGAGGAAGGGAAGGGAAGACTCAGAGATGGACCAAGTGAAGGTGAGGGAAGGGTGGAAATTGGAAGCAACGTGAATGAAATTATCTAGTTCAGGGCGAGAGCAGGAAACAGCACCGATACAGTCATCAATGTACTGGAAAAAGAGGTGAGGGAGGGGACCTGAGTAGGACTGGAACAAAGAGTGTTCCACATATCCATTACAGTTGTCTTATCTTGAAACCATGTGGGGGATGCGGCCTTGAATGTTGAGACTGTAGGCCATTTTTTTGGTTGATCGGAGAAACAGCCCTCACTTCTCTATCAAGTAATCTAATTTACTTAGCATTATTAAAAAGCAATTGAGTTAAATGAAAGCTTTATTTCAATTATAAAAGGAATAGAAGTTTTAAAATATATTCTTGCCCTGTCTCTGCTTAACCCAGGTCTCAAAAGGCTTCTGGGCAATTTATCTGAATTCTAGTCCTGGATTTGCCTCTGCTATCCCACTCCAATTTGGGGTGGGATAGTGGTGAAAACAGTGGGAAAATGGGGCAGTTAGCCACCATCATCTCCCCACCTGACCTGGATTTTCCTCCCACTGGGGTGGCCTCCAGTCACTCCACCCCGCCTACCCCATGTAGAGCCATCCCATTTCCCTACCTCCTGCTGCTCATTACAACAACCCCAGGGACTGCCAGGAAGGGGGTGGCAGTATACCGTGGCAGAAGGCCTTCCTGATGCCTCTTTTGGGGGATGAGAGCTCTGCAGTGGACACATCTCTCCTCCACTAGGCTGTGTATCCCTACTTCTGTTAAACTTCAGTTCAGTCAGAGACCTTTACATTTAGATGTCCTCCAATCTTCAGGGCCCTGTGGCCCATTAAGCTGGCCTCCCTTCTTGGGGTGCAGCACCACTGTAACTTCCGTTAGTGGCGACAGCGAGCTCCCAATCCCTGGCAAGGATCTAGCCAGGAGTCCGCCCTGCATACATAATTATTCCTGACCCAAGAAAATTAGCCAGGTTCATGGTGGGGTCGGGGAAGGAGACAGAAACCCTCCCACAACTCTCCTGGGGCGAGAACAGGAAAATCCAGGCCGTAGTATTTCCCAAGCACTCATTTGACTGAATGGTATTGTAGCTGATGAAGGACTGTCTAACTCCATTTAAGACATGTGATGGTGTCCATTACACCTTCGATGGATCAAACCAGTTTTAATCAAAGAAAGTTTTAAATCGTAAAAATGTGGCACCAAAATATGACAGTCTTAAAAAGTGTGATTGAATACAGATGATGGACCTTGTAGGAGCTAATTGATGCATTGAGGACAGAAGATTGCTGCTCTTGACTTCTTCCCTTGTCCTTGAGTCATCCAACCTAACCTTCATTTGGTGAAAATGAGAAGTCGCACAACACCAGGTTATAGTCCAACAGATTTATTTAATTTTACAAGCTTTCGGAGCGGTTCGCTCCTTCCTTAGGTAGGGTAGCAGTGAGAGAATCTCCCAGAATTCACAATATAAACACAGAGAAAATCTATTCAAATCTTTCCCTACATCAAAGACACACTAAGAGCACAGCCAAGACAATGAGATGTGTCCCAGGGGGTCCAACGTGTCAAAACACCTGCTGGCTGCATATCCTGTCAATTTGTGTTGGTTCTTGTGTTAGTCTTTTTAAAAAAAAACACCTGGAAAGACCGGCCGTGATGTCAAGTCACGTTCTGTATCGTGACATGAACCCGATATCGCGATTGAGGTGAGACACTGTGCACGCACATCTATCACTGTGTAAGTAACAATGTCCCTTACTTACAAAGGTTTAAATATAAAAATTTTAAAACTGCCCATTTTGATGCCGAAACAAAACAATTTTGCTGATGATTAGATATATACTTTATATTATGGAATATTTAATGACAGAATGCAGCCTTCCCCACTTTCTAGATTTCTGGGTTGAAAGCACAATTGTTGAGGGTCTAACAGGTGAAGGACCCTGTCATAAAACAGGACGTAGAGATAGATGGTAGCATTAATGATAAATTACAAGGCATCCAGGACTGTACAGTCCCTCCTGTACCCTAGGCCTGCCAGATGTACTACAGGGCAGAACCACTCTAATAATGTCACTTTTAATACTAATCAGCAGTCTTTGCTTGCCTCAGAAAGGTTATTGCAGGAGATGAATGTGTCTGTAATAATGAGGTGCATATATATGTGTGTTTGTGTGCATGTGTGTTATGTGTATTATACGATATGAACCAGCATCAGTAGTTATGAAGAAAGGCTCAAAATACTGGAGCATTTTTTTCAATGGATCCTAGAAGGTTAAAGGGGGAACCCAGTAAAGGTTTACAAAATTATGGGAGATTTTGAGAGGATAGATGAAGGCTGTTTCCACTGGCTGGTGAATCAGTGGCGCGGGTCACAAACTCACGATTATCACTAGAAGGCAGAAGTTCGAAAACATTCTCACACAGAGGATTATTGGAATATGGAATGCTTTACCACAAGTAGCTATTTTGAGGCAAAGGCTATAACATCATTTAAAAGCGGAATTGGATAAGCATCTGTAAAGGAAGAATGTAAAAGGTTGTGGGGAAAGGGCAAGGAAATAGGATTAGGATTAAGTAGCTCCAGTTGAAGAGCTAGCACCAGCACAGGCAGGAAAGTTCTATGCATATAGAGACATTGCTGCAATCACTAAGGGATAGGACTGAGGAGGGCTTACGCTGCCCAGATTTTTTTGGCCTTCTTTCCCCTGCTCAAAATCCAGGAATTGCCCCTGATGTTTTCTCCCCAACACTTTATATATGATTTCACCTCTATTCAGACACATCCAGAAACACATACAGAAACAATACCTGTGGTAAAGGATAGAAAGTTCATTTTTGAACAACTTAAATAATTTGTGGCAGTCTTTTACAATTTTAAATGAGGTAAAACCTAAGGAAAAACCTTTTGTCATCACATCTTAGAGACTGCGGCCTTTATCTCTGGTTTGAAAGAGATGAGGTGAAAAATTGAGCAAAGTAATTATATCAACAGGGTCTGTCTCTTAAAAAGATGAGTCAAATCCCAAGTGTTGGTACATCTTAATAGAGACAGATTCAATTCGATATACAAAAAAAACCTTGGGACAGTGAAACAAAATGACAAAAGCACCTTTGTAAAATAATAAAACTATTGATAAACACATTTCCTTACCAAGACGAATGGATGAGTTCTATAGAAAATTATAGAGATTTACATTGACATATTAATGAAAAGTATGTCCCACCCATTCTGTAGTAAATCAATTATTCAGATGCTAGGGGCTATTGCCTCGGTTCATTAATTTAGCAAAAAAAAGTAGATGTGAACATAAAGTGGTGTTCCCGCTTTATATTCATGTCTTTGTTGGTAATATTAGTGAACAGAAGATATTAGAGCCCCGGTATGTTAGAAATCTAGTATAGAAAATCTTCTAAATTATGAATTTTCATAAACTGTTATATTTTCTGCTGCTTTGAAGAGTTTGGATTTTGCAGCTTTATTTAAATTCTGGGAGTCAGCCTATAGAACATCATTTGCTGGCCTTTTTAGACTTAATAAAGTACCTTAATTACCGTTTTTTTCCAAATGTCTGTAATCTCATTTTTCCCTGTCCCTTTCCCACTTATGGCAGTAATACACATTGTAGGACCTGGGAGACTATTGTCAGATACAGAACAGATGGTCCCAGTGATTAGTTGCTCTGCCAATATGGAAGGTATTATATCATGAGGGTGCTTTATACACATGTCCTTACATAAAAAAAATCAAGGGCAGTGCCTTGCAAATCCAATCTCCATAAGTTAATGATCCCCTTGCAACAAGAGGAATCGAAGCTGAAATATGATTATACATTCTATAGCATAGTAATGTAGAAATAGTGCAAAATAATAAGGTAAACTATTCATATTTTTACTTTATTAGGGTCTGTTCCTACCACTGATATAAAGTGACTGCTGCATTATACAGTTATTATGTTCTGTCAGCAGCCAGCTCAGGTTCCCCATCATGGTTTACATAGAATCATAGAATCATGCAGCAGAGAAGGAGGTCATTCGGCCCATCGTGCCTGTGCTGGCTCTTTGAAAGAGCGATCCAATTAGTCCCACTGCCTGCTCTTTACCAATACCGCTGCAGAATGTTACTTTTCAAGTATTTATCCAATTCCCTTTTGAAAGTTACTATTGAATCTGCTCCCACCACCCTTTCAGGCAGTGCATTCCAGATCATGACAACTCGCTGCATTAAAAAAATTCCCCTCATCTCCCCTCTGGTTCTTTTGCCAATTATCTTGAATCTGTGTCCTCTGGTTACCGACCCTCCTGCCAGTGGAAACAGTTTCTCCTCATTTACTCTATCAAAACCCTTTGTAATTTTGAACACCTACAGAATAGTAAATATATAAAATGGATTCCCACCAAAAGCAGCTAATAATACAACTCCTTTAAAAAAGATTTGGATAAATATCTGATTAAGAATGGGATTGAAAGTGATAGGGAGAGAGGTAGACATGTTTAAAGATAGAAAGGAATAATTTAATTTTGTATGGGACACAAAGGTTCCTGTGTTGCTAGAACCCCAAAAACATCACCCGCTGACTGCAACTAGTCAGAGGGAATAACATGGGCTCTTTGATTGGATTGCTAACTTGGAGTTTTATTTGGCGCCCTTACTTGGTGATCTTTGGGGTTTAGGGAGATATTTCACAGACTTTTCGTTTCTTGGAGGTTTTAATTGTGGATATTTTCCGATATTAGTTTCATGAATGGGTTGTGCAGAGCACATGACAGGCCCAAGTGAACTTTTCTGCAGAGAGAATGGGTTTGATGGATTGAATGGCCTCTTGTTTTATATTTTATTACGTTCAATCATGGACTCCTACCATGTCTGTCGTAATGGTCCAGCTGTGTTCAAATTCAGGACGCAGCTCTTTCACACTGGCACATAAGCAATAATTGGCGGGGAATACAAAAGAAGGAAAAGATTTTCGTACTGCTTCCTATCAATAGCTTGAGGAAGAGAATCCTGAGGTCCCAATTATGACCCAATTTAACACCAGAAAAGGTATTGCCCATTAAAACAGAATATTCATTAATGACGCTAATGAGGGGCCTGCTTTAACTCCTCTCTGAGGAATGGGCTGTCCTGAACAGAGTAGGTGTCGAGCCTGCTCTGCTCATGTTTTCCGAGCATGGATGCGGCCTAGCAAGCGACCGCCATCAAAAAGAAAAGTCAAAAGTTTCTTAAGGGTTGATGTCAAGCCAGGAGGAGCGGGAATGCTCCTCCCGGCTCCACAGCACCCCCGAGGGCCGCTGACGACCTGCGATCGGTCCCATTGGCGAGACAAGCGGCCCGAAAGGGGCATCTGCTTGAAATAAGCAAGCTGCCTCTGGAGGCGGGACAGGCGCCGGCAGCTCGCACAAATGGTGGAAATGGGGCCCATTTTCAGGCCAGCCTTGGGCCTACTGCTCGGGGCACGTGCTCCGTGCCCACCGTCGATTACGGACCACTTGGTCATGTTTACAATGATCAATAGATAAAGCGGCTTCCGAGAACTTGGACACTTGATGTACTGCCCTCCAACCTTGAAGAATATTCATTTGGAACAATCTACAAGGCTGACAGGACTGGCTTGCTTTGACAGGACGTGCTTCTGAGTCCCTTAGTTCTGGCACCTGAAAGAAAAATTGCAAGCAGCAAGAAGTATCCAACTTCAGTTTACACGAATGCCAAACAGCTTTATCAGTGCTGCTGGTAGCCGTGAAATCGATGCAGCCAGACTGTTTTCTGGGGCACGGGTGTTCCTGTGGATTATTATGCCAGCAGCACAGCATGATAATCATCATCTTTAAAGACTGCCTTGTGGACTTTGCTAATCAACGAAGAAATAGGATCAAGTGCACCCTAATTCTCTTTTAGCCAGTCTTGATAGACATTTTCATCAAAGCAAAATAGTTTCAAATTCATACAAACTTTGGAATTTAACTCGGGCATAACATTTTCTGAAAAAAGTTTAGGCAGGTGTTTGACAGCACCTTGGGAAGGTAGTGTCACGGCACTATTGGCTTCACACCAGCTGCAGTATAGCTCTAACCAGCGAGCAGCAACAACCCTGAGAATCGATGACAAGCACAAATGCACCGAGCTCTGTTTTCTCTAGCTAGAGAGTACTGTGGATTCACCAGTATATCTCAGGTCTGCTGGCCCCGCATGGCTCTAAACTGGTAACTATAGTATAATGATATCCTTTATAAACGTTTCTATAAGATGTATCCAACTTCAGTTTACATGAATGCCAAATAGCATTATCAGATATAAACGTTTCTGGATTTAAGTACCATATTTAACTAACATTCATACAATGCTTCTGCCAAAAAGATTACTTCATTCATGATAATGAAACAGTTTGGGTGGAGATAAGGAATAATAAGGGGAAAAAAACACTAGTGGGCGTAGTCTATAGGCCTCCGAACAGTTGCAACTCTGTTGGACGGAGTATCAATCAGGAAATAGTTGAGGCATGTAATAAGGGAACATCTATAATTATGGGGGATTTTAACTATCATATTAATTGGACAAATCAAATGGGGCAGGGCTGCCTTGAGGATGAGTTCATTGAGTGTATTAGGGATGGGTTTCTTGAGCAGTATGTAACTGAACCGACCAGGGGGCAAGCAACCTTAGATCTGGTCCTGTGTAACGAGACAGGATTAATTAAAAATGTCCTAGTAAAGGATCCCCTTGGAATGAGTGACCATAACATGGTTGAATTCCATATTCAATTAGAGGGTGAGAAGGTTGGATCTCAAACAAGCGTGCTAAGCTTGAATAAAGGAGACTATGAAGGTATGCGAGCGGAATTGAGTAGAGTGGATTGGGAAAATAGATTAAAGGGTAAGACGACACATGATCAGTGGTGTACATTCAAGGAGTTATTTTACAACTTCCAAAAAAAATATATTCCACTGAAAAGAAAAGGGTGTAAAAGAAAGGACAGTCATCCGTGGCTAAGTAAAGAAATTAAGGATAGTATTCGACTAAAAACAAGGGCATATAAGGTAGCGAAATCTAGTGGGAGGACAGAGGATTGGGAAAACTTTAAAAGGCAGCAAAAAATAACAAAAAGATTGATTAAGAAAGGGAAGATAGATTATGAAAGTAAATTAGCAAAAAATATAAAAACAGATAGTAAGAGTTTTTATAGTTATATAAAAAGAAAAAGGGTGGCTAAAGTAAATGTTGGTCCCTTAGAGGATGAGACCGGGAAATTAATGTTGGGAAATATGGAGATGGCAAAAACACTGAATGAATATTTTGTATCAGTCTTTACAGTAGAGGACACTAAGAATATCCCAACACTGGACAAACAGGGGGCTATAGGGGGAGAGGAGCTAAACACGATCAAAATCACTAAGGAAGTGGTACTCGGTAAAATAATGGGACTCAAGGCGGATAAATCACCTGGACCTGATGGCTTACATCCTAGAGTCTTGAAGGAAGTGGCGGTAGGGATTGTAGATGCATTGGTAATAATTTTTCAAAACTCCCTGGATTCCGCTGAGGTCCCGGCAGACTGGAAAACTGCTAATGTAACACCCTTATTTAAAAAGGGCAGTAGACAGAAGGCTGGTAACTATAGACCGGTTAGCCTAACATCTGTGGTAGGTAAAATTTTGGAGTCCATTATTAAGGAAACAGTAACAGGACATTTGGATAATCATAATTTAATAGGACAAAGTCAGCATGGTTTTACGAAGGGGAAGTCATGTTTGACAAATTTGCTGGAGTTCTTTGAGGAAGTAACATATAGAGTGGATAAAGGGGAACCAGTGGACGTAGTGTATTTAGACTTCCAAAAGGCATTTGACAAGGTGCCACACAAAAGATTATTGCTTAAGGTAAAAAATCACGGGATTGGGGGTAATATTCTGGCATGGATAGAGGATTGGCTATCCAACAGAAAGCAAAGAGTTGGGATAAATGGTTCATTCTCAGACTGGCAATCAGTAACTAGTGGTGTTCCACAGGGGTCAGTGCTGGGTCCCCAACTCTTCACAATCTATATTAACGATTTGGAGGAAGGGACCAAGTGTAACATATCAAAATTTGCAGATGATACAAAGATGGGAGGGAAAGTAGTGAGTGAGGAGGACATAAAAAACCTGCAAGGGGACATAGACAGGCTAAGTAAGTGGGCAGAGATTTGGCAGATGGAATACAACACTGGAAAGTGTGAGGTGATGCACTTTGGCAGGAAAAATCCTAGAGCAATTTATTATCTTAATGGCAAGAAACTGGAGAGTACTGAAGTGCAAAGGGATCTGGGGGTCCTGGTGCACGAAACTCAAAAGGTTAGTATGCAGGTGCAGCAAGTGATTAAGAAGGCAAATGGAATGTTGGCTTTCATTGCTAGGGGGATAGAATATAAAAATAGGGAGGTATTGCTTCAGTTGTACAAGGTATTGGTGAGACCGCACCTGGAATACTGCATACAGTTTTGGTGTCCTTACTTAAGGAAAGACATCCTTGCTCTCGAGGCAGTGCAAAAAAGGTTCACTCGGTTAATCCCGGGGATGAGGGGGTGGTCATATGAGGAGAGGTTGGGTAGATTGGGACTCTACTCATTGGAGTTCAGAAGAATGAGAGGCGATCTTATTGAAACATATAAGATTGTGAAGGGGTTGGATCGGGTGGATGCGGGGAGGATGTTCCCGATGACGGGTGAGACTAGAACTAGGGGACATAGTCTTAGAATAAGGGGCTGCTCTTTCAAAACTGAGATGAGGAGGAACTACTTCACTCAGAGGGTGGTAGGTCCATGGAATATGCTGCCACAAAAAGCTGTAGAAGCTACAACATTAATTAAATTTAAAACAGAAATAGACAGTTTCCTAGAAGTAAAGGGCATTAAGGGTTACGGGGAGCGGGCAGGAATTTGGACATGAGTCTAGGTT
Organism: Squalus acanthias; assembly: GCA_030390025.1. Lineage (NCBI taxonomy): Eukaryota > Metazoa > Chordata > Chondrichthyes > Squaliformes > Squalidae > Squalus > Squalus acanthias. The sequence goes on from CM059429.1 coordinate 151,854,144, forward strand.
CGGATCGGTCATGGCCCTGTGGGTAGTGGAGCGGGCCCAGGGACCGTGTAGCCTGATTCTGCTCCTATTTCGTGTGTGCAATTCTGTTAGATGCAGGAGATGGTTCTGTGATAGATAGTAGATTGGCGGTTAGGATCAGATCAGCCATGATCTTATTGAATGGCGGAGCAGGCTCGAGGGGCCGATTGGCCTACTCCTGCTCCTATTTCTTATGTTCTTATGTTAATACATCCCAAGTATCTACAGGTGACGATAGGAGGTTTTCTATCGGTATCATGTTTCAAAAAATAATAATTTACAAAAATTATAAGTATCATTAATATGATTTTCACTTTATTCCCATTGTTTCCCAGGGCGGGTAGATGGAGTTAAGATACAGATCAGCCGTGATATAATTGAATGGTGGAACAGGTTCGAGGGGTTGAATGGCCTGCTCTGTTCCTATGCTTATAAAGTTTTTTTAATCAACTGTAACAACATTAGGAGATCCGGTGAAATGGAATTACTTGGGTAGACTCTCGGAGGGGTTACACCAGATAAATGGGTATAACGTAGGTGTTACTAATTAGAAATAAAGTGGAGATTGTTTAGGCCGACTCTCCACCCATTTAGTGCTTATTTGGCCAGATTTTCAAACGGTGCTGGAGACACCTATGAGTTTCTCAGTTGCAATACTTAAATGAGGGTCTAGGTGTCCACAGTTTAGGTGTCCACAGTTAGCTTCCCAAAGTTTTCACCAGAATCCAAGGAATAAATTGGGCATCCAGGGTTCATGGAGCAATGTTAAATATAGAAGTGTAGTTAAAGAGGACCTGGAAGACATCGTTGTATTTTGAGACTGTTTTTCAAGCTTTTTTGTTGTTGATTTCTATTCCTTTTTTGTACCAGTACTTAATTGCTCAGGAAGCTTTGTGTCAACTGTTTTCAATTCTACCATTTTATTGGCACATCCACATTATTGGCACAATAGGTTCCTCCAGGCAAATGTTACTGTTCTTTGGGGGGAAGAAGCAGAGCAGCAACAGATGGATGCCGGCCAGGTCAGGCCAGGCTGGACCAGAGGCAGACTGAACCCAGCTGGTGGTACGCCCACCCCCACATTTACAGACAGAGGCACATGCACCTCGGGTTTCTTTTTAGAGGCGCTCTGCTTGGGGATGCTGTGAATCACCAGGGAGGCAGTGGCAGGGCTAGGCCACGTGCTGCAAGGACACCGCTAGCCAAAACGCACCATAAGGTCGGCACTGCCGGTGACAGCGCAACTGACAACAGTCCCCTCAAATTTTCCTTCTAGGCATGCTTCAATGCTGTTCTATGAGGAAGGTGCCCTGGCACAGCAAGTAATGCCACCCTCCTCACCATCATCTCATTCAGCATTACTTCTACTTCGTCTGACATCAAACACGAGGTTCAAGTAGTGCCCCACTCCATTGCCTGGCTAAAGATGGGTATGCGAGGGTCAAAGTGGGCAGCAATCTGTCCAGCTTCCAGTCAATAGAGATTTTAAGCCCATCATAGATTTAATGGTTTTATGATGAGTGTTGATAAAGTGCCTGTAAATCGGGGTCCTAACGCCTGTTTTAGGACCCCGCTCAAAACTCAAGATCAATTGAGTGGAGTTTCCCCATGCATCCTCTCCCCAGTTAATCCGGGGCTACAGCGCCCTAACCGGCGGTTAAAGGGATCGCTAGAGGTCCCCCACAAAAAGGTAAGTGAGTTTTTTGATGGTTTTGTTTCAGTGGAGCCAGAGCTGAGGAGCACTCAACTTCCTCCTGGCTCTACAAAAATACTGCAGGACGCTGCTGGCCTGGGTTCTCCCTCCAGTTTCCTCCCTCCTCTTCACCCAGCCCTTGCCCCCGCAGGATCTACCTTTGGGCTGGCTCTGTATCAGATTTCCTAAGGCCGCAACCAGCAAGCTGTAACGGAACACCCGACTGGTGTCCGCAGCTCACCGATTTTATGCAGGTGAGGCCCGAGGCCTAATTTCGAGCGGACCTTGGGCAGGGTGGGTATTCATTTGCGACACCCATTCCGCGCCGGCTTCCAGCGCTAACTCTAATTTCTTGGTCCATACCTCCGTAACATCGCCTGTCCCCACCATTGCCTCAGGCCCTGTGCTGCTGAAACCCTCATCCATGCCGTTGTTGTCTCCAGACTTGACTATTCCAACGCTCTCCTGGCCAGCCTTCCAACCAGCACCCTCCGTAAACTTCAGCTCATCCAAAACTCTGCTGCCCGTGTCCTAACTCGCACTAAGTCCCGTTCACCCATCATCACTGTGCTTGCTGACCTACATTGGCTCCAGGTCCGGCAACGCCTCAATTTTTTAATTCTCATCCTTGTGTTCAAATCTGTCCATGGCCTCACCTCTCCCTATCTCCCTACAACCCAATGTTCCCTCTAAGCTGCGCAGCCATGTGGCCGCGTAGCTCTCTGCCGGTCCCACAAAACCTGTGACCAGCTTTTCCCATGTTAAGTTTCGCGCATGTGCAAAATTGTGAATGGACCGCGCAGCCCCTTAAAGGGGCTGCTCACCCCCCAAAATATTAGGGGGAACATTGCCTTCATCCCTCTGAGATCTCTGGACTCCTCCAATTCTGGCCTCTTGCGCATCCCCGATTTCCTTCGCTCCACCATTGGTGGCTGTGCCTTCAGCTGCCTAGGCCCTAAGCTCTGGAATTCCCTCCCTAAACCTTTCCGCCTCTCATAAGAACATAAGAGCATAAGAATTAGGATCAGGAGTCGGCCATACGGCCCTTCGAGCCTGCTCGCCAGTCAATAGATCATGGCTGATCTTCGACCTCAACTCCACTTTCCCACCCGATGCTCATATCCCTTCCCCTAGAGTCCAAAAATCTATCGATCTCAGCCTTGAATATACTCAATGACTCAGCACCCACAGCCCTTTGGGGTAGAGAATTCTAAAGATTCACAACCCTCTGAGTGAAGAAATTTCTCCTCATCTCAGTCTTAAATGGCCGATCCCTTATCCTGCGACTATGCCCCCTAGTTCTAGACACTCCAGCCAGGGGAAACAACCTCTCAGCATCTACCGTCAATCCCCCTCAGAATCTTATATGTTTCAATGAGATCTTCTGAACTCCAGAGAGTATAGGCCCAATCTACACAATCTCTCCTCATAGGAGAACCCTCTCAGCCCATGGATCTCACCACCACTCTCTCCTTCATTAAGCTGCTTCTTAAAACCTACCTCTTTGTGCAAGCTTTTGGTCACCTGTTCTAATATCTCTTTATGTGACTCGGTGTCAAATTTTGGATGCTAACGCTCCTGTGAAGCACCACGATGTGTTTTACTATATGTTTTACTTCTGCGTTATATAAATGCAAGTTGTTGTTGTTGAAAGTGCTTACAATAAAAGGCTGGGAGAAATATGACTGTCTTCAGAGGGTGAGATTCAAGCTGTTTTTCAGGTATTAGGTTAGCCCATGCTGAATCCAGCAACATTGTATTTCTGCTGGGAAGCTGGTGGGACAGAGGTCTTGAAGGTGAATGTGATGTTGTGGATAGTGTATCACTGAACTGCTCTGCGATCACCCGATTTTAAAAGCTATTGATCTCATCAACTCCATCACAGGAGAAGTTACAGTAAACTATGTTTACTGGGTGTACTTCTGGTCAGCTAGTCATAGAAATGATATTATTGTCCTTGAGTGGACACAGAGATAAGTAAGATTCTGGGTATTGGGAATTTAATTTATCAGGAAAGGTTAAGAACTTTAGGTGTGTTCGCTTTGAAGAGGAGAGTTCAAGGTGACCTAACTGAAGTCTTCAGGATTATGAAAGGATTGATAAAGCTGATTCAGGCAAATTACTCACCATGGTAAAGGTTTTAAATATCAGGGGACACAAGTAAAACATATTAGGAAGTTAGGAGTAAGAAAAGGAGTCAGGCATAAGAAAAGGAGTCAGGCAGAATATTTTACATAAAGGATAATAAAATTATGCAATAAATTAGCAAGGTAGCAAACTATGCTGCTAGAGAGAGGCCATATTGAGGGATAAAGTAAGAAGATGGGTTGGTGAGGTTGAGATCTGTCAAGAAAGCACAAGCTCACTGGGCCTAATGACCTTTTTATTGTTCCTAAAAATTCATATATGCTAATTTCATCTGTTGCTGTGTTGAACATATTGATACCTTTGTTACTACTTATTAAGCCTTTGTAAAGCGTATAACTTCCGGCCAGTGTCTATTGGTTGCAATTCATAGCGAAGACCAGTGTTGAAAACAACATCTAGAAGTGGCATCATTCCCTATGGAAATGAAAGTCTTCTCCTTAATTTATCAACTTCTGGTTTTTTTTGGTTACTTTTGTTCTTTCTTTGTATGTTTTCTTTTCCGTCAGAATCCATTTAGACGTTTCCCATAGTATTCTTTAGTTCATTTGGACTTGTGCCTTGTAAAGCTTTGTAGTATTATATATAATATAACCACAGAAAATGCTGGAAATACTCAGCAGATCAGGCAGCATCTGTGGAGAGAGAAACAGAGTTAACATTTCGGGTCAAGCCGGATGTACTTGAGTGTTCTGTAAGTGTATGATATTTTATTTTAGTCAAGAATTTTATTATTCGAAACAGATTAAGAATTTCTTATGAGAACAAAAAACAACATATTAATTTGTTCCATTCTTAGAGTAAGAACATCTTCTATGTAAACAAAGGGGATTGCATTGTTTACAATGTCTGGTAATAATCATAATAATTTGGTCTATTTGTTTTTGGAAAGATGTAGAGAAGTGCAACAACAGCAACATAAGATGAGCCTGTGTTAGGTCAGGTTGCATACAAAAAGATGAAGTTTGTGATCCTGGAGCAGAGAGTGCAGGGACAGCAGTCACAATTTAGAATCCAGGGTTGGAAAATTCCGTGTGGATCATTTTACGAGGCCGCACTGCCAGCTGGAACTCGCCCTGCTACAGTGCACACTGGAAATTTAGGTGCAGACTGCCCATGATTTTCAAATCATTTGTTCGGATATCATGGGCAGCGCGCACCCCGAATTTCCAACTTACTTTACCGGCAGGCCGTCTCCCTGCCAGCAGCGTGGACTTGTAAAATTAACAGCCACTTGCCAATTACCCTGGCTATCGTCAGTTCAAGAAGAATGTAAGTAATCTGTTTGTAAGTAACATTCATACTTTTGGGGAAATTTTCTGGTGGAACCAGAAGTGGATCGGGGGGGATGGGTGGCAGAAAAAATTCCGTGCAACACGCAAATTTCCGGTTCGGTCTTAAGACAGATGTTATAAATTCAGATATAACAACAGAAAACGCTGGAAAAACTCAGCAGGCGAGGCAGCATCCGTGGAGAGAGAAACAGAGAAACATCTCCACGGATGCTGCCTCGCCTGCTGAGTTTTTCCAGCGTTTTCTGTTGTTATTTCGGATTTCCAGCATCTGCAGTATTTTGCTATTGTTATAAATTCAGGTTGGCCATAGATGCCTTCTTGGGTTCAGTGGCATCAGTCACTCCCTGAAGCGGTCTGAGCATCTTACGTTTATGGGATTTGACTCTCACTGTCCCACATCTACTTGTACGATAGCCTAACCAGATCTGGACCAGATACTTGTGTTTTGCGCACATGTATTTCTACAATCTATCCAACAGCGAACCCGGCTACCACTAGGTGAGGCGAGGATTGATACGATTCATTAAGCTGTTTTATTTCACAATAAGGTAAGCGTGCAGAGCAACGGTTATTTATTTATATCAATACAACTTGAATTAGTGTAATAATATAAAAACAATGAGCACTCCACACTATCCAACTTCAATAAGTCATCTTTCTTGACTTAATAGCCCTGTATTCCATGTTCCCTGTACCCACAGGAAGTTTGTGCTTGGTTTCTGACCCGTCCCCCTGTTCAGAGGTTGGCCAGAAGAGCTGCTAATCAAGCCCACTAATTAACCTCATGTAAGGCTCAACAGGAAGGGATATGCCACTCCCCCGCCCCCCCCCCCCCCCACTCCCCCCCCACTACCCATGGTCCAAGAGATTCTTTTTGGGAGCCCTGGAATGAAATAATGTCTCGCCAATTGCTTCTGATCATCCTGGGTAACAGTGACAATGCCTGGCTTTAATACACATTCAGCAAATGTCTGCAGCCTATGGCCCCTTTTTCTAAACCTGTTGAAATCCACTTTGTTTTGAAAACCCAACACTTAAAAGTAACATTTATCAAATTGTTTCTGTGGGGAAAATGTCAAAAAATCCTGAAACATTACAGCAAGCCTTAGGAGTTCTGAAAACAAACGAGAGCTTCAATTTAATATTAATTCACCACATAATGAGATGTTTATAAGCACATGTGCAATTCCCCGTGATTCTTGCCAGGAACACTCTGCACATTGAGTAACATCAATCTGCAGTTCACTTCAATTTCTTCAATTTCCCTATAGACACCTGAGAGTAGAATGAGAGTTTTTTTTTAATTCACTCTCGGGATCTGGGCGTCGCTGGCAAGACTGGTGTTATTGCCCATCCCTAGGTGCCCTGAGAAGGTGGCTTACTGGGTCACTTCAGAGGGCACTTAACAGTCAACCGTGTTGGTGTGGGACTGGAGTCACATATAGGCCAGACTGGGTAAGGACCTTCCCTAAAGGACATTAGTGAACCAGTTGGGATTTTATGACAATCCAACAATTTCATGGTCACTTTTACTGATACCAGCTTTTTATTTCCAGAGTTTTTAAACTGAATTCAAATTCTCAAACTGCCATGGTGGGATTTTAACTCACATTCTCTGGATTGTAAATCCAATAACATAACCACCACACCACTGTGCCCTTCTGTGTGATATTTTCACATGGCAAGATTTTCTGAAGTTCAGGACATCATTGACGTCACTGAAGTGGCCAACAGGCCCCTGCACACAATTGCATTGTCTTCATGAACCACAAGAGCCTCCACTCCATCAATGGGAGGTTCATCTGTGAACATCAGACAGGTTCATGCAAGTGAATGCCCGCTTCGCAGGTTTCAGACGCGACACCTTTTATTAATCAGTCCATGCCAGCAGGTCATTTACAGGACAAGGCTGACAGCAAGGACAGCACATAACAGAACATGGTGACCCTCTTCAGCCCTGATTCACGATAGAGTTGAGATAACTTAAAGTGACTACCAAAATGACATATGATTTGAAATACGACAGTTCTTCTTATCTGTCACAGCCCCTTTATATAACAGCTACAGCTGTGCAGGATGTCCTGCTACCCACTGACAGTGAGCTCCCACAGGCCCAACTCATGTAGGGTGCTTGCCCTGCATATATGATTAAACCGACCTCAGAAAATCCCATGAGGCTGGGCCAAAGAGATCTCATGAGTGCAAAGTTTGATGCTCTGTTACAGTGTTGGTTCCTCTCCCAAAACAAAACCGTTACCCCTGATTGTTTTTATGTTTATCACAACCTGTCCAATCATTCTTGTTTCTTTCTCTGTTTCCTTTCTGCATCTGAATTTATAATACCTTTCATAACCGCAAGATGTCTCAAAGTGCTTTGCAGCCATTGAAGTACTTTTGAAGTGTAGTCACCGTTATAATGTAGGAAACGCAGCAGCCAATTTGCCATAGTGACCAGATAATCTGTTGGTTGATAAATAAATATTGACCAGGACACTAGGGAGAACTCCCCTGCTCTTCTTTGAAATAGTGCCATGGGATCTGTTACATCCACCTGAGAGGGCAGACAGTTTAACATCTCATCTGAAAGGCAGCACCTCTGACAGTATAGGACTCCCTGGGGGAGAAATTCGGTTGGTTAGCGCCCCCCCATTAGCGCCTGGTAGGGGCGCTAATGAAGTAGCGAATCCAGTGTCACACGCCAAATCCAGTCGCCCCTCAGTGCCGCCACTAACAGTTAGCGCCTGGGGCTTTAGTGCTAGGCAGATGGTGACGTCAGTGAGCGTGCAACGCTCATTCAGCAGCCGATCTGCCAAACTGATTATTGCCCCCTGCCTTAGCGCCTCGCACCAATAACGACAGGAAGAGGAGGCGTGAAGCAGGCGGGTGGCGGCTCCAGGGCGATATTTAAAGGGATGAGTCGCAGCTGTCCGGTTAGTGCTGTTTCACTGCTTCCTCGTCAGTTTGCGATTGTGCAAGAGTTTAATTCGGTCATTTAAAGGTTCTTTAGTAGCAGGAGTGTTGTGGCTACTAAAAATTTGTTACATTTATTCTGACAAAATTTCAAAGTGTTACACATCATTACATTAATGGGGGCTGTACTGGCAGTCGATCTCGCCCTCCAGGATCTACTGCGGAGGGAGCGCAGGCAGTGGGAAAGATTGCAAGATGTGGCCAAAGGTAGGAGAAGGGCCATCAGGGATCTCAACAGGAGGCCTTACCCTCCGAGGGTATTCCGAGAGCACTTCCCCTACCTCCAATTAAGCGAGGAGCAGCGCATTAGAAGACTCCGCTTCAGCAAGGATATGGTCACACACAGGCATGAGGTCTGGGTTGCCACGGTCTCTCTGGGAGTCCACCATCCTTTGCAGACTGGAAATGATGGGCCCCATAGTGTGCGCAGAGCTCTGTGCAATGTTGGAGGTGGATTCTTCCACGCTCCTTACCATTGCTGAGAGGCTCTCAGGCACCCTTGCCATTGCAGCTGTCATCTCCGTGTGTATGCCAATCACCCTTCCTCTAAAGGCCTCCCCATCGAGGTCCTCATCTGATTCCTGTGCAGCAGAACTCGTGCGTGAACTCACCCTCCGGGGAGCTGACACCCGAGCTACCCATTCCCCCTGGCCTTGCTGTAGCCCGCTCGTCCCGGTGCATCACCCTGTGCAGATCCCTCTACTATATTAGCCTCTAAAGAATGCGTAGTGCCAGTATCTGAGCTGGTGCCTGCAGGTGAGACATGCAGTGACGCAGTGTGTTCTTCCTCCTCCTCTTCTTCCGCCTCGCTCTCAGGGACAGGCTGCTCAGCTGCTTGCTCATTATCTGAAAGACTAAAGGCACAAGAGTCGGGTTAAGGTGAGGGGAGAGGGGCAGGAAGGGAGAAAGGCATACATACAGCATGATTAGCTGGAAAGTGCGAAAGGCTTGTGGGGTGAGGGGAAGTGGGATGTGAGAAGAAGGAGTAGGGATGAACATACTGTTGTTTTCCCCAAGGGGGTCAACATTGCCGGTGGCCACGGCGCCCACCACCTGGCGCCCAATGATTTGCAGCACTCTTTCCTCCAGCTCAGACAGTGGTTGGGTGTCAGGTTGTTCCCCGCCTGTGAGCTCCTGCTCCCTCCTGTGGTGAACGACCTTGGCCTGCAAGAGAGAGGAAAGTGTGTGAGTGAGTGTGGAGCAATGTGTTTGGGAGATGTGCCTGCCATAGTTGAATAGCTGTCATTGTGTGCAAGGTGTGAGATGTGGGTGTGAGTGTTGGTAGGTGGAGATTGTTGGTGGGTGAGTGCTGGGGGTGTGGTGCTTTGGGCGGTGTGTGCAGACTGAGGTTCAGACGGTGGTATGTAGCATTAGTTGAAGCATTGACTCACCCTGACCACCCGAGTGAGGTCGTTAAATTTCTTCCTGCACTGTGTGTGGGTCCTGGGGACCACAGTGCTGCCCGTGACCTGCTGGGCCACCTCCCTCCACATGGCGCGGAAGACTTGTGGCGAGGGCCTCCTGCCACTTGCTAGGTACAGCACCGCCCTCTGTCTCTCCACAGCGAAGACCAACGCCTCCAATGCTTGGTCGCAGAATCTGCGAGCTCTCTCCCTGGGCCGTTGATCTACCATAATGACACCTCCTTCAGGGGTCCGGTTCCTTCTCCTTGGCCTTCTGCTGCTTGCTGAGACAGCTGCAGCACCAGCAATGCTGAGAATGAGGTTCTGCAGCATCAATGAACCTCCCCTTTAAGAACTGGAAAGAGCCTGTGACAATGATGATTAGTGTTTAGACTGCACCTGATATTGGTCAGCGCATTGAGTCTAACGCCACTGAGCTAGGCCATTAGTGCTTGATTTAGCGCTCCCATCCTTTCTTTGGGCAATGACACTGAATTTTGCGTGCAGCGAGATTCATTAGCACCTGGCACTAAATCTCAAACTTTTCCGAAGTTAGCGTCCACTCCTGGGCAATAAGGAATTTTGCCCCCCCTTTAGCACTGCAGCCTAGATTTTGTTCTCAAGTCTCTGGAGTGGGACCTGAACCCACAACCTTCATGATTCAGAGGCAGGTGTGCTATCAACTGAACCCTGGCTGACACCCAGGTGTTTTCTGAGCTATTACATTTCTTTCACCTCCCCCAGGCCACTGAATAGCTCTTTGTACCAATTGAATATGTATTTTGTTCCTTTTTTAGGATTCATTTTCTCTTGTTTATATTCACAAGCAATATTTCTTGGTGAGTTGAACAAAATTCCTACTTGCAATGGACCAAAAATATCTCAAATAATTTCAGCACTGCAGGAAATAGCAGGTGAGAGTCTCTGACTGCTTAAGATCTCAATCTGCCAGCTCATTGTCAGTGCGATTTCCTTTGGTGGATCTGTAAATGTGATTCTCACAATGAGATAATTGTACTGCATTATAAGCACATTTAAACAGTTCATGTTTTGTGACTGCCCCCAATTGGCCAAGAATCCAACCCATATCTACAATACTTTGTTTTACATGTTTTGCAAGCTTTAAATGTCTACAGGATCAGGAGGAATAGCTCGTAATTTTCAGTGCTACTCTCAGTCATTCTGCTGCAAGCAAAATGCGATGACTCCTTCCAGAGCCCTCAGTCACCTTGGGGTAACAGCAACAACAACAACAACAACTTGCATACATTTATAGCCTTTAACGCAGTGAAACGTCCCAAGGCGCTTCACAAGAGTGATTGTCAAACTGAATTTGACACCAAACCACATAAAAAGAGATATTAGGACAGGTGACCAGCTTGGTCACAAGTAGGTTTTAAGGAGCGTCTTAAAGGAGGAGAGCGAGGGGGAGAGGTTTAGGGAGGGAATTCCAGAGCTTAGGGCCTAGGCAGCTGAAGGCACAGCTGCCAATGGTGGAGTGAAGAAAATCGGGGGTTATAAGGCTGGAGGAGATTACAGAGATAGGGAGGGGCGAGGCCATGGAGGGATTTGAAAACAAGGATGAGAATTTTTAAATTTTAACAGACACAGTCGGTGCATGTTGGGATGGTGCATCAATTTATAATATAATAATTTATAATATCCCCAATACTAATAATGAATAAAGGGCTGATCTCTTTGCACCCCTCTCCATTTTAAAAAACTTCTTCAAGTCCCATGTCTTTGACCAAGTTTCTTGTTACCCCTCCTAATCTCTCCCTTCTGGCTCAGCATCTGTTTTCCGTACACATAAATTGCTATCTAAGTGCGCTTCCCTGCAGGGATCACAGTATAGTGATTTCCCCCTCCATAACCCAGGGGTGCTGAGACCAATTGCCCTCATTTCTGCCCCAGCTGTGTGCAGCTAAACCACTGATCACACCTGGGATCTTCCTGATCGGTAAGACTCAGTTGCCCAGTGCATGAAGTTGCTGAGCCATGGACCGTTCCTACAGCAGGCCAAATGATGGCAAAACTCCTGTCCACATATAAACTTGCACATGTAGGGATAGAATTTCCACAGGGGTTCTCCCAACTTCCTGCCTTATCTTTGGCAGGAATCCCGATTAGACAGCCATTTCTCCATGCTGAAGTTACAGCCAGAGATCGGGAACTCCTGCGGGAATTTTACTCCACTGAGTTTTAAGGTTGAAAACAGCTGCGATTTCACTGGGGCCAGTACCTTTCCAGGTGCCTGGAGATGGTCTGTGCAGACCATAGGTACCAGAATGGCTTTGCTGACCTGTATGTCAGGACTGAGTGCACACGCCCACTCAGGCTGCCAGCAGCTATGTTTATTGGCTAGCTGCACTTCTGGTGAGAAGTTGCTTGGCACATGCTGTCTGAAAATAAGTCCCACACTTTGGGGGTGATTTTGCCAATGGGGGCGCATTGGAGGCGGGACTGCTGCTTGGCGGGTCGATGTCCCGCCTTCATCGATTTGTGGCCAACCCAGCGGGCTTAGCTGGCCAGTTAAGGGGAAGCCGGTTACAGAGAACGTCAGCGTATGACGTTTCATCTGTCAAAAATTTTTGACAGATGGTTTGTCATCGTTTGACAGCTCTGTGAAGCTGTCAAACACTGACATTCTCTATAGTTTGATGAGGTCTTGAATTCAAGACCTCATCAAACCTCTTTCTTTTGCAGAAATTAGATGGTTGTTGCATTGGAGAATGCAACGGCCATCTGTCATCTCTGCCGCGGAGGTGCGAGACTCTCCGCATACCCAACGATTGAAGCCTGCAAGAAGAAACAAAGGTAAGTACACTTTTACTAACACTTTCCACTTACCTCAGATACTCACCTCTCCACACTTGCACCCATCACTCCCCTCCACAGCACTCTTTTGGACCCCTCCGACCCCCGCAGACCCACTACTCGCCTCAGTGACCCTGGCGGGGTTCGGAGCCTTCAGGAAGCCCGCACTTTTGTGAGTAAAATGGGGATAATCCTCTTATCTGCCTGTTGACTACCTGTTAACAGGCAGATAAGTGGCTGTAATCCCCTCCAAGGAGACGGAACCCGGTGCGCGACAGCTACCCGCCTCCTGGCAAGATGGCACGGAGGCGGGTTGGGGACCCGCCCCCAAGTTCTGCCATTTTCCCGGCAGTCCCGCCTCCATACTATGGTAAATTGACCCTTAGTGTTAGGGGGGATTAAATATGTGGGGTTATGGGGATAGGATGGGATATGTTAGGGGGAATTAAATGCGTGGGGTTACGGGGGTAGGGTGGGATATGTGTACTGTGGGGATTAAAGCAGGGACAGGGTACTGGATTTGGATGATCAGCCATGATCGTATTGAATGGCGGAGCAGGCTCGACGGGCCGAATGGCCTACTCCTGCTCCTAGATTCTATGTTTCTATGTTTCTATACCCGCCTTCCTAGGGCTGGCAAGATCGCGCCCTTAGGTACAGGGCTTTGGTGAGACCACACCCGGAGTACTGTGTGCAGTTTTGTTCTCCATACCTCGGGAAGGATATACTTGCCTTAGAGGGGGTGCAACAAAGGTTCGCTAGATTGATCCCTGGGGTGAGATGATTGTCCTATGAGGAGTGATTGAGTAGAATGGGCCTATACACTCTGGAGTTTAGAAGAATGAGAGGTGATCTCATTGAAACATATAAGATTCTGAGAGGGCTTGACAGGGTAGATGCTGAGAGGCTGTTTCCCCTGGCTGAAGAGTCTCGAACTAGGGGATATCGTCTCAGGATAAGGGGTCGGTCATTTAGGACTGAGATGAGGAGAAATTTCTTCACTCAGAGGGTTGTGAATCTTTGGAATTCTCTGGCCCAGAGGGCTGTGGATGCCGAGTCGTTGAGTATATTCAAGGTTGAAAGAGAAAGATTTTTGGACTCTAAGGGAATCAAGGGATATGGAGATCGGGCGGGAAAGTGGAGTTGAGGTCGAAGATCAGCCATGATCTTATTGAATGGTGGAGAAGGCTCGAGGGGCCGAATGGCCTACTCCTGCTCCTATTTCTTATGCTCTTATGTTCTTGCTAACGTTCCATCCACCCCTCAGTCTCTCCTCACAGACTCATGCAAGCCAAAGGTACTTTTTGTATAAAGTGGTTCACACTGCCTCGAACAGCAGAATGCTGCTTTATTTATTTCTGCTGCTGAGTCTGAACATTTTCTATAAAGCAGCCATTACACGTCAAAATTTATTTTGTGAATCTCGCCAAGACACTTTGACATGAAAGGCACTCATATCAATGCAAGCATTATCGTATAACTGTGAATATAAAATGGCTATAAGATATACACCAGCTGTATGATGCCAGCATGCTATTAACTGATTCAAGGAAGTGAATTCTAATGCAAATGCAAGGGTTTTTCCAAATCAGATTCAGTTTAAAATACATCATTCCATTGGATGAATGTTGATGTTATCAACAATGAGAAAATGGCAATGCACCGACACACACACATAGAAATGAAAACCTTAGGTACCATAAATAAATAAGAAGTGAATCATGATCGGATAGAAATTACTGCCAGCGATGTTGTCATATGAAAGCTTCATGTATTCATACCGAATTCCTCTCTTTAATCAAGTCATTAACCTATTTACTTTAACATCTCCATTAAAATAGCATGGAGAGGTATTTGGTGTGTGGGGACTGAGGCATATTTGCAATTTAACGCTGTTCCTGTACAGACACTAAACGTGCTTGCTCTGAATGTCTCTGAACACTTTTGTTAGTCCAGATACAATTTTTTAAAACACACATGGAGGCAGTTAGTATAAGCGTTTGGATGGGAACAGCGCCAATCACAAAATATGCCCCTAATTATTCATACTGTAACATCAGTGATGGTAATTTCTGCCCTTATAGTTGTATTGGTGGCTCCTGGTAAAACAGAGCTCTCTGTTCGTTCGTGTAAACACACATACCCCAAGCTCCGCCCACCAGCCTCTAAATACTGGTTAAATGTCAATATTAATGTAGAAGGCACTTTACAACCTTAATACAACCTTAATATTGAGTTCAATAATTTCAGATCATAACCACGGCTCCCATTTCTTCAGGCAGCAGGGGCTGGTAATAGTTCTGCTGTTGCCATTTACACCTCCTCTAGACCCATCTTTTGTTCCTTTACTTGTCCCACTACCACCCCCTTTTGGCTTGGACCATCATCCCTTTTGTCTTTTAATCTCTCCTGCCCTCCACCCTATTACAGACCTTGCCTTTTGTTCTTTCCTCCCCTCCCCCCCTTTCCCTGGTTCTGCACTTGCTTAAAAGCTGTTACATCTCTAACTTTTTCCAGTTCTGACGAAAGGTCATCGACCTGAAACGTTGACTCTTGTTTCTCTCTCCACAGATGCTGCCTGACCTAGAGTATATCCAGCATTTTCTGTTTTTGTTAATGGAGAGCTAATAGTCGGCAGGCCACCTCCTTGTGGTGCTTTCACAACACTTCTCAAAATCAGATTTCCGCAACTTTGCTCCGCACTTGCACCGTCCACTTTATGTTAATGTGAAGTTGACTCTGTAGTATAACTGCTTAATTAGTGACTTCCACCATTTCCGAAGAAGGGAACCAAAGCTTAAATGATGTGACACCAAAATATAAATGGTATCTGGAGCAGTAGAATTGGGAGTTTTGACTCTCATTGCCCACGCAGCGGGTCCTCGATTTTCGGCCATCAGTGGGGTATGCACGATGGACAGGTCTGACAGGGGGTCACAGTCAATGGGTACATCTTACTCACGCCCCAGTAGCCTGCTGAAGAGGAGCTAAAGCAAGGGGCTCAGAGTAGGTTGTCTGCTAGTCCTCTCACAGCCAGGAAATGGTACGTGGCCTGAGAGGACATGAAAGAGATAAAATTATACTTTTTTAATAAAAAGAGAAACAAAACAATATAATTGTGTCAGCAGCTTGCTGAATCACAGAGGGTGGCAAATAGCAGTTTTGATGCTGGTTTTAAAATTGCAATTGAAAGAACAAAAGTCCACCCATGATAGTGATTGAATAGGGTATTACAGTAACTACCTCTGCATATTAAAGATATATTATCAGTAGTCTGGAGTTTTCCTTTAATGATATTGCCTAATGCTTATTGGTTTCTTAATGAGAAAGGATTAGTGAATACACTTGAAATCTTTAAATTTTAATATTTTGGATATCAGCTCTAATTGCGTTGAGATACATTTTTATGCATTATCGACTTTTTCTTTCATTTTTTTCCCCTCACTTGCCTTCACATCTGCTCCACAGAGATGAGCGGACCCGATCCCCAAATCCCTGGATGTTCCCGCCTACCTGACAGAATTAACTCAACAAAAACAAATGGGCTCGAGTGATAAACGGCCCTTGCCATCAGATCAATGGCGTATTTGAGCTAAAGAGTGGAGTATTGCTGGGATTCACACTTCGGCCGCGGATTTGCCGGCGGAGGCGGGTTGGAGTCGGGTTGAGTGGTCGGTGGCTTCTGGTCCCGCTCCCGGTTGATCTTCGCCCCATAGGTGAAATTTTACCCTGATTGGCCTCGTTACGGCCGACGTGCGGGTCCCTCCAGGCAATTGCTTGGAGCGTGTCAGATGCTCGCGTCTGATGACGCGTTGTTTCAGTGAAGATTCAGAGGGGCCATGTCCCCTTTGCAGGAGCTTTCGCTTTTTTTCTCTCAGAAGTGCTGGCTGCTGCAGGAATGGCAGCGCAACAAACTAAGGCTGCACCCAGGTTCGATGAGGGCTCCCTCCATGCTCTTGTGGAGGGAGTTAGAGGACGTCAGGAAGTCTTCTTCCCTGGAAACGGAAGGAGGAGGCCTCCTCAGCAAACCAAGGCAGCTTGGCTGCAAATTGCTGAGGAGGTGAGTTCGAGGTCTGTGTGCAGACGCACATGGGTTCCGTGTCGAAAAAGGTTTAATGATCTGCTGAGATCAGCTAAAGTGAGTATAACATCACACTTACCTTCAATCTGCCTTCCATCTCTTATCATCCCCATCAATCTGCATTGGGAACCTTCCCCTGCACATCCCAACTCACTGTAACAACACTTGCACCCTCACCCATCCCTCTCTTTCTCTGTACAGAATCACGTCCCCATCTTGATATGCACCACTCACACCCTTATGCAATGCCTACAACTTAAAATGCACAGGGAGGGAAGATGGTTAGTGCACCTCACTCCTTCATAGTCTGCCTCTAAACATCTGTGTCATGTATTCTTAACACTCACTCCATCAGTCTCTCTCAAACTCCACTTGTGTCCCTCACTACAGGAGAAGAGAGCCCACGATAAAAGGGAGAAGGGGAGGACAGGAGGAGGACCACCATCCTTGGCTCACCTTACGAGCGCTGAGGAGGCAGCCCTGGAGGTGCAGAGGAGTTGACAATGGGGAACGGAGAGACCAGCACAGAACAGCAAGCTGGTGAGAGAATTGATTTCCAACCCTCTGATTTAGCAATCACGAGTGACTAATATGGGATATGATGTTCATTGAGAATGAGTACTGAGCATCTGCACAATGGCATGTATCTGCAACCTACATTTCACTTGTCTAACTCATGTATTTACTCCCTCACAGGACCATCGAGAGCCCCGCTCCCCACTGTACAGGAGGAAGAGCAGGAGCACTCCTCAGAGGAGCCACCAGCCTCTGAGGGAGCAGCGTCACCAGCACTCAGCGCACCCAGCACCAGCGCAGAGACGCACACCTCGGTGGGTTTTGTGCGAGATAGAGTAGTGTTGTCACCTGGTGTATCACAGCTGACAGGTGAGCAGGAGCAGATGTTGGAGGCAGGGACAGCAGTGGAGAGTCTTCTCCGGAGGACGCTGGGCTCTCCAAGCTCTGCTCAGCTGCCTGTAGACACTGAGCCTCTGGGGCCATCCAGAAGGAGAGCCGTGCTGGAGCTTCAGGAACAAGCACAGGAGGCTCTGAGTGGGTTTTTTACCACGGTAACTGCGAGTGTGCAGAGAATGGAGGAGTCCAAGCTAAGCATGAACAATGCCGTGGTGAAAGTTATGGGCAATATAGGTGCTGCAATGGAAAGGATGGCAACCTCCAAGGAGCACATAAATCACCAGACTCAGGAGAACATGATAACACTTCTAAATAGATGGTCATCCATGGAGGATAGATGGGCATCTATTGAGGAGAGAAACCTGAGGTTCATGGACATCCTTGTCATGAGGAATGTCAGCACAGAAATGGGTCCACATGGCCCCACCAATGTGCAGCAAGGTGCTCTCCAGCAACTTGCAAGCAGTGAAGTGCGGGTGACCCATGAGAGGGACGGTGATGTACAAGCACAAGGAAGTGGGGGCTCCTCTCCAAGCGCTCACACTCCCTTGCCACTGCCAAGCCCTCGGTCAGAGCCCCATCTGCCTGAGGCAACCGGAATGTCCGAGTCTGCCCCTACACAGCCGCGGGAGGAGCAGACTTTGGCGGGGCCCTCGAAGGCTCCCAAAACCAGAGGACGGCCGCCAAAGGCGTCTAAGCAGGAGCAGCAGGGAAGTGAGCAGGCTGCCTCCACATCTGCTGAAGCCACAGGGGTGTCACAACGTAGAAGCACGCGTAAGACATGATGTCACGTTGGTTATCACAAGGGTTCTCACTTGGGTGGTATGATAGAATTATTTGAAAAGTTTCTGTTCAGAGCGATGTTTGTAATAAATTGATGTTGAACCAAAGTTTGGCATCGTTGTGGTGACAACTTGAGGTGGTACAGTTCAGGGTAAGTGCGCCTTTAAAATCCGGCAATGCTGGTTACACGGCATCTATAGTGTCCAACACAGACTCGCAGCCTAAAAACAGAATCTGCCCCCCAAATAACTCAATCACCAAGTTTAGAGATTTCTAAATGACGAGATTGAAGACTGCAGCTTTTTCTCTGCACTTTCAGCTCTGAAGTCTGCAGCTCGCTGCTGTTCACGCCTCACTTACCTGGTGTGTTGTCCGAACGTCGCAAAACCCGAGCCAGAAGCTGGAAAATCAAAAAAGAGCCAGAAAATTGCTCACAAGTACCTGTTAATAGGCAGTTAATTGCCTTTAATCCCTTTCCCGCTGCTTGGTGTCGGGTCCATTCGCAAATCGGGGACCCGCCGTCAATCATAACGACTTTAACCTCCGACCCGCCTCCAAATCCGTCTTCTGAGCGCCGGCAAATTCGCGGCCGATGTTTTTTTAAAGCTTGTGGTTCAATTTATTAAAAAAAAATGACTTTCATGATTTTTTTTTTCCTTCTCTCCCCCACCCCCTAAAAGAGATGGCACTGCTTCTGAAAGTCCCATAGGAAAACCGTGATAAGTAAATAATAATACAATTTATTAAGGCAGGCTTGATGGTCTTTTCCTGCCCATCATTTGTGTATGCCATTTTCATACGTCTGTCTGATAAAGGAAGGTAGAATACTTGCACTGCATGCTTAAACCACAAGCAGTTTGAAGATGCTGCAGTTGAAGAGCTAACAGTGCCTCGGGTGTTGCTGTACTTCCAGTGAGGCTTTCAGGCTTCTATATTGATGTGGTGGTGACTCAGCTATAATGTGAGATCACACCTCTGCCTATACCGGTGCCCTCATTCCTGCTCTATCTCTTACCACCTCTATCTACTAGCTGAGCCCAAACACATAGAAGAATTTAGAGTATTCTCAATAGAGCTGTGCGTTTGATTTCTTCTGGCTGCTGTGTGCAGCAATTAATAGAAAGAAAGAAAGACTTGCATTGATACAGCGCCTTTCACGACCACCGGACGTCCCAAAGCGCTTTACAGCCAACGAAGTACCTTTTGAAGCGTAGACACTGTTGTAAGGTAGGAAACGCGGCAGCCAATTTGCGCACAGCAAGCTCCCACACACAGCAATGTGACAATGACCAGATAATCTGGTTTTTTTTTCAGGGATGTTGATTGAGGGATAAATATTGGCCAGGACACCGGGGACAACTCCCCTGCTCTTCTTCGAAATAGTGCCATGGGATCTTTTCCGTCCACCTGAGAGAGCAGACGAGACCTCGGTCTCATCCGAAAGACGGCACCTCCAACAGTGCAGCTCCCTCAGTACTGCACCGGAGTGTCAGCCTAGATTTTTGTGCTCAAGTCTCATACTGGAACATGTTTACAGTTTTGTCAAAAATACCGACCAAAATAAATCTTACAGCATTTGTTTGCAATTTTGCCACTCATAAACCTAGATATTATTATTTCCGATATTAGCAGACAATGGGGGAGAAATTGGGTACCTTTGCGCCTCCCATTAGCGCCTCCGGGGGTCACTAACGGGGCACTAGTGGCTTAGTGACTGGGCACGGTGATAGTACCGACGCCCGTGAAATTGAAGTGGAGGTTTGTGGCGGCGGTGCCCACTAGCGCCGCGCTCTCCTGCGGCCGGAGATCATGACATCATCCGGCTGCGCAGCGCCCGGTAGCGCCCCGGCTCAGAAATTCACTCTCACCCCCCCCTGCCTGAGCGCCTGCCGTTCGCAACAACAGGTAGAGGAGGCGGAATGCAGTCGGATGAGCACTGGAGGAGTGCTATTTAAAGGTGTCAACATTTGGTTTATTTTTAGTCAACAAAGACTTGTCAGTTTGACATAGGCAAACAGGCGTTTTGAGCAATTTCAGTGTTTTTCAGTTGAAGGCGTCTTCTGACTCAGAAAACTTATTCACTTTCATTCAAGTGAGATTAGAAAGTGCAACAATTCCATACTTCAATGGGGGCTGTACTGTCACTGGACCTCGCCCTCCAGCGTCACCGTCGGAGGCAGAGAGAGAGATTGCAAAATGTGGCCAGAGGGAGGAGGGCCAACAGGGCTCTCAACAGGAGGCCTTACCCTTCCAGTGTATTCCGGTAGCATTTCTCCTACATCAATTTCATTGAGGAACAGTGTCTTAGAAGGTTCCGCTTCACCAAGGACATGGTCACAGAGCTCTGCCCCCTCCTGCAGCCAGACCTCGAGCCTCACATCAGGAGCACCACGGCTCTCTCAGTGGCAGTCAAGGTCACCGTCGCCCTCAATTTCTATACCAGCAGATCCTTCCAGTGTGCAACAGGAGATATAGTGAACATCTCGCAGTTCGCCAACAATTGCTGCATGCGCAAGGTAACAGATGCTCTGTACAGAAGGAGAAGGGACTACATTTCCTTCTCCATGACCAGAGAGAAGCAGCACGAGCCTGTATGTGGCTTTGCCAGGATAGCGGGCTTCCCCATGGTGCCATTGACTGCACCCACGTCGCTCTGCGGGCACCTCATAACAATCCTGAGGTATTCTGTAACCGCAAAGGCTACCACTCACTTAATGTGCAGTTGGTGTGCGACCACACACAGCGAATCCTCACCGTCAATGCCCGCTATCCTGGCAGCAGCCACAATGCCTTCATCCTGCGCCAGACCGGTGTACCAGATCTGTACCAGCCACCACGTCAAGCTAGCGGATGGCTGCTGGGAGACAAGGGCTATCCGCTCTCCACCTGGCTCCTGACTCTCCTCCGCAACCCCAACACTCCTCGCCAGCACTCATATAATGAGAGCCATGCTGCCACCAGGAACATCATTGAGCAGACCATCGGGGTGCTCAAGCAATGGTTCCGCTGCCTTGACCGTTTTGGGAGGAGCCCTCCAGCACTCGGCTGAGCGGGTGTCCCTTTTCATCATCGTCTGCTGCATGCTGCACAACTTGGCCACCATGAGGGTGCAGCCATTGCCACCAGGCATAGCCGCACCACCTCAGGAGGAGGAAGAGGGAGACGAGGAGGACAAGGAGGAGGAGGAGGAGGAGCAGGAACAGGAGCACGAACATCAGCGACAGTGGAGGCCGCCACTCAATCGGCCTTGTGGAAGGGCGGTCCGTGACCGCCTCAGCAGACTTCGGTTCCAATGAGTTCGAGGCCACTTCCCCATTCCATCAATTTCTCATTCCACACCACACCCCAAAGCTGAAATGAGACACAGCCCCAAATCTGTAACATTCCAATAATAAATTTATCAAAAACCATTAACCACATATATACAGCAACAATATTAACTAATCACCCTTGTGCAAACCCTTACTTCCCCTCTTTATAGTGCCTTCTCTAATGAACTGCTCCTACCTAGTCTGTGCCCAATGGCTGCAGCAGGGCTGGTGGAAAGCTGCTGAGTGTCGGTGCCAGAGACGACAGATGGCCTTGCAGAACGCCCTCGACCAGCTCTGAGCCTGGAAGGCCCGGCTGTACACTGCACCACCTCAGGCTGGGCGGCGGCAGTCTGGCCTGGCTGGATGACAGGAAGCGACAAGGGCAATGGCGTAAAGCGGCAGTGGTGGGATCAGAAATGCTGTCATCCTGAGAGAGGACAGCAGGTTCCTGCTCTACTGACACACTGCCACTCCCCCGGGGCAGCACCTCAGCATCACTACCAATCTGCTGGAGCACAGATTGCTGATCTGCTGCGACACTGTAAGATCCCTGGTGGACTGTGGTGAACCCAGCGACAATGGCAGCAGTCAGAGCTTTCGTGGCATCAAGCTGAGACAGCATGAGAGCAGTCAGAGACTCGATGCCATCAACCACTGACTACATTACAGCACTAAGACGTTGCATAGCTTCCGCCTGTGCTGCAATGGAAGCTGCCACATTGCCCATGACACGCAGCATGAGGTCTGGATCCGCACGGTCTCTCAGGGAGTCCACCATCCTCTGCAGACTGCCAAGGATGGGTTCCATGGTGTGCTCAGAGCTCTGTGCAATATTGGGAGGTGGACTCCTCCATGCTCCTCACCATTGCCGACAGGCTCTCAGGCACCCTTGCCATTGCACCTATCATCTCGGAGTGCATGGCCATCACCCTTCTTGTGAATGCCTTCGCATCGAGGTCCTCATCTGAGTCCTGCGCAGCAGAACTCACGCGCGAACTCGCCCTCCGGGGAACTGGTTCCCGAGCTACCCTTTCCCCCTGGCCTTGCTGCAGCCCGCTCGTTCCCGGTGCATCACCCAGTGCAGGCCCCTCTACTAAACTTGCCTCTAAAGATCGCGTAGTGTCAGTATCTGAGGTGGTGCCTGCGGGTGAGAGATGCAGTGACGTGGTGATTACTCCTCCTCCTCTTCTCCTTCCTCACTCTCAGTGGGGGCTCAGGGACAGGCTGGTCATCTGGTTGCTGATTATCTGAAAGCATAAAGGCACAAGACTCGCGTTAAGGTGAGGAAGGGGGGCAGGAAGGGAGCAAGGAATGCAGACAGTATCAGGAGCTGGAAAGTGGGAAAGGCTTGTGGTGTGAGGGGGAAGTGGGATGAGAGAAGAAGAGGGGCTGAAGATACCGTTTTTGCCTCCAACGGGGCCGACGTTGCCAACGGCCACACCGCCCACCACCTGCTGCCCAATGAGTCGCAGCACTCGCTCCTCCAGGTCTGAGAGCTGCTGGAGCTGCGCATCACCCCCGCCTGTTCTCTGCTGCTCCCTCCTATTGTGGGCCATCTTGGCCTGCAAGAGAAACGAATGTGTGTGATTCAGAGTCCAGCTATGTGTTTGGGAGATATGCCTACTGTAGTTGAATAGCTGTGATTGTAGGCAAGGCGTGAGATGTGGATGTGAGTTTGAATAGGTGTGGATGCTTGGTGGCTGAGTGGTGGGGGAGTGGTGGGGGTGTGGTGGTTTGCGCAGTGTGTACAGACTGAGGTTCAGATGCTGGTATGTAGGACCTGTTGAAGCATGTACTCACCTTGACCACCCGAGTGAGGTCGTTGAATTTCTTGCGGCACTGTGTCAGGCTGTGTATGCCCACACTACTGGCTGAGACCTCCTGGGCCACTTCCCTCCACATTGCCCTGAATTCCTGGGGCAATGGCCTCCTTCCAGTGTCCGGGAACAACACTGCCCTCCTTCGCTCCACTCCCGCGACCAATGCCTCGTTCATGAAACGACGAGCTCTCTCCCTGTGAGTGGGATCAGCCATCACGATCAGGGGATTGAGTTCCTTGCAGGTTGCCTTCACAGCCAGCAATGCTGATAATGAGAATCTGCACAATGATGCAACCTTCTCGTTAAGAGCTGGAAGGGGCCAGTGTGAAGGATCATTCCCGATTGCATAGCACCTGAAATTCATTATCGCTCTGCTGGTAGCGCCCCTGTAGCGCCCTGCTTAGGTCATTAGTGCTTGATTTAGCGCTCCAACTCTTCCCACGAGCGCTAACAGCCAATTTAGGGAAACCTCAGACTCATTAGCACCTGGCGCTAATTTTTCATGATTTCAAAATTTAGCGCCCCGAACGGGGCGATACCGAATTTCTCACCAAACTCTTATGGAGGAGTTTACCTGCTTACTTTAAATGTGTTACAAAAGTAGACAGAGCAGTTTCCTATAAATGCATTATGTTCATTTGCGAATATCACCAGCGGTAATTTCCAGGCTATAGCAACTACAAGGAATTACCTCTATAGTGCCTGAACTCTTCCGGGAAGCATAATGCTAGTTTGGATAAAATGTAAATGGGGCTATATTTTAAATCTAATGGTGAACAAAAGCTTCAGATTGATCATGCTAATGGAATCCCAAGCTGGTACATACCCTGTAATTTGTACAACAAAAAGCCTGCACATCACAAGACAGGGCAGGTTGTGGCACGCTATAATTTTCCATTGAATTTTTCAAAGACTGAAGATTCACGGGACCCCAAGTTAACTCATCCTCTGCAATTTTTGTTGTTCTCTCAGAAAATGAGAAGAATCATAGAAATTTACAGCACAGAAGGAGTCCATTCGGCCCATCGTGTCCGTGCCGGCCGAAAGAGCTATCCAGCCTAATCCCACTATCCAGCTCTTGGTCCGTAGCCTTGTAGGTTACGGCACCTCAAGTGTATATCCAATTACCTTTTAAATGTGATGAGGGTTTCTGTCTCTACCACCCTTTCAGGCAGTGAGTTCCAGACCCCCACCACCCTTTGGGTGAAAAAAGTTCTCCTCAACTCCCCTCTAATCCTTCTACCAATTACTTTAACTCTATGCCCCCTGGTTATTGACCTCTCTGGTAAGGGGAAATTCGGTCCTTCATATCCGCTCTATCTAGGCCCCTCAAACAGATGACCTGCACGGGGATCGCACCCAAGCCCTTGGCCTAATGAGCAGCTTGCTCTAACCATTTGAGCTAACCGGCCCTGCACCGGCGAAAGTTGTGGCTGTGAATTTGTTACATGTTTAAAGTCTTGAAAAGGTTATATACGAGCACGGTGGGAAGTAGCTTGTGCTGGTCTGATGAACTGTTGTTTTAAAAGATGAGGTCAGATTTTTGGGGGGTGAATTTCTGCGAGGGTTCTCCCGCTCGTCGGGCGGAACTTTGGCAGGAGAGCTGCGGAAATCCCAGGAAATCTGTATGAAACTCTATTTGTTCTGTTTTTCCAGTGTTGCCACAGATCTTCCGCCAAAGTTACGGAGGGCGAGCAGGAGAACCCTCGAAGAAATTCACCCCCTTTGTGTTTCATGAACAGAGTAATACACATTCTGCCATTCCAGGAGGTGAGGAAGGGGCTGAATTTCCACAGGGAGTTCTCCTGCTTGTCCGCTATAACTTTGGGTGGTTCTCTCATTCTGACAATGGCAGTGGAATCCTGACAACACAAAATAGTCACATAACATTTCTATAGCACCTTTCACGACCAAAGCACTTTACAACCAATGAAGTACTTTTGAAGTGTAGTCACTGTTGTAATGTAGGAAAAGTAAGACATAAGAAACATAAGGAATAAGAGCAGGAGTCGGCCATTTGGCCCTTCGAGCCTGCTCCGCCTCATTGACCTCAACTCCACTTTCCCGCCCGATCTCCATATCCCTTGATTCCCCTATGGTCCAAAAGTCTATCTATCTCAGTTGAATATACTCAAAGACTCAGCATCCACAGACCTCTGGGGCAGAGAATTCCAAAGATTCACAACCCTCTGAGTGAAGAAATTCCTCCTCATCTCAGTCTTAAATGGCCTACCCCTTATCCTGAAACTATGCCCCCTAGTTCTAGACACTCCAGCCAGGGGAAACAACCTCTCAGCATCTACCCTGTCAAAGCCCTTCAGAATCTTGTATGTTTCAATGAGATCACCTCTCATTCTTCTAAACTCCAGAGAGTATAGGCCCATTCTACACAATCTCTCATCATAGGACAGCCCTCTCATCCCAGGAATCAATTTAGTGAACCTTCAGTGCACCGCCTCCAAGGCAAGTATACCCTTCCTTAGAGAAGGAGACCAAAACTGTGCACAGTACTCCAGGTGTGGTCTCATCAAGGCCCTGTACAATTGTAGCAAGACTTCCTTACTCTTATACTCCAACCCACTTGCAATAAAGGCCAACATGCCATTTGCCTTCCTTATTGCTTGCTGTACCTGCATGCTAGTTTTCTGTGTTTCGTGTACAAGGACACCTAAATCTCTCTGAACACCAACATTTAAAAGTTTCTCACCATTTAAAAAATATTTTGTTTTTCTATTCTTCCTACCAAAGTGAATAACCTCATATTTCCCTACATTATACTCCATCTACCACCTTACTGCTCACTCACTTAGTATATCTATATCCCTTTACAGACCTTTTGGGGGTGATTTTGCCAATGGGGGCGCATTGGAGGCGGGACTGCTGCTTGTCAGGTTTTAGTCCCGCCTCCATCGACTTGTGGCCAACCCACGCTATTTTCCCTTGATTGACCTTGTTAAGCCCGCCCAGCAGGTTTAGCAGGCCAATTAAGGGAAAGCTGGTGACAGAGGACGTCAACGTATGACGTTTCATCTGTCAAAAACACTGACATTCTTTGTTGTTTGGTGAGTTCTTGTACTCAAGACTCACCAAACCTATTTTCTGAGCAGAAAGCAGATGGCTGTTGCATTCTGTCATCTCTGCCATTGAGATGCCGGAGCCTCCGGATCCCCAACGATTGAAGCCTGCAGGAAAAAACAAAGGTAAGTAAACTTTTTCTAACACCTTTCACTCACCTCACATACTTACCTCTCCACACTTGCACCCATCACTCACCTCCACAGCGCACTTTTGGACCCCTCCGACCCCCGCAGATCCACTGCTCGCCTCGCTGACCCTGCCGGGGTTTCCCGACGTCGGGAAGTCCGCACCTCTGATGGAAAAATGGGGATAATCCTCTTAACTGCCTAAGTGGCTGTAATCCCCTTCCCGCCTCCAGGAGATGGGACCCGGCGCAGGTCGGCCACCCGCCTCCTGGGAAGATGGCACGGAGGCGGGTTGGGGGTGAGATGGATACCCGCCCCCAGATTCTGCCATTTTCCTGGCAGTCCCACCTCCAAACCCGCCTCCCCAGGGCTGGCAAAATCCAGCCCCCTTTGTGTTCTCCTCACAGCTTGCTGTCCCACCTAGCTTTGTATTGTAAACAAACTTGGATACACTACACTCGGTCCCTTCATCTAGGTAATTAATATAGATTGGAAATAGCTGAGGTCCCAGCACTGATCCTTGCAGCACCCCACTAGTTACAGCCTGCCAACCTGAAAAAGACCTGTTTATCCTTACACTCTGTTTTCTGTCCATTTATCAATCCTCTATCCATGCTATTATATTACCCCCAACCCCATGAGCCCTAATCTTGTGTAATAACCTTTTATGTGGCATCTTATCGAATGCCTTTTGGAAATCCAAATATACTACATCCACTGGTTCCCTTTATCTACCCTGTTAGTTACATCCTCAAAAAACTAAAAAAAATTGTCAAACATGATTTCCCTTTCATTAAACCATGTTGACTCTGCCTAATCATGTTATGATTTTCTAAGTGCCCTGATACCACTTCCTTAACAATGGATTCCAGCATTTTCCCGATGACTGATGTCAGGCTAACTGGCCTGTAGTTCCGTGTTTTCTCTCTCCCTCCTTTCTTGAATAGCGGTGTTACATTTGCTACCTTCCAATCCGCTGGGACCATTCTAGAATCTAGGGAATTTTGGAAGATCAAAACCAATGCATCCACTATCTCTTCAGCCACCTCTTTTAGAACCCTAGGATGTAGGCCGTCAGGTCCAGGGGATTTGTTGGCTTTTAGTCCCATTAGTTTCTCTAGTACTTTTTCTCACCCTCATTAGACCCTTGGTTCCCTGTCATTTTTGGTATGCTTTTTGTGTCTTCTACTGTGAAGACAGATACAAAATATTTGTTTAATGTTTCTGCCATTTCCTTATTCCCCATAATAATTTCTCCTGTCTCAGCCTCTAAGGGACCAACATTTACTTTTGCTACTCTCTTCGTTTTTACATACTTGTAGAAGCTCTTACAATCTGTTTTTATATTTCTTGCTAGTTTTCTCTCATATTCTATTTTTTCCCTTTGTATCAATGTTTTGGTCATCCATTGCTGGTTTCTGAAACTCTCCCAATCCTCAGGTTTACTACTATTCTTCGCAACATGGACCATGACAACTGGATTTCCTCCTCCCACTCCAAGTTCTTCTCCAGCTGCGAGGAGATATCCTTAACCCTGGCAGGCAACACAACCTTTGGAACTCCGGTCGCGGCTGCAGCGAATGGTATCTATCCCCCTGACTATACTGTCCCCTACCACTACCACATTCCTTCCTTCTCCCCATACTACTTGGATGGCCCCCTATACCATGGTGCCGTGGTCAGTTTGCCCATCCTCCCTGCAGTCCCAAAGCAAATCTAAACCTTTTAAATACAGATTGCATGTGAAACTTTTCATTTTATGTTTTTAAATCTCTCCAAACGTATAGTACAGATGGCAGTGTATGTGCATTTATATTACTATCTTTATAATACAGATGTATTTACCAATAAGAATTTTTGTTCTTGTGTTTATAAAAATAGAGAACTCTAATAATATATGGTAAGAGCTTTAACAGATATTATAGCTAACAAATAAGATTTTTTTTAAAAACCAGAAGCCTATGGTATTTCTTTCATTTTTTAGAATGAAAAATAAACTGTGATTTGTTGTATTTATCATATTTATTTACTTCTCTTCAGAGTATTAACTCTCAATTCTACATATGAACACCAGCGACTGCAATACTCTCTGCAAATAGTCTCCCAGAGCTGAGGATTTTTGTATTCGAATTCATTTCTACAAAGTGGCACCGCTAGATGATAAACGACTTAAATTAGGATGTGGCTCTAGCTACAAGAGTTTGACCTTGCATGTAACAACTAAACTGCACTAAAGCATCTTCGTACTTGTCATTCTCAGAACCTATTGAAATTTGTTATCTGCCAGGATTTTATTGTAAATTGCCTTCAAATACAGTGTTTCGGTCTTGGGGGGATATTAGTCATTCAGGAGAGACTCACATCAAAAAAAACCGAGCGCAATTCCAATTGTAAACTCAGCACTTTTAATGTTTACCTGGAAAAATCTATTTCTGACACAGGCTGGCCTACTGGGTGTAGCGTAAGTTTACTTTATTTCTTTACCCTAATGTATTCTCCGTTAAATGGATAAGCAAAATGGATTGAAACTAAAAATGACTGAATAGCTTTATACTTACTTATTAGCCATTTGAGAGCCCCTAAGCTCTTTCCTGTCCCATAGTTTCCAACATCCTGTGATTGCCCGCCCACCTGTAGCTTGGAGGGGAATAGGAGAAAATGATACTAATACCCTATAGTATGCCGATTACCTGGGTTCATACAGCCTCCACCATCCCAATTCATTAAGACCATATTATAACTCATTTAGTTAAACAGCATGGTCTGCACAGCGTAATGTGCAGAGTATAGGCTTTCAAACATGGATTGCATGTACAATTGATTGTCCCACAATAAAAAAAACTTGCTGAGTAGCAAAAAATTCAAGAACTAGTTGCACGTACACAAGAAGCACAGATTCCATTTATAATGCTATATAATGGAACCAATATTATCCAGCCAATAGAATGGGCTCACCAGATGTGTAATGGATATTGGTGGATAATCAAAAGTCTGCAAAACTTTGGTCTAGCAATACCCCGGGTACCAGAATGAAGACAAGTCCAATAGAAATAAGGGGGGGGGGGGATTTTGCATGGGATCAGAGGGCACGATCGGAGGTGGGACAGGTGGGGAAATGTTATTTTTTGACAGTGTCAACCCACCGCCACGCGACTTTCCCAAATGTCGGGTTTGTCATCTCTGAACAGATTTCCACCATCTACAAGGCACAAGTAAGGATGTGTGATGGACTACTCTCCACTTGCCTGGATGAGTGCAGCTCCAACAACACTCAAGATGCTCAACACCATCCAGGACAAAGCAGCCCGCTTGATCGGCACCCCATCCGCCACCTTAAACATTCACTCCCTCCACCAGGCAGTGTGTACCATCTACAAGATGCACTGCAGCAACTCGCCAAGGCTTCTTCGGCAGCACCTCCCAAACCCACGACCTCTTCCACCTAGAAGGACAAGGGCAGCAGGCGCATGGGAACACCATCACTTTCAAGTTCACCTCCAAGTCACACACCATCCTGACTTAGAAATATAACGCCAATCCTTCATCGTCGCTGGGTCAAAATCCTGGAACTCCCAACCTAACAGCACTGTGGGAGTACCTTCACCACACGGACTGCAGCGGTTCAAGAAGGCGGCTCACCACCACCTTCTCAAGGGCAATTAGGGATGGGCAAGAAATGCTGGCTTTGCCAGCGACGCTCACATCCCATAAACGAATAAAAAAAAAGACCCGACACGCAGTGGCGGGGGAGGCAATTCAGGTCATTATGACCTTGTTAACAGAGGATTAAGAACTATTTTCAGCTCACCTTCAGAGTTTACCAGGTCGCCCACGGGGTCCACGCTGCTCAGGGATCACTTCAGGTAAGCAGAGTGGGAGTTGAATGGCCATGGAATCATCTCATTACTTGACAGCTGCAAATGTGGTATAAAAGCTCCCATCTCACAGCTGTTCACTTTCCAAGCTCAGAAGCTGTTGCTTACTGCATTTAGAAGGCAGATTGAGCTTTATGCAGCTTGCAAGTGTTTGGAGCCAACTCTCTATCCAGTGTCACCTCATTGGAACAATCTCTCTCACCATTGACAGATCGCTTCTGTCATCTCAAGTTCACCTGCCATCTATTACATCAGAATGGGTAAGGTTTATACTGTCACGCCTTGGTCCTCAGAATCCACAACGATTAGCCCCAACACCAGCAGCACTAACAACAACACCAACCTTCACCGCAATCAACTGATGCTACACAGGACACAGGGCATCAGCACCCGACCACATTGCTGCCTGGGACAACAGGGATGGCCTCACCATGGCCAGATTTACTTCACTTGATGCTGTACACCCTGGCTGTCACATGATGTGCCAAGTTGGCACCATCCCACACCAACACCATAAAGCATCCCTACAATGCCCAAGCCATTCCTTTCACACTCACCACCATTGCGGGCGGTACCGTTATGTCTCACCATTCACTGCAACTCACTAAGCCACTTCCAAAGGTGCACACAAATCTGTCCAAGAATGCAAAGTGTTGAAAATAAAGATTTCAATATTTGACAGCACATTAACAGAAACTTCACATGAACATTGGCTAAAACACACAAGTGCCTACCCTAGTGTGTTGTTAGTTGGTATGATTGGACTAGGATGAGGGTGAGTGTGAGGGGTGGCTAGTGAGATGGGGAAGTGATAATGTAGATAGAGAGGGATGGGTGGAGGTGCAAGGTAAGTTGGTGTGAGTAAGGATGTGCAGGAGTAGGGTAGGGAAGGCAGAGTGATGGGGATGTGATGAGTGGCACAGTAGGATGAGGTTGAGTGTGGCTTTGCACTAACGTTTTGTGATCTACTGAGATCATTAAAAGGTTTGCGCCACTGCAGCCTGGTCCTCCTGACGACATTCCTGCTTGTGTCCTCCTGTGCAATGTGCAACCAGGCTGCATTGAACTCCTGGGGAGGTCCCTTCCGCCCATTGGAAGGGAAGAGAACCTCCCTGCGTGCATGAGAAAGCTTGGGTGCAGCCGTGCACCTCTGTGCAGTACTTGTCAGTGTTTTCAGCACCTCATTGCTGTAGAACACTGACAGCACAAATATCAAAATCAATTTGCGCATGGTCCCTTTGAGGAAAACGACTGATGACGCGTCATCAAATGACGTCATCAGACCCGCTTCCTTCAATTGGCCGGCAAACGCACTGGGCAGGCTTAACAAGCCCAATCAGGGGAAAATAATTTTTGGACAGCGGGCTGGAGCCAGCAGCGAGGCCGGGACCCGCCACCGACGTTGCCCGGCACGGACCTGCCGAGGTTGGTAAAATCCAGCCCAAGATATATTGAAT
Organism: Squalus acanthias; assembly: GCA_030390025.1. Lineage (NCBI taxonomy): Eukaryota > Metazoa > Chordata > Chondrichthyes > Squaliformes > Squalidae > Squalus > Squalus acanthias. The sequence goes on from CM059429.1 coordinate 151,885,927, forward strand.
TTTACAAAAGCAAAATACAGCTGATGTTGGAAATCTGAAATAAAACCAGAACATTTTTGCCTCTGGAATACATTGCTCGATGGTGCGGTGGGTGCTGACTCTCTGTACGCCTTCAAGAAGGAGCTGGACCATTTCTTGACTGGGGCAGATATCGCATCTTATAGAAGGTAAGTATCATTATAGATAACACTTGGTCCATGTGATCCCCTAGACTGCTTTTGATCGCCTGAGGGGGTCGAAGAGGCATTTACCAGTGTATTTTTTCCCTTATTGGCTCAGGGCTTTTTTCTCTGTTTTTTTGCCTCTCCCAGGAGATTGCATGGCTGTGGGGGTGGGTAGGAGGTGGGGGAGAGAGAAGAAGTGTTTAGTCATGATGGTCCGGCCATCATGGTGTGGGGCAGGCTCGATGGACCAGTTGGTCTTTTCCTGCCCGTCAATTTTGTATGTACATATGTTCGTATGAGACACTCAACATGACAGGCAGCATTGGTAGCAGGAGAAACAGAGTTAATGCTTCAGGTCGATTACCCCAACCATTAACTACATTGAATTTAATCTTTCTTGGGCTGTAAGGTTGACTTAGTTCAGGCAGGGTTAGATTGGTGTTAGGCAAATAAACAGGAAGGTCGATAATTGAAGCATGGATAGTGAAGGTTCCACTGTATCTTTTTCACTTTATCATTTTATTTAGAAGAACAGTCTCTAATTGTTTTAGAATACAATGTTTGCTTTTGGCACATTCCTTGGAAGCGGGATGAATGGCTTCCCCATGGACTCAATGGGCTGGATTTTGTCAATGGGGACGTGATGGAGGCGGGACTCCCACTTTTTGGGTTGTAGTCCCGCCTCCATCGACTTGTGGCCAACCCACTGTATTTTCCCTTGATTGACCTTGTTAAGCCCGCCCAGCGGGCTTAGCAGGCCAATCAAGGGTCCCTTGGATACGGTGACGTCAGCCATTGAAATTTCATCTGTCAAGAGCTTTTGACAGATGAAATTTCAGCATTTGACAGCTCTGTGAAGCTGTCAAACACTGACAATATGATTTCTAACGTGAGTCCCTGTACTTAGACTCAGTTAGAAATCAATCCAGCACAGAAAGCAGAGACTGCAGCTTTTGACAGCTCCGCGGCCATTCTGCTTTCTGTGCCAGTGAGCTGAGGGACTCCCGAGAACTGAAGGAAGGAAGCCTGCAGGACAAAGTTAAGGTAAGTACAAGTTCTTAAAACACTTTACACACACCAAACACACTTACCTCTGCACTCATGCACCCATCACTCACCTGTACACCGGACATCTCGACCCCTCCAAGCCCTCCAGACCGACGGTCCGCCTCGCTAAATCGGCGTGGTTTGGACTTGTCGGGAAGCGCACACTTCAGGGCTAAAAATAGGGATTAGGCAAAAAACTGCCTGTTAACAGGCGGTTTATTGGCACTAATCCCCTTCCCGCCTCGGGGAGGCGGGTCCCAGCACAGGTCAGGTACCCGCCTCCTGTGAAACTGGCATGGAGGCGGGTTGGGGGCGGGATGGGTTCGGGACCCCCCAATCTGCTATTTTCCCACCCCACACGCCTCCAAACCCGCCTCCACGGGTCAATGAAAATTCTGCCCAGTGAGTAAGTGCCTTGCCCAGTGTGGTACTGAGTGATTATAGACAGGGAGGTCTCAGGTTCTATCAGTGATTTCAGCTGAGGTATCTAAGCTCAGTCAAGGTGCCTTGGTTGACTTCACTCTCCCCAGGCTCGGAGGCAAAAATCAGCCACGGTTTCTGCTCTGGATTGTTTTGCAGTGAAATGTGTGGCCATTTATGTGGACAATAGGATGAAAAGAATTGGGCTCAGCCGTGATGCCTCGCACAGTCATGCCTACTCATTGTCTAGGTTTATACATATAGAATGGGCACTTGGGTTAAAATCATGGACCCAAACCCCAACATGAGTCAACACGTTCAGGAGAAAATGGGAGAAAGCGAGACAAAAAAAAAAGCAATTAAATGAACAGATATTTTTTTAAATTCCAGTATTCTAGGAATTATACTAAGGAAAAGATAACATGGGGGAGAAATAAGACCCTGCTGCCTCTGTTTTTCAGGTACAAAACAGGAGCAAAAAGCACTAATTTCACAGCGCTGTCGCCATGGCCCTAAGCGCACCTGAAATATGTCCGGCCCCATATTGGGTCTGACTGTTTTTCAGGCATGCCTGGAGGCCACCTAAATTTCATTTTGTACTCCTTACATATGTAAATGATGGGCCTAGCACGTGTTTTAGCCCTCCTCTCCTACATTGGACGGCACTGAGTGGACAGGCGCCGGGCGATTCTTCAGCGACGCCTCTGGCAAAGCAGCGGCCGCCGCCAACAGAAAAGTTAGTAACATTTTTTTATTTAAGTCTGCTGTGAAGCCAGGAGGGGCAGGAGTGCTCCTCTCAGCAACATAGCTCTCCTGAGAACCGCTGCTCTCCTGCGTTTGCACCCCCCCCACCACCACCCACCCCATTTCATTCTCCTTGCCACCCCGCCCGTGACTTACCTGAGAGCCACTGATGACGAGGCAGGTGGCCCGAAGTTAATTCCCCTTGAAATGGAGGAGCTGCCTCTGGCGGTGTGTCCGGCGGCTGTAGCTCGCCCAGAGTGCTCTCCCGGTTCAGGCACCCGCTGTCTGCACGTTGTTGGTTATGTCCCCAAAAGCGGCCATAAACAATTTCTACCCCCATTGGTTCTGAGTAATGTGGCAGTTCTTTATTTAATAACAAAGAAGCAAAGAAATGACGAGATAAAGGACTAGATAATGTAAATTGTCATTTGCTTGGAACCCGCTAGTGGGACCTTTTGGAAGGATCGCAGTGGCACAGTTGTGAAAGATGTGACTGCTGTGTGGTCAAGGTTCTACCACTGGTCAAGCTTAAAGACACAGCTGTCAAAGGGAATAGTTGGGCCTCCTGACTGGTGTTGATGCCAGAGCTGTCACCTCCCTGTCTAGATCTTGTTGAATAGAATGCTGCACATGCATCGAGCTAGTGAAGTCACCCCTTTCCCTCTTCGTTTAGTTTCTGATGTTGCATCGTGCTGCACCATCTGGTTTATGTGCAAGCAAAGGACAATTAAAGTTCTAGGCAAGAGAGAGCTTGGCAAAGCTTTGCATCAAAATGTTGAGGTAGAATTGTTACGCATTCTGCTGGTTGGCATGTATATGGGGCACAATTTTAGATGCGGCCGCCTGGCACAAATGGAGTGTTAGCAGGCTGAGAATTTATGCTCGCTCTCCAGCCGCTGTCACCTTGGTAGGGGCCTTTAGATGGGCGGCTATAGCACCCATCTGCTTCAGACAGGAGGCCATTTTTAACATGCAAATCGGGGTCTTCTGATTGCAATATTGAGGTACAAATAGGTGGAGCGTGTGCCACGCACACTCCACCTGTTTGTACCTGCCTTAAGTGGCCTAACCAGAGCTTCTTAAAGGGACCATTGGAGGCTGCTCAAACAAACCAGCCCAAAACCATTTTCATCCTTTATTTGTGTGTGGCCAGGAAGAGCAGGTCTGCTTCTCCTGGCCACACAAAAGTAATCAAGCCCGTTGCCGGTCCATGAGTGCCCCATCGCCCCCCCCCAGGTCCGTACTATTGGCCAGTTCTGTGTGCTCTGGCTTGGCGTACGCAGTTCATGGGATCCATGCAAATGAATGCTGGGTCTCAAATTGGCTTGGGCCTCATGTAATAACAACAGGCAGGAGGTGGGCACACTCTACCATCCGACCGCCCATTTCGAGCCAAATGTTCGAATCGGCCCCAATATCTCAAAAATCATCAGCACTTACTGTCGCGATTTCTACTGTTTGTAAGGAAGAGGAGGGGGTCAGTGACCTCTGTGTCTCCATGAGATGAGGGTTGTTGTGGCTGAATTCACTGTAAGTTGTTAAGTATAGGATAAAATTCAGGGAAGTAGTGAGCAATATAGCTGGGGGCTAAAGTTTGACTTCACTGCCTGGGTGGTAATGTGGAGAAGCGGATTACCCACATGTTATAGAACTCATCCAATTTCATCCGATTGAAATCAATAGGATGAAAAACAGACGAGTTCTGTAATGGGCAGGTGCTATAGAATTCTGCCAGATTACCACCCAGGTAGTGAAGCTGAAAATAACCCTGACTATTTGTTTCTAGGTTCTACTGGTCTGGTCTCATAAATGATGCACGACAGTATTCCAATATGGTGTGTCATGTAAACCCTTAAATCTTGTAAACAGAAGCAGTAGTGTAGCATTACCCACTGACTGAGTGACTAGTTGTTCTCCTTTTTGACATATAGGCAACTGTAACTAATTGCCATTATTAGCGACAGACATTGGATTGTGTCAACAGCCAAATTCCTAGTATTGAAAAGAATATGTTTGTTTATTCCTGGGTCTTTGCATCTTTATGAGAAAAAATTGTTAATGGCAAATAAATAAAATGTCTATTTTCATACCATATTGGATATTATCATACCAATACTATGAAATCAGCGGAGTTATTTAAATGCTATGGGGGTGAACTTCCTTGGGTGTTAGTGCCGTTTTCAGGGTTTCAGGGCTCTTCCATTGAAGTTATGGTGGATGAATGGAGAATCCCAGCGGAAATTCATCCCCTATGTAATTAGGAGAGTTATTTAAACATGTACAATGTTTTCTCTGGTGTGTCTTCGATAGAACTTGCTTGAACTGTCTGAGCTGTCTCAATATGTGTGTGTCATTCTCAAATGCTTCTTTGTCATCTATTCTTCAGACAGAGTATTTCCTTTCACTTTTAATCCTACTGACATGCTTTTTATCCCTTCTAAATCTGTTTCATCTCTCTCCTGGACCCAAAAGCATATTCCACCAACCTCCTGAACCTATTTTGGGACATCCTGAGGTCGTGAAAGGCGCTACATAAATGAAAGTTCTTTCTTTCTTTATAGATTCTTCCGCCAAAGCCTTTCAAACCCGCTGAACATTTCCTTCTCCTTCACAAACCCGTTGTGTCTCCCACGTCTACCGATTTTATAGCATGTGATCTAAAAATATTACTCCAGTGTATTATTCCTGCTCACTTCCATTTATATGGAATAACCTATCTGAAAATAGGTTCATAGTTCCCAGTTAATAGGAGTGTGCATTTATTGAGATGCAAAAGAGTAATTCACAAAACTATTTAGCTCTTGGGCTTTGTGGAAGAATTGGCAGTGCAGCCCGCCCACTTTCCATCCTACACATTAAAATATGGAGCCAAGGAGGAAAATCAAAAGGAAATAATTAGAATGAAAGGACTGGGTTCATTAGAAAACAGACAGCTATGACTTTATAATGTACTTCAGTCTACAGACTAAATTTATACATCAGTTACTCCCTCCACCACCGGCGCACCGTGGCTGCAGTGTGTGCTATCTGCAAGATGCACTGAAGCAACTCGCCAAGGCTTCTTCAACAGCACCTCCCAAACCCGCGACCTCTGCCACCTAGAAGGACAAGGGCAGCAGGTGCATGGGAACACCATCACCTCCAAGTTCCCCTCCAAGTCACACACCATCCTGACTTGGGCGAATATATCGCTGCTCCTTCATCGGTGCTGGGTCAAAATCTTGGACTCCCTACTTAATAGCACTGTGGGAGCACCTTCACCACACGGATTGCAGCAGTTCAAGAAGCAGGCTCTCCACCATCTTCTCAAGGGCAACTAGGGATGGGCACTAAATGTTGGCCTTGCCAGCGACGCCCACATCCCAAGAATTAATAAGCCGGTGTTCTATAAAGTTTTACTTTCTTTAAAGATTTTAACAAAAAGTAGTAAACTATTCAGGGTTTATCGCTGTGTGTGTGTGTAGTTGAAGTATTTTGTGATTTATCATATAGAAAGTAATTAAATTATTTATGTCTTGCACTTATATTTGACATTGCAAACAATATAATAGAACAGTGTTATGGGCAGAAAAGTAGGTTCAATTTAATTATTTACCAAGCTGTAAAAATTTCATTAATCTTTCAAGGTACTGTCTGTTGAGTAATAAAAGGATCAAAAACAGCTTATGTGGTACATGCACGATGCATTAATGAGGAAGCAGTTTTATTTGATCCCTTTCATGAAGTGTCTTGATAATGAAAGAACAACAAAAGTGTGAGATGCGCCATCATAAGTGGCATGAAATTGCACTGCACTGTTCACAGGCAGGCTTCCATACCAAAAGGGTACAAACTGTGGCGGTTAATAACAGACCAATAGTAGACTTTTAGCAATGCCGATATCATGCTACCTGTACCAAAACTGTACAGCTGATGTCAGTGTGACGATACTAGAAAACCACTTTAGAATGTTTCTTGGCACTGACTTAAAGGACATTTTTCTTAATTTACCGATCGATACATTAGGAAAAATATTGGGGGAGAAAGTGGTACCCATTGTGCCTGTTTTTTGGGCACAAAATGCACGTTGGGGTACCACTTTCCGGGCAGCATCTCCCACACCTGATCCCCCGGAATTGTGACAGCTGCCAATTCGGTGACTCCCGAATCCTCCTAAAGCAGGCTTTAGGCCCCCACGATTCAAAAGCCTAATGCCAGTTGCAAAACCCCAATGCCAAATTCAGCAGAAACTAGGCAAAGCATGCGCCACACATGCGCCATTCAGTTTTTCCAGGTCTACGGCAGGCTAGCCAATGGTGCTTAAAAGGATTACAAGAGGCCGTCGAAGTAGAGGTAAGTTTTTCTTTCTCCACTTGCCTTAATGTGGGGCTGGGAGGAGTAGGAGAGCTCCTCGTGGTTCTACCGCAATATTGGCTGGCCCGCACTCATCTCCATGCACTTCGCTTCCTCCTACCACTCAGCACTTACCTGGGGGACAGCTTGGCATCCGAGCCAACCATTTTTGGTAAGGCCCCAATCGATGAGCTGCTTCGAGGTGACTGATTGGCATTCGGAGCTTGTTGGTATTATGGAGATGAGGCCCGAGACCCAATTTGGAGTGAGTGTTGGGCCTCCGTCTTTTAGCACGCATTGTTGACGCATTGTCGATTTTGTGCCGATTCCCAGCGTTGTTTGTTTGCAATTTAATCTACGATACCTAATTTTGCAAAGGAGGCCTCAAACAGGTATTCGGCCCCTTGTTGGCATATGCAAAGTCAGCAGGTCAGGCAGCACTTGTGGAGAGAGAAACAGAGTTAAAAGGGAGAATTTTAACTTTGAAGAGCGTGTGGGTTTAGGTGGGGGATTAAATTCATCGAAAAAGCCAGCACGTCTGGAAGCTGGCTCCAATGCGCCAACTTCTGGATTTAACTCGGGCGAGTTTGGTTGTGAGTGTGTAACTCCCTCTAGAAAGGCGGGTTAATAATTTGAATTAAAAAAGTCACCGTATTGCAACAATATTTCAGCCGGCATTTAAATTTACGGCGAATGCACAGGTTTCCCGGGCTTCCTGAAACTCCAAATTAAACCAAGGCAAGAAGACTGAACAGCAATTCATGGGGCTCATTAAAAGTCAGCCATACAACAGCAGTAAATACTCCGCGCTCACAGCTGCTTTCTTACCTCCCACTAGGAACAGGTTTGGCGAGAGTACTTGTGGTGAAAGACTAATTTGGAGGTATTGAGACTCAACATCAGGATGGTTGGCACCATGGCTGCCTTAGGTTGGACATCAGACGAAGAGCAAGATGACCATCAACAGCAGCAACAGTCTGCTGTGGAGAGACCTGCTGGTGGTCAGCAGAGAGGGGAGCAGCCAGGAGTATTCGTAAACCGCAAGTAGTTCCATTCCATCAATGTTCAGCTGGTGAGCAACCACAGGAAAAGGTTTATGCAGGTGTGCGCCAGATTCCCGTGGAGCTGCCATGATGCTGTCATCCTGTGGTAGTCCAAGCTCCCTGACGTCTTTGGACCTGAAATTGACATAAGGGGTGGCTGCTAGGAAATAAAGGATACCCCCTTCAACTCAACTGATGATACTGTGAGAAACCCAACCAATGAAGCCCAGAAACGGTACAACGGAAGCCATATGACAACCAGATGTGTCATTGAGCAAGCGAACGGCATGCTCAAGATGTGCTTCAGGTGCCTGGGCAGATATGGAGGCGCCCTTCAGTACTCGCCAGCCAGGGTCTCCAGAATTATCGTGGTGTGCTGCGCTCTGCAAAAACATCATGCAACAACGAAGACTGGAGCTGCAGGAGGAACATGGTGCTAAGCACACATCGTCTGCATACGAATCCAATGTAGATGAAGAGGAGGAGGAAGATGGCGACCCCAATGCTGCACCAGCCACTTATATTGCTTCCCTTCTAGCTGTAAGGTTCAGTTAGTTGCTACCACTGGACCCATGTAATGGGTGAGAAGTGGGAGCACTTTGAGTGGAGTTCCCACTTCCATGTCATCTTTCTCCATCATCCCGCTCATGGGCCAGCCGCACTTCACTCCTACCACTCTGCTGGAGAGCAGCTTGGTGCAGATCAGTGACGCACTGTAAGGCCACGGCTAAGGTGTCTGTTATCCTATTTAAGGTGCCAGACATGTTCACATCCAAAGTCTGCATGGCCGTGGTCAAGGCCTGCATGGACTCAATTGATTGCTGCAATTGATGTTCCACGGAGTTGGCCAATCTATCCATGGAAGAAGACATCCACGCAATGCAGTCCACGCCCGCATGCAGCAAGACCTGGACAACATTCAGGCTTAGGCTGATAAGTGGCAAGTAACATTCGTGCCACGCAAGTGCCAGGAAATGACTACCTCCAACAAGAGAGAGTCTAACTACTTCCCCTTGACATTCAATGGCATTACCATCATCGAATCCCCCACCATCAACATCCAGGGGGTCACCATTGACAAGAAATATAACTGGACCAGCCACATAAATACTGCAGCTACAAGAGCAGGTCAGAGGCTGGGTATTCTATGGCAAGTGACTCACCTCTGACTTCCAAAAGTGGAATACTCTCCACTTGCCTGACTGAGTACAACTCCAACAACACTCAAGAATCTCGACACCATCCAGGACAAAGCAACCCGCTTGATTGGCACCCTATCCACCACCTTAAACATACACTCCCTCCACCACCGGCATACCATGGCTGCAGTGTGTACCATCAACAAGATGCACTGCAGCAACTTGCCAAGGCTTCTTCAGCAGCACCTCCAAACCCACGACCTCTACCACCTAGAAGGACAAGGACAGCAGGCGCATGGGAACACCACCACCTCCAAGTTCCCCTCCAAGTCACACACCATCCTGGCTTGGAAATATATCGTTGTTCCTTCATCGTCGCTGGGTCAAAATCCTGGAACTCCCTCCCTAACAGCACTGTGGGAGTACCTTCACCACACAGACTGTAGCGGTTTAAGAAGGCGGTTCACCACCACCTTCTCAAGGGCAATTAGGGATGGGCAATAAATGCTGGCCTCGCCAACGACACCCACATCCCATGAATGAATTTTTTAAAAATTGCTGTGTGACATCAACCCATTCATGCTTGAGCTGGACTCTTTGATTCTCTCTGCAATCATGGACAGTGTGTGAGGAAGGCCTGCCAGAACATTGCAGATTTTCTGCTGCCCCGCAATGATTATCATTTTCACTGATGGCCCCTGGGTACAGTATCCGTGTCCACCTGAGCAGAGCTTGGAGAGGGCTGCGCTCTCCTACGTGGATTCTCCACAGCTGCCCCTGCCACCACTGTCTGCTCTTGCTCACTTGTGAACAGTGAGTCACCAGGTGAAATCCCGACTAACTGCCTAGTTGGACCCACCAAAGTGCGAATATCAGCGCTGGTGCATGGTAAGCACGAGTCCTGTGATGGTGCACCCTCAGAAGGAATCAGCTCGCCTGAGGATTCGTCGTCACGAGGCATCAACTGCTGTTACACGTGTGAAGGCCCTGGTGGAGAGAAAAGATATGGATTAGTCCTGGCAAGGTAAGAATGTTGCAACTTATCACTATGAAGATGATCATATTTCACTCACTGCTGAACTCAAGTCAAGGTGACTGAGTGTTGTACGACATGTGAGTCGCTGATATTTAATTCTGTGGCCAGGTAGCTGGGAGGTCCCAATCTTTCCATCTCTGCTGGTCAGGGAATGCCGAAACGCCACTGATCGAGCGCTTCCTCCTTTGCAGTTGTCAGCTGGGAAATCTGTGGAGGGCCACCTCCGGTTCTGTCCCTCTCCCTTATGTTTTGCGCTCTCTTCTCCTGCAAAGGGGATAAACAGACCTATTAATGACTGCAATGGCATGCGTTCACCTGATTGATGCAGTGCATGTGGCGAGGCTGACAATCAGGGAGAGGCATAAAATTGCACAGGGATGAGGGTGAGTGGCAGTGGTGGATGGATAGATGGAGATGTGAGGAAGTGCATAGAAAGAGAAGGATGGGTGCACTTGCAAGGTAACTGTGTGTGAGGAGTGATGTGAAGGAGTAGGCAGAGTGAGAGGAGGGTGATGCGCACAGCATGATGCAGGTGAAAGTGCAACTGTACTCGCCTTTCTTGATCTGGTTCGGCCATTAAAACACTTCCTGCGCTGAAGCCAGGAGCGAGGCACAATGCACAATGCTCCTGCTGCTGACCTCCTGGGCCACCTCCAGCCACACCTTCTTTATTGCAGCAGCAGGTTTCTTCCTCCTGTTGCTGGGAAAGTGTATTTCTCTCGGAGTCTTCACTGCCCCCAGCAATGCATCAAGCGAGGCACAGACCTTGACTGTCCTGAGTTTATGCTGAGCCTTCTCCCTCTCTTTGTGCAAATTCCTAACTCCTTCAAATTCCAACTTTGGATTGGCCCTTTAAATACTCAAGTTGAGATCGTGTCATGCGCACCCACTGCCACACAATCGACGGGAAACCCGATAGTAACATTATAATTTGGTGGCTGTGTTAAAATGCCACAGACAAACATGCTGAAAGTTCTTCCGGGTTTCCCCCACCCCCCCCAACCGATCTCGGACCATCTCGCTCTGAACAGATCTCACTGTTATTATCGGGGCCAATGTTTCAGGCCAATGACCTATCATCAGAACTGGAAGATGTTAGAGATTAGTAGCTTTTAAGCCGGGGTAAAGGAGGTGCAGGGGGAGAGCGGGGTGAGTGGGGCAGGTTCTGACGAAAGGTCATCGAGCTGAAACGTTGGGGGTGATTTTGCCAATGGGGGCGCGTTGGAGGCGGGACTCCTGCTTGTCGGGATTTCGTCCCGCCTCCATCGACTTGTGGCCAACCCACGCTATTTTCCCTTGCTTGACCTTGTTAAGTCCGCCCAGCGGGCTTAGCAGGCCAATTAAGGGGAAGCCAGTTACAGAGAACGGGCTAGCAAAATCGCCCCCGTTAACTCTGTTTCTCTCTCCACAGATGCTGCCTGACCTGCTGAGTGTTTCGAGCATTTTCAGTTTTTAATTCAGATTTCCAGCCTCCGCAGTATTTTCCTTCTGCTAAAGGAGAACACTGACTGCTTTCTTTTTAGCTTTGTGAGTTAAGTTTAAGACTAGTTAAGTATCTTTAGGGCGTGCTGCTTTAAAGTCAGTGTTTTACTTTAGTTATTTACAAGTAGATCTGAGGCATTCCAAAATTGATGACTTTTAAGGTCCACAAAATAATGTTGTTAATACCGCTCAGTCCCATTGGTTTACTGACAAATAAACCACTTATGAGTCACACCTCATAACCTGCTCAATGGTTTATCTCAGCCAGTGTCTGCCGCATATTGTCTATCTGTCTCGTACTTGAAGCGGAGAATGACACACAAAAGCTTTGATATTGAAACTGCAAATTCTTGGCTTTTCAATGGAATTGTAAATTATGCCACGTAGGCGGCAGTATCTCCAGCTATAGGATTCGCGAGATACAGATTATTAACACGTAGGGGAATCATAATTCCTCTTTCTCGGAATACAGCAAAGATTATTTTTTAAATCATTATTGCCATCAATATAAATGCTAAATAGAAAAGGGAAATTGGATCCCACCTTGTATAACAATTTCTCCGACAGGAAATTATAACACTGAGGATGATTCTGCCAAATCTTTACATTTGAAGCTCAGCAAGGGTACACAAGGCTTCACGGAAAATAAATGACAAAACACCTCTTAATTAAACAGCACTTTTGTTCAGCCTAAATGAATGCTCTCCATATGTCCACCGAGCAGCAGACAGCAATTTCCCTAAGGCATCGTAAAAGTCTGAAAGTTAGTGAAAAGAAAATTGATAAATCCACCCCTCATTATCTTCAGTGTTCAGTACCGCTGAGCTGATGGTAGTGCTGCCTCACGGATATTATGTGCTGAATTCATTAGTGGTAAATGTTTTAACTGTCTGAAAGCCATAGAAGGACCAACCCGCTAAGGTCAACGTTAGCACTTTGACGAGCCCACTTTACTATCAACCTCACTAACTGGGCTTTGAGGTCATTTAATAGCAATCTGTTTGCCCCCTCGGACTGCCGGCAGCTCCGGAGGAAATGATCAGCCCCGAATTTCTTCGGACTTTCTGCCGCAGCGCCACTGCAACTTCCCATGAAGCTCGCCGGAAACCCCGGTGTGCGCGGGTAAATGGCGCTGCCGCCGCACTTCCGGCAGAATTACCACCGTGCAGCAGAAGAAAGTCCAAGGAAATGTCGGGCCATAGTCTCCCTCGACTGGCCAGTATTTTACATTTCTGAAACAAATGACTGATATCACAGTAATAAAACTATCAAAACGTCAGAACAGAGGCCGCAATTTTGCATTCGGTGTCGGGATGGGTGCGGGACAGCTGGTTTCTGGGTTCCGGTCCCGCCCCCAGCTGCCTCCGCTCCACAGACGTGATTTTCCCTTGATTGACCTTGTGAATCCCGCCCTGCAGGCTTACTGGCCAATTAACAGGAATCGGGTCTGATGATGTCATTTGATGATGCGTCATCTGCCGGTTTCCTTAAAGGGACCATGCACAATTTTATTTTGACAGTTGATTTCTCAGTGTTTGACCGCATTGAGGTGCTGAAAACACTGACAATCACTGCACAAAGGTGATCTCTTGCACCAAGGCTCTCCAATGACTCCCTCCATATGCTGGAATAGATGACAGCTGCAGGTGAGGTGACAGAAGCAATCTGTCACTGGTGAGAGAGGTTCTCCCAATGAGGTGGCACTGGACATATAGCTGGATTTCAAAACTTGTAAGCTAAAGAAATCTGTAAATGTATTAAAAATGCAGTAACCAACATTTTCTTTGCTCTGAAACTCACCATATGCAACATTGCATCCTTCACACCACTTCTGCAGCTGTCATCTTTTCACAAACATTACACCAGATTCACAACACGCCACACTTACCTGGCGTGGTGTCCGGACATCGGGAAACCCGACCCAGAAGCGGGAAAATTGAAAAACAGGCTGAAAACTACTGGCAAGTACCTGTTAATAGGCAGGTAATTGCCTTTAATCCGTTTCCCGCCGCTCGGTGTCGGGTCAATTCACAAATCGGGGACCCGACACTTGGGAAAGATGTTTGGAGGCGGATTGACAGCGGGTTCGGGACCTGCCATCAATCAATAGCACTTTAACCTCTGACCCGCCTCTCTGAGCACCGGCAAAATTAGGGCCAGAGTCCTTGGATTCTGGCTCATTGCACACCCCTCCCTCCTCCTTACCTGTAGACATAGCTTCTAACTGTCTACATCCCTCCCTCTGGAACTCCCTCTCTAAACCTAATTTTCTTTTTTATTCTATCTGATATAAAATAACCTGCTCGGACTATTTTTTGCTTTTGGTATCGCTTTTGCTATTTTTGTTTAGAAAGCAAAAACTAGCTTTGACGGGTAAATTCAGTGTTCCAAAGCTCAAAGGGAATGACGATCAGAGAAAGGGCTGTTACACTGTAGCCTTAATTCATAGGAACTGCTAGACGATAAAAGACGAAGGTCTATCTCATTGGCCTTCTACCATCCTGGTAGTTGCATGATACAATAATAATGGATTAGTTGACTAATCATAGCAATCAATCTCTATCAATTAGTCTACAACAGACCCAGACATGAGGCGAGGAAAACCCCAGTGTTGGAGAACTTTGGGAACGGCAGGTCCAACGATACATGTTCCTCCCAAGCATGCTACACTTACCACATCTGATATCTCAAATTACTCATATACTGTACCCCAAATTGTTATTAAATGTTTCCCGAGAGCTCAGTTCAATGATGAGAGCGTTTAATTTTTCCTTAAAATACTTCAATTACCTACTTACTTCTTCATCCTCCCTCTCATCGTTCATTTTGGAGGTGGAACACCTTCCACAAAATGAGCTTTCCATAGGGCTGACAATGTTCAGTAAGTATTAAATTGCATTTGTGCCACATCTAGCACAGTCTGGGAGCCCCAATGTGCTTTGTAAATTGTTGGCATGCTAGGTAATCTGGTTGATTGTCTTCAGCATGCTTGGGAGGGGAAGAATTATGTAAATTGGGGATGGGATGATGCTGGTAAATGGTTCCTCAGACCATGTTTCATTTTTTTCTCTGCATCATTAACAAAGTACATGTAGGGCACAGGTTAGGCTTTGGTTTTGGCCGTGCAGTCACTGCCATTGATTTGCTTTTACGTAATAACATTTTTTTTTGGCACAATTAAAAAAAACACAGGATCCTATTAAAAAAACAATGTTCATGAATTAGCTAAGAGCGTTCTGCAGACAGGCCAAATCTCCCTGTTAGTTGGAAACCACATTATCATACACATTCAAATATCGCCACTAATGACTAGAAGACAGCACATTTGTGCTTCACTGCAACAGGACATTAAAAGCGCAGATTCTATTAGTCCATATAAACTCATATCCTTTAAAAGTGCCTTGTTGTCTTGTGTAATTTTACATAGTTTATTATCTGTACTGTGCAGTAAGATTTCTTCTTCTTCTTAGGCAGTCCCTCGGAACCGAGGATGACTTGCTTCCACACTAAAAATGAGTTCTCAGGTGACTGATGAGTCCAACGCAGGACCTACAATCTCTGTCACAGGTGGGGCAGACGGTGGTTGAAGGGGCGGGTGGGTGGATGCTTGGGTTGACGTGCGCTCCTTCCGCTGTTTGCGCTTGGCTTCCGCTTGCTCCCGGCGAAGAGACTCGAGGTGTTCAGCGCCTTCCCGGATGCTTCTCCTCCACTTTGTGCGGTCTTGGGCCAGGGATTCCCAGGTGTCGGTGGGGATGTTGCACTTTTTCAAGGAGGCTTTGAGGGTGTCCTTGAAGCATTTCCTCTGCCCACCTGGGGCTCTCTTGCCGTGCCGGAGCTCCGAGTAGAGCGCTTGTTTTGGGAGTCTCGTATCGGGCATGCGGACGATGTGGCCCATCCATCGGAGCTGATCGAGCATGGTCAAAGCTTCGATGCTGGGGATGCTGGCCTGAGCGAGGACACTGACGTTGGTGCGTCTATCCTGCCAATGGATTTGCAGGATCTTGCGGCGGCAGCGTTGGTGGTACCTCTCCAGTTCTTTGAGGTGCCTGCTGTACATGGTCCATGTCTCTGAAGCATACAGGAGGGCGGGTATCACTACAGCTCTGTAGACCGTGAGCTTGGTGCTGGGTTTGAGGTCCTGGTCTTCAAACACTCTCTTCCTCAGGTGACCAAAGGCTGCACTGGCACACTGAAGGCGTTGTTGGACTTTGTCATCGACGTCTGCCCTTGTTGACAGTAGGCTCCCGAGGTATGGAAAGTGGTCCACGTTGTCCAAGGCCTCGTCATGGATTTTGATAATCGGGGAGCAGTACTGTGTGGTGGGGGCAGGTTGGTAGAGGACCTTTGTCTTACGGATGTTTAGTGTACGGCCCATGCTTTCGTATGCTTCGGTGAAAGTGTTGACGATGGTTTGGAGTTCGACCTCAGAGTGTGCGCAGACGCAAGCGTCGTCTGCATACTGTAATTCGATGACAGAGGATGGGACGACCTTGGATCTGGACTGGAGGCGACGGAGGTTGAAGAGTTTCCCGTTTGTTCTGTAGATTAGCTCCACTCCAGCGGGGAGCTTACTGAGAGTGAGATGGAGCATTGCAGCCAGGAAGATCAAGAAGAGCGTTGGTGCGATGACACAGCCTTGTTTGACCCCGGTCCGTACATGAATTGGGTCTGTGGTGGATCCATTGGTCAGGATCGCGGCTTGCATGTCGTCATGAAGCAGGTGGAGGATGGTGACAAACTTTTGAGGGCAGCCGAATTTGAGGAGGACACTCCGTAATCCCTCACGGTTGACAGTGTCGAAGGCCTTTGTGAGGTCAAAAAAGGGCATGTACAGCGGTTGGTGCTGTTCCCTGCATTTCTCTTGTAGTTGACGCGCAGTGAAGATCATGTCCGTTGTGCCCCTTAGTGGGCAGAATCCGCATTGCGACTCTGGGAGGAGCTCTTCAGCCACTCGGAGATGACTTTCCCTGTGCCAGACAGCAGGGAGGTTCCTCTGTAATTACCGCAATCGGACTTGTCACCTTTCTTAAAGATGGTCACGATTACGTTGTCTCTGAGATTCCCTGGCATGCTCTCCTCCTTCCAAATAAGAGAAATGAGTTCATGTATTTGCGCCAATAGTGCTTCTCCACCATGTTTTAGCGCCTCGGCGGGTATTCCATCTGCTCCTGAGGCCTTGTTGTTCTTCAGTTGTCGGATGGCCTTTTCAACCTCATGCCGGGCTGGGGTTGTGCTTATTATCTTTACTGTGCAGTAAGATTATAGCATTGTTGAGCTATCCAGCAAGTCTGCTGCCAAAACTTTTCTTAAAACTGCATCGGCATTGTTTGTACTATCCTCTACAACACCAGCTCTTCCTGGGCCCAATATGGCAGCTCTGAGACACACGTTTTTACAAAGGAAGGATACTTCTGACTGCTTCAGAAATTGAGCCTGTCTGAAAACACGATAATCTCCCCTTCAACTTTCTACTGAAGCAATCTGTACTCAGCACATAGCTTGGCTGCAAATATCAAATAGCTGCTTCCAGATGACCAGAATGTACCACGACAGATTCAGGTGCATGTGTCCTCCTCGTATAAAGAATCCGATGACAAACAGTAAAAACAAAATTGAGACCAGGTGACAGCATCGCACAATTCCTGACATTGTCTAGTGGAAGTACGAGTAGATCACTGGCTACTCGATAGCAGAAAGTTCTAATTTCACATCCCTGCTTTCACTGATACTTCAGCTCGGCTACCAGCTCGTTGAGTGAGTTTAACTAGTTCTTCACTGATCCGGTAGATGGATCATCTTTCAGCACCAGAGCATTTTCAACCTTGGAGATTGGAGGGATAAAAGATCATAGAATTTCACAGCACAGAATGCAGCTGTACAGGCTAACTTTAAAGAGCTATCCTTTTAGTCCCACTCTCTCGCTCTTTCCCCACAGCCTTTTAAAGTTTTCTTTTCAAATGCTTATCCACTTCCCTTTTAAAGATTAACAACTGCCCACAAAACTCAACCTGTTGTCGGACAATAAATCCATTAGCAGTGGTCGTAGAGAAACCCCAGATACTTGTGCCGACTAGCTAGAGGAGGAACCATGGGAAATGTGTCAACAAAAAGGGAAATGGAGCAGTATAGCTAAAGGTGCAAATTATTATTTTCTCCCCCATTACCACTTATAGTAGGAGAATACTATCTGTGGTCTTTCCAGTACCTCATTCTCTTTGGTCACATTTTCTCTTACAAAGCCTTTTTTTTAATTCATTCATGGGATGTGGGCATCGCTGGCAAGGCCAGCATTTATTGCCCATCCCTAAATCTCTCTGCAAGCAAGTGTCCCAAGGATGTGGAATATTTCTGCATAATTAAATGTATAAGTCACATATGTCCTCTAAATATAGAAGAGGTGCATATTAGTGTGATTTGTAGGGTTTTTGACAAACCGGTGATTATTAAACAGACAAGTAAATCATGTAGCTAATTTTACATGCAGTTTATACAACTAATTATACAGCATGTCTTCAGGTAAAATTGGAGAACTGCAACTGAAGACTTAATTGCTGATCGCGTTTAGCCTAGAAATTACTGCTGGAAATATTAATGGACAAAGGCTTGCACATTTATAATAAACACTAAAATAGTGGACAGAGGGCATTAAGGATTTGTTCACTGACATCATCAACGTAATTTCTAGGCTAATACTTCTGTGGAGAGACGAGAGAAGCTCCTTGGAGCAGAGAAGCTGAAGGGAAGATTTAATAGAGGTTTTCAAAAGTATGAAGGGTTTCGATAGAGTAAACAAGGAGAAATTGTTTCCACTGGAGGTAACAAGAGGACACAGATTTAAGATAATTGGCAACAGAACCAGAGGGGAGATGAGGAGAACTTTTTTTATGCAGCGAGTTATTATGATCTGGAATCGTCCAGCTGGGTGGGACTGCACTCGCCTGGTTCCATTCTTATCTATCTTATCGTAACCAGAGAATCACCTGCAACGGTTTCTCTTCCTGCTCCCACATCGTTACCTCTGGTGTCCCCCAAGGATCTATCCTTGGCCTCCTCCTATTTCTCATCTACATGTTGCCCCTGGGAGACATCATCCGAAAACACAGCGTCAGTTTCCACATGTACGCTGACGACACCCAGCTCTACCTCACTACTTCTTCTCTCGACCCCTCCACAGTGTCTAAATTGTCAGACTGCTTGTCCAGCATACAGTTCTGGATGAGCAAAAATTTTCTCCAATTAAATATTGGGAAAACCGAAGCCATTGTTTTCGGTCCCCGCCACAAACTCCATTCCCTAGCCACTGACTCCATCCCTCTCCCTAACATCTGTCTGAGGCTGAACCACACTGTTCGCAACCTTGGTGTCATATTTGACCCTGAAATGAGGTTCTGACCACATATCCACAGCATAACAAAGACTGCTTACTTCTACCTCCATAACATCGCCCGTCTCCACCCTTGCCTCAGCTCATCCACTACTGAAACCCTCATCCATGCCTTTGTTACCTCTAGACTTGACTATTCCAATGCACTCCTTGCTGGCCTCCCACATTCCACTCTACGTAAACTTGAGGTCATCCAAAACTCGGCTGCCCGTGTCCTAACTCGCACCAGGTTCCGCTCACCCATCACCCCTGTGCTCGCTGACCTACATTGGCTCCCGGTTAAGCAGCGCCTCGATTTCAAAATTCTCATCCTTGTTTTCAAATCCCTCCATGGCCTCGCCCCTCCCTATCTCTGTAATCTCCTTCAGCCCCACAACCCCCCCGAGATATCTGCGCTCCTCTAATTCTGCCCTCTTGAGCATCCCTGATTATAATCGCTCAACCTTTGGTGGCCGTACCTTCTGTTGCCGAGGCCCTAAGCTCTGGAATTCCGTGCCTAAACCTCTCCGCCTCGCTACCTCTCTTTCCTCCTTTAAGACGCTCCTTAAAATCTACCTCTTTGACCAAGCTTTTGGTCACCTGCCCTAATTTATCATTATGTGGATTATCAAATTTGTTGTCTTAAAATACTCCTGTGCCACATTTGGACATTTTACTACGTTAAAGGCGCTATATAAATACAAGTTGTTGTTGTTGTTGTTGGAATGTACGGCTTGAAATGGTGGTGGAAGCAGATTCAATGGTAACTTTCAAAAAGAAATTGTATATATACTTGAAAAAAAAAATGCAGGTGTGCGAAAGACTGACATTTAGAAGTCCTTAGTAGATGAGAACCATATAAATATATGTATAAATTTAAGTGCAGCCATTGACCAACTAATCTTATCCATAATTCCCTGTGGGTATGGAAACATTAAGGCTTGTTCAAAATGTAACCGCAAGGACAGTCAGAAACAGTCTTGACTAGTTCTGCTAACAGACAGTCACACAGCTTACGCAGCTTACGAGGCCTTGTACTGCTTGTACCAGGGAAGCTAGAAATAAGAGAGATAAGGGAAATTCCAATGAGGTGAAGAACGTATAAACAAGAAAACGATGAACATGGTAAAGATGTAGGAAGAATACTGGAAAGGAGGGGCCAAGATGCTAATCTTAGTCTGAGTGATAATGGTATTTTGACCATTAGAACCAATTAAAAAAGATGATTTTGTTAAAGACATACATGGACACTGGTCAAATGAACTTTTGATAAGAAAAGGATAAAAACCTCAATACTCAAAGAACAACTTCACACAGACCTACTGCGAGAACAAAGGAACAGACTGAAGATGACGTCACCTGTGTCCGAGAGGCTCCAGAGACCAAGGGCTGCGAGCTACTCGTTGAACTATCGCCTGTTGTTAAGTATATTACGCTGTATGCTTAATAAATCTTGATCTATTGCTCAAACATACTGGCTGCTGCCTATTGGTGTCTTGTCCAAGAACTCTGAGAAATCATAAAGTTCTTACACGGGGCTATGGGGAAAGAGTAGGGGAGTGGCACTAATTAGATAGTTCTTTCAAAGAGCCAGCACAGACACGATGGGCCGAATGGCATCCGTCTGTGCTGTATGATTCTATGGCTCTATGATTCTATGATCTATGATTCTGAATGAACCAGCCAGTAGCTGCCTTCAGCAGGTTCAGAAATAACTTTCATTTTGTCTAATATATTTTATAAGCAACAAGTAATTCACTTATACCCCGAGCATGTTGAACCGCAAGTATCAATAACAGCCCAGCTTAACCCAAACTATTCTTACATTTATAGGGGATGCACATTGGAGAGAGAAGCAGTGAATTCTAAAAACAAGATCATCAAATGACAGCGATCTTATATATCATGAGCACCTACAATTGCTGACATTCGAGCATCTTAATTCCAGGAAGGTGTAAGCCGCGATTTACATCTTTGTGGGGCCAGGAATTTATCATGGGGTCAATTTATACTGGGGTTCCACTGGAGAAGTACCGCAGCAGAAATTCCGTTGAGTTTCAGAGCCCACCCTCCTGGTGTCAGCCGCGTGAAAACAATGAAGTCAGGACGGGATGATGTCACTGGTGCTAAATTCTAGGACTTCCAGCTTCCCATCTACCCTGGAGAATTTAAAAGCTGGGGGTCATTTTTACTTTGTGCGATTGTGTAAATCGGCTGTTAAATCGATTGAGTTCAGGGGAAATAAAAGTTGGAGAGATGTAAAATGGGCTGCCGACACGCTGTCACCCATTTTACACAATCGTACAAAGTCAAAATTACCCCCGTCTAGTTTACCAGGACATCATGGCAGAAGTACTTGGTTAAAGGGACATTGCTCACTGAGATTGCTTGTGGAGACTTTTGGTCATTTCTTGGGACCCACTGCAGGTATTGCAAATTTGTTTTCCACCCTTATCAGGAAGCCTTCCCTACATTCTGCATTACCCTGGGAAAGTATTGTATTTCAACACAATTACTGAGCTAGAGTCTGAGGGCTGCACAATAGGCTTCCCAATGGGAATCCCACTTTACATGATATATATGCTGGGGGGAAGAGAAGTGGCAGGAGGCTGTAATGGAAGCCAGATAAATCAGGCAGCACCAGAGGAGAGCCAGGCTCTCCCAGCACAACCCAACCAGCAGGAGCTATGGACCCAGGTGCATTTTTTGAGTTTTGTTCCCAGGAACTCTGTCTCAAGAGGCTGTATTGCAGTCATGAAGCTTGGAGGGGCTCTGTTTGTTGCTGCCATCAAATCTGCAACTCACCAATGCCCTGTTTACCAGAGCAGTTCAATTTATACAATTTGACAGAACTCCAACAAAGATGATTGAGAGGGTCATCACATTTTTCAGAATCTCTTTTTGTGGGGGCTCTTGATTGTCCCTATGTGGTATTGCATGACCCAAATGTAAACCCCTCATGTTTATACGAAGCACAAGAGCTTCCATTCCCTAAATGTGCTGCTCATTTGCGATGATACACCAGGCTTCTTGCACATGAATTCACGACATGCTGGGAGCTGTCCTGATGCTTTTGTACTTCGCCAATCCAACATCTCAGCTCTATTTCAACAGTGAAGGCAAGGGCCAGGATGGCTGCTGAGCAACAAGGGATACCTGTTACTTTCCTGACTCATGATGCCTCTTCGCAGGACCAGCAGTGCTGCAGAGGAGCACCGCAATGATGTACACATGAAGACAAGGACAAGTCTGCGCCCAGCACTGCCTCACAAATTAATGACAGCACGTTCAATCAGGAACTTTGCAATCAGGAAAGGACTGTTGGTAGACGACCCAGCGAAGAGCCTGATGGTTACACTCTTGATGCTGTAGACCCAGCCCATGAAGAACAGGAAGCAGGTGCCGTGGCCAGAAAGACTTGCATTTATATAGCACCTTTCACAACCTCAGGACACCCCAAAGCGCTTTACAACCAATGAAGTACTTTTGAAGTGTAGTCACCGTTGTAATTTAGGAAACACGGCTGCCAATTGCACACAGCAAGCTCCCACAAACAGCAATGTGATAATGACCAGATAATCTGTTTTTTTTTTGTTATATTGATTGAGGGATAAATACTGGCCAGGACACCAGTGATAACTCCCCTGCTGTTCTTCAAAATAGTGTCATTGGATCTTTTACATCCATCTGAGAGAGCAGTTTAACATCTCATCCAAAAGATGGTGTCTCCAACAGTGCAGCACTCCCTCAGCACTGCACTGGAGTGTCAGCCTCAATTTTTGTGCTCGAGTCTCTGGGGTGGGACTTAGAACCCACAACCTTCTGACTCAGAGGCAAGAGTGCTACCCACTGAGCCACAGCTGACACTAAATCAATTTGCACATCTTCACAAATGAATAGAGCACTGTTATTTCAAAGTCTCAGTCCATCAAAGGTCTGCCTCCTCTCAGCAAACTATCCATGGTCTAGGTAAAATCCTTGTTCCTCACAGCATCACATCGTAATCCTGAGCCTCAACATCAGCACCACCACCTGTTCCTGTTGTCATACCAGAACCAAACAGTAAGCAACATCAACAACAACAACAACTTACATTTATATAGCACCTTTAACGTAGTAAAGCATTCCAAGATGCTTCACAAGACTAAAACTTGGTCAAAGACGTTGGTTTTAAGGGGTGTCTTAAAGGTGGAGAGTCAGGCGGGGAGGTTTAGGGAGGGAATTCCAGAGCTTAGGGCCTAGACGGCTGAAAGCATGGCCACCAATGGTGGGGCAAGTGAGAAACAAAAATAAGAATAAAAAGAAAGCTAATTTGAAGAAATTGAGCATGTTCTCTCGGTTGGTTTATTTGGGTTTTCAGGCGTCACTTTTCCTTTTCCTTAGCCGTCAGAAAGACTTCACTTATATTGTTTTTAAATCGATACCCATGTGCAGTGAAATTGGCTTAGATATTGAAGCACCAAAAATCATATTAATGGAACAAAAGCTAAATAATGTTTGATCTGATTTTACTTCCTACTGCCCTGTCACTCTGCTTTGTGGTTTCAATAATGACATTTCAAAACGTTGCAACATTTATAGTTTCAATGCCATGGGAACCAGGCTATATGTTACAAAAATGTAATCAGCATTTCTGTCCAGGGTGTGTCAACTTTCAGCATTAGTTTTCTTAGCAACATTCCCCATTAAATCACACCAACAAAACAGTCCCACCCTAGGTATTCATTTTAAAAGTTGAAACCACAGAAAATCCTGTTTAAAACCCTTTTCATTTACTTTTGCCTTTCTCTTTCATTTAAACGGAGGGCTAGTTATGATTTAGGGAGCAGCTTGGAGAAATCATTACATGGTGCAAAAGCTGAACCCAAAACGAGAGTGGTGAACGGCAGCAAAGGGCCAAAACATGAAAAGCAAACATTTTTCGGGACCTGTCACAGTTTTATATTGTCAACAGTCAAATTGGAATGGCCCAGAACAATTGTCCAGTTTTTTCACCCCAATTTTCTCTAAAGACATTTTCCACCAGAACTCAAGGCCCCAATTCCCTAGAGTCAAGTTCCTTTCAATAAATGTGACCGGTTCCCAGCGAGATTCCTGCTTGCGTCAGGAAGCCCACTTTACAGGAAGGCGGGAAAGTGCGGCTGCAGTGCCTCGGGAGCCTAAAGCCGGGGAGCCCGTCCAGCTGTCTCTGGGTAACCAGAGAATTGTTTTAGTTCTAAACAATAAGTTTACAAAACGAGAGTGAAAATCAAGTACATTCCCTAGGCGGGATTTAAATTTTAATTGGCTCTGTTTCTCCTCTCTCCCTGTGACTCTAAAATGCTGGAATTTAGTTATGAGGGTGGGGACATTATCGGGGGTGGGGTGGGCCGGGGCTGTCCTGATAGAATTTAATTGCTAAACACCAGGACAGCCATCAATGGAAAATTTCCCCCCTCTGTCTCCCGGCTCCAGCCTAGTTACTCTCTTTCTTTCTGAGTATAACTTTATGGGTAGTGATAGGTATTGATAAAATGGGATAGTTTGAGACCTGAGGTCA
The DNA here is from genome assembly GCA_030390025.1 of Squalus acanthias. Lineage (NCBI taxonomy): Eukaryota > Metazoa > Chordata > Chondrichthyes > Squaliformes > Squalidae > Squalus > Squalus acanthias. Next base: position 151,910,236 of record CM059429.1, read on the forward strand.
GGTTGGGGGATGTATACTGATGCCAGACGCAGCAAAATGTAGCTTCTGTTAACAAAGTGGTTTGTCTGCCAGTGCTGGAAGGCACACTGTATAGAAAAATACTTAACTATGTGTATATTGTTTTCGTAAGTGCTGAATTACAAGGGAATGCTATCAGCAGTATTTGACTTAAAACACAATCATTTGGCATGATCATGCTTTTCTTTCTTTCATTAAGCAGAGTCAGGAAGTTTTCATTTGCAACGAGAGGTTATTAGCATTTTTAGAAAGAGAGAGATGCATTAGCGAGTCATCTTGTGTAAACGTTTTCTTTTATCAAGAAACCAAGTTAAAGGGCTGAGACCCATATACCAAGACAGCAAATTAAAGAACTAAAAGAGATGTGATAAATCAAGCAGAAGTGATGGGATGATACCAAGCTTAGATGTTAAAAGAAATAACAACAGAAAACGCTGGAAAAACTCAGCAGGCCAGGCAGCATCCGTGGAGAGAGAAAGAGAGTTAACGTTTCAGGTCGATGACCTTAAAAGCCTGAATATTGTAGGAGGAAGGGGCAGGGAGAGAGGTCGGTAAGGAATTCCACAGATCCTGGAAAGGAATGAGTTAGAATAGGAGATAATAGCCTGGATTTTCTGAGTGGATTTGCCCAGTGCACAGTCTTAAATTGGGCAGGTCTAATCAGGTGAGTGATGGAGATGCTCCACCCACTTTGTGCATTCCTCGCACTTTCCTCGTTTGGGAAACATGCGCAGGAAACGCCCATCTTAAACAAGCTGGGGCTCCATTTCAATACTAACTTGGTGGTGAGGACATCCTGCGTGCCATTTCCTGAGGTTCTGGTGTACAGGATCTTGATTGTTAATCTTGCCCATGTGAACAGGATACCCTAGGTTGCTGGGCGGTGGTAAGTGTATGGAAGTTTATTTAAGGACACAGTAATGTTAACGTCAATCATTTTCTGCCATTTCTTAACTTTTTTCTTCTGCTGGTACTTGGGTTCTCAAGGATCTTTGTGCCAGGTGTTCTAATTACAATAGCAGAGCAATGTTTAAAACTATTGTTAATGGCAAGGATAGTCTTTCTGTAACAGGAGTGTCAGGTAGAGTCTTATCAATTGCCACAAAAAAAATTGACAATTTATTGAATGGCGGAGCAGGCTCGAAGGGCCAAATGGCCTACTCCTGCTCCTATTTCTTATGTTCTGTTCTTATGGTCCAATTGTCTGATTTCTGATTTCTTCCAAAAGCATCCTAGAATCAAAGTTAGATTTTTAAATGCCCAGCACATTTTCCACTTGTCCATGAGTAATGCATTTTCACTCTAGCACCAAGTTGATCAATATGTTTTGATGTGCATAAAGAGACTGTTGAAGACACAATTGGTATGCATTGTCCATCCTGCATCTTTCAACAGGCATCTAGCTCTTCCTTAACACAACAAAGAAGAAAACGAAACAAGGCTCCTCCGAAGTAAAGAATAAAAAGATTTTAGTTGTATCAGATTTATCAGGTATAAAGATTGATTTGTAGTGTAGCAGGCAGAAAAAAACCGTTTGAATCGGCACATCAAATCAGAGGCTGGATCAATCGCTCATTTCTACAAGAAGGGGCCTAAATCACTCTGCACATCATTTAATCTGTCATCAGATTAAGGAGATTGTGTGCCTTTGGTATATGCCATTCGTACAGGAGATATTGATAGCTGAATGCTGTGTTATTGTGCTACTTTGTCTATAGAAGTTAGATTCTGTTACATGTTGATCAGACCTAGGGTTTCATCAGTTTAGTTCTGAAGGTTGGGTTTCATTGTGCTTGTGAGAATCACATCTGCAACTATATCAACACAATAGTTCATCTGTCATGTTAAATAAGGTGCTTTGTTTAGTAGTGCATTGTGTTAAGTTGTGCCATTGTTGCTTTGAAGCCGCGATAACAACAACTTGTATTTATATAGTGCCTTTAAAGTAGTAAAATGTCCCAAGGCGCTTCACAGGAGTGTTAGAAAACAAAATTTGACACCGAGCCACATAAGGAGATGTTAGGGTAGATGGCAAAAAGCTTGGCCAAAGAGGTTGGTTTTTAAGTAGCATCTTAAAGGAGGAAAGAGAAGTAGAGAGGTGGTGAGGTTAAGGGAGGGAATTCCAGAGCTCAGGGCCTAGGCAGCTGAAGGCACGGCCACCAATGGTGGAGCGATTAAAATCGGGGATGCTCAAAAGGCCAGAATTAGAGGAGCGCAGATCCTGGGGCATTGTACGATCATTACTGGGGCAGTGTGCTTTTAGTTATTTGATTTGTTTTTCATGTTGGGGTATATCAAAGCTGAGATACTGATTTTGCAAAATAATAACTAATTATTGACACATACTGCAAATCAACATCTCCTGCAACTATGGGGAGAATTTTTCAGGGGGGTCAGCGGGCACGTTCGATGGCGGGTCGGGTGGGAATTTTTTTTCTGACCGGCTCGGGACCCCGCTGTCAACCCGCCGCCACGCAACTTTCCCAGATGTCGGGTCTGTCAGGACTGAACAGACCCGACACGCAGAGATGGGGGAGGCAATTCAGGTCATTATGACCTTGTTAACAGCCCATTAAAACGTATTTTGAGCTCACCTAACCATTTTACGAGATCGCCCATGGGGTCCACGCTGCTCAGGGATCATGTCAGGTAAGCAGGTCAGGAGTTGTATGGCCATGGAATCATCTCTTTACTTGACAGCTGCAAATGTGCTATAAAAGCTCCCTTCTCACAGCTGTTCACTTTCCAAGCTCAGACGTTGTTGCTTACTGCATTTGGAAGACAGATTGAGCTTTATGCAGGTTGCAAGTCTTTGGAGCAAACTCTCTGTCTCGTGTCACTTCATTGGAACAACCACTCTCACCATTGACAGATCGCTTCTATCATCTCAACTTCACCTGCCATCTATTGCATCAGCATCGGTGCCCTTGAAACTATAGTCCTCAGAATCCCACCACGATCAGCCCCAACCACCAGCAGCACCAGGCACACCAGCAGCACCAACAACAACACCAACCTTCTCCGCAATCAACTGATGCTGCACAGGGCAGAGGGCATCAGCACATTGCTGCCAGGGATGGCCTCACCATGGCCAGATTTTCTTGACTTGACGCTGTACACCGTGGCTGCCACATGATGTGCCAGATTGGCACCACCACCACAACACCAGCAGCACCAGGCAGACCAGCAACACCAACCTTCTCCACAATCAACTGATGCTGCAAAGGACACAGGGCATCAGCACTCAACCACATTGCTGCCCGGGATGCCAGGGATGGCCTCACCATGGCCAGATTTACTTCACTTGGTGCTGTACACCCTAGCTGCCACATGATGCGCCAGGTTGGCACCACCCCACACCAACACCATAAAGCATCCCTACAATGCCCAAGCCATTCCTTTCACACTCATCACCATTGTGGGGGGTACTGTTATGTCTCACCATTCACTGCAACTCACTAAGCCACTTTCAAAGGTTCACACAAGTCTGTCCTAGAACGCAAAGTGTTGAAAATAAAGATTTCAATGTTTGACACCACATTAACAGAAACTTTACATGAACATTGGCTAAACCACCCAAGTGCCTACCCTTGTGTGTTGTTAGTTGGTATGATTGGACTAGGATGAGGGTGAGTATGAGGGGTGGCTAGTGAGATGGGGAAGTGATAATGTAAATAGAGAGGGATGGGTGGAGGTGCAAGGTAAGTTGGTATGAGTAAGGATGTGCAGGAGTAGGAAAGGGAAGGCAGAGTGATGGGGATGTGATGAGTGGCACAGCAGGATGAGGTTGAATGTGACTTTGCAGTAACGTTTCGTGATCGACTGAGATCATTGAAAGGTTTGCATCACTGCAGCCTGGTCCTCCTGACGACATCCCTGCTTGTGTCCTCCTGTGCAATGTACAACCAGGCTGTGTTGGTCTCCTCTGTGCAGTGCTTGTCACTGTTTGCAGCACCTCAATGCTGCAGAAAACCGGCAGCACAACTGTCAAAATAAATTTGCGCATGGTCCCTTTAAGGAAACAGGCTGCTGTTGCGTCATCAAGTGATGTCATCAGACCCGCTTCTTTCAATTGGCTGGGAAACGCGCTGGGCGGGCTTAACAAGCCCAATCGAGAAAATCATTCTACAAAGCGGGCTGGAGCCAGCAGCGGGGTTAGGGTCTGCCACTGACATCGCCCACCCCGGACACGCCAAGGTAGGGGAAATCATGGCCAATGTATTGAATAGAAGTATGCCTTTCATTTGAATTACCTTGTTTACTACTTTGCGTGTTGCCCATGGAATGAGTGTTGTCTGTGATTATGTGTATAGTTGAGATGGAGACCAGCACAGTGCCTTAGACACAAGCAAGTGAGCACAGAATTAAATGATAAGACTACAATTTTAACAAGCTTCGAGCAAGACTAGGGATTAGAAGGATTCTGGGTTTTTTTTCCCCACAGAGTGGTGGATCTGTAGAATGGACGTCCAGATAAACTAATCAATACTGCATTGATTAACACCTTTAAGAAAGTGCTGGAGAGGAAAAGGACTGAAGGTCATAAAGATAAATGCAGATAGTGGTTCTCTTGCTGTAGGAACATGATGGTTACTGAGCTGCTTGAACCATGGAAATATCATACCAAGAAAGACAACTGCTCGAGGATGTATAATGTAGAATTAATTACAGTAATTAATGGAAGGCTAGATTGGTATTCTGAACGTTTGCTTAACTTACTTTTGTAAGGCAAAAAGAAACTGCGAAACCTGCCCTCAGGAGATTAAAGAGGCTAAACAGAGTCCAAGATAGAGTTCATCATGCGTAGGTTGTGGAAGGAAGGGCCTCAATGGACTGATTGCCCTTTCTCACTCTGTAACTCCTAATATTCTTATCTACAACATAACATGTGGTCTGGGCTGTACCCAAAGCTAATTCTTGTATCTCAGTAAACTTCTTTAGTTTGTGCCTAACAGTGTGCAACACTCCATTCAAATTTGCTATGTTAAACAAAAGGGTTAAGGCTGTTTCTGGATAGGATACATTGCAGAAGCAGAGTAGAGGTGCACTCACTATATTTCACCTTATACAGAAAATACAACTTAGAAACAGAATAGTTCTTGACACATAAGGGAAGAATTTACAAATGTGCGTTCCTAACACACAACGAATATCAGAAATTAAGGCCAGGAGGTTTCCTAATATTTGTTCCTGGCACACACAGCTCCACACTGGGATAGCAAATTTGTAATCGCGACCTTATATTCTTCAGTCTCAATATTCAACGTAGCAAGACAGGAGAAGCAATACATGAAGGTGCTTATATGTAATTTGTATCAAGCGCTTGTGTTCTGTAGTATGACAGAAGACTATTAACGGGCATTTTTTTTATAATTACATAAAACCATTACAAACTGATCTGCAGAACATCTTTTTCTCATTAGTGAGGTTGAAAGGAGTCACTTGGCTGGTCCTGTCCATCTGTCTGTGTATCAGTGTGTCTGTAATAGTGTCAAATAACTGGCAAACAGGATGGCAATCAAGCTTGATATTTTGATAAACGTCAGTGAAAGAAATTTTAAACACTGGTATTTATTTTCAGACAATTTAGCATCATTAAAACTGCAAAACTAGGGAACTGGTGGTGTCGCTGTCCTTTCACCTCCGGGACCTGATTCAAATCTAGCCCAGACTGGTGAAATTAATGTGTTTTTTTTTGCTAGCCCTAATGGCCCTATCTGAAATGAATTTGGACATTCTTAACCCATACAGTGCCAATGGTACAATAATTTGTTTTGTTGGAATGAGTTACCTCGTTGAATGACCAGAGGGGCTGGCAATACACAGAAATGAAAATGTCAAACAATTGACCTCATTTCATTCACTGATGTGACCTCTCGACCTTTAATATCCTGAGCCTCGACTTGCTGAATAAAATGGCCATTGGAGCCACTTCCTCCCACCAGATTCTGAATTTTGACAACTTTGATAATGGTCAGTAGGATCCAAAGGCTCAGGAAAATGATAAGGTCTATGATTAAACTTAATAAAGGAGCAAAGAAAATATAGACAAGTTAAACATATTTAGAAATAACAAAGTTGAAGTTAAAATAGTGAAGAAATGGAGGAAAAAAGAAAAGCAGTGAGGGCATAAGTAAAGTTTTTAAAAACGTCAGCCCCGATTTTAACTCGGGTCGACTTTGGGGCCAGCAGGGTGATAATTGTGCTTGCCCTGACTCACCAACATGTGGCCTGGGCCATTTTAACCCCAGACCTGCCCAAACCCGGCATCAATGACATCAGGCTAGCGGACAGGATTCAGGCGAGCACGACGGGATGCTGCAGACTAGGTCCCACGGAAATGGTCCCTGGCAGGGTAGGTGAAGAGGGTGGGAGTCCCAGGATATGTTGGGAGCCCTGGGCATGGGAGGCCCAAGGATTCGTTGTGGGGCTCGAAGAGCACTTCTGGTCCACGCGAAAACCTTTAACAATGAAAATAGTTTTACCACATATGCCCTTTTCCGGTCCTGTTGATCCTGCTCTCGGTTTCCTTGTCACGGCTGATACTAGGTGCCAACTTCACCGCCGCTGGTGAAAGTTGCCTCAGGGTCTGCTTGACGTCACTAGGCACCGACTTTTGAGTGTCAATGAGGCCCTTGCCTGCCTGGGGTGAGGGTCTCACGCTGATCGAAATTATAGAATCATAGGGGGCGATTTTGTCAATGGGGGCGCGTTGGAGGCGGACTGCTGCTTGTCGGGTTTTAGTCCCGCCTCCATCGACTTGTGGCCAACCCACGCTATTTTCCCTTGATTGACCTTGTTAAGCCCACCCAGTGGGCTTAGCAGGCCAATTAAGGGGAAGCCGGTTACAGAGAACGTCAGCGTATGACGTTTCATCTGTCAAAAATTTTTGACAAATGAATTGTCATCGTTTGACAGCTCTGTGAAGCTGTCAAACACTGACATTCTCTGTTGTTTGATGAGTCCTTGTATTCAAGACTCATCAAACCTCTTTTGTGAGCAGAAATTAGATGCGGAGACTCTCGCATCTCACCGGCAGAGATGACAGATGGCATCGGAGAATGCAACAGCCATCTGTCATCTCTGCCGGTGAGATGCGAGAGTCTCCGCATCCCCAACTGTTGAAGCCTGCAGGAAGAAACAAAGGTAAGTAAACATTTTCTATCACTTTTCACTCACCTCACACACTTACCTCTCCACACTTGCACCCATCACTTACCTCCACAGCGCACTTTTGGACCCCTCCAACCCCCGCAGACCCACTACTCGCCTCAGTAACCCTGGCGGGGTTTCCCGACGTCGGGAAGCCCGCGCCTCTGCTGGAAAAATGGGGATAATCCTTTTAACTGCCTGTTAACTACCTGTTAACAGGCAGTTAAGTAGCTGTAATTCCCTTCCTGCCTCCAGGAGACGGGACCCGGCGCGGGTCGGCTACCCGCCTTCTGGGAAGATGGCACTGAGGCGGGTTGGGATGGGCACCCGCCCCCAGATTCTGCCATTTGCCCGGCAGTCCCGCCTCCAAACCCGCCTCCCCAGGGCTGGCAAGATCGTGCCCATAGAATGGTTACAGCACGGAAGAAGGCCATTTGGCCCGTCGAGCCCGTGCCGGCTCTCTGCAAGAGTACCTCAGCTAGTCCCACTCCCCCGCCCTTTCCCCATAGCCCTGCAAATTTTTTTTCTTTCAGGTACTTATCTAACTCCCTTTTGAAAGCCACGATTGAGTCTGCCTCCACCACCCTTTCAGGCAGTGCATTCCAGATCCTAACCACTCGCTGTGTAAAAAACGTTTTTTCTTATGTCGCCTTTGGTTCTTTTGCCAATCACCTTAAATCTATGTCCTCTGGTTCTCGACCCCTCTCCCAATGGGAACAGTTTCTCTCTATCTACTCTGTCAAGACCTCTCATGATTTTGAACACCTCTGTCAAATCGACTCTCAATCTTCTCTGCTCTGAGGAGAACAACCCCAGCTTCTCCAGTCTATCCACGTAACTGAAGTCCCTCATCCCTGGAATCATTCTCGTAAATCTTTTCTGCATCCACTCTAAGGCCTTCACATCCTTCCTAAAGTGCGGTGCCCAGAATTGGACACAATACTCCAGTTGAGCCCGAGCCAGTGTTTTATAAAGGTTCATCATAATTTCCACACTGTTGCACTCTATACCTCTATTCATGAAGCCCAGGATCCCATAAGCTTTTTAACTGCTTTCTCAACCTGCCCTGCCACCTTCAACGATTTGTGCACAGATACACCCAGGTCTCTCTGTTCATGCACCCCCTTCAGGATTGTACCCTTTAGTTTATATTTCCTCTCCTCATTCTTTCTACCAAAATGTATCACTTCACATTTTTCTGCATTTTCATCTGTCACGTGTCCACCCATTCCACCAGCCTGTCTATGTCCTCTTGAAATCCATTACTATCTTCCTCACTGTTCACTATTCTTCCAAGTTTCGTGTCAGCTGCAAATTTTGAAATTGTGCCCTGTACACCTAAGTCTAAGTCATTAATATATATTAAGAAAAGCAGTGGTCCTAGTACTGACCCCTGGGGAACACCACTGTATATCTTCCTCCAGTCCGATAAACAACCGTTCACCACTACTCTCTGTTTCCTGTCACTTAGCCAATTTCATATCCATGCTGCCACTGTCCCTTTTATTCCATGGGCTTCAACTTTGCTGGCAAGCCTATTATGTGGCACTTTGTCGAACGCCTTTTGGAAATCCATCTACCCCACGTCAACTGCATTACCCTCGTCAACCCTCTGTTAGCTCATCAAAAAACTCGATCAAGTTGGGTTTAGTTTTAGCTTTACACCCTTTTTTGAACAAGCGTGTAACATTTGCAATTCTCCAGTCCTCTGGCACCACCCCTGTTTCTAAGGAGGATTGGAAGATTATGGGCAGCACCTCCGCGATTTCTTCCTTTACTTCCCTCAGCACCCTAGGATGCATCCCATCCGGTCCTGGTGACTTATCTACTTTAAGTACAGCCAGCCTTTCTAGTACCTCATCTTTATCAATTTTTATCCCATCCAGTATCTCCTCTACCTTCTCCTTCGTTATGTCTATGGCAGCATCTTCTTCCTTGGTGAAGACAGATGCAAAGTACTCATTGAGTACCTCTGTCATGCCCTCTGCCTCCATGGGCAGGTCTCCTTTTTGGTCCCTAATCGGCCCCACCCCTCCTCTTACTACCCGTTTACTATTTATATGCCTATAGAAGACTTTTGGATTACCTTTTATGTTAGCTGCCATTCTATTCTCATACCCTCTCTTTGCCCCTCTTATTTTCTTTTTCACTTCTCCTCTGAGCTTTCTATATTTAGCCTGATTCTCAGAGGTATTCTCGACCTGACATCTGTCATACGCACTCTTTTTCTGCTTCATCTTACTCTCTATCTCTTTCGTCATCCAGGGAGCTCTGACTTTAGTTGCCCTACCTTTCCCCCTAGAAATGCGCTCGTTAAAATGGGAGTGTGTGGAGCGTGGCTCTGGTGAGTACTATGCTGCCGATATTTTAACCCCCGCATATCCCGTTCTCATCGGGCACTGGGGGTTCAATTCAGGGCTGTGCTTTTTATTTAAATTTTAAACATTTCTTTACAGTAATATAGTTTCACATTATAAAGCTAGTGACATCTGATTATTACTGTGATATTAGGGTTTGCGCAAGTGCCAAGGTGTGAGAGCAGAAGTCTCGAAAGACTGGCTAGCTCATGCAGCTTGGAATTTCCAGGAGCTGCCTGCAGTCTGAGAGTTAACTTGGTCCTCAGTGAGCATGAGTCCACAGCACACAATGTGGTATAAATTGGCTCAAGATTGGCAGTCTCACTCAGGACAGCTGTGGGAAAACGGCATTTGGATCATTATTGATAAGAAATGTAATACTTCTAAATAATGGAATACCTAAGAGAGCAATCAACAGACGTACCTATGCCGTGAGTTGCTCTTTTTCCTTGCTCTTGTGGTCAAAAATGGTAGGTAATGTGCTTCCCTAAGTTAACTATAATATATCATAAAACCAGCAGTGCAGATGAATATAAAGTAGCAAGCGTGCATTATGATACAAAATTAACTAATAGTTCTACATTAGGACAAACATAGAATCATAGGGGGTGAAATTGGGTGCCTTTGCGCCTCCATTAGTGGCTCGGTGTCAAATTTTGTTTTCTAACGCTCCTGTGAAGCGCCTTGGGACGTTTTACAACATTAAAGGCACTATATAAATACAAGTTGTTGTTGTTGTTGTTGTTGTTGAAAAGGTTATTAAGGGTTTTGATAGAGTGGATAGGGAAAAACTGATTCCACTGGCAGGAGGGTCGATACCAGAGGACGCAGATTTCAGATAATTGGTGAAAGAACCAGAGGTGAGATGAGGAATAAAAATGACACAGCAAGTTGTTATGATCTGGAATGCACTACTTAAAAGGGTGGTGGAAACAGTGGAAAAGGAAATATTTGTGAAGAAAGAGCATCAAGAATATTTATCCCTCAACCAACATAACAAAAACAGATCATCTGGTCATTATCACATTGCTGTTTGTGGGAGCTTGCTGTGCGCAAATTGACTGCCGCGTTTCCCACATTACAACAGTGACTCCACTTCAAAAGTACCTCTTTGGCTGTAAAGCGCTTTGAGACGTCCAGTGGTTGTGAAAGGCGCTATAGAAATGTAAGTCTTTCTTTTCTATAGTTCGTTCTAAGAGCCAGCAGAGGCATGATGGGCTGAATGGCCTCCTTCTGTGCTGTATGATTCTATTCTATGCAGACCTTCCATAACTTTGAAAACCTCTGTTGGATTCCCCCTTAACCTTTCTGTTCCAGTGAGCCTTTCTTCTTAACTATAACCTCTCGTCCTTGTATCATTCGAATGAATCTTAGCTATAACCTTTCCCGGCTGTAATATTCTGCTTATAAAGTGTCAAGTCTTCTGGAAGGGTGAAATCAAATGACCTTCTTCATCCAACCCTATCGTGTGAGCTTGCAAATGAAGGGTCTAAAATTGGGCCTCGGTTATTGCAGGCCGCAAACAAGCAAAATGATCACCTGGTTTGTGAACTGCACCTGAGCCTTGGCAATGAAATAATATATAGGGTAATAAATCATAATAACTGAAATTAACCTATCAATGCATGTTGTTATCCAACATCATTTCAATGAAAGGAACATGCTTTTATCTCTTTTCCTGGAAATGCGCCATGAGAGCTTCATGACACCGACATGATATCTTTTATCTTTCACTGTGACTGTTTGGCAGACAGACTGTGCCCTCTATTACTTGCTGTTTGGCCATTCTGTGGGTACAGCTGACAAGATGGCAGGATGATTGAAAGGAGAGACAGACGAGCAAGGTGGTGAATTTTCACAGGGATTTTTCAGCCACCGATCCGGGCAGTATAATAGATTCTTTTTTTTGTTCTCATCCGCTGTCTATGAAAGGGAGATTTACACTGACCTTTGAGCCATTAAATCTTTCAATTTGCCAGGTCTTTGAATTTTTTTTAAAAATCTGTAAAAGTGTAAACGCTCCTAAATCTCATTGACAGTTTAATTCCTTTCTGATCGCTTTGAAGTCGGGCTGCCAATCAGAATTTTTTTTGGATTTATTAGAATGATAACAAGATGAGAATTTACAACAAGTCCATTGCTATTCTCCGCAGCTGACTGCGTTCTTCTAACCCTGGTTGTGTTTCACTTTCCCACCCTCCAGGCTTTATAGAGCATGATAGCATTTTGTACAGGGGTAAGATAAGTTAAAATAGGCACTTCTTGTCCATGATTGGATTTTAAACGTGTCTCTTTGATAAAGAAATGATAAATTAACGAACAATCTTTGCATTATAGTACATAAACCACTTGTCCGTTAGTCGTCCAGAATTTTAACTAGAGATCCTAACGAGTAATCTAGTATGGATGTAAAAGCAGGGAGTTCTCCTGGTCAACATCCCTCGTGGGGAAATCTAGAACTCGGGGGCATAGTTTCAGAATAAAGGGACGCCCTTTTAGAACTGAGATAAGGAGGAATTTCTTCTCTCTGAGGGTCGTAAATCTGTGGAATTCTCTGCCCCAGAGAGCCGTGGAGGCTGGGTCATTAAATACATTTAAGGTGGAGATAGACAGATTTTTGCAAGATAAGGGAGTGAAGGGTTATGGGGAGTGGGCAGGGAAGTGGCTTTGAGCCCAAGATCAGCCATGATCTTAGAAACATAGAAACATAGAAGATAGTAGGCCATTCGGCCCCTCGAGCCTGTTCCGCCATTTAATGAGATCATGGCTGATCATCCAAATTCAGTAGCCTGTCCCTGCTTTCTCCCCATATCCCTTGATCCCTTTAGCCTTAAGAAATATATCTATCTCCTTCTTGAATATATTTAATGAATTGGCCTCAACTGCCTTGTGTGGTAGAGAATTCCACAGGTTCACCACTCTCTGGGTGAAGAAATTCCTCCTCATCTCAGTCCTAAATGGCTTACCCCTTATCCTTAGACTGTGACCGCTGGTTCTGGACTCCCCTGCCATCGGGAACATCCTTCCTGCATCTAGTCTGTCTAGTCCTGTTAGAATTTTATAAGTTTCAATGAGATCCCCTCTCATTCTTCTAAACTCTAGCGAATATAAGCCTAATCGACCCAATCTCTCCTCATACGTCATTCCTGCCATCCCAGGTATCAGTCTGGTGAATCTTCGCTGTGCTCTCTCCATGGCAAGAACATCCTTCCTCAGATAAGGTGATCAAAACTGCACACAATACTCAAGGTGTGGTCTCACCAAGGCCCTGTACAACTGCAGCAAAACATCCTTGCTCCTGTACTCGAATTCTCTCTCTATGAAGGCCAACATACCATTTGCCTTCTTAACCACCTGCTGCACTTGCATGCTTACCTTCAGCGACTTGTTGAATGGCGGAGCAGGCTCGAGGGGCCAAGTGACCTATTGCTGCTCCTATTCCTTATGTTCTTATTAATTGTCCACCACTATCCATGACTGGATGGGATAGGCCTGCAGAGCTTTGACCTGATCCTTTGGTTGTGGGATCACTTGGCTCTGACCATACCATTCTGCTTTCACTATCTTTCAGCTTCACCAGGTTTGTGTCTCATTTTCAAGTACACCTCATTAAACCAGGGTTGGTCAACTGGTTTGATGGTGACAGAGCAGTGAGGGATATGCATGGCATGAGGTTATATATATTGTGGTGGTATACGATTCTGCTGCTCAATGGCATCTCATGGATGCCCAACTTTGAGCTGTTGGGTCTGTTCTTAATCCATCCCACTTAGCATGGTGGTAGTGCCACACGATACGATGGCAGGTGCCATGATCTCATTAAATGGCGGAACAGGCTCGAGGGGCCGAATGGCCTACTCCTGCTCCTATCTTCTATGTTTCTATTCCCCCTCCGCCGCCCTCCCCGTCCAATTTTTCTTTCAAATAAACTCAGACGGGTATAACGGGCAGCCGATCCACTGCTGCTCGTTTTCAGAAAACTCCAAAAGTTAAAATCAGCCCTATTGAACTCATGGTAAAATCGCTGGTGGTTATAAACTAGCTTGTAATAGAAAGTAGTGGATGCAGGTGAATGAAAAAGGCTTTGCCTAGGGGCAATGGTTAGTGAAGTTTCGCAGGAATATGTTCTAGGTCCCTGCTAGCAACGCTAATTGTAAATGATATGGAAAAGGGCACATTTTGAAATAAATTTATGCTGACGACACCAAACTATGTGGCCAAATGATTGACTGTATCCGAAGGGATTTGTACCAATTAACAGAAGAGGTAAGGGATGGCAGATGGATAAAGATTAGACAATCTGCACAACTTGTGATTACAGAATGAATGAGTGTCCATTAACAAGAGTGGAAAGGGAAATCATTTGGATGTATTTATTGACTGAAAGTATCCAGTCTGTGTGAAGTTGTTATGAAGAAACTCAGGCAAGTACTGGTATGCATTGGAGGAGCAGTTGACTAAATATGTAGGCCTAGAAATTCGTCTGGGGCGGTTGCGCAAAGCGGGCGGTCTGGGATCGGCCGCCCGTTACACGCCGTGCCTGACATTCATTCCCATTGACTGCAATAGAACTGAATATCAGCCGCTGCGAATAACGGGCGGCCGATCCCAGACCGCCCGCTTTGCGCAACCGCCCGAGACAAATTTCTAGTCCTGTAGAATTATTAGAGAGGCCATATTTAGAATATTTACAGACCCTACCTTTAGAAAAGCGATTTAAAGAGCGTTCTGAGGATAGCATCAAAGATGATCCTGAGATTGAGCACTCTAAATTATGAAGAGGATATATTTAACTCAACTTGTTTTAAGTCAAATAAAAGAAGCGTTACAATGTGATATTGAAAGAATTCACACACATGTACACAGTAATGGGTATGCAGAATAAATTCCCAGTAAAATTATGGTGACGAACTACCTTTCAAAAGAGTCAGATAAAATGGGCTGCAAATTGCGAAACCAGCATACGGCGAATGATGTGGCGGCAGGACCACGATAAATTGGTCTGTCGGCCTCACGAGGATTGTACTAGCGAGCTGTGGGCGCTAGTCACGACCCCAGAGCCAGCTTGCCGGTCATGGGAAGGGAAGCAAATTCATCCAACGAAGGTACGAGCTGAGGACCTCCGGTGAACTGGGGAGGGGAGGAGACAATCGTTTGGGGGCGAGTGGTGGCTGGCTGCGGCCTGTGCTTTCAATGTGGAGCCAAGAGGAGCACAACTGCTTCACGTTTTTTATTAACACTTAACCTTTTTGGTGGTGGCCTCCAACAGCCCCTTTAAGGGCCGTTGGTTAGGCTGCGTGTAGACTAGGCAATCCTGAACGCAGCAGGCCCAACGCCTGCTGCACTGAAGGTAAACCAGTTTCTGGTTTGGGTGGTAAAATAGGCATTAGGCCCCTTATTAGTGTATTCAAGGGACCTAATGCATGTTTTAGGCAGGAGCCAGGGATGCCTCTACAGTGCCTGAACTAATATAGCATCGTGTTTCCAACACTGTCCGACCACAGGAAGTTGGCCCACCTGGAAATCAGCAGCATCAAGGTCCAATTTCGCCCCCAATATCTCAAGGCATAGCATTGACATTTTGACAGACAAGGAATAGCCTAGATGATCAAATCGTGTATGGAATGCAATTGTCCCAGTACTGCTGGGAGGCCTAATTAATTACTTGTGGAATGCAACTAGTTAGAGTGAAATTGTGAATTTGGATTAATATCCTAGAGTTTTATGTGTTTAGCTTAGAGGGTGAAGGAGACAGTTTCACAGAGATTTACCCTCTTGAAGGTTTGCCGTTGGTTGCTTGCTTGCTTCAGAAGATTGAATGGGTTGTATAAAATCTCTAGTTTAAAATTCCTTAGTTTTCATGATTATCAGGCTTAGAGAGCTGGGTCTTTTTACTAGAAAAACATTGGCTTCAGGGGGATTTAATTAAAGTGCTCAAAATGATGAAGGGACTAGACTGTCATAGAGTCATAACGGCACAGAAGGAGCCCATTCGGCCCATCGAGTCCGTGCCGGCTCTCTGTAGAGCAATCCAGTCAGTCCCATTCCCCCGCTCTATCCCTGTAGCCCTGCAAGTTTATTTCCCTCAAGTGCCTATCCAGTCTCCCCTTGAAAACATTGAGTGTCTCCGCTTCCACCACTTCCGTCAGCAGCGAGTTCCAGGTCCTCACCACTCGCTGCGTAAAAAGGTTTTCCCTCCCATCCCCCTGTATCTCTTGCCCAAAATCTTAAATCTGTGTCCCCTAGTCCTTGTACCATCAACTAGTGGGAACAGCCTTTCCCCGTCTAGCCTATCCAAACCCGTCATAATCTTGTACACCTCTATCAAATCACCCCTCAACCTCCTTTGCTCTAATGAAAACAAATCCAGCTTCTCCAACCTGTCCTTGTAGCTAAGATCCCCCATCCCCAGAACCATTCTGGTAAATCTTCTCTGCATCCTCTTAAGGGCCTTCACATCCTTCCTAAAGTGTGGTGACCAGAACTGGACGCAATACTCCAGTTGTGGCCTAACCAGCGCTTTATAAAGATTCAGCATAACTTCTCTACTTTTGTACTCAATACCTCTATTTATGAAGCCCAAGATGTGTCGTATGGACAGACTATTTGAACTAGATACAGTAGGGAAAACAAGAGGATGTGCAGATAAGCTGAACCCATAGGCCTAGATTAGATGTCAGGAGGTTTTCCTTTACACAGGAGCTTATCAACACTTGGAACAAGTTGCCAGTTTGTGTAGTGAGTGTGGATTCACTGCAACAGTACAAAGAGAAGCTTGATAAGTTCCTTACTGTAGCTAATATCCCTGCATGCAAACAGTAGATGGGATGTTGGGTTTGTACTTCATGGTCACTGTGATCTCCTGGAAATTCTTCTGATCTCCTTTGGGGTCAGAGAGAAATTTACTAGATTCTTTTTTTGAACTAGCTTAGGAATTTTAATGAGTTTTTTTTGCCTCTCCCTGGACGTTACATGGCTACAAGTGGGAGGGTACATTCAGACTCATGGGCCTAGAAATTCCAGTACGCTGGAAACCTACCGGTAACGGCGCCGGCCAGTGCCAACAGCCACCCGCCGAGAGAGCGCAGGCAGCACCGGTAATTTGGTGCTGCCTGCTAATTGACATCAGCGGTGCGGAGAACTTACGGTGCAACGCGCTCTTTCCAGCGCTAAGCTCAGCAGGAGGCCGCTGGTCGCGTCTGTGTCCCGCTTGCAGTGAAGGAGAACGGGGAAGAAACGAGCAAGCCTGTAGGCCATGTACGGAACAGTTGCCGTATTTGTGACAATATTACCTGCCACCCGCTTAGCAATCAATGTTGCGCAAACCACTGAAAAAAATTAAACTGTACCTACAAATCTCAAAGGTTACCTCTCAAGAGCTAAGCTTGCGAATACTATAAACACTGCTACGTGGGGAGTCCTGGCTATCTTATATTTGTCAGTTGAAGCATCCTCATGGCTGTTAACGCTGCTGAAGCACTTTTAGCGGCTGCATCCACGGGCGTGCTTTGGAGAGGGCAGCAAGAGGAGCAGCGATATCCAAAATGGATGAGCGGGCGCCAACTCGACATTGCACGCCGATTGACGTCACGCTCCAACTAATTACAATACTTACGGTGAGCGCAGGCAATGGCATTGCTGCCGAACTGCTGAATATGGCAGCAGCCGCGGGACCCGCCAGCAGTGGGCGAAAGTGCGATGGCCGCCATTTCCCCCCCCGAAACGGGCCTCAGCGGCTAGCGGGAAGACCTCGAATTTTTAGCCACTGGTGCTTAGTTGCATTATGACTGTTTAGGACAGACTTGATGGACCAATCGTTTTTTTTTTTATCTGCCATTTAATGGCCCAGAAATTTGGCTCCCTGGCTTCCCGCGGGTGCAAGGATCCCGCGCGCACGTACCTACCGTGCCTGCCGTTGACCTCTGGGCCCACGGGGACTTCAGCTCCTGGGCCTCCTGCAGCTGCCGGCGCGCAGTGCTTGTGTATCCCAGGGGCGTAGTTAGTGCGATGTGTCCCCTGGGATCACGTGGGCCATGGAGAGCCAATGGCAGCAGACCATCTTTCATTCATAGATTTGACAGGACCTGTCAAATCTATGAATTGAAATAAGCCCCAAAAACAACACCTAAACTTCAAATAATTTTTTTTTTTAAATCACATTTTTAAAATAACTATAAGTTAAATAATTTAACTACTTTAAACAAAAATTTTAATTTTTGAAAAAATTAAAATACTTTTTAACAGTGCTAAAAATAAACTTACCTTTCTTTAAAGTATCTAAAAAAGATAAACCTGTTGAAAAATTTTTTAAATTGTAATTAATTAACCACTTACCTTGTTAAAAACGGGTCTTGCGCCTCCTTTTTAAAAGCGCAGCTTCTTCAATACTTACCTTCCCGGAGAAACCTGAAGAAAAACCTAAGTTTGCTGCGTGCGCGCAGCCTCTACCGCGCACACGGTTCACCTCTCAACCCCTCCCTTCACCAGACCGGAAGTTCCGGTTTCCCGCGCATGCGCAGTGCATGCAGGAAACCGGCACTTCAGGAGGCCTTACGGGTGAGTACACAGCGCGTACTCACCTGGCATAGAAACATAGAAACATAGAATCTAGGAGCAGGAGTAGGCCATTCAGCCCATCGAGCCTGCTCCACCATTCAATACGATCATGGCTGATCATCCAAATCCAGTACCCTGTCCCTGCTTTTAATCCCCACAGTACACATATCCCACCCTACCCCCGTAACCCCACGTATTTAATTCCCCCTAACATATCCCATCCTATCCCCATAACCCCACATATTTAATCCCCCCCTAACACTAAGGGTCAATTTATCATAGCCAAATCAACCTAACCCACACATTTTTGGACTGTGGGAGGAAACCGGAGCACCCGGAGGAAACCCACGCAAACACGGGGAGAATGTGCAAACTCCACACAGACAGTCACCCGAGGTCAGATTCGAACCCGGGTCCCTGGTGCTGTGAGGTACCAGTGCTAACCACTATGCCACCGTGTTGCCCTCATGTTGGTAACTGCAGGTGTGAACCCATGCCCAACCCTACTTTCGGCACTAGTCTGCCAAAACTATTATGGTTACAGCAATTAAACCAATTAATTTAGCCCATACATGAAACATGTGCCGAATTTTTGGCCCAATATGTTCACATCCATGATAAAGCAAATTGCACATGGTCAAGAAGGCGGGCTTGATGGATCAAATGGCTTCCACTCATTCCATATTTTCTTAAGTAATTACTGTCAGTTTTCTTCTTATCAATTTTTTTTAAAAAATTTGAAGTAAAACCCTGTTCTCTCTCAATATGGGTGTCAGGCTGTGAGCTACAGCATGGTATTATAGCATTTACACTTTTAGTTTAAAGGTCTGGTACATGGGATGTGTCCCTTTTATTGAGGAGGGGTTGGCATTGTATCAAGCTAAACATTGGGAGCTGACTGCTTAATCATTGGAAACACTTAGTACCATAGCAGCTATTGGTTGCTATCAATCGAAGGAAACCTGGCATCCAGTCAAAATGACAATGATCTATTTTACCCAGACGTTGTCTGCTGACTCAGAAGAGGCAATTGTAAATTGGTATTTCATCTTCCTGCTTTATTTAGTTTTTCTTCTGCCTCATAAAAGATTTTAGTGAAATTTACTACTGCAAGCAATTTTACAGTGACTTCAATTGGACTAAATTCCACTAAAGGCTAAAAGTGCAACTTGTCATTTAAATTTCCAAGTCTTGCTCATGATCGGTTTTATTATGGTGTCATTTTAGCTCAGTTGATGACACCCTCACCTCTGAATCAGAAGATTGCGGGCTCAAGCTCCACTCCAGGATTTGAGCATGTAATTTATGCTGGCGCTCCAGTGCAGCACTGAGGCAGTGTTGCCTCGTCGGAGGTGTCCTTCGGACGATATGTTAAAGCGAAGTCCTATCTGCCTGTTCAGATGGTTGTTTAAGATTCCATGGAATATTTGAAGAGCAAGAAGTTCGACTGATGTGCTGGCCAATATATCTCGTTTCACCAACACCAGCAAAACAGATTAACTGCTCATTCATCACACTGCTGTTTTTGCATTATGCCATATGCAAAATGTAATACATTTCCCTACATAATAACAGCCACTCTACTGCAGAATAATGAATTGCATCTGAAGCACGTAGAGATGTCTCTGTGCTATAAAAGTGGACACATTTTCTTTTCACCGTTTCTTGATCTCGGATGAGACGTTAAACCAAGGCCCCATCTGCTCTCTCAGGTGGACGTAAAAGATCCCATGGCACTATTTCAAAGAAGAGTGGGGGAGTTATCCCCGGTGTCCTGGCCAATTTTTATCCCTCAATCAACATCACTAAAACAAATTATCTGGTCATTATCACATTGCTGTTTGTGGGAGCTTGCTGCATGCAAATTGGCTGCCACGTTTCCTACATTACAACAGTGACTACACTTCAAAAAGTACTTCATTGGCTGTAAAGCGCTTTGGGATGTCCTGAGGTTGTCAAAGGCACTATAGAAATGCAAGTCTTTATTTCTTTCAATCCACTAAACAGTAATAGTAATCTAGCCCTTAATCTTGAGCACAAAGGAAATTCAACTGTCCATCACAGTGTCTGCCACCAGGCATATTTTACAATGCCGATCACTGAAATTGTCAACTATTTAAGAGATTAGGTAATGATGTACATACACCAGAGCAAATATGCATAAAACTCAGTGGTTATGATCTCATGTGTGATACCTACAAATGTGGTTAATCCATATGGTCTCATTTTCTGGCCAAGATTCCAGGGGCTATTACTAATCACAGCAGGACTCTGTTTTCTGCAATGGGAAAGTTAGCCAGCCAGCCAAAGCCCACACTTAATTCTGTATAATGCCTTTCTGCCAAGGAGTCGTAAAAGCATACTGGAAATGTCTGGTAAGTCATTATTTTATCCAGAAAAGCTATGTTGAGAATTTGTTCTAGTAAAACTAACTTCATTCAGGAACGGCTGGTGCTATGTTACTGCAGATATTAGTCCAGTAATTTGAGTTTGCAGAGAAGTAAATTCCTATGACTGCATGCACCACGTTAATTCAAAGGGCTAGAAATTGGGTTCCCTTGCGCCTCCTGTTAGCGCCTCCGGGGGGGGGGGGGGCGCTAACGGGATGCAAATTGGTTTGCGACCGGGCGCGGCGATATCAACGCCTCCCGCTAAATTCGGCGGGAGTTTTGCGGCGGCAGTAAGTGATTACGCCCGGATCTCCTGCGCCCGGAGATCGTGACGTCATTGCCGTGCGCAGCGCCCCGGATGAAAAATTCCCTCTCGCCCCCCTGCTTGTGCGCCTGCTGTTAACGACGACAGGCAGAGGAGGCGGCTTTCAGTCGGATGTCCTCTGGAGGAGCGCTATGTAAAGGCGTCCACATCCGGTTTAGTTTTCATCGGCTATCAAGGCTGCGTTGTTATGGTTGTGCGGGTTAGGTTGATTTGGCTATGATAAATTGACCCTTAGTGTTAGGGGGGGATTAAATATGTGGGGTTATGGGGATAGGATGGGATATGTTAGGGGGAATTAAATACGTGGGGTTACGTGGGTAGGGTGGGATATGTGTACTGTGGGGATTAAAGCAGGGACAGGGTACTGGATTTGGATGATCAGCCATGATCGTATTGAATGGTGGAGCAGGCTCGACGGGCCGAATGGCCTACTCCTGCTCCTAGATTCTATGTTTCTATGTTAGTTTCACATAGGCAAAGAGGCCTTTTGACCGATTTGAGCGTTTTGCATTTTAACGAGTGTTCTGGCACATAAAGATTCTTCAGTTTCATTGAGAGGAGATTTAAAAGTGCAATATTTGGATCCTTTCATGGGGGCTGTACTGCCACTGGACCTCGCCCTCCAGCGTCAACATCAGAGGCAACTGAGGCACAGAGAAAGAGTGCAAAATGTGGCCAGAGGTAGGAGGGCCAACAGGGCTCTCACCAGGAGGCCTTAGCCACCCAGGGTATTCCGGCAGTAGTTCTCCACATGAATTTCACTGCGGACCAGTGTGTTAGACGGCTCCGCTTCAGCAAGGATGTGGTCACAGAGCTCTGCCACCTGCTGCAGCGAGACCTTGAGCCTCAGATCAGAACCACCACGGCTCTCAGTGACAGTCAAGGTCACCGTCGCACTCAATTTCTACGCCAGCGGATCATTCCAGTGTGCGACAGGCAACATCTCCAACATCTCCCAGTTTGCTGTCCATTGCTCTATCCGGGAGGTCACAGATGCTCTGTACAGAAGGAGAAGGGATTACATTTCCTTCTCCATGACCAGAGAGAAGCAGCGCGAGCGTGCATGTGGCTTTGCCAGGATAGCGGGCTTCCCCATGGCGCCATTGACTGCACTCACATCGCTTCGCGGGCACCTCATAACAATCCTGAGGTATTCCATAACCACAAAGGCTACCACTCACTTAATGTGCAGTTGGTGTGCGATCACACACGGCGAATCCTGATCGTCAATGCCCGCTATCCTGGCAGCAGGCACGATGCCTTCATCCTGTGCCAGATCTATTCCAGCCACCACATCAAGCTTGCGGCTGGCTGCTGGGAGATGAGGGCTATCCGCTCTCCACCTGGCTCATGACTCCCCTCCGCAACCCCAACACTCCTCGCCAGCACTCATATAATGAGAGCCAAGCTGCCACCAGGAACACTGAGGAGACCATCGGAGTGCTCAAGCAACGGTTCCGCTGCCTTGACTACTCGGAGGAGCCAGACAGTACTTGGCTGAGCAGGTGTCACTTTTCATCATCGTCTGCTGCATGCTGCACAACTTGGCCATCATGAGGGTGCAGCCATTACCACCAGGCATAACTCCACCACCTCAGGAGGAGGAGAGGACGAGGAGGAACAGGAGGACGAACAGCAACGATGGAGGAGGCAGCCACTCAATCGGCGATCTGCAAGGTCGGTCCGTGACCGCCTCATCAGACTTCGTTTCCAGTGACTTCGAGTCCTCTTTCCGGTTGCTGAGCACGTCGCCATCATTCCAGCACTTTGTGATTCCGTACCACACCTCAAAACTGAAATGAGACACAGCACCAAATCTGCGACATTCCAGTAATAAATTTATCAAAAACCATTAACCACATATATACAACAACCCTTGCCTCTACGTAGTGTCTCCCTAGTGGCTGCAGCAGGACTGGTGGAAGGCTGCTGAGTGTCAGTGCCAGAGACTACAGATGGCCTTGCAGGACGCCCTCAACCAGCTCTGGGCCTGGAAGGCCCGGCTGTACACTGCACCACCTCAGCATGGGCGGCGGCAGTCTGGGCTGGCTGGATGACAGGCAGCGACAAGTGTAAAGGCAGAGTGGCAGTGGTGGGATCAGGAATGCTATCATCCTGAGAGAGGACAGCAAAGTTCCTGACCCACTGCCACTCTCCCGGGGCAGCACCTCAGCATCCCTACCAATCTGCTGGAGCACATTGCTGGGCTGTTTTTGAAAAAAAAAAATTTGTTTAAGGAATGTGGGCGTCGCTGGCAAGTCCAGCATTTATTGCCCATCCCTAATTGCCCTTGAGAAAGTGGTGGTGAGCCACCTTCTTGAACCGCTGCAGTCCGTGTGGTGAAGGTACTCCCACAGTGCTGTTGGGTAGGGAGTTCCAGGATTTTGACCCAGCGATGATGAAGGATCGGTGATACACTTCTAAGTCAGGATGGTGTGTGACTTGGAGGCGAACTTGGAGGTGGTGGTGTTCCCATGCGTCTGCTGCCCTTGTCCTTCTAGGTGGAAGAGGTCGCAGGTTTGGGAGGTGCTGCCGAAGAAGCCTTGGTGAGTTGCTGCAGTGCATCTTGTAGATGGTACACCCTGCAGCCACGGTGCGCCGGTGGTGGAGGGAGTGAATGTTTAAGGTGGTGGATGGGGTGCCAATCAAGCGGGCTGCATTGTCCTGGATGGTGTCAAGCTTCTTCAGTGTTGTCGGAGCTGCACTCATCCAGGCAAGTGGAGAGTATTCCATCACACTCCTTACTTCTGCCATGTAGATGGTGGAAAGGCTTTGGGGAGTCAGGAGGTGAGACACTCACTGCAGAATACCTAGCCTCTGACCTGCTCTTGCTGCCACAGTATTTATGTGGCTGGTCCAATTAAGTTTCTGGTCAATGGTGACCCCCCAGGAAGTTGATGGTGGGGGATTTGGCGATGGTAATGCTGTTGAATGTCAAGGGAAGGTGGTTAGACCCTCGTTTGTTGGAGATAGTCATTCCCTGGCATTTCTGTGGCACGAATGTTACGTGCCACTTATCAGCCCAAGCCTGAACATCATCCAGGTTGTGACACCGTGAGATCCCCGGTGAACTGTGATGGACCCAACGACGATGGCAGCAGTCAGAGCTTTCGTGGCATCAAGCTGAGACTGCATGAGTGCATTTTGAGACCATTGACTGCATTACAGCACTAAGACGTTGCGTCGCTTCTGCCTGTGCTGCAATGAAAGCTGCCAGATCTCCTATGACACTCATCATGAAGTCTAGATCCGGATGGTCTCTCTGGGAGTCCACTATCCTCTGCACAGTGGAAATGATGGGCTCCATGGTGTGGGCAGAGCTCTGTGCAATGTTGGAGGTGGACTCCTCCAGGGTACTTACCCCTGCCATTGCACCTATCATCTCGGAGTGCATGGCCATCACCCTTCTTGTGAACGCCTCCCCATCGAGGTCCTCATCTGAGTCCTGCGCAGCAGAACTCACGCGCGAACTCTCCCTCTGGGGAGCTGGCTCCCGAGTTACCCTTTCCCCCTGGCCTTGCTGCAGCCTGCTTGTCCTCGGTGCATCACCCAGTGCAGAACCCTCTACTAAACCTGGCTCTAAAGATCGCGTAGTCCCAGTATCTGAGGTGGTGCCTGCGGATGAGAGATGCAGTGATGCGGTGCTTTGCTCCTCCTCCTCTTCTCCTTCCTCACTCTCAGTGGGGGGCTCAGGGAGCGGCTGGTCATCTGGTTGCTGATTATCTGAAAGCATAAAGGCACAAGACTCGTGTTAAGGTGAGGGCAGGGGGGCAAAAATGGAGCAAGGAATGCAGACATTCTCAGGAGGTGGAAAGTGAGAAAGGTTTGTTGTGTGAGTGGGAAGTGGGATGAGAGAAGAGGGGCTGAAGATACCTTTTTTGCCCCCAACGGGGTCGACATCACCGACGGCCAAGCCGCCCACCACCTGCTGCCCAATGAGTCGCAGCACTCGCTCCTCCAGGTCTGAGAGCTGCTGGAGCTGCGCATCACCCCCACCTGTTCTCTGCTGCTCCCTCCTATTGTGAGCCATTTTGTCCTGCAAGAGAAACAAATGTGTTTGAGTCAGAGTCCAGCTATGTGTTTGGGAGATATGATGCGGAGATGCCGGTGTTGGACTGGGGTGGACAAAATTGAGAGGTCGCACAACACCAGGTTATAGTCCAACAGTTTTATTTGAAATCACAAGCTTTCGGAGCTATCGCTCCTTCCTCAGGTGAAGTAAATTGGATACAGAATCGCCAGAGCATATATAGATGGAAAAAAAAGCATGTGTACTTTACAATTGCAGACCAATAAATTAAATCATCCTGACTATCTGCCGAGGTGTGATAAAGTTAATTAAGTCAGCCAGGAAGGTACCACATCAAAAGACATAGCAAGATACAACTGAGACAATGAGGTGTAGTCGCAGGGGTTCTAACGTGTCAAAAGCTGCCGTCTGTATGTAAAACGAAAAGCTTTAAAAAAAATTTACTTTTTTACTGGGAAAATTTTTACTTTTTTACTGGGAATCACATCTGTGAACAAGCTAACGACGACTCGAGTCCGGATCACGTCATGTATCGTGACATAAACCCAAGATCCCGATTGAGACCGTCTTCATGAGTGCGGAACTTGGCTATCAGTTTCTGCTCGATGATTTTGCGTTGTCGTGTGTTTCTAAGGTTGCCTTGGAGAACGCTTACCCGCAGATCCGAGGCTGAATGTCCTTGACTGCTGAAGTGTTCCCCGACTGGGAGGTAACAATCCTGCCTGGCGATTGTTGCGCGGTGCTCGTTCATACGTTGTCTCAGTGTCTGCATGGTCTCGCCGATGTACCATGCCGCGGTGCATTCTTTCCTGCTCAGAAGTACCATCGTTCGCAGCAAATTACCCAGCTTTCAGGATAACAGCGACCACGACACCACACAACCCTGCCATGGCAAATTCTGCAAGACATGCCAGATCATCAACACAGATACCACCATCACACGTGAGGACACTACCCACCAGGTACATGGTACATACTCATGTGACTCGGCCAACGTTGTCTACCTCATACGTTGCAGGAAAGAATGCACCGCGGCATGGTACATCGGCGAGACCATGCAGACACTGAGACAACGTATGAACGAGCACCGCGCAACAATCGCCAGGCAGGATTGTTACCTCCCAGTCGGGGAACACTTCAGCAGTCAAGGACATTCAGCCTCGGATCTGCGGGTAAGCGTTCTCCAAGGCAACCTTAGAAACACACGACAACGCAAAATCATCGAGCAGAAACTGATAGCCAAGTTCCGCACTCATGAAGACGGTCTCAATCGGGATCTTGGGTTTATGTCACGATACATGACGTGATCCGGACTCGAGTCGTCGTTAGCTTGTTCACAGATGTGATTCCCAGTAAAAAAGTAAAAATTTTCCCAGTAAAAAAGTAAATTTTTTTTAAAGCTTTTCGTTTTACATACAGACGGCAGCTTTTGACACGTTAGAACCCCTGCGACTACACCTCATTGTCTCAGTTGTATCTTGCTATGTCTTTTGATGTGGTACCTTCCTGGCTGACTTAATTAACTTTATCACACCTCGGCAGATAGTCAGGATGATTTAATTTATTGGTCTGCAATTGTAAAGTACACATGCTTTTTTTTCCATCTATATATGCTCTGGCGATTCTGTATCCAATTTACTTCACCTGAGGAAGGAGCGATAGCTCCGAAAGCTTGTGATTTCAAATAAAACTGTTGGACTATAACCTGGTGTTGTGCGACCTCTCAATTTTGGGAGATATGCCTGCCGTCGTTGAATAGCTGTGGTTGTAGGCAAGGCGTGAGATGTGGATGTGAGTTTGAGTAGGTGAAGATGTTTGGTGGGTGAGTGGTGGAGGTGTGGTGGTTTGTGCAGTGTGTACAAACTGAGGTTCAGATGCTGGTATGTAGGACCTGTTGAAGCATGAACTCACCTTGACCACCCAACCGAGGTCATTGAATTTCTTGCGGCACTGTGTCAGGCTGCGTTCCTCCACACTACTGGCCGAGATCTCCTGGGCCACTTCCCTCCACATTGCCCTGAACACCTGAGGCGATGGCTTCCTTCCAGTAGCCAGGAACAGTATTGCCCTCTTTCGCTCCACTCCAGCCACCAATGCCTCCAATGCCATGTCGAACTGACGAGCCCTCTCCCTGGGAGTGGGAACAGCCATAGCCATCAGGGGATTCACTTGTTCGCAGGTCGCCCCAAAGCCGGCAATGCTGAAAATGAGCATCTGCACAATGATGCAACATCCCCTTTAAGAGCTGGAAGGAACCAGTGTGAAGGATCATTGCTGAATGCATTGCACCTGAAATTCATTAGCGCTCTGCTGCTAGCGCCCCTGTAACGCCCCTCTGAGGTCATTAGCGCTTGATTTAGCGCCCCACTTCCTTCCTGGGGCACTAACACCCAATTTAGTAGAAGTTCAGAATCCTTCGTGCCTGGCGCTAAATTTTTACATTTTCAAAATTTAGCGCCCCAAATGGGGCGATACCCAATTTTACCCTCAAAGTTTTTTTTTTATCAATGGCACGTATTTTGTTTTGTAAAGAAGAAAGAAGTAATGTTTACAAAATCATGATTTGGGAACTGGATCGTGCATAAGAACATAAGAACATAAGAAATAAGAGCAGGAGTAGGCCATTCGGACCCTCGAGCCTGCTCCGCCATTCAATAAGGTCATGGCTGATCTTCTACCTCAACTCACTTTCCTGCACTATCCCCATATCACCTTGATTCCCTTAATATCCAAAAATCTATCGATCTCTGTCTTGAATATCCTCAACGACTGAGCCTCCACAGCCCTCTGGGGTAGAGAATTCCAAAGATTCACCACCCTCTGAGTGAAGAAATTTCTCCTCATCTCAGTCCTAAATGGCCGCCCCCTTATTCTGAGACTGTGACCCCTGGTTCTAGACTCCCCAGCCAGGGGAAACATCCTCCCTGCATCTACCCTGTCAAGCCCTGTAAGAATTTTGTATGTTTCAATGAGATCACCTCTCATTCTTCTGAACTCCAGAGAATATAGGCCTAGTCTACTCAATCTCTCCTCATAGGACAAACCCCCCATCCCAGGAACCAGTCTGGTGAACCTTCGTTACGCTCCCTTTAAGAGAAGTATATCCTTCCTTGGGTAAGGAGACCAACCTGTACACAATACTCCAGGTGTGGTCTCACCAGGGCCCTATATAATTGCAGTAAGACAACTTTACTCTTATACTCAAATCCTCTTGTAATAAAGGCCAACATACCATTTGCTTTCTTAATTGCTTGCTGTACCTGCATGTTAAGTTTCAGTGATTCGTGTACAAGGACACCCAGGTCCCTCTGAACACCAACATTTCCCAATCTCTCTCCATTTAAAAAATACTCTGCTTTTCTATTTTTACTACCAAAGTGGATAACTTCACATTTCTCCACATTATATTCCATTTGCCATGTTCTTGCCCACTCACTTAGCCTGTCTATATCCCCTTGAAGCCTCCTTGCATCCTCCTCACAACTTACATTCCCACCTAGCTTTGTATCATCAGCAAACTTGGATATATTACATTTGGTCCCCTCATCCAAGTCATTGATATAGGTTGTGAATAGCTGAGGCCCAAGCACTGATCCTTGCGGTACCTCACTAGTTACAGCCTGCCAACCCGAAAAGGACCCGTTTATTCCTACTCTCTGTTTTCTGTCCGTTAACCAATCCCCAATCCATGCTAGTATATTTCCCTCAATCCCATGAGCCCTAATTTTGTTTAATAACCTCTTGTGTGGGACCTTATCGAATGCCTTCTGAAAATTGAAATACACCACATCCATTGGTTCCCCCTTATCCATTCTGCTAGTTACAACCTCAAAAAACTCAGATTTGTCACGGAAAAATCACGGCCAAAGTATTTGTTTAATTTCTCTGCCATTTCCTTTTCCCCATTATAATTTCTCCTGTCTCAGCCTGTAAGGGACCCACATTTACTTTCGCTAATCTTTTCTTTTTTACATGCTTATAGTAGCTTTTACTTTCTGTTTTTATGTCTCTCACTAGTTTTCTCTCATATTCTATTTTCCCTTTCTTGATCAATTTCTTGGTCCTCCTTTGCTGAATTCTAAAATCCTCCCAATCCTCAGGCTTACTACTCTTTTTGGCAACATTATAACCCTCTTCCTTTGATTTAATACTATCTTTAACTTTTCTTGTTAGCCACAGTTGGACCACTTTTCCTGTGGGGCTTTTTTGCCTTAAAGGAATGTATATTTGTTGTAAATTATGTTTTAATTCTTTAAATTCTAGCCATTGCTTGCCTACTATCATACCTATTAATGTAGTTCCCCAATCTACCTGAGGCAACTCGCCCCTCATACCTACATAGTTTCCTTTGTTTAGATTTAAGACCCTAGTTTCGGATTTACCTAAATCACTTTCAAACTTAATGTAAAATGTTATCATATTATGATCACACTTCCCTAAGGGCCCCTTTACTACAAGGTTATTAATTAACCCTTTCTCATTGCACAATACTAAATCTAAAATAGCCTTTTTCCCTCGTTGGTTCCTCAACATACTGATCTAGAAAACTATCTTGTATACATTCCATGAATTCGTCCTCCACACTATTACTGCAAATTTGGTTTGCCCGGTCTATATGTAGATTAAACTCCCCCATGATCACTATATTACCCTTGTCACATGCGCCTCTAATTTCCTGATTTATACTCTACCCTACATTACAACTACTGTTTGGGGGCCTATAAACAACTCCCACCAATGTTTTCTGCCCCTTCCTGTTTCTTATCTCCACCCAAACTGATTCTACTTCTTGATTTTCAGAGCTAAGATCCTTTCTCTCTACTGTCTTTATCCCATCCTTTATTATCAGGGTTACCCCTCCTCCTTTTCCATTTTGCCTACCTCTTCTAAAAGTTAAATATCCTGGAATATTTAGTTCCCAACTTTGGTAACTTTGCAATCACGTTTCCGTAATGGCTGTTAGATCAAACCTATTAATTTCTATCTCCGTTATTAATTCATCTATTTTGTTGTGAATGCTTCGCGCATTCAGATGGTAAGAATGCTGTCCTTTCACTGCTGGAAACTCAGTTTGAATCCAGCCACACTAATGAGATAAAGGTGTCCCTCTCTACCAGCTGTAAAGGGCCAACATAAAATAAGCTATGGCTAGTCTGAACTTTACATGGCAGTGGTCTACAGCACATGATTCTCTATGTTTATAAGTGGCTATAAATTGGCAAGCTCACTTGGAGATGCCCCAAGGATGGCCGATGTGCAAAATGCAAGCCACCAGACCAGTGCTTTAGTGGGTGTTTCCCTTTTGCTCTGCATCTAACTTGTGCTAAACCATAACTTTGGACCTTGCTGATGACAGGTCATCGACCTGAAACGTTAACTCTGTTTCCCTCTCTACAGCTGCTGCCTGACCCGCTGAATGTTTCCAGCAATTTCTGTTTTTATTTCTTAACTCGGGAGTGTTTGACACTGATACTGGGTTCCATAAGTGGAAGAATGTTCTACTGGGCAACACTGACATTCCTCATTTTAAAGACTGCAAAAAATTGCCACAGGATTAACTTAAAAGAAAACCTTAACACCACTCCTAAAGATTCTCTTCAAAGCTTTATCTGACTGTAGACAGTTAGGGGGGAAAAAGAGGGCGCTAATGGGGCACAAATCAACTAGCGCCCGGGCACAGCTCCCCTGACGTCTCCCGCAAAATTCAGTGGCGCAAATTAAAGGGGAGCTGCCGGGCGGCCATTTTTGTTGCTGGCCGCCTGCCAGCACCTTCCCCCGTTGCTGCCCCAGGCCCCCGTGAAGCCCCCCCGCGGAGTGCTGGCTGAGCTCCGTGAGCCCGGCACTCCTCTTGAGTGCCGGGCTCTTTTGCCGGCACTCCCGATCCCTGGTGGCCCAGCTGGGCCCCGGGTCGTGCTGCGCTAGGCCCCTCCCCTTTAATAAGGGGGAGGAAGGCCTGCAGTACCGCGGCGCGACTGCGGCACGTAGCGCGTGGTGCTGCGGCACGTAGCGCCGCAATATACACTCGCAGCGCCCCAAGAGGGAGGCGGGGCACTTCCAGTGAATTTCGGGCGTGGGGGCACTAATTTTTTCGGGGCGCTAAAAGTCAGAGGTACCATCTTTCGGATGAGACGTTAAACCGAGGCCCCGTCTGCTCTCTCAGGTGGACATAAAAGTTCCCTTGGCACTATTTCAAAGAAGAGCAGGGGAGTTATCCCCAGTGTCCTGGCCAATATTTATCCCTCAATCAGCATCACTAAAACAGATTATCTGGTCATTATCACATTGCTGTTTGTAGGAGCTTGCTGAGCACAAATTGGCTGCCACGTTTCCTACATTACAACAGTGACTACACTTCAAAAATACTTCATTGACTATAAAGTGCTTTGGGACATCCTGAGGTTGTGAAAGGTCTATATAAATGCAAGTCTTTCTTTTCCTTTCTCTTTCTTTAAATGTTAAAAAAAACTTAAAATCATTTTAATGGTAAACATATTTTAGTAGCATCACCACATGAAATATTGAGGATGATTAAAAGTTTTAATTTAATTGCATTTATGGTAAGTGTTGGCAGGTTGTATAATTGTACCAATTGGATTAGAGACTGAATTTAAATACTCCCTCAGAGACATTGGGGGTAATTTTGACTTTGGGCGATAGTGCAGATCGGGTGATATCGGATCAGCCCCCTGTGGACTTCAGTGAAAATCGGGAGAGATGCATAATGGGCGGCTGATCCACTATCACCCGATCTACAATAATGCCCAAAGTCAAAATTAATCCTATTAAACCAAGTGTGCCTGTTCAGGTGGACATTGAAAATCCCATGATGATATTTAAAAAAGAACAGGGAATTCTCCCAGTCACCGAGCCAACGTTGCCCCCTCAACCAACGCATTGCTTTTTGTGGGATGTTGTGGTGCAACGTTTGTCTACAGAAGAACAATCAGTGCACTCTAAAAGTAATTCATTGTGTGGTGTTTTGAGATGGATTGACAAAATAGTAATGTGCTATATAAATGCAAGTATTTACTTCTTTTAGTGGGGAGAGGGAAGCTGGCTCAGTGTTTATGCTCATGTTATATATTAACGTATATGAAGCTAGTATCTTCTGTAATATTAGTGTGTTTGCGAGTCAGATTGCCCAGTTGATTCCTGAGTTATGCGGCCAGTTTTATGTTGATGCTCATCCAAAACATCAACACCAAAACATGATGTGCAGTCACTATCATGATCTCAGCAAATTATAGGCTTTGGCTCAGTATGAGTTCTTGGATGAGGTAACGGAGAGGGTTGATGAGGGCAATGTGGTTGACGTGATGTACATGGATTTCCAAAAGGCATTCGACAAAGTGCCACATAATAGGGTTGCCAACAAAGTTGAAGCCCATGGAATAAAAGGGACAGTGGCAGGAAACAGAGAGTAGTGGTGAACGGTTGTTTTTCGGACTGGAGGAAAGTATACAGTGGTGTTCCCCAGGGGTTGGTGCGAGGACCATTGCTTTTCTTGTTATATATTAATGACTTGGACGTGGGTGTACAAGCCACAATTTCAAAATTTGCAGATGACACAAAACCTGGAAGTATAGTGAACAGTGAGGAGGAGAGTGATAGACTTCAGGGAGACATAGACAGGCTGGTGAAGTGGGCGGACACGTGGCAGATGAAATTTAACGCAGAAAAGTGTGAAGTGATACATTTTGGTAGAAAGAATGAGGAGAGAAAATATAAACTAAAGGATACAATCCTGAAGGGGGTGCACAAACAGAGAGACCTGGGGGTATGTGTGCACAAATCGTTGAAAGTGGCAGGGCAGGTTGAGAAAGCGATTAAAAAGGCTCACGGGAACCTTGGGCTTCATGAATAGAGGTATAGAGTACAAAAGTGTGGAAATTATGATGAACCTGTATAAAACACCGGTTCGGCCCCAACTGGAGTACTGTGTCCAATTCTGGGCACCACACTTTAGAAAGGATGTGAGGGCCTCAGAGAGGGTGCAGAAAAGATTTACGAGAATGATTCCACGAATGAGGGACTTCAGTTACGTTGATAGACTGGAGAAGCTGGGGTTGTTCTCCTTGGAGCAGAGAAGATTGAGAGGAGATTTGATAGAGGTGTTCAAAATCATGAGGTGTCTGGACAGAGTAGATAGAGGGAAACTGTTCCCATTGGCAGAAGGGTCGAGTACCAGAGACAAAGATTTAAGATGATTGGCAAAAGAACCAAAGGCGACATGAGGGAAAACTTTTTTACCCAGCGAGTGGTTAGGATG
This sequence comes from Squalus acanthias, assembly GCA_030390025.1. Classification (NCBI taxonomy): domain Eukaryota; kingdom Metazoa; phylum Chordata; class Chondrichthyes; order Squaliformes; family Squalidae; genus Squalus; species Squalus acanthias. Next base: position 151,943,333 of record CM059429.1, read on the forward strand.
TGGAATGCACTGCCTGAAAGGGTGGTGGAGGCAGACTCAAAATCGGCTTTCAAAAGGGAGTTGGATAAGTATCTGAAGGAAAGAAATTTGCAGGGCTACGGGGGAGTGGGACTAGCTGAAGTGCTCTTGCAGAGAGCCAGCACAGGCTCGACGGGCCGAATGGCCGCCTTCCGTGCTGTAACCATTCTATGATCCGATGATTCTATGATGCACAATACATCATCAGGGGGCCCAGGCATTAATTCTAATTTAATGCTTATCTGAGAATCTAATTTAGTTCTTTTTCTGAGAAGGTGTGGGCTAAAACACAGGGAGCAGCAGGGTTAAGGAAAGGGGTCATGATCCGAGCAAACCTTACACTAATGCTTCAGATGCATAATCCCAATAACCCCGTGGAAATTGGAATGAAGCATACAAGCCATGGAAACAAAATCATTTGTTAAAAAGCTTCGCTGAGTAAATTGAGGACTTTTAAATTTTTGTCCAACCTCTGAACATTTGATCAAACTTTTGAAAAAGGTTCTCCCTTTTCCTTTTCATGGTGATAGAAGGATACATTTCAAATAGCGACGCTACTGAGGATTCATCGACCACATGCTTAATTGTACAAGACATTTGAATTTGTCTCCCCACCAGTCGGATCAAATTTTTAAAATAACTTTAAATGGGATCACTCCATTTTTTGATTTGTCTGACACGGTACTTTATCAAAATGTATCAGAACTGTATCTAACAGATAGGGCCTGGCATGATGGACAGTTAAACTCAACGCTGAATGACAGCAGCTTTTTTGGAATATCAGTGTCACGCAAGATTGAGTGGCAGCTGCAGCCACCCAGTGACAGATCCAAAGTTACAATGAATCTCGAATTCATATTGCTATTTATAAGCTCTAATATGTATTCCGTTTCATTTTCCCCCCATTTCCTTATATCACTGCCACCATCTGTCATGCTTAGGGAGAGAGTGTTATGATCTGAGCCATGGCATTTTCCACATCCAACATCAATCCCATTGAGTAAGGAGCTGACAAGAGTTAGGTTTCCGGTGGATGGAGTGAGTCCTGTTGACTTTTAAAACTCAGCATCTCTGAAGCACTACTTTTTGATTTACCTCATCATCTCTCCTATTTTTTTCAGCCTTGGTGCTGCCCTGCTCTATGGCTGTAGGTTATTTACTGAGGTTCCCCACTGTTTTTATTTTTTTTAATTCCTCTTTGCTGAGATGAAGCAGTTTGTAATCACAAAATGTTTTATCTGGTGGTTTTGAAGATATTGAAAGAAACCACCCACTGAGGGTAGTCAAGTTTGAAGAGTGTTCAAAACCAAGATCTGAGCTTGGACCTTCTGAATAAACCTCAAGGGGGAAAAATTGAGTCGCGCCCCGAAAAAATTAGCGCCCCCACAGCTGAAATTCATCGGTAGCGCCCCAAGAGGGAAGTGGGGCTGTACTGGAAGCGCCACGCCTCCCTCTTGGGGCGCTGCGAGGGAATATCGCGGCGCTATGTGCCGAAGCGCCACGCGCTGTGGCACGTCACACCGCGGTACTGCAGGCCTTCCTCCCCTTCTTAAAGGGGAGGGGCCTAGTGCAGCGTGACCCGGGGCCCAGTTGGGCCACCAGGGATCAGAGTGCCGGTAAAAGAGCCCGGCACTCGAGAGAAGTGCCGGGCTCACGGAGCGCAGCTGACACTCCGCGGGGGGGTGGGGGGGGGCTGCTCAGGTGGCAGCGGACGGCAACGGGGGGAGGTGCTGGCAGGTGGTCAGCAACAAAAATGGCCAGCCGGCACCTCGCCTTTAATTAGCGCCACCCCGGCCGCAGGTAGGCCCCCCTGACCCCGCCGGACATAGCGTCTGGCAGTAAGTCCGGGGGCGCTACTGAAGATCGCGGCCGGGGCGCAAGTGGGGTGCTGCGCACGGCAATGATGTCATCGCTGGCGGCGCAGCGCCACGGGGCGCTAACGGTTACCACCGCCGCTAACCTACCGCTAAAGCTCGTGGGAGGCGTTGGCGGCAGCGCGCCCAGGCGCTAGTTGCTTTGCGCCCAGTTAGCGCCCTCTTAGGGCGCTAATGGGAGGCGCAAAGCAACCGAATTTTTCCCCCCAAGTGTTTCAAACTAAAAACATACTTATCTTCTTCAGTTATTATTCTTCATACACAGACAAGCGCAATTGTCCTTTATCCTTAAGTATACTTATGATCCTTCAACAAAGAGGGACCTACCTCCAAGGCAAGACAAAATAAAGTGTTATTTTATCTTAACATGGCTGGGGGGGCGGGGGAAATTCAATCTTGTTTTCACCCATTTTTCAGGTGTAAGACAAGGGATAACCTTAACAAAATAGGGCCTGGATCTCCCTTGCTCGATCTGCACCTGAAGTTTGGTGGCTGTCATATCCCAGGGCACCCACCTGAAAGAGGCGTTGAGATGATTATTTATGCAAATACGCTCTGCCCATTTGTATCAGGTTTCAAGCAGCCTTACCAGTGGTCCTTAAAAAGCTCAATTGGCACCCGCAGCCTGCTGGCTGTATGAAGGTGAGACCCAGAGCCAAATCTGGCACGGGCCTCCCGCCCGCATCGACCAGCACGGAGAGCAAGTACTCCATTGACTTCCTGCCCGTTTTGGGTGCAAGTCCAATTACTTACCAATTGCTCTAGCACACAATGTCTCAAAGCACTTCATACAATGATTTACTTTGAAGTTCACTGATTGTTGCTATGACGACAAATGTAGCAGCCTTCTTGCACACAGCAAGATCCCATAGATACAGAATCCAGCAAGCAGCAATGAGATGAATAGCCAATTGAGCTGCTATTTTTTCAATGGTGTTTGAGGGAGAAATAATGGCCAGGACACTAGGAGAAATCCTTGCTTTTCTTTAAATAATGCATGTGCTCTTTAACATCCACCTGGAACATTATACTAGCAGTTCAGAGTGAGCTTAACATTTCAGAAGAGTGAGCTCTGGCAATGCAGAAGTTCATCCCAGTACTGCATTAAATGCCAGTCTGGATTATATACTCCAATCCAGAAATAGGGCTTGAAACCACAACCTCTGTCTTAGAGGCAAGAGTGATACCTGCCGAGCCAAGCTGACAAGCAGCCATCTTTACCTCTGTGTATAAGAGGCATAAAAATAACAGGGAATAAAACAGAAAATGCTAGAAATACTCTGCATGTCAAGCAGCATCTGTGGAGAGAGAAACAAGAGTTAATGGCCGGAATTTTGCCGGCACTCAGCGGACAGGATGGGTGGCGGGTCAGCTGTTAAATTTAAAATGATTGACAGCGGGTTGGGAACCCACTGTCAATGCGCACACTGGACTTTCCCGATGTCGGGTCTGCCAGCGCTGAGCAGACCCGACATGCAGCGGCGGGGGAGGCAATTAAAATCATTAGTGGCTTGTTTACAGCCACTTATCAATGTTTTTTCCCCAGCTTTTTTGGATTTGACAGGTCGCCCCATCGGTTTCCTGCTGTGCCTAGACCTGAGGCGGGAGGTCAGTGGCCGTTGAATCAGCTGATGAGTTGACAGCTTCGAATGTCAAGTCAAAGCTCCCAGCTGATTGAGACATGGGGGAAAAATTCAGCTGCTTGCGCCTCCCGTTAGCGCCTTAAGAGGGCGCTAATGGGGCGTAAAGCAGCTAATGCCCGGGCGCAGCGCCGCCCACGCCTCCCGAAAAATTCAGCGGGAGGTTAGCGGCGGCGCCAGCCGGTAGCGCCCTGTGGCGCTGCGCCGCCGGCGATGACGTCATCGCCGTGCGCAGCACCCCGCTCGCGCTCCAGCCGCGATCTTCAGTCGCGCCCCCTGATTTACCGCCAGACGCTATGTCCGACGGGTTCAGGGGGGCGTACGTGCGGCCGGGGCGGCGATATTTAAAGGGGAGGTGGCAGGCGGCCATTTTTGTTGCTGGCCGCCTGCCAGCACCTGCCCCCGTTGCTGTCCCCGGCCCCGTGAAGCCCCCCCACCGTGAAGTGCCGGCTGCGCTCCAAGAGCCCAGCACTTCTCTTGCGTGCCGGGCTCTTTTGCCGGCACTCCCGATCCCTGGGGGCCCAGCTGGGCCCCGGTTCGCGCTGCGCAGGGTCCCTCCCCTTTAAGAAGGGGAGGAAGGCCTGCAATACCGCGGCGCGACGTGCTGCAGCACGTAGCGCCATGATATTGACTCGCAGCGCCCCAAGAGGGATGCGGGATGCTTCCAGTGGCGCCCCGCTTCCCTCTTGGGGCGCAACCACTGAAGTTCCGGCGCGGGGCCGCTAATTTTTTCGGGGCGCTAAAAGTCGCGCCCCGGCGAGGTTAGCACCCCAAATGGGGCGCGACTGAATTTTTACCCCCATCCACTAGCTTCTCTAAACTGCATTTCCACTACAGATTCAGGATGCTGCAGGTCTTTACACAAGTCTCCATCCAGTCTGACCTCATTACCTCTCCCACCATTGACAGATCACCTCTGTCATCTCTACTTCACCTGCCATCTAATCCATCAGCATGGGTGCCCTTGAAACTCTCTCATCTTGGTCCTCAGAATCCCACCACGATCAGCCCCAACACCAGCGGCACCAGGCACACCAGCAGCACCAACAACAACACCAACCTTCTCCACAAACAACTGATGCTGCACAGGACACAGGGCATCAGCACCCAATCATATTGTTGCCTGGGAGGCCAGGGATGGCCTCACCATGGCTACATTTACTTCACTTGACGCTGTACACCCTGGCTGCCACATGATGCGCCAGGTTGGCACCACCCCACACCAACACCATAAAGCATCTCTACAATACCCAAGCCATTCTTTTCACACTCATCAGCATTGCAGGGGATACCGTTAAGTCTCACCATTCACTGCAACTCACTAAGCCACTTCCAAAGGTGCACACAAATCTGTCCAAGAACGCAAAGTGTTGAAAATAAAGGTTTCAATATTTGACATGAGCATTGGCTAAACCACCCAAGTGCCTACCCTTGTGTGTTGTTAGTTGGTATGATACGACCAGGATGAGGGTGAGTGTGAGGGGTGGCTAGTGAGATGGGGAAGTGATAATGTAGATAGAGTGGGATGGGTGGAGGTGCAAGGTAAGTTGGTGTGAGTAAGGATGTGCAGGAGTAGGGTAGGGAAGGCAGAGTGATGGAGATGTGAGGAGTAGCACAGCAGGATGAGGTTGAGTGTGGCTTTACAGTAACGTTTTGTGATCTACTGAGATCATTAAAAGGTTTGCGCCACTGCACCCAGGTCCTCCTGACGACATCCCTGCTTATGCCCTCTTGTGCAATGTGCAACCAGGCTGTGTTGGTCTCCTGGAGAGGTCTCTTCTGCCCATTGGAAGGGAAGAGAACCTCCCTGCGTGCTGTGACTCCCTCCATAAGCATATGGAGGGAGTCATGGGAGAGCCTGGGTGCAGCCGTGCACCTCTGTGCAGTGATTGTCAGTGTTTGCAGCACCTCAATGCTATAGAACACTGACAGCACAAATGTCAAAATAAATTTGGCCATGGTCCCTTTAAGGAAACCGGCTGATGACGCATCATCAAATGACGTCATCAGACCCGCTTCCTTCAATTGGCCGGGAACTTCGCTGGGTGGGCTTAACAAGCCCAATCATCGGAAAGTCATTTCAGAGGCCGGGATGGAGACCGCAGCAGGGCCGGAACCCGCCACCGAAGTCGTCCACCACAGACCCACCATGGTCAGCAAAATCGCAGCCAATGTTTCAGGTCGATGACCTTTCATCAGAACTGGTAAATGTTAGAGATATAAGCGGTTTTAAGCAAGTACAGAGACAGCGATGGGGGGCAGGGGAGGAAAGAACAAAAGGGAAGGTCTGTGATAGGGTGGAAGGCTGTTTCAAATCACAAAAATTTCTGTAATATCTCTTGTTTGAATTCAAACTGCTTTCTGGAATGGACTTTGTCCTTGTGCACGTGTGTGAGTGTGTGTGTGTGTGTGTGAGAGTGTGTGTGTGTGTGTGTGTGTGAGAGTGTGAGAGTGTGTGTGTGTGAGAGTGTGAGTGTGTGTGTGTGTGAGAGTGTGAGTGTGTGTGTGTGTGTGTGTGTGAGAGTGTGAGTGTGTGTGTGTGTGTGTGTGAGAGTGTGTGTGTGTGTGCACGTGTGTGTGAGAGTGTGTGCGTGTGCGTGTGCGTGTGCGCGTGTGTGTGTGTGGTCCGCGGTCCGCTTCTTTAGGATCACATCAACCCTTGAACTCCAATCAATTTATGGATCCTTTATAGGGCAACGAATGTTTCATTTTGTAGATCCCTATCACACAGGTGTCAAGGCAGGTGAGCTGTCAAATGTAGGCGTTATGATGGATCAAAAAAAACTTTTCAGAGCGATTAATCTGGTAATTGAGCAGATGGTGGGATGGGAGTGACAGTTCATGCTTCATTTGCCTGGAAGTTATACAAGGTTGTTCTCCTCCCTGTTGGGCTGTGGGGCTTCATCAGGTCCTATCTGCATTCTAAAGTGAGGAAAAGACTCTTTTGATCTGAGGTGTCAGAAGTTGCCTTGACCGGTTATATCCGAACAGTAGCTATAGGTTCTTCAGTTCATTCAGATCAACTGTATTTGTAGATTGTCGTGGTGAAACAGAACTACTGTGCTTATGTAAAAAACATCAAAGGAGTCAGTTTTAAAGAGCTTTTGAAGAAGGGCTCATAATCCTCAAGCAATTTATGTTGGACTCAAAAAAAAAGTTTGATGTACTAGTTAAAGTTAAATATTGTATGGATATTTTATCTGATGCACTGTCAGAGCAGCTGTCTTTGGGATGAGATGTTAACCAAGACCCTGTCTGTTCTCTCAGCTTGACGTAAAAGTTCCCATGGCACTATTTGAAGAGGAGTGGAGTAGTTCTCCTGATATCCTCATGAATATCTATCCCTCAAACAACATAACTAAAACAGATTTTCTGGTCATTTATCTTATTGCTGTTTGTTGGTACTTTCTGTGCACTAATTGGCTGCTACGTTTTGTACATTACAGCAGTGACTACACTTCAGAAGGCCTTTGATAAAGTCCCACATAAGAGGGTAGTGTGCAAAATTAAAGCACATGGGATTGGGGGTAATATACTGGCATGGATTGAAAATTGGTTAACAGACAGGAAACAGAGTAGGAATAAATGGGTCTTTTTCAGGGTGGCAGGCAGTGACTAGTGGGGTACCACAGGGATCAGTGCTTGGGCCCCAGCTATTCACAATATATATCAATGATTTGGATGAGGGAACCAAATGTAATATTTCCAAGTTTGCTGATGACATGAAACTAGGTGGAATTGTGAGTTGAGGAGGATGTAAAGAGGCTTCAAGGTGATTTAGACAAGTTGAGTGAGTGGGCAAATACATAGCAGATGCAGTATAACGTGGATAAATGTGTAGTTATCCACTTCGGTAGGAAAAACAGAAAGGCAGAGTATTATTTAAATGGTGATAGATTGGGAATTGTTGATGTACAAAGGGACCTGGGTGTTCTTGTACACCAGTCACTGAAAGCAAACATGCAGGTGCAGCAAGCAGTTAGGAAGGCAAATGGTATGTTGGCCTTCATTGCAAGAGGATTTGAGTACAGGAGCAAGGATGTCTTACTACAGTTAGACAGGGCCTTGGTGAGACCACATCTGGAGTACTGTGTGCAGTTTTGGTCTCCTTACCTAAGAAAGGATATACTTGCCATAGAGGGAGTGCAGCGAAGGTTCACCAGACTGATTCCTGGGATGGCAGGACTGTCGTATGAGGAGAGATTGGGTCGACTAGGCCTGTATTCACTAGAGTTTAGAAGAATGAGAGGGGATCTCATTGAAACGTATAAAATTCTGACAGGGCTAGACAGACTGGATGCAGGGAGAATGTTTCCAGTGGTTGGGGGGTCTAGAACTCGGGATACAGGGTAGGACATTTAGGACTGAGATGAGGAGAAATTTCTTCACTCAGAGGGTGGTGAACCTGTGGAATTCTTTACCACAGAATGCTGTGGAGGCCAAGTGACTGAATATATTTAAGAAGGAGGTAGATAGATTTCTGGACACAAAAGGCATCAAGGGGTATGGGGAGAGAGCGGGAATATGGTATTGAGATAGAGGATCAGCCATGATCATATTGAATGGTGGAGCAGGCTCGAGGGGCCGAATGGCCTACTCCTGCTCCTATTTTTGTATGTTTCTATTTCATCGGCTGTGAACCACTTTGGAACAGCGTGAGGTTGTGAAGGGCACTATGTAAATGCAAGTTCTTTACTTCTTGTTACCCCTGAGGCACACTACATCCCTTTACAACATCCATAAATAGTGGCCTTCCTATACAAGCTGCCTTTTGCAATGAGCATGAGTAAAGAGTGTTGGGAGACAGTTTGAATTGCAAAACATGATAAACAAGAGGTTTCCAATGATACATTAAAGAAAAAAAGAAAAAGGCCATATACACTTCTTGGTTCAGTGGTGCTCTGTTCTTTCGATTTTGGGACCTGGGTTCAGCTTCAGCCCAGACTGAAAGTCTCCTCTCCATGCTATCTGAAGAGGTCCTAAGTGAAATGCAAAATAACAACAGAAAACGCTGGAAAAACTCAGCAGGCCAGGCAGCATCCGTGGAGAGAGAAAGAGAGTTGACGTTTCAGGTCGATGACCTTTCATCAGAACTGGGAAGAGCTGGAAATCAAATAGATTTAAGGCTAGGGTAAAGCTGGGAAAAGGGGGAGGGGATAAAGGAACAAAAGAGGAGATGAAGAGACATTAAGAGACATTAAGAGATATGCAAGGCTAGAGGTGGTGTTAATGTGACAGATTAAGGCTGAATGAAGTGTGAAATCTACTGGCAGAATGAAGGACAGCTGCCAGCTTCTAGGAGGAAAAAAAAAAGGTGGGGGGGACAAATAAAAGGGTGGATAAAATAAAATATAAATGTGATTGGAGCTGAGGTTATGATCTAAAATTGTTGAACTCGATATTGAGTCCAGAGGGCTGTAGCGTGCCTAAACGAAAGATGAGGTGCTGTTCCTCGAGCTTACGCTGAGCTTCCGTGGAACAGTGTATTAGGCCGAGGACGGTGAGGTCAGAGTGGGAGTGAAGCGGTGAATTAAAGTGACAGGCCACCGGGAGCTCGGGGTCCCCCTTACGGACTGAACGGAGGTGTTCCGCAAAGCGGTCACCCAATCTGCGTTTGGTCTCCCCAATGTAGAGGAGTCCACATCGTGAGCAGCGAATACAGTATACTAAATTGCAGGAAGTACAAGTAAATCGCTGTTTCACCTGGAAGGGGTGTTTGGGGCCCTGGACAGTGGGAAGAGGGGAGGTATAAGGGCATGTGTTGCATCTCCTGCGCGTGCACGGGAAGGTGCCGGGCGAAGGGGAAGGGGTGCTGGGGGTGGTAGAGGAGTGGACTAGGGTGTCGCGGAGGGAGCGGTCCCTGCGGAATGCTGAAAGGGGAGGTGAGGGGAAGATGTGTTTGGTGGTGGGATCACGCTGGAGGTGGCGGAAATGGCGGAGGATGATCCGTTGAATGTGGAGGCTGGTGGGGTGAAAGGTGAGGACAAGGGGAACCCTATCGTGGTTCCGGGAGGGAGGGGCAGGGGTGAGGGCAGATGTGCGGGAGATAGAACGGACACGGTCGAGGGCCGTGTCGACCACGGTAGAGGGGAATCCTCGGTTGAGGAAAAAGGAAGACATGTCGGAAGCACTGGTATGGAAGGTGGCATCATCAGAGCAGATGCGGCGGAGACGGAGAAACTGGGAGAATGGAATAGAGTCCTTACAGGAGGCGGGGTGGGAGGAAGTGTAGTCCAGGTAGCTGTGGGAGTCGGTGGGCTTGTAGTGAATGTTAGTCAATAACCTATCCCCAGAGATGGAAATGGAGAAGTCGAGGAAGGGAAGAGAAGAGTCGGAGATGGACCATGTGAAGGTGAGGGAAGGGTGGAAATTGGAAGCATAGTGAATGAAATGTTCTAGTTCAGGGCGAGAGCAGGAGACGGCACCGATACAGTCATCAATGTACCGGAAAAAGAGGTGAGGGAGGGGACCCGAGTAGGACTGGAACAAAGAGTGTTCCACATATCCCACGAAAAGGCAGGCATAGCTAGGACCCATGCGGGTACCCATAGCAACACCTTTAATTTGGAGGAAATGGGTAGAGTCAAAGGAGAAGTTGTTCAATGTGAGAACAAGTTCAGCCAGGCGGAGGAGGGTGGTGGTGGATGGGGACTGGTTGGGCCTCTGTTCAAGGAAGAAGCGGAGCGCCCTCAGGCCATCCTGGTGGGGAATGGAGGTGTAGAGGGATTGTACGTCCATAGTGAAGAGGAGACGGTTGGGGCCGGGAAACTGGAAACTGTTAAAATGGCGGAGGGCATCGGAAGAGTCGCGGATGTAGGTGGGAAGAGACTGGACAAGGGGAGAAAAAATAGAGTCGAGATAGGAAGAGATAAGTTCCGTGGGGCAAGAACAGGCTGAAACGATGGGTCTACCGGGGCAGTCCTGTTTGTGGATCTTGGGAAGGAGGTAGAAGCGGGCTGTGCGGGGTTGGGGAAACTATGAGGTTGGCGGCCGTGGGGGGAAGATCTCCAGAGGAGATGAGGTCAGTGACAGTCTTGGACACGGTGGCTTGATGTTCGGTAGTGGGGTCATGGTCCAGGTGGAGGTAGGAGGAGGTGTCAGAGAGTTGGCGTTCAACTTCCGCTAGGTAGAGGTCGGTTCGCCAAACAACAACAGCGCCACCCTTGTCAGCAGGTTTAATGACAATGTCAGGGTTGGATCGGAGAGAATGGAGTGCTGCAAGTTCAGAGGGAGGTAGGTTGGAGTGAGTGAGGGGAGCAGAGAAATTGAGCTGGCCGATGTCGCGGCGGCAGTTAGCAATGAAAAGATCAAGAGAGGGTAAGAGGCCAGAGGGAGGGGTCCAGGTGGAACGAGAATTCTGAAAGCGGGAGAAAGGGTCAGCCGTGCGGGGGGAAGACTCCTGGCCAGAGAAGTGGGCACGGAGACGGAGGCGGCGGAAAAAGAGCTCAGCATCGTGCCGAGCTCGAAATTCATTGAGATGGGGGCGTAAGGGGATGAAGCTCAGGCCTTTGCTGAGGACTGATCGTTCGGAGTCAGAGAGGGGAAGGTCAGAGGGGATAGTGAAAACGCGGCAGGGGGTGAGATTGGGAGAAGGGGGGTCAGAGGAAAGTGAAGGGGAAGAAGGTTCCGGAGGGGCTTTAGTGTCCAAGAGTTGTTGAAGCTTGCGATCCTTGACATCGGAAAGGAAGAAGAAAAGTTTTTTGTTGAAGCGTCGGATGAGTCTAAGGATGAAATGGAACTGTGGACCCGGACAGCTTTGAGATAGAGTGCGTCGGTGCTGCTGAAGAGAGATGTCGAGAGTGTTCATGTGGCGCCGCATGGCATTGAGCGTGGATCTCAAGATGCGGCGAGAGCAGTAGTTCGAGGAACGATGAATATCTTGGAGATATTTGTAATCCTGGGTGGATCCGAAACACGAAGGGTGGAAGTTTAGTTGGAATCCACGTGGGATAAGTCGGAACCGGAGACAGTTGCTGAGGAAAGTAATGTGGCTGTGAAACCGAGTCTTGGCAGATACCTGATCAAACACGAGAAGGGAAACTGAAATCAATGAAGATGAACAAGGTTGAAGAGCCAAACGGAAATCCCGTCGAAGAGAAGAGCAGAACTTCTTCAAGGTAGGCATTCCAAGAAGAGAGGTGGCAGTGAACCAAACACTAATACGATAGCAAAATACTGCAGATGCTGGAAATCCGAAATAACAACAGAAAACGCTGGAAAAACTCAGCAGGCCAGGCAGCATCCGTGGAGAGAGAAAGAGAGTTGACGTTTCAGGTCGATGACCTTTCATCAGAACTGGGAAGAGCTGGAAATCAAATAGATTTAAGGCTAGGGTAAAGCCACGGATGCTGCCTGGCCTGCTGAGTTTTTCCAGCGTTTTCTGTTGTTATTTCGGATTTCCAGCATCTGCAGTATTTTGCTATCGTATTAGTGTTTGGTTCACTGCCACCTCTCTTCTTGGAATGCCTACCTTGAAGAAGTTCTGCTCTTCTCTTCGACGGGATTTCCGTTTGGCTCTTCAACCTTGTTCATCTTCATTGATTTCAGTTTCCCTTCTCGTGTTTGATCAGGTATCTGCCAAGACTCGGTTTCACAGCCACATTACTTTCCTCAGCAACTGTCTCCGGTTCCGACTTATCCCACGTGGATTCCAACTAAACTTCCACCCTTCGTGTTTCGGATCCACCCAGGATTACAAATATCTCCAAGATATTCATCGTTCCTCGAACTACTGCTCTCGCCGCATCTTGAGATCCACGCTCAATGCCATGCGGCGCCACATGAACACTCTCGACATCTCTCTTCAGCAGCACCGACGCACTCTATCTCAAAGCTGTCCGGGTCCACAGTTCCATTTCATCCTTAGACTCATCCGACGCTTCAACAAAAAACTTTTCTTCTTCCTTTCCGATGTCAAGGATCGCAAGCTTCAACAACTCTTGGACACTAAAGCCCCTCCGGAACCTTCTTCCCCTTCACTTTCCTCTGACCCCCCTTCTCCCAATCTCACCCCCTGCCGCGTTTTCACTATCCCCTCTGACCTTCCCCTCTCTGACTCCGAACGATCAGTCCTCAGCAAAGGCCTGAGCTTCATCCCCTTACGCCCCCATCTCAATGAATTTCGAGCTCGGCACGATGCTGAGCTCTTTTTCCGCCGCCTCCGTCTCCGTGCCCACTTCTCTGGCCAGGAGTCTTCCCCCCGCACGGCTGACCCTTTCTCCCGCTTTCAGAATTCTCGTTCCACCTGGACCCCTCCCTCTGGCCTCTTACCCTCTCTTGATCTTTTCATTGCTAACTGCCGCCGCGACATCGGCCAGCTCAATTTCTCTGCTCCCCTCACTCACTCCAACCTACCTCCCTCTGAACTTGCAGCACTCCATTCTCTCCGATCCAACCCTGACATTGTCATTAAACCTGCTGACAAGGGTGGCGCTGTTGTTGTTTGGCGAACCGACCTCTACCTAGCGGAAGTTGAACGCCAACTCTCTGACACCTCCTCCTACCTCCACCTGGACCATGACCCCACTACCGAACATCAAGCCACCGTGTCCAAGACTGTCACTGACCTCATCTCCTCTGGAGATCTTCCCCCCACGGCCGCCAACCTCATAGTTTCCCCAACCCCGCACAGCCCGCTTCTACCTCCTTCCCAAGATCCACAAACAGGACTGCCCCGGTAGACCCATCGTTTCAGCCTGTTCTTGCCCCACGGAACTTATCTCTTCCTATCTCGACTCTATTTTTTCTCCCCTTGTCCAGTCTCTTCCCACCTACATCCGCGACTCTTCCGATGCCCTCCGCCATTTTAACAGTTTCCAGTTTCCCGGCCCCAACCGTCTCCTCTTCACTATGGACGTACAATCCCTCTACACCTCCATTCCCCACCAGGATGGCCTGAGGGCGCTCCGCTTCTTCCTTGAACAGAGGCCCAACCAGTCCCCATCCACCACCACCCTCCTCCGCCTGGCTGAACTTGTTCTCACATTGAACAACTTCTCCTTTGACTCTACCCATTTCCTCCAAATTAAAGGTGTTGCTATGGGTACCCGCATGGGTCCTAGCTATGCCTGCCTTTTCGTGGGATATGTGGAACACTCTTTGTTCCAGTCCTACTCGGGTCCCCTCCCTCACCTCTTTTTCCGGTACATTGATGACTGTATCGGTGCCGTCTCCTGCTCTCGCCCTGAACTAGAACATTTCATTCACTATGCTTCCAATTTCCACCCTTCCCTCACCTTCACATGGTCCATCTCCGACTCTTCTCTTCCCTTCCTCGACTTCTCCATTTCCATCTCTGGGGATAGGTTATTGACTAACATTCACTACAAGCCCACCGACTCCCACAGCTACCTGGACTACACTTCCTCCCACCCCGCCTCCTGTAAGGACTCTATTCCATTCTCCCAGTTTCTCCGTCTCCGCCGCATCTGCTCTGATGATGCCACCTTCCATACCAGTGCTTCCGACATGTCTTCCTTTTTCCTCAACCGAGGATTCCCCTCTACCGTGGTCGACACGGCCCTCGACCGTGTCCGTTCTATCTCCCGCACATCTGCCCTCACCCCTGCCCCTCCCTCCCGGAACCACGATAGGGTTCCCCTTGTCCTCACCTTTCACCCCACCAGCCTCCACATTCAACGGATCATCCTCCGCCATTTCCGCCACCTCCAGCGTGATCCCACCACCAAACACATCTTCCCCTCACCTCCCCTTTCAGCATTCCGCAGGGACCGCTCCCTCCGCGACACCCTAGTCCACTCCTCTACCACCCCCAGCACCCCTTCCCCTTCGCCCGGCACCTTCCCGTGCACGCGCAGGAGATGCAACACATGCCCTTATACCTCCCCTCTTCCCACTGTCCAGGGCCCCAAACACCCCTTCCAGGTGAAACAGCGATTTACTTGTACTTCCTGCAATTTAGTATACTGTATTCGCTGCTCACGATGTGGACTCCTCTACATTGGGGAGACCAAACGCAGATTGGGTGACCGCTTTGCGGAACACCTCCGTTCAGTCCGTAAGGGGGACCCCGAGCTCCCGGTGGCCTGTCACTTTAATTCACCGCTTCACTCCCACTCTGACCTCACCGTCCTCGGCCTAATACACTGTTCCACGGAAGCTCAGCGTAAGCTCGAGGAACAGCACCTCATCTTTCGTTTAGGCACGCTACAGCCCTCTGGACTCAATATCGAGTTCAACAATTTTAGATCATAACCTCAGCTCCAATCACATTTATATTTTATTTTATCCACCCTTTTATTTGTCCCCCCCACCTTTTTTTTTCCTCCTAGAAGCTGGCAGCTGTCCTTCATTCTGCCAGTAGATTTCACACTTCATTCAGCCTTAATCTGTCACATTAACACCACCTCTAGCCTTGCATATCTCTTAATGTCTCTTAATGTCTCTTCATCTCCTCTTTTGTTCCTTTATCCCCTCCCCCTTTTCCCAGCTTTACCCTAGCCTTAAATCTATTTGATTTCCAGCTCTTCCCAGTTCTGATGAAAGGTCATCGACCTGAAACGTCAACTCTCTTTCTCTCTCCACGGATGCTGCCTGGCCTGCTGAGTTTTTCCAGCGTTTTCTGTTGTTATTTCGGATTTCCAGCATCTGCAGTATTTTGCTATCGCTAAGTGAAATGCAATTGGACGGAGTTCCATTTTCTAGTGGCCATGAGTCCATAACTCAGAACTTCCCACAAACTGGCAATATCACTCACAGACGTATAAAAATCCTTGGCATGGGAAATAGAAGAGTACAGCCAAGAGGTCTGCCTGTAACCTCAGGAGTTGGGGAGCCAGCTCAGGGGATGAAAGATCCTTTAAATGATTTGTAAATTATACCAATGGCCAAAACTTAAATATCTGAGAACAATGATTTTCCATCACCTACCGACATTACCATTAGTGATGACCTCCCCCCTTCTTTTGTTTGTATGTAAATGCTTGGTAATCTATTTAATTTTAACAGGATTTAATCTACTATTCAAAAGCTGCTTTAGGGAATGTTTTCATGCATCAAAGTTTCAAGTTAGCAAACATAGTTAAGTGGACAGTATAGTGAATGAGCTGTTGTATCAGAGTATTAAAGATCTAACTCTACAGTTACTAATACTATGGAGGAAGCATTTATTTAAGTTTAGGTAAATCCAATGTATCCAATTAGTATCAAACAGTGCCAATAAAAGTACTGTCACTCAGGATATTGGCCTCACAATGAACAGATTTCAAGGTGTAAAGGATGATCCTGATTGCATTTGACCTTTGGAAAGAAATCCCTGGTTCTTTGTATGAAGTCTGCCAACCGATAACGAGATTTATACTTTTGACAATCAATAACGCTGGACAGTGATGTAATCTCTTCACTCAACTGAAATGTATTAGCAGCTTGAGAAATGTGTGTGCGAAAACCAAGAATTTCAGCAGGGTCGGCCATTTGCAGCCTTTGTGGGGGGAAGAAAAGCAGGGGGAAAACAGAAGCCAGTAAAAGTCACATCTTGAAATCCTTACAACCCCGTGCTAGCTTGAGCAAAAAGGAATAATGCAGTCATGGTGGACAATATTTCAGGAGGTACTACTGGGTTGCGAAGGGGCCTTATTATTGCTACAACATATTATTTCCCAAGTTTTTCCCAAGGTTTATTCCCTTGGCATAATTCTGGAAAAACACAACAAGTCCCTCCGCATCTAAAAACATAGAGACCCGTCACTGTAACTGAAAAGAGCAGGCAGGTAAGCCTGTTTGGAGGACTGGTCAAAACAAAGGGAGTGGGCGACATGCAGACAGAGAGTGCAATTGAAATATGTTAAATACTAAGACAAGGAAGCCGCTAATGGATTTTATTCAAGTTTAGATGAGGAACCATTAACTCTGTCCCTCCCACCCTAGATCACAGTTCCATCACCCCTGCTCCAAGTTGCTTCTCTCCAGGCATGTTCCTATGAAATCGGAGCAGAAAATCAGAACACAAACAGTGCTGAAATATCCTAAGGAAAGATAACCCCAGGGTAATTGTGATGGAAAATGAAAAAGAGCACAGTGCATAGACCACCTTGTTGGGTGCTGGTAGTAAAGAAAGACTGGGCATTAATGGTGAAGAGGAGACGATTGGGGTCAGAGAACCTGATGTTGTCAAAGTAATGGAGAGCATCAGAAGAGTCATAAATGTATCTAGGTAGAGACTGGACAAGGTGAGAAAGAATAGAATCAAGAGCAGATGAACAAGCTGAAATGCGATCTATCAGCTAATCGACCTGCTGTGTATTTCTACAATTTTATATTTTTATTTCAGATCCAGTAGTTGATGTTTTTCTTTTGAACTCTAATTTGCTATTCGAGATAATTCTAATTGATTGCAGCTCACTTCACTAATAGAATTCATTTAATTACTGTACATCAGCTGGAGTCAGCTTATCTCAGTGGTAGCATGCTTACCTCAGGGCGCGATCTTGCCAGCCCTGGGGAGGCGGGTTTGGAGGTGGGACTGCCGAGAAAATGGCAGAATCTGGGGGCGGGTGCCCATCCCGCCCCCAACCCGCCTCTGTGCCATCTTCCCAAGAGGCGGGTAGCCGACCCGCGCTGGGTCCCGTCTCCTTGGAGGCGGGAGGGGGATTACAGCCACTTAACTGCCAGTTAACAGGCAGTTAAGAGTATTATCCCCATTTTCCCACCAGAGGCGCGGGCTTCCCGACGTAGGGAAACCCCGCCAGGGTCACCGAGGCGAGCAGTGAGTCTGCGGGGGTCAGAGGGGTGCAAAAGTGTGCTGTGGAGGTAAGTGATGGGTGCAAGTGTGGAAAGGTAAGTATGTGAGGTGAGTGGAAAGTGATAGAAAATGTTTACTTACCTTTGTTTCTTCCTGCAGGCTTCAAGAGTTGGGGATGCAGAGAGTCTCACATCTCACCGGCAGAGATGACAGATGGCTGCTGCATTCTCCGATGCAACATCCATCTAATTTCTGCTCACAAAAGAGGTTTGATGAGTCTTGAATACAAGAACTCATCAAACAACAGAGAATGTCAGTGTTTGACAGCTTCACAGAGCTGTCAAACGATGACAATTCATCTGTCAGACATTTTTGACAGATGAAACGTCATACGCTGATGTTCTCTGTAACCGGCTTCCCCTTAATTGGCCTGCTAAGCCCGCTGGGCGGGCTTAACAAGGTCAATCAAGGGAAATTAGCGTGGGTTGGCCAGAGGTCGATGGAGGCGGGTCTAAAACCCGACAAGCAGCAGTCCCGCCTCCAACGTGCCCCCATTGACAAAATCGCCCCCTCAGAGTCAGAGAATTGTGGGTTCATAGACCCACTCAAGGACTTAAGCACATACTATGAAATGATACTTCAGTGCAGTAGTGACAGAGTGTTGTATTGTTGGAGAGACCCGGTTTGTCTCTCTTACCCAACACCACCAAAAACAATTTGACTACTCGTTCATATAATTTACTGTCCGTGGGACCTTGCTATGTACAAATAGTTCCTTTGTTACCCATATAACAGCAGTGACTGAACTTTAAGGAGTAAATCATTGGATGTGAATTGTTTTGGGACATCCTGAGAGACACGAATGCAAGCTTTTTTTCATTCTTACAAGGCTGGGAACAATAATTAGTAAAACCGCTTCTTAGCCAAAATCACTTTGCAAAGAGAAGCAGAGTCGAAAACATTAGAGGAAGCAACTTTCGTCTAGTACGTCTTTGTTTACTTGAAAAAACAATGTGAACATATCCAGTTTGGTCCCAAGCTCAGGCCACTTCTGCATGTATTGTGAGAAGCTGTATTGTCCGCATTGGTAACGCCCACCTGTTTAGCTCAGTTAGGTGCCTACAGTGTTCCACATGGTCTATGGTACTCATGCAGTGGAGCTATTTTCTCTGTAAGGTGAACTTAAGATCAGGGCCAATTTTTTAAATTATGGCCAGCCTTTATATATTTTGGCTACTTCCATTAATAGGAATTATAGGATCGATTTTCCAGTGTGGAGCCTCACCCACCAGAAGCACATATTGGTAAATTGTTGGCACGCTCCACACAGCTTCACAGCCATTAATTTTAATGGTGTGAAGCCAACTGCAAATCCTAAGAATTTGGGAGCTACATTCGATAGCCCCTGAGAACAGGTGCGGGGATCATGATGCGCGGTTTACCCGCCCCTGTTGCTTCCAATGCAGGCAGCACGCAAAATTCGCCTGCTGCTCTCTGGCCAGAGAGAAGGAAATGTATTCAGCTCTCTTGGAATACAGAGCCTCAGTTATCTCCCTTAGCCAACAGTGGACGGAAAACTGGGAGATGTTGCAAATCTCTCCTGCTCCAACCTGGAAGGAGCCCGACACATAAAAGTTCATGGCCACCGTAACCTTCACAGCCACTGGCAATGCGGTCCTTGCCCTGCTCTGAGGTTGCAGTTGTGGTTGCAGCAGGTGGCAGATTTCAGTGAGGACACCCTTACTGAAGAGCAGACGTCTGACAGAAGTGTGCGCGCGCGGCACAGACGCCATTTTGGAGCCAAAACGGCACCTATAGCACCCAAACAATGGGCACAACGGAGCCAAATTTTGCAGAACAAATGTATGCCCATATTGGTTTGACCTTCACACGTGGTAGTACAATTACGGTGAGAATCTCGCATTGCAGCGACTCCATCTCAAACTCAAGTCCTTTGCAGCCAGTGCAGGACTCCTCGGGCTGGGTGCCAGTTTACTATACTTGAAGTGTTATTATTTCACATGATAAATTATCCTAAGCCCAGTAGCACTTTCATTATAGGAACGTTAAGTAGTAAACAACACTTTTAAGTAAGATTTGGAGTACTTAAGACTGTTAAACATTTACTTTTAGAAGTTATTACATCACTGTTCGCACTGTTAAAATGTTACAAGCTCTTTAAAAAGATGAGTGAGTTGCCCTGTAGTAAATCATGTTAGTTCATTAGTGTACATTGCCCCAAATTCCAGCCTTTCTGGATATTTCTGAGGAAGCATCTTGCAGACAATGAGCTGCTGATCTTCTGTGGGCCATTCTGTGTGCCATCAAGTGAAGGTGACGTGTCCATTTGATGGGAAGAGGAGAAAGTTGATGGCCGTTCTTGTCTGACTGTTATTCAGTATTATTGACAAGAGGCCATATGGCTGACACTCCATCCTCTCAGCTGGAACCTCGGAAGCACATGGTGTGGACGTTGGGTGAGATGATGGCTTCCATGGTCTGAGCTCTTCTGCTTTCTCCTGGCTTACTGGCGCTCACTGTGAAGCGAGCACTAATACATGAATAATGACTACCTGACCAATTGGTACCCATGTACCCCAGTAAGGGAGTCAACACCTTCAGGAGAAGTAGAGAGAAATTTAACAAAAAATAAAAAGAAATAGCATGAAAGGCCACACTAGGAAGAAAACTGGGATAAATTTATGAAGACAACTTTGTTTTTAAATTACGTAGAGTGTTTTTAGAGGTTTTGAATGCTAGGGAACGTAGCATCTCTCTTCTTTGAACCCAATGAGAGTAGATTAAAAAGCACAGTCTCTCTACATTTATCCAACTACATGCTTTATCCTCAGCCTCAAAAAAAGCCCTTTAATGCTTGGGTGTGACTTTTCCATTCACTATGATCTTTGTGTGACTGAATAAGAGTTGCTAAATTAGTACCAGATTTTAAAATATAAACAAATACTATTACTGTGTAAGTATTAAATCCTGTACAGCTGGGTTTTTTAATATCACCTCACAGCTGCACAAATACACGTTATACTTTTAAAGGAGCTTTGTGAAAGGCACTTTTCTGTGTAATAAGGGTCTGAAGGGTTTCACTTTTTAAAAAAAAACTGTAAATCTCTCTGAAGGTTTTCTAGTTGTTTATTACCTGCAAATAGGTTTTCAGAAAATAAATAAATAAGTTAAATTCACTTTATTGGGTTCCATCAGCTTCTGTGCTTGTCTAGAGCCAGATATTGGGTCAGACACAATCGTGAACCTCATCCATCTATCTCCATTCAATTTGCGATGCTGAAAATAGAGGCATGCTAGAAGGAGTGGGACCATGTGGCTATAGCTGCCCTGTGCTGGTGTATTGCTGCATTAAACAGGGCTAACCTAGTGTGGGAACAGACTGTTGCTATGGGCTCTTAAATGTTAAATAAATAAAGAACTTGCATTTATAAAGCACCTTTCAAAATCTCAGGGCATCCCTAAGTACTTTACAACCAATGAAGTATTTTTTGAAGTGAAGTCACTGTTTTAATGTAGGTTAATTTGCACACAGCAGGATTCCACAAACAGTAATGTGATAATAACCAGGTAATCTGTTTTAGTGATGTTGGTTGAGGGATAAATATTGGCTGGGACACCAGGGATAACTCTACTTCGAAATAGTGCCATGGGATCTTTTACGTCCTCCTGAGAGAGCAGACAGGGCCTTGGTTTAACATCTTATCCGAAAGACGGCACCTCTGACAGTGCAGCACTCCCTCAGTACTGCACTGGAGCGTCAGCCTAGATTTTGTGATCAAGAACCTGGAGTGGGACTTGAACCCACAACCTTCTGATGCAGAGGCAAGTATGCTACCCACTGAGCCATGGCTGATACTGGGTAAGATTGGTTAAAAAAAATGGAATTTATTATTGTACGTATGCTGCTGTTTTATAACTTTGGATTTTCTGGTCATTGCCGTTTTTCAAGAACATCCTGAGTCTTGCATTGCTGCAACACCAAGTATTTTTAATGTCGGCACTCGGTTTGTGTGGGGTTTGAAGAGCCTCTGTACATCTTATTGCTGACAAGCAGCATAACACATCAGCAGTGACCAAACAATTACACCTGTGCAATCTCATGCAAGCGCAATCGTTTGAAATGGTGATTTGCAATTTTATTTTCTGGCTGCTGGACTTCCCCTGGCATCGGTACGTACAGGTCAATGATCAGGGAACTGTGCTCCTAACCTGTACTTGCGTACAGCCCACAGAAAAAAAAAAAGTACGGCACCTGGAGCTGCTGGAAGCAGCATTTACATTGCAGCTCTGGCACATGCTGCCTCTGGAGGCACTGAGGTAAACCACCTCTTCAAGTGGGTTCGCGAGAGACAGTAGCACCACCTCATTTGTCTTACAGTACTGCCTCGGAGGTCAAGGCTGCCACCAGTGACAACACTGAGGCCAACATACTAAAAGACGGAAGACAAATGAATACTGGTTCCTCACTTGCCAGCTTGTTTTGTTCTCCTAACAAAAGTAGAAAATGCTGGAAACACTCAGTAGGTTAGGCAGCATCTGTGAAAAGAACAGATAAGCTGGTGTTTCAGATGTGAACCCTCTATCAGAACTCTGATGAACGGTTCACACCCAAATCATTAACTCGTCCCTTCTCTCCATAGATGCTGCCTAACCCGATTAAATCTTTCCGGCATTTCCTGTTGTTTCGGATTTCCAGCATCGGCAGGTTTTTTTGTTTCTTGTTTTCATACTGGCTTCTCTCCTATGTTGGGCATACTACTTATCCAGTCTAAGCACACACAAGCAGGAGGTGATGCTGAGACATGCAACACCAGTTTTAAAGGAACTGTCAGCCTTTACTTGGTGTTTCCTGTAGTTTCGGTACTACCGTGTTCTGTTTGCTGCCCTCCACACTGCCCTCCGAGATCCTGACAATAGTGGAGCTGGGATCAGATGATATACAGCAAGAGTCAGCGGCATTGCACAGTGCCCTGATAAAAAATACAAAACCTATTTTAACACATCAGATTTCAATTGTTCAATTTCACGTGAGCTACTGTTCTTTAAAAATAAACAATTTTTAAAAGCAAAGGACGTACTTGCAGGCCTTAGCAACTTGTTACCCTTTTATCTTTCACATGACACTGAATTCTGCTGGGTTTACACAGTACTAGCCATCATTCACCTTCAAAGGCTAAATAGTAGTCTTTTTTTAGAGAATGTACCCAAGTGGTATAACCCGTATAACTCGTAAGATATATGCAAACGTTATGTCAGCCATGGCATAAATGGTTTATTTCACAAAATCTGCCATTATTACACGAACTTCTGCCATCATTTGTTGTTACTGAATCACCAAAGACACATTCAAGGAAATATGCTTGAGAGCAACTTTTTTCGAACTGAATATTCTTTGTTTACTTACATTTTCTAAATGTTACACCTATAAAAAATTGCATTTTTAGTTTCTAAAGCTTAATATTAAAAAGTAAATAGAAGGGCTACATGAAACCAGAAAATAATTGCAGTTATGTTGCTTTTTGTAAGGTGCTTTCCATGACATTTCCTAATGAGCCACATAAGAGTCTGCCATAGTGAGGGTCTCTCATAGTGAAGAGTCTCTCATAGTGAAGAGTATCACATTAGCTCCCGGTCCAGTAACGCCTCGATTTTAAAATTCACATCCTTGTGTTTAAATCCCTCCATGACCTTTCCCCTCCCTATCTCTAACCTCCTCCAACCCTACTACACGCCAATTCTGACCTCTTGCAAAACCCCGATTTCCTTCACTCCACCATTGGCAGCTGTGCTTTCAGCTACCTTGGCCCTAAGCTCTGGAATTCTCTCTTTAATGCTCTCTGCCGCCCTACCTCTCTCTCCTCCTCCTTTAAGCCGCTCCTTAAAACCTATCTGTTTGACCAAGCTTTTGGTCACCTGTCCTAATATCTCTTTATATGGCTCGGTGTCAAATTTTGTCTGATAAGGCTCCTGTGAAGAGCCTTGGGACGTTTTACTATGTTAAGGGCACTAGATAAATGCAAGTTATTGTTGTTGTCATAGTGAAGGGTCCATTCTAATGAGGGAGCTGTAAACAGTGTTTCTTAGGCCAGAGGTTGTGGTTGCCACCAGAAAGAGGTACAGTGAGAGTAAGAATCAATACAGGTCGCTCACCTAGCTCTAGTCTCATGCTCAAGGAACAAGTGACAACGAAGGAGTGTGGTGGGAATATAAGAAAGCGCAGAATGATAAAAGGCAATTTAGCTCATCATGCCTGTTCCTCCCCTCAAACAGGTAAAGCCCACTCTATCATGAACTCAACTCAACTCATATAGTCTGCAGAGGGAAAAGGATTTTGAAAACTTTCTCACTGGCCTCAAAAGTAAATCACACAAAACTCCAGAATGCCTATCCAGTATAATATCCATAAAATTGTATAGCCCATGCCAATTGGCTTTCCATGACCTCAGAAACACAGAAAGCATAATTCTCCACATCATAGTCAATTCTTTTTTTTTAATCTATACTTATCTTTATGATCCTCAATACCATTCCCAAGAAGATATTCATCAAGCTTTTATTTGGAATTTATTCCACATATCTGTGAGAGAAAAATCCTTTTAACTTCACGTCTTTCTTGAGGCTTCTTAATTTACTACTCATGCCCTTTGGCCCTACATTCAAAATGCAAGTGCTTCCATCCACCTTATCCATTCCTCTCACTCGAGGGCAACAAATGAAGGAAGATGTGGGTATTGTATTATAATTTACTATAGCTGTATGTGTAACAAATGGTGTATGCGTAGTATGTTTGCAAAGCTCATGAGCAAGGCTTGTCACATGCAAACATATGAGAACAAGTAGGATTCTAATATCTGCAGAATTTGTTGGAATTAATAATTTCAATCAAAGGGCAACACGGTGGCATAGTGGTTAGCACTGTTGCCTCACAGCGCCAGAGACCCGGGTTCGAATCTGACCTCGGGTGACTGTCTGTGTGGAGTTTGCACATTCTCCCCGTGTCTGCGTGGGTTTCCTCCGGGTGCTCCGGTTTCCTCCCACAGTCCAAAAATGTGTGGGTTAGGTTGATTTGGCTATGATAAATTGACCCTTAGTGTTAGGGGGGGGGGATTAAATATGTGGGGTTATGGGGATAGGATGGGATATGTTAGGGGGAATTAAATACGTGGGGTTACGGGGCTAGGGTGGGATATGTGTACTGTGGGGATTAAAGCAGGGACAGGGTACTGGATTTGAATGATCAGCCATGATCGTATTGAATGGTGGAGCAGGCTCGACGGGCCGAATGGCCTACTCCTGCTCCTAGATTCTATGTTTCTATGTTTCTAAACCCCAAGTTGCTAGAATTTTAAACAGCTTCTCAGTTAACTAGGTTCAGTCAGTGCTCAAAAATTAAAATGATGAATTTAGCTCTCTCAAATGCTATTGTTAAATGAGTTGATCGCCTCTTTCCATGTGAATTATTGCTCAGAATTATCGCAGGGATTAAATAAATAAATAAATTAGAGGAGTACAGTTAAGATTCTGTCCAAGAAATAATCAATGGAGTAATCCAGTAAGAATGGAACAGGATAGAACGGAGGCAAGATAAATTTAACAAGATGAAAGCACAGTATAATTTGTAATTTCTGTATGTACCAGGTTGATGGGATGAAATTCTCCTCTGTCTACTGGATTTGCAGGGTCCTGTGTGAAATGAGTTCAAACAGTCTCGATCCAATTGCTAATGGAGCAGACAGCTCAACATTGACCCTAATTCAGAACTAAGTGACCTCTCTGTTGTGGGAAATGTAAAAATGCTACACTGGTGCACTGAGGAGTCCTGTTCTGAGGTCTTTACTCTGCATCCAGTCTTCCTACACCTGATCTGAGAGTGCTTGATGCTGACACCTAGTCCCCATCACTAATATCCCTCGCCTTAAAGAGCACAAAATCCATTAAAACAAACTTTGTTCGATTCAGAATTTATTTTAATTACTACTGTCGCTGCTACACAATAGTTGTCTTTGTACTTAAATGACACCTTAGGGTAGAAATTCAATAGCATTTCGCCCAGTTTTTGGGCCTTAAATGGGAGTTTGATATACCAGTTTCGCAGTGGGAGGTCCCGCTCTGAAAGTGTGCACGAAATACAATGGCTGTTATATTGGTTAAGACGATCTCTAGGCATCCCTGGAGGCCGCTTATAATGAACGCTGGGCTGATTATAATAAGTAAATAGGGGTGCTACACTTGTATTCGGATCCTTTGGGAAATTGGTGCCTGAGAGCATTTGACTCGATTATTCTTAAGGCTGCCCAACAAAACATGGAAGCCCCTATCCATGTTCTCCATACTCCTATCCCTGCTTTCCTTCAAGAATGGAGAGCCTTAGGAGATGCTAGACCCTAAAGCCATAATGGCAGCACTCTGGGCTCACAATGACGCTGTTAGAGCTGTCACCAGAGGCTCCATCATTGTGGACACCACTTCAATGTTCAGAGTTGACCAAATACTTCTGCCCAGTGGTAAAAGTGAGAATTCACACCTGCGTATTTTAAATTGCCAGCCAACACATACAAAAACTGACGGTCACCCTGGTGGAAACCCCTAGGGCTGGATTTTCCGCTCGGAGGCGGGTTCGTGGCAGCTTAGCTGTTTGGCGGGTTCCAGTCCTGCTCCTGGTTCCAGCCACTCTGCGCTAACGATTTTGTGTAGATTGGGCTTATTAAGCCCGCTGTGCGCGTTACCCGGCCCAATCAGTGGGTGCGGGTCTGCTGATCTCTTGTGATGATGCGTTTGAAGCCGCTGTATTTAAGGGGGCCAGGTCCCCTTTGGCTCTCACTTCCATTTTGCTGTTCCTGAGTGCTAGTGGTTGCAGACATGACAGCCCATAGAACAAAGGCTGCTCCCCCTTTCGACGATGACTCCCTCCATGTTCTTGTGGAGGGAGTAAGAGGACGCAAGGAGGTACTGTTCCCTTCTGATGGAAGGAGGAAGCCTCCTCAGCACACCAAGGCAGCCTGGCTGTAAATAGCTGAGGAGGTCAGTGCAAGATCTATCTTTACACACACCTGGGTCCAGTGTAGGAAGAGGCTCAATGATCTCCTGCGTTCAGCAAAAGTGAGTATAACAGCACACTTACCTTCATTCTGCTCTGCCTGTCTTCACATCCCCATCACTCTGCATTGCCAACCCTACTCCTGCACATCATAACTCGCCCCAACATCCTTTGCACCGTCATCCATCCCTCTCTCCCTATGTACAGAATCACATCCCCATCTTACTGTGCACCCCTCACACTCACTCTCAATGTGATGCAATGACAACAACTAACAACTCACAAGGAGTGAACTTGGTATTGGCACCTCACTCCATCACAGTCTCCCTCTAAACATCTATCCTATCCATTCTTTACACTCGTTCCATCACTCTTACTAAAACTGCGCTTCTGTCCCTCATTGCAGGAAAAGAGAGCCCACAATAAGAGGGAGAGGGAGAGAACAGGAGGAGGACCACCATCCATGGTGCAGCTCACCCACGCTGAGGAGGCAGCTCTGGACATTGTTGGAGGTGCTGAGGAGCTTGAAGTGGGGGACGGAGAGACGGGGCTCAGTCGAACAACCTGGTGACAGAATTATTTTCCAACCATCTGATTTGGCATTCAGGAGTGACTCATATGGGATCTGATGTTCATAGAAATTGAGTGCTCATCATGTGCACAATGGGATGTGTCTGCAACCTACATATCACATGTCTAAATCATGTCTTTACTTTCCCACAGACCATCAAGAGCCCCCCTCCCTACTGTCCAGGAGGAAGAGCAGGAGGAGCCCCAGCATCTGAGGGAGCAGCGTCAGCAAAAATGAGCGCACCCTGCACCAGCGCCGAGACGCACACCATGGTGGGTCCAACGCGAGATAGAGTAGTGTTGTCACCTGGTGTCTCACAACTTACAAGTGAGCAAGTGCAGATGGTGGAGACAGGGGCAGCAGTGGAGAGTCCTTGTCGGAGGCCGCAGGAGTCTCCTAGCTCTGCTGAGCTGCATGCAGACGCTGAGCCTCTGGGGCCATCCAGAAAGAGAGCGATGCTGGAGCTTCAGGACCAAGTGCAGGAGGCTCTGACTGGGTTAGCAACCACAGTGACTGCAAGTATGCAGAGAATGGAGGAGTCCATCTCAAATATGAGCAACGCCATGGTGCACGCATTGGCGAATGTAGGTACCGCCAAGAAAAAGATAGCAACCTCCATGGAGGACATAAATCGCTAGACTCAGGAGAACATTGTTACACTTCTAAATAGATGGTCAGCTATGGAAGATAGATGGGCATCTATCGAGGATAGAAACCAGAGGTTCATGGATGTCCTTGTTATGAGGAATCTCAGCACAGACACTGGTCC
Organism: Squalus acanthias; assembly: GCA_030390025.1. Classification (NCBI taxonomy): domain Eukaryota; kingdom Metazoa; phylum Chordata; class Chondrichthyes; order Squaliformes; family Squalidae; genus Squalus; species Squalus acanthias. The sequence goes on from CM059429.1 coordinate 151,970,962, forward strand.
TCATGGCCCCACTGACGTGCAGCAAGGTGCTTTCCAGCTACTTGCTAGCAGAGAAGTGTGGGTGGCTCATGAGAGGGATGGTGGTGGGATGGGATATGGAAGAGGGGGCTCCTCTCCAAGCGCTCACACTGCCATCCCATTGCCAACCCCTCGGTCAGAGCCCCAGATGCCTCCCCTAACAGAGATGGCCGAGTCTTCCCCTGCACAGCCGCAGGAGGAGCAGACTTTGGCGGAGCCTTCACAGGCTCCAAAACTCAGATGACGACTGCCAAAGGCACCTAAGCAGGCGCAGCAGGAAAGTGAGCAAGTTGCCTCTGCATCTGCTGAAGCCACAGGGGGAGCACCATGTAGAAGCACGCGTAAGAGAAAGCTAACATAAATAGTCAGAAGGGCAGTCACCTGAGTGTTTTCATATAAATCAATGTTACGTTTGTGTTCTTTTATTTTATTGTATTAAAGTCATGTCATGTGAATGTTCAATGCGTTGCCCTATGTGTGCTCACAATTGGAAGTGGCACAGTGAGGGGTGAGGGCGCCTTTCATCTGTAGCAATGGTGGTGAAAGTGCTAGGAATGCACAGTTCATTGTCGGGATGCTCTATGATGTGGAAGTGGGGTCATGCCAAACTTCATGTGCATGTGCCAGCCACATGTCTGTGATGCCTAAAGTTAGGTGAATCTGCCATGGATTAGGCCACCCCTTGCCTCACGGGCAGCAATGTGCTCACGTGCAATCGCACTGGCTCAGCTGCCTCCTCCAGGTGTTCCTCATCTGCAGCCTCATTCAGCTCTTCCTCCTCCTCCTCTGAAGAGGCTGTGCGCTCTGTGACTTGTTCCTCAGGCAGCGCTAATCCCCGCTGCAGTGCGATGTTGTGCAGAGCACAGCAGACCACGATGATTCTCGAGTCCCTGGCTGGTGCGTACTGTAGAGCTCCACCAGATCTGTCCAGGCATCTGAAGCGCATTTTGAGCAACCCTATTGTTTGCTCAATGACACTTCTAGTGGAAATGTGGCTCTGATTGTAGCGCTCCTCAGACTCATTTGATGGCCTCCTCATCGGCGTTATTAGCCACATCTTCAGGGGATAGCCCTTGTCTCCAAGGAGCCAGCTGGAAAGTTCGTTTGGCGGAGCGAAGAGCTGAGGCACAGTGGACTGGCGCAGGATGTAAGAGTCATGGCAGCTGCCAGGGTACTTGGCGCACACATGCATGATGCTCTTCCTGTGGTTACACACCAGCTGGACGTTAAGAGAGTGGAAGCCCTTGTGGTTCACAAATACAGCTGGGTTGTGATGGGGTGCCCTGATGGCCACATGGGTGCAGTCGATGACACCCTGCACCCATGGGAAGCCAGCCAGATTGACAAAGCCTAGCGCCCATGCGGTAACACTTGCTTCATCAGTGGAAAAGTGGATGTAATTGGCGGACTTGGCAAAGAGGGCATCGGTAACCTGTGTGATGCATTTGTGGGAGGCCGACTGGGAGATGCCGCTGATGTCTGCTGCTGATCCCTGGAAGGACCCTGACGCAAAGAAGTTGAGGGCGGTGGTGACTTTGACAGCCACTGGTAAGGCGTGTCCACCCGCTCCTCTGGGCTCCAGGTGTTGGTCCAGCATTGTGCAGATGTCAGCGACTACCTCTCGTGAAAGTCTCAGCCTCCTTTGGCACTGCTGCTCAGTCATGTTGAGGAAGTTCATCCTCTGCCTGTAAACCCTGTGTTGGGGGTATCTCCTGCGGCGCGGTGCAGCCCTGCGCTGATGCCCTCTGCCCTGTGCAGCATCAGGCGGCTGAGGAGAAGGTTGGCGCTCCTGTTGTTGGTGCTGCTGCTGTGCCTGGTTCTGGTTCTGCTGCTGCCGTGGCTGATCCTCTTCCGATTCTGAGGACCAGGATGAGGGAGTATAAATGGTTCACATTCTGCTGTTATATATGGCAGTTGAGGATGAGATGTTATCAGCAGTAAGTCAATGGGGAGAGAGCTTATTCCAAGGAGGTGACAGTGCATATAGAGTTCACAACACACACTTAGAACCTCAGTACAGCTCAAATGTGTCTTCCAAATCCTGAAATCAGCAACTTCAGGCATTTGAAAGTGAACTGATGTGAGAGGTTAGGTTTTATGCAGCAGTTGCAGCTGTGAACTATTCAGCTCGTTGGAAGACCCGACACACTCAGCTGGCGTGTTTGCCGAACGACGTGAAACACGTTGAAAATGTGTGAAAATAGAAAAAGCCTGTCAAACTAGCAGTTAACAACTACCTTAAGTGCCTCTCCTGCCGCTTGGTATCGGGTTTGTTCTGAAGTCGCAGACTCGACACTTTGGAAACTGGCGTGGAGGCGGGTTCACGGCGGGTTCCCAACCCGCCATCAATCATTTTGAATTTAACACCTTGACCCGCCTCCGAACCCGCCCTCTGAGCGCTGGCAAAATTGAGGCCCTAGTGCCTGTCTTAGATCTTCTTCTACCTACTCTTGAGCTCCTACAAGGTGCTACCCCAATGGTTACAACATGACAGTGGAAGGCTACTGTGCATCCAATGAGAGCAGTTCAGGTGGCTGTCATGGGCGACCTTGATGAGCAAGTAGTGCTGACCGCTCGCCCATCATATGGAAATGAGGTACAAACCTGAAAACTGTTCATGCCTCTCATGCACATCATTGGGTGGGAGCCACAGATGTCCCACCCACTTTAGGCCACTTTTGGGCCTATGTTGAAAATTACTCCCACCCCACTCCCGCCCCCATCGTATTCCACATTGCTGGCAATTAATTTAGAAAAATTCATTTTTGGATGGTTTTGAATTAGGTCTTATATAGGCCAAGAGGAATGGTACTGGTACAGTACTCCCCCCCAACCCTGCACCCCTCCGCCCCCCCACCCCCCACCACCATCCCCAACCACCACCACCTTGCTCCAAGACTCCAATGGAAATTTAGTAATCACATTTCAATGCTTAATGACAAATTTATGAAAGAAATAGCTAATCACTGTTTTCCAGAAAATAATACATTATGGGTGGCATTTTTTCCATGTATGTCAAAGATGCCAATTACATGAACAATGGCAAATCAACAAATAAATATTAGAGTAATTCACTTCTAATATCTATAATCACTACAACCCTCGCCTTAGTGTTTACAAATCCGGAATGCATTTTATTCAGCGCACTTCTAATTAATTTGGGATTAGTAACCTAGACACATGTAGGCTTGATCAGAACAATCTGTACTCTATTTCTTCAGGTCCCCGGTGCACTCTGCCCCTGGAGTATATCCTTTCTTATTCAGTGTGCTGTCAAAGAAGGAGCCACTGATCATCTGATACCTCCGCTGTCACTTTAGTTAGCTGTGCACCATCATATCATATGGCAATCAGGATATCTGAGCAGCATAATCATGTTCAAAAGACAATTCCATGATTGTTGCAATTAAAATAAACATACAGCAATTAAATTAAACTGATTATAATTTTTTGATTAGAAAAGTAGTCTGTAGGTTGCTATTCAAGTTAACACATACTCAAAGAAAAGCCTTTGCTTTACTGAAGTCTGAGAGACTTCATTGCTGTCTGTCTGTGTCTGCAATAGTCGCAGAAAAGCACTCTGATACCTCATCTACATCAATAAAATCAAATTAGAGTTTCAGAATTGAATAGTCATGTTAGCTTTACAGAAAATTTAGGAAGAATTAGACTTTCAAATTTGCAATCATACCTTTTTTTAAATATTCTATCATGGGATTTGGCGTCGCTGGCAAGGCCAGCATTTATTGCCCATCCCTAATTGCCCTTGAGAAGGTGGTGGTGAGCCTCCTTCTTGAACCGCTGCAGTCCATGTGGTGTAGGAACTCCTTTACAATTGTTTCCACTCTGTAATAACATGGTGAGTATAACAGTGCAAACAAAATATAAAATGTAGCTGCGTTTATATCAATTGTTTCGGAGCATGCACCAGTAATTAGGATGCAACTTTCTTTCTAACGTAATCTAATGCCGGACAGGAGGGCAGGATACATGTGGCAGAATTTTGGACAAGTTAAAGTTTATATAGGGTTGAGGATGGGAAGGCAGCAAGGAGCGAGTGAGCAGTGTCAGCTGTGGCTCAGTTGGTAAGCACCCTTACCTCTGAGTCAGAAGGTCGTGGGTTCTTAGTCCCACTCCAGAGACTTGAACACAAAAATCTAAGCTGACACTCCAGTGCAGTATTGAGGGAGTGCTGCACTGTCGGAGGTGGCATCTTTCAGATGAGACATTAAACTGAGGCCCTGTCTGCCCTCTCAGGGGGATGTAAAAGATCCCATGGCACTATTTTGAAGAAGTGCAGGGGAGTTATCTCCGGTGTCCGGGCCAATATTTATCCCTCAATCAACAAAACAGATTATCTGATCATTATCACATTTCTGTTTGTGGGAGTTTGCTGTGCGCAAACTGGCTGCCGTATTTCCCACATTACAATGGTGACTACACTGCAAAAAGTACTTCATTGGCTGTAACGCGCTTTGGGGTGCCTGGTGGTCGTGAAAGGTGCTATATAAATGTAAGTCTTTCTTCTTTTGAGTCTGGAGATGACAGAGGCATGTATAAGGGTTTCAGTGGTGAAGGGGCTGATGTAAGAGAGAGATGGGCAAAGTTGCGGAGGAGGAAGTAAATGGTCCTGGTGATGGATGGATATGGAGTTTAAAGCTCATCTCAAAGTTGAGCAGGATACCAAGATTGTGAAAGGTTTGATTCAGCCTGAGTGAGTGGGTTGGTGGGGAGTCAGTGACAAGGGAGCAGAGTTTGTGGCCAAAGATGACCGCTTCAGTCTATTGAGCTGGAAGAAGTTGTGATTCATGCTTGATGTTGAACAAGCAGTCTGTACGGTGACAGCTGAGGAGTTGAGAGAATTGTGGACAGGTAGAGTGGGACAGCTGGGCATCATCAGCATGCGTGAAAGCCCAACCAATGTGTGTGGTTGATCTTGCCATGAAGCAGCACGTAGATAAGGATGAGAAAAGGCCGAGTTGTAGATGAAGAACATCATTCCATTCATTTTTTTCCATCCTCGTATATTTATTCCCACATAGAAAGAAAGAACTTGCATTTGAATAGCATCTTTCACATTCTCAAGACATCTCAAAGTGTTTCACAGGCAATGAATTACTGTGTAGTCTTTGTTGTTATGTATGCAAACACAACAGCTAAGTTGTGCACAGAAAGGTCCCACATTCTGCAATTAGATGTTGCCGAGGACACTGGGAGATCTCCCCTGCTCTTCCTCAAATAATGCCATGGGATATTTTACATCCCCTGAACAAGCAGACGAAGCTTTGGTTTAATGTCTCATCCAAAAGAATGCACCTCTGACAATATAGGACTCCATATATGTGCTTAAGTCCTGGAGTAGGGCTTGAATTCTGGGATCACTGAGCCAAGTTATAGTCCCTTCCACCCATGAGGTCAGGATAGTCTGGTTTGTGGATTGCTCAACATTACAATGCTACTCTACAATGTGAGGTAGAGTGTCTTCAGTATAGTGCTAGTTTTTCCTACTGTAATTGAGTGGCTATGGACTGTCCATACTACTTCTTAGCTATCCAGTGGGTATGTGCCCAACTATCTGAGTTCCCTACTGATCTATTGGCTCGCAGATGACAGATCATTACTATATTTAAGCAGTATAAATGTTCCCTGCTTAGACGGCTAACATATTTCTTTAAGTTGAATTTGGATTCAAATTTGAGTTTTCAGAGTCCAAATTCAGACTCCGAATGTATCAAGTTGTTCAACCCTTGTAATAACCTTTAAAAACTTTTGAAGCCAGGCAGATAGCATTTATAAATGTTGGTTTAACATTCAGAACATGAAAAGATTGTTTACAACAACACACATTCTGATTTCTGGGAGATCAAAGCATTCTGCATGATACCCAACAAAAAGTCTAGAAGAATCTTCAGTAAATACAATGATGAATTGATTCACTGTTTGCACAGATCTATCTCACTGCAAATAGCATCATTCAAAGGCACATAATCCCATCGGAAAGCACAATAATAAGACTCAACTGAACCTGGGAAATGGGGCTGGGTGAAAATGAGTGTCCGCTGTTGAATGCAGATTAGATCTTTTGCCGTTTTTCCAATTTCCTATCCAACTAGGTTCATTATCGTTACCACTCAAACATGTTCTACAAGATAGTGTAGCAGCTTTAGTTTGGCCTGGCAGTCCACTCTGTGCTACTGTGCTTCCAAACAACTTTAGTAATTTATGACGATAATGGAACACCATTAATTAGGATTGGCTGCGATTTTGAGTTAATTCACAAGTACGGAAATATTAATTGTTTGCACTAGAACTACCTTAAACGTCAAAAGCCGTAAAAAGTAGCAGGTAACCAACCATCTATTTCTGCCTGATGCACTTCTGATGATAAATATCCACTCAGCCAACTTCTGGTAATGCAACGTCCAATTTACACTGGCGCTGTGGATGGGATGCAGAATCTAGAAATTCCACCTCGGAGATAAATGAGGTCAGGTCACAACAAGTAAAATAACCTTGTTGCGCTCTTTCCTACCACAATTACACAGAAGGCATTTTTTTTTCAGAATTTCATTAAGAACTGAAATAAATAAAAAGGATAAAGGAATTGTATTCTCAAAGTATGCAAAATATGCATGTCAAATAATGGCCATGTTTGCAAATTATTGAACATGGTGACTGTTCTTAATGAAATTTCTGGGGATAAAGCTACCAGGCGCACAACCATTATACCAGGTGAATTTTCCTATTATGTGTCAATGATGGTCCTTTGAAATCAATAATGGTGCCTTAGACCAAATAAGTGAAGAGCCATGCTGGTAGTCAGGTAGGAAGTTTGAAGGTGTAAATTAAATTCAGAAAAAATAAACAGTAATCTATCACAATAGCTACATACTTTAAAATAAAAGATTTCTATATAAAATATTATAGAATATAGTCTTAAACTGAACCGTGACAGTAGGATAAGTGGACACAGGTTCAAGCTAGGAAAAGACAAATTAAAGACAAGTTTAGGAATGATGTCAAGAATTTTTTCTTTTTACAGACTGTGATTAATACATGGAATGGACTTCTTAGTAGGGTAGTGAAGGTTAAACCCCTGGAATCATTCAAGAAACGGGTGGGTGCCATGACGAAATAATTGTCAGGTTTTTCTGGTTGTATGAATTAATATAGGTTGAATGCAACCTCCTCATCTATATTTACCTTGTGATCCCATCCAGCATTACTCTAGGTTTTGACAGTTGTTTCTTTCTCAGGTTTTCAACCTGGCGGTAGCAGCCATTATATGGCAGTGATCCTGATGAGGTTCAAATATTCTCAAGCTATTCTAATCTACTGACTAACAGCTGCATCACTGTTACTTACAATGAAAAAAGTAATTTTAGTACAAACTGATGCATTTGGACATAGGCCGTGATCTTACCTGAAGAGGCGAGTTGGGAGCGGGTCAGCTGACTTGCGGGTTCCGATCCCGCCCCCAACGACGCCCGACGCACAGATGCTATTTTGCGTCAATTGGCCTTGTTAAGCCCGCCCTGTGGGCTTGCCGGCCAATTAAGAGAAAGCCGGTGTCAGATGACGTCAGTTGATTGACGCATCATCTGCCGGTTTTCTTAAAGGGGACACGCTCATTTTTGTTTGACAGATGATTTTTCAGTTTTGACAGCATTGAGGTGCTGCAAACACTGCCAATCACTGTACAAAGGTGAACCCTTGCATCCAGGCTCTCCAGAGACTCTCTCCTTAGGATAAAACAGATGACAACTGCAGGTGAGGTTACAGAAGCGATCTGTCACTGGTGAGAGAGGTTCTCCCAATGAGCTGGGACTACACAAACACTTCAAACCTTGTTACCTACAGAAAAGTCTAAATACATTAAAAATGATTTTCCCAACATTTTCTGAAACTCACCAGTGTACCATTAGATCCTTCACACCACTTCTGCAGCTGTCATCAATGAAGAAATATTACAGCAGACTCATAACACTCCACACTTACCTGGCGTGGTGTCTAGACGTCGGGAAGCCCACAGTCGACCTGGCAAAACCTGATAACAAGCAGTTAAGTGGTTATAATCCTCTTCCCGCCGCTAGGAGTCAGGTCCCTGCGCAAATCGGGGACCCAACTCCCAGGAAGATTGATTGGAGGCGGGTTGGAAGCGGGTTCAGGACCCACTGCCAATCTTTTTGATTTTGCCAGCAGTCCCGCCTCCAAACCCGACCCCTGAGCGCCGGCAAAATCGCCCCCAAAGTTTCCGATTGGTTTGTTTCAAGCTTGTAGAAGTTCTATCATGTCTACATGTGCTAATGGATGCAGAAGAAAAGTGAACAGATTACTGCTTCAACAGGGAAAGATACAGGGTAAAAAAGCAAAGGCAGGAGGATATAAATGTGCTGTTCCCGGAAAGTGACAAGGAAGTCAGGCAGGTACAAACCCCGCACTGCCAACTTCATGCCAACTTTTCACCAAAGAGTTAAATCGCACCCCTTTGAAATACAATCCTTTGAAAATAATGAATCGGTTATATCACAACACGGTTTCGGAGATGTGTTAAATTTGTACAAATGACCTCCTATAATACTAAAATACTATGCAGATGTACAAAATGATTAGCTCCAACAGTTTACACTAGAACATCACATTTGAATCCGATTATGAGGATCTAAAATACAATCTTACACAAAGGGGGAAAAAGCCTTTGGAGTACTTTTTATTCAAAGTAACCTTCCCCATTATCCATGTAAAAAATGATATGGCTCTTAAAAATATGCTTTATCTTAAGAAAAAACATATTTTCTAACAAGAGATCCACCATTTGTTGCCTGACCCCAGGAAAACACAAGTGGGCCAACTTTCCAAGTATGCACTGTTGACAGGAAGCCTCACACACCAGCCATACATAGCGGAAAACCTCAGACAAACTGTCCATGATTTTCCATCCATTGACTTTCTAATATGCACAGCAGGGAGTCCCTAATATCAGCAAAGTGCACGTTGGGTCACCTGATTGGATGCCCGGTAGTCCTTTTAACTCTAACCAGCCTTTGCCGAACAATACAAGTTTCATTTTGGGAATTCAAGACCGAATGCAAACTAACGGACATGAGCTCACTGTGATTGCTGTGCCATCGGGAGGTCTTCTGCTAAGAAAGGCAGCTGTTATCTCTGATGGCCCATTGATTCTTTGAAATCAATTTTGATTAACATGTTTGATTAATTCTGAAGGATGTCTTTTTATCTTCCTTTGTGCGAGGTTGGACATCAAAAGGAAAGGGATATATAGTTAGTCTGGCACACTCTTCAGCTTCCTATTTTTCTGTGTCACTATGCCGATTGGGAGCTAATAGGAGCTCAATTAGACTCATGTCTCACATAAAGCTGTCCATAGTCAAAAGCTATTGAAGAGAACTGCTAGGACTTCAGAACCTTTGTTGTTTTGGATCAGATGGCGTACAGTTAAGTCCAGTATAGTGCTTGCTATGTTTAATTTCTGATTCATTCTTTCTGCTTTATAATTTTACTATTTAATTGGGACAATTTAGCAGTCTGTAGCCTGAGCTATATGGTCTGGCAGCATGGTGTTTGCTGCTGGGTCAGAGAGGACTGAGTGCATGGTGCGTCGGCTGCAATGGTAAAAGGTTCATTGTTCACCCTGTAACGATGCTCTCCTAGAGACTTAGCACATAACGTTAAGTTTTGGTTCACTGGTTTGCCCTTGGAAGCTGACTTTTTACAAAGAGCAGAAATAAAGAGGATTGGGATGTAGCCCGACTCGAAACACAGACCGGGAGTCCTGCTAGCATGACTCTCGCGGTTTTACTTTGGCTTTAAGGTGTGTCCTTATACTGTTGAGATCTATTTTGATTGACAGCTATGTAGCCAAAGGCTGCCTGAATCTATTGTAAATTACAGGCTGCTTTCCCTAGTTCTTCAGTTGAGTTCACATTGTTCCATTGCATGTGCAGGTCACTGCGGAGAGGCAGCACAAAGGCGTGCACTTCAGTTAAAAGCACCTCAAGTGATCTTTACTATCTTAGTTCAAAAAAAGATGGTTTTAGAGTACCTGTGAGAATAAAGCACTATTGTTCTTTTTAATCCAGTGATTTATTCTTGCTTCTGTATATTTTCGCTTTATAATAAACATTATTTAGTAGTTTTTAGACTGAACCATATGTTGCTGTCTACTAGTTCGGCGAGATTTGGAGCACATGGTGGGTAGGCTGTACTATTCCCAGTACATAGCCCAACAATAGAAGGTTTCACTGTTGGCTCTGTGGCAATGCTATCCCAGAGATTTCATGCAGAAGGTCAAGTTTCAGTTGCTAGGAAGCTGATTTTTCCAGAGAGCCTGAGTAAAAAGCATTGGAAAGTAGCCTGAATTGTAACAGTGATGTGACTTAGGTCAAAAAAAAAAAGAGTAATGACTTTTTTTCTCACAATGGCATACCTTGGAATGAGTTTTCCCCCTAGACTTCCTTACTCCTTTAAATTTATCAGTTACGAAACTACATAACATGACCGATACCCTACGTTTATGACAGAAATGAACTCCACGGCAGAACTGCTATCACTCATGTGAAGTGTGGACTGTGATTTGAATCAACTTTTCTACAAAATCAATGCATTTACACAATAACGGATGGCAAAAATTTCACGGTTCAAAAGATACCTTAAATCGCGTGATGTATGGTAACACAATTTCAACCTTTTGACTGAGTCATAGTCTTGCAATTCACTCAATGACTACAAATTGCATCAATTTGTGTGTATATATAATGAAAGAAAGACTTGCATTTATATAGCGCCTTTCATGACCACCAGACGTCTCAGGCGCTTTACAGCCAATGAAGTACTATTTGAAGTGTAGTCACTGTTGTAAATGTGGGAAACGAGGCAGCCAATTTGCGCACAGCAAGGTCCCACAAATAGCAATGTGATAATGACCAGATAATCTGGTTTTTTTTTGTTATGTTGGTTGAGGGATAAATATTGGCCAGGACACTGGGGATAACTCCCCGGCTCATCTTCGAAATAGTGCCATGGGATCTTTTACGTCCACCTGAGAGGGCAGACGGGGCCTCGGTTTATCGTCTCATCTGAAAGACGGCACCTCCGACAGTGCAGCACTCCCTCAGCACTGCACTGGAGTGTCAGCCTAGCTTTATGTGCTCAAGTCCCTGGAGTGGGACCTGAACCCACAACCTTCTGACTCTGAGGCGAGTCTGCTACCCACTGAGACACAGCTGACACTTTCTTTCTTTCTTTCTTTTTATTTTTATTTTTATATATATATATAATATATATATATTTATATTAGAGCTGGTTAGCAATTCAGTTCACCTTTGTCTTCAATTGCTTACAATTAGGGAAAAACAAAGTACAACGAAAGGTTGATTTTTGATGTAGCAATTAGAAGAATGTGAAGTGTTGATTATCTGCGTATACAAGTAATTAAAATGTTCTGGCTGATTAGCCAAGAAAATGGTTCTTTCTTGTACAATATGTACCACCTACTGTTTTCATGTCAGTCCATACATTTTTATATCAATGTGCATTACAAAGTTAGATAGGTTAATTTTGCCTGTTAAATATCGCCATTGTTTACATCCCTTTCTGGGCACCCCAAAGTCAATCCTACTGGGTTACATTTCAGACCCTTTTATATAGATAGAATTTCAGTCATCTTTTATGCCACATGATAATTTATTTTTTTTGTCTACTCTCATTAAAGTCAAACCTTTATCATTGTTTGCATAATGCATGTTTTATATCTATCTATAAATTTATAAATATAAGGGAGGATGTCCAAATAGTAAATCCACAGAATGTCTTTGGTTTATCTATACAAAGAAAACATGAATCATTAGACAAATAAAAGAGGAATAATAGGTTAAAGATGCCCATTATTTTAATGGGGTTGAGTTATCTTTGACTGTAGTCAAGGTAAAATCGAAACTGGGATTTAATTGATAAAAAATGACTTGAATGAGCTTTTTAATACCTTCATGCAGGTAGAACTTATTTAATTGCTTTTCTATCACATCTTTCCATCAGCTCTCAAAATATGACCTAGAAAGGTTTGTATTATCCCAGACTAAACCCAACGGGAAACAGAAGCACTAATTAGAATGGAGGGATACGAAGGAATCTTGGCTTTAGCCAGGGTGGGAGTGAGAACTAAATATTCCTGGCTATAAATTTTTAGGAGAGATACAGAAGGAAAAATGAGAGGAGGATGGCCTTGTTAATTAAGAACAGGGTTATGTCATAGAAAAGTTTTATTGATGGTGGTGCTCTGATGGAGTCTGTCTGGGTTGAGTTAAGGAATAATAAAGGCTCTGTGACTGTATTGGCAGTATATTATAGAGCACTGAATGAGGCAGTAACAATAGAGCTGCAATAATGGGGGACTTTAATAACTTAAGGTAGACTCGGATATGATTTTTTGTGGTCAATATAGGGCAGAATTCCTGGGCAACCAGGTTCTAATCCATATTCTGCAATCCCCCACCTGGTTCAAAAAGCACCACCATTGTGCCTTCTCCAGCCCCTGGAACGCCCGGGATGTAGTCGCCCCATCACAGAATTCCAGCTATTTCTTACATGGCTCCATGGTTTTGGCCACCAGCACCACCACTCCACCCAGAAGTCTATTCGACATGAGATTGCACTTTATTGATCTATGTTGTATTTATTTTCCTCTTAAGCTATGTTGAGTCAGTCAGTCACTGTTCAGCAGAAACCCTTTCAAACAAGCATTCAAGAGTAGCTCAGCGTAAATATATTTAATAAGCACATTGGGGTCGAATTCCTGCAGTCGGCCGTAACTTCGGCACTGGGTCTGTGGAGACCCTGGATCTTCCGCCAAAGTTACAGTGGACAATCGGGAGAAGTCCCGTGGAAATTAATGGCATTTGAAGTATACCATGTATGATCCAATGTAATCTTGGCCAAAGTTCATTAATGCTTAATTTTATTGGAGAATTAATCTACAATCTGTAGGCTTTTAAACCCCAAGTTTGTTGCCAACTAATCACTAGTTAATTCATCCTGTCTTCTGACCTACTCTTTACAGCATTACTTTGTCTTCTTGTTGAGAGGCAATGTTGTTATGGAAAGTTCCTATTTTCAAACCCTTCCTAAAGCAAATAGAAGGTGTTATTGCAACTATTTTTCCCATGTCAATATTAATAAACTTTATTTATGTAGTCGTAGATGAAAAATAATCAAGATACCAAACTGCTTTGATAGTTACTGTTATTCCCAAAGTAGGAAGGCCTTGCAAAAGGGCTTCCTTTCTAGAGCTGCATTAGCCATCCTTCCCCCTTCAACACAGACACACTCACTAGAAATCCCTAAAGCTCCACGGGGTAGATTTTAACTATGTGCGGTGATCGGGTAACAGACTGGCAGGGTGTGCCGGCTTACTGTCCAGTGGTCCCAGCAGCAGGCCTGGTCCATTTCGAGGGTCGGACGTCATTAGCGTGTATGCATGCCTCAAATGGGAATCCCGATGCAGCTCGCTGGTGCAATATGAGGCAGCCTGGAGGCCGACCTGGCTGGGGGAAAGGTGGGTTGTGAACCCGGAGGGGGTGGGGGCGGGTGGGGAGGGGAGGTGGTGGAGCTGCCCAGGGTGGCAGTGGCCCACATTATTTTTCTGGAACCCAGAGGGACATTCCTACTCCACCTGGCCCCTTTTATCACTTTACCTTTTCAGGCTTATTCTGTACCACTAGGTTTAAGTGAGCGGAGCGTTCACGGCACACGCTCCACCCATTCGGCAGTTAAAATAGCATTGAGGTTCCTGAAGGGGTTAAAAGTTAGATTAGCGGTTTAACTGACTAGCTGGCTGATGTAATAAAGGAGAAGTCTGGCAGAACAAAGACAGTTGGAAAAAGCATATTACACGATGATTGGGGGAGTAAAAGAAGGCAAGGAGGCCATACATTGAACAATGAGCCACCAAGATGTGATTTGCGAAGATGTGGTTAAGCGTATGTAAATTGGATAGAACAATGGCAGATGTGGAAGCAGGGCAAATGAGATAAACAAGATGTGTTTTGTGGAGATGTGATTAAGTGTACGTGACTTGGACAATTAATTGGCCAAGTCCCGAAGATGTGAAGGAAACAAGATGTAAGATTGTATATAAGCCAACTGCTCGAATGTAAAAATTAGACTCCCGTCTCAGCTCAGACCTGCACGTGCTTGAATAAAGATCGCTTGGAACCAGTACACGCTCGTCTCTGACTGCTTTAGGGCAGAGAGAAATCCCACAACAGTCCCTGATCTGTATAGATTAATGAGGCTCCTGTTCAGCTGGGTGCCTGGGCCACCCAGAAGCAGGCCCAGGGAACAATGGTGGTAGAGTGGGAGTGGGAATGGCAAGTCCAGCACCTCCATTTTAACTCCATTACCATCTTGTTTTCACCATGCTGAGAGAGTTAAAATCTTACCCCAACAACTGCAAAGATTCTTCCGTGCTACTTTTAAGAGGGAAGAAACATGGTGGGATGCAGAAGTGAGCAGCCAGAGGGAGAAAAACAAGTATATAAAAGCAAAATACTGCGGATGCTGGAAATCTGAAATAAAAACAGAAAATGCTGGAGATACTCAGCAGGTCAGGCAGCATCTGTGGAGAGAGAAACAGAGTTAACGGTTCGGGTCGATGACCCTTCGTCAGAAAAAAGTATATGTTTGAAGGGTGAATGTAAATATGGTCTGCAGAAAATTTGGGGGGCATTAGTGGTGCAGCGTAGGCAATTTCTATGATTGTTCAGTTAACAACTGTATTGTTTTAGTTCATCATGTGTAACAATAAGGAAAAAGAATCATCCTTCCACCACGCTGCCTCCATGCGTTGAGCTTTTCTTTTATCGTGAAATCATAAAGAGTCAAGAGCCACCTGCTGAAGGCACAATGTGCTTGTAGAATGGAAAAATCATAGGCCTAGGAACTAAGTGACCTCTGGGTCACTGGTTATTCATAAAGAGCAATAAAAGTGTCTGAAATAATCACAGAGTCGGAGTATTATTCGCAGTTGTAGGCCTGATCCCATCAGCTGTCAAATCAAGTGCGCTCCAGTTTGAAGTCGAGGCAATTTTGTAACTTTACAATCCCCTGTCCATATCTTGATATCACAAAGAACCCTGCTTCATCGAATTTTTTTTCTCTTTTTTTACTCTACGTCAGAAGCTATTGAGGTTTAAAGGTGTGTGGTCTGAGTAGCTGAATTGAATTTGCATTGACCAGCCACACGGAAGGTGTTTCCTGGAGCTGAGGGGAGCAGGTGGCTCTCGCTCCAGCTGAAAATGAGCTGTTGAGCTGGTTACAATAGGAACCGGAGCAATTAATTTTAATTCATGGACCACCACTCGGCCGTAATCTGCTCGACGCTCCTCACGTGGGTCATTGAAAAGACAGCTTCCCACAGACTATAAGAGTCCTTTGTTAGACATTCCACCTAGACTATTGCCCTCTTTACACTCCAGGAAAAGTATTAAAGATTATATAAACAGAAGCATGGAGAAACCGTCGTCTTTTTTAAGATTTCAGCAGATAAACGGGTGATTACAGAGATGCATTGCTTTGAATCAACTGATTTACTGCACACCACTATTGTGCTATTGCTTGCTGTAGCTGACATCTGTGAAATCTGAATCTTTTCAACCTCTCTTATGATTGTTAACCTTAAGTGAAGTTTTGCAGTGATTACTAAGTGGGAGAGCTCTGGTAGGATTGGTATTGAAAAGCACCATAATGGGTGGCTGGGAGTGGAATCTCATTTTTTGTTTCATATAGGTCTAATGACAAATAAATTAAAAGTAAGAATTTCTATGTGCGAGTCAATTATATTTGTTGTTATTCCTATACTCAATATTTAACTCATTTTTGTCCATCTGTTTAACTGGGTGGGGGGGAGGGTGCGGTGGAAGAGATTTCCTCTGTGTGCTATGTGTAAACAAATTTTAAGGCCATTTATTAAGAATGAATGTTCAATTTTGCTACAGCACACAGGGGAAATTTTCCCTCACTGTGTCCGTAATAGCTGCATCAGGGATTTATGGGTTAAATAAAATGTTTAATGCTTCCATTCAACAGAAATCTTGTTAAAAAGAGTCCAGAATGGCAGAATGAGAACCAAGCAGCTCATTAACACCTAAGTGCGTGAAGCAGCAGGACGTTCATTCCTTGCATGGCCTCCCAAGTTGCTCTGCAGGTAGTTTCCATTTGGCCTAATGGGTTATAGACTCGGGTTTGCAGGCTGAGCCTCCAATGTGACAAGCCAAGGGTTTGTCTACATCCCATTATAACATCAATGCCAGCAGACACTGGAGAAGGTACAAAAATGATTTACAAGGATGATACCAGAACTGAGAGGTTATAACTATCAAGAAAGACTGAACAGGCTGGGGCTCTTTTCTCTAGAAAAGAGAAGGCTGAGGGGTGACCTAATAAAGGTCTTTAAAATTATGAAGGGGTTTGATAGGGTAGACGTGGAAAAAATGTTTCCACTTGTGGGGGAGTCCAAAACTAGGGGTCATAAATATAAGATAGTCACTATTAAATCCAATAAGGGATTCTGGAGAAACTTCTTTACCCAGCGAGTGGTGAGAATGTGGAACTCGCTACCACGTGGAGTAGTTGAGGGGATTAGCATAGATGCATTTAAGAGGAAGCTAGATAAGCACATGAGGGAGAAAGGAATAAAAGGTTCTGCTGATAGGGGTAGATGAAGTAGGGTGGGAGGAGGTTCATGTGGAGCATAAACATTGGCATAGACCTGTTGGGCCGAATGGCCTGTTTTTTTTGCTGTAATTCCTATGTAAAAGAGAAAATGAGGAGAAAGCACCACACCCTTGGATGTCTCATGTTCCCCAAGCTGCTCTTTCACCATGTGGAGCTCACATCTCTTCTATATATCTGTAAATCTGTGTCACCTGAATAAAATAACTTCAGGCTAGAGGTTGCCAGTCATGCGATATTTGGGTTAACTGGATTATTAAAGTTTCTGAGAGCATTTGTGTTGCTGTTGGTTTCCATACAACTTTGCTGTTTTGATTGTGTGCACCAAAGTCTGGGGATTTTCTCACACATCAACTGATGAAAAGAGAGCAGCACTACCGCAACCCTCGAAATCAACTGGGAGCCAACTAAGCACCTGAAACAGCATTGGGAAGGCAAAGGCAGCTGTTTACTCTGCAAAATTGCTGTAGAATTTGACATTTTTGAGTAAGGAAAGCCAGTTTTACGTCTCGGAAGCTGCAAGGCCTCGGAGAGAGAAAGCGCACAACTTAAGGAACTGGAAGTCAACTCCCAAAATACCTTGAGCACCAGTTGTGGGGAGAGGCAGCTTAAAGCAGGAGACACCAGTCAACCACTGCAGACCCTGATTAACTCACATGCAGGGCCCTCGTAACGCACAACTCAAAAAGGTCTCAGGCAACCAAAATCCAAAGCAGTTTCTCTCCCAAATCTGTCACCATCTTGTATATAAAATACTTACGCTCATCATATAGCCGTGGTAATACCACAAGCAATGTACTCGTATTCCCTATAAATCTAGTGGGCTACTAACCTGAGAAAATCTTTAACTGTGAACAGTAAACAGGGCTGGCCTTTTCTTCTGTCGCACTGCACTAAGACTCTGATATTTAAGTCTGACCAGCTGATGGGGCAGAAAAAAGCTATAGAGAGAATGTCTATCCTACGTTGGGCGTGGCTCAATGTATATTACGCAATACAAACGACAGCAAGTGGTGCACCAACTGTTCCATTATAAATCGAGCTGGGCATTTCCCACCAAGCCATAAAGTAAGATAACTGAACTTATTTCATCGTTTCCATTCACAGCTCATTGGCCTGTTTCATTTTCTAGCAGAACATTTCTTTCTGTTCTGGTGATAGGGCATCATCCTCAAACATTAACTCTGTTTCTCGCTCCACTGATGATGCCTGGCCTGCTGAGTGTTTTCAGTATTTTATGTGTTTGTTTCTTTCTGTTCTGCGTGTCCACAGGGCACCCTACTTGCTCTCTTTTGTACAGACAGGTAATTGGTGAGATTGGGCAAATCTGGTTGCCACCATGGAAATCATAATTTCCCCCTGCTCCCACAAGAAGAATTGTCTCCACTTGTTACTTTCAATTTTGTTGGGTTCTTGCTCTCTCCCCCTTTCATCACTAGAAGCACAAATCAGTTATAGCTTGGTGTGGGAGAAAGGCTCAATATAAAATCTCATCCTCTTCATCCTGGGGATTAATCGTTTTGTTTTCTTAAGATTTTGGGGGAAAAATTCGATTGCTTTACATCTCCCGTTAGCGCCCTAAGAAGGCGCTAATGGGGCGCAAAGCAACTAGCGCCCGGGCGCGGCGAGGTTTGCGCCGCTCGCGAAATTGACCAGACATTTTGCGGCGGTGCTAAACACTACCGCCACAATCTCCTGCGCCCGCAGATCGTGATGTCAGTCGAGTGTGCAACGTCCCGGTAGCGCCCTGGACCGGATATTGAGTGGTGCCCCCTGCCTTACCGCCTGCTACTAGCAATGACAGGTTGAGGGGAGCATTTTGCAGTCGGGAAGGGACTGGGGGAGCGCTATTTAACTGGGGGAGCGCTATTTAAGGCGATCGCTTCCTGCCTTTTTTTGTCGGCGACATTTTTGCACCACGCATTCTGAGAGAGAGAGAGAGAGAGACTTCTGGAGAGATTCAACGCTGTGTGAAGGAGTTTTGGGTACTGAGCAGCACTTTGCAGGTTCATTTTGATTTGACCTTCCTTGTATCGATTTAGAAGAGACTGTGGGGGCTGCACTCTGAGCTCTTTCCCTGGTTCTCTCCATTGTTCTTTCCAGCAGATTTGATGTACAGGTCTCTCCAGGCCGAGATTCAAGGCTGCAATGAGCAGGGTGTGGATGGAGAGCAAGATCGACCCTCCCCTTTAAGAACTGGCCGGCGCCAGTGTGTCTGTGTCCCATTGCTGACTGACATCACATGAGCTTCGCCAGCGCTCTGAGGTAGAGCCTCACTCCTCGGCGTTAGCACCTTAAGAGAGGTGTGTAGCGCCTGATTTAGCGCTCCAATCACCTCCAGGGGCGATAGAAGCCAAGTTTGCAGTCGGAGGCGATAATTAGCGCCAGGCGCTAAACTTTGCACCCGGCCGATAATTGCGCCCCAAACGGGGCGATACCGAATTTCTCCCCCTTTGTCTCTTGGGTAGGTCTTTTAGTTGGTGTGTAGAGTTCTACCAGTTGATGTTACATTGGATGATTAATAGTGGCCAGCTGTAATTGACAGACATCGAGTGAGTTCTGCAGCTCAGCCTGGGTTCTTAATTTACTGAGATGCACTCCAGATACTGCTCTGAGACCCAAACCAGCTCTGAGACCCAAACCAGCTCTAAGACATAGAACATGGAATGCACTCCCTATTCTGTCACATCTAGAAACTAGCTATGATTTCCTTTGGTCACCCTTGCCCGCCTTTGATCGCTTAGCACCCTTCACTTACTTTGTTCACGGTACAGCCAAAAAAAGTGCTCAGTTTAAAAAAAAGTATATAGAAAAAGTAACATTGTATTGATTTATTCCTGAATGACATCCGCGTCTACTGCCATTCCTGCCTGGCAAACTAATGGCCCAGATTTTGCAGTCACTGGCGAATGAATGTCGCCAGCCGTTCATTACACTTCCACTTGCCCACAGTCTTCTTTGGGCTTTTGCTCTGGGATTTGTAGTGATTAGAAATCAAAAACAGTGCGGCGTCCTCTACAGGGGATCTGGGACCTGTGTGAACAGGGCCAGCAGTGGTGTGTCTCCTTAACCAATCAGATTGAAGAATCCTTACTGAGGCAAACGAGTCTAAACCAGAAAATATCAGTTAGAATAATTAATTCAATGGCAAATTATGTACAGAAAGCAAAACAGAGGGAAAGAAAGATGGGATGAAGAGCGAGAGATAAAAGAGACTGAAAAAAAGTTTTGAAACATTTTTTATTTAATTTTTTAAAATTCTCCAACAATAATTAAAATCTAAAGGAATGAGGCTCCACACTTGTAAAAGTTAATTTTTAGTGCCAGAGGAGTTGTTTGGCAGCAATTAAGATTTATCATGCCGTTAAAAATTCACTTATGGACAAGCCCTAACTTGTTCTGGCGAGATTAGTGGGTATCTAGTGGGTAAGTACAGCAACTTCATGCCATTCCATGTATTTCAACGCCGAGTCTCTCGGTGAGATACCATTAGCTCTGGAGGAGCAGCGCAACTCGGACAACAACTTCCTGATTTCCGCGTTTAACTGCGCATGTGCGAACGTTGGAAGCTCCTGTCTGATTTACTCCTTAATAATGATAAGTGCTGATAGCCTCACGGTTATTTCTACCGCAAAATCCAGGCCATTTTTATGTTCCTTCTGGCAATTAATCTATATCATGGGGATGAACTGCTGCCGTCAGTTGCACCATCACAGGAAGCTTGCCCATGAGATAAATGAATTTCAGGCAGTCAGCAGCAGCCCTCAGCTAAGTTCCGGGAGGGGCGTTGAATCATGCAATGGGGTGGGGGTGTGATTGTCAGGACTGTGTAGTCGGAGGAAGCACTCCTCCTCCTCCTGGCACCATAGAATAGCTTTTTAAAAATTTAAATACTTACTTTTAGTTGGAGGCCACAGGGGCCGCTGAAGAATACTGCAAGGGGCAAACCCGAAGCCTGGCCCACTCATCGGTAACAAATTTAGCAGAGCGGTCCTTCAACACATGTTAGGCCCCTTATTGACATACTAAACGCTTGTTTTAGGTATCTGCCCGGGATGCCTAAAAAATAGTTCCCACGAATTTAGCAGTGGGACCAACGCCTGTGCAGATTGGATGCAGGTTGTCCCATTGCTAAATTGGTATGTGAAAAATGGGTGCGATGCATAAAAATTTCTACCCCATTATCCTTTCTTCTTTGTGAGCTCAATGAGATTCAGAGCTTACTCAAACTCTCTGAGAGCCACTATAGCTTACAGGCTACATCTGTTGCACTGGGGAGGTTGGGTAAGCTCTACCTCTACAGGAAAGTGACTGAGTCTGAGCAGAGACCATAGGAACACCGCATACAAAGAGCGAGTAAATTCCAGGTCATAGAGAGAATGAACAAGCAGATGTGGAGAACACCAGGAAGCAATTGTATAAATAAGTATAACCACTGCAAATGAAAGTGAGAGAAGGAAAAGATTGATGAGCCCCATCCACTGCAGGTGTGCATTTCCTTTTAATTGTAATGATCATTTAGTGATTTTGGTGAATTTGATTCTATCCAATCGGTAACAGTATTGATTATCAGGCTAGAGACTTAAACCAGTATGAGGTGTGCTTTTGCTGGGGTCACTTTTGGATTTACATTCTCCCAAATCCATTTAGTATTGCAAATGTGCATCCTCAGTGTTACAGCAACAAATATTACCTAACAGTCTACCTGTTTGGGCTCACTGTAAGATCTCTGACTTAGGCTGATAATACGATTAGAACCAGAGTCATTTGTCAGGGAGTGGACAGAAACTATTGTGTTTAAAATAAGCTAGACTTTCATTTCAAATCTATTACGTCCCTTGAATGTAGCATTTTAATGTAGTTAAGTAACTATCTCTGGAACCTCCTCCAGCCCTACTATCCTCCGAGATCTCTGTGCTCCTTCAGCTCTGGCCTCTTGCGCATCCCTGATTTTCATTGCTCCACCATTGACGGCCTTGCTTTCAGCTACCTAGGCCCTAAGCTCTGGAATTTCCTCCCTAAATCTCTCCGCCTCTCTCCCCTCCTTTAAGTCGCTCCTTAAATCCTACTTCTTTGACCAAGCTCTCACCTGTCCTAATATCTCTTTATGTGGCCTGGTGTCAAATTTTGTCTTATAACGCTCCTGTGAAGCACCTTTACTATGTTAAAGGCACTACATGAATGCAAGTTGTAATTGTAGTAAATTTGGTGTGGAACATTCTTTCTAAATCAATGATAAAAAATAAACTTTAGTTCAACAAGTAGCCAACTTTGAAAAACAAAGTTATATGCCATTATTCAAATTCTAGTGAATTTAACTTAAAAAGATCTTTAAAAAAATCAATGTTTTTGATCTGAGCTCTCCCTAACATTGGTATAACGTGCATATGTATGTGTGCCTGTCTTTGATAGACATATTAATAAAGAAACCAAACGAAATTTGAAAATTGTAGACGCTGGATTTTTTAAAAATTCAATCATGAGATGTGGGCATCGCTGGCAAGGCCAGCATTTATTGCCCATCCCTAGTTGCCCTCAAGAAGGTGGTGGTGAGCCGCCTTCTTAAACTGCTGCAGTCCGTGTGGTGAAGGTACTCCCAAATTTACTCATTGTACAATCAGTTCTTCCAGGTTATGTATTCAATAAAGTAGATACAGTCATTATATTGCAGCGAGGCATGATGCGTCAATCCCCCCAAAAATATTAAAGTAACAGTAATAAGATACTGAACATTGCAATTACCAGGGCTGTATTTTTAAACTAGAACTCTGAGAAGACAGGCTAAGTAGCCTACAGTTGCTATAGCAATACAGTAACCTATATTTGATTTGTAAAACATAAAAAGTGATACTGCTGCTGTAAAATTCTAGAAGTAAACCTTCTAGTGATTCTTTCAGTTAGAATGGCCTTTGTTACACTGCACTTATATCTTAATGCCTCACGCTCCTTCAGATCATTGACCTATTTACAATCCACACTGAAATGTTACGACACATCTTACAGAGCAAAACGTCTAGATGAAAAATGCATGGGACCTAAACTATTTTATTTGCGCTTTTATTGCACGGTATGTTCTAGGATGGTAAAAAATAAATGATTAAATTATACCAGGCATGTTGAGAAGCACAACAAAATCAAATCTGAACACGGTAAAAGTTTAATTTGGGGCCTGATCCTAATCAGCATTCAGCTGTCTTAAATTGGAACCTCTCATTTGGCTTTAATGGAATATATGCCAATGTAAGGCAGCTGTGTGTTGATTAGAATTGGGCCCTTAGGCAACAAAGGTATTAACTTAAACAGAGATTTACAGCGGTTAATGAGAGTTTATACAAACATTGTTGGTAGAAAATGATATTTAAATTTGTGTTCTTTTAAAGGTCAAGTTCACTGGTCGAATATCATCAAATAAATTAAGTCCATTGACTGCCGTCTGTCAATCAAAGTTTGAGCCTTTCAAATAAGGATTCTTCCCTAAGGATAGAGACTTAGTCCTGTCTTCCGAATGATAAGATGATAAAGATCCCATGGCACTGACTGAAATGAGCAGGTGTAATTCCATTATTGCGTCCGGTCGCTCCTTCCTGATTTAAAAACAACCCGCAAACTTCGGCAAAGCCTCAGGACTTGGCAACAGAATGATGGGACATCTAATTGACTTAGCTCTGCTAAATATCATAAAACTTGTAGGCAATTGATAATTCAGGATCAGTGTTTGAAAATAGTGTTCCATGTAATTGAAAACTGTATGTCTAACTAGTTTGAGGTGGTCAGGCACAAATGAAGATACCCAACCAAGATGGTCGAACGTGACCAATCAGCCAATTTAGTGTGTTAACCGCAATGGAGTTGGCTGCTACTTTATAACCAAATTAGCTCCAACTGTTCTTGCCCTTTGGATCAACCTCTCTACCCTCAATTCTTTCGTAATTTCCTTATTAGTTACTAGATTGACCCTGGTGAGCCATTAACTACGTGTGTTGCTGAATGCTCTGGCACCTTTAAATGTACACAACTCTTGTCAGTAGTGCCATTTCACAGATTCTGAAGACATTTTATCAATGATACCTAGAGATGTAGCTAGCACACGTGTTCGCTGTTTCCATGGCAATTATTTTTCTAGCACTTGTGAAAAAATTTGCAAACTTTCTCAGCATATTCAATGTGTTTTCTTGTTTTGAAAGTTAGTTATGAAATGGTACAATGGTACATACGTCCACATATCTTAAAAAATTACATTCATAAATAATTTTATAATCGTCCACATATTATTATAAAATAACATTCATAAAATCATTTGAAATTGTTGTTTTCCTAAATATTATAGAGCTACCAAACATGTTCCTTTGATAAAATGGTCATAAACTAATTCTATTTTTCTATTCAACTGAACAGACTAATGTTCTGACAAAAGGTCATCGATCTGAAACGTTTACTCTGTTTCTCTCTTCACAAATGCTGCCTGACCTGCTGAGCACTTCCAGCATTTTCTGTTTTTATGTGAAATCCTCAAATGATCTACTCTGCATAAACATTTGAAACTATTTTTATTTTGACACTCACACGCAATCAAATGTGTCAAAGGTTAATACTTTGTCAAAGTAATGGATCCAATCTGTGAAATTAATTGCATTCATTATTATTTCTGCTCCCCTTTAAGTTCCCCTATCACCACCATTCAATGCCTCAGCGAGGAGCCATGATGCGGAGATGCCGGTGTTGGACTGGGGGGGACAAATGTGAGAAGTCGCACAACACCAGGTTATAGTCCAACAGCTTTATTTGAAATCACAAGCTTTCGGAGCGGCTGCTCCTTCGTCAGGTGACGAAGGAGCAGCGCTCCGAAAGCTTGTGATTTCAAATAAAACTGTTGGACTATAACCTGGTGTTGTGCGACTTCTCAGCTAGGAGAACAGAGTGACCATGACTATAGGCTTCTCTGTGGCTGCTATTCCATGATTGGCCAACAGGAAGCACGCTGTGTTTAGTCAGACTGGCCTTGGCGATTTTCCTCTCCTAATTTAGAGCCCTCAGCTGGCACAGATTACTGTCTGAGAATGTACAAAATTGAGTGGAGTCAAGTTTAGATGTCAGCTGTAGCTCTAATGGCAACACTCCACGACTAAAGATGTTGGGCTGCATACATAACGGAACTAACATTACGTTATAAAGGATTACAAACCTATGCCAGTCAATACTTTAATTTTTGGGTGTATACTAGCATGAATGCAACACTAACCTCAAGTCAGGTATTCGATGTTATTGAAGTCTCATTAATGTTGAAGCACTGAGATCTACATTGCTCCTCACTCCAACTGATAAATTATGATTTAAGAACATAACCATATATCTGTGTACAAGATATAAGCCATTTTATCTTCTTAAAGTGATTGTATGGTCATTGTGCAATCAACAAAGGTGAAATTGGATCTTCATCTTGTGTCCACAATAATTATTCCACATTTCAGATTACTTCTATTAGCTATCTCTTCATTTTCTACCCATTTTTATATAGACCTTCTAACTGATCATTCACCTTTGGCTCTGCATGGGTAGTTGATACTGCTTTCTGCAGATTGTGTAAACCACATTATTCTTTGATACCCATAGAATCAGAGAAATTACAGTACAGAAGGAGGCCATTCAACCAATCACGCCTATGCTGATGCTAACTCTTCAACTGGATCTATCTAACCTTACTCCATTTCCTTGTCCTGTCCCTGTATATTCTTCCTTTTCAAATAATTATCCAAATACATTTTAAATGATGTTATAATCTTTGCCTCAATAGTCACTTATGGCAAAGCATTCCATGTTCTAATAGCCCTTTGTGTAAAGAAAAGTTCTTCTAACTTCCTCTTTCATTCTTATAATGATGATCCTCAGTCTATATCCACCCTTTACAATTTACTTACCAACAGAAACAATCTTGCACTGTTTACCTCTCAAAACCTTTCATAATTTAGAAGATCTCTATTAGGTCCCCTCTTAACCTTCTCTGTTGCAGTGAATTAAGCCCCAATCTTTCCAGCTTTCTTCATGGCTAGAACATCTTGTTCTTCATATAATTATAATGACTCTTCACTGCACCCTTTCCACAACAGTACTTTCCTTCATATAGTGGGCGCCCAGAATGGCAAACAATTTCCAATTTGTCCAATGTCTTGTAAAAGTTCAACATTACTTCTTTGTTTTTATAATCAATGCCCCATGTATAAAACCCAGAGTCCTATTTGCCTTTTATGACCTTTATAGCTTAACATTTATCCTTAAACATCGATCTTTCTGAACCCCTAGATCTCTCTGTTAAAAATCTCACTGTTTAGGTTATATTTTACCTTCATTGCTCTTTCTCCCAAAATATATCACTTCCCTTTTTTTGTATTGAACTGCATCTGCCCACTCTACTAACCTCTCTACTCAAACGGAATCTGTATTAAAAAAGCTAATGGGAATTTTTTTTAAAAACAGGAAATAGTTCACGTGCCAAACATTGGAGGCAGACTCCTGAATTCTCCCTCGCATTTTGCCATGTACGCTAATTTAGTATAATTCCCAAACTTTGATATCACTCCTCTCGTGTCATTGTCCAAATCGCTAAAGAGGACTCGCGCATGAATCCCTGGAGCACATCACTACCCGTATCCTGCAAATCTAAAAAAGCATCCGTTTGCTTTTTGTTGATACCAAGTATCTCCCTTATATTTATCATTTCCCTCTTTTTTTAAAGTTTGTTTTTGCTCTAGTATCTCTATTTAACCATGGAACCTCCAGCCTTTGATGTATCTTTTTACTCCTTGTCAGAATATGTTTAACCTGTACGCTCATAGTTAAATATTTCCTTCACTGTTTAGTGTTGTAAGTGGTTTTTGATCCTAGCCCAATAGCTAGACGGACGGTTCGAATCGCCCCCGCCTTACGAAAGTTCTATACCCGGGAATTATTATTCAGAGTGTAAATGAAATAAGTCACGGACAGGAATGCTTCGGTGAAAAATCAAACTTATATTTATTTAGTCTAACATACACTGGCTAAAACATGCACTACTAAACGAAATCACTGTCTCTGTGGAGAATAAAAATCCAGGTTACAAACAACATATATACAGTGCCCAACTGGGGACTATGACAAGCAGTAATTCTGTTGTTGCTATGGTGGACTCTAATTCCACCCCTACCAACGAATTACCCAGTCGCATAAGCCCCTTCGCCTGGCTGAACCAAACAAAGCTCCCACACTCGGAATAGCCCAAAAGCTTCACTTCTGAGAAAAACCCTGAGCTCTTTACACCTCACCCAGCTCGCCTGGGATATCTGGTTTAGCGGCTTGGGACACTCGAGACCATGCTTACCACCACACACAGTCGGTCTCGATCGCTCCGCTCAGCTGCTTCTTCCTCTGGTCTTCTTGTTGTTAGGTCGATCTTGGTGCAGCGAGAGCGAGAGAGAGAGAGAATGGTGGGAAAGGATCTATCTTTATAGGAGTCTTGCTACCCCTATCTTTCCCGCCAATCTTTAAAATCCTTTTGTTTCTAAGCACTCTGGTGCTTAATCAGTGATGGGTCATCCTCAGACCCATGTGTACTCCGTGATTGGACTAATGGCCCTAAGTCTGGGACATATTTCGGTCTTTGTGTTGGGAAAAACTGGCTCCTCTCCAGCTGGCTAGGCCAGTGGGTTCATTGTTTTACTTCTCTTCTGAGATGGAGGTGAGAAGTGCTTTTGCATATTAGAGTGGCCTTCTAATAGGTTCAAGTTCAACGGGTGCCTCAGGGCGAACCCATACATTCGGGATGACTGACAGTTCTTTTGTCACAGCCAACTGCCATGCGTTCTCTGGAGTTTTAACAAACCAGTTTTTCACATATCTGCACAGGGTGATCCCATCACAGGGAAAATACCCTCAGAAAAATCCCATAAAGTCCACAAAATATTCTCGACTGAGTCCATTCTTCAAACAGACTTTGCGATCTCTTCAGTCCCCCGTTTGATGCTTTTCTTTCCACAAAGCATCACTCGACGAGAGAGCAAAAGCCAAAGTCTCCCACAAGTGAAGTTGTTTGTTTCCCTGATTTTACGTTTTAAACCCCAGAACTGTACCCCTTACGGCGTGTCATAGTTCCCTTCTACCGAGTCAAAACATCAGCGAAACGACTTCTTGACACATTCAAACGGCTGAGTTCCAATTCCCACCGACAACTACAAGTCAAAACACAGAACATTAATAAGATCCACAGGACGGTACCAAAAAGTCACCGCGCACATCACACAGTACAGCATTGACAGGTGGTAACACATTACAAAAATGCAACAGCGCACATCGTGCAATACATAAGAACATAAGAAATAGGAGCAGGAGTAGGCCAATCGGCCCCTCGAGCCTGCTCCGCCATTCAATAAGATCATGGCTGATCTGATCCTAACCTCAAATCTAAAGAACACAAGAAGTAGGAGCAGGACCCGGCCACTCAGCCCCTGGGCCCGCTCCGCCACCCACAGGGCCCTGACCGATCCGAACTCAGCCTCATGTCCAATTTCCTGCCCGCTCACCGTAACCCCTAATTCCCTTTACCTCTAGGAAACTATCTATTTCTGTTTTAAATTTATTTAATGATATAGCTTCCACAGCTTCCTGGGGCAGCAAATTCCACAGACCTACTACCCTCTGAGTGAAGAAGTTTCTCCTCATCTCAGTTTTGAAAGAGCAGCCCCTTATTCTAAGATTATGCCCCCTAGTTCTAGTTTCACCCATCCTTGGGAACATCCTTACCGCATCCACCCGATCAAGCCCCTTCACAATCTTAAATGTTTCAATAAGATCGCCTCTCATTCTTCTGAACTCCAATGAGTAGAGTCCCAATCTACTCAACCTCTCCTCATATGTCCACCTCCTCATCCCCGGGATTAACCGAGTGAACCTTCTTTGTACTGCCTCGAGAGCAAGTATGTCTTTTCTTAAGTATGGACACCAAAACTGTATGCAGTATTCCAGGTGCGGTCTCACCAATACCTTATATAACTGCAGCAATACCTCCCTGTTTTTATAATCTATCCCCCTAGCAATAAAAGCCAACATTCCATTGGCCTTCTTGATCACCTGCTGCACCTGCATACTAACTTTTTGATTTTCTTGCACTAGGACCCCCAGATCCCTTTGTACTGCAGTACTTTCCAGTTTTTCGCCATTAAGATAATAACTTGCTCTCTGATTTTTCCTGCCAAAGTGCATAACCTCACATTTTCCAATATTGTATTGCATCTGCCAAATCTCCACCCACTCACCCAGCCTGTCTCTATCCCCTTGTAGGTTTTTTATGTCCTCCTCACTTTCTACTTTCCCTCCCATCTTTGTATCATCTGCAAACTTTGATATGTTACACTCGGTCCCCTCCTCCAAATCGTTAATATAGATTGTAAAGAGTTGGGGACCCAGCACCGACCCCTGCGGAACACCACTGGCTACTGGTTGCCAGTCCGAGAATGAACCATTTATCCCAACTCTCTGCTTCCTGTTAGATAACCAATCCTCCACCCATGCCAGAATATTACCCCCAATCCAATGAAATTTTATCTTGAGCAATAATCTTTTATGTGACACCTTGTCGAATGCCTTCTGGAAGTCTAAATACACTACGTCCACTGGTTCCCCTTTATCCACCCTGTACGTTATGTCCTCAAAGAACTGAAGCAAATTTGTCAGACATGACTTCCCCTTCATAAAGCCATGCTGACTTTGTCCTATTAAATTATGTTTATCTAAAAGTTCCGTTACTGTCTCCTTAATAACAGACTCCAAAATTTTACCCACCACAGATGTTAGGCTAACTGGTCTATAATTTCCAGCCTTCTGCCTACTACCCTTTTTAAATAAGAGTGTTACATTAGCCGGGACCTTTGCTGAGTCCAGGGAATTTGGGAAAATTATTACCAAAGCATCCACAATCCCTACTGCCACTTCCCTCAAGACCCTAGGATGTAAGCCATCAGGTCCAGGGGATTTATCCGCCTTGAGTCCCATTATTTTACCGAGTACCAATTCCTTAGTGATTTTAATCGTATTTAGCTCCTCCCCCCCTAGAGCCCCCTGTTTGTCCAGTGTGTACAGAGTGTAAAACGAAATACAGAATACAATACACTTGCTTACAGAACTTTGGTACATTACAAGTTTTGCAGGGAGAAACCCTCATCAACATAAATCAATGACACCTTTCCGGATCGATCTAACACCCCTTGCCACCGCGCTCGGAGCATCCGGCTCCGGATCGATCTAACACCCCTGGCCACCGCGCTCGGAGCATGTGGCTCGGTCGCCTGCAGCTGCTGTAAAACAAGTAGCTCACAAGCACCAATTGGATGATAACTAATGCATGGGAACAGATGCGGATCCAGGGAGGAATCTCTATACTCAGACCGATGTCCCACCATGGTGGCGAGACAATCCCCTTGATCTCCGCCCCCACTTCTACTGTCTTTTGCTCTAAAGTGTAAAAATGTTTCTGGGAGAATTCAACGGTCTTTGTTAACTCAGTGAGGTGTTCCAGCAGAAAAGGAATCGTTCCAGGTCCCTCTTCTCTGCCTCCCGGACCCCACACTATCCCCAACATTCAGATTATAAAGCTGTTCTTTCTCTACATTTCCATAGTCCAGTTCATAAAATTCCTGAAACATCGCTTTTAACAGAGCTTCATAAAGCTTCTCCGTCTTCCTTGGACACCACACAGGCAGATGGACTTCAGTCAGGTTCAGGATCACGGATGCCACGGCGTAGTGCACGTTCTGAAACAACACTTTGTCAGTCGGGATTAACACCAACCCATTCCCTGGACCCCTGCTGGTGGTGGGACACCCATCTACAGTCGTCTGTACCGTCGGGGCTCTGGGCGGGGGCTTCCTGGTGTATGAGATGAGCTCTGTGGCGCTGATGGTGTTCGGGGGTTTTGGGATCACACAGGAGTCCACACTCCGATCCCAACCGATCCCACCCCTGGCGTCCTGCCATCGCCTGCTAAACGCGATCGACACACCCGCTGGGCAGATCTTTTCCGACCCCCACATACACACATAAATCCCTTCCTCGGATTCCCACCACTTATCCCAACACACATTCACTCCTCCCTGAGAACCCGTGATCGTCCGGTACATGTCATTACTTAGTCTTTCCCAGTCAGCTGTCTGGTCCCCTGTATCCGCGCTCAGTTTCCTGAGCCACCACCACCTTCCCGGTGGAATGTGTCCCCTAAAGCTAAGGCACACCCGTTTACCCTCTGTTACCCTAACCCGGGAGGTGGTAACCCCTATTCTCGGGCATGGGATGGACGCTTCACCATAGATGAACTTGTCATGGCTGGAATACCAGGTGGAATTCGACCCCAGCCATCCAGGACATCTTCCCTCGTGGAGATAGACGCTCGCCCCATCCTTCGAGCCACCTCCAGTGGTCACGGTCGGTCCGTTTCCGTCAGTGCAGCCGAAGATAACCAATTTCTCGGCGTCGCCCCTGTGACTCGTGCTGGCTTCAATCATGACGATCAGGACTACCATGGCTGACTTCATCCTGTTCTTAGGCGTTCCCTGAAAACACACAGAATGCAACATTGTCCTTGGGTGATGCCTCACCTTTCCAGACGCAGCTACACACAATTACATTTGGTATCCACAGCATACATGTAAAACCAAACTAAACAGACAAGCTAAGGCAACAGACAGGAGAGAAAGAAGTTATGTACAGTGCCACCCGTCTCCGGGTGGCCACACTAGGTCTCCTCGACCCTGGGCCTCTTACGACTCCGGCTTCCTTCATTCACCGGTGTGTAAGGAGGCGTCCACGGCACCCTCGGCCGTGGGATCCTGGCACTCCTTCTCACTCCTGCCCCCACAGGCGGAACGACTGGTCCCTCTGTGGGCTCCTCACACTCCCAGATTATGGGCTGGAGACCCACACCTGTAGCGCAGCTCACCACTCCCTGCTGTTTCCTCCTCTTATCAGCTCTTTCCCCAGGGTTGAAAAGCTTGCACTGATTGATATGGAACCACTTAGTGCATCGAGGCATTTTGACCGCATATACCATCGGACTAGCCCTATCCACGATACTGTACGGTCCCATGTATAGCGGTTCAAAAGTCCCTACCCTGGCGAAGTTTCTAACCATTACTTGATCTCCGACCTTCCACTCGTGGTGCCTCTGAGGCTCAAGCAATAAACAATTTCTACGATGTTGCTTCCCCATGTTACTGGCAGCCTGCCAATGGATCTGTCTGAGATGCTCAAACAAATTCTTAACAAACCTGTCCCGGTTCACCTCTCTCAACTGACCTTCCGTGAGAACCGGGGCCAGTACATGGCTGGGCGTTCTCATGACCCTGCCAGTCATGAGCTCATGTGGGGAATGCCCTGTGCTTCTAGACGGGCTGGCTCGGACCCCCATCAGAACTAACGGCAAGCCCTCCGCCCATTTTCTAGGCGAGTCTCCCGTCTCCTTCCGTAACCTTTCCTTGATGGTCCTATTCAGCCGCTCCACAATCCCCGATGACTGCGGGTTGTGTGCGACGTGCCATTTACCCTCTACACCTAGCATCTTCAGAGTCGCCTGCATGACTGCCCCTGTGAAGTGACTCCCCCGATCGGACTCCACATACTGTGGTAGCCCCCACCGAGAGAACACTTCTCTCACTAGAATCCTTGTGGTCCCCAAAGCTGTGGCTGTTCAGCATGGGAAGGCTTCTACCCATTTAGAGAACACATCTACCAGGACCAGGCAGTACTTGTAACCCCCCTGCGCGGTAGGCAGCGGTCCGATATAATCGACGTTTATGGACTGCCATGGTCCCTCCACTCTCCTAGTGTGTCCCATGGATACCTTCCTTTTTTGGGGGGTCAGGGTTGTTTGTAGCACACACCAAGCAATCCGCACAGAAGTCGCGGACGTCCTCCCTCAGTTGCGGCCACCACCCTGCCTGTTCCACCCGTTGCCAGGTGGTCTCCGGCCCGGGGTGCCCCGCTCCTGGACCCTCGTGGGCCAACTGAAGGAATTTTCTCCGGTGCTGCTGCGGAACTACCCACTATTCCCCTCTGAAAACCATCCCTTCCTTTACCGTAATACCTGCCACTCCGTATGGACCCTCTACCTTATCTCCCTTAGCCAGCGTCTCCAGAACAGTCTTTTGGGTGGGATCCCGTGCCTGGACCATCTTTAGGTCCGGGGCCAATGCTACCGCTGCACTTCCTTGGGTCCCACCTCTGTCTCTGATCGCTGCTACCAGACTCGACCCATATGGATCCCAAAACATGCCCGTTCGAGCACCCTCTTTGGCCAGCACGTCGGCCTGCTGATTGCCCTCCGCACGGGGTTCTGTCTTAGAATGGGCCTTGACTTTGTGGATATAGAAATCCCCCTGGGTTCCTATCGATGTTATGATCTGTTGCAACAATGGCTTGGTTGCTAGGGGTTTCCCGTCTGCAGATGTGAACCCGCGACGAGACTAAATGGCTAAATATTCTGTACACGAATTGCAAGTGAACATGCTGTCCGAGCGTGTAGGGTGTAGGGAACTCTTCGGGGTGGGTAACCACATACACCACCGCCGACAGTTCAGCATGCTGGGCGCTCATGGTGCTCGGGAGTTTAATGGCCTTGGCAATGCCTGCCTTTGGGTCAAAAATCCCGCATCCAGTGAGTCGCTCCCCTGTCACCACTGTACTGGACCCGTCTACATAGATCTCGCGGCCCGTGGGATGGATCCCAGCCCGAAACCCTATGTCTACGTCCCATACCCCTTCAACAGAACATTTGTGGACCACCCCTGGGTAGGTCAAATTTGCGGCGAGCTTGGGCTCACAGAGGCCTTTCACACTCAAATTCGTCTGAGAGAGCAATAAAGTCCAGCGAGCAATGCGTGTACTGCTCACCGTGCCATCCTTTATCCTCCCATCCAGAAGCATCTGAGTGGGCGTATGATGGGTTAAGAGAGTTAACGGGGACGCCCCCGTGAAGATTTGTGATCTCCTCACGGCCCAATGTGTGTCAAGCAGGTGCCTCTCAGAATTGGAGTACCCCCTCTCTACATCTGTGAGGATTCTTGATGAGTATACCACAGGCCTCAGCTTGCCATGCCGCTCCTGGAGCAGCACTGCGCTCAAACTGTCCCCTGTGGCAGCTACCTCCAAAAAGAACTCCTTTCCCCCATCAATCGCTCCTAAAGCCGGTGCGGTCTGCAGATCTCTCTTCAGATGACTGAAAGCTGCCATGCAGTCCTCATCCCACTCCCAGCCCACTCCCTTGTGGAGGAGCCGGAGTAGAGGGGCTGCCGTAGCGGCATAGACCTCTATGAAATCCCTGCAATACCCTGTGAGTCCCAGGAAGGATCTTACCCCCGTTACCGTGGTCGGGGCTGGTAGCTCCTGTACCGCCTTCCTCCTCGCCTCATCGATGGCCCTCTCCCCAGCACGTACGGTCAGCCCGAGGAATTTTACTTCCTGCTGGCCGATCTGTGCTTTCTTGGGATTAACCTTGAACCCAGCTTCCTTTAACAGACTCAGCAGCTCAGCCAGCAGTGGGCTATGCTCCTCCCCCTCGTTGGAGAACAAAAGCAGGTCGTCCACGTACTGCACAAGCCGCTGCGGTCTGCTAAACCCTTTTAAACAGTTATCCATACATTGGTGGAAAATAGAAGGGGTGTTACGAAACCCTTGGGGAAGGCAGGTCCATGTGTACTGCTGACCCCTGAAAGTGAACACGAACTTATACTGGTCCTCCCTTTTGAGAGGGATAGACCAGAATCAGTTTGAAATGTCCAGCACCGTGAATGTTTTCGTAGATGCTGAGATACTCCCGATCAGGTCGGCTACGGCTGCGACGGTGGGGGCACAGACTGGGATGTTCTTGTTAAGAACCCGATAGTCCACAGTGGCTCTCCACGAATTGTCCGGTTTCCTAACCGGCCAAATCGGAGAGTTCACATGGGTCGCTATGGGTCTCAACACACCCTGCTCAACCAGTGATCCCAATGCCGTCTCTAAATCCGCCTCTGCCTCTCTGGGGAAGTTGTACTGTTTCTGTGGTCGGGCCATGGGGTCTCCTTCTACACTGACCTCCACCCCTGCTACCCTCCCACAGTCGTGCTTGTGTGTAGCAAATGCGGCGAGGTTGGCTTGCACATCCGCTATGTACTCCGCCGGGGTAGAAGTGACCAAAAGTTCAAGGTCATAACTACCCTTGGGCTTCATCGTACACATGGTTCCCTTGCCTTGCTTCCCTGGTATAACTACCACCTCCTTCTCCTTTCCCGTGCATACTGCCCCCCAAAGACAGTGATTCCGGAAATCCACCAATATCTTGTGGGCCAGTATGAAGTCTGCCCCCAAAATGCCTATTCCCTCCCGCTCCCACTGCATCAGGACACATTTCCACTCCGTTTGGAGTGTACCCTGATCGATGGCTAGCGGGATGGAGAAAGACCCAGCCTGTTCGTTCCCAGTGAACCCTACTAAGTTATGTGGGACCCCGCTCGATAGAGGTGATGTGGTCGGGTTATCCGCATAGATAATGGTGCTTGAAGCTCCAGTGTCCAGCAGATAGGTCCCTTGCTCCTTCTCCACCCCCATCTTCACGCACGGTCTCTTCCAAGCATCATAACTTAGTGGGCACAGGTAAACGGGCTGAGAAGCCCCTAGTTATGGGTCGGGATTGTTCGGGGCGGATGGGAGTACGCTGCCCGCTGCCGCGTCCACCCTACCCTGCCCTGCCGGAAAGACTGCGCGGAGAGCAGCCACTAATACCGCGAATGAATCAGTGCTGCTTCCTGCCACAGCTGCGGCTTTCTGCAGTGGCGCTGGAGGATTCCCTTTCCCGCTCCTTTTGTCAGAGACTGGGCAGTCTTTCCTCCAGTGCCCTTTACTCCCGCACCCATAACAACCCTGCTTCTTCTCTGAGCTACCCCCTTCCTGGCGCCACTCTCTTCTAACGTTGCCTCCACTAGGCTTTAACTCGTGTACTCTGCCCTTTGGTTTGTCATCCTCACCCCTACCATTCTTAAAAGAGAGAGTTAACTGCCGGATCACACTCTCTTCTGTGGTCTGGGGATCCCTGGAATCGAACCACCCCTCTGCTTAGGCCTTGATTCTGGACAGGCTGTTTGCCACCAGGGTCCTCAGCCAATGAGCCCTAGGCTCCCCCTGCAGCTGCGCCCGGTCGGGCACCCCCACACAGGCACTCCGGTAGACGGGCCAAAGCCTGTCCGTGAAAGCCTGCGGTGCCTCCTCAGCTGACTGCAGTGTCCTTTCCACTCGGGAGAAGGGACTTCCATCATTGAGGACCATAGCCTCTAGGATGTCATCCTTTATCCCCTCTAACGTACCCTGCCCCCTCTTGCTACCCGCTGAGAGCGACTGGTACAACCTACTATCCAGGGAAAATAAAAGTAATTTGGCTGTCTCAGCTTCGTTACAATTATTGATCTCCCCCACCTGCTCCACATCCGTAAAATGGACAGATGGGTCCCCTGTGCTGGTCAGTTTGGTCAGGTTAGAGACCATTGCCTGCAGCTGGGGGGTCATATACGTGACCGCGAAGTCACTCTGCAGTGGTCCTTGCTCTTGACCGTCTACGGGCGCACCGTATTTCCGCTGCCGGACAGGGCACATGGGTCCTGGTCCCGGCACTTCGGGCGGTGATCGAGCGTCCTCCTCTGCCTCACAGTCCTCCTTATCTCCCTCCTGCTCTTCCTCATCTACCCGGGCAATTCCCGGAGCTACCAAGCAGACCATCCCTTTGGCCTTAGATAGAGCATCGGTCAAATTCCGGATCTGCTCCTGGCAAGGACCATGATTACCCGTATCAAACCCTCTAGTGCTGGCGACTCTGTATGCCACCTGAATATCCTTCAACTGCTCTCCCAGCACCTTTACCTCACTCGACAGGTGAGCGTTCTCCTCCCTAACCACCCTCTCGTTCCCCTTTGCCTCAGTTACTTGGCATTGCAGGAACTCCTTATGGTTATGGAAGGTTTCCTCCTGGCTTATTCTTCCCTGCTTCTCATCCCTTAGCTCCGTGCATAACTGTAGGGGGTGGTGTGCGGGGGTCAGCCTTACCTCTGACTCAGTGAGTGGTTCGAATCACTCCCACGCCCCTGGTTCTAGACCTTGGACTTATTTAGGGGCCGTGAACAAAGATGCAGTAGACAACAGGTTTGATGAAAGAACTTTGACTTTTATTCAAGGAAGTAAAACACAACACAAACACTCTTATCACTCTAAAGGTGGGGAACACTTCGGTACAAGCGAGGGAAATAACATTAGAAGAATACTTCACCCCTCCCAATCCCACTTCACTAGCTAGGTTGGACTCTGGAGAACCAGGGATAATGCTCACCAAATGAATCCTTGACAGTTTAGAGTTAGGGTTTAGAGTCTTTTGAGTAAAAGGTTTCGTAAGGCCCTTGTTGCCGCGAGGTGTCCGATGGTCACTGAGGCAGTCGCTCTGGTTTCTTCTTGCGTGTCGGTCTGCTTGTGAAGCTGTTGGCCTTCTTTGTTGAACTTCTTGCTGTAACTCGGCCTCTGTTTAAACTGTCTTCTTCTGAGGTGTGTAACTGCCTTCTTGCAGAACTGTGGAAACTGCCTTCTGCCTGCTTCTGTAACTGCAGCCCTGACTTCTGTTCAACACAGGCTTTCAATTCTGTTGAACTTGAACTGTTTTACTGGAGAACTTGAACTCCCTTCTTACTGAACTGTTGTAACTGCTTGATGGGCCTTCAATTATCCTAAATTGAAGTGGCCTTGTCAAAACCAAATCAAAGCCTGGTCATTGTAAGACCTCGTTAACAGTAACGACTTTACTAGCATGTTAACTGGTTTTGTAAATGTGTGAAGTGGATTCAAGATAGCTCCATCCTGTCGATCTGTTGTTTAATCGGAGTTTGCATTGTCCTCATATTTTGGGTTTCTTGACTGGGCCTAGGACTCGTATCTTTATGCATGTCTTTAATGGGTTCTGTAAGTGTCAAATGGTTTTTTTGGGGGGATGGTTTGCATCCTGTCGATCTTCTTGGCTGATTGGTTTTTGATGGGATGAGACTGTCTTCTCCTAGGGTCTATTGTCAAAATGTTAATGCTTGCTGGGGCTTGAATGAGGTCA
Source organism: Squalus acanthias (assembly GCA_030390025.1). Classification (NCBI taxonomy): domain Eukaryota; kingdom Metazoa; phylum Chordata; class Chondrichthyes; order Squaliformes; family Squalidae; genus Squalus; species Squalus acanthias. The sequence goes on from CM059429.1 coordinate 152,008,853, forward strand.
TCCTGATTCCCCAGACAATGCAATTTAACTGCAATACCCAAAACTGCTTTTACAGAGGTCGAACCCACCTCCTGTGCAGCCTTTTCTCCCTTACAGGTCCAGACATGTCTTGTAAAATGCCAAAACTTGGTTTTTGGTCTTAAATTCCTTATGTTAGGCCCAAATGCATTTTTATCACTCTGGGGTAGTTCCAAAGTCCTTTTTCCTTAGGTTTTGGGGCTCTACAAATTTTGGAAACCTTACATAACCTGCTCCCTACTACAGCCCTTGCATCTGACTGTGCCTCGGACTCCCTGAGCTCTGCCTCTAACTTAGCAACCTGTTTATCTAGCAGTTGGACTTGTCTTTGTAGAGAGATGAGCCATATCGCCTTTTCAATGCTGCGCCTACGCTCCTTGCCCTCCGTCCATTCTACCGCTGCGTCCACCGGATGCTCAGCAAGCAACAAGCCTAGCACCCACTTCTTAGTGACGTTAACCTTCTTAAACACATGTGAAGAAATCCTTTCCTCCATTTGGGATCTTTCGCCAGAAGCGCTGTCCATGACTGATTTACACTCCTTTAACCCAGGTCCTGCCGCGGTCGCCAAGAGATGTAGTAGGTTTTTGATCCTAGCCCAATTGCTAGATGGACGGTTCGAATCGCCCCCGCCTTCCGAAAGTTCTATACCCAGGGATTATTATTCAGAGTGTAAATGAAATAAGTCACGGACAGGAATGCTTCGGTGAAAAATCAAACTTATATTTATTTGGTCTAACATACACTGGCTAAAACATGCACTACTAAACAAAATCACTGTCTCTGTGGAGAATAAAAATCCAGGTTACAAACAACATACATACAGTGCCCAACTGGGGACTATGACAAGCAGTAATTCCCTTGTTGCTATGGTGGACTCTAATTCCACCCCTACCAATGAATTACCCAGTCGCATAAGCCCCTTCGCCTGGCTGAACCAAATGAAGCTCCCACCCTGGAATAGCCCAAAAGCTTCACTTCTGAGAAAAACCCTGAGCTCTTTACACCTCACCCAGCTCGCCTGGGATATCTGGTTTACCGGCTTGGGACACTCGAGACCATGCTTACCACCACACACAGTCGGTCTCGATCGCTCCGCTCAGCTGCTTCTTCCTCTGGTCTTCTTGTTGTTAGGTCGATCTTGGTGCAGCGAGAGCGAGAGAGAGAGAGAATGGTGGGAAAGGATCTATCTTTATAGGAGTCTTGCTACCCCTATCTTTCCTGCCAATCTTTAAAATCCTTTTGTTTCTAAGCACTCCGGTGCTTAATCAGTGATGGGTCATCATCAGACCCATGTGTACTCCGTGATTGGACTAATGGCCCTAAGTCTGGGACATATTTTGGTCTTTGTGTTGGGAAAAACTGGCTCCTCTCCGGCTGGCTAGGCTAGTGGGTTCATTGTTCTGCTTCTCTTCTGAGATGGAGGTGAGAAGTGCTTTTGCACATTAGAGTGGCCTTCTAATAGGTTCAAGTTCAACGGGTGCCTCAGGGCGAACCCATACATTCGGGATGACTGACAGTTCTTTTGTCACAGCCAACTGCCATGCGTTCTCTGGAGTTTTAACAAACCAGTTTTTCCACATATCTGCACAGGGTGATCCCATCACAGGGAAAATACCCTCAGAAAAATCCCATAAAGTCCACAAAATATTCTCGACTGAGTCCATTCTTCAAACAGAGACTTTGCGATCTCTTCAGTGTACCTATGTTATCTGTTCCCTAGCTATCTGGTTACTTGCCCTTTATTACCATACATCTTGTGTGGCACCTCATCAAACACCTTCTGAAAGTCCATGTCTACACAATCCATTGCATTCCCTTTCATCAAAAAATGCAATTAAATGAGTCAACCATAACTTGCCCTTTAAACATCCACACTGACTGTCCCTCATTAGCCCATGCCTTTTTGATTGCTCACTAATGCAATATGAACTGCAGACGTTTACCCACAACTGAGGTAAAAAAAAACTGATTTAAATTTCCTGGCTTATCCCATTTCCCTTTCTACCTCCTATGTTTAATGCTTCCATTATTTCCTTCCCAGCCCCATTCAGTATTCTCAGATTAATACTGTATGTGCCTGTTTTTAAAAATTCTCATTAGCTTTTTTAATAGTTTCCTATCATATTTATCTACAGTAGCGTCTCTTTAACAACCTCCTCAGGTACTTCTAAAGTTCCATTTTCACCTTCCTCTGTAAACACTGAGACAAAATACGATTAAACATCTCCACCATTTCCTTACTTTCAGTAACAAGGTTGTTCCCTTTATCTCTAAATGGTCCCAACACTTTGACACTCCTATTACTTCTGATACATTTATAAAAGCCCTTGCTGTATCGCTTTCTGTTGACTGCCAATAATCTCCCTCCTTGTATATTTCTCATTGTTGATACCAAGTATCTCCCTTATATTTATCAAGTGTCTCTTTTTTAAAGGTTTGTTTTTGCTCTAGTATCTCTATTTAACCATGGAACCCCCAGCCTTTGATGCATCATTTTACTCCTTGTAGGAATATGTTTAACCTGTACCCTCATGTTTAAATATTTCCCTTCGCTGTTTAGTGTGCCATTTTATCCAGCCAATATAATCTGTGCCAATAATCTTTCATCACACCTAAATTAGCTAGTATCCAGTCCAACCAACACCTTTATCTTTGACTCTTCCTTTTGTTATCTATTTTCAATGTGAACCTAATTAGATTATGGTTACTATTTTGCAAGTCTTCCCTTACCTTCAAGTCACTTACCTGTCCTGGTTCATTATCGGAATCAGATCTAGCATAGCACATTTCCTTGTTGGACATACAACATACTGAATAAGGAAACAATATTGGATGAACTCCAAGAAGGCCACCCCATTTTGAACTTTAAAAAAAAATCTCAGTCTATCTTAGGATAGTTATTCAGTGCAGTTCCTCAAAATTGTAACATCTTCCATCTTTCTAAGGTCACCATTCCACATGCTGTCCCTCAGTCTAATTCCAATGAAAGATCAGATGAAATTCATTTAAAAAAAATTCTTCTCTTGCTTCCTTGACTGACTTTATCCCTCACACTGGTAGGAACTGTAAACAGAAGAAGCTAGATCCCTTGGCAGTGAATTGATTTGCTTATATTATATTTCTCACTGAAGGGCAAATTCTAGTTTATATATCTAGCTACTTCTTTGTGAAAGGGAGCAGCCAGATATTGGAATTCTTCAATATGGTTAAACCTTTCCCTCTTTAACATCTTTACTTTCCTCTGCGCCATTCACTAATTCTACATGATGGCCCTCTTATCCAGACTCACATACTTTTCATTACATTTTCTTAGAAGCCTGTGAATGATTTTAGTGTTGGTTTCAAAAATGGGATAGTTACCTGTGAAACAAAGGCCTGTAATGTCATTTATTTTGTAGCTGTCCATTCTTTATCTTCCAATCCAAGAAAATGACAACAAAAGAGGAAGTACATAATCTGTTCTTGCAGAACAATTAACTAGGGTTCAATCTGTTAAATCAGTTTCTACTCTCTCTGCTTTTTTGCTGCATTCTGATAGAAAGGCTGGATCTCATTCAGAAGTTATCCTTTCATTGCGTGTAGTTTCATTGCTTTCCACACTAATTCCCATAGCACCTGACCAAATGCTTTTACTTGGTTTAAGTATGCAGCACATAGTTCATCTCTGCTTTCAATTTTCTTTTTTGCCTGTTATCGAAACTCAAAGATAGCATCTGTGCATCCCCCTTTCTGGTTTGAATCCACTCTGGGCTTCATTCAACAATATATCTACTGTTGCACATGCTGTGCTTTCTGTAACTTGACCGTAGATTTTCTTTATATGATTGAAAAGTGAAATACCTTAGCAATTGCCACAATCTCTTTTGTTACCTTTCTTTTTCCAGATAGGACCAACTGTGGGTCTTTCGATAATCCGTTAGAACGTTCCCTTGGAAGGGTGGCAAGTGAGGAAAAAGCATTTGTACTTTACCTGAGTTCTGAGCATGTGAAATGTAGGTTGGGGTAAAATTGTAGGCAAGGTTACGATCCCCGTTTTGGAAGATGGCGTACGCTTCTCGCAGGCTGGTGTTCATGCCTCAATGGATCACAAGACATCATGGGCATACACGTCATGGCTGAATATTCACTGGTCTCATCTCCCTGATCAGCTCACTAATATTTTGAGGGAAATGAATGTGCCTCTCAATTACATGACTGCCAAAGAATATATATGGACAGCTGGAATTTCCTTGGGTGACTGGTGGAACAATGGGAGAAATGGTGTAAATGCCTAAAAATGGCCAAAAATGGCTATTCACACCATTTCTATATGGCTTTTAACCAAACTTCTGCTGAAGTTACAGCACGAGATCAGGAGAACCCCGCTGAAATTCTCCCCCATAATCTTCACCTCTACACATTAAAGCACCATAGAGAAAAAACAAAGTTTTAAAAAAGAAATCATTTACATTTTTTAAAAAACACTTGTAGGCCTCCCATAGCTTTCAGGGAGTCGAAGGACACACTATTTTATGGTAACAACTTTATACCACACAACATGTGGGTTCAGTGAGGCGGCTGGAATCATTTTAGTGCACGTCCCAGTCTGGTATTGATAGTCATAGACTAGGGTCGCTCCCTATTCTGGGACTGAGTTAGCTGTTCTGTGGCGAGGGTGTCTGTAAGGATGCTACAAATGGCCTCGGCCCCACATGGAAAAAAAAAATGAGCCAGGTTTCCTGTTACTAATCATTACCCAACGGCATCTGTTGGAATATCTATATGTGTGCACATCAGGTGAGGACAGCTGTAATGCTCTCACCACCCAGGTTTAATCTTGAAGAATAGTCATTTTAACAAGGTACTGAAGGGTGACCACTGACTACGGAATGTTATCCCCAGTCTTCAGGACATTGGGAATGAAAAGCGGAGGGCAAATGTGATTGTTCTGATTACTGAGTATCTGGATGTATGAGCATCAGTTAAAGGAATTCCGTGTTCATAAAAATGTCAGCTTTACCCCCAAACGGTTCCTGCTGTTCGTCTGTATCAAATCTGGGCTCCCTTTGGGTTTGAGTTGGCTCCAAAATGGCATGCCTAGTAATGAGAGGTTTTAATTGAAACAATTCTCTGAGGCAGTCTATATAATCCCACACCAGAGCAGGCAGTCTGCTGTACTCTAGTTAACAAGTGAATAACCACTCTAAATTATTGTTGGGACGCAGAGGGATGAACCTGTCATCAGGGCTGGGATTTGCCCCACTCAATTTTAGATAACCCTGCAAACCTAATAGGTAGGGTCATCTCGTAGGACTAATAGGCAGGAAGCTTTACTATCCACCTGTGCAGAAAAGGGCCTAGAGATTCAGCCGCACAGCGCCCATTTTTTCGGGTGCTTAACGGTCTCCTAAGCCCCCAATATGGTGGGTAGGAAGCGCACACTCATAACGAGCCAGAGTGCGCTGCCGTTACTTCCCAACCCGATCGTCCCCCTTCCCGACCTAGTCGTCCCCAGTTGCCCCCCGCCCCTTCATCACTCACCTGAAGGCTGCTGCTAGTGTCACAGCAGCCCAATCTTCAATCCAGTTTTGCCAGCGATCTGCCTGTTACTGTCCACTGCTTTTCGGCTAATTTAAAAGTGTGAAACAATTGGGTTTTGTTATGATCACGCTGAGTTTATTTGTTAAAACATTGACAAAATTTGGCAGAGAATAAATTAAAAAAGAATGAAAGAAGATTGTGATGGTGAGAACCAGACTGAATACCAATGTTAATCCTGGAAGTGAACACAATCCTAAACTAAGTCCTGACTGATGTAACCAGGTTGAATTTACTGCACAGTTTTACTCAACAAAATGAAAGACCAACAGCACTTCTGGAGGAGTCCTTAAAAAGAAGCTATTCAAAAGTGATTTTCTTTTAGGGAAAACTAGGTAGGTACCTGAGGCACAACATGAGTAGTTACTCTTCAAAGTTGCCGGTTAGCTCAGTTGTTTAGAGCATGGAGCTAACAACACCAAGGTCGCGGGTTTGTTCCCTATACGGGCCAGTCGTTCAAAGTTTTGATAGAGTAGACACAGAGAGGGAGTGTTTCCACCTGTGGGGAAAGAGCAAATCTAGAGGCCATCAATATAAGATAGTCACCAAGAAATCAAATCGGGAATTCAGAAGAAACTTGTTTACCCAAAGAGTGGTGAGAATGTGGAACTCGCGACCACAAGGAACATAGGAATATAGGAACAGGAGTATGCCATTGAGCCCCTCGATGAGATCATGGCTGATCTGCGATCTAACTCCATATACCCGCCTTTGGCCCATATCCCTTAATACCTTTGGTTAACAAAAAGCTATCAATCTCAGATTTAAAATTAACAATTGATTTAGCATCAATTGCCGTTTGCAGAAGACAGTTCCAAACTTCTACCACCCTTTGTGGGTCCTAATTTCACTCCTGAAAAGTCTGGCTTTAATTTTTAGACTATGCCCCCTAGTCCTAGAATCCCCAAACAGTGGAAATAGTTTCCCTCTATCTACCCTACCTAGGGAATACAACACTAATTTGTGTAATCTCCCCTCATAACTTAGCCCTTGAAGTCCGGGTATCAGTCTGGTAAACCTACACTGCACTCCCTCCAAGGCCAATATATCCTTCCTAAGGTATAGTGCCCAGAACTGCTCACAGTACTCCAGGTGTGGTCTATCCAGGATTTTGTATAGCTGCAGCATAACCTCTACCCCCTTGTATTCTAGTCCTCTAATATAAAGGCCAGCATTCCATTAGCCTTTTTGAGTATTTTCTGTACCTGTTCATGACATTTTAATGATCTATGTATCTGGACCCCCCCAAGTCTCTTTGAACCTCCACTGTTTTTAGCTTTTCACCATTTAGAAAGTACCCTGTTCTATCCTTTTTAGGTCCAAAGTGGATGACCTCAGATTTGCCTACATTGAAATTAATTTGCCACAGTTTTGCCCATTCACTTAATCTATCAATATCCCTTTGTAATTTTATGCTTTCATCTACACTACCTACAATGCCGCCTACCTTTGTGTCATTATTAAATTTGGATACATGACTTCCTATGCCGTAATCTAAGTCATTAATAAATACTGTGAATAGTTGAGGCCCCAACTCAGATCCCTGTGGGACACCACTAGTCACATCCTGCCAATTTGAGTACCTACCCATTATCCCTACTCTCTGTCTCCTGCCGCTCAGCCAATTTCCTAACCAGGTCAATAATTTGCATTCAATTCCATGGGCTTCTACCTTAGTTAACAATCTCTTATGTGGGACTTTATCAAATGCCTTCTGGAAGTCCATATAAATAACATCCATGGACATTCCCCTGTCCACTACTTTAGTCACCTCCTCAAAAAAATTCTATCAGGTTTGTCAGGCATGACCTACCTTTCACAAATCCATGCTGGCTCTCTGATCAACTAAAAATTTTCGAGGTGTTCAGTCACCCTATCCTTAATTATAGACTCTAGCAAATTCCCGACAACAGGTGCTAGGCTAACTGGTCTATAATTCCCTGGTTTCCCTCTCTCGCTATTCTTAAATAGTGGAGTGACATGCGCAATTTTCCTATCTAAAGGAACGGTTCCTGAATCGAGAGAACTTTGGAAGATTATAGTTAGAGCATTTGCAATGTGCTCACCTACTTCCTTTTTAAACCCTGGGATGGAAACCAACTGGTCCTGGGGATTTGTTACTCTTTAGTGCCATTATTTTCTTCATTTCTGTTATTTTACTTAAGCTAATTTTATTGAGTCCCTGTCTTTGATTCAATATTAGCTTTCTTGGGATTTCTCTTCTACTGTAAATACTTACGCAAAGTAATTATTCAACATGTCTGCCATTTCGTTATTATCATTGACAATATCACCACTTTCAGTTTTTAAGGGATCAACATTGCTCCTGACTACCCTCTTTTTCTTAATATAATTGTAAAAATTCTTTGTGTTGATTTTGATATTCCTTGCAAGTTTCTTTTCATACTCCCCTTTTGTAGCTCTTACTATCTGTTTTGTGACCCTTTGCTGTTCTTTGTATCTTTCCCATTCGCCAGGATCTGTGCTATTTTTTGCATTTTTGTATGCGATTTCTTTTAGTTTTCTGCTGTTCCTTTCCTCTTTAGTCATCCATGGCTCTTGCCCCTCAGTGGTATAAACTGGTTCTGTACCACAATAAAAATTTTTTGAACATCTCCCATTGATCTTCTGTCGTTTTACCCATTAACAGATTTTCCCAGTTTACTGTGGACAGTCTCTGTCTCGTCTCATTGAAGTCGGCCTTACCTAACTCTGGAATCTTAGTAGCTGTTTTGCGTTTCTCCCTTTCAAACGTTATGTTGAACTTGATCATGTTATGATCACTATTGGATAAATGTTCACGCACAGTTAGGCTGTTAACGAAATCTGCTCATTACTCCTTACTAAATTTAACGTGGCATGCCCCTTGTTGCCTCTAGGACATATTGTTATACGAATCTATCCCGGACACACTCAAGAAACTCACTACCTTTCTGAGAGGTGCTAATCTGCTTATCCCAATCTATATGAAAGTTAAAATCCCCCATTAAAAACACTCTGCCTTTACTACATGCTTGTCTTGCCTCTGCATTTATACAATCTAGCACTTCACAGCTGCTACCAGGGGACCTATACACAACTCCCACTACAGTCTTAAATCCTTTCCTAATTCTTAATTCTACCCATAAAGTCTCCACTGCCTGCTTACCTCTCTTTATATCCTCTCTTATCATTGAAATGATTTCATCCTTAATCACTAAGGCTGCTCCTCCCCCTCTGCCATTTTCCGTATCTTTCCTATAGACCTTATAACCTGGTATATTTAGTTCCCAGTCCTGCAGCCATGTCTCAGTAATGGCTACCATGTCATACCCTCCAATTTGAATTTGCGCTGGCAGTTCATCAATTTATTCCTTGTACTCCGTGTGTTTGTATAAAGAACGCTTATTTGGGCCACACACCCTAGCCTGTCCTTCAGCTCTAATGTTTTATTCACATGTTTCTTATTTCTCTCTCCTGGTTTAATCACTTGAATTCTTTTAGTTTTCCCTTTACCTGTAGTGCCTAAAGCACAATTCCTGACTGTTACTCTACTCTCTTCCCTTTTGTTTGTTTTTGAACTACTATTTGTACTACGATTTCCACCTGACCCTTCCCCCCACCCCATTTACTAGTTTAAAGTCCTTGAAACTACTTTAAGGACAGGGAGTGGTTGAAGCGGACAGTATAGATGCATTTAAGGGGAGGCTGGTTAAGCAGATTACGGAATCTTTTGGGCATAAGTGAGTTACACGCGTACTACAATACATACAAGTCTCTTCGATCCTTTACGGCCGTCCATCAAACGCTTTGTACAAACGAATCTCTGCCCACAGAACTGGCCATGCCTCCAACTCTCCTCCAATTGTGCTTTTCAGATTTTCAGGCGCAGCAAGAAAGAAAATAATTTTTCTGGTGTTTAATTGCAATTTTTTTGAGCACTTTCTAAAGAAATTATCCTCACTGAGATTTGCTCTACATTTTCTGTTTCTTTGATTGGATTTTGATGGCATCAGTATAAGTCACATTAAAAATAGAAAAACTTCCCCAATTGTAGGTATGTAAACATGTTGGCTGCGGTTTTACTAACCTCGGCGGGTCTGTGGCGGGTGACGTCGGTGGCGGGTCCTGACCCCACTGCTGTCTCCATCCCTGCCTCTGAAATTAATTTCCCCTGATTGGTCTTGTTAAGCCCATCCAGCGCGTTTCCCGGCCAGTTAGAGGAAGCGGGTCTGGTGATGTCATTTGATGACGCGTCATCAGCCGGTTTCCTTAAAGGGACCATGCCCAAATTTAGTTTGACATTTATGCTGTCAGTGTTCTACAGCATTGAGGTGCTGCAAACACTGACAAGCACTGTGCAGAGGTAGAGGGCTGCACCCAGGCTCTTCCATGACTCCCTCCATTTATGGAGTGAGACACAGCACGCAGGGAGGTCCACTTCCCTTCCCATGGGCGGAAGAGACCTCCCCAGGAGACCAAGAAAGTCTGGTTGCACATTGCACAGGAGGGCACAAGCAGGGATGTGGTCAGGAGGTCCTGGGTGCAGTGCTGCAAATGTTTCAATGATCTCAGTAGATCATGAAACGTTAGTACAAAGCCTCACTCAACCTCATCCTGCTGTGCCTCTCATCACATCCCCATCACTCTGCCTTCCCTACCCTACTCCTGCACATCCTTACTCACACCAAATTACCTTGGACCTCCACCCATCCCTCTCTATCGACATAATCACATCCCCATCTCACTAGCCACCCCTCACACTCACCCTCATCCTAGTCCAATCATATCAACTAACAACACACAAGGGTAGGCACTTGGGTGTTTTATGCAATGTTCATATAAAGTTTCTGTTACTGTGGTGTCAAACATTGAAACCTTTATTTTCAACACTTTGCGTTCTTGGACAGATTTGTGTGTAACTTTGGAAGTAGCTTAGTGAGTTGCAGTGAATGGTGAGACATTATGGTGCCCCCTGCAATGGTCATGAATGTGAAAGGAATGTGCTGGTGGTGCCAACCTGGCGCATCATGTGGCAGCCAGGGTGTACAGCGTCAAGTGAAGTAAATCTGGCCATGCTGAGGCCATCCTTGGCGTCCCGGGCAACAATGTGGTTGGGTGCTGCTGCCCTGTATCCTGTGCAGCATCAGGTGATTGCGGAGAAGGTTGGTGGTGTTATTGTTGGTGCTGCTGGTGTGCCTGATGCTGCTGGTGTTGGGGCTGATCGTGGTGGGATTCCGAGGACCAAGCTGAGAGAGTATAAAGGGCACCCATGCTGATGGAATAGATGGCAGCTGAAGTTGAGATGACAGAAGCAATCTGTCAATGGTGAGCGAGGTTGTTCCAATGAGGTGACATTGGATAAAGAGTTTGCTCCAAACACTTGCAACCTGCATAAAGCTCAATCTGTCTTACAAATGCAGTAAGCAACAGCTTCTGAGCTTGCAAAGTGAACAGCTGTGAGATGGGAGCTTTTATAGCACATTTCAAGCTGTCAAGTAATCAACTGATTCAATGGCCATTCAACTCCCGCCTCAGCTTAACAGATGTGATCCCTGAGCAGTGAAGATCCTGTGGGCGAGCTGGTAAAGTCTAAAGGTGAGCTCAAATGTGTTCTTAATCATCTGTTAACAAGGCCATAATGACTTGAATTGGCTCCCCCGCCACTGCGTGTCAGGTCTGCTCAGCACTGACAGACCCGACATTTGGTAAAGGCACGTGGCGGTGGGTTCACAGCGAGGTCCCGACCCGCTGGGGGAAAAAAACACTTTCTCACCCGACCCGCCACCGATCGCACCCACTGACCCCCCCCCCCCCCCACCCCCCCCCCCCGGATAATCCAGCCCACTGTGTCTAATGTGCATGAATGATGGTTAAATTAGTTGAAACTTCAATAATCAGACTTAAAGAAATAATATATTGTGTGGGCTCAGCACTTTCCTTGAACTCCAATTGTTAACGCTGATTTACGCCTATTTTAAGTTCAGGCATATTCTTATGAAATTAGGAGGACACTTAGGCGAAACTTGACGTTGGTAAAATTGGGATAACATTGGGAGCAATTTCGGGTCTAACGTCCAGGTTGTGGCCAAGTGGGAAACCCCACTCAATATATTCTTCTTTGCAATAAAAACAGAAAATGCTGGAAATACTCAGCAGGTCAGGCAGCATCTATGGAGACAGAAACAGAGTTAACGGCCGGAATTTTGCCGGCACTCGGGGCGGGTTTGGGCGCGGGACCGCTGGCAAAATCGCAAAGATTGACAGCGAGCAGGAAACCCACTATCAACCCGCCTCCAATCAATCTTCCCAAGTGTCGGGTCCCCGATTTGCGCATGGACCCGACACCTAGCGGCGGGAAGAGGATTATAGCCACTTACCTCGCTGTTAACAGTGGTGTGAAGGATCCAATGGTGCACTGGTGAGTTTCAGAGGTAAGAAAATGTTGGGAAATTCATTTTTAATGTATTTAGACTTTTCTGTAGGTAATAAGTTTTGAATTGTATGTGTAATCCCACTTCATTGGGAGAACCTCTCTCACCAGTGACAGATCGCTTCTGTAACCTCACCTACAGCTGCCATCTGTTCTAGCCTAAGGAGGGAGTCACTGGAGAGTCTGGGTGCAAGAGCTCACCTGTGAACAGTGAGTGTCAGTGTCTGCAGCACCTCAATGCTGTCGAACACTGAGAAATCAGCTGTCAAGAAAAAATTGTGCGTGGTCCCTTTAAGAAAACTAGCAGCTGATGCGTCATCAAATGACGTAATCTGACCGGCTTCCTCTTAATTGACCGGCAAGCCCGCAGGGCGGGCTTAACAAGGCCAATTGACGTAAAATCACGTCTGTGGGCCGGATGTAGTTGGGGGCGGAACTGGAACCCGGAAACCAGTTGACCTGCTCCCAAGCCGCATCGATCGAGAAAATCGCAGCCAACGTTTCAGGTCAATGAACCTTCGTCAGAACTGGTTTAGCTTTTGTATTCTTATTTGCATGTGTGCATACGTGCGATGTGCTTATGTGTGTGCATGTGGGAGTATATATGTATGTATGTGATGTCCGTCTGTCTGGGTGTGAATGTGTTGGTGCATTTGATCTGTCGGTACTCCTGCACATGTAATTGTGTCCATGTCTGTATGCTTATGTGTATCTCACGGGACATATGTATTTAAAATTCATTCTAACTCTGCCGCCCCAGTTCATCGTGTTTCATGATGTTCAGGTTCAAACAGGGCAACAGGTTACACCAACGTGGGGGAACCTGGTTAATAAAGACATTCCTCTATTGGCAGAAATTCCATCAGATCTTAATAGATTTCCAATATATTTAAATAATAAGGATAGGTTTTACTTAATAATCGGTGGGGAAGGAGGGGGGAATGAAACAATTTCATACCTGCCAAGGTGTCTCATATAACAGGTTTATTTGAATAATACGCTTCAACAACTTGAAAAGATTCACAAAATGTCCAATAGAATGGCAGCTATACCGAACTTTGGAAAGTCAGTCCTAGAAATCAGAAGATTTAGCTAAACTAAATGGTATAAAACATGCTGCACTTGTACTGCAACTGTGCTTGCAGGGATCAGCTCCTGTTTTCACTAATGTATCCAATATTCCACTCTTAATAACCAATACTGCGTAAGTTCTAGGGCAATCATTTAAATAGAAGGCAAATATTCGAAGGGGAAAGTGTTTTCAGTCCCATGGCTCAAGTTATCAACCACTAATGTGAGAACTCATCTTCAAAAGTTTGCATAAAATTACCAAGAGCCTCTCAAGTAAAATTGAGCTTTTTGGCTTTCCTTCCTAACTTATTTCAGAAAAGGCTGTTTATATGTAAATAGTAATTCCAAACAAATTATTTGCACATCAGGCTGAATATAAGATCTGAATATCATAATGGATGCATATTGCATTCCAACTCTTTGGTGATAGATAGCTGGCAATAAATATTAAACATTATTTCCCTCAGTTCTTGGCTTTATTGAAACTATCAGAGTTCAAATGCACACAATTTACTGCAAAGGAGCAATATATTATAGTGTAATGACTGACAGGGTGGCTGGAATATATTTAAGAGTCAGTACTGAATGGCCCATAAATAAACTTGCCATTTAAGATGCTGCCAGTTTCACTGTCCGTCCTTTATTATTCATACCTGTTTGTACTGTGAGCTTGCTGACATGCAAAGTGCAGGCAAACACCGCAACAGGCTTTCTACAGAGACTCTTGGGACACCATAAACATTTGGCCACCGAGTATTTTCCACCTTAGACTGAGTCTGTCCTTGGTACTGAGTTCAATTCCCACCATGGCAGTTTGAGAATTTGAACTTAGTTTACAAAATCTGGAAATAAAAATTACCTCTCCGTAAAAGTGACCATGAAGCTGTTGGATTTTCGTGAAAACAAACACCACAGAAACAGATTATCTGGTCATTGTCACATTGCTGTTTGCGGGACCTTGCTGTGCGCAAATTGGCTGCCGCGTTTCCTATATCACAACAGTGACTAACCTGCAAATGTACTTAATTGGCAGTAAAGCACTTTGGGGCATCCTGAGATCGTGAAAGGCGCTATATAAATGCAAGTTCTTTCTTTCTTCTTTACTGAGTTGAGAAGTCCCACGATTTAATCAGCATGCTCTGATTTAATGATTGTGTTTTATTTTTTCAATTCGGAAAAATCCACAGGGGTCAGGAGCCGAGAGGAGCAGACCTTCAGCAGTCTGGGAGTAAATCTGTGGTCCCGCCCAGCAACCCACCACCACCCCTCCCCCCTCACCACCACCACCAAAGACACTGGAAATGCTGGTAGAAACTTGGCAAGGCAGGGAGGTGCCAGGTTCGCCACCCTGCCCAGAAGAACAATCTGGCTGCCCCCGCAGTCTCCTTTGAAAACCTGGAAAAAAAAGTCTGGCCCCGCCTTTATCTTCAAGGGTCCAGGCCCGATCCCAGCCTGAATCCCATCCCCTGGTGGTCCCTACATGCACCATTGGATTGGCCACTACATCTAGTCTGACCAGATGTGCATGCGCTTTCCCCACACCATGTCACACCCGAGGCCTCCAGCGCAGGAACGCCAACTTCCTAAGTCCCTGCAACTTGCCCCGTCGTCTCTGTGTCACTAGCCTTCTAAAAATCAGACGGAGGTTCTTTCCATTACCAGGCCAATCGAAAACTTTGTTCTACAGTCAGCCCCTGGGTACGGCCGTGTAATGGTGTTGTTACTGGATTGTAACCTAGAAGCCTGGATTAATAATTCAGAGAATATGAGATAAATTCCACCAGGGCAGTTTGAGAATTTGAATTTAGTTTTAAAAATCTGGAAGTAAAAAGCTGGCATCAGTAAAGTGACCATGAAGCTGTCGGATTGTCGTAAAAACCCAGCTGGTTTATTAATGTCCTTTAGGGTAGGAAACTTTCCGTCCTTACCCATATGTGACTGCAGTCCCACACCAACATGGTTGACTTGTAACTGCCCTCTGAATTTGCCGAGCAAGCCACTCAATTGTATTTTTTTTTTATTCGCTCATGGGATGTGGGCATCGTTGGCAAGGCCGGCAGTTATTGCCCATCCCTAAGTGCCCTTGAGAAGCTGCCTTCTTGAACCTCAGAGGGCAGTTAAGAGTCAACTGGAGTCACATATCGGCCAGACATCGAAAGGCAGCAGATTTCCTTACCTAAAGGACATTAGTGAACCAGATGTTTCATAGTCACCATTACTGATACTAGTTTTTAACTCCAGATTTATTTAGTTGAATTTAAATTCCCCAGCTGCCTATAGTGGGATTTTGAACTCCTGTTTCATTGGGTTCTTAGTCCAGGCCTACTGGATTACTAACCCAGTGACATTACCACTATGCTACCATACCCACATATCAAAACCACTACAAAGAAAAAGACCCACCACCCCCTTCTCAGGGGCAACTAGGGCCTTAATCAACCATGTGCACAGCATTTTATCTTAGGGGACACTGAGCATGCTCACCCTTCCACACCTGATAATTTGGGAGCCACCAATCAGAACCTGAGCTGATCACATTATCAGCCTCAGTGTGGCCATAATGTCAGGTTGGCTCGGTTGTCAGCACTTTTGCCTCTGAGTCAGAAGGTTGCATGTTCATGGCCCCTTCTGGAATTTGCGTGTTTAATCTAGGCTGAGACTCCAATGTATTGAGGGAGTGTTGTATTGTCAGAAGTACTGCCCTTTGGATAAAGCAATAAACTGAGATCCCATCTGCCTGGTCAGAAAGATGCAAAAAATCCAAATGGACTATTTAAAGAAAAGCAACGAATTCTCCTGATGGTTCTGCCAACATTTCTTTTTCTCTCTGTGTCGGATACCTGTACATTCGATGCAAGTAAGTAGCTGAATATCCAATAGAAAAATGTGATAGGAATGGTGAGTATTTTACTGATCATTCTGACAGTTAAATGTTTGGAGACAGACCTAAAGCTTCTCACTGATGAGCTTCAGGCTACCTCAGAATCCAAATAGCTGCAAATTGGGCCAATTTGGAGCTGCTCGGATTTTTTAATTTTTTTTTTGAATCTGCAAATTTTAGACCAATACAAACTGCAAATCCCACATCTACCCATTCCAGATGTGTAATGACAGCTGTTGCAACAGGAAGCACCTGTAACTGTTTATGAAATTGAATGAACCATTAAGAAATCCAAATTAGTTTGGGAGATTCAAAAGATGGTACCCAAATGTGAATTCTAAATTTAGGTCCTGACACAATTATTCCACTGCTTTCTTTAAAAGGCTGATGCAATCTTTAAAAAGTTACACAAAATACAGCAGAAAGGTCGAGGAGAGAAAATGCAGCACGGTCACAATCACAGAGAATGTTTTTTGTGAATTTGATTAGGGTGATTTTAGTACTGTGGTGGGGGCAGAAACCTGACTGGAGAGATTTAAACATGGTCACAGAATTGGTTAGGAATAGGCGTATTTTGCCCTTTTTGCCTGCTCTGCCATTCAATTAGATCATGGCTGATCTGTACCTGAACTCCATTTACCCACCTTTGCTCCATATCCCTTGACAACCTGGCCTAACAAAAATCTATCAATCTCAGTCTTGAAAGCTCCAATTGACCCAGCATCCACAGCTTTTTGAGGGAGAGAATTCCAGATTTCCACTACCCTTTGTGTGAAGAAGTGCTTACTGATTTCACTCCTGAATGGCCGAGCTCTAATTTTAAGATGGTGTTGTGGCGGATCGCCACCTAAACGGGCATTATCCAATTTTCCGTCTGTGGACAAATATCGAGCACCTTGCCTTTAAGGCACCTTACCTTTAAGGCAGGAGTGGGCGGGGTCTCAGGATTTTTCCAGAGAATTCTGGGAGCAGTCTGTTCAGCCATTTTGTACCATGCAGTTGTATTAAAAAGTCTCTCGTTTTCCACACATGGATTCAGTCTTAATTCGTGTTTCGCGGCAGCCTCAACATTGGTGACCCCGATGCTCAGAACGTATTCCGAGCACTGCAATGGCGGACACGAACGCAGTTTCCATGAAACTGCTGGAGTTTTGGGAAAACCAGCCCGAAGCCTGGTTTCTCCAAGCTGAATCTCGCTTCCGGCTGCGAAACATCACCACAGATGGGACGCAGTACGACTACCTCATCACATCACTCGGTAGCGCCACAGTTTCGAAGGTTTGGACAGCGCTGCAGAACCCACCAGAGGAAGGCAAGTACGCACATCTCAAGACAGTGCTCCTTAAAAAATTTACGGCCTCGGCATATCAGCAAAACTGCCACCTCCTCGACCTTCCAGGCCTCGGTGATGCCTCACCGTCAGACCTCCTCTCCCACATGCTCTCCCTCACCGACGAGAGCCCACCCGATCCCTCTTCCGCACGCTGTTCATCCGCCAGCTCCCTCTCAGCATCCGCCCAGCGATCGTGGCGTCCGGCCTCACGAACCTGGAAGCCCTGGCCGATGAGGCCGACAAGCTGCTGTCCGCTCACTCCAGCCGCGACGTCACTCCGGACCTGGCAGCCAATGCCTGGGCGCGCCCCTCACCGGCCACCACGCGGCCACAAGGGCCTGCCACCAGGCCCACAGGGCCTTCACGCCCCACTAACCCGGGCCACTGTTACTACCACACACGGATCGGCGCCAGGGCACAACGGTGCACACCTCCCTGCTCTTTCAAGTCCGCCCCCGTACCAGCCCCCGCGATGGCCGTGGGCCACGCGGGCTCCCTGCTGTTCGTCACGGACGACAAAACCGGCCGCCGGTTCCTGTGCGACACTGAGGCTCAGCACAGCATCATCCCGGCCTCCTCCCTCGACATCCAAAAGGGCAAACGAGGACCGGCGCTGGCTGCTGCTAACGGCTCGGAAATCCGGACGTATGGCACTCGGACAGTCACCCTCGACCTCGCTGGTCGCCGCTACCGATGGGAGTTCATCACTGCCAAGGTGCTCTCCCCTCTCATCGGCGCAGATTTCCTGTGCGCCCACGGCCTACTGGTAGACATCCCCTGTCACCGCCTCGTGGACATGAACACCATATCCCCCATCCTGGGCGCCATGGCCCCCCGTCAACCCGACGACATGGCGTCACAGTGCCACGCCCGGGCCACGGATGACTACTCGGCACTCCTGGCCGAATTCCCGGCCCTTACCAATCCGACCTTCTCCGCGGAGGCCGCCAAACATGGGGTGGAACACTTCATCCCCACCACAGGCCCCCCAGTGTATGCCCACGCCCGCAGGCTGGACCCGACCAAACTGGAGATCGCGCGGACTGAGTTTGCCACCATGGAACAGCTCGGCATCATCCGCCGCTCCAACAGTCCCTGGGCCTCCCCACTCCACATCGCCCCCAAACCAGGCGGAGGTTGGCGCCCCTGCGGGGATTACCGCCGCCTCAACGATGCCACCACTCCTGATCGGTACCCCGTGCCGCACATTCAGGACTTCTCGGCTAGACTGGCCGGCCGCTCAGTCTTTTCCAAGGTCGACCTGGTGCGCGGCTACCACCAAGTCCCCGTCCACCCCGCGGACGTCCCCAAGACAGCCGTAATCACCCCCTTCGGCCTGTTCGAGTTCCTGCGGATGCCCTTCGGCCTCAAAAACGCGGCCCAGGCATTCCAACGGCTCATGGACTCGGTCCTTTGGGACCTGAAGTTCCTGTTCGTCTACCTGGACGACATCGTGGTAGCCAGTTCCTCCAAGCAGGAACACCTCGAACACCTTCGCATCCTGTTCGGGCGCCTCAGCGACCACGGGCTCATCCTCAGCCCAGCCAAATGCCAGTTCGGCCTGGACAAGATCGACTTCATCGGCCACCACATCACCCATGCTGGGGCTATTCCCCTGCCCACCAAGGTGCAGGCCGTCCAACAATTTCCCCGCCCCACCACCATCAAAGGCCTCCAGGAGTTCCTCGGGATGGTGAATTTCTACAACCGCTTCATCCCCAAAGCGGCGTCCCTCATGAGGCCCCTGTATGAAGCCCTCCGGGGCAGGAGTGGCAAGATGGCGGTCGAATGGACGGCAGACGCATCCGCCGCCTTCGACTCCACCAAGACCGCGCTCGCCAACGCCACCCTGCTCGCGCACCCACGGCCCAATGCCAGGGTAGCGCTCACCACGGACGCCTCCGACCACGCGGTCGGCGCCGTGTATGAGCAGTGGGTCGACGGCGCCTGGCAACCACTTGCCTTCTTCAGCCGCCAACTACGCCCCCCGGAGGTCAAGTACAGCACCTTCGACCGCGAGCTCCTCGCGCTGTTCCTGGCGGTCCACCATTTTCGGTTTTTGCTTGAGGGCCACCCCTTCACTGCGTTTGTCGACCACAAGCCCCTGACATTCGCAATGGCAAAGATAACCGACCCCTGGTCCGCCAGGCAGCAGCGCCAGCTCGCGGCAGTGTCCGAGTTCACCACGGACATCCAACACGTCTCCGGCCGAGACAATGTGGTAGCCGACTGCCTCTCCCGCCCCGCCATCCACGCCGCACACCTGGCAGTTGACTACTTTCAACTCGCAGCAGACCAGATCACCGACTCTGATCTGCTCTCCGCACCTACCATCCTACCAGGGCTACGCCTGGCCGACGTCGCCTGTGGCCCGACCGCAGTCACGGTCAAGTGTGACATATCCCTATGTCAACCTCGGCCCGTCGTCCCAGCGTCCTGGCGCCGCCGGGTATTCGACATTCTCCACAACCTCTCCCACCCCGGCGCCCGCGCATCCATCAAATTGGTAGCCAACCGCTTCGTCTGGCGCGGCCTTCGCAAGGATGTGCGTACTTGGGCCAACTCCTGCTTAGCCTGCCAACGGGCCAAGGTACAGCAACACACGAAAGCACCCCTCGAGGAGTTTACCGTCCCCTCGCAGAGATTCGACCACATCCACGTGGACATCGTCGGGCCCCTGCCGCCGTCGCAAGGCCACACGCACTTGCTGACGATCGTTGACCGCACCACACGCTGGCCTGAGGCAATTCCACTGACCTCTACCACCACCACCGACATCGCCAGAGCCTTCGTCAGCACCTGGGTCGCACGGTTCGACGTCCCCTCCGACATGACGTCGGACAGAGGTCCGCAATTTACCTCTGAACTCTGGACCGCCGTCGCACGCAATCTCGGGGTGACCATTCACCGCACCACAGCGTACCACCCCCGAGCCAACGGACTGTGTGAGCGGTTCCACAGATCCTTGAAGGCATCTCTTCGAGCCAGCCTCCAGGACGGCGCCTGGACCGACCGACTTCCGTGGGTCCTCCTCGGCCTGCGCACCGCGGTTAAAGAAGACCTCCACGCATCGGCAGCAGAGCTCGTGTACGGTCAGCCGCTGCGCGTACCCGGCGAGTTCCTGCCCACCGCCATGACACACTGGTCAGCTGACCAGCAACGCCACGACTTCGCCTCACCGGCGCTGCAGTTCGCCCCGGTGCCCATTGCCCGACACAGCGAATCCACCTCACACGTCCCACTAAGCCTGCACCAGGCACGGTTTGTTTTCGTCCAGCACGATGCCCACCGCAGACCCCTTCAACCCCCGTACGACGGGCCCTACAAGGTGCTACAGGCTGGGGACAAATTTTTCACCCTGCAAGTGGGCGACAGGACCGAAAAAGTGTCGGTTGACCGACTCAAGCCAGCACACTCAGAGCCCGGTGAGCAGGTCCCTGTAGCTCATCCACCTCCACACGGCTGACCTGCCCTCAAGTCGGTTCACCCGGCTGCTCCACGCCCGGTCGTTCCACGTCCACCGGCATCCTACAAGAGCCGCTCCGGCCGGCCCATCAGACCGCCGCACCGTCTCGTCCACACCTCCTAAGCGGATTCTGGGGGGAGCTGTGTGGCGGATCGCCACCTAAACGGGCATCATCCACTTTTCCGTCCGTGGACAAATATCGAGCACCTTGCCTTTAAGGCACCTTACCTTTAAGGCAGGAGTGGGCGGGGCCTCAGGATTTTTCCAGAGAATTCTGGGAGCAGTCTGTTCAGCCATTTTGTACCATGCAGTTGTATTAAAAAGTCTCTCATTTTCCACACATGGATTCAGTCTTAATTCATGTTTCGCGGCAGCCTCAACAGTGTCCCCTTCTTGATTCCCTCACCATACAAAATAGTTTCTCTGTATCTACCCTATGGAATCCTTATACGGCCAATATCTCCTTCCAGAGGTGACAACACATTCAAGGACTGTTCAGCAATTGGGGGGAGGAGGCAACTCCAGTTCCATTCCTGTCCACAAAAATTGCACTATCCAGCCGTTGGATATAGTCAAAAGTGGGAGCTCTGGATCATTTTCTCTCCCTTAACATAGAGGACTAAGATATGCTGTCTGATTTAAGGTCAGCTAAGTTAGCAAAGATCAGGGATCAAACCTGGGTCCTGTCTGGTTTGTAAGGTTCAAATTTGCGCTAAGCAGTGTCCTTCTCAACTGGGCCATCTGAGGAGCTCCAGAATGACATTGTTTTAGTAAAATCTGATCAAATTGTAAATGTTCTTATTTTAGTTTTGCTTCTCCTAGACCATAAGTGAACAATAACTACCATACATATTTATTAAATAGGTTGTTGAAAAACGATGATTGCTTTAGACTGATGCTGAAGACATCCACCTTCGAATATTTACAGTTAACAAAATAAGAACATAAGAAATAGGAGCAGGAGTTATGGCTGATCTGATCTTGGCCTCAACTCCACTTTCCCGCCCGCTTCCCATAACCCTTGACTCCCCTGTAGCTCAAATCTCTGTCTATCTCCGCCTTGAATATATTCAATGACTCCGCCTCCACAGCTCTCTGGGGCAGAGAATTCCAAAGATTCACGACCCTCTGAGAGAAGAAATTCCTCCTCATCTCCGTTTCAAATGGGCGACCGCTTATCCTGAAACTATGCCCCCTAGTTCTAGATTCCCCCATGAATCATCCTCCCTGCATCTACCCTGTCAAGCCCCCTCAGAATCTTATATGTTTCAATAAGATCCCCTCTCGTTCTTCTAAACTCCAATGAGTATAGGCCCAACCTGCTCAACCTTTCTTCATAAGACAACCACTTCATCTCAGGAATTAACCTAGTGAACCTTCTCTGGACTGCCTCCAATGCAAGTATGTCCCTCCTTAAATAAGGAGACCAAAACTGCACGCAGTACTCCAGGTGTGGTCTCACCAGCACCCTGTACAGTTGTAGCAAGACTTCCCTACTTTTATACTCCATCCTCCTTGCAATAAAGGCCAACATTCCATTTGCCTTCCTAATTACTTGCTGTATCTGCATGCTAACTTTTTGTGTTTCATGTACGAGGACACCCAGATCCCTCTGTACCGCAGCATTCTGTTTCCTGAGTGACTGTGATTGCCATATTGTTTGATGCTTGGCAATCCTTGAACTACTGTCACTCAGAAACAAGAATTTATTAATAACAGTAAATGTTCCAATTGATCAATGTGTCAGCTTTAAAAGCTTGTCTTCTTTTCTTTGCCTCAAAATGCTACTTGACAGTGTCCGTATTACTTCCCCTCCTCTTCTTAGTCTTGGCTGTGTCTGTGGTATAGTCCCATTGGTAAAAGCATCCCTGTGGTAGCTCACTCAAAGAGACAGTCTCCATGTTTGAACCTTGTCAGTAGGCTATTCAATTTTGGGTTATTTGAACCAAACACACCAGGTCCCCACCGAATGACAACACACGTGCACTTTCCAGCAGGACTCACTAGATAGAAATCAGCAGCAGAAAAGTTGTCCTCTGTAGCTCAGGGACACCAGCTCAGCACAGAAGAGAAATTCAACCTGTGATTGTCTGGCCTGAGTGGCTTAACACTACACTCACCTAGTGCATTTCCTCACTGACCCATTGAGGGACGTCCAGCAGTTTTCTAATGAATGGGTCAGTGGATCTGATTCTGATCGAACTGAAATGACTTCGAACCTCTGCGGAGTAGTGTGAGAGAGCCTGTACCTGACATTCATGAAAGGCTGTGATTGTTGGCAGTCAGTGTTAATTTGTTGTGTTTGGAGATGAGCTGAACAGTTTTATCTCTCACAGCTGGGTTTTCTTACTGGTTAAGTAGATGATTCTGTGTCTGTACTGGACAGGTCTCATAAACATTCCTAATTTAGGACATAGAGGATATTTGATGGGCTGATACCCTGTTTATCATATGAGTAAGTTACGTGAGCCTGTCATACAATAGACTCCTTCATTTTCCTGTTTCTATTAAGTATTCTGTTTATACAACTGGTTTTCTGAATCTGGTACTTAAAAATAAAATGAGTTGAACTTTGTTGTTATTTTGGGCTTGTATTAAAACCATTTCGCACAGGAACACCTAGGGGGTGATTTTGACTTCTGGGCAATCGACCGGCGGAGCACGCTGATTGGCTGCCTGTTCCAGTGGCGAAGAGGCCCCTGCGATTTTGAGTTCCCGACCTCATTTAAATTTAGCAGGCCAAACAGGCATCCTAATGCAGTTCACCGGATTGAGGCCTCAAGATCAGGGCAGGCAACCGCTAGCAAGGTGATTTTGGGGGGTGGCGGGGGTTGTTGTGAAAACAGATGACACCGACCCAGATAATTTTGCACTCCTGCTCCTCTAGGGTCCACAAAAATAATTTGTCACTTGCCTTTGACGAACCTCTTTGGTTCCATCATCTGTGGAACTGGCTCCGAGCGCAGGCTTCGACCTGTTCAGACAAAAAATGGCAACTGTGGTCCTATTTACATTCTATTTATCACCTGAAACAGGGAGATGCTTTGGACTCCCGGCGGTAGGGCCCCTTTCAAAATGGAGCCAGCTGCATCACCGGTGTTAACGGTCTGGTAAGTAACCATTTTTGAGACCTTTACCGTCTCGTTAACGGCAGGCGAAAGCCATGAAAATCGATCCCCCCTGGATTGTCATCTGTTAGGTTTAGGATCAGCTCATCCTGATTTTAAGTGGGCAATTCGGAAAATTCTTAAAATGTAAACTGGGCACAAAAGGTTTAGGGGTAGAAATTAGGTCGCGCCCCATTTGGGGCGCAAATATCGTCTGGACGCAAATATTAGCGCCTGGCGCTAATTATCGGCACTGACTGGAAACTTCACTTTTACCGCCCCGGGAGGTGAGTGGAGCGCTAAAGCAGGCACTGCACACCTGTCTTAAGGCGCAAAGGCCAAGGAGTGAGGCGCTAACTCAGAGCGCTGGCGAAGTTCATGTAATGTCAGTCAGCAATGGAACACACACACAATGGCACGGGCCAGTTCTTAAAGGGGATGGTTAATCTTGCTTTCCATCCACATCCTGTTCATTGCAGCCTTGAATCTCGGCCTGGAGAGACTTGCACATCAAATGTGCTGGAAAGAACAATGGAGAGTACCAGGCAAAGAGCTCAGAGTGCAGCTCCCACAGTCTCTGCTAAATCGATACAAGGAATGGCAACTCAAAATGAAACTGCAAAGTGCTGCTCAGTACCCAAAACTCCTTCACACAACGTTGAATCTCTCCAGAAGTCTCTCCCTCTCTCTCTCAGAATGCGTAGTTTTAAAACAAGTCACCTTTTTCATTTATTTCTGCATCTCACAGTATGATGACAGCAGTTACTGTTATGTTTTTAATTCAGTTTTATAATCGATAATAACAAACTTCAAACCTTAAGCTATGGATTCTGCCGTGTCCAATTTTGAACTTGACAAAAGTGTAAAAGGGGATGAGCTCCAACGACAGTCTAGAGAGAAGAAGATTAAGGGGGACTTCTCTAAGGTATATAAAACGTCAAATGGTATAGGTAAGGTGAATCCAGAATATTACAGAGGTAAGTTGCACCATAAAGGTAAGTACAGATGAGGGTGACCATCCAGCCCATCATGCTCATCTTTCCATACCCTTGGCAGCAGGAAAAGAGTACAGATATTTTAATTAGTGAAAAGTAAATTTAAGGCAGATACACAAAAACACTTGTTACTCAAATAATGATAAACTTTTGGAATGACCTACCAAGGTAGTAGAATCAAAGACATTGGGAGAATTCAAAGTGCAGTTGGAATATAGGTAGAATGAGTTGGAATAAGAGCAACCTTCAATAGGCTGAATGGCTATCATTATCTTACTTAGCTTTGTGGCTCAATTTACCTCTAAGCAATAATCTGGATTCTATACTATTTGATACTTTATTTATGTACCTCATGAAGTCACCCCTTAACCTTCTTCCTTCTGGATTATAGAAATGAGGCATCTATAATCTTTCCTCATAGCTTATCCCCTTTCCATTTTCACCAAGTTCAAAATTGGACGAGGTCTATGGCTTGAGTTCTGAGGTTTACATTCCTGATTATGAAAATTAATTTAAAAAAATTAACAACTGATGCCATCATGCTGTGTAACACAGAAATAAGTGAGGGGAAAAAAATCTTCCTTTTAACAGTTCTTACATTTTATACTTTAAAAAAATTGAAACCCATGAAACATGAGTTCTAAGAATTGTTGGCAGCCTTCATTGTAAGGGCTGTGTAGAGGGTGTCGTCTGCCGTGGCAGGACCCAGCACTGATGTAGAGGTGTAATGGTGCGGAGAGATTCTTAAGAAGGCTGGGGATGAAAGGAATAAAGTCTAATGTGATGAAACAAATCGAGAGATCAACATCAACAACTTGCATGTATATAGCGCCCTTAACCTAGTTAAATATCCCAAGGCTCTTCGCAGGAGCGTAATCAGACAAAAACTGACACTCAGCCAAAGAAAGTGACATTAGGACAGGTGATCAAACACCTGGTCAAAGAGGTAGGTTTTATGCAGCGTCTTAAAGGAAGACAGAGAGGTGGAGAGGCGAAGTGGTTTGGGGAGGGAATTCCAGAGCTTAGAGCTTAGACAGCTGAAGTAGGAGAGGGAAGATTGTTCACTGTCAAACGAGACCAAAATAACTGTTGAGGGGCTGGTGGGTATAGTACTGTTGTAGGAACACATATAGCACCTGATAGTCTGCAGAGTGGGGGAAGCAGCCGTTTCAGTTGATGTAGGAGAGTTGGGAGTTGAATCCCAGTTCAATACCATTCCACCACTGATCCACAATGTGTTGTCATTTTGGGTTGATGGTTATTTCTGTATGTTGGAGCTGGAGGTTACATGGGGTGCTGTTTGTTTTTTTTAATTACATGCACCACTCTATTGAGCAAAGCAGAGGTTATTTCTGTTAACCAACGATATTAAGGGATATGGGGCAAAGGCGGGTATATGGAGTTAGGTCACAGATCAGCCATGATCAAATTAAATGGTGGAACAGGCTCGAGGGGCTAAGTGCCCTACTCCTGTTCCTATGTTCCTGGAGGTGAGTGTATGGTGGGCAATCTGGCCTACAGCTATCGCACACAATTACAAATTTGCGCTCCTGTGCCCTGCATAATAAAATTATAGTTGCACATGTGATGTTCTTCCACTAAAGTGTGATGACATTAATTCAGCTGTCCGGGGTAAAACAATAAACTGAGATAAAAAGAAACAGTTATGTCAGGTAGGATTATGAAACAGCTGAGGATAATCTGGGCAGAGTTCTTTCAGAGTTTATTGAAAATCTGTAGAACCTACAGGCAAGCAGCATTACATTCAAAGCAGTGTTGCCAGAGCCACAAAGTTGCCTCTCTGTGATATTAAAGTTGCTCCTGTGAAGTCAAAAGCAATAAAACAGTTCATAAAGACTAAAAATTACCAGAACAGCACCACAACAGTCCTCCTGAGTGCTGCAATGGTGTAACATGAGCAATTCTAGACGTTCCCTGGCCTCGGTAAATGTAAGTGTTGCATATCAATGTAAGTGGACATATAAGTTAGAGACATTCCCTTAACAATCATGTCTGGCAATGCTTCCATTAGACAATCAGTTGGAGGTGGAGTGCTTTGGGAGAACACTAATCGTAGAATTCTGTTAGCAGAAATTGAGCTGCCGTTTACAATGTTTTCGAGCCTGAATAAAGTTAGTCTTTTTGATTAGATTAAAAAGAACCAACAACAACAAATTGCATTTATACAGTGCCTTTGACTTGGGAAAACATCCCAAGGTGCTTCACAGAGACATAACCAAAAAATGGACGCTGAGCCAAAGAAGGAGATATTAGGAGGGCTGAACAAAAGCTTGGTCAAAGAGGTAGGTTTTAAGGAGGGTTTTTAATAAGGAGAGGGAGGTGGAGAGGCAAAGGGATTTAGGGAAGGAATTTCAGAGCATGGGGCCCAGAAGGCTGAAGGCACGCACGTCAATAATATCACAATCAGAACTTAAGACCAGCATTCTATCTTTATGTCAGCAACATAGGAGACACTGTAGCAGCATTTCTACCTTCAGTCCAAAGGATTCATGTGAAATGTCAGCTTCACCTGCCTGTGGAACTCTTCAGACTGTCTTTCTCTGGAACTCTGTCCTTGTGTAAGGAAGATGTCAATTCTCATCTGCTGAACCTGTATTATTGCAGCATGCATCTAGCCATGAAAGCCTCTGAAAGGCCCAACACAAACTCTGGATGTCTTATGTTCTCAGCAACAAAGTAAGCAAACACCTTTTCTACTGCAGCTTGTGAATACATCCTGTTATCTAATTTTTGAAGTTACTAAAACAGCCCTCTTTGAATGGAAATAATGAATATGCATTAACCTCAGTTTGGTGCATTGGGATCCATTTTAGCACATTGCTTTGCCTCTTGTCTGAAGAGTGTCTTTTGTCCTAAATCATGTCCACTCAATCATTTTTGATGAGCTATTAGTTATATTGCTGCAAGAATATTATTAGGTGGTTCTGCATTATAACACTGTTATTTCACCTTTGGTCCTGGCCAATATTTATCCCTCAATCAACATAACAAAAACAGATTATCTGGTCATTATCACATTGCTGTTTGTGGGAGCTTGCTGTGCACAAATTGGTTGCCGCATTTCCTACATTACAACAGTGACTACACTTCAAAAAGTACTTCATTGGCTGTAAAGCGCTTTGGGACGTCCAGTGACAAATGGTATGTTGGCCTTTAATACAAGAGGATTTGAGTATAAGAGTAAAGATATCTTACTGCAATTATATAGGGCCCTGGTGAGACCACACCTGGAGTATTGTGTACAGTTTTGGTCTCCTTACCTAAGGAAGGATATACTTGCCATAGAGGGAGTGCAACGAAGGTTCACCAGACTGATTCCTGGGATGGGGGGATTGTGCTATGAGGAGAGATTGAGTAGACTAGGCCTATATTCTCTAGAGTTTAGAAGAATGAGAGGTGATCTCATTGAAACATACAAAATTCTTACAGGGTTTGACAGGGTAGATGCAGGGAGGATGTTTCCCCTGGCTGGGGAGTCGAGAACCAGGGGTCACAGTCTCAGAATAAGGGGTCGGCCATTTAGGACTGAGACGAGGAGAAATTTCTTCACTCAGAGGGTGGTGAACCTTTGGAATTCTCTACCCCAGAGGGCTGTGGAGGCTCAGTCGTTGAGTATATTCAAGACAGAGGTCGGTAGATTTTTGAATATTAAGGGAATCAAGGGATATGGGGATAGTGCAGGAAAGTGGAGATGAGGTAGAAGATCAGCCATGATCTTATTGAATGGTGGAGCAGGCTCAAAGGGCCAAATGGTCGACTCCTGCTCTATTTCTTATGTTCTTATGGTCGTGAAAGGCGCTGTATAAATGCAAGTCTTTCTTTCATGTTATGGATCCAGCCCAAGTATTGGTACGTCTTTTTTTGTGAATGAAGAATCTAAATGGTACTGAGCCATACAGACCAGGTCCGAGGTTCAATCCTGGTCTGTACTGAGTTCACTGATCTCAACTGGCTCAATGGTGGAGACACTAGGATTGGTCCCAGGCTATGGAGATTAAAATTGGCCATGGATTCTGTACCTGATGTGTGTCCAGTGACCACTGTTGGAAAGTGTGGATGTGTGTTCTTTGGGTGAGGACAAAATTGGGGCTCAGCAGTGATGTCCCCACAGTAATGTTCTCTGATAGTCATTGTTAAAGCTCTTATGTGAAGAATAGTCACTTGGCCAGGTATCAGAGAGCTTTTGGTCGCTGTGGAAAGGAGGGGTATGAGGAGGAGAAAAAGCACTTGAAGAATTAATGACTAATTCAGGATATGAGCCAGTAGCAGTAAGCTGCCTGTACTGTGTCCAACTTATAGCTGAACACTGCCAGTACAGAAAAGAAAATCATAATTAATGCTGTAACCTGGCTTTGGAAATATTACCACCAATGCGCTTAAATGATGATCAATGATTGGCAGGTACTAGATGAGATTTGACACAGCATCAATAACTGCAGTTCTAGTCTTACTCAAGCATTTAATCTCACAATAATTTCATGTCGCCTGCTTCAAGCAGCAAATTCTTAGACTTCACGGCAGATCCACTAATCAACCACGACATCCCACTTCAAGCAAAGAAAATAAATATCTGAAAGTTACTGAGAACCGAAAATAAACTGCAAGGTTTATTTGCACTAGTGAAACAATTAATGTGAAAATGGTAAAATATTGCCAGAAATATATGTTACCTGGCAAAAGAAACTATTTGCCACCTGACTTGTTAATATTTGAAAGACTACATAACTGCATTTTTCTGAGCAACAGCTTTGTTTTCCATTCATAAATTTGTTCTTCAGTTTGTTCTGTGAAGGGCTCTCTGTGTGGCTCAGTTGGTAAGTGCGCTGCTCCATACTAAGCCATACAAACCAGGAGACTCTCAAATGTCATATCTCAATGACATAATTGACTTTAATGGAAATGCAAGATCGGAAGAGATGTAGAACAAGCTGATCTGCAGTCCTGCCACATCCAGTTGTGAATGTTGGTGGACCATTAAACAACTAACGGGAGGAGGAGGCTCCATGAATATCCCCATCCTCAATGGTGGTGGAGCCCAGCACGTGAGTGCAAAAGACAAGGCTGAAGCGTTTGCAGCCATCTTCAGCCAGAAGTGCCGAGTGGATGATCCATATCGGCCTCCTCCTGAGGTCCCCACCATCATGGAAGCCAGTCTTCAACCAAATCGATTCACTCCACGTGATATCAAGAAACGGCTGAGCGCACTGGATACAGCAAAGGCTTATGGGCCCCGACAACATCCCGGTTGTCGTGCTGAAGACTTGTGCTCCAGAACCAGCCGCGCCTCTAGCCAAGCTGTTCCAGTACAGCTACAACACTGGCATCTATCCGACAGTGTGGAAAATTGCCCAGGTATGTCCTGTCCACAAAAAGCAGGACAAATCCAATCCGGCCAATTACCGCCCCATCAGTCTACTCTCAATCATCAGCAAAGTGATGGAAGGTGTCATCGACAGTGCTATCAAGCAGCACTTACTCACCAATAACCTGCTCACTGATGCCCAGTTTGGGTTCCGCCTGGACCACTCGGCTCCCGACCTCATTACAGCCTTGGTCCAAACATGGACAAAGGAGCTAAATTCCACAATGAGGTGAAAGTGACTGCCCTTGACATCAAGGCAGCATTTGACCAAGTGTGGCATCAAGGAGCCCTAGTAAAACTGAAGTCCATGGGAATCAGGGGGAAAGCTCTCCACTGGCTGGAGTCATACCTAGCACAAAGGAAGATGGTTGTGGTGGTTGGAGGTCAATCATCACAGCCACAAGACATCGCTGCAGGAGCTCCTCAGGGCAGTGTCCTAGGCCCAACCATCTTCAGCTGCTTCATCAATGACCTTCCCTCCATCATAAGGTCAGAAGTGGGAATGTTCGCTGATGATTGCACAGTGTTCTGTGCCATTCATAACTCCTCAGATAATGAAGCAGTCATGGCCGCATGCAACAAGACCTGGACAACATTCAGGCTTGGGCGGATAAGTGGCAGGTAACATTCGCGCCACAGAAGTGCCTGGCAATGACTACCCTCAACAAGCGATTGTCTAACCACCGCCCCTTGACATTCAATGGCATTATCATCGCTGAATCCCCCACCATCAATATCCTGGGGGATCACTATTGACCAGAAACTTTCATGTCCGAAGCCAGTGCCTAGGTCGATGCCAGGTGATCTGTCCGGTTTTATTCTTATTACTACTTTTCGTAGCGGTTTGTTACAACTGAGTGGCTTGCTCGGCCATTTCAGAAGACAGTTAAGAGTCAACCACATTGCTGTGGGTCTGGATTCACATATCGGCCAGACCAGATAAGGACGGCAGATTTACTTCCCTACAGGACATGGAAGTGGGGGCTCCTCTCAAAGCACTCACACTTCTCCCCCATTGACCTCCCCACACCCCCTCAGTCAGAGCCCCAGGTGCCTCTTCAGATCGCGATGGCCGAGTCTGCCCCTGCACAGTCACAGGAGCAGCAGACTTTGGTGGGGCCATCACAGGCTCCAAAACCCAGAAGACATCCGCCAAAAGTGACTATGCCGTCACAGCAGGGAAGTGAGCCAAATCCCCTACTATCAACATCCTGGGGGGGTCACCATTGACAAGAAACTTAACTGGACCAGCCACATAAATACTGTGGCAACAAGAGCAGGTCAGAGGCTGGGTATTCTGTGGCGAGTGTCTCACCTCCTGACTCCCCAAAGCCTTTCACCATCTACAAGGCACAAGTCAGGAGTGTGATGGAATACTCTCCACTTGCCTGGATGAGTGCAGCTCCAACAGCACTTAAGAAGCTCGACACCATCCAGGACAAAGCAGCCCGCTTAATTGGCACCCCATCCACCACCTTAAACATTCACTCCCTCCACCACCGGCGTACCGTGGCTGCAGTGTGTACCATCTACAACACGCACTGCAGCAACTCGCCAAGGCTTCTTCGGCAGCACCTCCCAAACCCGCAACCTCTTCCACCTAGAAGGACAAGGACAGCAGGCGCATGGGAACACCACCACCTCCAAGTTACCCTCCAAGTCACACACCATCCTGACTTGGAAATATATCACCGTTCCTTCATCGTCGCTGGGTCAAAATCCTGGAACTCCCTCCCTAACAGCTCTGTGGGAGTACCTTCACCACACAGACTGCAGCGGTTCAAGGTGGCTCACCACCACCTTCTCAAGGGCAACTAGGGATGGGCAATAAATGCTGGCCTTGCCAGCGACGCCCACATCCCATGAACGAATAAAAAAAAAACAAGCGGTTGATCCGATATCGCCCGTTTTACACTATCGCCCAAAGTCAAAATGAGTCCCCATGTGTTTGAGTGGTATTTGTGTGTGTTCTCTGTGTGCACGAGGTATGTGTGTTTGAGTGCTCTGTGTGTGCATTGTGCATGTCTATGTGCAAGTCCTATTCCTTTTGCTTTATCAGGCCACTGATGCCAGACTGATGTTAAAAGGGAAGGTGAAACTGGCAGATTTCATTGTGGTCAATGAAATTTCTGGGTTTTTTCCTGCTCCGTGTTATTGACTCTCTCACACACACAGACAATTGTAATATTAAGTCCATATCGGGTTTCCTGACAAAAAAAAAGGAGAAAATGGCACCTAGTGGTCAAAGAGAACAATTCTGACTTCTGACTCGGGTCGCAGAAAAAGCCAAAAAAATTCACATGAAATTGTTTCTAATATAATGCGAATACAATACAATTTCCCTCAGTGCTAAGCGTTTTTAATTGGCAATGGAACTGGAGATTATTCTATTAAAATGCACTGTGTTCTAAAAGTTGATGGATAAAATTAAAAATGTATGAAGAGGGGATCTTTCAATCCCTGCTCATACATAGCTGCTCGGTTCACAGAGTGCAATAAGCATGTAAATTCCACAATATTCCTGTTCAAGATGCGAAACATCAGGCACTGGGAGTGTTTTTGGAATTCTATTTGTTTTGCCGACCTGGACAAAAATAACACCCTAATTAAAGTAAAATGGCATTGACTCGACACAAACCCATTCACTCTAATCGAAGGGATGCTGTTTAATAACTATTGTATCATCCAAATCACTGTATATTTGCTGCAGATAAATTCTAATTCAAAATGTAATTATTTCTCTTCCTTTGTCTCCTGAGGGCACTGGGGCTGATTATCAAATTATAGCGCACATCGGGTGGGCAGTGGGCGGAGCTAGTGCATCGCCTGTCCGATGGCACTACCGAGAGGCCAGGACCATTTTCACGGTCGGGGCTTCATTTGAATTTGTTCAGCGAGCTGCAAGTGAGGGATAACGGACAGCTGGCCAATTGAGGACACGGAAAATCCAGCAGCTTTTTTGCAAAGCCAAGCCGGACGTTCAATCTTAAAGGTGGGGGGTGGCCGGGGGGGAGTGGACACTGAGTGGGAAGATTTTTGTGGGGCCAACATGTTGTTCCTGCCACCAGAAAAATCAGCGGCACTGAGGTTTCTTCCTCGTTTTGGGAGCAGCCTGCGAGGTCCCTTTAAGAATCGTTGGTTAGGCCGCTCTACATCCGGTACCACTGGGCGGGAGCGTACACATCACCCCCTCTGCCCACTGGCACCTAAAAACTGCCAGCATAGGACCCCGATTTAAATATTTAAATTAAGCTCCTGCCTGTTTCAGTTGAGAGCGCTTGCCCCCATTTCAAGGTGTGCTTGAAAATCTAGTCGGTAGGGCCTCAGAATAATTTTTTTTTTAACTTTCGTCCGAGCATGCTGCGTATATTGACCAGGATGATGGCAGGGATGAGAACCTATAGCTACAAGGAGAGCCTTGAAATATTGGGTCTATTTCCATTGGAGCAGAGAAGGGGTTGATAGAATGAATAGAAAAAGACAATTTCTTCCGGTTGGGGAGTCAGTGATGAGAGGTTATCCATTTAAAATGATCACTAATAGAGTGAAGAGAGAGGTTAGGAGAAATTTATTTTCACAGAAAGTTGTTGGAGTGCTTTGCCATAGAGAATAGTTGAGGGAGAACCAATTGCATCTTTTAAGGTAAAAGTGTATATCTGTTTTGAAGCAGAGAGAGATGCAGAGCTATGTGAAGAGAGCAGGTCAATCAGATTCATTTTGGATTGTCCTAGCAAAGAGCCAGCATAGACACGATGGGATAAATGACCTATCTCTGTGCTGTAAACATCTATGGTTCTATGTTTAGCTATTGCATACAGTTAAACCAGTTGTACAGTGAGTGCAAGAAAGCAAAGAGTAAAAGAAAATCCAACTTCCACAACTTGGAACCTCTGTGTAGTTTCTTTATTACTACATCTTTATACACAGAGACGATACAGGATTGGATTCAGCGATGTTGAATCTAATTGATTGAACTTCTCCATAAAAAGAATTAGAGGGGAGATTTAAAAAAAATCTTTTACAAAGCGAATGGTTAAAATATTCAATTCTCTGTCACAAACCATTGTTGAAACAGAATCCATAAATTATATTCGAAGAGAAATAGTTCCTAGAAAAAGAGGATTATCAAAGGAATGATGAGAGTGAGATTATACTAAGAGACTCACATGGAGAAAACAATGGCACAGAGTTTATGGGCCAAATGGCCTATTTCTACACTATAATATTTGTCACTGTACTTCAAAACTAATTCATTGTGTAAAGGGCTTTGAAATATTTCTGCATAATACGGCACTATATAGATACAAGTATTTGTATTTACCATGAGAGTGCGATTTTCCATATAAGAAGATACGTAAGGTCAAAGATGAGGATAATCTATCAATGCTCATCTCTCTGATATCCCAAGTCTCTCAGTATAGTACTGTAACTAGTTGAATCCTGAATACCTGAATGTTTGTTTGTTT
This sequence comes from Squalus acanthias, assembly GCA_030390025.1. Taxonomy (NCBI): domain Eukaryota; kingdom Metazoa; phylum Chordata; class Chondrichthyes; order Squaliformes; family Squalidae; genus Squalus; species Squalus acanthias. The sequence continues at coordinate 152,043,565 of CM059429.1, forward strand.
TTGTCTGTAACACTCTGCCTGGCAAATGATACCAAGCATCTACTAATATCTGTTTTAAATATACCTTTTACCAATTCAAATGTATGTCCTCTGGTCTTCCTCGCATGGTTTTTTTAAAGTAATATTTTGGTATACCTTGTTTATCCCATTTAATACTTATATACCTCAGTAAGGTTCCCCCCTTAATGTCCTCCCTTCTTTCTGTACTGTAGGGCTTGAATTTCTCTAATCTTCCTTGATGACTCATTCCCTTTACACCTGAGATCAGTCATTGCTTTTCTCTTTACAATCTCCAGTGTTTGCTTATTTTTTTATATGGTGTGGTGACTAGAATTGAACACAACGCTGTAAGTGGCATCTGATCAGCACATGGTAAAGCCTTAGCCTCATCTCTGGAAACGTGTATTCTACTGCATTTGCTATATACCCCAGCTTTCCTAACTCCTCTTACCATATTGTCTAAACAATGAAAGTGGCTTAATCAAAAAGTTCAGATGATATGTAAAAACCACTCTGGTTTTGCTATCATGATTTTCGATGCCACATAAATTGAGTGAGTGCCTTCCCTGCATACCTGTCTATTATTTCATTTATATGAAGTATAACATTTCCAGTTAAAAATGTTATTTTGGAGCAATATAGATCACAACATAAATATACCTCGAAAGGACAGTGATCTTCAGAGCAAAAAAATGTAGTGATGATCATATACCTAAAATCCTCCAAAAACAATGTTAGTGGAGGATTTGCATATTTGATGACACCTTTGATCCTTTGCCATTGTAAAATATATGTAATAAACAAACCAGGACTAACAAGCTCATAATCTTGCCAACTATAGTATAATCAATACAAGGAATAGTGATACAACATAACTATTAGCTGGAGAATCTTCCTATCCATACTATAAAACAGCTAAGTGTTTAGTGCAGTTGATCTTTCTGCCTATTTCTGACATTAACATAAGACATAAGAACATAACATAAGACGTAGGAGCAGGAGTAGGTCATTCAGCCCCTCGAGCCTGCTCCACCATTCAATAAGATCATGACTGATCTGATCTTGGCCTCAACTCCACTTCCCTGCCCGCTCCCCATAACCCTTGACTCCCTTATCGTTCAAAAATCTGTCTATCTCCACCTTAAATATATTCAATGACCCAGCCTCCACAGCTCTCTGGGGAAGAGAATTCCAAAGATTCACGACCCTCTGAGAAAAGAAATTCCTCCTCATTTCCGATTTAAAAGGGTGCCCCCTTATTCTGAAATTATGCCCCCTAGTTCTAGATTTCCCCACGAGGGGAAACATCCTCTCTGCAAGCCCCTTCAAAATCTTATTGACGTCATTCCGTGGTGCAACGCCCTTGGGGCGCCCCGGAGCGGAAATTGAGTGGCGCCCCCTGCCTTACCGCCTGGCGCTTCCAACGACCGGAAGACTGGAACGTTATCAATCGGTGTGGGGCTGGGGGGGGCGCTATTTAAAGGGGGCCTCTTCCTGTCTTTTTCTGTGGTCGACATTTATGCACCACTCGTTCTGAGAGAGAGAGAGAGATTCGGAGAGAGAGAGAGAGAGACTTCTACATTGACTCAACGCTTTGTGAGGTAGTTTTGCCTAGTTCATCCTAACTTTGCTGCTACTTTCGTTGCTGTACCTCATTACTTTTCTGGCAAAGAGAATATGGGGGCTGCAATGATTGGGGGCGTCGTCCTGCTCCAGCTCAATCGGAGGAGAGTGAGACGCAGACAGAGAGTGGCAATGATGGCCAGACGGAGGAGGGCCATCAGGCGCATGTACAGGAGAGCTTACCCTCCCAGGGTATATCGTGAACAGCTCTCCTACATCCACATGTCCGAGGAGCTGTGTTTGCGAAGGCTGCGATTCAGCAAGGAGGTGGTCACTGAGCTCTGCCACCTGCTGCAGCCAGATCTGCAGCCTCAGCTGAGGTCCAGGACGTCTCTGTCGGTGGCAGTGAAGGTCACAGTGGCTTTGAACTTCTACGCCACTGGCTCATTCCAAGCTGCTGTTGGGGACCTCGCCAATATCTCCCAGTTTGCGGTGCATCGCTGCATCCGGCAGGTCACCAATGCCCTCTTCACAAGGAGACGAGACTTCATCTCCTTCCCTATGACCCCAGACAAGCAGCATGACCGTGCTATGGGCTTTGCGAGGGTAGCGGGCTTCCCCATGGTGCAGGGCGCCATTGACTGCACGCATGTGGCTTTGCGTGCTCCGCGAGAGAATGCAGAGGAGTTCCGGAACAGAAAGGGGTTCCATTCCTTGAATGTGCAGTTGGTCTGTGACCACAGACAGGTGATTCTCGCTGTCAATGCCCACTATCCGGGCAGCTGCCACGATGCTTTCATCCTGCGCCAGAGTACTGTGGCAGAAATTTTCGAGGCACCGCATCAGCCAGTTGGTTGGCTTCTGGGGGACAAGGGGTACGCATTGAGCACCTGGCTGATGACACCGCTCCGTGCGCCAAACACCCCTGCTGAGCTGCGGTACCAGGAAAGCCAACAAGCAACGAGGAACATTATTGAGCGCACAATCGGCGTGCTCAAACAACGATTCCGCTGTCTGGACCATTCCGGAGGAGCCCTGCAGTACTCGCCTGAGCAAGTTTCCAAATTCGTAGTGGTGTGCTGCATGTTGCACAACATGGCAATCCTCAGGACGCAGCCAATGCCACCAGGCCTTGCAGCACCACAAGAGGAGGAGGAGGAAGAGGAGGAACAGGCCGAGGACGATGATCAGCAGCAGCACCAAGGCAGGAGGGCGGCCCACAATGGTCAAACTGCAAGGGCCGTCCGTCAACGACTAATAGCAAGCCGCTTCTAGGGCCCCTGCCAGTGCTACAAACACGAATCAACCCAGCACGCAACCCCTAAGCCGGCCAAGGCACCAATAATTCCAACCACCAGCCATGTATATTTTGAATACAGAAACTTATTTATTGTACAAACTCTGTGTGTGTCAATTCCTCATGACAAACTCATAGAAATAAACACAAAAAAACAGTCAATAACATAACTGGTTCTCACAACCTGGAGATAATGTCCAAAACACTAAACAAAAGTTGGGCCATGAACCTCGGCCTTTAATAAAAAAATGACCAGCATTTTGGCACACCTCCTACTTTTTGCCCTTCGAGGGTGATCTCCTTCCCTTGCGCACTTCCCCCCCTTCTAACCCTACTGCTCCTCCGTAATGGGACCTCAGTGGCTGCAGCAAGGCTGGTGGAAGGCTGCTGCTTGTCAGACCCTGACACTGCAGATGCCCCTGAAGGACGGCCTCGACCACTTCTGGGCCTGGAGGGCCCGGCTGCAGACTGCACCAACTCTGCATGGGCGGCAGCAGTCTGTCCTACAGGCGGTGGCAAGTGCAGTGGAGAAGTGACAGTGTTGGCAGCAGGAATGCTGTCATCGTGAGAGAGGACAGCAACTCCCTGCTCGCCCGACACACTGGCACTCCCACGGGGCAGCACTTCAGCATCCGGAGCAATTTGCCGGAGAACAGATTGCTGGCCTGCTGCGGCGCGGTGACAGCCCCGGGGACATGTGCACGAACCATCGAGGATGGCAGCAGTCAGTGCTCGCGTGGCCTCAATCTGAGTCTGCATGAGAGCAGGCTCAGATGGGTTCCTGGCAGCCAGTGACTGAATTGCAGCAGTAAGCTTTAGTGTGGCATCCGCCTGTGCTACAGCGAAGTGCTCCACACTCCTTGCCAGTGCCTCAATGCATTCGGGCACCCTTCCCACTGCACCCATGAGCTCAGTGTGCATGCCCACCGCCTGGCTGTTCATTTCTGCAATCAGCCGCTCCTCCTCTGCGTCCATTGCATTAGGAGTGTCTGGCATACTCTCCCTCTGGGGAGAAGGCTCCCGTTCTTCCCTCCCCCCCCCATGGCGTTGCTGCAGCCCGCTGGGTCCTGGAACTTCACCATCATCAGCCCCTTCCCCCCTGCTCCCCCGTTCTTCCCTCCCCCCCCAAAGGCGTTGCTGCAGCCCGCTGGGTCCTGGAACTTCACCATCATCAGCCCCTTCCCCCCTGCTCCCCCGTTCTTCCCTCCCCCCCCAATGGCGTTGCTGCAGCCCGCTGGGTCCTGGAACTTCACCATCATCAGCCCCTTCCCCCCTGCTCCCCTCCGGGAAAGGCGTGTTCCCAGTGTGGCCATGGGCTTCCTCGGGAGAGGGTGGCACTGATGCTCCGGCTTCCTCTTCCTCCTCAGCTGCAGCATCACTCCCAGTGGCAGCTTCAGGGACCATCTCCTCAGCTGGTGAATCACCATCTGAAAGCAGGGAGGTACAAGAGTGGCTTTAGCGTGAGGACAGGGTGGCAGTAAGGGAGGAATAAGTGCAGCGAGTTAGCAAGTTGGATTGAAAGTGTCAAAGGCTGGTATTGTGAGGGACAAGTGGAAGGACAGAGGACAAAAAGGTGATGACCTTACCATTGCTGTCCACAACGGGGTCGGCGTCTCCAGTGGCGACGGGACCGATCACCCGGCTTGCCACAATCCTGTGGACGCGCTCCTCCAGATCGCTGAGGGGTTGCAGCTGAAGCCGCCCTCCACCCGTCCGTTGCTGCTCTCTCCGATTATGAGCCAGCTTAGCCTGCAAGAAAAAGGACAGCATCTGAGTCAATATACAGCCATGGTCTTGCCTGATGTGCCTCCCATAGGTGAATAGCCCTTACTGTATGCAGCCATGGTCTTGCCTGATGTGCCTCCCATAGGTGAATAGCCCTTACTGTATGCAAAGTGTGGAATGTGTGTGTGTGTTTGATGAAAGGGCCATAGGTGTTGCATGAGTGTTGTGCATTGGGGTTTTAAGACCCTCTGGCCATAGAGTGAGGTTGAGATGGAGGGATGGAGAGGTATTGAGAAAAAGCCACTCACCCTGACGACCCGAGTGAGGTCGTTGAACTTTTTGCGGCACTGGACATGGGTCCTGGGCACCATGCTCCTGGAGGAGACGCTCTGAGCCACCTCCCTCCACACTCTTCTGAACTCGCGTGGCAAAGGCCTCCTGCCACTCTCCGGGAACAGCATGCATCGTCTGCGCTCCACTGCGTCAACCAGAGCATCCAAGGCCCGCTCGGTGAAGCGATGAGCGCGTTCTCTCACCCTCTCCATGCTTGGCAGCAAAATGGATTACAGGTCTCTCCAGGCTGAGATTCAAGGCTGCAATGAGCAGGGTGTGGCTGGGGAGCAAGTGGCCCCCCCCGCTTTAAGAAGTGTCCGGCGCCAGTGTGTCTGTGTTCCCTCGCTAACTGGCAGCAGCTGCGCTGCGCTCGTGCGCTGAGGTAGCGCCTCACTCCTAGGCCTTTGCGCCTTAAGAGAGTGTTTCAATAAGATCCCCTCTCATTCTTCTAAACTCCAATGAGTATAGGCCCAACCTGCTCAACCTTTCTTCATAAGACAACCCCTTCATCTCGTGAACCTTCTCTGAACTGCCTCCAATGCAAGTATATCCTTCCTTAAATAAGGAGACCAAAACTGTACGCCGTACTCCATTATGCTTTGCCCAGATTTCGATAGACCACGAGACACACAAAGAGAAACCAAACTATTAATTTAGAACAGTCCCCTTGTAACGTTACAGGTGATTGTCATTGCACACAGTACAGCATGTGACATAACAATTAATGGAAACAGATGCTTAGTTCTGGTCCTAGAAGCCTGCAGGCCCCACAGGTCTTTAACTTCAGCTCTTTAGCGTTCCTTACTCAGAGAGACTACAATAAACTAGTTACAATATAAATACACCATTGTCTCCCAGGGGCTTTGCAAGTCATTTCCTCTGAAATGTTAACTAATTGGTCATTAAATGGGAGCAGTGACATCACCTCAGAGTGCAACACTGTCCAATCACTCTTAATTTTGTCTGGTCATCTTGCAGCTGTCAATCTTCCAATGGCTGTGGCACCACATCAGAATGCGTTGTGTCAGTTAAGTGTAAAACACCTTCTCCCCTGCTGGATGAAGGCATAGCCAAGTAGTAATCCCCATCTGGTGTACTGTGCAATAATTATGAATGCAATAGAGAACGATAATAGTAATAAGGCAGCTTCCTCCGCACTGAAGTCATTATTGAGGAATGCAATTTGTTCAAAATAACAAACTACAGATGTTTTTAACCCATCACATGCCATGGCTTATCCAACTCAACTGGAACTTCTCAGTGACCGAAATTGGAAAAGTTAAAATTCACTCTCAGGTAACCGCTAAAAGTTCTTGCTTTGATTATTAGGCCGAAATGTATCTGAATTCTAACGATAATCCTGCTGTCGTAATCTTAAAAGCTTCCACCAGCACAGGTCTAAATGTGATTGAAAGCATTTTGTTTCAATGTGCTGGAAATAGGTATTTACAGAATATTCACAGTACGTTTAACATTGGTGCAAAGTAGTTTTAGCTTCACGCCGACACTAAATTTGTGGACTGTAAATTGAGTGTCAATGAACTCTGAGCAAAGCCGAGCGAGACTGTCTCTTCACTTCAGTGTTCGGTTAGGTCCTGATTCTGGATTTAGGCTGCATTTACACCATTAATAAAGTGTCTGTACAAGGTGCACATCAATGATTTGAATATAAGGCTGGAGTCTAAATTTGCAGTCGATACTAAAAGAACCAATGTCACTAAATATGAGGTGGTACATTTTGGTAAAAAAAAAATAATTATACTTTGAAAGAAAGCTGGATAATGTGGACGAACAGAGGGACTTGGGGGTATAGGTTTACAGGACATTAAAAGCAACACATCAAGTGGATAAGGCCATAAGAAAAGCTAATGGAATACTGGGTTTTGTAGCAAGAGGCATAAGAACATAAGAAATAGGAGCAGGAGTAGGTAATTCGGCCCTTCGAGCCTGCTCTGCCATTTAAGGAGATCATGGTTGATCTTCTGCCGCAACTCCATTCACCGGCCCTATCACCATATCACTTGATGCCCTTATTGTCAGAAATCTGTCGACTTCTGTTTTGAATATATCCAATGACTGAGCCTCCACAGCCCTCTGGGGTAGAGAATTCCTAAGATTCACCCCCCTTTGTGTGAAGAAATTTCTTCTCATCTCAGTCCTGAATGGCCTACCCTTTATCTTGAGGCTGTGGCCCCTGGTTCTAGACTCCCCAGCCAAGGGAAACATTCTCCCAGCATCCACCCTATCAAGCCCTGTAATAATTTTGTATGCTTCAATGAGATCCCCTCTCATTCTTCTGAATTCAAGAGAATACAGGCCTAGTTTACTCAATCTCTTTTCATACGACAGTCCCGCCATCCCAGGAATCAATCTCGTGAACCTTCGTTGCACTCCCTCTATGGCAAGTATATCCTTCCTTGGGTAAGGAGACCAAAATTGTACACAGTACTCCAGGTGTGGTCTCACCAAGGCCCTATATAATTGGAGTAAGACTTCTTTACTCCTGTACTCAAATCCTCTTGTAATGAAGGCCAGCATACCATTTGCCTTCCTAACGGCTTGCTGCACCTGCATACTCACTTTCAGTGACTCATGTACAAGGACACCCAGGCCCCTTTGAGCATCTGCATTTCCCCAATCTTTCACCATTTAGGAAATACTCTGCCTTTCTGTTTTTTCTACCAAAGTGGATAACTTCACATTTATCCACATTATATTCCATCTGCCATGTTCTCGCCCACTCACTGAGCCTGTCGAGATCCCCTTGAAGCCGCTTCACATCCTCTTCACAACTGACACTGCCACCTAGCTTTGTATCATCAGAAAATTTGGAAATGTTACATTTAGTCCCCTCATTCAAATCATTGATATAGATTGTGAATAGCTGGGGCCCAAGCACCGATCCTTGCGGTACCCCACTAGTCACAGCCTGCCATCCTGAAAAAGACCCGTTTATCCCTACTCTTTGTTTTCTGTCTGTTAACCAATTCTCAATCCATGCTAGTATATTACCACCAATTCCATGTGCCCTAATCTTGTTTACCAACCTCTTATGTGGGACCTTATCGAAGGCCTTCTGAAAATCCAGATACACCACATCTACCAGTTCCCCTTTGTCTACTCCACTAGTTACATCCTCAAAGAACTCCAATAGCTTTGTCAAAGCTTAGAAAAGTTGATAAGTAATGTTGAATCATTATAAAACCTTAGTAAGAACAGTTGGAGCACTGTGAGCGATTTTGTTTTTTGTTGCTCCATATTATAGGAAGGATATTGAGGCAATAGAGAGGGTATAGCACAGATTCAATAGGATAATGCCTAGAATGAAGAAATACAATTACGGAGAAAGACTTGAAAAACTGTGGCTGGTTTGGTTAGAATAGAGGAGATTACTGGGTGATTTGACAATAGCATTTAAAATTGTGATGGGATGGGATGGGACAGAGTAGATAGAAACAGACTGTAACTGGGGCTCGAGAACAAGGGGACATATAATATAAGATTAAATGCAAGAGATTTAGGACAGAAACGTAGTTGGGGGGGGGGGGGAAGTTACACAGGGTTTTGTGAGGCTGACGATTGCACTATCTCAGTTAGTGATTGAAGCAGAGACCAAGTCAACATTTAAGAATCTGTAGATAGGTGATTGAAGGAAAAGATTATGGGAACAGGGCGAGCAGATGGGATTAGGACTACTACTCAAGGATAAACACATACACGGGCTGGACCAAATGGCCTGTTTCTGTATTGTAATTCTGGTTTAATTCTATGCTTCCCCCACCAAAGCTACAATTGTAGTGCAACTGCGACCTAAGATGTTGCGTATAATTTTACTAATTATTTTGTCTCATTCAGCCAAAATATACAAGCAGTCATTACGTCGTTTACAAGTGAATACGTACATTGCTTAGAAAACAGAGCCAAGTTATTATTGGACAGTTTCTTCAGTGCCTGTGGTAACACCACTGAAGATTCATTAGCCACTAATGATGTAGTAAATGTCCAGAACTACATGAACATTTCATTATCCAGATCAGCAGGTGTGGCAAACAGTGACTGGCCAGAAGGTTTACAGAGGGCTATATAATATATTTTTAATGGGGATCACTGGGTTTAAAACTTCTTTAGACTGAACTAAGATAAGGGAATTTTGGGAGCATGATTTTATGCTGAGGCAACTTCAACCTAATGAAGAGAATACTGGAAATTACACAGCATCCCTAAAGAGAAAAGGCAGGTTAACTTTTTGGGTGCTCTTTGTTGGAACTGGAAAGTGGAAGGGAAATGAGCCCTTAATAGGACTGAACAAAATAAAGGGGAGGTGGGGACAGGTCAAGAATCACAAGTATCAAACCTTGGTTAGACCATACTTGGAGTACTGCGTACAGTTCTGGTTGCCATATTATAAAAAGGATATAGAGGCACTGGAGAGGGTGCAGAGAAGATTTACAAGGATGATTCCAGAAATGCGAGGGTATACATATCAGAAAAGGATGAACAGGCTGGGTCTCTTTTCTCTTGAAAAATGAAGGCTGAGGGGTGACCTAATAGAGGTCTTTAAAATTATGAAAGGTTTTGATAGAGTGGATAGAGAGAGAATGTTTCCACTTGTGGGGAAGAGCATAACTAGAGGCCATCAATATAAGATAGTCACCAAGAAATCCAATAGGGAATTCAGAAGAAACTTCTTTACCCAGAGAGTGTTGAGAATGTGGAACTCGCTACCACAGGGAGTGGTTGAAGCAAATAAGGGGAGGCCTTATTTAAGGGGAGGCTAGACAAGCATATGAGGGAGAAGGGAACAGAGGGTTATGCTGATAGATTTAGATGAGGAAAGACGGGAGGAGGCTCGAGTGGAGCATAAATGCCGGAATGTACTGGTTGGGCCGAATGGCCTGTTTCTGTGCCATATATCCGATGTAATCCTATGTAAAGTGCTGATTCCTATTGTGGAAAGGAGTCAATAGGTTGAATGTTCAGCAAACAGATCCTTCGAAAAACTGGAAAGAGGTAAAAATTAGTGGATGACATACAAAGATCATCTCAGTGCATCAGTGGAAGGTACTAAAAGAACAAAAGAGCACAAAAATAGCTAAGTAATGCAGAAAAAAGGCACGGGGAAGATGTACACAAAAAGAATTCAAACTATTGGTAAAGCTATTATATTCACAATAAAAATCAAGACTATGGAGCCATGGTAAAGACAAATATAGCTGTGCCTGCTTCATACTGACTTATGCGTTCAGTGCATACATCTTGCATGTTAATTTTTAAAGATATAACTCCAACATGTCAATGCAATGTCCAATGAGGTCATTCAGTAAACAGCTACATAACCATATGGAATAACGTGGGGAAAAATAAGCAACGGTTATAGGTCATTGCATGACACACGCAATTGCATGATAGGGAGCTGTCTTGAATCGTACATAAGCATTTTTAACCTAAAGCTTCCTTTCAACTTAAAAAAGGCTACTGGAACCTCCTGACAAAGCAAGGCAGTGCAAAATCAGAACAGAAAATTGCAGACATCTAAAGATAAGGAAATGAAAGAAAGACTTGCCTTTCGCGACCTCAGGAACTTGGCGCTTTATAGCCAATGAAATACACTCGCTGTTGTACTGTAGGAATCACAACTGACAATTTGTGCACAGCAAGGTCCCACAAACAGCAATGTAATAATGATTAGATAATCTGTATTAGTGATGTTGGTTGAGGGATAAATGTTGACCAGGACACTGTGGAGAAATCCCTTGCTCTTCTTAATAGTGCCAGGGGATCTTTTACATCTACCTGAGAGGCCAGGTAGGGCCTCGGTTTAATGTCTCATCCAAAAAACGACACCTCCAACAGTGCAGTGTTCCCTTAGTGCTGAGGTGTAAGCGTAGAGTTATATGCTCAAGTCTGGAGTGGGACTTGAACCCACAAACTTCTGAATCAGAGGTGAGAGTGCTACCAACTGAGCCACAGCTGACACCTATAAAGGAAGGAAGCAACGTTGCTGGGATCAACCTGCACCGGGCATGTGCTGGTGGAACGGGTGGACTTTGACACTTTGTTCTTATCCCAGCCCACCCTCCTCACACCCCTGCCCTATAACCTCATCATGCCGCCTCCCCACCACTCCCCAAGGGGCGTGTCCTCAAGTTTGGGAACCTCTGGTCTAAGTGATAGGGTGAGTGAGATAGGCTGCAAGGGCTTTTCTCATTCTTATTCTCTTAAGCTTTATTTGTACTCTGGTAACGCAGTAAAATGCAACGGTTCATATTCAGATTTTTTCACAGTTACACCTAAAAATAACTCTCGCCTCAACAATGCTGCCACCCGGACTTGCCTACACAAGCACAAGTTCCAGTGATGTGCTATTTTTGTTATAGATGGAATTTTATCCATCATCTGTTTAACCATTCAGTTCAAGAGCATGCATTAGGCCATGGCGAGGCTCTTTGACACACCAGCACAACTTCTGTGCTATCAACAACCATCAGGGTAAGCTGGTCTATTATTTGTCCTCATTCTCTTTACAGCCGCCTCCAGCTGCACCCTGTTGTAATTTGCCTAATACACTAAACAAGAAATCAATAAGTTGTCTGTTAAATGAGAATTGTTCCTTCTGGCTGCCATGCACAGATCAATAGCTACAGCACACTCTGTCTCTCCTGGAAAGTGGACGTATACAAGGACTTGTTCGATACCAATGGATATATTAATTATTAACATCTCAATTATCACAACTGGGAAAAAAAAATCTGAAACTTCTTACCTTTTTATCACTTTGATATGACTATATTTTGTTTGAATCCATAAAAAAAATTAACCACCGTGATTGAGACTTCTCTATTTCCCCATTTAAAAAAATAAAATTACAACAGGCAAGTGAAACCTTCCACTCGCCCTTCATTGTTAGTATATTCTTCACTGCATCTTTGGGATTGGGTGGACAGGGGGTTTTACTTTAAAAAAAAGAATTCCATACCAGATAATAGAGAAACCAAGGTCAACATTCAATGTATGCTCAGCATTTCTTAGGCTGCATTTACCCGACAACTCCAGCGTTGGAGAGTGGCCGTTTTGTTTTGCACCAAAGCTAAAGGCTTTGGGCCCCTGAGGTCCCCGTCTGCCCATCACGTCAGTCGGGAGGCCCGAACCACCTTCAGCTCCACGCCTCATTAACATTTTGTTGGCGAGCTGCAGGCGTCAAATGGGCCACTCCCCTGCAGCTGGCTGATTTGCTGCCATTGAAATTCGGCCGGCTACTCCACATTACCAGCTGGCAGGTAAGGTCTGTTGGAGGGGGCTACAGGTGCTAGGGGGAGGGGAGAACGGGTCGGCTTCGAGCCCAGAAGATTTTAGTGGACCTCTGGATGTAGTATATTTGGGTTTTCAGAAGGTATTCGATAAGGTGCCATACAAGAAGTTGTTACACAAGATTAGGGCTCATGGGATTGGGGGTAATATATTAGCATGGATTGAGGATTGGTTAACGGACAGAAAGCAGAGAGTAGGAATAAGTGGGTCGTTTTGGGATGGCAGGGTATAACTAGTGGCGTGCCACAAGGATCAGTGCTTGGGCCTCAGCTATTTACAATCTATATCAATAACTTACATGAGGGGACTGAGTGTAATATTTTCAAGTTTGCTGATGATACAAAGCTAGGTGGGAAAGTAAGCTGTGAGGAGGACGCAAAGAGTCTGCAAAGGGATATAGGCCAGTTAAGTGATTGGGTATGAAGGTGGCAGATGGAGTATAATGTAGGGAAGAGTGAAATTATCCACTTTGGTAGAAAGAATGGAAAAACAGAATACTTTTTAAAAGGTGAGTGACTAGTAAATGTTGGTATTCAGAGGGATTTGGGTGTCCTTGTACATGAATCACAGAAAGTTAATATGCAGATACAGCAAGTAATTAAGAAGGCAAATGGTATGATAGCCTTTATTGCAAGGGGATTGGAGTATAAGTCTTGCTTCAATTATATAGAGCTTTGGTGAGACCACACCTGGAGTACTGTGCACAGTTTTGGTCTACTTACCGTAGGAAGAAAATACTTGCCTTCAAGGGGGTGCAACGAAGGTTCACTAGATTGATTCCTGGGATGAGAGGGCTGTCCTATGAGCAGAGACTGAGTAGAATGGGCCTATATTCTCTTAAGTTAGAAGAATGAGAGGTGATCTCATTGAAACGTATAAAATTCTTAAGGGGTTGACAGGGTAGATGCTGTGAGGCTGTTTCCCCTGGCTGGAGAGTCTTGAGGGGGCCATATGGTCTACTCCTGCTCCTTTCTAATGTTCTTATGTTCTCTGAGGAGCACTCCTGCTCTTCGTGGTCCCACAAAAATCTTAAAAAGAAATCCCCAAAGCTTGCTTCTTTAGGAGTGGTCCCTTTGCGGACTGCCAGTCAGGCCTCTGAATGTCTGGAGAAATGGAACTGGTGTGCGCTGTGCATTCTCCAACCGATTCTTTTTCAAAGTTGCAAACAGGTGTAGGACCCCAATTTGCACATCGAAACAGCCTCCCGCCTGTTGGGAGTGCAGAGTCCCCATTTAATGGCCTGCCTGAAAGTTGATCCAGGCTGGCAAACGGGTGCATAAGGTCTCCACCGGACTTTCAATTGCCGGTCGCCCGGTTTTCAGCCGAGGAACGAGCGACCAGCAGTTGAAAGTTTTCCCCCCATTAAATCCACATTTAAATCTAAAGCTGTGCTTTAATGTTTGTAAATATCTGATCAGTCGTTGAAGTAATTAACTGTCTATTCATTCATCAAAATAATTGGTTGTTGCAGTTGTTACTTAGTGTATTCACTGCATTGACCTCAGCAGTTTCAGAGCTAGATATGTACTGAATGCCTTACTCTCTAATTCCCTTCAGTTTATTTATTTATTAATGCACAATGCACCTGGTGTATGCGTAAGTGCGAAAGATCAGAGTTATTGTAGCTAATTTAGTTGATGTGTTTGGACTATCAGTCGGTATAGATGATAGGTTTATTCGAGTTTTGGCTACATTTTCATTTTCACTGAGCATTACGTGAAAGCAGTCGCAAAGTTTCACTGAGCAGTGTTGGAATCTGCTAAGATTGCTCAGAAAGATTTGAGACCCACCACCATATCCACGGTACTGAGACATACGGATTAGAAAAGTCCCACATTCGATCTCTGATCTGTTCTGTTAGCTGATCTCTGCCAGGTCAGCAGTGCTACAATTGGCCTTAATGTTCCCCTGGTTACCGAGCAGAAGAATCAGCCAGAGTGGCCTCTCCTGATAGCTGCCCTTTGAGCCGTGCTGGAACTATACAGCACGTCCGTTAGCATCTGCAATGAGAAAAGACAGGTTAACATTTATGCTGTAGATTCTTTGTCAGAACACAGCTCGGTATTTTACTGGATTAGGGAGGGATCAATCAGACAAGATTCTCTCTCTTTTTATCAATACCTATGGACCCCTCCTTAAAAAAAAAATACCCATGAGTGGATGTCAGCCAAGGACAGTGTACAACTGTGATGCTCTCTGTGATTGAATAGCCTGATGACACACACTGTCTAGACTGGCCAATTGAGTGAGATAGAGGAGGCTGATTGAAAGATATAGTCCAGAAAGCATCATCACTTTCAAGGACGGGAGAAAAGACAAAAAACAGGGAAGGGAGGATGGAGATGAAAGACAAATAGGATATGCCTGTATGTGCATTAAATAAAATGCCAAAATTACTGTACCTGTTTAAATACAAGTGTGCCGTACTTCCAAAAATAATTAAACTTATGAACTATTAATAGCAAATAAATATTGCGATGAAATATGCTATTGTGACTGCCACTCAATTTTATTCATGGCTTTTTAAGAAATGCTGTAAAACAATAATTTTTCTATTTAATTAAAGTACCTGAAATATGGAAGCGAGTATCATAAGACTTGGATATTGCCTGAACCTCTCAGTGACTGATAGTGAAATGTATGAGAATGATTGTCCGAGAATGATTGTCCTCGCCTGAACTTCAGCAATGACTTCATCCTCATTCTTTTCCTTTTTAAAGGTAATGGTATTCTATTGTCAGTGTCTCCCTTGTAAGAGCCTGAACCGTAAACTGCTTGACTATGCAACAGTTATGAGTGGCTGATGCACATTTTATGAAAATAATCCACAATATGCCACAGGTCCTATCAGAAGGGATATGAGAAACATAGAAACATAGAAAAATAGGAGCAGGAGTAGGCCATTCGGCCCCTCGAGCCTGCTCCGCCATTAAATGAGATCATGGCTGATCCTCTATCTCAATACCATATTCCCGCTCTCCCCATACCCCTTGATGCCTTTTGTGTCTAGAAATCTATCTATCTCCTTCTTAAATATATTCAGTGATTTGGCCTCCACAGCCTTCTGTGGTAGAGAATTCTGCAGGTTCACCGCCCTCTGAGTGAAGAAATTTCTCCTCATCTCAATCCTAAATGTCCTACCCCGTATCCTGAGGCTGTGACCACTCGTTCTAGACCACCCCCCCCAGCCAGGGAAAACATCCTCCCTGCATCCAGTCTGTCTAGCCCTGTCAGAATGTTATACGTTTCAACGAGATCCCCTCTCATTCTTCTAAACTCTAGTGAATACAGGCCTAGTCGGGAAATGGGCTGTTTCCCCTTTGCATGCTGTCTAAGTATTTAAACCTCATAGTTTAGGTACAATGTAGGTGACATGTGGCATATATCCCTCACTGCTCTGAGTCTGTGCTTCAACTCCAACCCCCGAAGACAGTGCTCCTCTGAGCTAGTACTACATTTCCATTTCCTATCTCGGGCCTTTTTACATGTCGAACTGATATTGCCCAATTTGCTTGTTTGAGTGTAAACCTGTGTCTATTGGGAGCAGAGTTAAGACTACCGTAGCTCATATTGCTTCGAACCTTAATAGCCTTCAGACAGAGGAAACTTGCACTCTCAGTGGGCTTATTTCAAATCCAAACCCTAGAGTTGAAACGGCCCTGCTCCCACCCACCCACAACGTTCCTAATGTGACTGTAACTATATAAGGGAATTTAAATGGAAGTAATGAAATCATCCCTCTTCTTATGTTACTCACACTCCTCTTCACTATTATTCTTTCCTTTTCTTCTTATCAGAAAAATCGTTGATTTATTTAAGTCACCTGGGTTGTCATAACATTGTTTTCCTTGATCAAACCTCCGGGTAAACAGTTCAATTTTTGAATTGATGCTGTGAATTCTAGTGTCACTTTTATGGCAGCCCGCAAAATCTTTAAATCCCACTGAAGTCACCGGCTCCCCCATTCCCCACTCTGGGTTTGTTGGTCATAAAGAAGCTGCACAACGGCCTGACCTATAAATCATATTTTACAGTAGTTCCTGTATAAAACTCACCCATGACATTAGTTTTATTACTTCAACGAGATAAGTAGACCAAAGAGAGGGTCCTTATTCCTACTAGTAAAAAAAAAAAGTTTATTTGGAGGGGGAAGAAGTACCTCACAGAGGACTTTTACACAGGAAGTGGGTGACAGGAGTTACCCATAATTCATAGCAGGAAAAAGATGTAATGGCAACCCAGATGGCCTAATGAAGTAAATCACCGATTGTTCTGACTGGAAGAATAAGAAGCAGCTGAGAAATGTTCACTGTAATTAAATGAAGAGATGAGTGAGAAGTGCAATGAAAAGAATGACTCAACCACTGGGGGCTCAGCTCCACTTCATGATTGATGAATACATTTTGGGGGCTTTAAAGCTTGTGGCGCAGATAGATCCATTTGCCTTTAAAATGGAACTGTACGATGGCCGGCTGTTCAGTGGTGCGCCATGGAGCTGTTCCTGATGTTATGTCAACTACATGAACACCCAGTACAATTAAATATGACAGTCAGAGAACATGTCATGGAAATGAATGAGTTGCCTAAACTAATGTGACTACACAGGTCATTCATCTGCTTTACCTTGAAAGCGTAATATTTGTCATGATTAGAAAATATAGTCCACTTAGGCCATGTGGAGATGTTGCCTATTTAACCACTTATGTGCTGCTGTTTGCTATTGAAAATTACAGAGGTTGCTTTCAGTTAGGATGTCCTGGAAGAATTAGTGTCTTGCATTTTTTTAATTAGAGAGCACATGTGTACACAGCATACATTATAAGGTGTCAGCCTTGGCGCTTTGGTAGCACTCTCTCCTCTGAGTCAGAAGCTCATGGGTTCAAATCTAGGCTGACACTTCAGTGCAGTACTGAGGGTGTGTTGTGCTGTTGGAGGTGCCATCTTTCAGATGATACACTAAACCAAGGTCCCACCTGTCATCTTAGGTGGACGTAGAAGATCCCAGGGCACTATCCGAAGAAGAGCAGAGGAGTTTTCCCTGGTGTCCTGGCCAATATTTAGTCCTCAATAAACATTACTAAAACAGATTATCTGGTCATTAATCTCCTCGCTGTTTGTGGGACCTTGCTATGTACAAATCGGCTGCCGTGTTTCCTACATTGCAGCAGTGACTATACGTCAAAAGTACTTAATTAGCTGTGAAGCACTTTGGAACATCCTGATATTATAGAAGGGGCTACATAAATGGAAGATGTTTCTCCTTCATTCTTAATGTACTCTTCATAGTGAGTGCAGAAATAAGTAGAACATTTACCGAATAAGGACAAATTTATAATTAGTTAAATCTATCTTAAAGACCACCTACAAAGAAATTGCCATCGCCGAACTGATCCCCTTAAATGTCAGTTCTCATATTTCAGTGATGATTCCGACTCATTAGGACCCTGCCACCCACAATCAGTCCTAAACTGCTTGTTATCCATTAGTTTATTCCAGTGTAATTTGCAAGCCAGTAGTGAAAGTATATATTAAAGAAGTATCTAAGATATGTTTCATTCTCCTACTTTTAATTTGTCTGCTCCCTTTTTAGTTCTCACCATGTGAAAACACGTTCCCTCATCTTGGAGAGCAGAGAGGCGACTCAATTTTTTAATTGTTATTCCTTCCCTTAAATTTTTATCCCCAGTTTTAATTGCACCTCTTCTGAGGGAACCCACTCTTCTATCATGTTACGGATGTTAAACTGGCCCTACATAGGTTTGGTGTGCATGAATTAGCAAGGTGTTCCCAACTTATTCTCCTTACAGCAAGTTTGTCAGCAAGCTGGACTGAGTAACCTGCTTTGTTCACTCTTGGCCCTGGAGGACTTTGAAGCACTACTTCCTGTTTCACTTCAGACTCTGTTTGAAGACTGATGGGACGATTACATGTCTAAGGGTACACTGGCCTGAAATATTTCATTTGTATCACCAAAAATATTGAAAGGTTTTCTACGTGGTTTGTTCTGGGAAGATTTGAGCACAGAAGTAAGAAATGTTGTATTTTCTCACAAAAAGGTTTAAATCTTGCTTCATCTTCGAACAGATCTGTTAATGTGTTCATAGTTCATACAAGATTCCTCTCTTTGCTATTGTAACAAAGGCTGATTATTATAACTGCTAATGTGTGAATTACTAACATTACACAACATGGCTTCAGTTGCAGAACTGTGAAGTAGAGAAGTCCTAAACTACACTGCTCCCTGCATCATAAATGAAAGGTGGCTGTTAATTATAAAGCAAGGTAAGAGAAATGGTACAGGACCCCAGAATGTCTCCATAGTCCCAGTGTTCTTGTTGCACAAAGAAAATGTGTAACTTTTTATTTTGGGTGGGGAGGTGGTTGGGGGGGGGGGAGGGGAAGGAGGAGTTCCATTGAAAACATTTAAAGTTCACTCAAAGCTTTAATAGGCTTTACTCTATAACACTGAAACTGCCAGCAATTTATGGCCGCCATGTCATTTAATCCCAATTTCAGATGACGATCAGGATAATGGCTGATTTTTTTATGTCCTTCCTTTTCAAGAGATGTTTATTTTGTGCAACATTTGGCCAACTGATTGCAAGAATGGCTCCATGCTGACATTTCTTGTGAAGGAGCACTTAACCTCAATAGGCCATGTTTCATTTTATTTTTTCTCTTCAGTAAGAACAGAACACAAGTATTAATAATTCCATAATCTGACGCCACTTCTTATATTGTTACTTCACACAGAAGAATCACATCTTCTGCGCTGAAATGGTGTTTCTTGCAGAGTACACCTTTCTTCATGGGTTTCTAGTTCAGGAACACAGTATCTTTCCGGAGTTACTTAGTAAACAATGGCCCTGAAATTCCTCAGGTCACAATACCGGTGGTTATGGGATAGTGCCTGATGGTTCCTGCGAATGTTAACCCCGCCAGACTTAAAGTTCATTGGGAGGGTACCTTACTAGCATGGGTGAGATGGCGCCTGCCTGCCTGCCTGTGCCTGCTGGAACCTCTGACTCATGCTCGCCTGCCCGTTGAATGGGGGTATCCAGAGCCCCTAATCCCAACAATGGTCCTATCAATCCTCTGAGCAAGGGAGTTGATTCATATTAATTTTTAAAAACATTCTTTGGGGGTACCAGGCACCACAACTGCTCCTCTTCAAGGTCCAGGAGCAGAAGCTCCTGGTCCTATTAATGAGGGCTAACTCAGTTCCATTCTGTTGTCACCAGACCGCATTGTACCTCGCTTTGCCCAGTGGATAGTGGCCTCAGTTTAATAGGATGTTGCCAACCTTTACCAAACTATAGCATTTAGTGCAATGCAGCTTTTTTTTAAACTGAAAGTATAATTCAATCAAGTCTGTTACTGATAGATCACATGAAAGGTAACTTAGAAAGGCATTCAGCTTCTCAATGGTTTCAGTAGGTCACAGTACAGAGACAGGCAAGTTCTATGTTGAAATAAGAGGCAGATCTTATTAAAACCTGAGCAGATAATCCTATTCTGGAATAGAGCTTGCACTATTCTACTCTGTGGCTATTACTAGATGTTGTTATTTGGTGCATGATTCATTTGCTGATGTGCAGGATCCCACCTTTGAAATGTAAATACCAGGCTCTGTTGAGGAGTGGTGCCAGCTCATAAGCGAATGAGATGAAGTAATTTTAATAAACTATCTACAAATTGCTTAGAAACATTGGGCGCGGTCTTGCCAGCCCTGGGGAGGCGGGTATGGAGGCAGGACTGCCGGGAAAATGGCAGAATTTAGGGGCGGGTGCCCAACCCACCTCCATGCCATCTTGCCAGGAGGCGGGTAGCCGTCTTGCGCCGGGTCCCGTCTCCTTGGAGGCGGGAAGGGATTAAAGCCTATTAACTGCCTGTTAACAGGTAGTTAACAGGAAGAAAATAGGATCATCCCCGTTTTGCCCTCACCAGTGCGGGCTTCCCGAAGGCTCCGAAACCCGCCAGCTCAGCGAGGCGAGTACTGGGTCTGCGGGGGATCGGGGGGGTGCAAAAGTGTGGTGTGGAGGGGAGTGATGGGTGCAAGAGTGGAGAGGTGAGTACCTGAGGTAAGTGCAAAGTGTTAGTAAAAGTGTACTTACCTTTGTTTCTTCCTGTAGGCTTCAGTCGGTGTGTATGCGGAGAGTCTCGGGCCTCCGCGTTGGAGATGACAGATGGCCGTTGCATTCTCCAATGCAACAACCATCTCATTTCTGCAAAAGAAAGATGTTTGATGAGGTCTTGAATTCAAGACCTCATCAAACTACAGAGAATGTCACTGTTTGACAGCTTCACAGAGCTGTCAAACGATGACAATTCATCTGTCAAAAATGTTTGACAGATGAAACGTCATACGTTGACGTTCTCTGCAACCGGCTTTCCCTTAATTGGCATGCTAAACCCGCTGGGCAGGCTTAACAAGGTCAATCAACGAAAAATAGCATGGGTTGGCCAGAAGTTGTTGGAGGCGGGACTGAAACCCGACAAGTGGGAGTCCCGCCTCCAAAAGCTCCCCATTGGCAAAATCGCCCCCACAATTGGCGAATTAACCCACAGTGGCTCAACGCAACAGCTTTCCAGTTAAAACAGCACGTGCACATGCAGGTTGCATCTTTCTCGGACCTTAAAGGGGCATTGTCATCAAATGCTACAAAATCTGAAAGGAAAGGCATGCGCAGTAATGCAGTCAGTTCTGCTATAATATCATTGCCTCAACAATCACATCCTAACCTACAATATATTTTTTTAAACTGTTGCTACAGGTCACACTGCAAGTTACGCTGCAACTAACATACCAGACTTTCAATTGCTAATACACAGTAATCCAGGTTGTTCCAGGTTTGGCTGAAAAAAACTCATCAATATGAAATTATGCCCTGTGAGCACAATGATGTAAATTAAGAAATCCCCCCCTCACCACCCCACAAAATCTACATAAAATCCTTCCTGATAATTCAATGGTTCAATCACTTAACCCTACTGTAGTTTCCCTTCATTACAACAGTGATTGCACATCAAAAGCACTTCGCTGGCTGTAAAGTGCTTTGGGATGTCCTGAGATCATGAAAGGCGCTATATAAATGCAAGTCTTTCTTTCTTTTTTAACAGCTCAGTCGGGTTGGTGTTAGGACCGTGCAAACCTGTGCAATTACACGGGGCCCTGAGCGGATCCAATGAAAGGACGCCTACACTCCATGGGACACACTAAGGTGCAACCGAGCACCAACACAATCGGGGAAGGGTTATTTCATTCTTCTGCTGGTTTGTTGTCATATTATATTTAATAGGCAGCCCACCTTTATATTCTATTAAAAAAATATATTTGGCCCGGTAAAGGAAAGAGAATCAGCAAAGAGCAGGCAGCACGAACTGTGGAGGGAAGAATTGGGGAACCATGTCTTCGTGCCACTGTGCAAATGGATAAATATTTCTAAAACAGTTTAATAATAAGAATTAACAATAGAGAGAACCAGACCCCATTTTCGGCCGGCACAGACACGATGGGCCGAATGGCCTCCTTCTGTGCTGTAAATTTCTATGATTCTATAAGCATGAATACATATCCACAGTAGTTTGCAATTTTGCCACATTTGTATCACAATTTTCTGCTGGAGAAGTGATGAAATGTTGGGTAAACCTACAGGGTAAGTTATGACAAGCCCTTGCTCCGCTGCGCTCTCAATGTAACCACATGTCATGGGCCTATAGTCAGGGCTGTTTTATTTAGGTTGCAGTTTTTTAGGAGTTGTGTCATCTTTTGCTAGTTGTCTAGGCTGGCACATCTGCACTTTAACATCGATGCAAAGCTATTTCAGGTGTACATTGACATGAGAGCAGCAGTAAGATTCAGGAATCAGTTTGGTGTTTCAAATCGGGACAGCAGTAAAGCTAAAGTCACCTCTAGTAGATTGTCAATCCCACTTCAAGTTTTAACTGGGTGCAATATAATCCAGCCCAGTGTAAAGCCACATTTTAAAATGCATCCAAGCTGTCATTGACCTTCCGGGCACCTTATAAAGTTAATCTTCAATCTTTTAAATGTTAGGAGAGGTGCCACTCCCATCTGTTCTCTTACAACATCAGAATTTAGGGAAGCAGTGGTATGTGCGTAGGTCCAAGTATGCTTGCATGCAGTTCTCATCGCTGCACTAAGTGTAACCCGCAGTGAGGTGCAGCCAGTATAACCTCAATCTGCTGACTGAGCATCAACCTCCACAGATATCCGTGTCAAGAGTGTAGCTGTAGTATTACTGCACCCTTAGTGGCAATTAGTATGAAATTATGACAATCTCAATTATAGGCCATAAGGGTGTCTGCTGTGAGAAATGGAAATGCCTCACCAGTTCAATAAGGTTTGTTAATTTAAGGTTGGGGTAAATGTACATTGTTCAGAGAGTTTAGAGGGAGATTTAATTTGCAACTAACCCATATTATTCCTGACCTGGCTACAACAGTGGGAAATTGTGTTTTTTTTCTCCAAGACTAACATGGACTAAAGAATATAATTATATTTTTTAATGTATTTATTTATCAATTAGATTTGATTTAATAATGTTCTCTAAATGCTTACTTGGCTTTAACTCTACTTTGTAATAGTCAGTGTGAAAAATTTTACAGCAAGCTATTTATAGAAATTTTATAGGATATAAAATATTTATCTCTCCAGTATTTAAATTATGCTGAGAATTGATTTGTTCTCGATGGCTGCTCTTGTTGGTGGAATTGCAAAGCGTACAAGACATCAGTCACCCTGCTGGCAAGGCACTTGTGATCTCAAACTCATGAGCTGAGGTAAAGCTTCAATAGTAGGATGCTTTAAAGCACGTTGTGTGATGTTAGTAAATGTGTGGAATTCCACTGTCTGTTATTTTAATGAAAGCACCGACCTGTTATTTTAAACAAGTTAACATCTTTGTTTTAAAAGTGGAGGAAGGAATTTCATGTGAGCATGTTAACGCATTTGTTATTTATATCACCACAGCACGATTTCGACCTGTTTAACTCAGATTGAGTGCTCATTGCTTTTTGCCAGCAGGTGGACCAGGGTTTTGTTAACAGGAGTCAGTAATGAAAGGGTAAACACATTCCTGAATTGTTATAACCTGACTGGAAAGGGTCTCATTTCAATTAGTGGTAAAAATGAAGTAAAATGGAAGCATATGGAATCTATTTGAGATGTTTATGGAATCTCTGCACTTTATCACATGACACCAATTTAAGTCTGATTTATCTGCATCAACTAGGTCATTTATTATAAGTGATTCATTTATTTCATTCTGGGTTTTTTTAAATGTGCAATATCTATGTAACATGATTATCAATGTTATTTTATTTTTGCAATTTTTATAAAATAAATACGGGTCAAATACAACAAATTGTGATTGAGGACAGGTTGTTTGATTGAAGGATGTGATTGCTGGTTGAGTCTTTCAATCAGTCTTTGTGGTATCTACAGTTACAACGATATATTCAGAACTGCAATTCGATGATATTTTCTCTCCATTTTTTGGCTGGAGAGTTCATTTTTTTTCAGAGGGTTGTCTGTTATTTTTCCAATAAATGCAGACTAGGCAGCAATTTGAGTGTGGAGTCTATTTTCCGCTCGGTTCTCTAGGCCACATGGCACTGAGCATTATTTGGCTGGACTGGACTCCGACTTTTCCCAGCACAAACAGGACAACCGAGCAACTTTCAGCCATAACCATGTGAGCGTACACGTCCCTTTTACAATCCTAGTTACCTCAATTAAAACATCTAAAATTAATACTTAACAAAATTAAGGAGGTGACTTCTTTTACAAACAGCTCAAACATCTTTTCTCAGATCGACAGTGCTTTTTGGCAGGAGGAGAAAACCAGATTTTCCATGACTGGCTAGTCACAGAGCATTGGAGGACTTCTTTATATCCTCACCCCATTTACTTTTGGAATCAACAGAAGGTGGCAGCTCGAGCTTTTTCTACAATTAATCTTTTGGACTCTTCCGATGATTCAGCTGGTTTAATGGCCTTTCTAGTTGAGAACTGAGCCATAGAGACTGGGAAAGTCTCATACTCAGCAATTGGTCTCTGCTCAGTTAGTTGATCTCATGGTGGCATGAACACGGCAGGTAACTTCAGCGCACCTCCATTAGGGAGAAGAGAAATCAAACAAGGTTCCTGGCTCCTAATCACTGTCCAATGACTCTTGCTGAAAAGTGCATGAGCGGACAACAGGCTTGGCCTCTGTCTCTCATCATATGGGCTGACACATGAAGAATGGCCACTTGTAGGGCAGCCCTTGGAACCATACCCTAACATGAGTCAACGCATTCCAAAAATCGAGTGAGAAAACTAGAATTTTAAAAATGAATCCTTAGACAGTGCCATATTTTTTAAATATTCGCTTCCTCTGTGCCTTCTGTTGAAAGATACCTGGGTGAGTAATCGTAATTCTATATTGTGATGACATTTTTCTTCTCATCGCGATGAGGGATGAGTGTGCCGGGAAATAGAAGGAGGAAAATTGAAATTATATATGAAAAGTAATGTTCATGAAACTGATGAGCATAATATTGAATCAGCTGAAAGCGGGTCATTCCTTGCACTGACTGGCACTCATAAGCATCACAGAGACAGATATAAAGCGGGCGGCATGCTATCTTTACATCACTCAACAAAAAGTGGGCTTCTGACTTTCCTGATACTGTCAGAACTCAATTCATTTGGACTTTTACTGGTTACATGATTGCGTGATGACTGTCATCATGAAAACCTTGACCCCCTTTCCTTATTTTGGCTAAGGGTATTTTAACCCAGCCCAATCACAGAGGAGTGATAAAGCTCCATCCTTTATTGCAAGGGGGTTGGAGTATAAGAGTAAGGAAGTCTTGCTACAATTGTACAGGGCCTTGGTGAGACCACATCTGGAGTACTGTGCACAGTTTTGGTCTCCTTCTCTAAGGAAGGATATACTTGCCTTGGAGGTGGTGCAATGAAGGTTCACCAGATTGATTCCTGGGATGAGAGGGCTTTCCTATGATGAGAGATTGTGTAGAATGGGCCTATACTCTCTGGAGTTTAGAAGAATGAGAGGTGATCTCATTGAAATATACAAGATTCTGAAGGGGATTGACAGGGTAGATGCTGAGAGGTTGTTTCCCCTGGCTGGAGTGTCTAGAACTAGGGGCATAGTCTCAGGATAAGGGGTAGGCCATTTAAGACTGAGATGAGGAGGAATTTCTTCACTCAGAGGGTTGTGAATCTTTGGAATTCTCTGCCCCAGAGGGCTGTGAATGCTGAGTCTTTGAGTATATTCAAGGCTGAGATCGATAGATTTTTGGACTCTAGGGGAATCAAGGAACATGGAGATCGGGCGGGAAAGTGGAGTTGAGGTCAATGATCAGCCATGATCTTATTGAATGGCGGACCAGGCTCGAGGGGCCATATGGCCGACTCCTGCTCTTATTTCTTATGTTCACACTTCCACATTCATGTAGGGGCAGCTTTCTTTCCCTGCCCCACCCCGCCCAAAGGAAACAAGACATGGAGTGATGGAGGAGTATAATTCTTCCCTTACACATGTCATTTATTTCTGCCCCATATTCCGTTCATGTTTGGAAGCTGGATGGTTTTTCAGTGGCGTAAATCCATCACCTGTGAACTGACTCCCTCTTCCTTTCGACAGAAAGCATTAAAGCCGTCTCCTCCTCTAAGGTTTTTTTAAGCCTCCTGTGAGAAATTCACTCCCCTCCCCTCCCCCCCCCTTGCATTTTTTCCTTATAGTTGCTCAGCACATGGTGTTTTAATTGCAGCACTTAACATCTAATTAAAGCCCATAAACTCTGTTCCTATAAAATTAATCGGACGGCCAATGCAAATAATTAGATTTTGAGGTTGGTACTTTACTCATTTAAAAACTAAATGCTAAAATAGCAACAATTGACCCCAGTGAGTTATATTCAACTTCCATTCGGATAGCTGTGAAACATTTGTCCCTAAGGTAATATTATATTGGTCGCCATAAAATTATTTCCTGCCTCGTTAGTGTGTTCATTAGAAAAGGAACATAATTACATATCTGTAAATGATTTCTTTAAAGATTAATATAACTAGAATAGACCAGGTGTGCGCAACCTGTGGGCCCCTGTCTGGCCTGCAAACCTTGACGATTGGGCCTATGAAGCCGAGACAACTCAGTTTCTTTTTGCAGCAATATGTTTTATTTGGGGAGTTTGCCCTTTTTGAACTGCATAGTTGTGGAGATTTGGGAAGGACTTTTCTGAGCACTGTTACCTCATTGTGGACAAATTCAAAGTCAAAACACTAACATCTGTCAGAATGTGCAGCTGAAATATATGGAAATTAATAGGAATATTGATTTAAGCTTTATACATGGCCCACTAAGCTCCATGGCGTGGAGTTGTGCAGCCCACAAGCTCAAAAACATGGAAACTCCTGGCATAAAGTCATTCTAAAAAGGCCACATCCTAGCATTACTCTGAAATAAAAGCAGAAAATGCTGGGAATACTCAGCAGGTCAGGCAGCATCTGTGGAGAGAGAAACAGAGTCAACGTTTCAGATCGATGACCTTTTGTCGGAACATTAGTCTGTTCAGTTGAATAGAAAAATAGAATTTGTTTATGACCATTTTAGCAAAGGATTCACAAGAAACTTTTTTTTATTTTAGTACATTTCAAAATGGTATAGTAAAATGGTTAAGTCATGTGGATGTAATGGGAAGATAATGCCGTTATTCTGGAAGCATGCAGTCAAATGAGCTGAAGGGCCTCCTTTATCCCAACCATTTATTGGGGTATGGAACCACGGATGCCAGTCTACCTTTTAGTATCTTGCACAAGTGGTCATTCTTCATGTGTAAACCTAGACAGGTTATTTGACCATGGAGCACAGGATAGCCAAGCCAGATCCTATCCTTACCCACCATTCACATTTTCTTACAGTGATCACTGAATTCCATAGGATTCCAGTGAAATTACAATGCAGAAACAGGCCATTCAGCCCTTCCTATTGTTGGTTTTCATCCTCCACACAAGTAATAGTTCTAATCCCATGTGCCTACTCTGTTACCCCTTTATCCCTCATTCCATCAACCACCTATTTAACCTATTCTTAAATATTGACATGGTCCCTGCTTCAATTACTAAAGCTGGGAATTTCCTCAGATCTCAGTTTTCATAAACTTCTATCAAGGACATGGAGTACATTATAGTTGTGAGATGAAATTCTTGTCTTACCCCACATAAAATGGGAAATGTCTGTATTATGTACAATAACAGACACTGAATAGTGATTTCAGAGTATAATCTAATCTTGGGGTTCAGATGATGGTTAGAAACCACTTGAATTTCACTAATGCAGTTTAAAGATGTCCTCTGAACCATTCAATCACATTACTGCCTTGCAATTGCCCCCAGCTGTCTATTGTCGTATATAGTAAAGCTATTACAGTATTATTAACCTGCCTGGGATACTACAGTTTTAGTGAAGCATTGTAGTGCCCTTTAGTAGTAGGCATTTAAAATAAATTAGTGCCAAAATATTACAGCTATATATCGAAATGTTACTACATTTGTTAATAGTCTTCATTCTTTGCAAATAGTACTATCAACAACAAAAAAGCAAACAACTCATTGTAAATTGTAAATTAAAAATTTATAAAATAAATTTCCCCTCTATGTAGAAAAATGCTACTCATAGTTAACTTGTTCACGTTTCCTTCTTTTGCTGATACAATTGAAGTCCAATCCCTCAACCTGTGGTGCACTGAAAGAGTGTGGCCGGAATTTTCCCACTGCCGTGCGTGCGGGTTTGGAGGCAGGTCGGCAGTAAAAGTTGCAGAAAAGGGGAGCGTGTCGGGAACCCACCGTCATCCCGCCTGCTCGCGCCTTAAACGTTGGGCGCGTTTGCCAGCGTGGCACGGACCCGAACGGCAGAGGCGGGCGACCTAATTAAGCTCATTAAAACCTTGTTGTCAGACACTTAACAATGTTTTTAAGCAGACCTTTTGAATTTCACTGGATGACCACGGGAATCACGCAGCTCGGGAACCACATCTGTCAACCTGCGGTGGAAGCTCAGTGGCCATTGATCGAGGTCATTAATGCACAGCATGGAAATCCAAATAAATACTCCCACATTACACCTCATTACTTGCCGAAGGGAAAGACTCTTGCTGACTCCATTTTGAGCACAGATTTAGGTGTCTAGAGTTTGCAGGTCTTTTCTGCAACTTCGGAAGCCACTCTCATCACATTGCTACTAACTATCGCAACATTGACAGATTGCTCCTCTGATCTCTACTTGACCTGCCATCTATTACATCAGCATGGGTGCCGTTTGTACAATCTCATCTTGGTCCTCAGAATCAGATTAGGATGAGCCCCAACACCAGCAGCAGTAACAACAACAGCAGCCTTCTCTTCAACGACCTGATGCTCCACAGGACAGAGGGCATCAGCGCAGAGCTGCACCGCGCCAGAAGTGATACCTCCAACACAGGGTATGAGCTTCCTCAACATGACTGAGCAGCAGTGTCAAAGGAGGCTCAGGCTATCGTGCCAAGTCATCGCCGACATTTCCAGATTGCTGGAGCAAGAGCTGCAGCCCAGAGGAGCGGGTGGACACGCCTTACCAGTGCTGTCAAAGTCACCAGCGCCCTCAGCTTCTTCGCTTCCGGCTCCTTCCAGGGATCTGCAGCAGACATTTGTGGCATCTCACAGTCGGCCGCCCACAGGTACATCACCCAGGTCACCACTGCCCTGTTTGACAAGTCAGCCAATTATGTCAACTTTGCCACTGATGAAGCCAGTGTTACTGAGCGTGCGCTCAGCTTTGTCACTCTGGCTGGCTTCACACGGGTGCAGGGCATCATTGACTGCACACATGTGGCCATCAGGGCACCCCCACGTCACCCAGGAGTGTTTGTGAATCACAAGGGCTTCCACTCCCTCAATGTGCAGCTCGTCTGCAACCATAGGAAGATTATCATGCATGTGTGCGCCAAATTCCCTGGAAGCTGTCATAACTCTTTTGTTCTGCACCAGTCCACCCTCCCGCAGCTCTTCGCTCCTCCAAACAGACTTTCAGGCTGGCTGCTTGGAGCCAAGGGCTTTCCACTGAAGACATGGCTCCTGACACCCTTGAGGAAGCCAAGTACCGAGGCCAAGGAAAGATATAATGAAAGCCACATTTCCACCAGATGTGTCATAGAGCAGACAATAGGCATGCTGAAGATGCACCTCAGATGCCTTGACAGATCTGGAGGAGCCCTTCAGTACGCACCAGCCAGAGTCTCCAGAATCGTCATTGTCGTCTGCTGCGTGCTGCACAACATAGTGCAGCAACGAGGATTAGCGCTGCATGAGGAGCAAGGCTCTGAGCACACAGCCTCTTCGGAGGAGGAGGAGGAGCATCAGTTGGAAGACAAGGAGGAGGAGCAGGAGGATCCTGAATTCCAGATGCCAGCAGCACCGGAGCACATTGCTGCCCGGGAGGCCAGGGATGGGCTCATCATGACCAGAATTACTTAACTTCATGCATTACACCCATATGGTTGCCACATGCTGTGTTCCCCCCCGCCGCCCCCCCCCCCCCCCCCCAACAACACCATAAAGCATCCCTACAGTGAACAAGCCATTCCTTTCACACTGACCCCCATTGCTGGAGGTAATGTTATGTCTCACCATTCACTCCAACTCACAAAGCCACTTCCAAAGTAGCATACAAAAATGGGCATGACCAGAAAGTGGTGAAAATAAATAGTTTTATATGTGTCATAACATTAATGGAACCTTAACAATAACACTTCTTTAAACACCCATGTGCTTACCCTTGTGCATCTACTTCTGTGTCATCTTTCTCTTCCGTGTGCTTCTACGAGGTGCTACCACTGTGGCTTCAGCAGAGGCAGAGGCAGCGTGCTCACTTCCCTGCTGCAACTGCATAGTCACTTTTGGCGGCCGTCCTCTGGGTTTTGGAGCCTGTGATGGCCCCACCAAAGTCTGCTCCTACTGTGACTGTGCAGGGGCAGATTCGGCCATTGTGATCTGAGGAGGCATCTGGGACTCTGACTGAGGGGGGTAGGCGGGGGGGGAATGGGGGAGAAGTGTGAGTGCTTTGAGAGGAGTCCCCACTTCCATGTCCTTTAGGGAAGGAAATCTGCCGTCCTTACCCGGTCTGGCCAATATTTGAACCCAGACCCACAGCAATATGGTTGACTCTTATCTGCCCTCTGAAATGGCCGAGCAAGCCACTCAGTTGTAACAAACTGCTACGAAAAATAATGAGAAGAATAAAACCGGACGGACCACCCGGCATCGACCTAGGCACCGGCTTCAGACACGAAAATGACACACCCATCCCAGTCGACCCTGCAAAGTCCTCCTCACTAACACTAAAATTGGGAGAGCTGTCCCACAGACTAGACAAGCAACAGCCTGACATAGTCATACTCACAAAATCGTACCTTTTAGCCAATGTCCCAGACTCCTCCATCACCATCCATGGGTATGTCTTGTCCCAACGGCAGGACAGACCCCCCAGAGGTGGCGGCACAGTGGTATACAGTCGTGATACAGTGGCCCTGGGAGTCCTCAACATTGACTCCGGACCCCATGAAGTCTCATGGGTTCAGGTCAAGCATAGGCAAGGAAACCTCCTGCTGATTACCACCTACTGCCCTCCCTCAGCTAATGAAACAGTACTCCTCCATGTTGAACACCACTTGGAAGAAGCAATGAGGGTAGCAAGGGCAAAGAATGTACTCTGGGTGGGGACTTCAATGTCCATCACCAACAGTGGCTCGGTAACACCACTACTGACCGAGTTGGCCAAGTCCTGAAAGACATAGCTGCCAGACTGGGCCTGTGGCAGGTGGTGAGAGAACCAACACGAGGGAAAAACCTACTTGTCCCTCGTCCTCACCAATCTACCTGTCGCAAATGCATCTGTCCAGAACAGCATTAGTAGCAGTGACCACCGCACAGTCCTTGTGGAGACGAAGTCCCATCTTCACACTGAGGACACCCTTCACATGAGTGCAAATGCTTCAGCCTTGTCTTTTGCAATCATCTTCAGCCAGAAGTGCCGAGTGGTCTCCTCCTGAGTTCCCCACCATCACCGAAGCCAGTCTCCAGCCAATTTGATTCACTCCACGTGATATCAAGAAACAGCTGAGCGCACTGGATACAGCAAAGGCTATGGGCCCCGACAACATCCCGGTTGTCGTGCTGAAGATTTATGTTCCAGAACTAGCCGGACCTCTAGCCAAGCTGTTCCAATACAGCTAAAACAATAGCATCTACTCGACAATGTGGAAAACTGCCCAGGTATGTACTGTCCACAAAAAACAGGACAAATCCAATCCGGCCAATTACCAGTCAATTATCAGTCTACTCTCAATCATCAGCAAAGTGATAGAAGGTGTTGTCGACACTGCTATCAACCTTCTCACCGATGCTCAGTTTGGTTCCGCCAGGACCACTCGGCTCCCGACCTCATTACAGCCTTGGTCCAAACATGGACAAAAGAGCTAAATTCCAGAGGTGAGGTGAGAGTGACTGCCCTTGACATCAAGGCAGCATTTGACCGAGTGTGGCATCAGGGAGCCCTAGTAAAACTGAAGTCAATGGGAATCAGGGAGAAAACTCTCCACTGGCTGGAGTCATACCTAGCACAAAGGAAGATAGTTCTGGTTCTTGGAGGTCAATCGTCTCAGCCCCAGGACATCACTGCAGGAGTTCCTCAGGGCAGTGTCCTAGGCCCAACCATCTTCAGTTGCTTCATCAATGACCTTCCCTCCAACATAAGGCCAGAAGTGGGAATGTTCGCTGATGATTGCACAGTGTTCAGTTCCACTCACAACTTCTCAGATAATGAAGCAGTTCATACCCGCATGTAGAAAGACCTGGACGACATTCAGGCTTGGGCTGATAAGTGGCAGGTAACATTCGCGCCACACAAGTGCCAGGCAATGACTATCTCCAACAAGCGAGAGTCTAACCACCACCCCTTGACATTCAACGGCATTACCATCACCGAATCCCCCACCATCAACATCCTGGGGGTCACCATTGGCCAGAAACTTAACTGGACCAGCCACATAAATGCTGTGGCAACAAGAGTAGGTCAGAGGCTGGGTATTCTGTGGTGAGTTCTCACCTCCTGACTCCCCAAAGCCTTTCCACCATCTACAAGGCACAAGTAAGGAGTGTGATGGAATACTCTCCACTTGCCTGACTGACTGCAGCTCCAACAACACTCAAGAAGCTCGACACCATCTAGGACAAAGCAGCCCGCTTGATTGGCACCTCATCCACCACCTTAAACATTCACTCCCTCCACCACTGGCGCACTGTGGCTGCAGTGTGCACCATCTGCAAGATGCACTGCAGCAACTCACCAAGGCTTCTTCGGCAGCACCTCCCAACCTGTGGTGTCTACCACCTAGAAGGACAAGGGCAGCAGGTGCATGGGAACACCATCACCTGCAAGTTCCCCTCCAAGTTACATACCATCCTGACTTGGAAATATATCGCCGTTCCTTCATCGCCACTGGGTCAAAATCCTGGAACTCCCTCCCTAACAGCACTATGGGAGTACCTTCACCACACGGACTGCAGCGGTTCAAGAAGGTGGTTCACCACCACCTTCTCAATGGCAATTAGGGATGGGCAATAAATGCTGGCTTTGCCAGCGACATCCACATCCCATGAACGAATGAAAAAAAAGTCCCCTCTCACTATCATCCCCATCATGGGCCACCCACACTTTCCTGCTAGCAAGGAGCTGGAGAGAACCTTGCTGCACAGCAGTGGGGCCATGAGGACCCAAGTCTACATTTAAATCCCTCCTAGAGAGGAGGTCTATGACCTTCTGCCATCTGTTGTCCATAGATAGCATGTGCTCATGTGAGTGGTGCATTAGCTGCTCCATGTAAGTGGCCATCCTTTCCATGGAAGAGCATACAGTCGCCATCACCTGCAACATGGTGGTACTCATGTTGGAGATGGACATTTGCAGACATCGCGGCCGCAAAACCTGTCAGAGCCTCCTGGACTTCCTCCTGCACCTCCAGGATTGCCCTCTTTCTGGATGGCCCCCGAGGCTCAGCATCCGCATGCAGCTGAGCAGAGTTAGGAGCGTCCTGTGCCCTCCGGCGAGGACTCTCCACTGCTGTCCCTGTCTCCACCATCTCCTCTTGCTCTCTTGTGATTTGAGACACTAGGTGACAACACTACTCTATCTCGCGTAGGACCCACCCAGGTTTGCGTATCAGCGCTGGTGCTGGGTGCACTTAGGTCTGGTGATGGTGCACCCTCAGACACTGGAGGCTCCACTGAGGAGTTGCCTTCCTCCTCTGGCTGGACAGTGGTGGGGGGTTCTTGATGGACCTGTGGGAGAGTAAAGACATTATTTAGAAATGTTATATTAAGAATGGTTCATGATACCATTCTGCACATGATGAACATTCACTGGTTGCTGACATCAGTCACCATATGAGTAACTGCTGTATGCCATGTTGTTGTATGAGATGTAATTCTGTCACCTGGTTGCCGAGGGGTCCCCCTCTCTCCGTCTCCCACCTCCAGCTGTTCTGCGACTCCTGAGACTTCCAGGGTGACCTCCTCTGCTGCTGTCAAAGTGGTGAAGAATGGAGGGCTACCTCTGATTCTCTCCCTCTCCCTGTTGTCGTGGGCTCATTTCTCCTGCAAGGAGGGAAAGAAGTGAAGTTTGAGTGAGAGTGATGGCATAAGTGTAAGGAATGTGTAGGTTAAATCTGTAGAGGGTGACTATGAGGGAGTGTGGTGTCAATGCCAAAGTGCCAATGCTAAATGGCCTTCTTGTGTGGTGTTACTTGGTATGATTGCATTAGGATGAGGGTGAGTGTGAGGGGTGGTTAGTCAGAGGGGGATGTGAGTATGTACATAGAGAGAGAGGGATGCATGAACGTGCAAGGTATGTTGGTGTGAGTAATGATGTGCAGGATCAGGCTTGGGAAGGCAGAGTGATGGGGATGTGGTGACAGGCACAGCAGGATGAAGGTGAGGGTGGCTTTGCACTCACCTTTCCTGATCTCATGAGATCATTGAAACTTTTGCGGCACTGCACACAGGTCCGCCTCACCACGTTCCTGCTGTTCATCCCCTCAGCTATTTGGAGCCAGGCTCTCTTTGTCTCCTGGGGAGGTCTCTTCCGCCCATCAGCAGGGAAGAGGACCTCCCTGCGTGCTCTGACTCCCTCCACAAGAATATGTGGGGAGTCATCGGAAAACCTGGGTGCAGCCGTCTGTCTTTGTGAAGCCATCTTTGCAAGTCTGAGCAATAAGCAGATTGTGCAATATCCTCCCTGCACACTGGCTAGATGAACCTTTAAATACGATGTGGCCAAGGCTGCTTTAAATCTCTCTGCTGGAAATGTGTCATCAATGACGTCATCATGACGTCATCAGACCCGCACCAATTAATAGGGCCTGGAAACGTGCAGGCCTGCCTTAATAGGTGCCATTAACTGAAACTCGCTCTGAGGAGCAGGATGATCAGAACAACACGGCCACGCGGCCCGCACACACCTGACCCGACTCAGAAAGGAAAATTACGGCCTGTAATTTTGGTCGTGCTTGTAGTAGGAGCAGGGTTTTTCTGTTGAACTGGTAAATCAGCTAATGGTTTGGAAGTTGTGCCTGCACAAAATGCACATTGGAACTCTGTTATTAAACAGCAAATGCTGCAAAATACAAAGTAGATCAACCGTCATCTGAAAGAGAATGATAGGTTAATGAGACCTCTGATGAAACCTAACAAATTCAAAGATATGTTCACCAGCATAAGAAAGTACTCAGAAAGGATACAGCACAGTCACAAACTAGAGCAAGGCAAAGAATTTCAAAACAAATATAGAATTCTTTTTGAAAATTAAGAAGTGGATTCCAAATGATAAAACGGCTGCTAATTTGTCACCAATTGATGCTAAATTAGTAACCTCACTGAGAGAAACCACTGAATGGCTAGTGGGGAAATGGAAAAATGTTACGCCACTGGAGGTTTTCCATGGTTGAAACCAAGGCACATTGTTAGATTAAGGTACAGGGAGCTATGTCTGGCCTGGGAGTGCATTCTACTGAGTGAATGCCTGAAATGGAAAGGGTTCAATTTCCCAGCACTAACATTGCCCGCCTTGATGAATACACAAAAATACACAAAATAAAGAAAGAACTTGCATTTATATAGCACTTTTCACAACCTCAGGATGTCCCAAAGCGCTTAAATAACATTGTCTACGAAACAGAGAAACTAGGTCGATAATCTGCTCCAGCCATAATCAATTTGGAGTCATTCAAGTCATGCCAGGCTTTGGTACACAAAGGGGGAGAAATTCAGTATCGCCCCGTTTGGGGCGCGATTATCGGCCGGGCGCAAAGTTTAGCACCTGGCGCAAATTATCGCCTCCAACTGCAAACTTGGCTTTTATCGCCCCTGGAGGTGATTGGAGCGCTAAATCAGGTGCTACACACCTGTCTTAAGGCACAAAGGCCGAGGAGCGAGGCGCTAACTCAGAGCGCGGGCGCAGCGCAGGTGATGTCAGTTAGCGATGGAACACAGACACACTGGCGCCGGACAGTTCTTAAAGGGGAGGGTCGATCTTGCTCTCCAGCCACACCCTGCTCATTGGAGCCTTGAATCTCGGCCTGGAGAGACCTGTGACTACATTTTCCAGCCAAGGACTATGGAGAGGGTGAGAGAATGAGCTCAGCGCTTCAGCGAGCGGGCCTTGGAGGCTCTGGTGGGTGCGGTGGAGCGCAGAAGATCTATACTCTTCCCTGAGAGTGGCAGGAGGCCTTTGCCGCGCAACTACAGAAGAGTGTGGAGGGAGGTGGCTCAGCACATCTCCTCCAGGAGCATGGTGACCAGGACCCATATAGAATGTCGCAAAAAGTTCAACGACCTCACTCGGGTCGTCAGGGTGAGTGGCTTTTTTTCAATACCTCTCCATCCCTCCATCTCAACCTCACTCTATGACCAGAGAGTCTTTAAAACCCCAATGCCCAACACTCATCCAACACCTATGGCCCTCTCATGAAACACACACGCACATTCCACACTTTGCTTACATTAAGGGCTATTCAATTATGGGAGGCACATCAGGCAAGACCATGGCTGTATATTTACTCAGACCCCGTCCTTTTTCTTGCAGGCCAAGCTATCTCATAATAGGAGACAGCAGCAACGGACGGGTGGAGGGCAGCCTCAGCTGCAACCCCTCAGCGATCTTGAGGTGCGCGTCCACAGGATTGTGGCAAGCCAGGTGATCGGTCCCGTCGCCCCTGGAGAGGCCGACCCCGTTCTGGACAGCAATGGTAAGGTCATCACCTTTTTCTCCTCTCTCATTCCACTTGTCCCTCACAACACCAGCCTTTGACACTTTCAATCCAACTTACTAAATCGCTGCACTCCTTCCTCCCTTACTGCCCCCCTGTCCTCACGCTAAAGCCACTCTTGTACCTCCCTGCTTTCAGATGGTGATTCACCAGCTGAGGAGACGGGCCCTCAAGCTGCCAGTGGGAGCGAAGCTGCAGGCGAGGAGGAAGAGGAAGCCGGAGCATCAGCGCCACCCTCTCCCGAGGAAGCCCATGCCCACACTGGGAACACGTCTTCCCTGGAGGGGAGCAGGGGGGAAGGGTCTGATGAGGGTGAAGCTCCAGGACCCAGCGGGCTGCAGCAACGCGATGTGGCTAGGGAAGCTCGGGGGCCTTTTCCCCGGAGGGAGAGTAGGCCAGCGAGTCCTGCTGCATTGGACGCAGAGGAGGAGCGGCTCATCGCTGAAATGAACACCCAGGCGGTGGGCATGCACACTCATGGGTGCAGTGGGAAGGGTGTCCGAATGCATTGAATCACTGGCAAGGAGTGTGGAGCACTTCGCTGTAGCACAGGCGGATGCCACGCTGAAGCTTAGTGCTGCAATTCAGTCACTGGCTGCTGTGATCCCATCTCAGACTGCTCTCATGCAGACTCAGATTGAGGTCACGTAAGCACTGACTGCTGCCATTGTCGCTGGTTCGGACACATTTCCCCGGGGCTCTCAACGCGCCGCAGCAGGCCAGCAATCTGTGCTCCAGCAGATTGCTCCAGATGCTGATGTGCTGCCCCGTGCGAGTGCCAGTGTGTCGATCGAGCAGGGAGTTGCTGTCCTCTCTCAAGAGGACAGCATTCCTGCTGCCACCACTGTCACTTCTCCATTGCACTTGCCACTGCCTGTAGGACAGACTGCTGCCGCCCATGCAGAGTTGGTGCAGTCTGCAGCCGGGCCCTCCAGGCCCAGAGCTGGTTGAGGCCGTCCTTCAAGGGCATCTGTAGTCTCAGGTTCTGACAATCAGCAGCCTTCCACCAGCCTTGCTGCAGCCACTGGTGCCCCATTACGGAGGAGCAGTAGGGTGGGAAGGGGGGAAGTGCGCAAGGGAAGGAGATCACCCTCGAAGGGCAAAAAGTAGGAGGTGTGACGAAATGTTGGTCAATTTTTTATTAAAGGCCGAGGTTCGCGTTCAAACTTTTGTTTAGTGTTTTGGACATTATCTCCAGGTTGTGAGAACCAGTTATGTTAATGAATGATTTTTTGTGTTTGTTTCTATTAGTTTGTCATGAAGAAATGACACACAGAGTTTGTAAAATAAATAAGTTTTTGTATTCAAAATGTACATGTTTGGTCTTTGGACTCATTGCTGCCTTGGCCGGCTTAGGGGTTGCGGGTTGGTTTAATTCATGTTGTTCTCCATGGCAGAAGCCATTTCCTCAGCAGGGGCCTAGAAGCGGCTTGCTATCAGCCGTTGACTGACAGCCCTTGCAGTTTCAACATTGTGGGCCTCCCTCCCACCTTGGTGCTGCTGCTGATCATCCTCCTCCTCTTCTTCCTTCTCTTCTTCCTCCTCCTCCTCCGGTGGTGCTCCAAGGCCTGGTGGCATTGGCTGGGTCCTGAGGATTGCCAAGTTATGCAGCATGCAGCACACAACTATGAAGAGGGAGACTCGCTCAGGCGAGTACTGCAGGGCTCCTCCTGAGTGGTCCAGACAGCGGAACCGTTGCTTGAGCACGCCGATCGTCTGCTCAACGATGTTCCTGGTGGCGAGATGGCTCTCGTTGTACCGCAGCTCAGCAGGGGTGTTGGGGGTACGGAGAGGTGTCATCAGCCAGGTGCACAGTGGATAACCCTTGTCCCCGAGGAGCCAACCACTTGGCTGATGCGGTGCCTGGAAAAGTTCTGGCACAGCAGTCTGGCGCAGGATGAAAGCATCGTGGCTGCTGCCAGGATAGCGGGCATTGACAGCGAGTATCAGCTGTCTGTGGTCACAGACCAACTGGACGTTTAAGGAGTGGAACCCCTTGCGGTTGCGGAAATCCTCTGCATTCTCATGTGGTGCACGCAATGCCACATGTGTGCAGTCAATGGCGCCCTGCACCATGGGGAAGCCCGCTATCCTCGCAAAGCCCAATGCGCGTTCCTGCTGTTTGGCCCGGGTCATCGGGAAAGAGATGTACTGGCGTCTCCTTTTATAGAGGGCATTTGTGACCTGACGGATGCAGCAATGGACCGCGAACTGGGAGATATTGGCGATGTCCCCAGTAGCTGCTTGAAAGGAGCCAGTGGCATAAAAGTTCAGAGCCACTGTGACGTTCACTGCCACCGACAGAGACGCCCTGGTCCTCAGTAGAGGCTGCAGATCTGGCTGCAGCAGGTGGCAGAGCTCAGTGACCACCTCCTTGCTGAAGGGCAGCCTGCGCAAACACTGCTCCTCAGACAAATTAATGTAGGAGAATTGTTGGCGAAATACCCTGGGAGGGTAAGGTCTCCTGTACAGAGGCCTGTTGGCCCTCCTCCATCTGGCCATGATTGCCACTCTCTCTCTGTGTCTATGTTGCCTCCGATTCTGCAGGCGCAGGACGACGCCCCGAATCAGTGCAGCCCCCAAAGTCTCTTGGTAATCAAAGTAATGAACGTCAAATCCAAAAGTACCTGCAAAGTGATGCTCAGCAGCCAAAACTACTTCACACAGCGTTGAGTCTATGCAGAAGTCTCTCCTTCTCTCTCTCAGAATCTCTCTCTCTGTCAGAATGAGTGGTGCAAAAATGTCTACCACAGAAAAAGCCAGGAAGAGGCTGCCTTTAAATAGCGCCCCCCCCCAGCCCCACACCAACTGGGAAACGTTCCAGTCTACCTGTCGTTGCTTGCGCCAGGCGGAAAGGAGGGGAGCGCCACTCAATATCCGGTCCGGGGTGCCACAAGGGCGTTGCACGCTCGACTGACGTCAAGATCTGCGGGCGCAGGAGATCAGGGTGGTATTGTTTAGCGCCGCCGCAAAATGTCTGGTCAATTTCGCGAGCGGCGCAGCCATCGCCGCGCCCTCTTAAGGCGCTAACGGGAGGCGCAAACCAACCGAATTTTTCCCCCAAAGTGTTTTTATATTGCTGTCGGTCTGCAAGCTCCTATAGCCTGAATCTCCCACTGTGGACAGCCCTATTAATGTAAACCTGTTTCATTTGTTTAGACCGGCAACAAGGAAGACCCATTTTTCATTGGATCTCCCTGACTGCTGTCCGTCTTAGTGAAACTAGTAAACATGATCCTGCGGCAGTGCATTTTGATGGTCATATCATCATGAACTGTTCCCATAATCTTTGTAATGATATCATGACATCTGTACTCCATGTGTGCATGCTGGCCAAGATCTCACTGATGACTGGTTGCATCCTACAAAATAAATCCAGTTCAGTTAACTTGCTTCCCACCGCTGCAATATAAAAGCAGCTTTAATGGTACCGCCTTAAAGAGTGTGGGGGACGGGCAGGGGAGAGGCATTAAATACAAACAGCCAAGGACATAAGGAGCTAGAGAACGCAACCAAGAGACAGAGCAAGACACGTACGTGATCTAACCCCTAAAACTCCAGAGCCAAAAATAT
Organism: Squalus acanthias; assembly: GCA_030390025.1. Taxonomy (NCBI): domain Eukaryota; kingdom Metazoa; phylum Chordata; class Chondrichthyes; order Squaliformes; family Squalidae; genus Squalus; species Squalus acanthias. The sequence goes on from CM059429.1 coordinate 152,083,751, forward strand.
ATAAGGATACAATGTATCTATTTACCCAGTACATATTTACAAAGAAAGCAACCAAGTCAGCCCAAAAGAATGTCAGCTAAAGCCTGTTCATTCCATCAGAGAGTAAACATAAACTCACTAAAAAGAAAGCAACACGAGTAGAGTACATAGCCCAGGCCATGGGAATAAACATAATTACAAACATCTTGAAAACAATAATAGAATAAGCTCATGTAAACCAAGATGAAAAATTTGTAACCCTAGCACGCAAACAATACAAAAACAACATTGATATACAGTAAATCCAAAATGTGAGGGAAAACTTTTTTATGCAGCGAGTGGTGATGACCTGGAACTCGCTGCTGACGGAAGTGGTGGAAGCGGAGACACTCAATGTTTTCAAGGGGAGACTGGATAGGCACTTGAGGGAAATAAACTTGCAGGGCTACTGGGATAGAGTGGGGGAATGGGACTGACTGGATTGCGCTACAGAGAGCCGGCATGGACTCGATGGGCCGAATGGCCTCCTTCTGTGCTGTTATGACTCTATGGGCTGGATTTTGCCAATGGGGAGCTTTTGGAGGCGGGACTCCCACTTGTCGGGTTTTAGTCCCGCCTCCATCGACTTCTGGCCAACCCACGCTATTTTCCCTTGATTGACCTTGTTAAGCCCGCCCAGCGGGCTTAGCAGGCCAATTAAGGGGAAGCCGGTTACAGAGAACATCAGCATATGACGTTTCATCTGTCAAAATTGACAGATGAATTTTCATCGTTTGACAGCTCTGTGAAGCTGTCAAACACTGACATTCTATGTTGTTTGATAAGTTCTTGTATTCAAGACTCATCAAACCTCTTTTGTGAGCTGAAATTAGATGGATGTTGCATCAGAGAATGCAGCAGCCATCTGTCATCTCTGCCAGTGAGATGCGAGACTCTCCGCATCCCCAACGTTTGAAGCCTGCAGGAAGAAACAAAGGTAAGTAAACATTTTCTATCACTTTCCACTCACCTCACATACTTACCTCTCCACACTTGCACCCATCACTTACCATCACAGTGCACTTTTGCACCCCTCTGACCCCCACAGACCCACTGCTCGCCTCGGTGACCCTGGCGGGGTTCGCAGCCTTCGGGAAGCCCGCACTTGTGTGGGTAAAATGGGGTAATCCTCTTATCTGCCTGTTAATTACCTGGCAAGATGGCACGGAGGTGGGTTGGGGGCGGAATGGGCACCTGCCCCCAGATTCTGCCATTTTCCTGGCAGTCCCGCCTCCATACCCGCCTCCCCAGGGCTGGCAAGATCGCACCCTATGACTCTATGACTAACCAACTTCCATTCTTCTTGCAGGAAGGAACAAGGGCACACAACAGAAGGGAAATACAAGAACAGGAGGAGATCCTGCCTCTATACAGACACTGACACCAATGGAAGAGCCCACTATCAATACCATTGGCAGAGAGAGGACACGAAGCATTTGAAGTGTCCAGGCTGGAGGCTACACATAGCAAGGGGTTTGGGCATCTTCCCTTTATCTTCTCTTTATACTTAACCTGCTCACTCGCACATTCACACACGCAGCATGACAACCTAATGGTACATTGGGTTACGACTCATCTGCTACTGCTTACCCTTGCCACTATGAGTAGAAGTGGGTTAGTCTGTGCCCCATTGAAGGCATTTCAAGATGCATGTGGCAGCTTAGCATAGTGCGCATGATGACAGGAAGAAGCAACGAATGTGGCTAAGAGAGGGAAGTAGTTATGAGGGCCATAGCATGTTTTGAGAATGTCAGTGCCAGAAAGCCAGCTAGGCCAGAATGCCCCAGTTTACTGCAATTTAAAACCAGACCCTCTCAGGCCCAAGCTCATAGAGGTCACCGACCACAGAGATCTCAAGAGGCCTTCACTGAGCCACAGCAACCTTCCACCTCCCATGATGAAGCCACTGTGGGAGCATCTCATGGAAGCACTAGAATAGCTATGACATTACATAAGACAGGGAATAGGAGCACGCACTAGGGTGATAATTAGTGTGTGTACATTTCTGTAAACCAGTAAAATGTTAATCCTTTTTGAAATCTGTGTGTGCAGCGAGTGTTCCTGTAGTAGCTAGTGACCTCAAAATGTTATTTGACATGAATAGCAATATTGATCTTTGGACAGATGCAGCTTATTTCAGGGTGGAAGGACGAGGGGAGATGTTGGCATGACTAATGCAGGAGATCAAGGATTGTTCAGCTGACGCATTCTTTAATGAGTTGCTGCCAAAGATCTCTGTCTGCAGGCAACTTTTGGACTCCTTCTGCTTCCTCGCTATCCTCTTTGCCATCAGTTCAGAGTAAAGTTATGCAGCGTACAGCAAATCGCTATCGCACGGGGCACTCTTTGTGGGCCGTATCACAGGAAGCCACCAGACTTGGCCGAGCATCTGAATCATTGCTTGGGGCCTCCGATGGTTTGCTCAATGAGGGCTCTCATGGATCTGATTATTGCACAGTTCAGCCTTCTAAGCGTGGGTTGCTGAGAGCAGTCATAAGCCAGATGTGCAAGAGATGGCCCTTTGCCCCCAAGCAGCCAGCCTCTCATTTAAAATGCAAGGGTGGGAGGTGGGAGGCTGGAGGGTTGCTGCATATAAAAGCGTCACGGCAGCCTCCGGGAAAGTGGGCATAGACCTGTATGATGCGCTACTGGTGATCGCACACCGTTGGATTACAAGCTCTTGCAGGGGATGCCTGCAATCTGTCCAAACCCCGGCGCCCTATCTTGCTGCTTTCAGATACCCACGGGGAAAGTGATGGAAGTGTTTGCTGTGCTAGCTGTGGCAGTGGTTGTAAGTCTTGTTGCAGGAGATGACACAACTCTCTTGGAGAAGCACAGCCTTGTTCTGCACTGCTCCTCAGAGAGCTGCAGGTATGTGGTGCTGGGCCTATACACTCTGTTGGCAGGGTAAGGATATCAGCGAGCACACCTTCTACTTGCCAAACCCACGGCTCTGTTTGCTCATTTCTCCTCCGACTGCTGCTCCCCCTCCTCTTGCTGAAGTGGAATTGCCAGAGGACTGCCAGGAAGAAAAAAGTCTGCTGCCAGAAGCTCCTTAAGAGTTCAGAGTATTTCATATAAACTACAAGCAGGGGAGGATTAACGGAAATATGCCCCCCCGTAAAACTCACCATATCACTGAAAAACGGCATCAGTTTCATTTAAGCACAGTTTTATATATGATTTACATTACTATTAATGCACAGAGGAAATACTCTACAGGCCTATTTTTTCATGCATTTTATTGCACATTTGTATTTTAATGGATCAGGGGGAGCTGTGCAGTGGGGGGAGGCAGTGGGTGTGGAGGGGCCCCTAATGTTCTTGGTGCCCAGGGCCTCAAGTATTCTTAATCCAACTACGAGCACTTTGAAGTCTTCTAAGTAGCAAGTAAAAGAAAAACACAATAGAATACAAGCAAAATGCCTCCCAAAACTTTCCAGTGTTTTACCTGAGAGCAGCTCAGGATTCCTTTAAATATAATTGGAGAGGGCCTCCTCCTGACTTGTAACACTCATGGTTTGTGGGCAGGATCAGGAACTGGTGGTAGCAATGCAGGCAAAGACGAAAATGTTGGTTGTCCTGACGACATCATCTGGCCCCAATTAGCATATATTGATTAGGCCCCCCCCCCCTGTTTCTGGCAGTTGTTCTGGCCGCCTAAGTCGCGGCCCACCCGAAAATCAGAATGAGCTGACAACCAACAGTAAGTCAGGAGTTCTGCTTTCCACACGACGTTGGTTCTGCTACCACCCTGTTTTTAGGCACAAGCAAGGCAGTTACAAGAAGAAAATCGCCCCCGCCCCCGCTGAGTCATTGGGGAAGCCTCAGGGGCTTTGTTAATGAGCCTCTTGAAAAAGAGCACAGCAACAATAATAATCGCTTGTGACAACCCTACTGTGCTTGCTGAAAGTGAGATCCAGTGGGAACAAAACATGAAGTGAAATAGTTAATTAGATTGTTCAGTAACGTTTAAACTTTCGCTTTACTCATTGATATTCATTCTGTTAATTCATAGTGACTTTTCAGCAATATTTTGATATTCCATTCCTATTCGTTTGTCTCACATAGATTTTTGCTTCAAAGAATTGTACACGCTATAATAGCACTGACTAAGAATTAGGCTGTTTCTAACTGCTCCTATAACTGCCTGCACTCAATGTATTTGCTGAAATCACTTATTATATTTTAAATACTGCAATGTGATTTTGTGCTGTTTGCATTATTTCATTATATAAAAAAACATTGTTAATAGAATGCATCTTAATGTTTCATGATCTTTATAAAATCATAGAATTTTACAGCACAGAAGCTATCTATTCATCCCATTGCATCTATGCTGGCTCTCTGAAAGTGCTATCTATTTACCCGCAGCCCTTTCCCCACACCCTTCATTTCTTTTTTGAATATTTATGATGAGTAGTTTCATTTGCAACTCAAACATTTGAAAAAGTGCATGGAATTTCAAACAGCAGTTATGGTGCAGGGTAATGTTTCTAAATCCATTTATCAAGCATTATAATGCAGTCTTCTAAACCAAGAATGTCAATTTTGTCAAAAATACTGGGGGAAAGAAATCCCCAAACTGTAAGGAACGTGTTAATCAGACTGTCCTGAAGTCTGCTAGTGTTATACTGCTATTGATTTCTCTTTATATTGTAGTAATATTAACCTTTAGCCTTTGCCTGTTAAGCAGGGAAGTAATAGCCAATTTAGATGCAGTGACCACTGAACTGTTGAACTAAGACTGACCTTAAAGCAATGGTCAGTTTAGTCACTTTAGTAAACCTAATTAAAAGACATGCCAGTGCATACTGATTTGATATATTTCAGAGAACTTTGGATGGTGCCATTTGAAAGAGCTTGAAAATATGAGGGTTAACATTGTAGCCCTTATTCTCCAATCCATGTTCCCTGTCGGCACAGCTCCGCGCTGAGAGGGCGAGAGCACAGAATTAACTCTATAATCTATTAAAGGTGACTAGTGGTGTGTTGCAAAGCGGTAACACTCTCTGAGTGGCCAGTTGATACAGAGTAGGTGATGTTGACATTCACTTTAATGAGTGGGAACTCATAGATGGTAAATGCAGAAGCAGAAACTCCCAGCACCTATGCTGAAGGCTGATTCTTACTGTAATTGGGCCCTAACCAGAGTCTGAATTTCAGCACCATACAGCAGCACTGGTGGTACAGGGGCACAAAAGGCCTGAAGCATTGTCTGCAGGTTAATCATTCTCCCACACCACAGGCACCATTGAAGATTGAACATGACAAATGTGACAAGACTGAATCTTGGGTTCACTGCTACAGTTGTGCCACTATTGTTGATGAACTTTACAACGTAATCAATAATATTACTTCCAAATTAGGAACGAACTGATTAGCAGCTTTCAAAGTAAATTCATTGCTTTCATCTCAGTCCTGTTGATTCACGTTCTAAGCTTGGCACTTTCATCAAATAGACGGCTGAGGGCCTTTGACAGATTTGACATATGTTACTCCTTCTCAGCAGAAATGACCAGATCATTAGAATAGCACAAACCACTGATAAAGGTCTCACCCAGCTGAATTCCAACTTTCTGTTATACCATTGTACTAATTCCGTATAACAAACCTTATACAATAGAGAAGCCTGAAGGTATATAAGATGTGACCACTTTGTTAGATTGCTATGGCATATATGTGAATAAAAAGCTATCACAGAGGCAAGAAAATCACAAAAATAGTGCGCACTTGACAGTTTTCAACGGTGACCAACAATGCTTTATTTTTCAAGAACTTGCATAAATAAGTCCAGCAACTGTGTAAAAACTAGACAGTTTCTTGTACTTTCTGGACTAGAGAGGCCTCCTGCGTCATTATTATTTTAAATCAGATTTCTTGCAAGCCCTTGTTAGACTAAATAATACTTCTTCTTTGGTTGTCCAAAAATTGTATAGCATTTCTTGATTGAAGTGATATAGATCTGGACAAGCTTCTGCCCAGTCACAATTGGATCACCCATTTTTTTCCCCAATTACTTTTTCGTTTGGCGAGAAGAAACTGCCACAGGAAGTGGCTTATTCAGCAATTGGAAAGGAATGTCTTAGCATTACAGAAGCTACGACTGTATTTATATGGGATGCATTTACCGTGTATTCTGACCATAATCCCTTAGTGTAGTTACATTCAGCTCATGACAAAGGGGTAGTATGGTCACCCAGCATCACAGAATGGGAATACCAACCTCCTGTTACATCAAGAATAAATGCTGCTTTTTGTAAATGACCTAGATACGGGGCAGGTAAAGACATCGTAGGATCGTAGGGGTGAGAGGACTGACCTATGGGAGTGAGATCACCTCCAGATGCTGAAAACACAGAGAGACCTGCAGATGTGCCTGCAGTGTTGGTCATTGCACTGACCTGAACTAATCGCCCCACTGTCCACAGAGACAAGTGATTTCTGTGCACCTTTTGCTCGTGCAAAATTCTCTTTTGCAAAGGTAGGCCCAAGTGGTGAGAAATAAACAGGTTAATGCAATAGTTAAAATAGCAAAATAAATTCATAGAAATGTATCAACATATCTGTTACTAATATCGTACAGCACGATTCCAGCTCAATATGCTTCAATCTTCTATTCTCCATTCGGAATAGTTAGATGTATAATACACCATCCCCAGTTACATAGGGGGAAAAATTCAGTATCGCCCCGTTTGGGGCGCAATTATCGGCCGGGCGCAAAGATTAGCGCCTGGCGCTAATTATCGCCTCCGACTGCAAACTTGACTTTTATCGCCCCTGGAGCTGATTGGAGCGCTAAATCAGGCGCTACACATCTGTCTTAAGGCGCAAAGGCCAAGGAGCGAGGCGTTAACTCAGAGCGCTGGCGAAGCTCGTGTGATGTCAGTCAGCAATGGAACACAAACACAATGGCGCTGGCCAGTTCATAAAGGGGAGGGTTGATCTTGCTTTCCATCCACATCCTGCTCATTGCAGCCTTGAATCTCGGCCTGGAGAGACCTGTACATCAAATCTGCTGGAAAGAACAATAGAGACAACCAGGAAAAGAGCTCAGAGTGCAACCCCCATAGTCTCTTCTAAATCGATACAAGGAAGGGCAAATCAAAATGAACCTGCAAAATGCTGCTCAGTACCCAAAACTCCTTCACACAGCGTTGAATCTCTCAGAAGTCCCTCTCTCTCTCAGAATGCGTGGTTAAAAAATTTCACCAACAAAAAAAGGCAGGAAGTGGTCGCCTTTAAATAGCACTCCCCCAGTCCCTTCCTGACTGCAAAACGCTCCCCTCAACCTGTCGGTGCTAGCGGCAGGCGGTAAGGCAGGGGGCGCCACTCAATATCCACTCCGGGGCGCTACCGGGGCGTTGCGCACTCTAATGACGTCACGATCTGCCGGCGCAGGAGATCGTGGCGGTAGTGTTTAGCGCCGCCGCAAAATGTCTAGTTAATTTTGCGAGCGGCGCAAACATCGCCGCGCCCGGGCACTAGTTGCTTTGCGCCCCATTAGCGCCCTCTTAAGGCGCTAACGGGAGACGCAACCAACTGAATTTTTCCCCCATAAAGTCCATTTCTTTGTCAGATTATCTGAATCAATAATCAGATTTGATCAATTTGAATCAGAATCAATATCATTCATAATATTGAATGCAATATGAAAAAGTAAGTATCCTGTTCATGTGTTGCTCATGATTTTTCCAGCTCATCTTGAATCAACAAGTGTTTAATTGACTGACCTCAATCTAAATACTGGTCTCAATTTCCTGTTATTTACAGTGCAGGTGAAGCCAGGTTAATTAGCAACTGCCAGCTGTTGTTCAGTGATTTGTTGAAAATGTGCACACACAAGTATACTTTGATGTTTAATCTTCACGTCCAGTTTATTTATTCGTTTTCAAAATTTAACCACAAAAAGCAGCAATTCTTTTCCTCTTTGGAACTGGAGAACCAAGAAACCAATCCCGATTATCACACCACACAGTCCAGTGAAAGTGAATGACTGTTAACTGTAAGATTTTCATATCAGAACAACTTCATCCGAATTGTCCCAAATATATATGGGACCTATAGATATAATGGTATAAATGACAGAATATTTTGGATTAGCAGGTCTACAAAATTCAATGATTTTTGACAGATATCTTAGAAATGTTATCCTTTGGTTGTTTCCACCTGGGATGTTGAACCAATAATATTTAAGCATATTTTATTTTTACAATATTTTCCAGGTTCTATATTCCCTAATAATTCCAAACAAGCATCAGGCATTTTCACAATATGCTCTCCATCCTCATTATTACAGACCCTCAGAGACTTGCAAATGAGTTCTTCTTATTGAAAGTCTGTCTTAATATTAGCTGCATTGGAGTCTTTCTCTGAAGGGAAAAAATATCTATACCAATCGGTGTTTGTAGTAATGGGGTTTTACTTTATGGTTGTCTGGATTTGGGAAAGAGATTTTGGGTGGAAGAGATTTATTTTTCTCACAGGTTACTTCATAGGACACTAAGGGGGTGAAATTGGGTGCCTTTGCGCCTCCCGTTAGCGCCCCCTGGCTTTGCGACTGGGCGCGGCGCTGACATCGACTCCCGCCATATTCAGCGGGAGTTCTGCGGCTGCGCTACGGCATTGCACCCCGATCTCCTTCGCCTGGAGATCGTGATGTCATCGCTGTGCGCATCACCCCCGGTAGCGCCCCGGACCCAAAATTGACTTCCGTCCCCTGCAGCAGCGCCGGTCGAAAACACCGACAGCTGCAGGAGGCGTGCATCGGTCGGCCGGCCGCTTCAGGGGCGATGATTAAAGGCGAGGTGGCCGAGGTAAGTAAAAAAAAACTTACCTTTCCAGTTCTAGTTTTTTCCGCAGGTTTTTGCCCGCGATCGATCAGCTTGGCTCTCTGCTTGAGTGCCGGGCTGATCGCACGGGATCACGGCTGCCTTGGTGGTCCAGGTAGGTACTTTTTAAATTGCAGAGCCTGCAGCGATGGCCCCTCCCGTTAAGGGAAGGAAGAAGCCTTTGAACACTTGATTTAGCGCTCCACTTCCCTCTTGGGGTGCTAAAATTCGATTTCGGGGTCACCGGCGGTAATTAGCGCCGGGTGCTAAAGTTAGTCAAAATGGTCACTACCGAATTTTTCCCCCTAAGATTTACTTTCCAACTACTGCTGTTACCAGGCACTCGTACCAAGTTCCTCTGTGTGCTTTTTTTAAAACACAGGCATTTACCTGCATTAAAGAAACGCCACAAAGGAATTCAGTATAAGGGTACTTAGCGTTTATTTGGGAACAGCAGTTAGAAAAATATAGCCCAGAGCCTAGCAATCACAATTGATAATATTAGAGGATGAAAGCTTAACATGTTCCTACGACATTGCTTTGTCTGCTACTTTAGTATAAGCATTAATACATTAAACAAGGCACAAGTCAGGAGCGTGATGGAATACTTTCCACTTGCCTGGATGGGTGCAGCTGCAACAACACTCAAGAAGCTCGACACCATCCAAGACCTTAAACATCCACTCCCTCCACCAACAGCGCACCATGGCTACAGTGTGTACTATCCATGAATAGACTGCAAATGGGAAAATCTTAGCAGAAGGTATATTTTGCACAACCTGAAACTCAAATTTAAATAATGAAATATTGTAACCTTTATTTGACGGTGACAATTTCCTAATTTACTGAGTGCTACAGTCAAATCCTGTTAAACAGATTGTGGCAAAATTTCATGGGAAACACTGAATAATTTTTTTATATAAAAGTGATTAGACTTGTTTTATTTGTTCTCGGGATGTGGGCGACTTTGGCAAACAGCATTGATTGCAGTCCTTGTGGTGATGGTGCTCCCACAAATGTCTGAGGGAGGGATGTACAGGATTTTTATCCAGCAGCAACGTAATAATGGCAGTATTTGCCCAACTCAGGATGGTGTTTGACTTGAAGGGAACTTGGGGGCAATGGTGTTCCCATAACGTTACTGCTCTTGTCTTTCTCTGTGGTAGTAGTTGTAAGGCTGGGAGGTGCTGTCAAAGTAAGCTTGGTGAGTATACTGCAGTCACAGTGTGCTGGTAGTGCAGAGGGTTGATATTGAGTCCAGTGGTGGGGTGCTGATCAAGTAGGCTGTTTTGTCCCGGATGGTGTTGTTGTAGCTGTACCCATCTAAGGTGAGTATTCCATTACACTCTTAACTTGAGCTTTATAGATGGTGGAGCAGCGTTAAGGGCTCAGGAACTAAGCCACCCCTTACAGAGTGCCTGGCCTCTACCCTGCACTTGTAGCCATAGTGTTGACGTATCTGGTCCAGTTAAGCTTCTGGTCAATGGTGGACTCCAGGATGTTGATGGCGGGTGACTCAGCAATTGTAACCACATTGAAGGTCAGGGGAAGGTGGCTGAGCCTTCTCTTGTTGGAGAAAGAAAGACTTGCATTTATATAGCGCCTTTCATGACCTCAGGACATCCCAAAGCGCTTTACAGCCAATGAAGTACTTTTGAAGTGCAGTCATTGTTGTAATGTAGGAAATGTGGCAGCCAATTTGCGCACAGCAAGCTCCCACAAACAGCAATGTGATGGCCATTGCCTGGCACTTATTTGGTGCAGATTTACCTGCCACTTGACAGCACAAGCCTGGATATTGTCCACGTCCTGCTGTAGGTTGGCATGGGATACTTCATTATCAGAGGAGTTCTGAATGGATCTGAATACTGTAGAATCGTCAGCAAACCGTTCCTAACTTTACGGCAGAGTGAAGGTCATTGACGGAGCAGTTGAAGATGGCTGGACCAATGACGCTGTTCTGAAGAACTCCAGCAGTGATGTCTTGGGGGGCTATGCCTGGATTGGATGTGTGTTTTTGTGGAGCAGACTGTGGTTTATATTGCTGAATTATTCTCGCTGAAGAAGCATTTACTTTTATGCACTTATCTGAAACTAGTTGTAGATCATAAATTGATAAAGATCGACATAAATTGTATCCAGATTGATTTAATAATAGAAATGAATAAAGATATGGCTGAGTAATATTAAAATGAATGAAATGAAATTATGCTGTGTGATTATTAACATATGACATAAAGAGCAAAAAGGAAACATTGTTCCCTTGAACACACAAAAACAAATTTACAATCTTTAGTGTTCTTTAGAAAAGCATACACAAAGCAGCACTGTGAAGCCAATTTCTTTAACAGAGGTATTTATTCATTCATTTTAAATACTGGCTATCTCTGAAGGAAAGGATATGCATTTTACGCTGCACTAAAGTCATTCCTCATGAAATATCTAAATATACCTTTTGTAAAATTGCTAATATATATTTGATAGATTATAAAATACATTGTACGTAGCTGCACATTTACAATATATTATAGATTTAAAATTATTAAACAATTTGCAATATATTCACAACATATTTCAAACTCTATTTTCAAAATATCTGAGAATTTATTGCACTCTATATTTTAAATGGTCATTCAATATACAGAATGATGTAGTATACACATGTTTATAATTAACATTTTCCATATATTGAAATATTTAAAGGACTTGGAAAACCTTTATTCAATAACTCATTTCCCCAAACCATATTGATCCACATAAATCATCTAGCTGACCAATGTGTTTTTTTCAAAAAAAGCATCAATATAATTCAATTTTCAAAACATCCGTCAATACAATGTTTTGTGAAAAATTGCCACTTAATTGACAGCGCGCACACTTATTTTAATTAAGTGTAAAATTTCCAAAAGAAATATATATTTGAACTGACATTTGCTCTGAATATCAAGACCTATAGTGTCTCTTGTATTCCATTTCTCGAAACAGTGTGTTACATCTGAAGCTTGCACTGGGCTGTGCTCAGGATTTCTCTATTGATAATCCAAACCATTAATGAAAACCTAAAAATTTGGCTTAGATGAACTGAACATTCCCAATAGCATTAATCTCCAAATTAACATTACGTGACTGTGCCTCATACTGGAGAGAATAATTTATGTTAGCATGAATAAGTAATAACGTGAGCTATAAATATTCAAATTTGATATATAATACCCTGGGAATTTTTTTTAACACCATTTAGTGATTAATAGTCACTATTTTTCTTCTTTGTACCAAAGCAATATTAAATCATTTAGAATCATTAGAAATTAGACAGCGTTTAAGACGAGTGTATTAAAGTGCTTTCTTCGAGTCTATTTTATAGTTGCATGCACTTTTTTATTACCTTGATACAAGTTGGAAGATTCATTATATTTGCATATTACATATGAAATGGTCAGTTCTGCCTTGTTGTATTTTTCGAATACATTTCAATTTTATTTTGAAGAACTTGAGTCAAAACGAGTGTTTTTGAACGATGGAAATGTGTCTACTTACCATGAATAGCATGATGCTATTAAGTAGATAAAGCTTAAAAGTCCTTTTGCTGAAAAAAGTGAGCAAAATATTTATTTAATTTTCCTGTGCAAAATTATGAGATTATAAAATCAAAAACAGGAACATAAGAAAGCAAGAAAAGGCCATCAGCCACAACAAACCCATCCATTTTTGACAGATTTCAACCACACACACCTAATAACCATATCCCTCAATCTCTGCCTGAATTTCCTTCTTACAAATTCTAAACTCCTGTCCCTTTGTATTGAAACCCCTTTCTATTAACAGTGATAATACCCTTTATAATCGTTTATGCTTCAATTAAGTCACTTCACGGTTTCCTTATTTCTAAAGAATATATAGCAGATCTTCCTCAGCCTGTCCTCAGAATTTAAATTGCTGATGACCAGTATCATCTTCATTGCTTGCCTCTCTACTGTGTCAAGGGCAATATTATGCTGAATCTTTATAAAGCGCTGGTTAGGCCACAACTGGAGTATTGCATCCAGTTCTGGTCACCACACTTTAGGAAGGATATGAAAGCCCTTGAGAGGGTGCAGAGGAGATTTACCAAAATGGTTCCGGGGATGGGGGATCTTAGCTACAAGGACAGGTTGAAGAAGCTGGATTTGTTTTCACCAGAGCGAAGGAGGTTGAGGGGTGATTTGATAGAGGTGTACAAGATTATGATGGGTTTGGATAGGCTAGACGGGGAAAGGCTGTTCCCACTCATTGATTGTACATGGACTAGGGGACACAGATTTAAGGTTTTGGAAGAGATACGGGGGGGATGTGAGGAAAAACTTTTTTAAGCAGCGAGTGGTGAGGACCTGGAACTCGTTGCCGATGGAAGTGGTGGAAGCGGAGACACTCAATGTTTTCAAGGGGAGGCTGGATAGGCACTTGAGGGAAATAAACTTGCAGGGCTACGGGGATAGAGCGGGTGAATGGGACTGACTGGATTGCTCTACAGAGAGCCGGCGTGGACTCGCTGGGCCGAATGGCCTCCTTCTGTGCCGTTATGACTCTATTACCCGTCCTATGATTCAACAAGTAGAATTGCTCACAGTACTCTGAATGGGGTGCCAACATAAGGGTGGCAGACAAAGCATGGCAGAATGGAGAGAATGAACAGGTTTATATCACAAACAGTGGCAGAGGTTCAGTGGAAGTATTTTTGTTACCATGTGTGATAATTGAAAATAAATAAACATTTCAATGAGATTTAATATCATGATATTGCCCAGCCTTCTCAGCACACACTGAAAATCACCAGTAACTCAAAATTTGGTAATGATTTTAACAATCAGAATTACAATAAAACTCAAAGACCTGTGGTATGAGCAGGTTTAAGCATCTGATATTTTTTTAAATTCAGTTCACAATGCAGGGGCAACGGAAATTTCCTCGGGGCTTCTAGAAGCTGCTTGAACTGCTGAAGGACAACGGAAACCTCAAACACACTCTATAAACGGGGTTTCTGACCACCTTACACTGAAGATACAGCAGCCCATCAGGGAAAACCCCCACCCAAGGGAAATTCCTTGCCCTGATCTAGTCCTCATCTTGTTCAATAATATAACGTAGCCACTACCAAAATACTACACTGAATGCAGGTAAATACAGCAGGCCGCAAGGGAATATACTGTTTCGTTGCATGTTGCTTGTATGGTCAAAAATGAGAAGTCGCACAACACCAGGTTATAGTCCAACAGTTTTATTTGAAATCACGAGCTTTCGGAGCGCTGCTCCTTCTCCATTCCTTCACTTTACCTGACGAAGGAGCAGCCGCTCCGAAAGCTCGTGATTTCAAATAAAACTAACCTGGTGCTGTGCGACTTCTCATTTTTGTCCACCCCAGTCCAACACCGGCATCTCCGCATCATGGCTTGTATGGTCAATCTCATTCCCACATTAAAAGAAGTGACAGTACGGAGCATTATTTTAGCAATGGGCCCTTCGCATAACAACACCTGATGTGCCAGACAATACCTTATGTTACGAAGGTCCATGTTATAATTTGCACTTGTAAAAAAAAACGTCAAAAAATAGAAACGAGACCATAATCAAAATAAGTAAATAGCAAAATTGAGCAGGCTGGAAATCTGAAATAAAAAAAACAGAAAATACTGGAAATATGCTTAGGTTAGTCAACATCGGAAAGATGGGTTAATGCTTTGGGTGATTGAAAATTCCTTCACCTCTGTGCAACACATCTGCTTTCCCCATCTCACCTGAAACATTAACCTATCTTTCACGTTCAGATGCGGACTAACTCATCATTTTCTCTTTCGTATTTCTAAAAATGAAATAAACAGGAAATTAATCAAAGGCACGAGAAGCAAGGCAGATGTATTGCATGGAGATGTAGGCAGTTTGTGGAAGGACTGTAAAAAGGGCAAATATTTGAGGTCAAATTTTCAAAAACTTGAGGTAATCGCTACTCAATGTGTTCACATTGCTAATTATAAAGTGATTGATAAGGCCATTCACTGTGGATTCATGTGAAAATTGTACAGTGCCCATTGAACATTAGATGGTGTTAAGTACCTGAGGGGCTTTAGCAAGGAGCAAATTGTGAAATCCAGTGAATTATAGACGAATGAAATAATATAATGGTTTGGTGCATCTATGATAAAATTGGGGAATTTTAAGCTGGGATTTATTAAAATGTTACAAATGTCCTTGCTCTCTGTTTTTTATCTACATTTTCCAAAATGAAAAGTAGCTCCCCCCGTCTCTTTTGTGCGTTGATGAATATCACTAAGGAGACAGGGCAGGGGAGGGGAAGAGAATAAGTCCATGTGCCAACATTCCAGGTAAAAAATATGTATCTGTGTTTTAAAATGGAAAGAAATTATAATTGGGTCTCACTGCAAAAATTCCATTCTACTTATTTTCAATATCAGCACAAAGAGAAATATACACTCTTCCAATTAAACCTACTGATAATTTATAAACCCAGTAGTCACACATATAAATGTATGTTTAACAAATAACATTTTGCAAAGGCAATGGCTTGATTTACTGATCTTAGAACTGCTGTCAAAAAACCTGAAAAGACTCGCATCCCATCAGTGTGATTGGCCAGTAAAGGACACGTGTGTGCTGATTAATTTAAATTCATTTAAAGTAAATTTAATGTCCTTGTTTTATATATATATATATATATATATAAATTTTCTATTTAAATTGTTAGAGAATTGATTCTAATCTAGTTAGTCACTATCTTCTCACTACTTTATATCCTCATCATCTGGAGTGACAAGCCTGATAGCCTGTGGGATATGTCACTGTACTGTTAGGTGTCTGGCAAATTGGGTCAGTCTGCGTGTTTGCCACTTTACTTGAAATTCATTTTTAAAGATCATTTTTATATTATTCTAATCATTATATATTTTAATGTATCAGAATGTCAGTAATAGAATGAAGTACAATTCCTTTAAATGGCTAATTAACCTGTCAGACGCAGACACGCTAAGAACACCATGGTGTCTTTCTAGTAATTGGGGAGAAAAATTAACTATTCAAAATAATGTATCTGTTGTTCAAATCTAACAGTTCTTTTTCCCACTCCTTTGAAAGGTGCCGGCTCTTGCTAGGGTACGATTCCATAGACACTGCCTTCCAATACCTTGCCCAAGTAACTATTCTCATTGTGCCACCCTAGACGGTCAGTGTTAACAAGCTATTTGACTTTGGAGGGCATCACCAGAAATTCTCACACACGCATGCACACGCACATGCACACACACACACACGCAGACACATGGTTCAGCAAGGATCAAAGGGTGAGCAAAAAGGAATAGCAACCCTGGCTGATCTATCCCCTACCTAGTCCAGTTGCATGGAGGTGAATTATAGCACCCAAACTTTGGGGCGATTTTGCCAGCCCTGGGGAGGCGGGTATGGAGGCAGGACTGCCGGGAAAATGGCAGAATTTTGGGGCGGGTGCCCAACCCGCCTCCATGCCATCTTCCCAGGAGGTGGGTTGCCGTCCCGCGCCAGGTCCCGTCTCCTTGGAGGCGGGAAGGGATTAAAGCCTATTAACTGCCTGTTAACAGGTAGTTAACAGGCAGAAAATAGGATTATCCCCTTTTTGCCCACACAAGTGCGGGCTTCCCGAAGGCTCCAAAACCCGCCAGGGTCACCGAGGTGAGTAGTGGGTCTGCGGGAGTCGAGGGGTCCAAAAGTTTGCTGTGGAGGGGAGTGATGGGTGCAAGTGTGGAGAGGTGAGTATTTGAGGTAAGTGCAAAGTGTTTTTAAAAGTGTACTTACCTTTGTTTCTTCCTGCAGGCTTCAGTCGGTTTGTATGCGGAGACTCTCGGACCCCCGCGTCGGGATTGACAGGCGGCCGTTGCAGTCACAGATGCAACAACCATCTCGATTCTGTTAAAGAAAGAAGTTTGATGGGGTCTTGTATTCAAGACCTCATCAAACTGCAGAGAATGTCACTGTTTGACAGCTTCACAGAGCTGTCAAATGATGACAATTCATCTGTCAAAAATTTTTGACAGATGCAACGTCATACGTTGACGTGCTCTGCAACCGGCTTTCCCTTAATTGGCCTGCTAAGCCCGCTGGGCGGGTTTAACAAGGTCAATCAAGGGAAAATAGTGTGGGTTGGCCACAAATTGATGGAGGCGGGACATCGACCCGACAAGCAGCAGTCCCGCCTCCAACGCTCCCCCAGTCACAAAATCGCCCCCTATAACTCTGACTGAGATTTGCAGGCTGGAGACTAGACCTGAGAGTTCTGGTCTGTATGCTTCAGTACTGCACTAAGCAGTACATTTACACAGTAAGCTGCTGGAGCCGAAATAATCCTTTCAACTACAAGGATGTTATTTTTTTCAATCTATCATTAACCCACAAAGTTTTAACGACTGCAGTCACCCATGAGAAACTTTGTAAAAGCTTTCCAACACAACTAGGCCAGATGTGTATGCCCATGCAGCATAAAACTGCTGCCAACATTATTCATGTAAAATGTACCGTTATTGTAAATAGTGACATGAATTGGATTCAGAGGTAATGATCCATACGTTTTAAATATAATTTCTGGTGTACGTATTATCTGGGAAATGGACTCATTAGTTTGTAAGGGTGTGTTGAACAGCATCATTGGTTTCTCCACTACAGCTAATTGCGCTGTTAGATCACATCTATTATAGGAATGATGTTTCTTTGGCATCTCTACAGTAACATGGGTTTGAAAGTAAAGGTTGATAATTGTTTCTTCTGCATTATTTTTGCATTTTTATTGCTTACTTTGGCAGAATTTTTTTCAGCCCCCTAAAAACAGCGGTAGTAATATATTAAATTCATTTATGGACTGGAAATACTTATTTCCCCTGCAAAAACAGACAAAGGTGAATACTTTAATGGATGTGTGGGGATAGATCACAGAGCATTCCTTACTTAGAAACCAGGCACACGTGTGAGGGGTCAACTCACCATCCGCTTTCTTCACATCTGAGTTCTCCCCATCTAATTTCTCTGCCCCTCCCTCTCAACTTTCTCTAATTGTCCCAGTTAGATCAGAAACTCTTAACATAAGAACATAAGAAATAGGAGCAGGAATAGGGCCACTTGGCCCCTCGAGCCTGCTCCGCCATTCAATAAGATCATGGCTGATCTTGGGCTCAAAGCCACTTCACTGCCCGCTCCCCATAACCCTTCACTCCCTTATCTTGCAAAAATCTGCCTATCTCCACCTTAAATGTATTTAATGACCCAGCGTCCACAGCTCTCTGGGGCAGAGAATTCCACAGAATTACGACCCTCTGAGAGACAAAATTCCTCCTCATCTCAGTTCTAAAAGTGCGACCCTTTACTCTGAAACTATGCCCCCGAGTTCTAGATTTCTTAATAGGAAGTCACAGACACCAACCAACATCTTGTTATTCCATGATACTGCAGGTTGGTACACCAGTGCGTTCCATCACCAGCTCACCGTAGGATCAGAGTGAGTTTGGTCCCGATATTAATGTGAAGGTTACTTCCGAGTGGGGCGGGGGGTGGAACTGCGTGGGCGAAACCTGAAAGTCAAGTCAACGGGTCGGAGTCTGCGATTTCAGCTTGTTGAGAAAATACATTTTGAGTTCCGGGTTTCACGTCTCCCCGGGTTTCACGTCTCCAAGCTGCGTAGCGGGCGTGATGCGCACACGCATGGCACAATCTCAATTCGATTTAAAGGGAACTTGGAGGAGCTAGAAGGTGTTTACGATGGATGCACAGAGAGCAAGGGCAGCACCCAGATTTAATGATGCATCCCTGGAACTACTGCTGGGTGCAGTCAGCAACAGTAGGGACATACTTTTCCCCAGCAATGGGAGGAAGAAACCTGCAGCTCTCAGCAAGAAGGGGTGATTGGAGGTGGCTGGGGAGGTGAGCAGCAGGAGCATTGTGCGCTGGTCTTAGATGCAGTGCAGGAAGTGGTTTGATGACTTAACCAGGTCAGGACAAGCGAGTACATTTGCTGATTCACCTACATCCTGTGGTTTAAGCACCCAGTTCACTATGACTTGCTAAGTGTCCTCCAACACATCGCTCCTCACACCACTTCCCCATTTATCCATCCATCGTTGCCACTCAGCCCAATCTTTATGCAATGTGATGCACCTGTCTTATAGTCACCCTCACCGAATGCACTGCATCCATCAGGTGAATACCAGACCTTCAGTCACTCACAGGCCTGTTTTTTGGTCCCTTGTAGAAGAGAATGCAAAACGCAAAGGAGAGGGAGAGGACTGGAGATGGGCCACCACAAATAGTCCAGCTCACAGATGCAAAGGAGGATGCCATGGAGATAAGTGGCACATCTGCGTCCCTCTTAATCAGAGATGGAGAGACAAGGGGAGCGATTTTCCCAGCCCTGAGGAGGCGGGTTTGGAGGCGGGACAGTTGGTAAAATCGCAAAAGGTGAGGGCGGGTTCGGAACCCGCCTCCAACCCGCCTCCGCGCAATTTTGCCAGAGGCGGGTTTGATGGGTGCGATTCGGTCCCGCCTCCATCAGTCGGGAGAGGTAGTTAAGACCCTTAAATAGTCGTTAAGGGCCTCTATAATCCTATTTTGACAGGCCTTTGTTATTTTGCCACATTTTGTGGGTGTTGCACGACCCTCCTAAACCACACCAGCTGATCCTGGCGGGTTGACAAGTGGGTGGCCTCCTCACGGCTGCAGCTCCACCATTAAAACGGAGCTTTCATCAGGGAGCAGTTGCATGTGGCAGAACTTTTGTTCCACAGGTCTTTCAGCACTTTTAGCAGGCCTACCGAAGTCGGAGGTGCTGCAGCTTCTACCTCTCAACTGTGGGACCTCCTTGGTCTGAGCGCTTCCCCAACGGCGGTATCTGCCAGCAGCATGGGAACCATTTATTTCCTTACACCATGGACCTCAGATTCGGATGAGGAACAACCACGGTAGCAGCAGAACCAGGCAGCTCAGCAGCAACAGCAGCAGGAGCACCAACCTCCTGCTCACCCAACTGATGCTGCACAGGGCAGAAGGCGCCAGCGCATGGAAGAACGTCGCCGCAGGAGATACCCTCAACACAGGGTTTACAGACAGAGGATGAGCTACCTCAACATGACTGAGCAGCAGTGCCAAAGGAGGCTGAGACTTTCGCGACAGGTTGTCGGAGACATCTGCGTACTGCAGCACCAACACCTGGAGCCCAGAGGAGCGGGTGGACACCCCTTACCAGTGGCTGTTAAAGTCACCACTGCACTCAACTTTTTTGCCTCAGGCTCCTTCCAGGGATCATCAGCAGAATCTTCCAGTCAGCCGCCCACAGTTGCATCACGCAGGTTACCGATGCCCTTTTCGCAAAGGCGCACAATTACATTCACTTCTCAAGGGATCAAGCAAGTGTAACTGCACGTTCAGTTGGCTTTGCAAATATGGCAGGCTTGCCAATGGTGCAGGGCGTCATAGACTGCATACATGTGGCCCTTAGGGCACCCCATCAAAACCCAGCTATCTTTGTCAACCGCAAGGGCTTCCACTCCCTCAACGTACAGCTTGTGTGTAACCATAAGAAGGAGATTTTGCGTGTTTGCGCCAAGTTCTGTGGTAGTTGCCATGACTCTTTCATCCTGCGGAACTCTAGTGTTCCTCCGCTCTTCAATCCGCCAAACCAACTTAACGGATGGGTCCTTGGTGACAAGGGCTACCCCCTGAAGAAGTGGCTAATGACGCCGATCAGGAGGCCAGCTAACGAGGCTGAGGAGCGCTACAACGGCAGCCACATTTCGATCAGGTCCATCATCGAGCAAACCATTGGCTTGCTGAAGATGCGATTCCGATGCTTTGACAGATCAGGTGGAGCACTGCAGTATTCAGCAGCCAGGGTCTCCAGAATGGTCGTGGTCTGCTGTGCACAGCACAACATGGCACAGCGTCGTGGCTTGCAGCTTCCTGATGAGCAAGTGGCTCAGTTCATAGCCTCCTCAGGTGAGGAGGAGGAGGAGGAGGAGGACCGAGCGGCGGCATATCGACCAGCAGCAGCGGCAGCACGCGAGCACATGGCTGCCCGTGATGCAAGGGATGCACTCATCCTGGCCAGATTTGCATACGTTGCCCATTGTGGCACATGTGCTTGGCTCCTTCTTAACACGATAGACAATAGACATGACTCTCTGGCCTCCTTTCACTCTGACCACCAACCTGACCACGCAAGTGTCGCGGAGCCCGCAATGTGGAGCTGCCTAAGCCGAAATAACAGATGCCATCACGCCAACAGTTTGCCATCACCTAATTTTGATACATTCACACAGGGATGGCATTTCATCAATAAACAGAAACAATCACCCAATCTGCACACAGATCTGGAGGTTATATCCCTTGCCAGCTGGACCCACACAGCCTTGGTTTCTTTGGGAGGCCTCTTCCTCCCAGATGAAGGGAACAGCACCTCCCTGCTAGCTCTCGCCCCCTCAACCAGCATACCCAGCGCCTCATCCGAGAACCTCTGGTGACCAAATTACAAATATCTCTGACACACATGCTGACTTTATTTCATCAATGATTGAATGATGAGAAGACTGGGGGAAAAATTCGGTCGCGCCCCCTTTGGGGCGCTAACTTCGCCGGGGCACTACTTTTAGCGCCCCCGCGCCCAAAATTCGATGGTCGCGCCCCAAGCAGGAGGCAGGGTGCTACTGGAAGTGCTCTCACTCCCGCTTGGGGTGCTCCCAGGGAATATTGCGGCGCTACGTGCAGCAGCGCCACGTGCATCGGCACGTAGCGCCGCGGTACTGCAGGCCTCCCTCCCCTGATTAAAGGGGAGGGGCCTAGCGCAGAGCGCACCGGGGCCCTGCTGGACCACCAGGGAGGGGGGCGCCGACAAAAGAGCCCGGCTCTCAAGAGGAGTGCTGGACTGACGGATCGAGCCGGCACCCCGCAGCAGGAGGCCAGAGGGGGCAGGTGCTGGCAGGCGGCCCCAAAAAAAATGGCCGCCCAGCACCTGCCCTTTAATTCTCGCCGCTCCGGCCGCAAAAACGCCCCCCTAACCCTGTCGGACATAGCGTCCGGCGGTACGTCAGGCGGCACGAGCCAAGTTGGCAGCCGGGGCGTGAGCGGTGTGCTGTGCACGGCGATGACGTCATCGCCGCAGGTACAGCGCCGCAGGGAGCTACTGGCTACCGCCACCACTAACCTCCCACTGAATTTCGCGGGAGGCGTTAGCGGCACCGTGTCCGGGTGCTGTTTGCTTTGCGCCCCATTAGCGCCCCCTCAGAGTGCTAACGGGAAGCGCAAAGCAACCGAATTTTGCCCGTCAAGATCGTTACTTTGCCATGACTAAGTCATATCCCATTCTTTTGTCTTACAGGGTCTTCAAGATTACAACAAGTGTCACTGGACATGCATGAGGATGATTCCTCAGAGGACCTCATTCCTTCTAATGGTGCACCGTCACAGGACATACAGCCATGCACCAGCGCAAATACTTGCATGTCGGTGGGTCCAGTCAGAGAGTTTGCTTGCTGTGTCCCTCTCTCCTGTGCCCCTCTCTCCTGTGCCCCTCTCTCCTGTGCCCCTCTCTCCTGTGCACCTCACTCCTCTGAACCTCACTCCTGTGCCCCTCTCTCCTGTGCCCCTCTCTCCTGTGCCCCTCTCTCCTGTGTCCCTCTCTCCTGTGCCCCTCTCTCCTTTCCCCCTCTCTCCTGTGCACCTCTCTCCTGTGCCCCTCTCCTGTGCGCCTCACTCCTGCATGCCTCTCTCCTGTGCACCTCCCTCCTGTGTCCCTCTCTCCTGTGCCCCTCTCTCCTTTCCCCCTCTCTCCTGTGCACCTCCCTCCTGTGCCCCTCCCTCCTGTGCCCCTCTCTCCTGTGCCCCTCCCTCCTGTGCCCCTCTCTCCTGTGCCCCTCTCTCCTGTGCCCCACTCTCCTGTGCACCTCACTCCTGTGCCCCTCTCTCCTGTGCCCCTCTCTCCTGTGCCCCACTCTCCTGTGCACCTCACTCCTGTGCCCCTCTCTCCTTTCCCCCTCTCTCCTGTGCACCTCCCTCCTGTGCCCCTCCCTCCTGTGCCCCTCTCTCCTGTGCCCCTCCCTCCTGTGCCCCTCTCTCCTGTGCCCCTCTCTCCTGTGCCCCTCCCTCCTGTGCCCCTCCCTCCTGTGCCCCTCTCTCCTGTGCTCCTCCCTCCTGTGCCCCTCTCTCCTGTGCCCCTCTCTCCTGTGCACCTCTCTCCTGTCCCCCTCCCTCCTGTGCCCCTCTCTCCTGTGCACCTCACTCCTGTGCCCCTCTCTCCTGTGCCCCTCACTCCTGTGCCCCTCCCTCCTGTGCCCCTCTCTCCTGTGCCCCTCTCTCCTGTGCCCCTCACTCCTGTGCGCCTCTCTCCTGTGCGCCTCTCTCCTGTGCCCCTCTCTCCTGTGCGCCTCTCTCCTGTGCCCCTCTCCTGTGCGCCTCACTCCTGCATGCCTCTCTCCTGTGCACCTCCCTCCTGTGTCCCTCACTCCTGTGCCCCTCCCTCCTGTGCCCCTCTCTCCTGTGCCCCTCTCTCCTGTGCCCCTCACTCCTGTGCGCCTCTCTCCTGTGCGCCTCTCTCCTGTGCCCCTCTCTCCTGTGCGCCTCTCTCCTGTGCCCCTCTCTCCTGTGCCCCTCTCTCCTGTGCCCCTCACTCCTGTGCCCCTCCCTCCTGTGCCCCTCTCTCCTGTGCCCCTCACTCCTGTGCCCCTCTCTCCTGTGCACCTCTCTCCTGTGCCCCTCCCTCCTGTGCCCCTCTCTCCTGTGCCCCTCACTCCTGTGCGCCTCTCTCCTGTGCGCCTCTCTCCTGTGCCCCTCTCTCCTGTGCGCCTCTCTCCTGTGCCCCTCTCTCCTGTGCGCCTCTCTCCTGTGCCCCTCACTCCTGTGCCCCTCTCTCCTGTGCACCTCTCTCCTGTCCCCCTCCCTCCTGTGCCCCTCTCTCCTGTGCGCCTCTCTCCTGTGCGCCTCTCTCCTGTGCGCCTCTCTCCTGTGCGCCTCTCTCCTGTGCGCCTCTCTCCTGTGCCCCTCTCTCCTGTGCCCCTCTCTCCTGTGCCCCTCTCTCCTGTGCCCCTCCCTCCTGTACACCTCTCTCCCGTGCAGCTCTCAGTTGTACCTCTCTCCTCTCCACCTGCTGATCCCACCATAGCACATCGTCATGAAGGGAAAATCTACTTTAAACCTAACAACAAGAAGAACGTTAATGACGTCTAAATCACATTAACTGCAAGCTGGAAACAGGAAGATAACCTTAACAGACATTATCTGTTGAAGCAAAAGCAGCTGCTGAACCAAGGACAAGAATCTTGGGTTGCAGGGAAAAAGAGGAACTGACCCAGTACAGTTTTGAGATAAGAAACCACTGAACATAGCAACAAGTATCGAGACACTCTGAGGTAACCCCACTAAACTTTGAACCAACTGTGAACAACAAGGGGTATAGGCATGCCTGAAGGAACCAATCATTGAAATGTGCATGTGAAGATCACAAAGAAAGTGAGGACACAAAGGATATAAGAACTTGATAATACCAAGCTCCTGTACTGAAGTCGGCTGGAACAGATG
Organism: Squalus acanthias; assembly: GCA_030390025.1. NCBI lineage: Eukaryota > Metazoa > Chordata > Chondrichthyes > Squaliformes > Squalidae > Squalus > Squalus acanthias. The sequence continues at coordinate 152,108,167 of CM059429.1, forward strand.
GATCCTAGTCTAACGGAAAGAAGAGATCTAAAGATTAGGTGATCATCGATCTGGCCAACCAGGGCACTTGAAGACTCCAGGACAGGTCTAGTTGCGTTTCTTATTTAATCCACGTATTTGTGATTAAATTAAAATAATCCCTGTGTGAGATAGTGTATTATGTGTTTCTGTTCAGACGGATTCAGGTCCACGCTCCCCACTCTAACACCCACTGTGGGAGGTGTGAGAGGATAATTCCTACAGTCGCTGCTGTTGATGTTGATTGTCTTCCTGTTCTGATGTACTGTCAAAAACATCCAAGGCACCTCCCATCCTGCTAGTTTCTGTTTGAAAGCCTCCAAATTTCTCCAAAACCTGTATGGTAACAAGAACTCTCTCCTAAACGTTTGCCAGGGAGGACTGACAAAGAAGCTGTAAGAACTGAGCATTTATTAAGCTCTGACTATCTGAAGTTGACAGACCCCTATGAAGTGCACGTGAAACTTGCCTACTTTTTACTGGTCGGTTTCCCGAGCCCCAGGAAACTCATGCTGGCGGCGTTAAATCAGAAGGAAAGTTCAATTCCTCTGAAAAAATTCTAATTTGCATACAATTATCACCTTAAATGATGCCTTCATTGCCTGCGCTAATGATCACGCAGACTCGGGTGAGCAGGTTGCTCGCATGCAGCCAAACGCGCTTCAGTGAATCCCAGAGGTCAGCGCATTGGAGCTAGGTTGCGGTCGCGAAGTTAACTACGCACCCAACCCCAACCTACCCGTTCTTGCCTGTTATAATGCCCCCCTTTATAATATTAAAAACCTACAGCCAGAAAGATCAGTTTAAGTCAGGTATATTTTTGAAATGCACTTGGGCAGTAGCAAGATATTTCATAGAATCATAGAATGGTTACAGCACAGAAGGAGGCCATTTGGCCCATCAAGCCCATGCCGGCTCTCTGCAAGAGCACTTCAGCAAGTCCCACTCCCCCGCCCTTTCTCCATAGCCCTGCTAAAGTTTTTCCTTCAGGTACTTATCCAATTCCCTTTTGAAAGCCACAATTGAATCTGCCTCAGGTTCAGGCAGTGCATTCCAGATCCTAACCACTCACTGCATAAAAAAGATTTCCTCATGTTGCCTTTGGTTCTTCTGCCAATCACCTTAAATCTGTGTCCTCTGGTTCTCGACCCTTCTGCCAATGGGAACAGTTTCTCTCTATCTACTCTGTCTAGACCCCTCATGATTTTGAACACCTCTATCAAATCTCCTCTCAACTTTCTCTGCTCTAAGGAGAACAATCACAGCTTCTCCAGTCTATCCACGTAACTGAAGTCCCTCATCCCTGGAACTTTTCTTGTAAATCTTTTCTGCACCCTCTCTCAGGCCTTCACATCCTTCCTAAAGTGCGGGGCCCAGAATTGGACACAGTACTCCAGTTGAGGCCGACCCAGTGTTTTATAAAGGTTCATCATAACTTCCACGCTTTTGTACTCTTTGGGGGTGATTTTGCCAATGGGGAGCTTTTGGAGGCGGGACTCCCACTTGTCGGGTTTCAGTCCCGCCTCCAACAACTTCTGGCCAACCCACACTATTTTCCCTTGATTGACCTTGTTAAGCCCGCCCAGCGGGCTTAGCAGGCCAATTAAGGGAAAGCTAGTTGCAGAGAACGTCAACGTATGAATTGTCATCATTTGACAGCTCGATGAAGCTGTCAAACAGTGACATTCTCTGTAGTTTGATGAGGTCTTGAATTCAAGACCCCATCAAACTTCTTTCTTTTGCAGAAATGAGATGGTTGTTGCATTGGAGAATGCAACGGCCATCTCTCATCCCCAACGCGGAGGTGCGAAACTCTCCGCATACACACCGACTGAAGCCTGCAGGAAGAAACAAAGGTAAGTACACTTTTTCTAACACTTTGCACTTACCTCAGATACTCACCTCTCCACACTTGCACCCATCACCTACCTTCACAGCGCACTTTTGCACCCCGACCTCCGCAGACCCACTACTCGCCTTGCTGACCTGGCGTGTTTTGCAGCCTTCGGGAAGCCCGCACTTGTGAGGGCAAAAAGGGGATAATCCTATTTTCTGCCTGTTAACTACCTGTTAACAGGCAGTTATAGGCTTTAATCCCTTCCCGCCTCCAAGGAGACGGGACTCGGCGCGGGACGGCTACTCACCTCCTGGCAAGATGGCATGGAGGCGGGTTTGCCACCTGCCCCCAAATTCTGCCATTTTTCCGGCAGTCCCGCCTCCATACCCACCTCCCCCGGGCTGGCAAGATCGCACCCATAGCCTCTATTTATAAAGCCCAGGATCCCGTATGCTTTTTTAACCGCTTTCTCAACCTGCCCTGCCACCTTCAACGATTTGTGCACATATACCCCAGGTCTCTCTGTTCATGCACCCCCTTTAGAATTGTACCCTTTAGTTTATATTGCCTCTCCTCGTTCTTCCTACCAAAATGTATCTCTTCGCACTTTTCTGCGTTAAATTTCATCTGCCACATATCCGCCCATTCCACCAGACTGTCTATGTCCTCTTGAAGTCTAACACTATCCTTCTCATTGTTCTCTATACTTCCAAGTTTTGTGTCATCTGCAAATTTTGAAATTGTGCCCTGTACACCCAAGTCTAAGTCATTAATATATATCAAGAAAAGCAGTAGTCCTAGTACCGACCCCTGAGGAACACCACTGTGTAACTTCCTCCAGTCCGAAAAACAACCGTTCACCACTACTCTCTGTTTCCTGTCACTGAGCCAATTGCATATCCATGCTGCCACTCTCCCTTTTATTCCATGGGCTTCAACTTTGCTGGCAAGCCTATTATGTGGCACTTTATCAAACGCCTTTTGGAAATCCATGTACACCACATCAACCGCATTGCCCTCATCAAACCTCTCTGTTATCTCATCAAAATAACTCAATCAAGTTAGTTAAACATGATTTGCCTTTAACAAATCTGTGCTGGCTTTCCTTAATTAATCCACACTTGTCCAAGTGACTGTTAATTTTGTCCCAGATTATCGTTTCTAAAAGCTTCCCCACTACCGAGGTTAAACTGACTGGTCTGTAGTTGCTGCGTTTATCCTTACATCCTTTTTTGAACAAGGGTGTAACATTTGTAATTCTCCAGTCTTCTGGCACCACCCCCGTATCCAAGGAGGATTGGTAGATTATGGCCAGGACCTCTGCAATTTCCACCTTTACTTCCCTCAGCATCCCATCTGGTCCTGGTGTCTTATCTACTTTAAGTACAGCCAGCCTTTCTAGTACCTCCTCTTTATCAATTTTTATCCCAGCCAGTATCTCAACTACCTCCTCTTTCACTATGACTTTAGCAGCATCTTCTACCTTGGTAAAGACAGATGCAAAGTACTCATTTAGTACCTCAGCCATGCCCTCTGACTCCATGCATAGTTCTCCATTTTGGTCCCTAATTGGCCCCACCCCTCCTCTTACTACCCCTTTACTATTTATATGCCTATAGGTGTAATGGCACCTCTATTGTTTCTTAACTCTAACCAAATAGATTCTGTCCTTGACCCCTCCAGGACATCCTCTCTCTCCAGCACTACAATATTCTCCTTAATCAATCCTGCCACCCCACCTCCTTTCTTTCCTTCCCTATCTTTCCTGAACACCTTGGAGGAGGTAGGCATGGAGGCAGGACAGCCGGTAAATTCGGAGAAAGTGGGGGCGGGTGGCAAAGCCGCCCCCATCCCGCCTCCGTGCCCTTTTGTCAGGAGGCGGGAAGATGTGCAGTTTCGGGTCCCGTCTCCTGGAGGCGGGAAAGCCATTTAATCCTTTTAACTGCCTGTTAACAGGTAGTTAACAGGCAGAAAAAAGGATTAGTGCCATTTTACCTTAACAGGTGAAGGCTTCCCGACCTCAGAGAACCCCGCCGGGTTGGAGGAGACGTGGAGGAGGTCTGCGGGGTCGGAGGCACCTGAAAGTAAGGTGTAGAGGTGAGTGATGGGTGCAAGTGTGGAGTGGTAAGTACGCAAGGTGAGTGATAAGTTTTAAAAAGTGTTCACTTACCTTGTTTTCTTTCTACAGCCTTCAGCCGCGGTGGATCGGGAGAGCCGACATCCTCCTTGTCAATTTCACAGACTGGCTGTTGGAACCTCTGTACCAACAGCCATGCGAAATTTACAAAACTGAAAGGTTTGATGAGTCCTGAACACAAGGACTCATCAAACTAAAGAGAATGTCAGTGTTTGACAGCTTCACAGAGCTGTCAAATGCTGACATTTCTTCTTTGAAGAAGTCTTGACAGATAGCACGTCTGATGTTGACGTGCTATGTCAGTGATTTCCTCCTTAATTGGCCTGCTGAGCCCGCAGGGCGGGCTTAACAAGGTCAGTCAGGGGAAAATCCCTCTGGTTGGTCAGGTGAGGATGGAGGCGGGACATTGACACGACAAGCAGCTGTCCCGCCTCCAACTCGCCTCCATTCACAAAATCCAGCCCCTTATATCCAAAAATATTTAGTACCCAACCCTGCCCTTTTTTGAGCCAGGTCTCTTATCACCACGACATCATATTCCCATGAGGCGATTTGCACCTGCAGCTCACCAACCTTATTTGCCACACTTTGTGCATTTACACACAGGCACTGTAAACCTATCTTAGACCTTCTTGTATTCTCTCTTAGTCTGACCCTACCTAACACCGTACTATTTCTTACTCTAGTGCTATCTGTCTCTCCCAATCCTTTTTACACCTTGTTTCTCCTTTCTAATGCTACATCTTGGCACCCATCCCCCTGCTAAATTAGTTTAAACCCTTCCCAACAACACTAGCAAACCATGCCACCGCCCCCCCCCCCCCCAATGAGGATATTGGTCCCGGCTCCGTTGAGGTGCAACCCGTCCTGCCTGCACAGGTTCCACCTTCCCCAGAACTGTTCCCAATGTCCCAGGAATCTAAAGCCCTCCCTCCTGCACCACCTCTCCAGCCACGCATTCATCTGCTCTATCCTCCTATTTCTGTACTCACTAGTGTACTCACGTGGCACCAGGAGTAATCTAGAGAGGTCCTGCTTTTTAATCTCTTTCCTAGCTCCCTAAAATCTGCCTGCAGGACCTCATCCCTCTTTCTACCTATGTCGTTGATACCGATATGGACCACGACCTCTGGCTGTTCACCCTCAGAATATTTACTGTACCCAACTACTGTACCCTACATTACAACAGTGACTATACTTCAAAAGCACTTCATTGGCTGTGAAGCATTTTGGGATGTCCTGAGGTTAAGAACATAAGAAACAGGAGCAGGAGTAGGCCAATCGGCCCCTCGAGCCTGCTCCGCCATTCAATAAGATCATGGCTGATCCAATCTTGGCCTCAACACCACTTTCCCGCTCTCTCCCCATACCCCTTGACTCCCTTGTAGTTCAAATGTCTGTCAATCTCCACCTTGAATATATTCAATGACTCCGCCTCCACAGCTCTCTGGGGTAGAGAATTCCAAAGATTCACGACCCTCGGAGAGAAGAAATTCCTCCTCATCTCCGTCTTAAATGGGCGACCCCTTATTCTGAAACTGTGCCCCCTAGTTCTAGATACCCCCACTAGGGGAAACATCCACTCAGCATCCACCCTGTCAATCCCCCTCAGAATCTTATATGTTTCAATAAGATCACCTCTCATTCTTCGAAACTCCAATGAGTATAGGCCCAACCTGCTCAATCTTTTGTCATACGTCAACCCCTTCATCCCAGGAATCAACCTAGTGAACCTTCTCTGCACTGCCTCCAATGCAAGTGTATCCTTCCTTAAATATGGAGACCAAAACTGTACGCAGTACTCCAGGTGCGGTCTCACCAGCGCCCTGTAAAGTTGCATCAAAACTTCCCTACTTTTATACCCCATACCCCTTGCAATAAAGGCCAACATTCCATTAGCCTTCCTAATTACTTGCTGTACCTGCATGCTAACTTTTTGTGTTTCATGTACTAGGTTATGAAAGGCGCGATATAAATGCAAGTCTTTCTTTTTTTTTTAATAGGTCCAATTGGTGGAATCTGCATTTTCAAAAGAAAAACAATCATTAATCTCTGCTAAGTTGGCTGATCTCAGCTAGGGTGACAGTAAGATGCTGTAATTTGACTATAGAGCCCCTGGGCCAGAGAAAGAGCCAGGGTTTGTACTCCTGATTGGTATCTAGTCACATGTGTGGGCATCGGATAAGCATATCGGGTATGACTATCCTTATGATCAAATGGCCTGCTGACACTCACTGCCAGTGTTCACGCATAAAGGTTGGCACTTGGCTAATGTACTGAGGAGGCAGCTGGCACCTGTAAAATTGCACGCCAGTGTGCGTCAGGGCCCGCAGGAGTGCCTGAAATAAGCAGATGAATGCAGCAATACTATTTTCCGGTCTCAGGCTTAAGTAACTACAATAGTCGCCTTTAAAGTGTATAATTGATTCTCCATGCTGCTTGGGTACTTGATAGAAATCCAAAGAAAGTAAGATGTAGCATGAAAACCAATTCATTTTGAAGGCACCCATTCATTACAATAACAGGATGGTTTAGCAACAATTTCTTAGCATTTGAAATAGAGCAGTGATGTGGCATTACAAACCTGTGCATATAAAAAAAATCCTCTTCTTAGACACATCATGAGACACTCATGGAAATGTTAGTTTTTGAAAGAACTGAACACCTAAGGCTTAAGGTGCTCAGTTAATAAAAACATTTCAATGCAGCAGGCTGCACTTTAACAGGCAAAGAAATGTAATTTCATGCAATATTTATGGCTAAGTTTTCAAGTTACACATTTAACACTTAGCCGACTAACTTTACAACTGTCAGAGAAGGGGGAAGCTAAAGGATTTGTGATAGCTGCTGGGGAGCTGAATCATCATTCTCCCACATATAGTGTTGCCCTCATGCATTAAGCATGTATGAATGAGAAATATTAGTGATTATAGAAGACAGATGTGCATCGCTCACTGATGCCCAGTTTGGATTCCACCAGGATCACTCAGCTCCAGATCTCATTACAGCCTTGCTCCAAACATGGACAAAATAACTGAATTCCAGAGGTGAGGTGAGAGTGACTGCCCTTGGCATCAAGGTAGCATTCGACCGGTTGTGGCATCAAGGAGCCCTGGTAAAACTGAAGTCAATGGGAATAAGAGGGAAAACTCTCCAGTGGCTGGAGTCATACCTAGCACAAAGGAAGATGGTTGTGGTTTTTGGAGGCCAATCATCTCAGTCCCAGGACATCGCTGCAGGAATTCCTCAGGGCAGCATCCTAGGCCCAGCCATCTTCAGCTGCTTCATCAATGACCATCCCTCCATCACAAGGTCAGAAGTGAGGCTGTTCACTGATGATTGCACAGTGTTCAGTTCCATTCGCAACTCCTCAGATAATGAAGCAGTCCACGCTTGCATGCAGCAAACCTACACAACATCGAGGCTTGGGATGATAAGTGGTAAGTAACATTCACGTCACACAAGTGCCAGATAATGACCATCTACAACAAGAGAGAGTCTAACCACCTCCTCTTGACATACAATAGCATTACAATCCCCAAATCCCCCACCATCAACATCCTGGGGGTTGTCATTGAACAGAAACTCAACTGGACCAGCCATATAAGTGCCATGGCTACAAGAGCAGGTCAGAGGCTGGGTATTCTGAAGCAAGTGGCTCACCTTCTGACTCCCCAAAGCCTCTCCACCACCTACAAGGAACAAGCCAGAAGTGTGATGGAATACTCTCCACTGGATGGGTGCAGCTGCAACAACACTTAAGCAGCTCAACACTATCCTGGACAAAGCAATCCGCCTGATCGGCAGCCCATCCACCACCTGAAACACACACTCCCTCCATAAGCAGCTCACCATGGCTGCAGTGTGTACTATCCACAGGATGCACTGCAGCAACTCACCAAGATTTCGTCAACAGCACCTCCAACTTACCCTTGTCCATGTCACACACCATCCTGACTTGGACATATATTGCCGTTCCTTCATCGTTGCCGGGTCAAAATCCAGGTGATTTGGCTATGATAAATTGACCCTTAGTGTTAGGGGTTGGATTAAATATATGGGGATAGGATGGGATATGTTAGGGGGAATTAAATACATGGGGTTAAGGGGGTAGGGTGGGATATGTGTACTGTGGGGATTAAAGCAGGGACAGGGTACTGGATTTGGATGATCAGCCATGATCGTATTGAATGGTGGAGCAGGCTCGACGGGCCGAATGGCCTACTCCTGCTCCTAGATTCTATGTTTCTATGTTTCTATGTTTCCTGGCCTAACAGCACAGTGGGAGTACCTTCACCACACGGACTGCAGTGGTTCAAGAAGATCACCACCACCTTCTCAAGAGCAATTAGGAATGGGCAATAAATGCTGGCCTTGCTAGCAATGCCAATATCCTGAGAATGAATAAAACAAATTTTTAAAAAATATCCTGTCACATTTGGGTACTTGTTGGAGGAGTTATATTGGGGTGGTGGGAAGTCCTGATGAGAATTTCCCAAGGATTGGTGTTGGAACCTCTAGGGCTGGATTTCTGCCAGAAATGTGGTGAGAATCTAGCCTTTCATGGTAAGCACCGTCGTCGGGCTCACTTATATGTTGGAGCACCCCACCTCCAGCTGCCACTACAGCCGCTCCTCCCACTCAGGAAGTATCTCAGCACAGTTTAAAGTTAAGGAATAGATTGGGCACATTGCGCACAGTCACCAAGGGAAAGTACGGGTGCGCGAAATAGTTTTGTATAGGAGGGAGCCTCACTACCACATACAAATCGGGGTTCTATGCCACACATAGGACTGTGACAGCTTTTTGCTACAGCAAAACCTTGTTCCGTGGTGCAAGTCATTGCTCATGATTTCCCTCCCCTGAGTCACTGTCCTCATTTGCATCATAATTACATATGCCTCATCACACAGGAGTTTCCTGCACAGATTCTACCTGAGTTCTCCTTCCTCTCACACCCCCTCCCCCAGTGATGTTCACTCCCATCGCTTCCTCTGCCTTACTACTTCTTTTCTAGGTGTGGGGAGACCATCTCCTGCAATGTGTGATTGAGGAACCCTTCCTCTTGCCATATAATGCTGAGTGTCTCTTGTTTCTCAAGCTCTGTAAGTTTGACACTTCTTACACCCATCGTTGTTCTGGACACTCTCCCAGAAACGACAACAGCTTGCACCTTTATAGCGCCTTTAATGTCGTAAAACGTCCCAAGGCGCTTCACAGGAGTGTCATCAGATAAAAACTGACACTGAGCCAAAGAAGGAGAGATTAGCAGAGGTGACCAAAAGCTTGGTTAAAGAGACAGCTTTTAAGGAGTGTCTTAAAGGAGGAGAGAGAGGTGGAGAGGCAGAGAGCTTTAGGAAGGGAATTCCAGAGCTTAGGGCCTAGAAAACTGAAGGCACGGCCACCAATGGTGGGGCGAAGGAAGTCAGGATGTACAAGAAACCAGAAATGGAGGAACAGAGTTCTCGGAGAGTTGTAGGAGGTTACTGAGATAGAGAGGGATTTGAACATGGTGTTAAAAAAATTTTAATTGAGGCGTTGCTGGACGGGAGCCAATGTAGCCAGTGAGCACAGGGATGATGGGTGTATGGTGCTTGTTATGAGTTAGGATACGGGCAGCAGAGTTTTGGATGAGCTCAGGTTTATAGAGGGTGAAAGATGGGAGGCCGGCCAGGAGAGCATTGGAATAGTCAAGTCTGGAGGTAACAAAGGCATGGATGATGGTTTCAGCAACAGATAAGCTGAGGCAAGTTCCAATTTTGCACATCAGGTAAATTCAGCTCAATGCAAATTTCCAGTCCTGCTTTAATAAATGGATTGAAAAGATGCAGAGAAAAGATTATAATAACTGAAAGCAGTTTTGCGCCAACTGCACTTAGTGCTGAACACCCGTTCAGGACAATTTCCTGTACTCATTTAGCTGCCTTCCCACTCTGCTGGCCTCTAATGACTGGGTTGCTTCTCGTTTGTACAATCGACTTAAATCCTTTGAAAACAATACTGTCAGCATTCACACACTTACCTGCCTGGTCTTGCAGATTGAGGCCCGCTTTGTCTCTCAGTGCTGAACCCTTGTTTAATCCAAACTTATTTCTCTGCCTTCTCTCAACAAAAACTCACTCTGTCAGCCTCGCGCAGCCCAAGAACCAAGAACAGACACCACTCTATGGTGCTACATATTATGGTTTCCTGCTGACAACTCAGAGAGATGACTAGTAAAATAATAAAATCTGTGTTAGCTGCATGGGAAATAGCTTTAGGGAACTCACTAAACTAAAATTACAATGGAGCCAAGCAGGAATCAAGATGAATGGCAACTGACATGTAAGCTGTAATTCTATTACTGCGCTATCTTTGACTATTTACAAGGAGTAAAATTCAATTCAATTTCATTTGCACAGTTAACCAGTAAGAATGGTTTCAGGCTAATATTCATAGTCTGTGTATTCAAAGAAATAAGTACCATAGAGTGAGCGATCCAAATGGATGAGGTACGAACCAGGCCTAGTGGTGCAGCAGTTGAGAAACTCATCTAATGCCTTTGCGATAGATATTTACCTTGATGCATGGTCTAGGCTTCAGAACAAAGCTGAATGCTTTCCCTGATGGATGCTTCAGATCCCAGAGATTGAGATGATTGCTTCCTCTGATGAGCATTCCTAGCACTGGATGATATTGACTGATTTCTCTGATGGACTGCTCAAGTCCTGGATATATTGACTGCTGTTCATAATAGACATTTCAAACCTTAGACAAGGCCACTTCCCCTAAATGTTCCTAAGCCACAAATAATGTCTGTTTCCCAAAGGAGTCTCTATGTCTCAGAGAACACCGACTGCTTTCCCTGGACTGTCTGCCTGTTTCTCCCAGTAGAACCTCCCTCAGTGCAGTACTGAGGGAGTGTTACACTGCCAGAGGTGTCATCTATCAGATGAGATAAATGATGTGCTGAGGACATGGTAAAGCACTAAAAAAATACAAAACTACCCACACTCCAACAGGGTTCAGTGAAATCAGCTGAACACTAAGATAATTTCCAGGATACACTGAAACCTCCTACATTTGAAGAGAACCACAGGGTATAGTGAAACCTACCACATTCAAACAGAACCTCCAGGGTACTGTGAAATCATGCCAACTGCAAAGACAGAGGATGATGACGCCCAATGGCGTATGTCTCTCACATTACAACAATGACTACGCCTCAAACGTACTTCATTGGCTGTAAAACGCTTTGGGATGTCATGAATGGCATGATATACATGCAAGTCTTTCTTTTTCTTTCTCCTGTGTGAGTAAGAGACTGGTATCTTACTGGACCTGGCTTCAGACAGGAATTGGGGATGAAGCAGAAGATCTTTTTCTTATGTTTTGTGCTCATCACAGGCTGGCAGAGAACGTGCAGCTGTCCACCTCCAGCAGTTCTACGTCAGGAGTTTTCTAAAATGCAGAATGCCATTAAGTGAGCTGCATCTTCGTGGGTATCTGCAGGGCAGTCCCAAAGCAGAGACAGAGCAAACGCAGAGCAGCCTTTCTATCACGAATGCTATGACTGGTGTCATTAATACCCTGGACACTCACTTACAAGTGTCCGTCTCTACCAGTTTTGACAGACTGACTGATCGCTTAGCAAGAGCAAGGACAACGGGCTTAACCCACATCATGCAGACTGCTCCCACGCAGATTGACGGTGATCCAGCGGGAGTGCTCAGCACCACCAGCCTTGCAGGAGAAGAGCCACATGAGGTGGGTCACTCACAAAGTGGACGCACAGTTTCCCACTCCAGTCAGGACCCTCAAAGGATGGATAAAATGCCAGAGAACAGGCAGGCTCAGGCAGCCTCTACTGGTTTGTATGTGGCTCCAGCTGTTGCAAGGACATTGAGTGATTCTGCACCTGGAAGTTTAAGTCCATCATCATTCATAGAAACATAGAAACATAGGAGCAGGAGTAGGCCATTCGGCCCCTCGAGCCTGCTCTGCCATTCAATATGATCATGACAGACCCTCTATCTCAATACCATATTCCCCCTCTCTCCCCATACCCCTTGATGCCTTTTGTGTCTAGAAATCTATCTATCTCCTTCTTAAATATATTCAGTGACTTGGCCTCCACAGCCTTCTGTGGTAGAGAATTCCACAGGTTCACCACCCTCTGAGTGATGAAATTTCTCCTGATCTCAGTCCTAAATGTCCTACCTCGTATCCTGAGACTGTGACCCCTCGTTCTAGACCCCCCAGCCAGGGGAAACATCCTCCCTGCATCCAGTCTGTCTAGCCCTGTCAGAATTTTATGCGATTCAAAGAGTCTTAAAGCACAACATCAGCCTGCCACCACTCAATGGCATTTACATACCGCCTTGGGTTACAGAATAGGTCAAGCATGGTGGCAGGAAAAGCATTTAAGATTTATACATATAGTAGAGTAACCACCAATAATTTTATTCCTATTTATTGTTGTCACTGTTTGTTGTGAAGGCTGTAGAAAGGTTGGAAGTGGAAGGGAGGAACCGACTTTTGGCAGATGTCTCCTGTGGTGGCCTAAAAGGATCCTGTTGCTTAGACCTTCACACCTACAGGAAGAGCCATCCCAGTCATTGGGGTTGTCTGTCAGTCAACCTTTAGCAGATAGCATAGCTCTGCAGTGAAGTGTAAGTAGATAATACATATTTTGTCTGACATACACAGGTAGAATTGGCATGGTCTATAAATTAGTCTTCTTGGGTATGAACAGGAATGCACATATTGCTTGAGGTGTCTTTGCACCTGAAGATATTGACCCATCATGAATTTGACCTCTTCATCTAACTCTTGCAAAACAATGGGAACAGCCACAAGAGATTCCCATTAATTCAACATTGTCTGCTGACAATATCAATTGCCAAGACTGCTGGAATGTGTTGCTTAGGAAACTGAAAAAATGGGCAACAGTGATCCAGCACAGAAGATTAAAAGAGCATGCCAGACCTTAACTGCTGAAGTAGAAAGATGGTGGCAATGAAATAAACTGCACCTGAACCCGCTGCAAAAACAACCTTGAAATGTTTCACTAAAGCAGACCTGTTTAGTTGTCATGTGCCAATTTTATGTGGGCCAGCTGTGTATTGTGGGTGGTCCCTCACCCAACATTGTGAAATTTATTGAAGGACCTTATCAACAGAAGTGGCTCATTTAAATGAAGTTTGAGCTCGCCAGTAGCACAGCCTCCATCTGTTCCCAAAAAACAGTGCATTGCAAACTGTTAGGCCCGACTTTATAATCTGTGAACATCACATACCACCGGCATGGCCTTGTAAATTCAGGGCCCCACAGTATTTACGGGGAGGCACCATTTGCGGCCGAGATACCCGGAAATGACGGGAATGCGGAGGTCCTGCGAATTTAATGGCAGGACCACATCATCACTTTTTTACTCCATTTCCCGCCTGGCAACCGACCAGAGTCAGAAGCCGGATGGGAAAACCTGCAGTAGAAGGCCGCAATCAGGGATCTTCCCTAATCGAAAAAGATTGGGGCATGATGTGGGGGTGGGGGGGGGGTGTGGGTTAGGGGGGCTGGGAGCGTGGCAGCAAGGAGGAAGGGAGGGAAAGATTGGGGCCTAGTGGTGGGGTAGGCAGACTGAGGGGAGGTCAGAAGATCACTGGGGGGGTGCGGGTGTTGGTCAGCAGATCACAGCAGAAGATTGGTTTGGGGGGGGGCCAGGGGATGAACTCCTGCTCCTTCAGGCCCACAAGCAGCGCTCTAAAAAGCACTTACCTGCTGGATCCGTAAGCTGCCACCTCCCTTTAGCTGTCGGGTTTCTCGAGCCCTGTGAAACCCAGCCCGCAGCCATTAAATTCAAATGGCTGCCAAAATCTGAGGGACAGAGCCTCATTAACAAATTATAATCATGGACCTGCCTCTCCAGAGCGGGTTAATCGGAGCCCCCAAAATCCGCCGTGGTTAAACTGGAAGTAGACGTGTTTGCAATGGTTTGGGGTTGGATTTTGACTATTTACTGATTTAACCAACCCGCCCCGACCCTCTCCCACCCGTCGTGAGGGGGTTAAAATTCCCCCGATGCAATCTGAGGGAACCACCAGAGTACAATGATATTACTCCACCTCAACAGAACCCGCAGGTGCAATAAATTCAGCCGAGTACAACAGAGCATCCAGGGCACAGTGAAATCACTCCTGACAACAGTATATCTAGAGCACTGTGAATTCATCTCCAATCCAGCAGAGCCTGCAGGACACAATGAAATTACATCCTTCCACCCTCCCACCCCACGCCCACCAATGGTACCTCCAGGGCACAGTGAAACAAACCTCCGCTCTTTAACAGAACATGCACGATGCAGTGAAATTAACCCCTCGCCCCACTCAGCAGAACCTCCAGACTACACTGAGACTGCCTGCATTTGAAGTGAAACTTCAGGGTACAGGGGAATCTCCCCCCACTCCAATGTACCAATTTATCTCTGCCAGCAACTTTTCAGTGATGTCATCACATTACCAATGCAATTTCATGAGATTAGTGACATTGCACAAGATTTTGTTTGAGTTACTAGAGCTAAACTTTAAAGGGTCAAGCCTGTAGAAATCTGGCCCAGCTCAATTAGACTGATTCCTGGACCCAGTTTTGCACTTGTCTCTATTCAAAGTATCTCAAGGAGCTGATGTATATATCTTCCAGACACTTTTAATTTAAAAAAAGCTGGAGCATGCCTGTTTATGCCCACGATTAATGATCCACAAACAAAATCTATACTTTTTGTCCCACCCTCTTCCACGACTGTGCTCATCTTGTTCATGAGACCCACCTACTGCATGACTACTCAACTTTCCTTCATGGACCCCATGCTGACTGACATTGTAAATGATTCCCTCTCCTCAGGCATTGTGCCCCATATCCCTTTTAAAACCGCAATCTTTACCCCCTCCTCAAAAAAAAACCACCCTCGATCCCTCTGTCCTCGCAAGCTACAACTTCCTCTCCAACCTTTATTTCGTCTCCTGTCCTGGAACGTGTTGTCACCTCCCTCATCTGGGCCCAGCTCTCCTGCAACTCCCTGTGTGAATATCTCCAGTCAGATTTCCTCCCATCCCACTAAACTGAAATGGCCCTCGCCAAAATCAGGAATGACATTCTTTGTGACTAGCATATTATCCCGCCGCATGCTCCGTGACCTCTCTGCAGCCTTTGACATGGTCAACCACACCATCCTCTTTCCGCTGTCAGTTCAGTGGGACTGCCCTCGCTTGGTTCCGTTTTTAACTATCTGAGCATAGCCAGAGCATCTCCTCAAATGGCTTCTTGTCCCACCCTGCACCGTCACCTGTAGCGTCGCCCAAGGATTCATCATCGGGCCGTTCACTTCCTCATCTACATGCTGAGCCTTGGCAACATCATCTGCAGAAATGGAGTCAGCTTCCACATGAACACTGCTGGCATTCAGCCCCCCCTGAACCTCTCCACCGCCCTTACCACCTTTAAGACCCTCTTTAAAACCCACCTCTTTAACCAAGCTTTTGGTCATACTTTTTAATAGCTCCTTCTTCGGCTCAGTATCCATTTTTTTCCCTCACGCTTTTTAAAGTACTTTGAGACTTCTTTCTGTGTTAAAGGTGTTGTATAATTGCAAGTTGTTTAGTAAATTTTGCACAGTTCAAACGCCAGGCTTCTTGCAATGTCACAGACAGCTCATTAATGAAGAAAAACAGGCATTGTCCTATCTTTTGATAAAAGAGAAGTATCTGGACCTCATGTAAAAGAAGTAATAAATTAGCATTCTAGATAGGATGCACTTCCTATAGAGGTTTTAAAATGCATGTATGATTTTGCTTTTTTTCTCTCTAGTTAAATGTCAAGCAAACTTGACAAAGTGCATTATTGCTGTGTGTGAAAGCAAGCAAAAAATAGTCCTCTTATAGCACACCTGATGCTCATATATCACCATTACCTTCGTACAGGCAAAGCAGCGTTTTGGGTGATTGGTGACTGCTTTATCCAACCCCAGTTCTGCTTTCATTGAGTGCCACCTTGTGGTTTCACTCAGCATTTTACAATCAACATATTTTGCGTATGACTCATGTTAGAACGTTGCCTTCTTTTGGAAAATGTTGTGGATTTAATATTAAATCTGATTTTTTTTCTCCTTCTTTTGCAAACTTTCTCTCTTCCTGCTTTCCGCCCCAAAGGCATTGACATCTTGCTGGGGAATGGTCCCATAGGTGTCCTTCCAGTTCCTTGTGCAAGTGGCCGTTCTTACGAGTGAACCTTGACCGCGAGTGTCGACAGGTTATTCAACATCAAGCAAAGACCAACTCTGTCCTTATCCGAAGTGTGTGTGTGTGCACGTACGCAGACACACACACTCACACACTGGATAACGATCAGGGGCAGGCCGATTTTCACCTTCCTAACCTGCTTTGGCAGAATCCCACCCCATATTCGGCAGGGTGGGAGTTCCACCAGTCGTGACAGCCCACCCTTGACCCCAGACAATTTTGGGGAGTCACGGTAACTGCCATATCTTAGGTAGACTCCCAGCGCGATTCCAGCTTCAGGTGGGAGCCCGCTTCAGGGAGGGAAGAAAATCGCAATAGGGCACTGGGGAGCATATGCTGCATCTGAAGTATTTGATTTTGTGGGCTGGATAGCTGAATCGATCACGCTGTGATTAATACAACTCCCTGCAGGCCCTTCAAAATTTAAATCCACCCTGTACGCTATAGAAATGCTGAATGCCAGAAATGCATGGGCATTCTCAGTGCTTTGCTTGGGGACAAATAATGGGAAATATGTCGGATATCATATTCCCGTCACTTGTATGCCTTTTGAATACACCCGCCTATATTTGCGGGCATGTATCCTACGTTCCCCTATTACTGCTGGTGGAAAATCTTGGAAGTGGCTGGAAAGCGTGGCGAGCTGGCAAAGTAGCTCCCGGTTTGCTGGAGTTACGCCCACCAGTCTGGCCTAAATTCCTGGTCTGCAGTGAAGAAGCTGATCTCAACAAGGGGCAGCAGGAGAGATGGTACAATTCACCTCAGCACCCCCTGAGCCCGAGAGGGAAAAATCAGGCAAGGGGTTTGGAGTCCTGATTGCTGTCTAGGGATTTCTGCTCTCGTAGCTCTCGAGATTAGGCAACTGGTGGGAATGAGATTTCCGATTTAAAAATAATGAGACTGATTACAAGCGCATTTAAACAGAGTGGTTCATTATTCCTCAGAGCGAGATATATTGGAATAGGTTACTTTGTAAGCCAAAGTGATTGAGAACCAATTCTAATAAGCGCGACTAGGCGAGTCAGTGCGTGGGTGTCTGATGAAAACCAGATCAGATTTAGTCTGGTGAGCTCCCATGATCGAATAACCCACCGACACTCACTGCCCAGGCTCACACATGAAGACTGGCTACTTGGGTGTGATACCAAAGAGCTGCTGTCACCCTGTGCATCTGTACCCCCAGAATCAGTGCCTTCAAGAGAGAAGGGGAGAAAATTGGAAAAAAAAGTTAAATTCCACTGAATATCACAAGATGCCTTAAGCCTATCTCCTGGCTCCCAGTACCCATCTCCGGAGGGGGCAGGAAGGAGAAAATTCCACTGCACTGATCCTGGCATGGACCTGGGGCACACATTGCAAACTATGCAATCCTAACCCGCAACTTCCCGTTCATGGAAGGCAAAGGATGAAATCTCACGGGCTGGGAGTGTATGATTATCTGATATGTGCTCCCAGTGGTTTTTTTATTCGTTCCTGTGATATGTGCACATCGCTGGCAAGGCCAGCATTTATTGCCCATCTCTAATTGCCCTTGAGAAGGTGGTGGTGAGCCGCCTTCTTGAACCACTGCAGTCCGTGTGGTGAAGGTACTCCCACAGTGCGGTTAGGGAGGGAGTTCCAGGATTTTGACCCAGTGACAAAGGATCGGATACTCCCAAGTCAGGATGTTGTGTGACTTGGAGGGGAACTTGGAGGTGGTGGTGTTCCCATGCGCCTGCTGCCCTTGTCCTTCTAGGCGGTAGAGGTCGTGGGTTTGGGAGATGTGCAGGAGGAGCAACACAGGGACAATTTTTACTGCTAGATTTCTCTCTGTCTGGGGACTAGCATACCACATGAACTGTGCACAATGACACAAGGATTCTGTATTTTGTATTTTTCCTGTGTACTTTTTGTTTTTTCTGTGGCTGTGTACTGATAAAACAAACTAATGACAGCATTATTTTCTGTTGCTAGTTCACACTGCCATTGCCCTGTTGTAATCTTATCTGATTAACTAAAGCGAAATTCTCCACATGAACGCAGCTTAAGGCAGGTCATCAGTTTGTGCTTAGCTGGTAATCAGGGTGGTGGAGTGGATCTAAAGTTTTTTTTCTCTCATCTGGCCCACACTTCACTACTTGACCAGTGCAGTGAAACGATTGATTTATCACTAGCAGTGAACAGTAGCTGTCACAGTATTTGTTTTCTACCAGTGAAGAGTACATACAATTCACTGACAGGACAATCTGTCACTGTCCACTGTTTTGTAATTAGACATGAAAAGTGGATGAGAATCAGAGGGTGGTGTGAGGGCCCGCTTTCCTGCATTTATCTAAATTTATATCATTTATAAATATGGAAAATGCCGTAGAAGATTTTAAAATCTGTTTATGGACTATTAAACCTAATAGGTGCCTTTTTTTGATTATAGTTAGTATTTGAACGCTTGATCTCTGCCAGTGTCAGCTGTGGCTCAGTGGGTAGCACCCTTGCCTCTGAGTCCGAATGGTTGTGGGTTCAAGCCCCACTCCAGAGACTTGAGCACCAAATAATCTAGGTTGACACTCCTGTGCAGTGCTGAGGGAGTGCCGTGCCATGTCGTCTTTCGGATGAGGTGTTAAACCAAGGCTCTTTCAGGTGGATGTAAAAGATCCCATGGCATTACTTCAATAGAAGAGCAGCGGAGTTATTCCTGGTGTCCTGGCCAATATTTATCCCTCAATCAACATAACAAAAACAGATTATCTGGTCATTATCACATTGCTGCTTGTGGGACCTTCCTGTGCACAAATTAGCTGCTGCTATTACTACAGTGACTACACTTCAAAAACAAAAGTATTTCATTGGCTGCGTGGTTTTTTGGGACAGCCTGAGGATGTGAAAGGCGCTACAAAAATGCAAGTTCTTGTTTTGTTATTGTTCACCCCTGCCCTTTTTTAATTTGTTCAGTTCTATAAGGAGCTTCTCCAGCCTGACCATGCCAGATGTGATAAAGAGTCACACTTCAAAATGTTAAACACTCTTTCCCCTGTAAGCTGCTGATGGACCTGCTGCATATTTTCAGTATTTTCTGTTTTGTTTTCAGATTTCCACCATCCAGGTTTTTTCTCTTTAGCTCTGAATATCATATAACCTTAGGTCCAAATGATTTGTGAATACATTATTATACCGTCCTGAAAATAAAGGTTTTAGTCCTTATATGTAAAGCTGGTCCATACAGGTGTTAGATTGAAAAAATATGCTGCCTATGTGGAAACCACCATCTTAATTTATCAATATAGATCATGGAGCCAAAAATCCCAGCCCTTCCACCCGACCGATCTCCAGCAGGGGTCCAGTGGAAGGGCTTCAAATTAGGCCGGGATCCAGATGTGCCAGGACCCGGCCTTCTCCGTGAATTTTCAATTTGCCCTGTTGGTGACAGAGCTTCCACCCACTCCAAGCAAGGCCGGAGCTGTCAGAGGGGATGCGGCCAATGGGAGGAATTCTCAGGTCGGGAGTTTCCTGGGCCCTGGTCTGGTGGGACATCAGTGGGCAGCTAAGCCGAGTGAAAGGAGGGGCAGATGGGGGGGGGGGGGGGGGGCGGTGGTGGTGTTCATCTGGGATCTAGAAATGGGACATGTCCTGAACCCCCAAAGAATTCAAAAATATTGGCTGCATTTTTTGGCCCCCTTATATAGGTTAGGTGGTGCCAGGGAGTGTGGCAATATTTACAAGGGGTTCCAATGAGTGCGTCACTGCTTGCACTGGTCCGTAGGAGTGTGTTAATATTTATGGGGGCCCCGCATATAAAAAAAGTTTGAAAACCACCGATTCACATAGAGAAAATACATCTGTTACACCAAAAGGACAATCAAAAAATATATAAACTTAAAATCACGTTTGTGTTGTGTTACAGAGATGGAAAATCAGAAGTATGCAACATTATTTAAGCAATGACAAGAAGTGTGGTTTCATGAGTGTCTGCTTTTGTGCTGGAGAAGCTGATTTGGTTATCAGGATCCATATCATTAATGGACAAAAATATACCTCTTTTAAGGCCCCTTCTAAGTCACCTCCTTTCAAGGCTGAAAAGCCCCAATTCGTCCAATCTTTCCTCGTAACTCAGTTCTCTGATGCTACGAATCAGGCTTGGGTCTCTTTTATGTACTAACTCTAGGACTTGAATGTCTCTCTTGGGTCTTGAGGACCAAATCTAGATGCAGGAGTCAAGTTGCAACTTAACAAGAGCTTTGTGCAGGTTTAGCTTTGCAGCTTTGTACTTTATTGAATTGGAACGCAGTTCAACATTCGGTTTATTTTGCTGATTGCTCACGATCTTGCAAGCTTAATTTCAACCCTTTCCTGGCAGTCATGATTTCACATGAATGATAAAAAGCTAAGGCAAGGTAATAAAACAGCAAGATTTTAAATATTTTCCTCCCCTTTTCTTCCTATTTTCAGTTTATTTGCATTATGGTGTATTGCTGTTTAGAAAACTGCTTGCATCATTGTGTCTATCTGTCATCTTGGTGCCATGAGGTAGGTGAAGTATTTTGGTGTAGGAGCATCTTGATCAGAGACCAGTTACCCTTAGTGTGGGTCTGGATAGTGCAATGAGTGGAAAAATAACATTATTTTTTATTATTTTTCTCTAAAATTTTGAACATCAAAAGAAAATAGCGCTTGTGCCTATTGTCCTGAATTATATTCCTCAGTAGTAGCCTATGTTGGAGTCTGTCTATAATAATCGTAGGGACACTGGGATAAATCTGTTGGTCCAGGCACAGGTACAGGCCAGGTTAGAGTGGGCTTCAATAAGGTTTGTGCAGCCCTTGGCAGTGCTTTACACAATCCAATCTGCCAGAATCTGAAGAGACTAGAGAAGCTGAGATTGTTCTTAGAGCAGAGAAGATTAAGGGGAAATTTAATAGAGCTGTTCAAAATTATGAGCAGATAGGGAGAAACTGTTTCCATTGGCAGGAGGGCCACTAGCCAAAGGACACAGATTCAAGATAATTGTCAAAGGAACCAGAGGGGAGTTGAGGAGAAATGTATTTACGCAGTGAGTTGTTATGATCTGGAATACACTGCCTGAATGGTTGGTGGAAGCAGATTCAATAGTAACTTTCAGAAGGGAATTGGGTACATACTTGAAAAGTAAAAATGTGCAGGGCTATGGGGATAGAGCAGAGGAGTGGGACTAATTGGATAGCTCTTTCAAAGAGCCGGCACAGACACGATGGGCCGAATGGCCTCCTTCTGTGCTGTATGATTCTATGATCTACAAATCAGGGGCATTCTTTAGTGGAGCACAAGGCCTTTGCCTGTGATGGCACCACTGCAGCTATCCTTGGAGTTGCTATATGCTCCATAGTGTACTGCGGTGCACTGAACTCATTCCTCATCTGCGTACAGGTGTGGCTTTCAGTGTTATAGGTTGATGGATGCAGTGGCTGCTAAATGTGCCATGCTTTTATGTCCAGATCTATTCACTCACTCACTGTCATCAATGCATGCACTCAACACAGGAATATGCGGCAAGTTCTCGTGGAACTCATTGTGCACGTGACTCAACCATTGTAATCTATCTTCTTTCCTTTTCCTGGATGTAGAACAGGAGCAATTTCATAGACTTCCCAAGCACTTCAAACCAAGCAGCATCACTCATTCCTACCCACCCAAGTACCAGCTCAGATACATCCATCCTTGTAAAAGTCTTTAGTAATCGTGACAATGGAGCATCGGGTAACTCACAAGCATAGGTAAGCAGGAGGAGATGGTGGCATTGGACACAGAGGAGGATCCGGAGCAGCTCATACTCTCTCTCAATTGAAGAGCCAAGATCGCTCAGGGCTTGCTTTTAAAAGAAGGATGCTTTCTGAGCATAGAGAGAAAACAGGGTTATTGATACAATTGACAGAAGCCCAGGGAAAGCCTTAAAGGCCAGAATTGAGGATTATTTTGACTGAATTATATTCCTGTGAGCTCATGTACTATTGCAGGCTCCAGCTGGTTCCAGCAGCTGGACAACCCCAATATGGAATTGTCAAATAGAATAATCCCACCTACTACACCAAGCAAAAAAAGAGAAAGATGGGAAAGGCAGAACAGAATGTAACTCCCTTCCGCGCACCCAGGAAAGTTAAGTACAGGTGGATTATTACTTTGACATTCAGGGCGCGTAAATAATATTGCAGATATTGTTGTATTTACTTCATATGAGGCAAACTCCAATTTATTTAATGAAGTTAACATCAATTTGATAATGTTATTTCAGTCCTGATTCTATTGAAGAAGATTGTATGTAATGAGATTGTCACTCATAAATTGCTGAAAACGCATTTCTCCCTGTCCAGCTAATCGGTGTAACAAGGTTAGGAGCTTAGATTCATTCAGAGAATAGAATTATAAACCAATGTGCTGAGTGTTATCTGTCTTACTTTCCTCTTTTGAGAATAGCCAGGTAGGATGAAGGTTCTGTATGGAGACATCTTTTAAAGTTGGTGTATTGAGTTGTAGTAACATTGCAATCACTTAACAGCGATTTTAAAAACATTCCAACGATTTCCTTTTTTGAATACCCATGATAATTTTTTAAATAAAATTAAAGTTATTATATATGATCAATCACTAAACAATGTCAAAAGCTCCATTCAACCTTTTGGAAGCAGTTTCTAATTTCCATTTTAGTTTATATTTTCAACTTCTGATATAGAAATACATTTGTGACAGAATAGTCCAAATCTGTCTGAGGAATGCAAGGTTCGGTCAACATATAGAGCTCTGCATGGTCTGCATCCCATTTGTACAATGAATATAGCTCTATGACTAGTTTGCTTCCACTGGTGTGATATCATTGAAAACTGGGTCAAATTGTATCGCTGAACCATGTTAGATACTGCTAAGATTTAATTTACACCTTCCGAAAACAAGCTGTGAAAATGCTGACGTTTCAGATCGAGTGACGGTGCATCTTCAGGTAGGCTCACCTCCTCCTCTTCCTCCACTGACACAGGGGCATCCACATCCTCAGCACCTGAAATAAAAGAGAGGGACAAGGGTTGCTTGTGGTGTTAAGAGAAAGTAGAGAGACAGAGAAGTGGGTGGTGAAAGCATCTGCAGCTTGTCATGCAAAGTGTGTGGGGTGAAAGAGATGTCAGAAGGGACAAAGAGGATACGGTATGAAGAAACTAGTTAAACCAGTTTTAAAAGTATTCAGGGGATCCCTTGAAGCCTCTGGGCACAAATTAAACTATGACCACCTCTCCCCATTTTAATCACGTAGACATGCAGCCAACACTACTCACACTTCTCATTGGCTTCACACCTGTGAGGGGGGGTGGGGGCAGATAGCGGATGTCTATGTCGCCACTTAAAGGCAGCCAGCACCTCTTAAAGGGGATCTGCATTCTGACTGCAGACACCAGGAAAACACTTTTGGAAAGAGAGATATGGATGAAGGAAGCTCCTAGAGGTCGCCAAGATTCTCGAATGCTACCTTGGAGGCCATGGTGCAGGTAACGGATGAGAGTAGGGGCATCCGCTTCCCTCCCGGGGTGGGGGCATCGCCAGTGGGAAGAGATTGCAGAGTACGGGAATGCCAGGAGCTTTGCACCCAGGACCTGGCTGCAATGCCGCAAGAACTTCAACGAACTCCCTAGAGTTGTTACGGTAAGAATATGCTCTCTTACTCTCTGCACCACTTACAGTCTCACTTGAACTGGTTTCTCCGAGCGTACTTCAGGGTAACCAAATCTTGTGGGTGTATGAACAAGTGCTTGAGCACTTAGTAGAACACTTTGATCTTTTTAAGATATTTCTATCCTTATCCCCTCCTCGTCCACTTCTGAGGTGAGTAACTCAAGCTGGAATCCAGCACCATGAAACAGACAACGCAATGTGGATCAAAGGCACTGACTAGCGTGAAACACTGGGAGAGCTGGACTGAGGCGCATGATATGT
Source organism: Squalus acanthias (assembly GCA_030390025.1). NCBI lineage: Eukaryota > Metazoa > Chordata > Chondrichthyes > Squaliformes > Squalidae > Squalus > Squalus acanthias. The sequence continues at coordinate 152,132,354 of CM059429.1, forward strand.
AGAACAATCTCAGCACTGTTCGATTTCATAATAAATATATTTTCCTGCAGATCTAGTCCACATAAATATTCTTACCTGAAAAGTAAACTGTTACACAGTATCACAACCTTTCTCCTACTCTGCCCCTCCCTGCCCCATTTAAATTCACTCCTGTTTAAAAAGTTCCGTTTAAAATGTGTTGATAGGCAATGTATTGACCGCAATACCACCTGCTGATAGTAGGCAGGCAAACAGAGGCAGGGGCTAATAAAGAAAGGAATTGGGCTGGTGAGAAGCTAGTAATGTGTGCGTGAACAGTTGGGTGCAAAGAATGAACTGGCTCAGAGTTAGCACTCTCGCCTCTGAGTCAGAAGGTTGTGGGTTCAAGTCCCACGTCATAGACTTGAGCACATAATGCAAGCTGGCATTTCAGTGCAGCGCTGAGCAAGTCCTGCACTGTCAGAGGTGCCGTCTTTCAGATGAGACGTTAAACCGAAGCCCCGTCTGCCCTCTCAAGTGGACGTAATAGATTCCATGGCACTATTCGAAGAAGAGCAGGGGAGTTCACCTTGGTGTGCTGGCCAACGTTTATCCCACAACCAACATCACTAAAACAGATTATCCGGTCATTTATCTGATTGCTGTTTGTGGAACCTTGCTGTGCGCAAATTGGCTGCTGCGTTTCCTACATTACAACAGTGACTATACTTCATTGACTGTAAAGCGCTTTGGGATGTCCTGGGGTCATAAAAGGCGCTATAGAAAGGCTCCTTCCTTCCTGAAGGAACTTCTGTGTTTTTTGCCATCCACTTGGCCGAGCAGCAGATGAACTGCCTGTCCAGAGATGGTAACTTCTGATTACTTCTACTTGTTGGAAGGTCAATTATATGTGAACATTTGTGGTCATTTGGTTAACGGAAGTGAAAACGGACAGGTTGTTTGACATAGCCTTCTCATTATATGCCCATTTATTCGTGGGGTGGGAGAACGGTTAGAGGGGATGTGTTAACATGTGGGTGAGCTATCTTTTGTCAACACATATCCTGTGAAACCACATGAATTTTATACCTTCATAAATATTCAACCACAGACCTTTTGTTTATCACAAAGAATTGCCATGATCACACACTAATGACATCACTGAAGTCATACGTATAGATTTTCTGATTATACCACCAACGGTAGCCCAGAAATTTTAAGTGGGTCATTGTAGGCTTTGCAATAGGAAAATATAAGAGACAATGTTCAATTATACATATTAAGCTAGAAATTACTGTTTGTGAAATTAGTAAAATTTGCAGGGCTATGGGGAAAGAGCAGGGGAGTGCGACTAATTGGACAGCTCTTTCAAAGAGCCGGCACAGGCACGATGGGCCGAATGGCCTCCTTCTCTGCTGTATCAATCTATGATTTTATGATTTTAGTGCACAAATACTCTACGGAAAACAGATAACACCGTTATGATAGAGGAAAGAGGAATGCCATACAAACATGTTAATATTACGCTAATAGTAGTCTCGATGCTACTATTTCTAAAAACATATTAGCAGCCAGTCTACTGCTGTCTAAAAAATGCTAAAGATTGTGGGGTAGAATTTCTGCAGGGGGTACTCCTGATCTGCCACTGTAACTTTGGTGGAGGATCTATAGAAACCCCATGGAAATGGCGTAAACCGGCTCTTAGGCCATTTCTCCAAGGTTTCTGCCAATCTTCTGCGGGAAATCAGCAGGAACCCCTTACCTAAATCTTACCCCTTTGTATAATGTCTTTCTGGGGTGAATCTCCAGCTATGAGTACATTTTCTGCCCATTTTCCATCTGCTTTTCCATCATGCCCAAATAATCTATCCTGCCCTAGAAATTGTTGTTGGCACAAAACTATCAACCATAGAGTACAATATCGATTACAAAGGCAACGGGGTAATGCTAAACCTATATAAATCATTGGTTAGGCCTCAGTTAGAATATTAGGGCTGATTTTAACTCAACCCGCCCCATGGAAACAGGGCGATTGGGCCCTAAAATTGCTGTGCTGCACCTACTGCTCCATTTCTGCTTGGCTCCTGCCTGCTGCTAAATTTCCCGGGGCCTTCTGCTGGGTGAACCAGACGGGAGCCTCATATCTACATGCAAATCAGGGTCCTTTGACGTATATAGCACCCCAATGCAATTTTGAGGGCCAAATGGACAAAGGATGCGCCACGCACAGTTATCCAGTTGTACCAGGCATTGAAGCAGAGACGGCCGAACAAGGTAAGTACAGAAATAAAAACAGAAAATGCTGGAAATACTCAGCAGGTCAGGCAGCATCTGTGGAGAGAGAAACAGAGTTAACGTTTCAGGTCGATGACCCTTCGTCAGAACTGGAAAAAGTTGGAGATGGAACAGGTTTTTAAGCAAGTGTAGGGGCAGGAAAAGGGGGGAGGGGAGGAAAGAACAAAAGGGAAGGTCTGTGATAGGATGGAAGGCAGGAGAGATTAAGAGACAAAAGGGATGATGGTGCAAGGCAAAAGGAGATGGTAATGGGACAAGTTAAGAAACAAAACATGGCTCTAGATGAAGTCTAAATGGCAATGGCAGAATGAAAGACAGCTGCCATGTGAGAGAGAGAAAAAAAATGGAAAAAAAAGATAGAGGCAGAGGTTATGGTCTGAAATTGTTGAACTCAATGTTGAGTCCAGAAGGCTGTAGAGTGCCTAATCAAAAGATGAGGTGCTGTTCCTCGAGCTTACGTTGAGCTTCATTGGAACAGTGTAAGAGGCCGAGGACGGTGAGGTCTGAGTGGGAGTGGAGCGGAGAATTAAAGTGACAGGCGACCAGAAGCTCAGGGTCACCCTTACGGACTGAACGGAGGTGTTCCGCAAAGCGGTCACCCAATCTGCGTTTGGTCTCCCCAATGCTGAGGAGACTGCATCGTGAGCAGCGAATACAGTATACTAAATTGCAAGAAGTAAAAGGTAAGTACAGAATTATTTTTGTGGGTCCAGGAGTGCTGCTCCAGATTCCACAAGAATACTGTGAGCTGCTACCACCCCGGGTGCCACCCCCCCTCCCAACCTTCGCACTCGGTCCCCCTCTCCAGATGGAACAGCCAGCTGGGCCAGTACTGCACCGGCCCAGAGCTGGCGAGCAACAGCAGGATGCCCGTTCAGACCATGCAGCTTGCCAGCGACATGCTAATGAGGCCTGGCCTCGAAACAGACCAGGCCTGCCAGCAGCGGGAACAGGTGGGCGTTCTACCTGCTGCCTGCCCCTTCAGTGCCTGGAGTTAAAATCTACCTAATTTTGTCCAGTTTTGTGCTCCTTACTTTAGGAATGATATTAGGGCCACGGAAAGGATGTCAGAGAGATTAATTATGATACCAGAGGGTAGATTTTCAACTTGCCTTCCAGGTGTAAAACAGGCGTGAAGAGATCGCAAAGTCTCTGTTTGAAGAATGGACTCAGTCGAGAATATTTTGTGGACTTTATGGGATTTTTCTGAGGGTATTTTCCCTGTGATGGGATCATCCTGTGATATGTGAAAAACTGGTTCATTAAAACTCCAGAGAACGCATGGCAGTTGGCTGTGATAAAAGAACTGTCAGTCATCCAGAATATGCAAAAGCACTTCTCACCTCCATCTCAGAAGAGAAGCAGAACAATGAACCCATTAGCCCAGCCAGCCGAAAAGGAGCCAGTTTTTCCCAACACAAAAGACCGAGAGATGTCCCAGACTTAGGGCCATTAGTCCAATCACGGAGTACACATGGGTCTGATGGTGACCCATCACTGATTAAGCACTGGAGTGCATAGAAACAAAAGGATTTTAAAGATTGGCGGGAAAGATAGGGGTAGCAAGACTCCTCTAAAGATAGACTCTTTCCCACCATTTCTCTTTCTCTCTCGCTCCCGCTCCAACAAGATCGACCTAACAAGAAGTACCAGAGAAGCAGCTGAGCGGAGCGATCGAGACCGACTGTGTGTGTGGAGGTAAGCATGGTCTCGAGTGTCCCAAGCCGGTAAACCAGATATCCCAGGCGAGCTGGGTGAGGTGTAAAGAGCTCAGGGTTTTTCTCAGAAGTGAAGCTTTTGGGCTATTCCGAGTGTGGGAGCTTTGTTTGGTTCAGCCAGGCGAAGGGGTTTATGTGACTGGGTAATTCATTGGTAGGGGTGGAATTAGAGTCCACCATAGCAACAAGGAAATTACTGCTTGTCATAGTCCTCAGTTTTGTACTGTATGTAGGTTATTTGTAACCTGGATTGTATTCTCCACAGAGACAGTGATTTCGTTTAGTAGTGCATGTTTTAGACAGTGTATGTTAGACCAAATAAATATAAGTTTGATTTTTCACCGAAGCATTCCTGTCCGTGACTTATTTCATTTACACTCTGAATAATAATTCCCGGGTATAGAACTTTCGTAAGGCGGGGGTGATTCGAACCATCCGTCTAGCTATTGGGCTAGGATCAAAAACCGCTTACATCTCTTGGCGACCGCGGCAGGACCTGGGTTAAAGGAGTGTAAATCAGTCATGGACAGCGCTTCTGGCAAAAGATCCCAAATGGAGGAAAGGATTTCTTCATATGTGTTTAAGAAGGTTAACGTCACTAAGAAGTGGGTGCTAGGTTTGTTGCTTGCTGAGCATCCGGTGAACGCAGCGGCAGAATGGACGGAGGGCAAGGAGCATAGGCGCAGCATTGAAAAGGCGACATGGCTCGTCTGTCTACAAAGACAAGTCCAACTGCTAGATAAGCAGGTTGCGAAGTTAGAGGCAGAGCTCAGGGAGTCCGAGGCACAGTCAGACGTAAGGGCTGTAGCAGGGAGCAGGTTACGCACGGAGCTAAGGGATGAGAAGCAGGGAAGAATAAGCCCGGAGAAAACCTTCCGTAACCATAAGGAGTTCCTGCAATGCCAGATAACTGAGGCAAAGGGGAACGAGAGGGTGGTTAGGGAGGAGAACGCTCGCCTGTCGAGTGAGGTAAAGGTGCTGGGAGAGCAGCTGAAGGATATTCAGGTGGTATACAGAGTCACCAGCGCTGGAGGGTTTGATACGGGTAATCATGGTCCTTGCCAGGAGCAGATCCGGAATTTGACCGATGCTCTATCTAAGGCCAAAGGGATGGTCTGCTTGGTAGCTCCGGGACCGGCCCGGGTAGATGAGGAAGAGCAAGAGGGAGATAAGGAGGACTGTGAGGCAGAGGAGGACGCTCGATCACCGCCCGAAGTGCCGGGACCAGGACCCATGTGCCCTGTCCGGCAGCGGAAATACGGTGCGCCCGTAGACGGTCAAGAGCAAGGACCACTGCAGAGTGACTTCGTCGTCCCGTATACAACCCCACAGCTGCAGGCAATGGTCTCTAACCTGACCAAACTGACCAGCACAGGGGACCCATCTGTCCATTTTACGGATGTGGAGCAGGTGCGGGGGATCAATAATTGTAACGAAGCTGAGACAGCCAAATTACTATTATTTTCCCTGGATAGTAGGTTGTACCAGTCGCTCTCAGCGGGTAGCAAGAGGGGGCAGGGTACGTTAGAGGGGATAAAGGATGACATCCTAGAGGCTATGGGCCTCAATGATGGAAGTCCCTTCTCCCGAGTGGAAAGGACACTGCAGTCAGCTGGGGAGGCACCGCAGGCTTTCGCGGACAGGCTTTGGCCCGTCTACCGGAGTGCCTGTGTGGGGGTGCCCGACCGGGCGCAGCTGCAGGGGGAGCCTAGGGCTCATTGGCTGAGGACCCTGGTGGCAAACAGCCTGCCCAGGATCAAGGCCTAAGCAGAGGGGTGGTTCGATTCCAGGGATCCCCAGACCACAGAAGAGAGTGTGATCCGGCAGTTAACTCTCTCTTTTAAGAATGGTAGGGGTGAGGATGACAAACCAAAGGGCAGAGTACACGAGTTAAAGCCTAGTGGAGGCAACGTTAGAAGAGAGTGGCGCCAGGAAGGGGGTAGCTCAGAGAAGAAGCAGGGTTGTTATGGGTGCGGGAGAAAAGGGCACTGGAGGAAAGACTGCCCAGTCTCTGACAAAAGGAGCGGGAAAGGGAATCCTCCAGCGCCAGTGCAGAAAGCTGCAGCTGTGGCAGGAAGCAGCATTGATCCGTTCGCGGTATTAGTGGCTGCTCTCCGCGCAGTCTTTCCGGCAGGGCAGGGTAGGGTGGACGCGGCAGCGGGCAGCGCGCTCCCATCCGCCCCGAACAATCCCGACCCATAACTAGGGGCTTCTCAGCCCGTTTACCTGTGCCCACTAAGTTATGATGCTTGGAAGAGACCGTGCATGAAGATGGGGGTGGAGAAGGAGCAAGGGACCTATCTGCTTGACACTGGAGCTTCAAGCACCATTATCTATGCGGATAACCCGACCACATCACCTCTATCGAGCGGGGTCCCACATAACTTAATAGGGTTCACCGGGAATGAACAGGCTGGGTCTTTCTCCATCCCGCTAGCCATCGATCTGGGTCCACTCCATACGGAGTGGAAATATGTCCTGATGCGGTGGGAGCGGGAGGGAATAGGCATTTTGGGGGCAGACTTCATACTGGCCCACAAGATATTGGTGGATTTCCGAATCACTGTCTTTGGGGGGCAGTATGCACGGGAAAGGAGAAGGAGGTGGTAGTTATACCAGGGAAGCAAGGCAAGGGAACCGTGTGTACGATGAAGCTCAAGGGTAGTTATGACCTTGAACTTTTGGTCACTTCTACCCCGGCGGAGTACATAGCGGATGTGCGAGCCAACCTCGCGGCATTCGCTACACACAAGCACGACTGTGGGAGGGTAGCAGGGGTGGAGGTCAGAGTAGAAGGAGACCCCATGGCGCGACCACAGAAACAGTACAACTTCCCCAGAGAGGCAGAGGCGGATTTAGAGATGGCATTGGGATCACTGGTTGAGCAGGGTGTGTTGAGACCCATAGTGACCCATGTGAACTCTCCGATTTGGCCGGTTAGGAAACCGGACAATTCGTGGAGAGCCACTGTGGACTATCGAGTTCTTAACAAGAACATCCCAGCCTGTGTCCCCACCGTTGCAGCCGTAGCCAAACTAATCGGGGGTATCCCGGCATCCGCGAAAACATTCACGGTGCTGGAGATTTCGAACGGATTCTGGTCTATCCCTCTCAAAAGGGAGGACCAGTATAAGTTCGCGTTCACTTTCAAGGGTCAGCAGTACACATGGACCTGCCTTCCCCAAGGGTTTCATAACAGCCCTTCTATTTTCCACCAATGTATGGACAACTGTTTAAAAGGGTTTAGCAGACCGCAGCGGCTTGTGCAGTACGTGGACGACCTGCTTTTGTTCTCCAACGAGGGGGAGTTGCATGGCCCCCTGCTGGCTGAGCTGCTGAGTCTGTTAAAGGAAGCTGGGTTCAAGATTAATCCCAAGAAAGCACAGATCGGCCAGCAGGAAGTAAAATTCCTCGGGCTGACCGTGCGTGCTGGGGAGAGGGCCATCGATGAGGCGAGGAGGAAGGCGGTACAGGAGCTACCTGCCCCGACCACGGTAACGGGGGTAAGATCCTTCCTGGGACTCACAGGGTATTGCAGGGATTTCATAGAGGACTATTCCGCTACGGCAGCTCCTCTACTCCGGCTCCTCCACAAGGGAGTGGGCTGGGAGTGGGATGAGGACTGCATGGCAGCTTTTAGTCGTCTGAAGAGAGATCTGCAGACCGCACCGGCTTTAGGAGCGATTGATGGGGGAAAGGAGTGCTTTTTGGAGGTAGCTGCCACAGGGGACAGTTTGAGCGCAGTGCTGCTCCAGGAGCGGCATGCCAAGCTGAGGCCTGTGGTATACTCATCAAGAATCCTCACAGATGTAGGGAGGGGGTACTCCAATTCTGAGAGGCACCTGCTTGCCACACATTGGGCCATGAGGAGATCACAAATCTTCACGAGGGCATCCCCGTTAACTCTCTTAACCCATCATACGCCCACTCAGATGCTTCTGGATGGGAGGATAAAGGATGGCACGGTGAGCAGTGCACGCATTGCTCGCTGGACTTTATTGCTCTCTCAGACGAATTTGAGTGTGAAAGGCCTCTGTGAGCCCAAGCTTGCCGCAAATTTGATCTACCCAGGGGTGGCCCACAAATGTTCTGTTGAAGGGGTATGGGACGTAGACATAGGGTTTCAGGCTGGGATCCATCCCACGGGCCGCGAGATCTATGTAGACGGGTCCAGTACAGTGGTGGCAGGGGAGCGACTCACTGGATGCGGAATTTTTGACCCAAAGGCAGCCATTGCCAAGGCCATTAAACTCCCGAGCACCATGAGCGCCCAGCACGCTGAACTGTCGGCGGTGGTGTATGTGGTTACCCACCCCGAAGAGTTCCCTACACCCTACACGATTTGCTCAGACAGCATGTTCACTTGCAATTCGTGTACAGAATATTTAGCCATTTGGTCTCGTCGCGGGTTCACATCTGCAGATGGGAAACCCCTAATAACTAAGCCATTGTTGCAACAGATCATAACATCGATAGGAACCCAGGGGGATTTCTATATCCACAAAGTCAAGGCCCATTCTAAGACAGAACCCCGTGCAGAGGGCAATCAGCAGGCCGACGTGCTGGCCAAAGAGGGTGCTCGAACGGGCATGTTTTGGGATCCATATGGGTCGAGTCCGGTAGCAGTGATCAGAGACAGAGGTGGGACTCAAGGGAGTGCAGGGGTAGCATTGGCCCCGGACCTAAAGATGGTCCAGGCACGTGTAAGGGTTTTTTGTCTCAGGGGCTTATTTGTGGGTCAGCCAGTTAAGTTTTCCTGAGCTGTCCTGCCCGCTGTGCGGTTGCAAATCGCTATCCCCTTCCTAGTTCTGAGCCCAGGACTTATCGAGCGGCGATAAGGACAAACGAACAGACCCGTGGATTGGTGCGAGGAAAACCAATGTTTATTTACAGAAATAAAACTACAGAGAAACAGTATTATATGAAGAAAACAAAATCACTATGCAGTACGGTTTTACACTTAACAGGGGAGGAGAACGGACACATCGAGGGAAAATCCTAAAATTACAATTTTAGCAATATCCCCATTAATTCCCACCCTTACGCCTAACTAAAATTGTCTTGCGACAGCCAGAAGAAGATAATGCTCACCGGTGAAATGGATGGAAAACCTGGCCCTGTACCCTGTCTCTGCCGTCGAAAACGTGGCTACGAAGTTTCTGGATGGTCTTCCTTCTTGGCTGCTAGCAGACAGACAGGGTACCTGAGACCAAGGCAGAGAGAGAGAGAGAGAGTGGCTGAATCTTCCCAGTTATACCCTCCCGGTCGTCGTAATCTCCCGCCAGATCAGCTCATTTCTATTGTCTGATCTGGGCATAATGAATTTTAACAAAAGGTTCCGATCTTGGCCCATCATGTTAGATGGCCAGTAATTGTATCATGCCAGTACTCCAACTGCTCCCTTTTGTCCGACAGGTTCGTTGATGGGGGCCAGCCCAGTCTCAATGTCCCCGCTGATTATTTGAGCAAACACCTTGAAAGCCTTATGCGTAGACCTGATTGTAATTGGGTTTGTCCCCAATGCATAAGGAAAGGTCCTGTATGGTTTCGTGAACTTCCTGCTGCAGACATCGGAATACACAAGCCGATAGCTTGCCAGAGTCTGAAATGAAACTGCCAGGCTCTCGGTCACGAGGTCTGACCGCAGCCATTTTGTTATGCCCTGGATTTTAAAACTCAGTCTGACCAGGGTTCCTTTTAATAAGTCCAATAAAATCTTCGGGGGGGGGGGAGGGAAACACATGAAATTTTGCGAATCCTTTTACACGGGATCCCGCCCAAAAGACTGTTCTGGAGACACTGGCTAAGGGAGATAAGGTAGAGGGTCCATACGGAGTGGCAGGTATTACGGTAAAGGAAGGGATGGTTTTCAGAGGGGAACAGTGGGTAGTTCCACAGCAGCACCGGAGAAAATTCCTTCAGTTGGCCCGCGAGGGTCCAGGAGCGGGGCACCCCAGGCCGGAGACCACCTGGCAACGGGTGGAACAGGCAGGGTGGTGGCCGCAACTGAGGGAGGACGTCCGCGACTTCTGCGCGGATTGCTTGGTGTGTGCTGCAAACAACCCTGACCCCCCAGAAAAGGAAGGTATCCATGGGACACACTAGGAGAGTGGAGGGACCATGGCAGTCCATACAGGTCGATTATATCGGACCGCTGCCCACCGCACAGGGGGGTTACAAGTACTGCCTGGTCCTGGTAGATGTGTTCTCTAAATGGGTAGAAGCCTTCCCATGCCGAACAGCCACAGCTTTGGGGACCGCAAGGATTCTAGTGAGAGAAGTGTTCTCTAGGTGGGGGCTACCACAGTATGTGGAGTCCGATCAGGGGAGTCACATCACAGGGGCAGTCATGCAGGCGACTCTGAAGATGCTAGGTGTAGAGGGTAAATGGCACGTCGCACACAACCCGCAGTCATCGGGGATTGTGGAGCGGATGAATAGGACCATCAAGGAAAGGTTACAGAAGGAGACGGGAGACTCACCTCGAAAATGGGCGGAGGTCTTGCCGTTAGTTCTGATGGGGGTCCGAGCCAGCCCGTCTAGAAGCACAGGGCATTCCCCGCATGAGCTCGTGACTGGCAGGGTCATGAGAACGCCCAGCCATGTACTGGCCCCGGTTCTCACGGAAGGTCAGTTGAGAGAGGTGAACCGGGACAGGTTTGTTAAGAATTTGTTTGAGCATCTCAGACAGATCCATTGGCAGGCTGCCAGTAACATGGGGAAGCAACATCGTAGAAATCGTTTATTGCTTGAGCCTCAGAGGCACCACGAGTGGAAGGTCGGAGATCAAGTAATGGTTAGAAACTTCGTCAGGGTAGGGACTTTTGAACCGCTATACATGGGACCGTACAGTATCGTGGATAGGGCAAGTTCGATGGTATATGCGGTCAAAATGCCTCGACGCACTAAGTGGTTCCATGTCAATCAGTGCAAGCTTTTCAACCCTGGGGAAAGAGCTGATAAGAGGAGGAAACAGCAGGGAGTGGTGAGCTGCGCTACAGGTGTGGGTCTCCAGCCCATAATCTGGGAGTCTGAGGAGCCCACAGAGGGACCAGTCGTTCCGCCTGTGGGGGCAGGAGTGAGAAGGAGTGCCAGGATCCCACGGCCGAGGGTGCCGTGGACGCCTCCTTACACACCGGTGAACGAAGGAAGCCGGAGTTGTAACAAGCCCAGGGTCGAGGAGACCTAGTGTGGCCACCCGGAGACGGGTGGCGCTGCACATAACTTCTTTCTCTCCTGTCTGTTGCCTTAGCTTGTCTGTATAGTTTGGTTTTACATGTATGCTGTTGATACCAAATGTAATCATGTGTAGCTGCGTCTGGAAAGGTGAGGCATCACCCAAGGACAACGTTGCATTCTGTGTGTTTTCAGGGAACGCCTAAGAACAAGATGAAGTCAGCCATGGTAGTCCTGATCGTCATGATTGAAGCCAGCACGAGTCACAGGGGCGACACCGAGGAATCGGTTATCTTCGGCTGCACTGACGGAGACGGACCGACCGTGACCACTGGAGGTGGCTCGAAGGATGGGGCGAGCGTCTATCTCCACGAGGGAAGATGGCCTGGATGGCTGGGGTCGAATTCCACCTGGTATTCCAGCCATGACAAGTTCATCTATGGTGAAGCGTCCATCCCATGCCCGAGAATAGGGGTTACCACCTCCCGGGTTAGGGTAACAGAGGGGAAACGGGTGTGCCTTAGCTGTAGGGGACACATTCCACTGGGAAGGTGGTGGTGGCTCAGGAAACTGAGCGCGGATACAGGGGACCAGACAGCTGACTGGGAAAGACTAAGTAATGACATGTACTGGACGATCACGGGTTCTCAGGGAGGAGTGAATGTGTGTTGGGATAAGTGGTGGGAATCCGAGGAAGGGATTTATGTGTGTATGTGGGGGTCGGAAAAGATCTGCCCAGCGGGTGTGTCGATCGCGTTTAGCAGGCGATGGCAGGACGCCAGGGGTGGGATCGGTTGGGATCGGAGTGTGGACTCCTGTGTGATCCCAAAACCCCCGAACACCATCAGCGCCACAGAGCTCATCTCATACACCAGGAAGCCCCCGCCCAGAGCCCCGACGGTACAGACGACTGTAGATGGGTGTCCCACCACCAGCAGGGGTCCAGGGAATGGGTTGGTGTTAATCCCGACTGACAAAGTGTTGTTTCAGAACGTGCACTACGCCGTGGCATCCGTGATCCTGAACCTGACTGAAGTCCATCTGCCTGTGTGGTGTCCAAGGAAGACGGAGAAGCTTTATGAAGCTCTGTTAAAAGCGATGTTTCAGGAATTTTATGAACTGGACTATGGAAATGTAGAGAAAGAACAGCTTTATAATCTGAATGTTGGGGATAGTGTGGGGTCCGGGAGGCAGAGAAGAGGGACCTGGAACGATTCCTTTTCTGCCGGAACACCTCACTGAGTTAACAAAGACCGTTGAGCTCTCCCAGAAACATTTTGACACTTTAGAGCAAAAGACAGTAGAAGTGGGGGCGGAGATCAAGGGGATTGTCTCGCCACCATGGTGGGACATCGGTCTGAGTATAGAGATTCCTCCCTGGATCCCCATCTGTTCCCATGCATTAGTTATCATACAATTGGTGCTTGTGAGCTACTTGTTTTACACCAGCTGCAGGCGATGGAGCCAGATGCTCCGAGCGCGGTGGCCAGGGGTGTTAGATCGATCCGGAGCCAGATGCTCCGAGCGCGGTGGCAAGGGGTGTTAGATCGATCCGCAAAGGTGTCATTGATTGATGTTGATGAGGGTTTCTCCCTGCAAAAACTTGTAATGTACCAAAGTTCTGTAAGCAAGTGTATTGTATTCTGGTTATAGTTTTACACTCTGTATTGCGCGATGTGCGCTGTTGCATTTTTTGTAATGTGTTACCACCTGTCAATGCTGTACTGTGTGATGTGCGCGGTGACTTTTTGGTAACGTCCTGTGGATCTTATTAATGTTCTGTGTTTTGACTTGAAGCTTGTCGGTGGGAATTGGAACCCAGCCGTTTTAAATGTGTTCAGAAGCCGTTTCGCTGATGTTTTGACTCGGTAGAAGGGAACTATGACACGCAGTAAGGGGGTACAGTTCTGGGGTTAAAATGTAAAATCAGGGAAACAGCTTCACTTGTGGGAGACTTTGGGGTAGAAATTAGGTCGCGGCCCATTTGGGGCGCAAATATCGTCCGGACGCAAATATTAGCGCCTGGCGCTAATTATCGGCACTGACAGGAAACTTCACTTTTACCGCCCCGGGAGGTGAGTGGAGCGCTAAAGCAGGCGCTGCACACCTCTCTTAAGGCGCAAAGGCCAAGGAGTGAGGCGCTAACTCAGCGCGCGAGCGCAGTGCAGCTGCTGCCAGTTAGCGAGGGAACACAGACACACTGGCGCCGGACACTTCTTAAAGCGGGGGGGGCCACTTGCTCCCCAGCCACACCCTGCTCATTGCAGCCTTGAATCTCAGCCTGGAGAGACCTGTAATCCATTTTGCTGCCAAGCATGGAGAGGGTGAGAGAACGCGCTCATCGCTTCACCGAGCGGGCCTTGGATGCTCTGGTTGACGCAGTGGAGCGCAGACGATGTATGCTGTTCCCTGAGAGTGGCAGGAGGCCTTTGCCACGCGAGTTCAGAAGAGTGTGGAGGGAGGTGGCTCAGAGCGTCTCCTCCAGGAGCATGGTGCCCAGGACCCATACTCAATGCCGCAAAAAGTTCAACGACCTCACTCGGGTCGTCAGGGTGAGTGGCTTTTTCTCAATACCTCTCCATCCCTCCATCTCAACCTCACTCTATGGCCAGAGGGTCTTAAAACCCCAATGCACAACACTCATCCAACACCTATGGCCCTTTCATCAAACACACACACACATTCCACACTTTGCATACAGTAAGGGCTATTCACCCATGGGAGGCACATCAGGCAAGACCATGGCTGCATATTGTAAGGGCTATTCACCTATGGGAGGCACATCAGGCAAGACCATGGCTGTATATTGTAAGGGCTATTCACCTATGGGAGGCACATCAGGCAAGACCATGGCTGTATATTGTAAGGGCTATTCACCTATGGGAGGCACATCAGGCAAGACCATGGCTGTATATTGTAAGGGCTATTCACCTATGGGAGGCACATCAGGCAAGACCATGGCTGTATATTGTAAGGGCTATTCACCTATGGGAGGCACATCAGGCAAGACCATGGCTGTATATTTACTCAGATGCTGTCCTTTTTCTTGCAGGCTAAGCTGGCTCATAATAGGAGACAGCAGCAACGGACAGGTGGAGGGCGGCTTCAGCTGCAACCCCTCAGCGATCTGGAGGAGCGCGTCCACAGGATTGTGGCAAGCCGGGTGATCGGTCCCGTCGCCACTGGAGACGCCGACCCCGTTGTGGACAGCAATGGTAAGGTCATCACCTTTTTGTCCTCTGTCCTTCCACTTGTCCCTCACAATACCAGCCTTTGACACTTTCAATCCAACTTGCTAACTCGCTGCACTTATTCCTCCCTTACTGCCACCCTGTCCTCACGCTAAAGCCACTCTTGTACCTCCCTGCTTTCAGATGGTGATTCACCAGCTGAGGAGACGGGCCCTGAAGCTGCCACTGGGAGTGATGCTGCAGCTGAGGAGGAAGAGGAAGCCAGAGCATCAGTGCCACCCTCTCCCGAGGAAGCCCATGCCCACACTGGGAACACGCCTTCCCCGGAGGGGAGCAGGGGGGAAGGGGCTGATGATGGTGAAGCTCCAGGACCCAGCGGGCTGCAGCAACGCCATGGGGGGGGTAGGGAAGAACGGGGGCCTTCTCCCCAGAGGGAGAGTATGCCAGACACTCCTACTGCAATGGACGCAGAGGAGGAGCGGCTGATTACAGAAATGAACACCCAGGCGGTGGGCATGCACACTGAGCTCATGGGTGCAGTGGGAAGGGTGCCCGATTGCATTGAGTCACTGGCAAGGAGTGTGGAGCACTTCGCTGTAGCACAGGCGGATGCCACACTAACGCTTAGTGCTGCAATTCAGTCACTGGCTGCCGTGATCCCACCTCTGACTGCTCTCATACAGACTCAGATGGAGGCCACGCGAGCACAGACTGCTGCCAACCTCGATGGTTCGTGCACATGTCCCTGGGGCTGTCACCACGCCGCAGCAGGCCAGCAATCTGTTCTCCGGCAGATTGCTCCGGATGCTGAAGTGCTGCCCCGTGGGAGTGCCAGTGTGTCGGGCGAGCAGGGAGTTGCTGGCCTCTCTCACGATGACAGCATTCCTGCTGCCAACACTGTCACTTCTCCACTGCACTTGCCACCGCCTGTAGGACAGACTGCTGCCGCCCATGCAGAGTTGGTGCAGTCTGCAGCCGGGCCCTCCAGGCCCAGAAGTGGTCGAGGCCGTCCTTCAGGGGCATCTGCAGTGTCAGGGTCTGACGAGCAGCAGCCTTCCACCAGCCTTGCTGCAGCCACTGAGGTCCCATTACGGAGGAGCAGTAGGGTTAGAAGGGGGGAAGTGCGCAAGGGAAGGAGATCACCCTCGAAGGGCAAAAAGTAGGAGGTGTGACAAAATGCTGGTCATTTTTTTATTAAAGGCCGAGGTTCATGGTCCAACTTTTGTTTAGTGTTTTGGACATTATCTCCAGGTTGTGAGAACCAGTTATGCTATTGACTGTTTTTTTGTGTTTATTTCTATGAGTTTGTCATGAGGAATTGACACACACAGAGTTTGTAAAATAAATAAGTTTCTGTATTCAAAATATACATGGCTGGTGGTTGGAATTATTGGTGCCTTGGCCGGCTTAGGGGTTGCGTGCTGGGTTGATTAGTGTTTGTAGCAATGGCAGGGGCCCTAGAAGCGGCTTGCTATTAGTCGTTGACGGACGGCCCTTGCAGTTTGACCATTGTGGGCCGCCCTCCTGCCTTGGTGCTGCTGATGATCATCGTCCTCGTCCTCTTCCTCCTCTTCCTCCTCCTCCTCTGGTGGTGCTACAAGGCCTGGTGGCATTGGCTGGGTCCTGAGGATTGCCATGTTGTGCAACATGCAGCACACGACTACGAAGTTCGAAACTTGCTCAGGCGAGTACTGCAGGGCTCCTCCGGAATGGTCCAGACAGCGGAACCGCTGTTTCAGCACGCCGATTGTGCGCTCAATAATGTTCCTGGTTGCTTGATGGCTTTCATTGTACCGCAGCTCAGCAGGGGTGTTTGGCGTACGGAGCGGTGTCATCAGCCAGGTGCTCAATGCGTACCCCTTGTCCCCCAGAAGCCAACCAACTGGCTGATGCGGTGCCTCGAAAACTTCTGCCACAGTAGTCTGGCGCAGGATGAAAGCATCGTGGCAGCTGCCCGGATAGTGGGCATTGACAGCGAGTATCACCTGTCTGTGGTCACAGACCAACTGCACATTCAAGGAATGGAACCCCTTTCTGTTCCTGAATTCCTCTGCATTCTCTCGCGGAGCACGCAAAGCCACATGCGTGCAGTCAATGGCGCCCTGCACCATGGGGAAGCCCGCTACCCTCGCAAAGCCCAGAGCACGGTCACGCTGCTTGTCTGGGGTCATAGGGAAAGAGATGAAGTCTCGTCTCCTTCTGAAGAGGGCATTGGTGACCTGCCGGATGCAGCGATGCACCGCAAACTGGGAGATATTGGCGAGGTCCCCAACAGCAGCTTGGAATGAGCCAGTGGCGTAGAAGTTCAAAGCCACTGTGACCTTCACTGCCACCGACAGAGACGTCCTGGACCTCAGCTGAGGCTGCAGATCTGGCTGCAGCAGGTGGCAGAGCTCAGTGACCACCTCCTTGCTGAATCGCAGCCTTCGCAAACACAGCTCCTTGGACATATGGATGTAGGAGAGCTGTTCACGATATACCCTGGGAGGGTAAGCTCTCCTGTACATGCGCCTGATGGCCCTCCTCCGTCTGGCCATCATTGCCACTCTCTGTCTGCGTCTCTGTATCCTCCGATTCAGCTGGAGCAGGACGACGCCCCCAATCATTGCAGCCCCCATATTCTCTTTGCCAGAAAAGTAATGAGGTACAGCAACTAAAGTAGCAACAAAGTTAGGATGAATAGGCAAAACTACCTCACAAAGCGTTGAGTCAATGTAGAAGTCTCTCTCTCTCTCTCTCCGAATCTCTCTCTCTCTCTCAGAACGAGTGGTGCATAAATGTCGACCACAGAAAAAGACAGGAAGAGGCCCCCTTTAAATAGCGCCCCCCCCAGCCCCACACCAATTGATAATGTTCCAGTCTTCCGGTCGTTGGAAGCGCCAGGCGGTAAGGCAGGGGGCGCCACTCAATTTCCGCTCCGGGGCGCCCCAAGGGCGTTGCACCATGGAATGACGTCACAATCTGCGCGCGCAGGTGGTCGCAGCGGTAAGTTTTAGCGCCGCCGCACAATCTCAAGTTAAGTTCTCGAGCGGTGCAAACATCGCTGCGCCCGGGCGTTAGCGGCTTAACGCCCCATTAGCGCCCTCTTAAGGCGCTAACGGGAGGCGCAACCAAGTGAATTTTTACCCCTTTGGCTTTTTCTCTCTCGTCGAGTGATGCTTTGTAGAAAGAAAAGCATCAAACGGGGGACTGAAGAGATCGCAAAGTCTCTGTTTGAAGAATGGACTCAGTCGAGGATATTTTGTGGACTTTATGGGATTTTTCTGAGGGTATTTTCCCTGTGATGGGATCACCCTGTGATATGTGAAAAACTGGTTTGTTAAAACTCCAGAGAACGCATGGCAGTTGGCTGTGACAAAAGAACTGTCAGTCATCCAGAATATGCAAAAGCACTTCTCACCTCAATCTCAGAAGAGAAGCAGAACAATGAACCCATTAGAAATAACAACAGAAAACGCTGGAAAAACTCAGCAGGCCAGGCAACATCCGTGGAGAGAGAAAGAGAGTTAACGTTTCAGGTCGAAACCCTTCGTCGGAACTGAAAGAGCAAGAAATAAACAGATAAAAATGCAAGGGGGAGGCTGGGGGGAGGAATAAAAGATCAAAAGGGATGGTCTTGAGTGAGTAGAGACATTGAGAGATGCTCAAGGCAAGACGAGATGGTAATGGGACAGGTTGAGAAACAAAAGGTAAGGTGTGAAATGCTGGCAGAATCAGAGACAGCTGCCGTGGGGGGAGAGAGAGAAAAAAAGGAAAAAGGCACGGACCAAAAGAGTGGATAAAATGTATACATATGTGGTAGGGGCCGGGGTTATGATCTGAAATTGTTGAACTCGATATTGAGTCCGGAAGGCTGTAAAGTGCCTAAACGGAAGATGAGGTGCTGTTCCTGGAGCTTACGCTGCGCTTCCGTGGAACAATGCAAGAGGCCGAGGACGGTGAGGTCTGAGTGAGCGTGGAGGGGTGAATTAAAATGACAAGCGACCGAAAGCTCAGGGTCACCCTTCCGGACTGAACGGAGGTGTTCCGCAAAGCGGTCACCCAATCTGCGTTTGGTCTCCCCAATGTAGAGGAGACCACATCGTGAGCAGCGAATACAGTATACTAGATTGCAAGAAGTACAAGTAAATCGCTGTTTCACCTGGAAGGGGTGTTTGGGGCCCTGGAGAGTGGGAAGGGGGGATGTATAAGGGCAGGTGTTGCATCTCCTGCGCTTGCACGGGAAGGTGCCGGGTGAAGGGGAAGGGGTGATAGAGGAGTGGACTAGGGTGTCTCGGAGGGAGCGGTCCCTACGGAATGCTGAAAGGGGAGGTGAGGGGAAGATACGTTTGGTGGTGGGATCACGTTGGAGGTGGCGGAAATGGCGGAGGATGATCCGTTGAATGTGGAGGCTGGTGGGATGAAAGGTGAGGACAAGGGGAACTCTATCGTGGTTCCGGGAGGGAGGGGCCGGGGTGAGGGCAGAAGTGCGGGAGATGGAACGGACACGGTCGAGGGCCGTGTTGACCACGGTAGAGGGGAATCCTCGGTTGAGGGAAAAGGTTGACATGTCGGAAGCACTGGTATGGAAGGTGGCATCGTCGGAGCAGATGCGGCGGAGACGGAGAAACTGGGAGAAGGGAATAGAGTCCTTACAGGAGGCGGGGTGGGAGGAAGTGTAGTCCAGGTAGCTGTGGGAGTCAGTGGGCTTGTAGTGAATGTTGGTCAATAACCTATCCCCAGAGATGGAGACGGAGAAGTCGAGGAAGGGGAGGGAAGAGTCGGAGATGGACCATGTGAAGGTGAGGGAAGGGTGGAAATTGGAGGCAAAGTGAATGAACCCATTAGCCCAGCCAGCCGAAAAGGAGCCAGTTTTTCCCAACACAAAAGACCGAGAGATGTCGCAGACTTAGGACCATTAGTCCAATCACGGAGTACACATGGGTCTGATGATGACCCATCACTGATTAAGCACCAAAGTGCTTAGAAACAAAAGGATTTTAAGAAGCTGAAGAGGAGCCAGTTTTTCCCAACACAAAGACCAAAATATGTCCCAGACTTAGGGCCATTAGTCCAATCACGGAGTACACATGGGTCTGATGATGACCCATCACTGATTAAGCACTGGAGTGCTTAGAAACAAAAGGATTTTAAAGATTGGCGGGAAAGATAGGGGTAGCAAGACTCCTCTAAAGATAGACTCTTTCCCACCATTTCTCTCTCTCGCTCCCTGCTCCAACAAGATCGACCTAACAAGAAGTACCAGAGAAGCAGCTGAGCGGAGTGATCGAGACCGACTGTGTGTGGTGGTAAGCATGGTCTCGAGTGTCCCAAGCCGGTAACCAGATATCCCAGGCGAGCTGGGTGAGGTGTAAAGAGCTCAGAGTTTTTCTCAGAAGTGAAGCTTTTGGGCTATTCCGGGGTGGGAGCTTCGTTTGGTTCAGCCAGGCGAGGGGGCTTATGCGACTGGGTAATTCGTTGGTAGGGGTGGAATTAGAGTCCACCATAGCAACAAGGGAATTACTGCTTGTCATTGTCCTCAGTTGGGTACTGTATGTATGTTATTTATAACCTGGATTTTATTCTCCACAGAGACAGTGATTTAATTTAGTAGTGCATGTTTTAGCCAGTGTATGTTAGACCAAATAAATATAAGTTTGATTTTTCACCGAAGCATTCCTGTCCGTGACTTATTTCATTTACACTCTGAATAATAATTCCCGGGTATAGAACTTTCGTAAGGCGGGGGCGATTCGAACCGTCCGTCTAGCTATTGGGCTAGGATCAAAAACCGCTTACAGGCATTTGGGAATCGGACGCCCAATATAGAAACTGCTTGATTTTCATTTCCGCAGATATTATTAATGTACCCAATGAATTATTGAGCTCTATTGACTGAATTTACTGAGAGTTTGATGCATTTGTTTCGTCTTAAAGAAGAATATATTTCAACTTTAGACAAGTCTCATTTTACCAAATGGGGAATCATTTTTTAAAAATCCTGTATCTTTTTCTTTGTTCTCTTTTTTTCTTTCAGTTCAACAGCTCAAATCTTACAGTCTATGTATTTCTTAAATTATTGTATTCCATGAGATTTCCTTCTTATTGATATAGTTTATTCTGCAATGACATATATCATTGAGCACCTCTGTTTTTAAACTTGATACACAGCACGTCGTATATTGGCAATGCATTTATTGGGGTAGGTAATTTGATAACCACAAGCTTTTCTTCATTGCATTGAAACAAACTCAAATTCCAATAATAGAGACAAACGTATATTTGTTGTGTTATATATAATGCAACTGATTATTCTGTAAAAATAATGATAGTTTATATGTTAAGGAACTCCCGACTGCCCAAACTTTACCATGTTAAATCTATAGCTATTGATCTGCTCAGGCAGTCTCTCACCTCCACCTCCGATACCTATGTCCCCAGCAAAATTTGTACTCTCCTCCATCCCAGTCGTTCCCCCTGGTGTGAGCCCCATCTTCGCTCCCTCAAGACCATGGGGTGCAGACTTGAGTATATTTGCTGTGCAAGTGTTTAAGCCATGATCTGGCTGAACCATGTCAAGTGCTGGAGCATGTTGATCCCTCCCAAATCACTGCCCATCTTTCCACAACTTTATAGGGTAGATTTTCGGCCCCAGACTCAGCGCTGCGGAGGTGGCACACACCCGAACCAAGGGGAGCGAGGACCGGCAGCAAGTGGTCCCCGGGCCTCATTGACATATTCGAGGCGGGTGTGCCAGCCCTGGTCACACCTCCACAGGCTGCTCACCCGACGGGAAAATCAGTTAAGTTCCAGGAGGGGTGATCGCAAGGAGTGTGGAATCATAGAATCATAGAAATTTACAGCACAGAAGGAAGCCATTCGGCCCATCTTGTCCATGCTGGCTGACAAAGAGCTATCCACCCTAATCCCACTTTCCAGCACTTGGTCCGTAGCCTTGTAGGTTACGGCACTTCAAGTGCATATCCAAATACTTTTTAAATGTGATGATTGTTTCTGCTTCTACCACCCTCTGGGTGAAAAAATTTCTCTTCAAATCCCCTCTAAAACTCCTACCAATTACTTTAAATCTATGCCCCCTGGTTATCGACCCCTCTGCTAAGAGAAATAGGTCCTTCCTATCCACTCTATCTAGGCCCCTCATAATTTTATACACCTCAATTAGGTCTCCCCTCAGCCTCCTCTGTTCCAAAGGAAACAAACCCAGCCTATCCAATCTTTTCTCATAGCTAAAATTCCCCAGCCCAGGCAACATCCTCGTAAATCTTCTCTGCACCCTCTCCAGTGCATTCACATCCTTCCTGTAATGTGGTGACCAGAACTGCACGCAGTATTCTAGCTGCGGCCTAACTAGTGTTTTATACAGTTCAAGCATAACCTCCCTGCTCTTATATTCTATGCTAATAAAGGCAAGTATCCCGTATGCCTTCTTAACCACCTTATCTACCTGTCCTGCTACCGTCAGGGATCTGTGGACATGCACTCCAAGGTCCCTCTGATCCTCTGCACTTCTCAGTGTCCTACCATTTATTGTGTATTCCCTTGCCTTGTTAGCCCTCCCCAAATGCATTACCTCACACTTCTCCGGATTGAATTCCATTTGCCACTGTTCTGCCCACATGACCAGTCCATTGATATCTTCCTGCAATCAACCACAGGGCCAATTTTTGTATCATCTGCAAATCTCTTAAGTCGGGGGGTGAGGGAGACTCCTGAACAACTTACCTTTAGTTGGTGGCCACAGGGACCATTGAAGAATCTTGAGTGAGGCAAGCTCAACAACTGCACCGCTCATCGGCAACAAATTTTGTAGAGGGGGCCCTTGAATAGGCGTTAGACCCCTAATTAACACATGCAAGGGGCCTAATGCCTGTTTTAGGCAGCCAAAATAGACACAGGCAACTAAAGACCCAATGGTCTTAATTCCATTCCATGCAAAATAATGGAATGAATTATGTGGAGTAAACCTGAGGATCATCTGTACAACGATAACTTAGTTAATAGTAGTCAACATAGATTCAGAGAGGGAAAATGCTGCTTGACCAACCTCCTCAACTTCTGAGGACGTGGACTGTGGTGAGTCTTATGATGTGGTGTACCGCAACTTCTAAAATGCGTTTGATAAAGTTCCATGTGAATGGCTAATAATGAAACTCAAAGCTGTGAGGATTCAGGCTAAACCCAGAAATTGAATAATAAACATTAGAGTTGGAAAATAATGAGTATTCATTAGAGGTGTGAAGTACTGAGTGGAGGTCCCCAGGAGTCTTTGCTGGGATCACTATTGTTTCTGAATTACATAAATGACCTGGATATGGAAACTCAATAAAAGCTAGTGCACAGGCACAAAAAGAAATGAAAAAAGGCTAATGAAATGTTGGGGGAAAAATTCGGCATCGAACATTTTGGGGCGCTAACATCGCCTGGCGCTAATTAGCGCCGGTGACCGCGAAATTGAGTTTTAGCGCCCCAAGAGGGAAGTGGAGCGCTAAATCAGGCGCTCCACATCCTTCTTAGGGCACTAACGTCGGAGAGTGGAGCGGAGACTTCAGCAGTGCTGCACACTGGGCCGTGCAGCGTTGCCGCGTTCAAAGGCTCCTTCCCTCCCTTAAAGGGAAGGGCCAACGCTGCAGGCTCTGCAATAGAAAAATGACCTACCTGGACCACCAAGGCAGCCGCGATCCCGTGCGATCAGCCCGGCACTTAAGCAGAGAGCCGGGCTGATCGATCGCGGGCAGGCACCCGCGAAAAAAACTGGAACAGGAAAGGTAAGTTTCTTTTCTACTTACCTCGGCCGCCTCCCCTTTAATCATCGCTCCTTATACTGTGATCACCCGCTCTTACACTGGCAAGCGCTAGCACAGTTAAATCCGCTCTGGGGGAGGTGGTGTGAAGGACACCCAGGTCCCACAAACAGCAATGAGATATCAGGACACCGATCGTGCCTCTTTGAAAGAGCTATCCAATTAGTCTGACTCGCCCGTTCTTTCCCCGTGGCCCTGCAAAGTTTTCTTATTTCTGTTACTCATAGCAAGCAGCACATCAAAGAACAAATAAAAGGGGAGAAATAGCTACAAATGCTGGAAATAGGAAACAAGGGCAGAGAATGCCCAAAATACACAGCGGTCAGTCAGCAGTGAAGAGAATGAGTGTTAACATTAACGGTAAGAGATGAACTGGGCAGAGGTTCCAAACACAGAGGAAATGCAATTATTTTCATCAATGCATATTAGAAAAATATTAGATAAATTCTGCGATTATTAAAGCAGGCCCATATGTAATTGAAATTAACCCCCTTTGAAAAATAAATATAGTTGCTAAAACTGCTCCTTTTACAATGATTAAGTTGTGCATTAAGCTTTAAACTATGTAAATGTGGTTGGCGAAGAGGCCCTTACCGTTCACTCACAGTGACTCCTTATTTAAATTGTGTAAATGAGTTATCTCAGTACACATCACATCAAGTTTGAAATGTGTTACAAATAATACAATGATATTTATCGCCCCATGAAGATATGAGATCTTTAGTCAGACACAAATTTATTTTTAGCCAACGCTGATGCGCTCAACAGTTCCAAGCCATTTTGTACGTTAGATCTTGCTGATTTTGAATACCACCACGCCCAAAGGGTCACATAATGGCACAACATAAACTGTATTAACATTGAGAACTTCCCAGGGCAGGAAGAATATCAAAAAAATATATTTTCATCAAGAAACATGAACAAAGCCTTCCTAGGATTAACTGCGGCCATTATAAGCACACTTTGTTGCCAAAGTATAGTGCCAGCCATGGCTCAGTGGTAGCATTCTCTGCCTCTGAGTACAAAGGTTGTGGGTTCAAGTCCAACTCCAGAGATTTGGAGTACAAAACCTAGGCTGATGCTCTAGTGCAGCACTGAGGGAGTGCTGCATTGTCAGAGGTGCCGTCTTTCAGATGAGGTGTTAAAACCGAGGCCCCGTCTGCTCTCTCAGGTGGATGTAAAAGATCCCATGGCACTATTTTGAAGAAGAGCAGGGGAGTGCTCCCCAGTGTCATAGCCAATATTTATCCCTCAATCAACATCACTGATCATTATCACATTGCTGCTTGTGGGAGCTTGCTGTGCACAAATTGGCTGCCACATTTCCTACATTACAACAGTGACTACACTTCAAAAAGTACTTCATTGGCTGTAAAGTGTTTTGGGACGTCCGGTGGTCATGAAAGGCGCTATATAAATGCAAGTCTTTCTTTCTTTTAAATACGGCACGCCATTTAAACAAAAAATAAAAATAATAAGCAGGCGGATTTTTGTTTTGCTGTTGGGGGAGCGCGATGGGTGGAAAAAGACATCTAGTAATGGAGGGTTGGGACTATAACACACCATCCTGACTTAGAAATATATCGCCGATCCTTCATCGTCGCTGGGTCAAAATCCTGGAACTCCCTCCCTAACAGCACTGTGGGAGTACCTTCAACACACGGACTGCAGCGGTTCAAGAAGGTGGCTCACCACCACCTTCTCAAGGGCAACTAGGGATGGGCAATAAATGCTGGCCTTGCCAGCGACGCCCACATCCCAAAAACAAATTTAAAAAAATAACATGGAAAAAACACGTCCCTTACCATTCGCTCACAGTGACTCCTTATGTAAATTATGTAAATGAGTTATCTCAGTGGCGGGGAGAAAAATCCCCACCCTCAGCTATTCTTAACTTAGCTCATCCCTGTGGAACTACTCCTCATCTTCTAGCTCCGTGAGGGCAAGAAGAATTTCCAAAGGAGAGCTCCTCCTACCATCTTAGGGTGCTTACATATTGAGGCTGAAATTCGCCTCATGGTAGGAGGTGATTTTTTTTTAAAGTCAAAAATATAAGACAATGCACCAAACTAAATGCAACCCAGAAAAGCCAAAACAAGTATTAGCTCACACTCAGTGACCAAAACCAGCTAAACACAACTTCAGGAAGCTCACTCTTACAGGCCAGGAAGTGAGCTTAAAAACGCGGCCATTTTATTACAGGCTTACAGCATTTCTGAGCCGAACAACGCAAAATGCAGGGTAGACCTACCCTCATTAACATATTTTTCAAATCCTTAATGAGGCCCGTGCGTGGCGGCACCACAAGTCTCCTGTGTAAGCAGCCTTAAAAATATGTCAGCACTAACCCAGTGCACAATGGGCACAAAGTTTCCGCTCAGAATTTTTTCAAAATCTTTCCTTCCCCCCCCTCCTGCTGAGCCCTTACATGCGCAGCCATTCATATCGCCGGAAAATTTCCCCCTACTGTTCCGTCAACATCAGCAAACACCCGCTTTCTTGGTGAGCTGACTAACCAGGTGATTGCTGCTGAGCTAATGACCCGTGGGGAGCATCGCAGCTGAGCCCAATCCTGAATCCACACACGTGCACTTTCCAACACATGTGTGAGAAGTCGCACAACACCAGGTTATAGTCCAACAGCTTTATTTGAAATCACAAGCTTTCGGAGCGCTGCTCCTTCGTCAAGTGAAGTGAAGAGATGCATATAGGCACAGCATATATAGTCAGAGAACACTGCCAGATGATTACAGTTAATCTTTCCAACTGCCCTTTGTCAAAAAGGGCAGTTAGAAAGATTAACTGTAATCACCTGGCAGTGTTCTCTGACTATATATGCTGTGCCTATATGCATCTCTTCACTTCACCTGACGAAGGAGCAGCGCTCCGAAAGCTTGTGATTTCAAATAAAGCTGTTGGACTATAACCTGGTGTTGTGCGACTTCTCACATTTGTCCACCCCAGTCCAACACCGGCATCTCCGCATCATAACACATGTGTAGACAGTGATCAGCAGCAGGAACTAAACCATGTAAACTTACTCCCTCTCCTTAGCTCAGGAACACTGAGCTCAACTGTAGTGTCACCACTCTAGCCCCAGATAAATTTGACATCGATCGGAGATCAAGCCCGAGACCTTCCTGGCCTGTGTGGCTCAGTACCATACATGCAGTGCATTTATTCACTGAGCAACAAGGCAGAGCAGAAACAATTTTAGCAGAAATGGCTTCTTAAACTAAATTGCATACAAAGTGATCATGCAGACCCTATCAGTGCCTGGATTAAGCTCTTGATGTAACTTGTTTTTTTCTCTCTTATTTCATTCAGATTTATTTTATATATTATTGAGATGCTTCTTATTTGTGACACTTCATTTGTACAATGCAACAACAACAACAACTTTCATTTATATAGCGCTTTTAACATAGTAAACCCCCCCCCCCCCCCCGAGGCGTAACACAGGAGCGTTATCAGACAAGTTTTGACACCGAGCGACTTAAAGAGATATTGGGACAGGTGACCAAAAGCTTGGTCAAAGAGGTAGGTCTTAAGGAGCGACTTAAAGGAGGAGAGAGAGGTGGAGAGATTTAGGGAGGGAATTCCAGAGTTTAGGGCCTAGGCAGCTGTAGGTGCGGCCGCCAATGGTGGAGCGATTAAAATCGAGGCTGTGCAAGAGGCCAGAATTGGAGCAGCACAGAGATGTAGGGCTGAAGGAGATTACAGAGATAGGGAGGGGTGAGGCCAACACAATAGAAGCTTTATTAATCTCACAAAAAGTGAGAACCTAGGAATGGAAACAGAAAATAAGAAAAACTTGCATTTATATAGCGTCTTTCACGTCCACTGGACATCTCAAAGCACTTTACAGCCAATGAAGTACTTTTGAAGTGGAGTCACTGTAGTAATGTAGCAGCCAATTTATGCACAGCAATGTCCCACAAACAGCAATGTGATAATGACCAGATAATCTGTTTTTGTTTATGTTGGTTGAGGGATAACTATTGGCCAGGACAGCGAGGATAACTCCCCTGCTCTTCTTCGAAATAGTGCCAAGGATCTTTTACGTCCACCTGAGAGAGCAGACGGGGCCTTGGTTTAATGTCTCATCCGAAAGACAGCACCTCCGACAGTGCAGCACTCCCTCAGCACTGCACTGGAGTGCCAGCTTAACTTTATGTGCTCAAGTCCCTGGAGTGGGACTGTGAACCCACAACCTTCTGACTCTGAGGTGAGTGTGCTACCAACTGAGCCACAGCTGACACAAGCAGAAATATAAAGCAGACCACAACTTTCCAATCGCACGGTTCCTTACATCATTAACAGTTGATCACTAATCAGTGACCTGAACTGAAGGATCATCGACCTGAAACGTTAACTCTGTTTCTCTCTCCACAGATGCTGCCTGAACTGCTGAGTATTCCCAGCGTTTTCTGTTTTTATTTATACCTAATTTGGGGGGCTTTGTTAGTGCTTATTTTGAAAAACATTTACACATGTAGTTCTGCACTTTTTAAAGTTGACTTTCACTGCCACTTAAAGATTAAAGAAATAATCAGCTGGCAGCAAAGCCAGTGGCATTTCCACGTATTAACTTACTCGTGATAGATTAATTTACATATTAGTCAATTCCTTCTTAAGTTGAGGCGGCAAGGATTGGTGCATGAATGAAATCTGTTATTTTTACAGCTGTGACGGTTTTCAGCCTTACAGATGCTGATATCGATCCTAAAGCCACATTTTCAAAAAAATAAACAATGGTGGAAACAGGAACCATTTCGCGTTTTGAGAAGCTGTACTATTCTCCATTAATGAGCTTCATTAATTCACTGATTCATCAGCACATAATGAGAATGAAGCATGTGACCTGCCAAGCCTGCTTCTGATATTATGTTGGCATCTTCCTGCTGAATCAATCACTCACGCATGCCACTGAGTCCTGTTCTGAGTCTGTACACCACATCGGAAAATAGTGTGGCGAGAATTAATTGGATCCACCCACCCAATAGTAGCTTCATTACTATTCTCAACCACTTGTGGAAAGTTGCTGCCACCATTTTAAACTCATATAAGTAAACGGGAACCGACATAAATGCTGCCCAGCTGAGGCTTCTTGCCAGCACTGCATTTTCCACATCGCAGTCGACAAATGGAGATACCCCAATCATCCCCTCCGAAATAACCACTCGCTGACGCAGTTGCCTACGTGAGTAGGCCAGGAGAAGGAAGAACTAACTTGCATTTATATAGCGCCTTTCACATCCTCGGGAGCCCAATATAGCGGGTTGTGCCGCATGCCCGTCCCACATCGGATGTGCGCCACCTGCCATATTGGATCGGGTGCTCCGTCGGCATCCCGGGCACACGCTGAATGCATTCAAAAACATCATTAACATATTTGAATGAGGGTCCCCCGCTTGTTGTAGCACCCGTTCGTGAAATTGGTCTGCCCCAGTGCCTGACTCGCCACGTGATAAACTCGCACAGCAACTCATGGCGCTAAGAGTCAGGAAGGACCCTGTAGGGCACTAGTTAAAGGGCTTGTCCCCTCCATACAGTTTAGTTGCTGGTTTGTCCCCTTATGCTGGTTAACTTCTGGGCCTTTTCTTTAACTATTTTGTTGCAATCCACAAGTTAATTCTGACTTCTGGGAACAATTTTGTGCTGGTGCTGGACTGCTTTGTCTGCTTTGGAAAGAATTTATTCCAGTCATGGGTGGTCTAGAAGGTCTGCCTTTGGGTCTGGAGGCCAAGGGGGAGCAGCGAAGAAGACAGGAGAGAGCAGGAGCAGATGAAAAAAGAGGGAAGAGGAGGGCGCTGTGCAGGAGGCCATATCCACAGCTGGTCTTCAGGGAGCACTTCTTCTACCTCAACTTTATCTCTAGGGGAATCAAGGGATACAGAGATGGGGCGGGAAAGTGGAGTTGAGGTCGATGATCAGCCATGATCTTATTGAATGGCGGAGCAGGCTCGAGGGGCCGTATGGCCTACTCCTGCTCTTATTTCTTATGTTCTTATGTTCATTGAGAAGCAATGAGTGAAGTGCCTGTGCCTCACCAAGGAGGTGTCACTGAGCTGCCTCACATGCTGCAACCACAATTGAAGCCCCAAACCAGGGCATGGACAGCAGAGCCTGTGGCTGTCAAGGTCACTGTGGCCCTTAACGTTTACGCCACAGGATTGTTCTAGGCTGCAGCGACCTCTTGTAGTTTGCTGTGGACTGCTGTATCAGGGAGGTGACCAAGGCTCTATATCACATTCCCAATGAACAGAGTGAAGCAAAACGAGAGAGCACTAGACTTCGCCCACATTGTAGGTTTCCCCAGGTTCAATGTGCCATAGACTGCAATTGCCCTGAGTGATTGTTGGAGAGTTAATCAACTGAACTGTATAACTATAACTGGTCATGGGGCAACAGGCTTTCTAGGGATAACAGGAGAACAATGGCGTACCTGTGAGCGAGAGGGGGATGAGTTCTGTTCCGCTCCAGATCTCCCTTATCATCTACAAGGAACGCCTATGCAAGGAGATACATGACTGGAGCATCAAACATGATTAACATATAACTTTAGTGATTAGTGTAATAAGCATAGCCAGAGGGATTAATTAACCATAGTATAGAATGGATGTCTGTTACAATTTAAGGAAATAAGCTGTCCTGGGGAAGGTCCAAAGAACAGATAAATCATAAAGTCTTACCAGTGAAATACACGTTTGAAGTGAACAATTAGGATATAAGGAGGATTTCCAGGGCTAAGTTAAATAGTTGGAGCGAGAGGAACCCAAATTGTTACCCTTTGTACTGTATAGACTGATCACCTATGCTGCATGAATAAAGTCTGTTCCATATACTTAACTGTGTCGTGAACGTCTTACTCGAAGTGTGTTTCTGTGAACCATAGCTGGAAAGAGGTTGACTCAACAATTGGTGCCATGAACTCTTCCTATAAATATGCAAACGATGAGTATAATTTAATGTCGACAGTGGGTATAACTAGTTCCTGGGAACCGCGGTCTAGGGAATAGGATGGAATCAGACAAGATAGAAGGTTTCTTGGCCAAAGTGGTCCCGTTAAAAATTTCAGACCGGTTTAGAGGAAAAGGGGGACCCTACTGGTTTATCAAAGAGATTCTTAAAGGGTGCTGGGAGGAGATAGAAAAGGCGCTGGAAGAAGTGTGCCAGCAGAACCAAAAAGTCCGTAGCCTCTGGAATGAAAAAGAAAAAACTGCAAGATGTTTTTGAGAGTGTGTGGCTCACTTCTGTGCGCAGAGATGTGAGACCAAAGTAGGTGATCTAATAAAAGAAGATGAACAGTCTGAGGTGTTGTTCATGGATTCCGTAAAAGAAGCCGAGGATGAGAAATTAATGCAGACACGGTTCGAGGTGAAAGTAATGGGAGCAGTTTGCTTAGAAGCACTCAACAATTCTGTAGGAATGGGCTGTCTCAAAACTGATAAGATGTGAGAGTTGTAAACATGGTCTAAAGGGATACGGAATTGGAGTTGGAATGTTGACACCAGCAGTGGGAGAAGCAGTCATACTGGTACCAGAGGGTGAACCGAGAAAATGACTGGGACTCTTGACTGGATCCTCAGTGTCCCTTCCCCCTTTGCTCTATGTCAGTACACACCTCTCATATACCAACAGAGAAGAGCGTTAAGAATTGTGCAGGAAGTAACAGGCTTGGGTGAGGACATGGACTGTGAGCTTGAGACCTTGGGCTGGATTTTGATACTGGGGCGGGTTGGGGTCGTGTCATCCACTTTTCGTGTTATCCAACCGACTGCAATTGGATGTGGGAGATTGATGCAATTTTCACCTAATTGGGCAATTGAGTTCCAGCATGTAGAGACCCATGAACCAATTAGTGTTTTCAGTCTGAAAGTCGCCTCTGATGATGTCATCATTGCTGCTGCATTGAAGGTCTGCAAAGACTGCCTGGCATTCGCTGTGAGAGGACCTGGATGCAAAATGAGCAGCAGCCCTAAGTCTGCTCCCAGAGATGTCTCCCTTGCACCACCACTCCCAGATATGTCTCTCTTGCACCACCACCACCACCACCCCCCCCCCGCCCGCCCCCCACCCAGCCCTATCCAAATGTGCTCCCGCCAGGTTTCACATTCGTGGTTCAGAACAGGCGTGCTTCATGTAGAAAAAGGGTTAAAATCACAAAGGCCTTTCAAAATGGCATTATAGAAGCAATTTAGTGCTTGTTAAGGGCCTTAACAGCCTATCCCGCCTCTTAGAGGCGGGACAGAGTCGGGACCAGCAGACACGATTTAATGAAAATTGCATGGAGGTGGGCTTGTGCCCGCCCACCAGTTTTTGTAATTTTAACCCCCCACACGCCTCCAAACCCACCTCCACGGGTCAATGAAAATCCAGCCCTTTGAATCAGTACAGAATGGGTTTAAGTAGTAAACTTCAGAAATTGAAAATTGGTTTAAGTGAAATAGGATAAATTAGTCTATGATAGTGTAAAGAAGGAGGCAGGGGAAGGTCGGCAGGGGAAGGTCCTTTCCCTTTTCTACTGTTCTACAGAAGTTCTTTTGCTTTCAGCATACTATCTCTTTAAAAAGCCTGTGTGAATGTTTTGCTGCCACTGCTGTGCCTCCGCCCTCTTTCTCCCTTTTGTGTAAGAATGTTACAAACATCTTGTTTAGCTGTGAAGGCTAACTATTTGTGATCGGAGAACAATATTTTGTTATCTGGGGGAACTGGTTCAATACGGGGCATCAACTTTGAACTGGTTTGGTGCCTCTAAAGTTTTGGGACATTTGAGGTGATTCTGTTTGTTTAATCATCTTGGTTGCACTGGAATGTGCAAACTGACAGCACCCTTTGACAGCATCTTGCGATTGACTGGGGTCGACACAAAACGATCAGGAGAAAAAAAGAATGATTAAAGGATCTACTGTTATCTCTATGACAACAATCTGAAGACATTGGGCCTGAATTTGCGATTGGAGGCTTCCGATTTTATTTTTCTATTTTTTAAAACTCTTATGCAGGCTATTACCAGGCGTAAGAATTCCACTGCCTTTCAGCGGGCAGAAGTTGGGCAAATAGTGCAACTCTCCACCCGCGGAGGCCCTTTTCCTGGGGATGTGGAGGATCTATCAAGAAGATTCTTGACTGATCGCAAGTGCCGGGTTTCAACGCATGCGCTTCGCATGCCTAAACCCAGAACTTGCGTGGCCTCTACGGGCGCGTGCGCACCTCGTACACACCCGTAGGGGTCGCAAAATACGGCCCATTATGTAGTTGGATTGTACTACAGAATTGTTCCACAGAATGTTTAAGTCAGAGTAGAGAAATTTATTTTCCAGAACTTAATTGTATTAGGATCTTTGTGCAAGTTTTAAATGCACAAAATCTATATAAAAAAAGTAAAATGGAGTTTGCTTCTTTCTGATTTGGCAAAAAAAATTCAAGTTTACTTGAAAGCTGTGTGATGCCACCTGACGCTGACTGATGATGTCTGGGTCCGTCTTCTTTTTACTGCAAGGTTGTGGGTTCACAGTCCCACTCCGGGACTTGAGCACATAAAGCTAGGCTGACACTCCAGTGCAATGCTGAGGGAGTGCTGCACTGTCGGAGGTGCCGCCTTTCGGATGAGACGTTAAACCAAAGCCCCATCTGCTATCTCAGGGGGACGTAAAAGATCCCATGGCCCTACTTTCGAAGAAGAGCAGCGGAGTTATCCCCGGTGCCCTGGCCAATATTTATCCCTCAACCAACATAACAAAAACAGATTATCTGGTCATTATCACATTGCTGTTTGTGGGAGCTTGCTCTGCGCAAATTAGCTGCCACGTTTCCTACATTACAACATTGACTCCACTTCAAAAGTACTTCATTCTCTGTAAAGAGCTTTGGGACATCTGGTGGTCGTGAAAGGCGCTATATAAATGCAGTCTTTCTTTCTTTTTGCAAAGAAGTTAACCCTTCCACAGGCGGCTGATTTTAATTTTTCTAGTATCAGGTGAACTCTGCTTAAATCTTCACTAAAACAACATTTGCATTGCTGAATGTAAACATATATCATTATTAAATTTAAGTTTCTTAATTTGAGTGGATATTTCCCCACGGCGACAGAAGGAAATCAAGAATTGACAAATGCACTTTATGCAATTAACCCATTGGTCTTTTAAGAAGAGCCACAATAGATTTTCATTTTTTTTTTTAAACAGGTGAACACGATAGTTTTTCGGACCGTGTGAGTGTTGATGGTGCAGGAGTACCACGAGTAGTTCTTCTCCATAAAAGTGGTTTCACCGAGATACGGAGCAACCTTTGCTGGAAAAGTGTTGGTGCAGGAGGAGATCCAGTAGTGTTAAGAATTTAAGAGCTTGGCTAGAAATTCCGTAGCGCCCCAGTTGCTAACTTTTGAAAAGTAGAAAAAGTAGCGCCAGGCGCTAATGATTCTCTCCTGCCGGGAAATTCAGATTTAGCGCTCCAAGAGGGAAGTGGCGCGCTAAATCAAGCGCTAACCATTTCTCTTAGGGCGCTAAAGTCCAAGAGCGAGGGCGGTAGCGACAGAGCGCTGAACAATTTGGAGCGCATTGCTAACGGCATCAGAGGCTGTTTCCCTCGCTTAAAGGGAAGGGCCATTGATGGTGCACAACCTACTTGTCGGCAGTTCTGCGTTGCAAGGCGACCTGTGCGACTGCCATTACAGCCCTAAACACTCTCACAAAGTGGAGGGCTTGGACATCTTGCAGCAATGAAACATCAAAAACTTTGAGCAGGCACCAGACTGGTGCAAATAATAAAGGTTGGCCTACCTGAAAACCATTCCCTTTAATTAGCTCTCCCCAAGCGGCCAGCCGAGTTGACAACGCCTCCTCTTCCTGCCATTGTTCACGCCCGGCGATACAGCAGGGGGCGGGAGGCAATTTCACATCTGGGGCGATAACGGGGCGCTGCACACTTTATGACATCACGATCTGTGAGGCGCTAGAAGCCCAGGCGGTAAACTGGCACTGAAGTTCTTGGGCATCGCTGCATTCGCCACACCCGGTCGCTAACCTTAGTGCCCCATTAGCGCTCCTGTGGAATTGGGATAATTTTGAAAAGATAAAATGGACTCAGGCACAATATAGCGGGATATTTTTTTGGGGGGGGGGAGAAAGAGGTCCAAGAAAAGTTTAAGTAAATTAAACAAAAATGTGTTGATAACTTGGACCAAGTTGGGAACTTTTTTAAGTGGTAATGATAATATTGTATTGGACAGTAAAGTTGCTCCGGGACTCATGAATGAGATGGTAATAAAATAGGATGTGTAAAATTGGATGAGATAAAGTGATTGAGGATACAAGACAGAAACAAGGAAATGACACCACCAAATGGGATTTTTTTCCTATGGTACTTTTCTTAGGTGATTATGGGTGAATTGGAACTAAAAGGGTTAGGGAAAGATGTGTGAGTGCATCCATGAGTAACATAAATCACCTGGACTAACAAAACGATACCAAAGTACATTCGAATTAACATCAGGAAAATATAGGTGAGAATGGCTGATTGATAGAATTCTCTAGGAGACACTTGTGTCCTTGCCTATACAGAACAATGAGGAAAATGCATTTGATAGAACGGCCACACCCCGTGACATTGGGACCATGCAGAGGAGATAAGCAAAGACCTCCCCAATCTTTTGATAAGATAACCTGAAAGCCCAGGAATGGCTTGTATCTGATGTCACGTGTGTCATGATCTTGGGATACCGGTGTGTGTGCAAATGTGATAGGCTGCGTATGGGGCAACTAGTAAATGGAATGCATGATGAGGGTGGATAATAGTAAAAGGAGGGCTGAAGTATCTTTTAAGTCTATGATTTCTTGATCATATGGTACACTGTAGCTTTGTGTACGATGTATTATGATTTTCTTTGTCTGTATCATGATGTATAATGTTAACTGAATGAAACTTAGATGGGAAGATCAAATGGCTTGTGATAGGTATGTGATGTTAACGAGATGAGGCACTGAGATAAGCCCATGCGGGGGTCACTAGGAGCTGTTGGAGATCAAGACTGAGAAGAACCATTTCCTTGGATTACTTCTGTATTTTAAAAACCCTAACATTAAATGACTGACAATGTATATGAAACAATGTAATGCTGACATTGAAAAGGGGACATCTACCCTTGGGAATCATGAAAGGTGGGAGACACTTTACAACATAGGTCAGCACCCATGGACTAGAATAAAACTGTATATGCAATCCACCTCACTATATGAGAATACATAAGAAGAAATAAAAAGTGGTGGATATGTTGGACATGTTGGAGAGTTAGGCCGTAATTTTCTGCAGGTAGGCGGGTTGGGGGTGGGGAGCCTCCGAGGCGGGTGTGAAACCCAGGAGCCCGGGTTTCCCGCAGGCCCTGCCGACTTTACCGGCAGGGCCTGATTTGCATATGAGGCCTCAGATTCCTGCCCGCAGCCAGCCAGATTGAGAGGTTGGCTGGCAGCAGGCGGGTAGGCCTCACATGTGGAGAGGGAGCGAGGGGTCGGTCCGGGGGAGGGATTGCGGGGTCGGTATGGTCCAGGATTGGTGGGGGAGGTGGGTCGGCATGGTCGGGGATCTGGGGAAGGTCGGGGGTTTGCATGGTCAGGGATCAGGGGTCGGGGATGGGGGTGGCTGGGCATGGTTGGGGACCGCGGGGGGGGGGGGGTTGGGGATCGTGGGCTTGGAGAATCGGCGGGAGGGGGGGTGTTCGGCCGGTGATCGTGGGGGGTTCGCAGATCACAGGGGGTCGACAGGGTGGGGGGGTGGATTGGGGGTGGGGGGAGTCAGGGATCAGGGGGTCGACGGGGAGGGGCAGTCGGCCAGGGATTGGTGAAGATCGGGGCCAGCCACCGTAGGATTGTGGCCGGCCTCAGCATCATTGGTGGGGTGGGACGGGGGAGGCCTCCTGGTGGGGATCAGAGGCCTGGGAAGGTAATCGGAGGCCTCGTGAGGAGGTCGCCAATCGCTGGGGGGGGGGGGCGGCGGCGGTTATGTAGTTCTCTGGATCCAGGAGGTGGGTATAAAGCCACTTACC
Organism: Squalus acanthias; assembly: GCA_030390025.1. NCBI lineage: Eukaryota > Metazoa > Chordata > Chondrichthyes > Squaliformes > Squalidae > Squalus > Squalus acanthias. The sequence goes on from CM059429.1 coordinate 152,168,535, forward strand.
TCCTGGATGCAGCAGTCCCCGCCTCGGTTTAACTGCCGTGTTTCACAAATTGTGTGAAACCCGTTCCCAGGCAGTTAAAAACAAAATGGAAGGGAAAATAGAGTCTTCCAGCCTCATTACAATATTTAAAGTGAGGTAACGCCCTCTGAGAGCGTGTTGGTCGACCGCCCTGCCCCCATCCCACTCCGGTAAAACCGGAAGTGGGTGGGTTGGAGGCGGGATCAGTTCGGGAATCCCATTTTTAACACTTTAACTGCCCTCACGCTCCAAACCCACCCATTTCTTTTAGGGGAAAATTACGTCCGAAGAATTAATAATCAAACTGAACTGTATAACTATAGCTGGTCATGGAACAACAGGCTTTCTAGGGATAACAGAAGAACAGTGGGGTACCTGTGAGCAAGAGCTGGATGAGTTCTGTTCCACTGCCGATGTCTCTTATCATCTGCAAGGCATGCCTGTGCAAGGAGATACATGACAGGAACAACATCAAGCATGATTAACGTATAACGTTAGTGATTAGTGTAATAAACATAGGCAGAGGGGTCAATTAACCGTAGTATAGAATGGATGTCAGTTAAAATTTAGGGAAATAAATTGCGGAAGCTCTGAAGAACAGATAAATCATAAAGGTCGGAATTTTATTTACCCGGGCGGGTCGGGTGCGGGCGGTCGCTGTGGCGGGTCTCGACACCGTTGTTGCTTCCATCCCGCTGCAGAAATCGACTTTGCGCTAATGGGGCCTATTAAGGCCGCCCTGCGTGTTACCCGGCCCTATTAAATAGGGCGGGTCTGATGATGTCATCCATGATGTGTTTTCAGCCAGGATATTTAAAGGAGCCATGGCCACATTGCATTTGAAGGTTCATCTAGGAGTGTGCCGGCAGCACACTGAAGGTTTTCATTGCTCCAAACAGTTGGAGAGATGGCTGCACAGAGGCAGAGGGCTACATCCAGGTTCTCCAATGAGTCCCTCCATATGCCTGTGGAGGACGCAGGGAGGTCCTCTTCCCTTCCAATGGGCGGAAGAGACCTCCCCAGGAGACAAAAAGAGCCTGGCTTCAAATTGCAGAGGAGGTCAACAGCAGGGATGTGTTCAGGAGGACCTGGGTGCAGTGCCGCAAATGTTTCAATGATCTCATTAGATCTGGAAAGGTGAGTGCAAAGCCACACTCAACTTCATCCTGCTGTGCCTCTCATCACATCCCCATCACTCTGCCTTCCCAACCCTACTCCTGCACATCCTTACTCACACCAACATATCTTGCACGTCTACCCATCCCTCTCTCTCTATCTACATTATCACATCTCCATCTGACTAGCCACCCTTCACACTCACTCTCATCCTAATGCAATCATACCAACTAACAACACACAAGGAGTCACTTGGCATTGCCACCCCAATCCATCATTGTCTCCCTTTAAAGATGTAATCCATCCATTCCTTACACTCATTCCATCACTCTCACACAACCTTCTCTTCTTTCCCCCCTTGCAGGAGAAGAGAGCCCACAATAAGAGGGAGAGGGAGAGAATTGGAGGTGGGCCTCCATCATTTGCCGCCCTCACAACAGCAGAGGAGGCTGCGTTGGAAGTATCAGGAGTGGCCGAGCAGCTGGAGGTGGGAGACGGAGAGAGGGGGACATCTCAGCAACCTGGTGACAGAATTACATATCATACAACTACATGGCATACAACAGTCACTCATATGGGAACTGATGTCAGCAGCCACTGAATGGTCATCATGTGCATAATGGTATGTGTACCCATTCTTCATATGACATATCTAACTCATCTCTTTACTCTCCCACAGATCCATCAAGAGCCCCGCCCGCACTGTCCAGGAGAAAGAGGAAGATGACTCCTCAGAGGAGCCTCCAGACACTGAGGGCGCAGCGTCACCAGACATGATCGCACCCAACACCAGCGCAGAGACGCACACCTCGGTGGGTCCTACACGAGATAGAGTAGTGTTGTCACCGGGTCCGTCACAAGTGAGTAAGAGAAGATGGTGGAGACAGGGACAGCAGTGGAGACTCCTGGCCAGAGGGCGCAGGATGGTCCCAGCTCTGCTCAGGTGCATGCAGATGCTGAGCCTCAGGGGCCATCCAGAAAGAGGGCGATAGCAAAATACTGCGGATGCTGGAAATCTGAAATAACAACAGAAAACGCTGGAAAAACTCAGCAGGCCAGGCAGCATCCGTGGAACAGTGTAATAGGCCGAGGACGGTGAGGTCAGAGTGGGAGTGAAGCGGTGAATTAAAGTGACAGGCCACCGGGAGCTCGGGGTCCCCCTTACGGACTGAACGGAGGTGTTCCGCAAAGCGGTCACCCAATCTGCGTTTGGTCTCCCCAATGTAGAGGAGACCACATCGTGAGCAGCGAATACAGTATACCTCCCCTTTCAGCATTCCGCAGGGACCGCTCCCTCCGCGACACCCTAGTCCACTCCTCTACCACCCCCAGCACCCCTTCCCCTTCGCCCGGCACCTTCCCGTGCACGCGCAGGAGATGCTACACATGCCCTTACACCTCCCCTCTTCCCACTGTCCAGGGCCCCAAACACCCCTTCCAGGTGAAACAGCGATTTACTTGTACTTCCTGCAATTTAGTATACTGTATTCGCTGCTCACGATGTGGTCTCCTCTACATTGGGGAGACCAAACGCAGATTGGGTGACCGCTTTCCGTTCAGTCCGTAAGTCTGTTTGGAGGAGCGAAGAGCTGAGGGAGAGTGGACTGGCGCAGCACGAAAGAGTCATGGCAGCTGCCAGGGAATTTGGCGCACACATGCATGATGATCTTTTTATGGTTGCAGACGAGCTGCACATTGACGGAGTGGAAGCCCTTGCGGTTCACAAATGCACCTGGGTGATGTGGGGGTGCCTTGATGGCCACATGAGTGCACTAGCTTCATCAGTGGCAAAGTTGACATAATTGGCTGACTTGTCAAACAGGGCATCGGTGACCTGTGCGATGCATCTGTGGGCGGCCAGACTGAGAGATGCCGCAAATGTCTGCTGCAGATCCCTGGAAGGAGCCTGAGGCGAAGAAGTTAAGGGCGCTGGTGACTTTGCCAGCCACTGGTAAGGAGTGTCCACCTGATCCTCTGGGCTGCAGGTCTTGCTCGAGCAATGTGCAAATGTCTGCGATGACCTGGCGCGATAGCCTGAGCTTCCTTTGGCACTGCTGCTCAGCCATGTTGAGGAAACACATCCTCTGCCTGTATACCCTGTGTTGGGGGTATCGCCTCCGGCACGGTGCAGCCCTGTGCTGATGCCCTCTGTCCTGTGCAGCATCAGGTCGTTGAGGAGAAGGTTGGTGGTGGTGTTGTTGGTGCTGATGGTATACCTGGTGCTGCTGGTGTTGGAGCTCATCATGGTCCGATTCTGAGGACCAAGGTGACACAGTATAAACGGCACCCATGCTGATGGAATAGATGGCAGTTCAAGTAGAAATCAGAGGAGTAAGCTGTCAATGGTGTGATAGGTTGTACCAATGAGGTGAGACTGGATGGCAACTTTGCTGGAAGCACTTGCAGCCTGTAGAAAGCTAAATGTGTGCTGGGAATGCAGCCAGCAACAGCTTCTGCCTGAGGAAAGTGATCAGCTGTGAGGTGGGAGGTTTGAAAGTACATTTCATGCTGTCATCTGATCAGCTGGAGCAATGGCCACTCAACTCCCGCCTCAGGCTGACAGACGTGGTTCCCGAGCTGTGTGAATCCCGTGGGCAGCCAGAGAAATTTGAAATGTAGGCTGAAAAAGGCTCTTAATGGTCTGACAAGTACCTGTTAATGATTTGAATTAGGTCACCTGCCTCTGCCAGTCGGGTCGCTGCCGCACTGGCAAATGCACCCGAGGGACAGGTGCATGGGGGTGGGATGACACCGGGTGCCTGACCCGCTGCACCTCTTTCAAATTTTCCACCTGACCTGCCTCCAATCGCACCCGCACGGACCCCAGAAAATTCCAGCCAAAGCCTTATCTGTGAAATGTATTTTTGAAGTAATCAACTAGGATATAAGAAGGAGGGTTTCCAGGGCTAATTAGGTAGTTGGAGCGAGAGGAATCCGAATTGTTACTCTTTTTACTGTAGAGACTGATCACCTATGCTGTATGAATAAAGTCTGTTCCGTATACTCAGCTGTGCCCTGAACATCTTACTGGAAGCGTGTTACTGTGAACCACAGAAGGAAGGAGGTTGACTCAAAAGTGATCCCCAGCACAAGCCTGATATCTTGCTGAATAGAAAAGGATACCACTCCCTGAAAGTGCAACTTGTTTGTCAGCACTGGCAGTGCATCATGCAGGTCTGTGCTCAGATTCCTGGCAGCAGTCATGATTCGTTCCTGCTGTGCTAGCACTCTGTGCTGCTTTTATTCCACCCAGTCCGTCAGGTCACAGGCTGGCTACTTAGCGCCAAGACTATCTCCTTCAGACATGGCTCATCAGGAACGGGGTACGGTAGCATAGTGGTTATGTTACTGGACTAGTAATCCCGAGGCCTGGACAAATGATCCAGGACATGTGAGTTCAAATCCCACCATGGCAGCTGGGGAATTTAAATTCAATTAAATAAACCTGGAATTAAAAAACTACTGTCAGTAATGGTGACCATGAAACTATTGGATTGTCATATCAAACACATCTGGTTTGCTTATGTAGGAAATCTGCTGTCCTTATCTGATAGGTGACTCCAGACCCACAGCAATGTGGTTGACTCTTAACTGCCCTTGGTGGCTCACCACCACCTTCTCAAGGGCAATTTGGGATGGGTATTAAATGTTGGCCTTGCCAGTGACACCCACATCCCATGAATAAATATTATAGAAACCAGACACAGAGCATGCCCTCACCAGAAATATTATAGAACAGACCATTGGCATGTTCAAGCAATGCTTCCACTGCCTAGGCCATTCGGGAGAAGCTCTGCAGTACATCCCTGTTTCCAGATTTAAGGTCCTGTGAAATGGTTCTCTTTGTTTGATCCCTCGTGATGTTCAGGCTGAACAGAACAGCCTCTTGGAAACTGAGCCCAAAAGCCTGGACATTCCCTGGGAGTTCGTCCTAGAATCATAGAATGATGCAACACAGAAGGAGGCCATTCGGCCCATAGTGGTGGTTCTGTGAAATAGATATCCAATTAGTCCCTTTCCCCATAGACCTGCACTTTTTCCCTTCAAGTATTTCTCCACTTCCCTTTTGAAAGTTATTATTGAATCTGCTTCCACCGCCCTTTCAGTGCATTCCAGATCACAACAACTCACTGCGTAAAAACAAATTCTCCTCATCTCCCCTCTGTTTTGTTTGCCAATTACCTTAAATCTGTGTCCTCTGGTTACTGATCCTTCGGCCACTGGAAATAGTTTCTCCTTATTTACTCTATCTAAACCCTTCATGATTTTGAACAGCTCTATTAAATTTCCCTTAATCTTCTCTGCTCTAAGGAGAACAACCCCAGTTTCTCCTGTCTCTCCACATAACTGAAGGTCCACATCCCTGGTACCATTCTAGTAGATCTCCTCTGCACCCTCTCTAAGGTCTTGGCACCCTTCCTAAAGTGTGGTGCCCAGAATTGGCCGCAATTCTCCACTGGGGCCTAACTAGTGATTTATAAAGATTTAGCATAACTTCCTTGCTTTTTTACTCCATACCTCTGTTAATAGTATGCCTTTTTTCTAACATCCTGTTATAGCTTCAGTGAGGAACCAGCGAAAACCCCAGAGAATAGGCGTAGGTAGCCACTTCTAGGGAGGTTCTGTCAATCTTCTGCTGAAGGCACAGCAGGAGATCAGGAGAACCTTCCCGGAATTTCAAGACCTAGATCCAAAAGAACAGCATCAGAATTCATGAGAGATTGCCCCACTCTGCGAAGCAATTATGTCACTCGAGGCTCCGATGTCCCTGAAATTGCCACACGTCCCATGTTGGACTGCATTTTAGATAATCAGTCATACACAACTGTGCAGATACGGGTACATGGCTCTGCCACAGTCACCGGCACACCTTTACAGGCTGCTTGGCACACCTTCTAATGGCAGAAAAAAAACATTGGGGCTCATATAGCATCCTTCCTCTAAAGAGAAGCCCCAACAGGTCCAATCTCAGTATTCTACAGCTAAGGAAGGATGTGAGCTTGTCCCCTGACCAGCAGGATCCTGCTCCTCCTCTCCCATCACCACATGCTCCGGCTCACTCAAGCTCTGCGCATCACCTAATGTACCCACCTCAAGTTGACTATGTAAATCACAGGGTGGATATACCTGTGCTTGTCCCTGCTATGGAATAGAGTGAGTAATGCAGGAGGTGCTGGCTTCATGGGAGCTACTGGTACCTGCAGCTGGTCATTGAGGGATGCATATCATAGGAACATGGGAACAGGAGTAGGCCATTCAGCCCTTCCAGCCTATTCCATCATTCAACTAGATCATGGCTGATCTGTACTTCAGCTCCATTTACCTGCCTTTGCTCCATATCCCTTAATACCCTTACCTAACAAAAATCTATCTATCTCAGTTGACTTAGCCTCAATAGCTTTTTTGAGGGAGAGAGTTTTGATTTCTATTGCCCTTTGCGTGAAGAAAAGTCAAATTCCCTGACCGGGAACTCAGGCCACAGTGGCGGAAGTGCCAAATCCTTGGTATATCGAAACGGAAGATGAAATATATATTAGTGTGCTGGCTGCAAGACCCTCATTCAAACAGACCTTTGTAGCTAATAGTGTGTGTCATGGTGTTGCACTGGAATGTACGCACGTGAGTTAGTGAGTGGGTGCATAAGTGAGTCAGTGGGGGTGCTTTTCTGGTGATTATGGAACAACAGTTACATATTTAAATAATAAAATGCGGCCTACTAAAATATCGCAATTTGTATGAAACTTGGAAAAAGCTGCTCTTTGACGGTTTAGCATGCAGCCCCTGTCATGATTTAACATGGTGAGAGGAAACTCATTGTGGCATGCACAATTCTGCCATCTACTCGGTATAATAAAATTTGGCTAGCCTTACCTTAACAAATTGGTTGAAGCAATTAACCGACTCACCTGCTGCCATATATTTGGCTCTTTGATGCAGCATCTACTACCATCTGCTGCTGAGTACCATCCTGTGATTTACATAACCTGTGAGGAGGGTGCCTTGGGGCCCAAAGTGATTAACCCTCTCTTTTGCTGCAGTTCTTGCAGAAGTACCTCTGAAGCAGCATCTGAAAATGAAGATGCCCCTGCTTCACTGGAAATAATAGTTGCCGCATTTAAGGGCTGCAGCTGCATACCATTTCCTGCCCGCCCCCTCCACTTGCTGATTGTGGGCTCCCACAAACAAGTTCAGTCTGGAACAGGAGTTCACTGTGAATAAATAATGGAGCCAACCTCAGGAAATGCCTCAAGGTCATCCCAACCTTGTTGGTAGGTGCTAGGCTCATGCTCTCTAGTCTCATTGCTTCAATGTCAGGAGTGGAAAATTTACCAACATGTTTTGCCTCCATAACTTTGCTCACCTCTGCATGTACCTCAGCTCGTCTACCACTGAAACCCTCATCCGTGCCTTTGGTATTTCAAAACTCAACTATTCCAATGCTCTCCTAAACAGCCTCCCATCCTCCATCTTCCACAAACTTTAGCACAGCCAGAACTCTGCTGCCATATTCTATCCTCCACTAGGTTCCGCTTGCCCATCACCCCTAACCTCGCTGACCTCATTGACTCCTGGTCCCCAATGCCTCAAATTTCAAATTCTCATTCTCGTGTTTGAATCCTACATGGCCCTTTCCCATCTCTCCAACCACCTCCTCCCAAACTCTCCGTTCTTCTGACTGTCGCCTCTTGTGCACTCCGCCATCGCTTTGCCCTACCATTGGCAGCCGTGCCTTCAGCCGCCTACGTCCCATATTCTAGAATTCCCTCCCGAGAAGCCTCCGCCTATCCACCTCCCCCTTCTCCTTTAAGACCCTCCTAAAAAAAAACACCCACTTGTCCCTTCTTCTTTGGTTTGGGGCCCATTATTTTTCCTTACGCTTCTGTGAAGCACCTGGGGACGTATTTCTATGTTAATGGCATGATATAAACGTGAATTGTTGTTCTTTGTAGCAGTAGCAGTATAAAAGCTGTGTCACTAGCCCAGATTCTCCTGTAGGCCAGGACAGAAGATTGAACAGGGAGCCAATCTGCTCACAGCCCACTGCCACTTTCAGGATTTCCCCCGTTGAATGCTTCCAGCTTAATAGGCGCAGACATATTCAATTCACCAGCTACAGACCAGGAAACGTCGTATGACACATTTCCTGTCATTAGCAGGGACACCAGAATCACCGGCTTTTTAAAATGAGAGGTATTCCGTTGCTTTATGTTGGAGTCTGCTTCTATGGTCACTTCTGAGAGTTCAGTAAAATGAAAAAGAAATAAGCAGAAAGAGCAGCAGATAAAGAGGAGGGTGCAAACGAGAGAGAGATTTAGTAAGAAGCTAGATGCATGTAGGCGAGGAACATACTGTGAGAAAGACAGACAATGGGTGAGCAGAAAGTCAGCCAATCTCAGCAATAGGGGGCTGGTGAATGTATAGTAGTGATTGATAATAGTTCTGGTTGGGCCACCCGAGTACAGTAAATCACAGAGTGCAAACCACTGCCGATAACCTCACTCAAATGGTCTCAGTAAAGATATATTGAACACAAAAGTGAAAGAAATTTGCATGAGGTTATTGTACATATCAGTTGAACTTTTTGTTAATGTGAGAAGTCGCACAACACCAGGTTATAGTCCAACAGCTTTATTTGAAATCACAAGCTTTCGGAGCGCTGCTCCTTCGTCAGTGAAGTGAAGAGATGCATATAGGCACAGCATATATAGTCAGAGAACACTGCCAGATGATTACAGTTAATCTTTCTAACTGCCCTTTATCACACCTCGGCAGAGAGATAATCACGGCAATCAAAGGTGTGGATGGTGTCCAAACAGGTCAGTCAGGAAAACATTACATCAAAGACAATGAGGTGGGGTCACAAGGGGTCAAATGTGGCAGATGCTGGGGTCTGTATGGAAAACAAAAAACTTTTTTTGCTGGAAATCACAGCAGGTCCGGCCGCATCTGTGTAGAGAGAACAAGTCAACGACGACTCGAGTCTGGATGACTCTACATCAGGTGGGGTTACATGTAGCGTGACATGAACCCAAGATCCCGGTTGAGGCCGTCCTCATGGGTGCTGAACTTGGCTATCAGTTTCTGCTCGACGATTTTGCGTTGTCGTGTGTCTCGAAGGCCGCCTTGGAGAACGCTTACCCGAAGATCGGAGGCTGAATGTCCTTGACTGCTGAAGTGTTCCCCGACTGGGAGGTAACACTCCTGCCTGGCGATTGTTGCGCGGTGTCCGTTCATATGCTGTCGCAGTATCTACATGGTCTCGCCGATGTACCATGCTCCGGAGCATCCTTTCCTGCAACGTATGAGGTAGACAACGTTGGCCGAGTCACATGAGTATGTACCATGTGCCTGGTGGGTGGTGTCCTCACGTGTGATGATGGTATCTGTGTTGATGACCTGGCATGTCTTGCAGAGGTTGCCGTGGCAGGGTTGTGTGGTGTCGTGGTCGCTGTTCTCCTGAAAGCTGGGTAATTTGCTGCGAACGATGGTCTGTTTGAGGTTAGGCGGCTGTTTGAAGGCGAGTAGTGGAGGCGTGGGGATGGCCTTAGCGAGGTGTTCGTCGTCATCAATGACGTGTTGAAGGCTGCGAAGAACATGGCGTAGTTTCTCCGCTCCGGGGAAGTACTGGACGACGTAGGGTACTCTGTTGGTTGTGTCCCATGTTTGTCTTCTGAGGAGGTCTATGCGATTTTTCGCTGTGGCCCGTCGGAACTGTCGATCGACAAGTCGAGCGTCATATCCCGTTCTTACGAGGGCGTCTTTCAGCGTCTGTAGGTGTCCATCGCGTTCCTCCTCGTCTGAGCAGATCCTGTGTATTCGCAGGGCTTGTCCATAGGGGATTACAGAATCCCACAGTACAGATAGAGGCCATTTCGGCCCATCGAGCCTGCACCGACACATATCCCACCCTATCCCCGCGTATTTTATCCCCCCTAACATATCCCATCCTATCCCCGTAACCCCACATATTTAATCCCCCCTAACACTAAGGGTCAATTTATCATAGCCAAATCAACCTAACCCGCACATCTTTGGACTGTGGGAGGAAACCGGAGCACCCGGAGGAAACCCACGCAGAACACGGGGAGAATGTGCAAACTCCACACAGACAGTCACCCGAGGCCAGATTCGAACCCGGGTCCCTGGCGCTGTGAGGCACCAGTGCTAACCACTATGCCACCGTGTTGCCCATTTGGCTTCTTTAACGTGGTTAGGGTGGAAGCTGGAGAAGTGGAGCATCGTGAGGTTGTCCGTGGGCTTGCGGTAGAGTGAAGTGCTGAGGTGTCCGTCTTTGATGGAGATTCGTGTGTCCAAGAATCTCCATTTGTTAATGTGTAGAGGTAACGGTAATCGGGTACTCGGATTAATAATGACAATCTGGTACTACTGTGAGCACTGCAGTCTGTGCAGTAGCCAAGTGCATCAAGCAGAAAGTTTGCACGTCCATCTGTGACTGGTTTCAGTGTGGCCCCTTAGCACGCCAGAGAAAAGGTCGCCTGCCCGTATGCTCAGCACGGCAAGCAACAAGGAAGAGGAGAATATTTTAGATAAAAGTGGGAGGCTCAGATTTAAAAAAAATGAAATGCATAACTAGAAACCGTAAAGCCTAGAAATTGATTTGTTTCTACTGATGACCTGCTGAGTGAGCGCATCATCAAATTAGAGGTCCTCTAAAGATCTCTATCCTGAGTCAAGTCCTGCTAATGATCAGTCACTGTCATTTGGCCATCCTCAGCTTATCTCAACCTGTAAAGCTGAAAATCAGGCACACAGGCCTTAAAACTCAAGGACGTTTAATTTCACCGAGACTATTTCACTAATCTAATATTTTCATTATTATTTACATGCTTCTAAAGAAATGAATGCATTGTTATGGTTTCCACAAATACAAATTGAGATTTTGGGCCAGTATGTGCTTAACTTGTCCTTTTTAATCAGAAGGATTCACCCATTATTTTATTTTGATAGTGAACAGTCTAAGCCTTGAAATTACATTAATTATTAAATACAATAGGTGCTAATCTATCGAAGAAGTATGAAAAGACAATTTAAGTATTTCAGCCTTGCTTCATCACTGACTTGTATAACTTCATAAAGAAGTTTTAGGGCCTACAGTTGTTGAGTTAGAGGCCATTCTAAAATTCAGGAATTCTAGTTCAATGTCAGGACAGTGGGGCAAGATTGAAATTCACCCGTAAATCAAACATTCTAGGGCATTTGATAGATTCTGTTGCAGTAAATAAGCTGTGGGTGTGCGCAACCAACTAAAGGGATTGTGATCGGGAAAGTCCACTCCGAATTATTCCAGTGTGTTACCCTGCAGCAGGTCCCAATATGTGGAACACTCATTTCTCCACTGAGACAGCAATAGCTCTGATCGAACTAAATTTGAATGTGACACATTCCAAATGTACATTGCTGTCACAATAAGGATCTTATCCAGTTAAAAAAAAAAATACCCTTTGACCTTTTTGGATTTCTGACATTTTCCACCAATTACCCCAAAAACCAGTGTGGTGCTGTGGGTTCTAGCCCAAGTTAAATGTTACATAGAAAAGATTCTTTATTTCATTTCAGAACTTGTGCTCATTATAAAGTGCGTGGTGATCTCTATATACACTTCCGCTTGTAGAAGAGCACGAATGGCAAGAAACTCATTTCAATATGTTAATGTGTGGGTGAGACAGCTTTCATTGACATAAAGCTTGTCTAACCACACATGCACGCGTCAGCTTTGCTGAAATCACCACCTTAGTTTTACTGTTTCAGAGCACCACTGCGCTCACATCAGCATGACTTGTGTAGTTAAAGTGGTAATGTTCAAGTTATGCCTCTTGGTTTTTAAAGGTGAGTGACTATTTTGTTTCTCAAAAGTTGGGATTGTTTTCCTTAGAGGAGAGAAGGTTAAGGGGAGATTTGATAGAGGTGTTCAAAATCATGAAGGGTCTTGATAGAGTAAATGAGGAGAAACTGTTTCCACTGGCAGGAGGGTCGGTAACCAGAGGACACAGATTCGAGATAATTGGCAAAAGAACCAGAACGGGAGATGAGGAGAATTTTTTTTTTATGCAGCCAGTTGTTATGATCTGGAATTCGTTGCCTGAAAGGATGGTGGAAGCAGATCAAGTAGTAACTTTCAAAAGGGAATTGGATATATAGTTGAAAAGGAAATATTTGCAGGGCTATAGGGAAAGAGCAGGGGAGTGGGACTGATTGGATGGCTCTTTCAAAGAGCTGGCACGGACAAGACGGGCCAAATGGCCTCCTTCTGTGCTGTATGATTCTATGATTCTATCTGGTTGGAGTTATGCTATCACCGTTCCTTACCGTGTACAGTCACAATGTCGGTTAGCGAGCTTCACCCCACTATACGATATGAATCCAAGTTCTATTGTACTTATTGCTGCTTGAGGCAAAATGTAGCATTCTTTTATTGTATTACTTCATCTACCACTGTTGTAATCTATTATGACTGAACAACCATCTTAACCTTTTAGTCATAATGATTCAATGCAGCGTTGACAATTTCCGAATTTAGCTACAGCCAGTGCCATTGTGTTTTTTGTTTCTTTTTGCAGCTCAGATTGTGGCTCTGTCGCAGCATAGTGAAATAGTAGAACAAATCAATGCCACCATTGGAGAAAGTGTGTTATTTTCTGCAAACTGTACATTTGCTTTGAATCGGTCAGTGGAATGGAAGTACAACTGTGAGGCAAGTCAAACCAGTATCGTATCGCTTCCTTTCAGCGAACAGGATTTCAATGTCTTTCAAGGTTACATGGGTCGAGTGGAAGCTTTTAAAAATGGCTCATTCTTATTGTCAAACGTTCAACTAAACGATACAGGATGTTATACAGTGACACTGGTAGACACTGCTGGGACAGAGGTGACAGTAAAAAAAATGTTGTCAGTCTTTGGTAAGTTCTCCAGGTGTTTGGAAAGAAATCAAAATGGAAGCTTTGTTTTTCCTGGATATTCCTCATAACAGAATTCTGTATCCTATTTTAGAAACAGAAATAAGGGGCAAAATTGAAACAAATATGACAACAAGTATTGAGAAGCAAAACGGGATACTTATTGGTAAGTTTGCAGCATTGTTTATTCAATCTGATCAGGGCCACGCTTTGAATGCTTCTGAACCAAGTTCACCACAATGATATCAGGGCTTAAAGGGTTAGGTTACAAAGACAGGTTGTATAAGCTTAGCTTGTATTCGAGTTTAGAAGGTCGAGGGATGATTTAATTGAGGTGTTTAAAATGATAAAAAGGATTCGATTGGGTAGATGCAGAGAAGCTATTTCCTCTGCTGGGGGAATCAAGAAGAAGGGGGCACAATCTTAAAATTAGATCTAGGTCATTCAGGAGTGAAATCAGGAAGCACCTTTTCACACAAAGGGTAGTGGAAATCTGGAATTCTCTCCCCAAAAGGCTGTGGATGCTGGGCCAATTGAATTTTTCAATACTGTGATCGGCAGATTTTTATTAGTTAAGGTTATCAATGACAGGTAATTTGAGTTGAGGTACAGGTCAGCCATGATCTAATTGAATGGTGGGCTAGGATTAAGGGTCTGAATAGCATACTCCTGTTCCTATGTTCATATGTAAGTCAGTTGACTCATATCTGATATTGAACGGTATGTTTCATTGTTTCCCCGACACTATTATGCTGTCGGCTGCATAAACTGTACACCCACCGATACAGTGTAAAGGTCAATGACAAAGTTGCTGCTCTACAGCACGATGTATTTGAAAACTATCAATGCAATCCGACTGAATAAGGAAGAGAATTTTAAAGTTTAATGGGTACATTTCCATGTAGATTCCAGGAGAAAATATAAATAGAAGTCGGCTTAGACAAACGCAGGGTTTACCTCGTAATATGAACATAAGACGTTAATGATGGATGAAGGCCACTTAAACCACCAAAGCCTGTCCTTCGGGTGTTCCAGTGCCTCTAACCTCAACAGCTTTACTATTTTGTCCGTCTGATTATTCCAAGCAATTATATGAAATATATATAAATATATATAATATATTTATATAATATATATAAAGTTTACTAATAATACCAGAAACATTCAGGTCTTCAAAAGGGCGTGATGCATGTGCTAATGTAGAGGAAATAATATTGCATTAAATGTCAGAAATGACAGTTATGAGTAGGGTTAATATTTTCAGTGAAGAAAGCTATTGTATTGTCAAATAATAGTTTAATGGCTTATAGGCTCAGGGTTAATGTCAAGCACCCTGTTTGACAGCCTGAAGTCACAGCTAACATTCCCGATACTTAATTTTTTTTGTTTACTTGATGAATGGCAAAGCTTCTAAATGGTTATGTTCCACTTCATGGAACAGTAGTAACTTTGTTTTATCATTTCAAACTGCGATGGCGCTACATTGCTATCAATTTCATATTTAGGAATTCTTGCTGAGCAGTGATGTGAACAGTGAGCCAAATTTTCACCGCCCGCTCAAAATCATTGTGAAGTTGGGGAAGTCTGAACTCTACATCTATATGGAGCACTTGTCGGCAGCCTCTAAGTAGCAGAGTTTAAAAAAAAGACTTTTAGCAGTTCAGCAGTGTTGGCTTATGGCACATTGATTATATTACATTGGTTTTAAGATACATAGAATGAGGATCTTAAAGTTTTCTACATATCATCCCACTGTGTATTCAGGATTGAAAGGGTCAGGGTCTTTCCTTGTTAGAGGGGTTTTAGTTTCGGTAAGGATGGTGGGTCAGTGACCACCAAGCGCTAAGCTTTTGTAGCCTCTCCGGGTGCTGACACGGCAGGGGGGAAGCTAGGTTCCCCTAGCAATGAACATGTGAACAAAGCAGCTGTATCTGCCAATCTAAGTGACACAGGATGCATATAGGAATGGGAAACATCATTTGAGGTGAACCAGGGCCTTCTTCCTGCAGGCCCATCCCACTGATTTTTAATGACTGAAAGAGCTGATGAGCTTGCTAGCTCTTTTCCGTCATTAAATTTCGTGGAGAGACTAGAGAAGCTGGGATTGTTCTCCTTAGAGCAGAGAAGGTGAAGGGGCGATCTAATGGAGGTATTTAAAATTATGAAGGTTTTTGATAGAGTAAAGAAGGAGAAACTGTTTCCTCTAGTAGGAGGATCAGTAACCAGAGGATACAGTTTTAAGGTAGTTGGCAAAAGAACCAGAGGGGAGTTGAGGAGAATTTATTTTACGCAGCGTGTTGTTGTGATCTGGAATGCACCGCCTGAAAGGGTGGTGGAAGCAAATTCAATAGTAACTTTCAAAGGGGAATTGGATATATAGTTGAAAAGGAAACATTTGCAGGGCCATGGGGAAAGAGCAGGGGAGTGGGACTAATTGGATCGCTCTTTCAAAGAGCCGACACAGGCACGATGGGCTGAATGGCCTCCTTCTGTGCTGCGTGATTCTATGAAATTGCTAATGATAGTGCACTAGGTTGTCAATGTTTGCTTTTACTTTTAAAAATACATTTTGGGGGCAAGGCTTCACATCAGCTACTTCCCTACTACAACTGTTGTACATCATTACTAGTGAGAGACCATTTCCTCACTACAGCACATCAATGCACATTTGCCTCTTTTATGCTGCACATCTGGCAACAGATCAATAACCAGGATGTGGCAATGATGTCAAAAACATAAACACAAAAGTAGCCTTAAATAACTACAAGTAAAAACACAAAATGCTGCAAATGCACAGCAGATTGATCAGCATTTCAAAGAGAACGATAGGTTAAGATTTTGAGTATTATCCTAACCAGCATGTACAAAATACCAACAGTTTTTTATTAATGATCTGTCCTACTAAATCATGCTGTCAAAGTGTAAAACCAAAGTACTGTACAACCATTTTCTATTTCTATTCTTATGAGTAGTCACATGAAAATTAGAGGCAAAGACTTTTACATTTTAAAGTGACAGCACAGTGAGTTTGGTTACATGACATTCTGAAATGGTCGTTTTCTTCAGTATAATGGATTCTTCTCACTGTTGTAGAGAAGGTAAATAATGTTGACTTCCTCATAACAGTTAGTGTTTTGCTGTTTTGTATCATTTTCATTTAAACTTAGAATCTTGCCCAAAGAAAAGATAAACTACAAGCAGCTGGACTTAGGAAGATAGGAGCAGGAGTCGGCCATTCAGCCCCTCGAGCCTGTTCCACCATTCAATTAGATCATGGCTGATCTGTATCTCAACTCCATTTATCCGTTAAATTTAAACACATTTCATAAATTAAATTTAGATGAATGGGATGGTGGGTGTTAAGTATTGTATCTTATGGGAAAACATTTCTCACCCTTTCATTTTCAGTCAGTGAGTTAATTTCAATGGGCGGAAAACTGCATAGCGGTGATTCAGGCAATATGATTAATTATTATATATATTAGTATATATATATTCTCATATGACTTGATAACCTTGTGCTGGATTCCTGATGTAACAGTCTTTCATTTTTTTCCTTTCTGTCACTATTTCCACTAATGTCTAAAATAATGATATCAATTACTTTATACTGTAGTATTTGTTATAGAAACAAGGCAAAATTTCCCCTTTGTAAGCTGCAAATGTACTGAAAGGCTCTAATTATGATTCACAAGTCCTGCACTCTGTAGATTTATATTTGACATTTGCTTTTTGTGTATTGCTTGGCAATTGCTATTTTATTCTTAATTGACATTTGTTTCACTGAGAAGTGGGATTGCCTTAAAACTATATTGCTTGCAAAGAAAAATGGCTGTCGGTACAAGTCACCAAGCTACAAAGGGGCTTTACACGTTCTGAAGAAGGTGCAGAGAAGAGCAACATAAATGAGTCCAAATGGAAGGGGAATGAGAAAGGTTAAAAAGCTCAATCTCTACACTCTAGAAAGGCGACAGATAAGGTCGGACTTCATTGAAGTATACAAAATACCGAATGGCTTAGTTCAGGTAACTCTTGAATATTACTTCAAAATAAGACAGGATAATAAGACAAGAGGCCATTAATATAAACTAAGAAGTAAATTTGGATCAGAAGGAAGTTCTTGATTCAGAGGGTGTTAAATGCCTGGAATAATAGAGATACAAGAATTCAAAATGCAGTTGGATGTTATTCTGAAAGTTACAATACTAGGCCAAGCTTTGCTGAGATGGCTTTTTCCCATCCTTGACTTCTCTAACGTCCTAAGTGTTTGTCTACATTTATCTATAGATATATAAATAAAACAACTTTACCTATGTACACTATATTGTTGAAAATAAATTTCAAAGTGTAACGGTTTCTCATTATAACAAACTACTTAATCCTGTCAGAAGCAGTAGAAGATCTCAAATAAGGTGTAGCCTGAAGAACTAATCCTCTAGCCCCAACAATTTGTAACAACAAAGTTTGACTATAGGTTTTATCCAATGTGGAGTTGGATTTCAGCTCTGCTCCAGACTTCTCTTCTATGTGGCACTCTCTTAGGATATTATGACAAATTATCTTCAGTTTTCCTTGGCTTTCTACTGAGGCAATCAGTTAAAATATTGCAGAAGAATTTTCCAACAATGCTAAAAGATAAGAATAAGCTAGAAATCCAATTATATTAAATTATATACCTAACCCAATGCTTAACTGTATAATGTAGCCACCTATAATCATCAGTGAACCAAGAAGTTCTTTTCATATTTCGGGGAAATCTGTTTACAGTCACTTTGGACTGCCTATGCTAGTAATGAATGATAAGTATCTTTAAAGATTTAGATACATAAAATATAGTCAATGGGGGACCCACGGCAGAATTGATTTCACTGGTGAGGAAGACAGTTCAACAGGCAATTATGCTGTGCAAATTTTGAAAAGTTCATGAAGAAGAGCATGGGACTGCCACTGCATCTCTCCAGGGGGGAAACAATTGCTGCAGTTAGCTAGGTGTAACGTTATCATAACTGCATTTGTGAAAACGTTGTCTGTTTGGAATTTCCAACAAAAGTGGACCAGAATGAGCTTACGATTTGACTAGAAGTGACAAACAGGAGAAAATCTTCATGCGAGCACCTACAGCGTTGCTGCAACGAGTGACCAGAGGCATTCTTAATCTGTCACCATTTAAGTCCACAATCATCTGCCTGCTGCTTTAGTGTAAGCTTGTATCTCTCGACATGAAATGGATAAAGAATCCATCTGGTTTTTTATACGTTATTAAGATCTTCCTCAAAAATCTGAACAAATTTCCATTGACTATTTTTCTCCTATAAACTTTTTTTTGTCCCTAGTTTACTGATGGTCAAAGATTGTTCAAATCAAGTAAACTAATTAGTATTTTTTTTGGGGGGGGACAGTGGGGGGGGTTAATGACAATAGCTGAATAACTCAATAGATATTCAGCAGAATCCAGAAAGTTCAAAATAAGTGACTTTGCCTAAAATTCAGACTACAAATAATTGGACATAGACATGAGCCTAAAAAAATAATAAACATTTACATGGATCCAATTAATAACGCCATGTGCAGAATTTCTGGCCTAGGATAATTCAACCAAGCCCAAAATTCACACAGGCAAAATTCAGGATTATCTAACAGTTTAACAAAAAGCAGCAGCAGATTAAAAAGTGACTTGGTCCCATTCATACTAATTGGGTCAGTGTCGCAGAATTTTACCCAAGGGCTCTGTCCTGGCTAAGATCAGTCCTACAATTTGCCCACAACTGCTCAGCTTTAATCAGTATAGTAATTTTCAGGCAGCATCTGAGAAGAGAGAAACAGTTAACGTTTCAGATCAATGACCTTTCGTCAAAACTGACGAAATGTAATCGACCTGAAACGTTAACTCTGTTTCTCTCCCCACAGCTGCTGCCTGACCTGCTGAGTATTTCCAGCATTTTCTGTTTTTATTTCCGATTTCCAGCATCCACAGTATTTTGCCTTTGTAGTAATTTTCAGTCCTCAATGTTGTGGACAAATTGAATTCCAAAGTTTGTATTTATTCAGGGAATAATGACAGCGAGGGTAATTTTGACTTTTTTCAATAGTGTAAAAGAGGTGATAGCAAATCGGCAACCCGTTTTGCCTCTCTTCCAGTTTTATTTACATTTGGAAATAAAAATCAAGGGAAATGTATAATGGGCTGTGGATTCGCTATCATCCCTTTAACACTATCGCACAAAGTCAAAATTACCCCCCAGTGTGTGATATGTCTGGGGAGTGGAGTGAGGGGGGGTGGCGGGGGGTGAGTAGAGGTCTTGTGCCATTGATTGTTTTCTCCACAAATGAAGCCAAGAGTAAAAACAATTATTTGTGTGTTGTAAGTCCTGATTCGCACACACCACTGAGCTCATTATCATAGTTAGATCCTGTACCCTGTTCACCACGGAGTAAGTGAAAGTCACAAATATAAGTATGGATGAGCAAGGCCATTCAGTCAGTCCAGCTCCTCCCTCCATAGAAACCCACCATCTGACCAGCACCACTTCCAGCGAATCCAGAGTTTTGTCTCCACTACCCTACCCAGGAAAACCATTGCAAGTATTAACCATTCTACGTGTGCAGAGGAGTTTCCTGACATCAGCCTTGAGCTAGCCTGAATCAATTATTGTTTCAAATTAAAACATTATGTACCGTCTAAGCCTCTTACCACAGAAGCAGAACAGTTTTTAGTTAGTCAGCCACACCAGCAATGGGCAGAACGTTTATGCAGAGGATGCAATTAAAATTCTAAAATCACCATTCTGAGTGAGTGTAACAGGGGCTTTCCAATACTGTAATGGATAATCACAGCATTAATGTGGCTTCCAAACTGCTAGAAATGGCCTCACTCTGTGCTTTGCCTCATGGCAAAACAGATTCACGTAAGCCCAAGATAAAATATACCTTTGGAGTTCATGATTGTGCTCTTGGGCACTTGTAGGTATTGCTAAAGAGAGATCATTTGAATATAATTATTTTTGTTTGTTTTAACATTTCATAGAATCATAGAATGGTTACAGCACAGAAGGAGGCCATTCGGCCCGTCGAGCCCATGCCAGCTCTCTTCAAGAGCCCTTCAGCTAGTTCCATTCCCCTGCCCTTTCCCCGTAGCCCTGCACATTTTTTTCCTTCAGGTACTTATCCAATTCCCTTTTGAAAGCCACGATTGAATCTGCCTCCACCACCCTCTCAGGCAGTGCATTCCAGATCATAATCACTCACTGCGTAAAAAAGATTTTCCTCATGTCGCCTTTGGTTCTTTTGCCAATCACTTTAAATCTGTGTCCTCTGGTTCTCGACCCTTCCACCAATGGGAACAGTTTCTCTCTATCTACTCTGTCTAGACCCCTCATGATTTTGAACACCTCTATCAAATCTCCCCTCAACCTTCTCTGCTCCAAGGAGAACAACCCCAGCTTCTCATGGATACAATAAATATATATAATAATAGTTGGGCATTTATATTTTTACAGAAAATGAAAAAAAAAGCCTTTGCGCTCTTTAAATATGAGCAAGCATTTCCTCTTAAACTACTTTTGCACATTATTTCCATTTTGCTGCTGGGATGCTATTAATAACTGCCCCACTTAAACCTACTTAGTTCCTTGGATGTTGTTTAGTGGGACCTCCTGAAACTTGAAACTGACTTCAAATTAACACTGGTTGCTAGAAAAGCATTGCTGGAGTTTCAAGTTTAGTAATAAACCCTGCCCCTAAATGACTGAGAGGCACTTCATTCTCTGCCACTTTTCTTTACATTGAGTCTGCATTTTATTTCCCCCCATAGGCATGATCATTGGTGTCACTCTGTTTGGAACGTGCGTAATCTGTGCTGGAGTTGTATATTTTATAAGGAAAAGGCAGCAGGAAAGTACAGGGACTGGTAAGTGAGATTCTTGTCTTTCTGAAGATACTATAATAGAAAGACACTTTGATATATTAATTCACTTTTATTGAAATACATTTAGTTGCACTGACAGTGTAAGAAACTTTAAAAAAAAATCCTTAAATCAGATTTTATGCAAATATGCAGTGAGTGAAGAGCATGCTACATTCCCGTGCAAATTTCATGGAGTTTTGGGGAAATACGAAGAGTACATTACTTCCTTTCTTCCCTTGTAATACCACTGACTAGCCATCAATCTGTAGATAGAAAGATGCATAAATATCATATGTAAGTTCAGTGAGTGGGTTACGTTTCAAGCTAACTGACTAAACTAAAATGCAGCATCATTTCAGCAAATGTATAGAAGACTGTGAATAAATGATTTAAATCAATTTCAGATATATCTTCATGAATTTCACAAAGCGCTTCATGCAATCATCAAATGTCAAACTAGACAGCAGACTTCCGAATTCAAATAACAGGTTCCTAAAAGGGGGGGGGGGGAAATGTTTTAAGGAAAGCATTGTAAGCCCTCTGATGGCTCACTGGGTAAATGTACTACCTGGTGAAGTACTGAGCTGCAGAGATCAGATAGCTTGCAAGTTTGATTCTCGGGTTAGCTGATCTCAGCCCAGGAAGCGATTGAGGTACCATAATAGGTTTCCATTCCCCTGGGCTAAGTTGGGAGGGGGGAAGAAATCAACCAGCTTTCCTACTTCTATTAACTGTTTAATCAGCTGCCCGTGTCCTAACTTGCACCAAGTCCCGTTCACCCATCACCCCTGTGTTCGTTGACCTACTTTGGCTCCCGGTTAAGCAATGCCTCGATTTTAAAATTCTCATCCTTGTTTTCAAATCCCTCCATGGCCTCACCCCTCCCTATCTCTGTAATCTCCTTCAGCCCCACCACCCCTCGAGATATCTGCGCTCCTCTAATTCTGGCCTCTTGAGCATCCCTGATTATAATTGCTCAACAATTGGTGGCTGTGCCTTCAGCTGCCCAGGCCCTAAGCTCTGGAATTCCCTGCCTAAACCTCTCCACCTCTCTACCTCTCTTTCCTCCTTTAAGATGCTCCTTAAAACCTACCTCTTTGACCAAGCTTTTGGTCACCTGCCCTAATTTATCCTTATGTGGCTCGGTGTCAAATTTTGTTTTATAACACTCCGGTGAAGTGCCTTGGATGTTTTACTACTTTAAAGACGCTATATAAATATAAGTTGTTGTTGTTTGATTACCCCCAACTGGAAAATGCACGTGTGGAGGAGTCAGGCGAGGACAGAATCGAGCTTGGCTGTGATACCCTTTACAGTCAAATAGTCTATTGACTTTCTCTGTCTGGGCACACAAATGAAGATTGGCCAGTTAGGTAAGGTACTAGAGGGCTGGCACTGTACCCCAACAAGACTCAGTGCATCAGGGAGAGAAGAGACAATAAAGCACAGAGCATTGTACAAATTGAACAGCAACATAAGGCAAAAGTAAATGTCACATCTTTTTCCACTTTTTGTTTTTGCGTTAAAAGACGCTAAAAATTGCAGGCAATATGGGAGCCGTACCTGATCGATAGATCAAGAAATAGAACAACATGCAATTCAAGTCATGGCAGTGGAGTGCCTTTGAATTACAGAGAAGGAGACTGTCCTGACTGATTAACTTTTACAAAAGGCTCTCATGAGATATGTTTTTGATTATCCGATCAGACGTCATAATTTTTTTTAATATAAGGACTAGAACATAATGATTTATGACAATATCTTTTCTGCCTTTTACATAAAAATGAATTGTTACTGGAGAATTTCAACATACTGTAGGATTTCCCCTAAAGATATTCACAGTCTTTGAGGTTCACTGTAGTACATTTGGCCAAGTTGGTATTGAATACTGGCAGTCCATTCATCTAACAAAGGCACGGGCCATTAAATTGTGATGAGGGCTGATTTTAACTTTCAGTGGTGGCTGCCCGATTGACTTCAGTGGAAAGGAAAATTGGGCGGGTTATATAACAGGCAGCTGAACCACTAACGCCTGTTTTCAGCCACCTCTATAAGTTAAAATCAGCCCGCATAGGACATAATCCTGGTGTCTAAATCAGTGCTCTTTCAAGAAAACCCACTCTTCACCCTACTTCTCCAGGCCTCCATATAAATGAGGGCTACAATCACATTTATTAAACTTCAAGTAAATGCATCAATAATGAATCAGATCTCACTGTTCAATAGCTACCAGGGTCTCAAAGTACTCTTATTATAAATGTAAGACTACAATTATCAAAAAGGTTTTCAACATTATGAAGAGGTTTGATATTATTCTCATAAATGGAGAGTTCAAAAACAGAAAACTTCATTTAAAATTAGCAGTATGTAGGAAATTCAGCTAGAATTCACAAATGGTAATAGATGTGTGGAATAACTTACCATGTTAAAGCCATTGAAGAAATTAGTATAAATGAGTACAAGAGACAATTAGTATGTTTCTAGGGAGGGAAGAGATTGATGGATGTGGTGAGAAGGTTTGGCTGAGATCAACCAGAAAGGCACGGACTTGGTCTAAATGGCTTTTCCTATTCCTAACATTTCCTAAATTGCTAAATACATTTGTTCTACAACGGCCAATAGAAGAGTAATTTCTTTTCAGTTTGTAATCTAGATATGGAGATTGTGAACACAATACTGACAATGAAAATTACTAATATTGTCATTTTTATTACAGAGGTTCCAGGTGTGAAGAGCAATGAGAATTTAAATAGCAACGCTCCAATGGTCGTTTATTCAACTTATGTAGGTACATTTCCTAACTATGGAAAGTCATGTCGAACTTTGGATCAAACTTGACAAGGGTTTTGCTGTGCAATGTGTTTGATAAACTTGTCTATGTTATTTAAAAAAGTACAGTGGAACCTCATTTATCTGCACTCCCATTATCCACCTTCTTGATTATTCACAAGAACTTTTGGCAAGGTCAGATGCCATTCAGGCAGCTACAACATGAGCTCAAATTTCCCCCCTGCACCCATCTGTTGGCGGACCCATCACAGCCCCGAGAGAACATAAGAACATAATAAGAACATAAGAAATAGGAGCAGGAGTAGGCTATTTGGCCCCTCGAGCCTGCTCCACCATTCAATAAGATCATGGCTGATCTGGTCTTGGCCTCAACTCCACTTTCCTGCCTGCTCCCCATAACCCTTGACTCCCTTACCTTTCAAAAATGTGTCTATCTCCACCTTAAATATATTCAATGACTCTGCCTCCACAGCTCTCTGGGGAAGAGAATTTCACAGATTCACAGCCCTCTGAGAGAAGAAATTCCTCCTTATCTCCATCTTAAATGGGCGACCCCTTATTCTGAAACTATGCCCCCTAGTTCTAGATTCCCCCACGAGGGGAAACATCCTTTCTGCATCTACCCTGTCAAGCCACCTCAGAATCTTATACGTTTCAATAAGATCACCTCTCATTCTTCTAAACTCCAATGAGTATAGGCCCAACCTGCTCAACCTTTCTTCATAAGACAACCCCTTCATCTCAGGAATCAACCTAGTGAACCTTCTCTGAACTGCCTCCAATGCAAGTATGTCCCTCCTTAAATAAGGAGACCAAAACTGTACGCAGTACTCCAGGTGTGGTCTCACCAACGCCCTGTACAGTTGTAGCAAGACTTCCCTACTTTTATACTCCATCCCCTTTGCCACAAAGGCCAACATTCCATTTGCCTTCCTAATTACTTGCTGTACCTGCATGCTAACTTTTTGTGTTTCATGTACGAGGACCCCCAGATCCCTCTGTGCTGCAGCATTATGTAGTCTCTCTTCATTTAAATAATAATTTGCTTTTTTATTTTTCCTACCAAAGTGGATAACCTCACATTTTCCCAGATTATACTCCATCTACCAAATTTTTGCCCACTCACTTAACCTATCTATATCCCTTTGCAGATTCTTTGAGTCCTCTTCACAACTTACTTTCCCACCTATCTTTGTATCATCAGCAAATTTGTCTACATCACACTCGGTCCCTTCATCCAAGTCATTAATATAGATTGTAAACAGCTGAGGCCCCAGCACAGATCCCTGTGGCACCCCACTAGTTACAGTTTGCCAACCTGAAAATGACCCATTTATCCCAACTCTCTGTTTTCTGTTAGTTAGCCAATCCTCTATCCATGCTAATATATTACCCCCAACCCCATGAGCTCTTATCTTGTGCAGTAACCTTTTATGTGGCACCTTATCGAATGCCTTCTGGAAATCCAAATACACTACATCTACTGGTTCCCCTTTATCCACCCTGCTCATTACATCCTCAAAGAACTCTAGCAAATTTGTCAAACACGATTTCCCTTTCATAAAACCATGCTGACTCTACTTGACTGTATTATGATTTTCTAAATGTCCTGCTACTACTTCCTTAATAATGGACTCCAGCATTTTCCCAATGACAGATGTTAGGCTAACTGGTCTATAGTTTCCTGCTTTCTGTCTCCCTCCTTTCTTGAATACGGGTGTTACATTTGCGGTTTTCCAATCCACTGGGATCTCTCCAGAATCCAGGGAATTTTGGTAGATTACAACCAATGCATCCACTATCTCTGTAGTCACTTCTTTTAAGACCCTAGGATGCAGGCCATCAGGTCCAGAGGACTTGTCCACCTTTAGTCCCATAAGTTTGGCTAGTACTTTTTCTCTAGCAATATTGATTGTTTTAAGTTCCCCCTCCCTATAGCCCTTTGATTATCTATTATTATTGGGATGCTTTTAGTGTCTTCTACCGTGAAGACCGATACAAAATATTTGTTCAAAGTCTCTGCCATTTCCCTGTTTCCCATTATTAATTCGCCAGTCTAGAGAGATGACTAATGCTTCTCAGACATGGAGCTTCTCAGCCACAAAGGTGCCAGGTAAATGTATCATATTCTTATCTTCAGCAATTCCGTTGGCAATATCCACAGCACTGAGCTTAGTAGAGCTTGCCCGTTTAAATAGGCCTGTGTTCAACTGGGCTCCTGTGCTGGTGAGCAGACCACACACTGGGGTTAATTTGTACCTAACCCAACCAGTAGGAAACTGACACGATCAGATCGGCCACCCGTTTTACACCCGGCCATGAAGTCAACGGCAAGTGAAATCGGGCAGTGTGTAAAACGAGCGGCCGATCTGATCACGTCAGTTTCCCTCCAGGCGGGTTGAGTTATGATTACCCTCTGCTGAAACTAACACTACCCGATACAGTAACCAGCTGGCGTTATGTCCAACGCGCCCTCCACACGCCAGCACACAAGTCCATTTAAACAGGCAGGCCGTGCATTGATTTCAAAGCTGCCAGCTCTACACTGCTGATTTTTGTGGGGGGGGGGGGGGGGGCACGATTGCCCGAGGCTGCCTCAAGTGCTTGCCCTGGAGCTAGCAGGCCTGTGATTAGCACGTGTGGGATATATTTTTTCGGTGACTGGTGGAGTTGCAAAATGGGTGTGGAGAGGGGGCGGGGGGTGGGGGGAGGGAATTCGAGCTGGTGATCTGTCGATTAACTGTTTCAGTGCCAGCTAATCTTACAAAGTAATGAAGGGGAATGCTTTTCTGGAGGTCTCTGGTCGACTAGTAGGGAGAAACAACCCATTCAAAATTCAAATCAGCTGTTAATTTGTGGACTATGCTAATTTCTAATACCGACCACAGCAGGGTCTCTTATAGCAGATAATCAAGCATTTGCATACTTTCATTGTAACAATATATTGCACATTATTAAAAAGAAAGTGTTTCTTAAATCAACCAGATTTACAGAACTGATAAGGAAGTTTACTGATATTTTGACCTATTTTAGTTTGTGCGTACTAGATTGAAGAAGTCTTGTGATTGTCTTGGCATCAAGGTGGTTCTGGCCTTGGACCTGCTGCCTGAATGTGTTATTCCTTATAACAGACTTTCCAAGTTATGGTATCTAATTATTCTGTGAGATTCAAGTGCCTTAAAATTGGGCTCTATTTGAAATTCTCTTGTCAGCTGTTTTAGTGGAGGAATTAACCCTTTTATTTTAGACAGTTTAGTGACTCTGTTTAAAGTACTGACAAAGGAATTTCGTACAAGCATGTTAAGCCTCTGCATACTAAAATGCCAAGACCACAATTTCAAGGAAAAGGTCTATTAACCAATTCTGTGATTTCTGTTGGTTTTCTGATACTGTAAAACATTTGTCTTTGTGAAATTGAAAGTGTCACCCTTTGTTTTTAATGTACAGTTTAGTTTACTAATCTTTCACATCTTATTGAATTGTTAATATATTTGTGTTCAATAAAACCTGAACAATTCTGGCAGAAAGTAAACCCTCCCTTTGTATGTTTTACTTCCAGAGTACAATATTAACAGAGGTCAAAAATTCCCTGTGGGACACAGACTATTTCTTAGATTTTTTGATTGCATTTTGTTGATTTGGGATTTTCTAATTTGATTCCAAGGAATTAAAGCTGTGCTATTTATATATAAATTAAATTAAATTGTTTTGATTTTGACGCACAATAACTGGTATTTAATAAACTGAACCCTTTCCTGATTGCAATGACCCATGCTGATGTTACATTAAAGGAATTAACTCAATCTGGGGACATGATACAGATGTATAGAATTGTCTTATTGTAGTAGTTAAATATAACCGTTGGTGTAAGGCAGCAAGCAAAATAAAAAATGACAATGTGTAAAATGAATACATTGTACACACTATAATATTTAAATGTTTGAGTGTCAGCTGTGGCTCAGTGGGTAGCACTCTTGCCTCGTGAGTCAAAAGGTTGTGGGTTCAAGTCCCACTCCAGAGATTTGAGCGCAAAAATCTAGGCTGACACTCCAATGCAGTGCTCAGGGAGTGCTGCACTATCAGAGGTGCCGTCTTTCGGATGAGACGTTAAACCGAGGCCCCTGAGGTCTGCTCTCAGGTGGATGTAAAAGATCCCATGGCACTATTTCGAAGAAGAGCAGGGGAGTTATCCCTGGTGTCCTGACCAATATTTATCCCTCAATCAACATCACAAAAACAGATTATCTGGCATTATCACATTGCTGTTTGTGGGAGCTTGCTGTGTGCAAACTGCCTGCCGCGTTTCCTGCATTACAACAGTGACTACACTTCAAAAGTATTTCATTGGCTGTAAAGCGCTTTGGGACGTCTTGTGGCCATGAAAGGCGCTATATAAATGCAAGTCTTTCGTTCTTTCTTTCTTTCAAATATGCAAGAAAATTTTTTGACAGCATTTCCAAGCTGTGAACAAGATTTACAAAACAAAAACAGCTATTTTCACCTTTTTACTAGCTGTATCTTGCTAGCTGTTGGTACACCAAATACTTTGTGTTGATATATTAAATGACAACCAAAGCTGTACTTAGGTTAACACCTTCCAGATTATAATTTGGTCAGAAATTATAAGGGAACTTCATTAACATACACAATTGCAGCTAAAGAACCTTGACTATTCTGCATCTCTGTCGAAAGTATCTCAAGTCTCTCATGCTGCCAGGTTCAGTAGCTCTCCTAAGACAACATGCTCAATGACCTCAATAAGAATCATATTAAATAAAAAAATTCAAAAACAAAAATGAACAGAAAGACAGAAAACAGCAAACATGGGTGTTATGGTTAATATACTTTGCTTCTGTTTAATCTGTAGAAAGGGTGCGAATATGATTTCTACTCTTTAACGTCTCTTATGTTCCCTTCCTGTTAAAGAACCCTTTCAAGTAAGGCAGTTTTGAAATATGCTGGGCTGCCACTTACAATAGATTCCACAGCACAGATAGCAACACAGAGGCTACACTGGTTATCCCCCCAACCCCCTACCTGGGTACAAGTCAGGCAGAGCGCACCCAAAGTATAGGAATGTCCCTTGGCAGGACCTTGTATCTGGAAGGGGACGAGGCCGGCAACAGTAATATGGCCACTGGCTGTGGAACCTTTTGGCTGCTGGCTGCTGCTGGATTTCGCGGGAGGCGTTGGCGGCACCCTCTTAGGGTGCTAACGGGAGGCGCAAAGCAACCAAATTTTCCCCCCTTACTTCCCTGTGATTTGCCGCTTTAACTCCCTCCAGCCTCCACTATCCCGTGCTACATCTGGATGGCAAATAAAACAATCTGTATTCATCCTCCAGGAACTTGCTCCCAGTCCCTTCTCAGATCTTACAATCTGAGCGAATGGGCACAAGCAGTAATTCCCACTAGGTTAGAGGTAGTTGAAGAAAAGGAGAATAAAGGGATATGGGAACCGAGCTGGCACATGGAACTAGAACTACTGCTCACATGGAGGATAAATACCAATACAGGCTGGTTGGGCCTGTTTCTGTGTTGTCATTTCAAGTCATTCTGTGAGAAAACATCCAGCTAGCAGAGACACAGTAAAATGAGGTATCATGAGACCGAATAATTTCAATGTTTGTGCCTGTTGCACGCGCAAACACTCTGAAACCCATTGTAGCTTCACTCTGAGAAGCCCATAGCAGTACAAGGAGAGGTAGAGACTCAGTGTCATGGATTGCTGATCCTTTTTTAATAATTTGTTCTTGGTATGTGAGCAACACCAGCAAGGCAACAACCCTATAGTGTGGGACTGGAGCCATTGGTCGGCCAGACCAGGGGGAGGTGGCAGGTTCCTCTCCGTGAAGGACACTAATGAACCAATTGGGTTATTACAGGTTTACCTAGGACTAACCCACTAGATTTATTGAATTCAAATTTTAAATTCAGTAAGTTGCTGTGGTGGGATTTGAACTCAAGGCCTCTGGGCTACTCGTCTAGTACCATAACCACTAGGCAACTGTAGCCTGTCCCCTAAGCACAAAGCAGTGGATAATTGGCCTTTTTATGTTTCAAGGTCATTTCTGGCTACTGCCAGACCTTTCCTGGTGGCTACCAACATGAAAACCATTTGGGCTGGTTCTATCCACTTCTGACAGCCAAAGCACTGCCTTATTTACATTACAGCACTGTCACTCAATGAGACTTCACCTGACGAAGGAGCAGCGCTCCGAAAGCTTGTGATTTCAAATAAAGCTGTTGGACTATAACCTGGTGTTGTGCGACTTCTCACTTTTGTCCACCCCAGTCCAACACCGGCATCTCCGCATTCATGACTCAAGGAGAAGCTGCTGTCTGCAACAACACATGTTAAGGGGGTGCTATTTTTAATCTCTGATGTCACAAAACCTGAAACAATATTGGTACACAGCTGCGGTGGTGACTCGGGAGATGGAACTCTCACAGAATAATTGCCAGGTTGGTAACCAGCGATGCAATCAGTGATAGTACACATCTGATTGCAAACAAAAAATGTATTTTATTTATGAAATAATTTAGAATGACCTGCAAATCAATGACAAAGCTTCATAACAGCTGCTACAGTGGGAGCATTCCCACAGGCCAAGGTTTTGCCACTATTGTGGAGTATTTCTCTCAGGATACTTTCCAGCTTTGCCACAAATGGAATCGATTTGAAAAGTCCCCAAAAAAGGATGAAGTTTGCTTCCTTAAGGTTTGTCTATTTTGGATGGAATTTATCAGAACAAACAGTTTTTTACATTTACAACAACAACAGCAACAACTATATTTGGGTCTAGTCTCCAGCATTTACTTACTTAGTTGCTTACTGGATTCGGTTTTAACCACTGATACGGGCACCAGATGTGTGCTTCCAGGTTATTTTTTAAATGAAGAAGCCTCGGTGAAGAACCAAGGCCCATAGTGTAGCACGCTAAAAGGGGTGAATCGAGTAGGTGAGGCAATTGGATAAATCACAAATTAGTGGTCAGATGGCATCAAGCTTGGGTTTAAATGGCTGTAGAATGTAAGACGAAGGGAAAACTGAGGGATATAACGAGTTTCAAGGTTTTGAGGTAAGGCAGATTACGAAGATGGAAGAATCCTATTCTTCATAGAATCATAAAATGATACAGCACAGAAGGAGGTAATTTTGCCGCCTCTTTGAAAGAGCTATCCAATTAGTCCCACTCCCCTGCTCTTTCCCCAGAGCCCTGCATATTTCCCCCCTTCAAGTATTTGTCCAATTCCCTTATGATGGTTACTATTGAATCTGCTTCCACCGCCCTTTCAGGCAGTGCATTCCGGACCACAACAACTCGCTGTGCAAAAAAAATATTCCTCATGTTGCCTCTGGTTCTTTTGCCATTTACCTTAAACCTGTGTCATCTGGTGACCGACCCTTCTGCCACTGGAAATAGTTTCTCCTTATTTACTTCATGATTTTGAACACCTCTATCAAATCTCAGTCTCAGGATACGGGGTAGGACATTTAGGACTGAGATGAGGAGAAATTTCTTCACTCAGAGGGTGGTGAACCTGTGGAATTCTCTACCACAGAAGGCTGTGGAGGCCAAGTCACTGAATATATTTAAGAAGGAGATAAATAGATTTCTAGATGCAAAAGGTGTCAAGGGGTATGGGGAGAGAGCGGGAATATGGTATTGAGATAGAGGATCAGCCATGATCATATTGAATGGCGGAGCAGACTCGAAGGGCCGAATGGCCTACTCCTGCTCCTATTTTTCTATGTTTTTATGTTTCCCCCCTTAATCTCTGCTCTAAGTAGGACAACCCCAGTTTCTCTAGTCCCTCCACTTAACTGAAGGCACGCCTCTCTTGTACCATTCTAGCAAATCTCCTCTGCACCCTCTCCAAGGCCTTGACATCCTTCCTAAAGTGTGGTGCCCAGAATTGGCCACAATACTCCAGCTAGGGCCTAACTAGTGTTTTATAAAGGTTTAGCATGACTTCCTTGTTTTTGTACTCTGAGGCCGGAATTTTCCAGGGTGATAGCGGGTGCGATCGGTGGCAGGTCGGGTGGGAAAGTTGTTATTTTTGACAGCAGGTCAGGAACCCGTTGTCGACTCGCTCCCACGCACCTTCCCCCCAGGTGCGCTTGTCAGCGCAGAGCCGACCCAACCAGCAGTGGTGGGCGACCCAATTGAAATCATTATCAGGTAGTTTACAGGCACTTAAGAGCCTTTTTCCTCTTACTTTTTAAACTTGCCTGCATGGCCACGGGATTCACGTTGCTCGGGAACCACATCTGTCAACCTGAGGCGGGAGTTCAGTGGCCATTGCTCCAGCTGATTACTTGACAGCATCAAATGTTCAGTGAAAGCTCCCACCTGACAGATGATTACTTTCCTCAGGCAGAAGCTGTTGCTCGGTCCATTCTGCAGGCTGCAAGTGTTTCCAGCAAAGTCTCCATCCAGTGTCACCTCATTGGAAGAACTCTCTCACCATTGACAGAATGCTTCTGTCATCTCTACTTCACCTGCCATCTATTCCATCAACGTGGGTGCCATTTATACTGTCTCAGCTTGGTCCTCAGAATCTGACCACAATGAACCCCAACACCAGCAGCACCAGGCACGCCAACAGCACCAACAACAACACCAACCTTTTCCGCAATCAACTGACACAGGGCATCAGCACCCGACCACATTGCTGCCCGGGAGGCCAGGGATGGCCTCACCATGGCCAGATTTAGTTAACTTTACGCTGTACATCCATATGGCTGCCACATGATGTGCCAGGTTGGCACCACCCCATACCAACACCATGAAGCATCCCTACAATGCCCAAGCTATTCCTTTCACAATCATCACCATTGCGGGTGGTACCGTTATGTCTCACCATTCACTGCAACTCACTAAGCCACTTCCAAAGTTGCACACAAATCTGTCCAAGACCGGAAAGTGTTGAAAATAAAGATTTTTATGTTTGACACCACATTAACAGAAACTTTACATAAACATTGGATAAAACACCCAAGTGGCTACCCTTGTGTGTTGTTAGTTGGTATGATTGCACTAGGATGAGTGTGAGAGTGAAGGGTGGCTAGTGAGATGGGGAAGTGATAATGTAGAGAGAGAGGGATGGGTGGACGTGCAAGGTAAGTTGGTGTGGGTAAAGATGTGCAGGAGTAGGGTAGGGAGGTCAGAGTGATGGGGATGTGATTAGAGGCACAGCAGGATGCAGCTGCGTGTGGCTTTGTACTAACGTTTCCTGATCTAATGAGATCATTGAAAGGTTGGCAACACTGCACCCAGCAGAAGCTAAAATAGACAGTCAGAAGATAAAAGTTTTGTCGAAATTTTCCAAAAACACAATGCTCATCGTTTCTGCATACCTTTGAAATCCGACTACTGCTCCCATCCAGTTAAGTGGAATTTGTAAATGAGATTAAAGTGACACATTTTGGTAAAACCATAATTGAAATGTATCATCACTCTCTTTCTGAGATGTCCAAAAGGAGCAAATGAATTGCCAGTCATTTTCAAACTAGTTAAGCTTTGAACATTATTTCCCCTCCCCCTCTTTTATTAAAATATATAGTATTGAAACCTTTTGCGGTATTAATATAATTTTTTTTTTAAAGTCTACATTTTATCCCCGCAAAATGCTTAAAATGGAGTTTCTATATGAAGTGCACCCAGCCAGAGATCCCACAATACTTCTGTAAAATCTATTGCACCATAAAGTAATGAGAACTGAAAGCTGCAAAGTTTAGAACTTGGTCCGTCACATCACGTGACACCATTACAGCTGGAACCGCAAGTACCCTGTTGGTGAACCTTACTACATGTTTCCCCTCATGGGGGAATCTAGAACTAGGGAGCATAGTTTCAGAATAAGGGGTCGCCCATTTAAAACTGAGATGAGGAGGAATTTCTTCTCTCAGACGGTCGTAAATCTGTGGGATTCTCTGCCCCAGAGAGCTGTGGAGGCTGGGTTATTAAATACATTTAAGGTGGAGATAGACAGATTTTTGAACAATAAGGGAGTGAAGGGTTATGGGGAGCGGGCAGGGAAATGGAGCTGATCAGATCAGCCATGATCTCATTAAATGGCGGAGCAGGCTCGAGGGGCCAAATGGCCTACTCCTGCTCCTATTTCTTATGTTCTTATTACATTCAGGGACCTCCTCCCCTGCAGGGCACAGTCAACATGTGCTGCAGTTGAGTACACTAAGACTGGCTCCCTTTTCCAGCCCTAACCTCCTCCATATTCAGCAAGTTGGCCATAACTCCCTCATCATCCAAACCATGCCATCAAATAGCATGAATGCTGAAATGCCTACTTTCTTTGCACCCATCCATGTCATATTTTGGCCAGGGCTACTGCTACCATCCATAAATGCAGGCAATCCTATTTTTTATATACTGATCATCCCACAGCAGATATGGTTGTATTAGATTAATTCCACACCTGCAATGTAGCTCTGATGAAGTCACTGGCTTCCCTCCTGGTGGGCTGGCCAGTACCTGTTGTCTGTGATACTTGTTAATCAACCCACCTCATCGGAATCAGACAACCCCTTCTGTAGTGGCATTAGCACATTGGTCAAGATGTATATATCCCCCAATACTGAGAAACAGACTGTCCTTCCAAAAAGAAAAAAAAATATTTTAAACTTGTCACAATACTGGTTACGCTACAAGTTTCTATGAAGAAATATTAAATTATAGAGTCGCTTATGAAATTAATACATCATGAAGTGCCAACATTTGGGAACCCAAGAAGTAACTAATCTGTCAGAATTCATATCAAGATTATCTCTCTGTCAATAAACAGACATGGCAGGGCAAACGACCTCTATCTGTATTGTAACTCTTACTGGTTCTATGGTCGAAACCAGTAAGTACTTCATTTAGGACCAGTAACTCGGACTTCTCCCTGCATGGCCGACAAGTTGCTCTGCCAAGTTTGGCAATAAGCATGAAGGACAAGGCTGCCCAGCCACTATCGTGCCCATGATGCAAAGAAACTGAAAGTGAGCCTCTGGAGTCCCACCCCCTGCTCCTGACACTCCCCACCACAGAGCCATGCTGGGCGCTTGCTGGCCAACAAGTGTATCCTGAACAAGGCTGAACACATAGCATAAGAAATAAAACAAGTGAATTAGAAGCACAAATTCAGCTTATGACGTAGTGGCCATCACTGAGACCTGGCTACAAGCTGGGCAAGACTGGGAGATAACTATTCCAGGTTCTAAGGTCTTTTGAAAGGACTGGGTAATCAGAAAAGGAGGAGGAGTAACAATATTGGCAAGGGACACTATTACAGCATTAGAAAGAGGGGGTATCAGTAAAGGTCAGCAGGCAATAGAAACGCTGTGGGTAGAATTGAGGAATAGAAAAGGATGCAAGACTTTGCTGGGCGTTGTTTATAGACCTCCAGATAGCAGTGATACAGTAGCAGAGATCAGTAAAGCTTGTTGCAAAAACAGAGTAGTTATAATGGGAAACTTTAATTTTCACATAGACTTGGGGAAGCAGAAACATAGAAACATAGAATCTAGGAGCAGGAGTAGGCCATTCGGCCCATCGAGCCTGCTCCACCATTCAATACGATCATGGCTGATCATCCAAATCCAGTACCCTGTCCCTGCTTTAATCCCCACAGTACACATATCCCACCCTACCCCCGTATTTAATTCCCCCTAACATATCCCATCCTATCCCCATAACCCCACATATTTAATACCCCCCTAACACTAACACTAAGGGTCAATTTATCATAGCCAAATCAACCTAACCCACACATTTTTGGACTGTGGGAGGAAACCGGAGCACCCGGAGGAAACCCACGCAGACACGGGGAGAATGTGCAAACTCCACACAGACAGTCACCCGAGGTCAGATTCGAACCCGGGTCTCTGGCGCTGTGAGGCACCAGTGCTAACCACTATGCCACCGTGTTGCCCACTAAAAAACACATCAGAACAGCTTGAGTCCCAAAGGCAGCAAATTTCTTGAGTGTATTGGGGACAGTTTACTGGAACAATGTGGCCGGAATTTTGCCGGTACTCAGTGGATGGGATCGGTGGCAGGTCGGGACTTAAAGTTGAAGTAATTGACCCACTGTCAAATCGCACCCATGAACCTTTCCCAATGTTGGGTCTGTCAACGCTGAGCAGACCCGAGCGGCAGCGGTGGGGGACCTAATTAAAATGATGAGCATTTAGTTGCCAGATGCTTAACTGCCTTTTTTCACTTACCTTTTGTCTTTAACTTCATGACCACGGGATTCCCGCTGTACTCAAACCATGGCTGTCAAGCTGAGGTGTGAGTTCAATGGCCATTGCTCCAGCTGATTACTTGACAGCTTCAAATGTACAGTAAAAGCTCCCACCTGACTGATATTCACTTTTCTCAGGCAAAAGCTTTTTCTCACTCCATTTCCAGCACAGATTCTGCAGGCTTTCCACTTTCCGCTCTCCAACCACTCTCACCTCATTGGAAAAACACACTCACCATTGACAGAATCTCTACTTCACCTGCCATCTATTCCATCAACATGGGTGCCCTTTATACTCTCTCACCTTGGTCCTCAGAATCCCACCACGATCAGCTCCAACACCAGCAGCACCAGGCACACCAGCAGCACCAACAACAACACCAACCTTTTCCGCAATCAACTGATGCTGCCTCAGGGCATCAGCACCCAACCACATTGCTGCCCAGGAGGCCAGGGATGGCCTCACTATGCCCAGATTTACTTCACTTAATGCTGTACACCCTGGCTGCCACATGGTGAGGAGGTTACTGGAGACAGGATGACTGAGCATTTGGACAAAAATGAGCTGATCAGAGGGAGCCAGCATAGATTTGTAAAGGGTAAGTCACATCTAACAAGCCCAGTTGAATTTTTTGAAGAGTTAACTATCGTGGTAGATAGGGGGGTTTCTATTGATGTCGTTTATGTGGACTTCCAGAAGGCATTCAACAAGGTTCCACACAAGAGTGCATGGAATTGGAGGCAACCTATTGACTTGGATAGGGAATTGGTTGGCAGGTAGGAGACCGAGAGTAGAGATAATGGATATGCACTGAAATTGGCAGGATGTGACAAGTGGTTTCCCCCAGGGATCTGTACTGGGGCCTCAGCTTTTCATCATATTTATCACTGACTTGATTGAAGGACTAGAGAGTTGTATATCCAAGTTTGTGGATGACACTAAGTTAGGAGGCACAGTAAGTTGTGAGATGGGAGCAGAAAGTTGCAAAGGGACAATTATAGATTAAGTGAGTGGTTCAAACTGTGGCAGAATGGAGTTCAATGTGGGAAAGTGTGAGGTCATCCATTTTGAACCTAAGAAAGATAGATCAGAGTATTTTCTAAATGGCGAGAAACTAGGAACTGTGGAGGAGCCGAGATATAGGGGTCCAAGTAGAGAAATCACTAAAAGCTAGTGGACAGGTACAAAAATAATTTCAAAGGCTAATGGAATGTTGGCCTTTATCTCAAGAGGGCTGGAATACAAAGGGGTGGAAATGATGCTCCAGCTTTTCAGAGCCCTGGTTAGACCCCACCTGGAGTATTGCATTCAGTCCTGGGCACCACACCTCAGGAAGGATGTATTGGCCTTGGAGGGGATGCAGCGCAGGTTCACCAGAATGATACTGGGATAAAAGAGTTAAATTATAAGGACAGGTCGCATAGACTAGGCTTGTATTCCCTTGAATTTAGAAGATTAAGGGGTGATCTAATTGAGGTGCTTAATATGATCAAAGGAGTTGATAGCGTAGATAGAGAGAAACTATTTCCTCTGGTGGGAGAGTCCAGAACAAGGGGGCATAACCTTAAAATTAGAGCTAGGCCGTTCGCGGTTGATGTCAGAAAGCATCTCTTTGCACGAAGGGTAGTGGAAATCGGGAACTCGCTCCCCAAAAAGCTGATGAGGTTAGGTCAAGTGAAATTTTCAAAACTGTGATTGATAGATTTTTGTTAGGAAAGGGTATTAAGGTATGGAACGAGGGCAGGTAAATGGAATTAAGATACAGATCAGCTATGATCTAATTGAATGGCGGAACAGGCTCGAGGGGCTAAATGGCCTACTCCTGTTCCTATGGATGCTATAATGGGAGAGAACGTTAGGACCTCTTTGGATAGATGAATTAAGATGGGCCATACTTGTGATAAAACTAGAATTCCATTAGCTTTTTTTATGGCCTTATCAACCGGAGGTGTTTCCTTTAATGTCCTGTGAACCTATAACCCCAAATCTCTCTGGTCTTCTACTGCACCGAGCCTACTTCCATTCAGAGTATAATTACCGTAGCTATTTTTTTTACAAAATGGTTCGCCTCACACTTACTGAAATTGAATTCCATCTGCCACATTTTAGCCCATTCCCCCATCTTATCAATATCCCATTGCAGCTTCCTTGGCCTCCTACTTTGGTATCATCTGAAAATTTGACACCACTCCCTCTAGGCATATATCCAACTCATTGATATATACAGTGAACTGAACCCTGTGGGACACCAGTACCCATTTGCAACCACTGTGAAAAACTCCCCTTAACTTCTACTCTCTCATTTCTCTCTTTTAACCAATTTTCAATCAAATTTGCTATCCTTCTCCTAATTCCATACCCTTTAATCTTCTCTAATAATCTCCCATGTGGTACTTTGTCAAAGGCTTTCCCTAAAGTACATATACACCACATCCACCGTATTCTCCCCTTCTACCAGGTCCATTACTACCTCAAAGAATTCAATGAGGGTTGTCAAGCACATTTGTACCTTTTGAAATCCATGCTGGTTACTTCTAACTATTTTCTCATTTATCTAGATACCTAGTAACTTCATCTTTAATTAAAGACTCTTAAAATTTTCCGGACCAGATGTTTAAATGGTGAAAAGCTATTAACAGTGGAGGTCCAAAGAGATTTAGAGGTCCATGTACATAGTTTACTAAATTGTCGTAGTCAGGTACAAAAAATAGTCAAAAAGGCTAATGGAATGTTAGCCTTTATAACTAGAGGGCTAAATATAAAGGGAAGGAAGTTTTTCTATAGTTATAGAAAGCCCTGGTTTGACCACATCTGGAGAACTGTGTACAGTTCTAGGCACCACATCTTAGGAAGGATATATTGGCCGAGGAAGGAGTGCAGCGCAGATTCACCGGAATGTTAGCGGGACTCCAAGGGTTAGATTATGAGGAGAGATTATATGGACTAGGCTTGTATTCCCTAGAATATATAAGGTTAAGGGGTGATTTGATTGAGGTTTTTATGATTTTGAAAGGAATTGATAGGGTACATAGAGAGAAACATTTTCCGCTGGTGTCGGAGTCTAGGACAAGGGGACATAACCTCAAAAATTAGAGTTCGACCATGCAGGAGAGAAGTTAGGAAACACTTCTCCATGCAAAAGGTGGTAGAAGTGTGGAATTCTCTCTGACAAAAAGCAATAGATGTTAGCTCAGTTAATCATTTTAAATCTGAGAGCGATAGATTTTTGCGAGTCCAGGGTATAAAAGGATATGGAGCCAAGGCAGGTGGATGGAGTAAAGCTATAGATTGGCCGTGATCTCATTGAATGGCAGAACAGGCTCGAGGGACTGAATGGCCTACTCCTGTTCCTACGTTACGCTAACTGGTCTGTAATTACCTGGATTAGATCAGTCTCCCTTTTTAACAATGGGTACTGCATTAGGCTCTCTGTAGTCTATCAGACTTGGCTGAATTTGAACCTTGGTGCTTGAGCTGAAAAGACAGTGTTTAACCTACATCACCAAGTTACTGCAATTTTATTGAGAAATAATTGGCAGCTGATTACCAGGAAATTGTATGGCCGTCATATATTATGCAACATAACTAGGCTGTAGTCTATTAATAGTGCAATACAGTCATAACCATGGAAAGAATGCCCTGAAAAAAAATCCAACTGAAATGGTACTGTGCTGGCATTTGATGATTAGTCACACTTATTACATTTTTACAGTTTGAAAATGACCATAGATCATCTTATTTTAGATTAAAACTAATTTGCATTTGATGTAATATCAAAGTTGTGATATATGACTCAGGACTGAAGATGAGGCCGAACACATCCGATTTAATTTTGTTCTGAGTACTATTGCTAGCCCCAATATCATTCTGAAAATGCAACGGCAACACATGCTGTGATTGAGTACTGGACTAACTAAGAATTGCTACTTTTGTGGTTATGATTGCAGGAGAAGGTTGCCAATTGGTAAATGACTGAGAGATGCATCCAATCAGACCACATTTAAATTAGCAGCGATGATTGAAAGAATGCCGCTTACCATGTCTGTCTGCCAGTGCATATTGGCAATAAGAAGGCAGAATAAAATTCTTGAACTCTGTACTTGCACGTTATAACATTATCGAATTGGATTACTGCCTTGTAATAACTCTCGCCTAGTCATTATTTCATAAATAGTCATTATTTCCTAGCTAGTCAGTATTTTCCGACTAGTCACTATGTCTTGGCTAGTCATTATTTTCGCTCTACTTATTATTTCCTATTTATTTCAATGGATGTATAACAGCTCAAATGTGAGTGTACCGGGAGGTCACAAGTCACTATACTAGTCAATAATCTTTTCCGTTTACATTGGTGATTTCTTCTGTAATTCTTAATCTCAATAGATATGTCTATTTTGGTTTTGACAGAAACAACTTGGAAATGACTTTCATCTGGAAATGTGAAAAGAAATAAAACATTATACTAACTAGCAATCCTGTGTGTGAATCTTTTTTATATCTTGCAACAAATTGTAAGATGATTCAGGTGGCCAGTGTCGGGAGCGGAGAGAGCAGCAGCACAGTGAGTAGTTAAACTCACTTTCGCGGGCTTTTTTTGCAGAGGTGTAGGGTGGTGTGTGGTGTCAGCCTCACCTCTGACTCAGTGAGTGGTTCGAATCGCTCCCACGCCCCTGGTTCTAGACCTTGGACTTATTTGGGGGTTGCGAACAAAGATGCAGTAGACAACAGGTTTTGACGAAAGAACTTTGACTTTTATTCAAGGAAGTAAAACACAACACAAACACTCTTATCACTCTAAAGGTGGGGAACACTCGGTACAAGCGAGGGAAATAACATTAGAAGAATACTTCACCCCTCCCAATCCCACTTCACTAGCTAGGTTGGACTCTGGAGAACCAGGGATAATGCTCACCAAATGAATCCTTGACAGTTTAGAGTTAGGGTTTAGAGTCTTTTGAGTAAAAGGTTTCGTAAGGGCCCTTGTTGCCGCGAGGTGTCCGATGGTCACTGAGGCAGTCGCTCTGGTTTCTTCTTGCGTGTTGGTCTGCTTGTGAAGCTGTTGGCCTTCTTTGTTGAACTTCTTGCTGTAACTCTACCTCTGTTTAAACTGTCTTCTTCCGAGCTGTGGAACTGCCTTCTTGCAGAACTGTGGAAACTGCCTTCTGCCTGCTTGTCCTGAACTCTGTAACCCCAGCACTGACTTTTGTTCAACACAGGCTTTTAAAATTGAACTGCAGAACTGCCTTCTGTTGAACTTGAACTGTAACTGGAGAACTCGAACTCCCTTCTTACTGAAAACTGTTGTAACTGCTTGATGGGCCTTCAATTATACTAAATTGAAGTGGCCTTATCTATCCCAAATCAAATCCCGGTCATTGTAAGACCTTGTTAACAGTAACGACTTTACTAGCGTGTTAACTGGTTTTGTAAATGTGTGAAATGGTTCTCCATCCTGTTGATCTGTTGTTTAATCGGAGTTTGCATTGTCCTCGTGTTTTGGGTTTCTTGACTGGGCCCGGGTTTTTCTATAGAATGTTCCTGAGCGATTTGAATTATGCATGGTTTTGATAGGTTTTAATGGGGCCTGTGTTTTGGGTGGGGCTGCCTTCTCCCAGGGCCTATTGTCCAAATGTTAATGCTTGCTGGGGCTTGAGTGAGGTCATCCCGATTCCCAGACATTGGCCCAGAAATTGATCTCGCTCTGTTCCCGCGGGGGTAAGCCTTCCCCGCGATCTCTCACCTCGCTTGTGCTTTTTCAGATCCAGCTCGCACGAACTTGATGTTCCAGACATCAGCCGGGCAGTGCTTGCGTATCCCACCGGCGTAGTGAATTCGTGTGAGCTGTGGGATCACGTGACTCAGTTAGAGCCAATGGCAGCACACCATCTTCCATTCATAAGTTTCACAGCACGGCTGTGAAATCTATGAATCTTACACCCCCCCAAAATAACAGCTAAACCTCAATTAAATTTAAAAAAAAAACCATCACATTAATAAAATAAGTATAGTTAATTAAATTAACCATTTTAAATAAAAAATTACATTTTTGAAAAATTTAAAATCTTTTAAAAAGTTATAAAAATAAACTTACCTGTCTTTAAAGTCTCTAAAAAAGATATACCTGTAAAAAAAAATTCAAAAAAATACTTAATTCACTACTTACCTTGTTAAAAGTGGGTCTTACTCCTCCTTTTTACATTTCTAAAATCTTCAGTACTTACCTGCGCATCCAAAGCATGAAGTGCACAGCGTACGCGCAGCCTGTAGCGCGCACGCGATGCACCGAGGAACCGCCCCCTTTTCAAAAGACCAATTGCCGGTTTTCAGCGCATGCGCAGGGCATGCAGAAAACCGGCAATTGCAGAGGGAATACGCGAGAGTACGCAGTGCGTACTCTCGCGCACCGGGATGAATTTTTGGGCCAATGTAATTTAACTGCAATACCCAAAACTGCTATTACAGAGGTTGAACCCTACTCCTGTGCAGCCTTTTCTAAGGTTTTTTATGATCCTTCCCCTCTGTCCATTTAGCTGCAGCATCTACCGGGCGCCCAGTCTTTAACAGATTAGTGACCCACTTCTTTTCCATATTCACCTTGCTGGACACATAATCTGAAATCCTTTCTTCCATTACAGTTCTCTCTTCCGAATCAGTGTCTACTGCTTCACAACCCCTTTGCCAAGTTCGTGCCACGGTCGCCATTATGTAGGGGGCTGGTGTGTGGGGTCAGCCTCACCTCTGACTCAGTGAGCGGTTTGAATCGCTCCCACGCCCCTGGTTCTAGACCTTGGACTTATTTAGGGGTTGTGAATAAAGATGCAGTAGACAACAGGTTCTGATGAAAGAATTTTGACTTTATTAAAAGAAAAAAAAAGGTAACAAACTTAAAACACACTTAATGCTTAAAGCACAGGTTGGGGAACACATGGTACAGGTGAGGGAGAATGACAATATACAAAAACCCTTATCCCTCCCAAAAATCCCACTATCTAGCTAGGTTTTGGTTTCAGGAGATCAGGGATAATGCTCACCAAACAGGGGTTTTGACAGTTCGAAATCCAGCCAGGTAAGTTGATTGCGATTTTGAGGTACTCTCTTTTTGTCCTTTGGGGCCTGCCGTCCCCACGTGGTACCGGTCTGTGAAATCTGCGAGGGCTCCTCAGTCAGGTGGAGTCCGCAGATGCGGTAGGGCGCGGTTATAGATTTTTCTGGTAAGTACCCACTTTTCATTGATAAAAATAGGGAAAGTAAGGTTTTTGTTGGATACTTTAGCTTGTAGAGTGGAAACTTTGGGTTTTGTTCTTCCAATGGTGGTCTGGTCATTGAGTTTTGTTGCATTGGAGGCCTGTCGGGGCGGTACCTTCTGGGGCTGGACCGTGGGTTGAGCGATGCCGACTCGCTCCCAGCCTCCAGTGACCTTGGCTAGTGGCTGCTAGTGCTAGACCGTGTGCTGAGCGATGCCGACTCGCTCCCAGTGGCCTCAGCTCTAGCCCTTGCCTGGCCTTGTCTATCCTTGCCTCCGATCTCGCCCCGGGTCTGCCTCATGGCCTTGCTGCTTCTCTCCTCCTCCTGCTCGTGTCATGTGGCTTGTAGTGTCTTGCTAGAACTTGCTGCAACTAACTTTCTTGGGGGATTAGGCCCTCAATTATACTGTTTAGGCTCTTTGTCTTTTTCGCGCCAAAACCCCTTTACTAAATCGGTTTCGTGTTGAAGTGATTTAGGTTTCAGTTGAGGCCTGTTCATTCCATTGTCTTAGTTTTTGCGGGCTTGTTAAGTTTTGATGGTTTTAACTTGGTGTTAAATTGTCCTGATGGCTTCCGATGTCTCTCATTTAGGCAGGGCCTTTATCTACATGCCAAATCTTGTCCCTATAGATACCTGGCTGATTGTTTTTTGATGAAGTAATGGCTGTACTAGATGTTTTATTGTTTACAGGCTTCTGGCATCCTGTTTGGGCCTGGGGATATTCAAAAGGTGTCTTGAATTATTCAATTTTGGATGTGTTGTGAGGTTTTGGGTGAGGTTCCTCCTCCTGCCTGGATTGCAGTGCAAACAAATTCCAGACAGCTTGACTCCAAAAGTTGTCCACTGCCTCGCCACACCCCTTTGCAGCCTGTCTTGTGTCTGTGAAAGGTGTTTTTCCCCATAGTCATTTTCAAAAGTTATTTTTCCTCAGGGTTTTTCTTCCCTGATCTTTAAAATGTCCAAAACTGAGGTTTTTACCTCAAATCACTTCACTTAGGTCCCATCATCCCAAATTCATAGGAAAAATCCAAAAATCACCCCTTTTAGGGTTCTATACAAGTTTCTGGGGAATTTTGCTAAGCTTACAGAGGCCAGTGTCAGGAGCAGAGAGAGCAGCAGCACAGTGAGTATTTAAAC
Source organism: Squalus acanthias (assembly GCA_030390025.1). Lineage (NCBI taxonomy): Eukaryota > Metazoa > Chordata > Chondrichthyes > Squaliformes > Squalidae > Squalus > Squalus acanthias. The sequence goes on from CM059429.1 coordinate 152,212,914, forward strand.
TCACTTTTGCGGGCTTTTTTTCAGAGGCCAGTGTTGGGAGCGGAGAGGGCAGCAGCACAGTGAGTATTTAAACTCACTTTCGCGGGCTTTTTTTCAGTGGCTTACCAATCTCACAGACCGGCGGCGGCATTCCAGAGCCACGTCACAATTCAAAAAGTGACGCGGACAAGAGGAAGCAGCTGATTGGGTAAGTACGGCCAGGTGAGTATTTATACTACTCTGTAGTTTGACAGTTAAGATTAATAGTTTATAAACTTTCGAAGGTCCTAATTTTTGTGGTTATAGTTTCGAAGGTCTCTGTTGTGTAGTAGGGAGTGCTAGTATACAAGGGCCCTTGAGTATATCATTTAATTGTAGTGTAATTTGTGGTATTGATTTGTGTTAATTTAAATTAATTAAAGGATAAGTCATGGCAGCACAGCTCAGCCCCGTGGCATGCTCCTCCTGCACTATGTGGGAAATCAGGGACACTTCCTGTGTCCCTGTTGACCATGTGTGCGGGAAGTGTATCCAGCTGCAGCTACTGGCAGCCCGCATTGCGGCGCTGGAGCTGTGAATGGATGCATACTGGAGCATTCGCGATGCTGAGGACATCGTGGACAGCACGTTTAGGGAGTTGGTCACACCGCAGGTAAAGGCTGCACAGGCAGGAAGGGAATGGGTGACCACCAGGCAGAGTAATAGGAGCAGGCAGGTAGTGCAGGGGTCCCCTGTGGCCATCCCCCTCTCAAACAGATATACCACTTTGGATATTGTTGAGGAAGATGGCTTATCGGGGGAAGGCAGCAGCAGCCAACTTCCTGGCACCATGGGTGGTTCTGCTGCACAGGACGGGAGGAAAAAGAGCGGGAGAGCTATAGTGATAGGGGTTTCTATTGTAAGGGGAATAGATAGGCGTTTCTGCGGCCGCAAACGAGACTCCAGGATGGTATGTTGCCTCCCTGGTGCAAGGGTCAAGGATGGCTCGGAGCGGCTGCAGGGCATTCTGGAGGGGGAAGGTGAACAGCCAGTTGTCGTGATGCATATAGGTACCAACGATATAGGTAAAAAACGGGATGAGGTCCTAAAAGCTGAATATAGGGAGTTAGGAGGTAAATTTAAAAATAAGACCTCAAAGGTAGTAATCTCAGGATTGCTACTGGTACCACGTGCTAGTCAGAGTAGAAGTAGAAGGATATTTCAGCTGAATACGTGGCTAGAGGAATGGTGCAAGGAGGAGGGATTCAAATTCCTGGGACATTGGAACCGGTTCTGGGGGAGGTGGGATCAGTACAAACGGGATGGTTTGCACCTGGGCAGGACCGGGATCGATGTCCTAGGGGGAGTGTTTGCTAGTGCTGTTGGGGAGGGTTTAAACTAAAATGGCAGGGGGTTGGGAACCTGTGCAGGGAAACAGAGGAAAGGAAAGCAAGGATAGAAGGAAAAGACAGGAAGGAGAAAAACAAAAGTGGAAGGCAGAGAAATCAAGGGTGTAAATCAAACAGGGCTACAGTAAATAATAATTCTAAAAGGAATAAGAGTGTTAAAAAAACAAGCCTGAAGGCTTTGTGTCTTAATGCGAGGAGCATTCGTAATAAGGTGGATGAATTAGCTGCGCAAATAGATGTAAACGGATATGATATAATTGGGATTACGGAGACATGGCTCCAGGGTGACCAAGGCTGGGAATTCAACATCCAGGGGTATTCAATATTCAGGAAGGACAGACAAAAAGGAAAAGGAGGTGGGGTAGCATTGCTGGTTAAAGAGGAGATTAACACAATAGTAAGGAAGGATATTAGCTCTGATGATGTGGAATCTGTATGGGTAGAGCTGAGAAATACCAAGGGGCAGAAAACGTTAGTGGGAGTTGTATGCAGACCCCCAAACAGTAATGCTGAGGTTGGGGATGGCATTAAACGGGAAACTAGAGATGTGTGCAATAAGGGCACAGCAGTTATCATGGGTGACTTTAATCTACATATAGATTGGGCTAACCAAATTAGTAACAATACTGTGGAGGAGGAATTCCTAGAGTGTATACGGGATGGTTTCCTGGACCAATATGTCAAGGAACCAACGCGAGATCAGGCCATCTTAGACTCGGTATTATGTAATTGAAAGGATTAATTAGCAATCTTGTTGTGCGAGGCCCCTTGGGGAGGAGCGATCATAATATGATAGAATTCTTCATTAAGATAGAGAGTGAAGTAGTTGACTCAGAGTCCTAGGGTCCTGAATTTAAATAAAGGAAACTACGATGGTATGAGGCACGAGTTGGCTAGGATGGATTGGGGAGCGTTACTTAAAGGGTTGATGATGGATAGGCAATGGCAAACATTTAAAGATTGCGTGGATGAACTACAGAATTTGTTCATCCCTGTTTGGCATACAAAATAAAACAAAAAAGGTGACTCAACCGTGGCTAACAAGGGAAATTAGGGATAGCATAAGATCCAAGGAGAGGACATATAAATTGGCTAGAAAAAGCAGCAAACCTGAGGATGGGGAGCAGTTTAGGATTCAGCAAAGGAGGACAAAGGGATTAATTAAGAGGGAGGAAATAGAATATGAGAGTAAGCTTTCAGGGAACATAAAAACTGACTGTAAAAGCTTCTATAGATATGTGAAGAGAAAAAGATTGGTGAAGTCAAGCGTAGGTCCCTTGCAGTCAGAATCAGGGGAATTTATAATGGGGAACAAAGAAATGGCAGACCAATTAAATACATACTTTGGTTCTGTCTTCACAAAGGAGGACACAAATAAACTCCCAGAGATGTTGAGGAACATAGGGTCTAATGAGAGGGAGGAATTGAATGAAATCAGTATTTGTAGGAAAATGGTGTTTGGGAAATTGACGGGATTGAAGGCCGATAAATCCCCAGGGCCTGATAATCTACATCCTAGGGTACTTAAGGAAGTGGCCCTAGAAATAGTAGATGCATTGCTGGTCATCTTCCAAAATTCTATAGACTCTGGAACAGTTCCCATGGATTGGAGGGTAGCTAATGTAACCCCACTATTTAAAAAAGGTGGTAGAGAAAAAACGGGGAATTATAGACCGGTAAGCCTGACATCGGTAGTGGGGAAAATGCTAGAGTCCATTATAAAAGATGTAATAGCAGAGCACTTGGAAGACAGTGACAGGATCGGACAAAGTCAACATGGATTTACAAAAGGTAAATCATGCCTGACTAATCTACTGGAATTTTTTGAGGATGTAACTGGTAGAATAGATACGGGAGAACCAGTGGATGTGGTGTATTTGGACTTTCAGAAGGCTTTCGATAAGGTCCCGCATAAGAGATTAGCGTGCAAAGTTAAAGCACATGGGATTGGGGGTAAGGTACTGATTTGGATAGAGAACTGGTTGGCAGACAGGAAGCAAAGAGTTGGAATAAACGGGTCTTTTTCCGAGTGGCAGGCAGTGACTAGTGGGGTACCGCAGGGATCGGTGCTAGGACCCCAGCTATTCACAATATATATTAATGATCTAGACGAGGGAACTAGATGTAATATCTCTAAGTTTGCAGACGACATAAAGCTGGGTGGGCGTGTGTGCTGTGAGGAGGATGCAGAGAAACTGCAGTATGATTTGGACAGGTTGGGTGATTGGGCAGATGCATGGCAGATGCAGTATAATGTGGATAAATGCGAGGTTATCCACTTTGGTGGCAAAAACAGGAAGACAGATTATTATCTGAACGGCAATAGATTGGGAAAAGGGGAAGTGCAACGAGATCTGGGAGTCCTTGTGCACCAGTCGCTGAAGATAAGCATGCAGGTGCAGCAGGCGGTTAAGAAGGCAAATGGTATGTTGGCCTTCATAGCGAGAGGACTCGAGTACAGCAGCAAGGATGTTTTGCTGCAGTTGTACAAGGCCTTGGTGAGACCACACCTTGAGTATTGTGTGCAATTTTGGTCGCCTTATCTGAGGAAGGATGTTCTTGCCATGGAGGGAGTGCAGCGAAGATTTACCAGACTGATACCTGGGATGGCAGGAATGACGTATGAAGAGAGATTGGGTCGATTAGGCTTATATTCGCTAGAGTTTAGAAGAATGAGAGGGGATCTCATTTTAACTTATAAAATTCTAACAGGACTAGACAGACTAGATGCAGGAAGGATGTTCCCGATGGCGGGGGAGTCCAGAACCAGAGGTCACAGTCTAAGGATAAGGGGTAAGCCATTTAGGACTGAGACGAGGAGGAATTTCTTCACCCAGAGAGTGGTGAACCTGTGGAATTCTATCACAGAAGGCAGTTGAGGCCAATTCATTAAATATATTCAAGAAGGAGATAGATATATTTCTTAAAGCTAAAGGGATCAAGGGATATGGGGAGAAAGCAGGGACAGGGTACTGAATTTGGATGATCAGCCATGATCTCATTAAATGGCGGAGCAGGCTCGAGGGTCCAAATGGCCTACTCCTGCTCCTATCTTCTATGCTTCTATGCTTCTATGTAACGCGGAAATCCACTCTCTGGAGCTCTTCATTCTTAAATCAGTCCCTGCACATCCACCAATTTATTATGATCACATCACAGGAGGAGGAATGCATTAATGCCTGTCCATCCATCCAAATCTGAAGAGACCAACACAAGCGATGGGAAACCAAAGCCACAAGGTGGTGCATCACGCCCAGCGCCTCAGTGGGGCCAGTCTGAAAAAGGAAGAAGTCACCTTTGGGACAATGTCCAGGCCAATTGTGAGGAGCTACCTTTCAAATTCCCCCAATAGATGGAGACAAAGGGGTTAAATTTCTGGGGACAAAAGTGTGGAGATTGCCTGCTTTTCTGCATAATTAATGAGATGCAAACAAAATCATATTCTCAAAAATTGCATGTTGAAAATCTGGCATTCATAAGAACATAAGAACATAAGAAATAGGAGCAGGAGTAGGCCAATCGGCCCCTCGAGCCTGCTCCGCCATTCAATAAGATCATGGCTGATCTGATCCTCACCTCAAATCTAAAGAACACAAGAAGTAGGAGCAGGACCCGGCCACTCAGCCCCTGGGCCCGCTATGCCACCCACAGGGCCTCGACCGATCCGAACTCAGCCTCATGTCCAATTTCCTGCCCGCTCCCCGTAACCCCTAATTCCCTTTACTTCTAGGAAACTGTCTATTTGTGTTTTAAATTTATTTAATGATGTAGCTTCCACAGCTTCCTGGGGCAGCAAATTCCACAGACCTACTACCCTCTGAGTGAAGAAGTTTCTCCTCATCTCAGTTTTGAAAGAGCAGCCCCTTATTCTAAGATTATGCCCCCTAGTTCTAGTTTCACCCATCCTTGGGAACATCCTTACCGCATCCACCCGATCAAGCCCCTTCACAATCTTATATGTTTCAATAAGATCGCCTCTCATTCTTCTGAATTCCAATGAGTAGAGTCCCAATCTACTCAACCTCTCCTCGTATGTCCACCCCCTCATCCCGGGGATTAACCGAGTGAACCTTCTTTGTACTGCCTCGAGAGCAAGTATGTCTTTTCTTAAGTATGGACACCAAAACTGTATGCAGTATTCCAGATGCGGTCTCACCAATACCTTATATAACTGCAGCAATACCTCCCTGTTTTTATAATCTATCCCCCTAGCAATAAAAGCCAACATTCCGTTGGCCTTCTTGATCACCTGCTGCACCTGCATACTAACTTTTTGATTTTCTTGCACTAGGACCCCCAGATCCCTTTGTACTGCAGTACTTTCCAGTTTCTCGCCATTAAGATAATAACATGCTCTCTGATTTTTCCTGCCAAAGTGCATAACCTCACATTTTCCAATATTGTATTGCATCTGCCAAATCTCTGCCCACTCACCCAGCTTGTCTATATCCCCTTGTAGGTTTTTTATGTCCTCCTCACTTTCTACTTTCCCTCCCATCTTTGTATCATCTGCAAACTTTGATATGTTACACTCGGTCCCCTCCTCCAAATCGTTAATATAGATTGTAAAGAGTTGGGGACCCAGCACCGACCCCTGCGGAACACCACTGGCTACTGGTTGCCAGTCCGAGAATGAACCATTTATCCCAACTCTCTGCTTCCTGTTAGATAACCAATCCTCCACCCATGCCAGAATATTCCCCCCAATCCAGTGATTTTTTATCTTGAGCAATAATCTTTTATGTGGCACCTTGTCGAATGCCTTCTGGAAGTCGAAATACATTACGTCCATTGGTTCCCCTTTATCCACCCTGTACGTTATGTCCTCAAAGAACTCAAGCAAATTTGTCAGACATGATTTCCCCTTCATAAAGCCATGCTGACTTTGTCCTATCAAATTATGTTTATCTAAATGTTCCGTTACTGTCTCCTTAATAATAGACTCCAAAATTTTACCCACCACAGATGTTAGACTAACTGGTCTATAATTTCCAGCTTTCTGCCTACTACCTTTTTAAATAAGGGTGTTACATTAGCAGTTTTCCAATCTGCCGGGACCTTTGCTGATTCCAGGGAATTTTGGAAAATTATTACCAGAGCATCCACAATCCCTATTGCCACTTCCCTCAAGACCCTAGGATGTAAGCCATCAGGTCCAGGGGATTTATCCACCTTGAGTCCCATTATTTTACTGAGTACCAATTCCTTAGTGATTTAGCTCCTCCCCCCCTAGAGCCCCCTGTTTGTCCAGTGTTGGGATATTCTTAGTGTCCTCTACCGTAAAGACTGAAACAAAATATTTGTTCAGCATTTTTGCCATCTCCTTGTTTCCCACCATTAATTTCCCGGTTTCATCCTCTAAGGGACCCACGTTTGCCTTAGCCACCCTTTTTCTTTTTATATAACTATAGAAACTCTTGCTATCTGTTTTTATATTTTTTGTTAATTTATTTTCATAATCTATCTTCCCTTTCTTAATCAATCCTTTAGTTACTTTTTGCTGTCTTTTGAAGACTTCCCAATCTTCTATCCTCCCACTAAGTTTGGCTACCTTATATGTCCTTGTTTTTAGTTGGATACTATCCTTAATTTCTTTACTTAGCCACGGATGGCTGTCATTTCTTTTACACCCTTTTTTCCTCAGTGGAATATATATTTTTTGAAAGTTGTAAAATAACTCCTTAAATGAACACCACTGCTCATGTACCGTCTTACCCTTTAATCTATTTTCCCAGTCCACTTTAATCAATTCCGCTCTCATACCATCATAGTCTCCTTTATTCAAGCTCAGTACGCTTGTCTGAGAACCAACCTTCTCACCTTCTAATTGGATATGGAATTCAACCATGTTATGGTCACTCATTCCAAGGGGATCCTTAACTAGGACATTATTAATTAATCCTGACTCATTACACAGGACCAGGTCCAAGGTTGCTTGCCCCCTTGTAGGATCAGTTACATACTGCTCAAGAAATCCATCCCTAATACAGTCAATAAACTCTTCCTCAAGGCTGCCCTGCCCAATTTGATTTGTCCAGTTAATATGATAGTTAAAATCCCCCATTATTATAGCTGTTCCCTTATTACATGCCCCAACTTTTTCCTGATTAATACTTCTTCCAGCAGAGTTGCAACTATTAGGAGGCCTATATATTACTCCCACTAGTGTTTTTTTCCCTTTATTATTCCTTTTCTCCACCCAAACTGTTTCATTATCCTGATCCTTTGACCCAATATCATTTCTCTGTAATACAGTGATTCCTTCCTTTATTAACATAGCTACCCCACCTCCTCTTCCTTCCTGTCTGTCCTTCCTGATTGTTAAATACCCTGGCATATTTAATTCCCAGTCGTTGTCACCCTGCAGCCATGTTTCTGTAATGGCCACAAGATCATACCCATACGTAGTTATTTGTACCGTCAATTCGTCTATTTTGTTACGAATGCTGCGTGCATTCAGATAAAGAACTTTTAAATATGTTTTGTGACAATTTATTCCTGCTTTTACCCCCTTTACTACTTTACCTTTATCTTTATATATTCTGTCCCTTCCTGACACGCTCTGGTTTTTAATTACCCCACTGCTACTTTGCTCTATTGCCTTCTCCGCTGACATTTTTATTTTTTGCTCTCTTGAAACCTCCCCCCCACTAATTAGTTTAAAGCCCTCTCTACAGCCCTAGTTATTCGATTCGCCAGGACTCTAGTCCCAGCACTGGCCAAGTGAAGTCCATCCCAACGGAACAGCTCTCTCCTGTCCCAGTACTGGTGCCAGTGTCCCAGGTAGCAAAACCCATTTCTCCCACACCAGTCTTTGAGCCACGCATTTAACCCTCTGATTTTATTTACCCTAGCCAAATTTGCTCATGGCTCAGGTAGTAATCCAGAGATTACTACCCTAGAGATTCTGTTTTTTAATTTGTCCCCTAGCTGCTCATACTCCCTCAGCAGAACCTCATTCCTTGTCCTATCTATGTCATTGGTACCAACATGGACCACGACAACTGGATCTTCCCCCTCCCACTCCAAGTTTCTCTCCAGCCCAGAGGAGATGTCCTTAACCCTGGCACCGGGCAGGCAACATAGCCTTCGGGACTCTCGCTCTCGGCTGCAAAGAACCCTATCTATCCCCTTAATGATACTATCCCCTATCACTACAACATTTCTTTTTACTCCCCCCACTTGAATGGCTCCCCGTACCACAGTGCTGTGGCCAGGTTGCTCATCCTCCCTGCAGTCCCTGCTCCCGTCCTCACAGGGAGTAAGAGCCTCGAACCTGTTGGACAAGAGCAAGGGCTGTGGCTCCTCCAACACTACCTCCTGGATCCCCGTACCTGCCTCACTCGTAGTCACACCCTCCTGTCCCTGATCATGGGCTACATCTGAATTAGTTAATCTAATTGGTGTGACTACCTCCTGGAACACAGAGTCCAGGTAACTCTCCCCCTCCCTGATGTGTCGCAGTGTTTGAAGCTCGGACTCCAGCTCATCAACACGGAGCCGGAGTTCCTCGAGCAGCCAACACTTACTGCAAATGTGATCACCGTGAACATCAATGGTGTCCTCCAGCTCCCACATATTGCAGCAGTAACACATCACCTGCTCTCCCATTCTATGTAATTAATTAAATTTATTATTATTTACCCTTTAATTAATTTAAATTAAAACAATACACTTCTGTGACAGTTTGATCTGAGTCTCTTCACTCTCCGTCCTGTGGCAGTTTGATCTGAGTCTCCTCACTCCGTCCTGACAGTTTGATCTGAGTGATTTCAGGAGCGGGTTGCTAATTACAGGTGTTCTCCCATTTTTCATTAAAAAGGTAATATCAACCCTAAGATGTTAGGAAGTGCATGGAGATCTCCAGGTACTTATTTCTAATTATTTTCAGCTCTGCGATATCTGACAAAAATATGTACAAAACGAGCATATACAGTGTGCATGATCTTCTTCCAACCAGTGTTGGTAGGTGTTTATTCATGAAAGTGTCTGCTGTAAAGGAAATAATAATATTCAGATATTAATTACTGGGAAGAAAGCAAAGTAATCTGAGGGTATTGTTATACTACAGGTACCGATTTGAGGCTAGTACCTGTTCGGAAGGATGTTGGCCCAGCATGCCCGTGTTATGTCGTTAGTTCCACGTCGTTCCCTGGCCACTTCATACCAGTTGCAATTATACTGCAAATGTTACAAAATGAAACTGGTGTAGCACTACCTCATTCAGAAGGTCTTACACTACTAGCCTAACTCTAATTCAACAATCTCGCACTGAATTACAATACAGAATTTACGTCAATGTGAAGCTGAACCTGCTTTATATCAACACAAACGGTATTACAGCTAGCACATTAATATTTTCCCAATTATTCAATTTGTAATGTGAGGTTTTCTATGTTCAAAATTAATTTAATTCACTATAACAGCCCAGAAGTTAAGTTAATTTAGGACATTGAAAATCATACAATCCGGGCAAGGGGGAAGAATTTGGGACAGGAGCTGGATACACCAGATCTCCGCCACAGGTGGGCATGGATGTTTGCTGTGCCCACCTTCCTCCCATGTGATAATGACACTGGAAGAAGCAGGCACAAGTCAGGAGTGTGATTGAATACTCTCCACTTGCCTGGATGAGTGCAACACTCAAAAAGCTCGACACCATCCAGGGCAAAGCCGCCCGCTTGATTGACAACCCATCCACCACCTTGAATATTCACTCTCTCCACCACCAGCGCACCATGTCTGCAGTGTGTACCATCTACAAGATGTACAGCAGCAACTCGCCAAGGCTTCTTCGACAGCACCTCTCAAACCCGTGATCTCTACCACTTAGATGGACAAGGGCAACAGTCGCATGGGAACACCACCACCTCCAAGTTCCCCTCCAAGTCACACACTATCCTGACTTGGAAATATATCACCGTTCCTTCATTGTCATTGGGTCAATTGTCCTGGAAGTCTTTACCTAACAGCACTGTGGGAGTACCTTCACCGCAAAGACTGCAGCGGTTCAAGAAGGCGGCGCACCACCACCTTCTCTGGGGCAATTAGGGATGGGCAATAAATGCTGGCCTTGCCAGCGACACCCACATCCTGTGAATGAATAAAAAAAAGGGACTGGTTGGGTCACATCAGGTTTCCTCAGTTCCGCGAGTTCTGCCTCAGTTGGCCTGTTTCACTGTACCATTCTGCAGAGGTGGGGGTCCCGCAGTTTTTTTATAAAATGGTTTCCGCACTGCAATTGATTACAGAGTGATTCACACCGCTCAGTGGCACTATCCAACCTTTGCAAGATGGAGTTCATTACGGGCATGCTCAGCAGCATCAACAAATGGCTTAACAGCTTTATTATGGGTTGATTATGATTGGCTCTTCATTTCATCGTAGGTTTAACAAACCCAAACTCATTGGAAGTGCAGAGTGTAAAGTTGTGAGAGTGAGCTGAACAATAATGCATTCTCTGTACACTAAGAGCAATCTCACTCCCTCAGTCATCTACTGTGTTGGTTGATGTCTACCTTTTTAAAAAAAAGCAAGCAACTTTAAAGGAAACAGAAATAATTGGTGAGAGAAGGAGATGAAAAATACAAGTAAAGATGCATGCACAGAGTTAGCCATTTAAAAATAAAACTTTGCATTCAGTTGAAATGATACATGTAATAGGATAAAAGTGAGCAAGAAGCTTGACATTCTAAACTTGACTTTTTGTGCTTGGCAAGAAAAAATTATGCAATGCGTCATAATTTTATCATTATCTTAACCTAGATCTAGGCTTATACCATTCAATTTCCTCTTCAAATCATCCTTTAAACAAGTCTACAGATTCCGGATTCATTGCTTTCGAAAGTAATTTATTCCATTTGTTTATAACCCTGTCTGAGAAAGTGCTGCATCTTAACTTTAAACAAAAGTTTCCTAATATTAAGGTCACTGTCTCTTTTCCAGCATTTGGGGTTACCTTTGTGGTAAAGGTACCTTTTCGGTAGAGGTAAAAACAACCAACTGGAAAATTGGCACATTAACTTTTGGAAGAGCTTCAACAAAAATTTGAAGATGGGTAAGCAGTACTGATTTACATTCATTTTAAAAGAAATGAAATTAAATCAACTGATGCAACTGACAAATGTTCAATGACACTTTACCCTTCAAGCCTCGACATCTTGTTAAGAATAAAGCTGGGTCGAAATTTATGTCTAAGTGTTATTCGCACACAGAAAGTAGGATGAACATTCTCTCCAGAGATGCCTCACCATAGATCTCTCTCCTTTCTAATACCAGAATTTTGCTGCGTGATTTCTTTTGCTCATACAGTACAATAATTATTCCTCTATGAAGCCCATTTTCCTGCGAGATGTGATAAGGCAGTATAAAGGTGCAAGATCTTTCTTTCCCTTTTCCTGTGGAGAGAGAATTGTTCTCGTCTTCTCAACTTTGAAAGCATATACAAAAAGAACGTGTTTACAATTTCACCAGAAGTTGGGAGGCCGAAACTAATTTCAGGTTGGGGACTCATTTAATTTTTACCGGCGATCTGCGGCTACCAAACGGGTGTGCCGCAGCAGCTCGCTAATTTGGTGTGGCGGAAAAATCGGCTGGCCTGTGCGGGGGTGGGGGGGACGGATCCCAGGCAGCAGGCCGGAAGATTTTTGTGGGGTCAGGAGCAGAACACATGCTCCTCCTGGCTGTGTTATCTGTTATCCCCACAAATGTTTTTTTAAAAACAAAAACTTACCTTTTCTGAGCAGCCTTCAGCGATCCCTTTAAGGGGCGCTGTTTAGGCCACTCAATGCCTGGGGAAACTGGGACTTCCACCCATTTCTCCATGGAAGTTACAACCGCAATAAGACCCCAATCGGCTTATTTAAACTGCCTCTGATTTGCTTGGGGCGAGAGTGCTGGCCGTTCAGTTAAAGGCCTGCCTGCAAATTGAAACAGGCAGGCAAATTTGTGTCCAGTGTCCCCACCAGATTTTCCTCTGCTGGTTATCCTTTTCCAAGGTGAAAAACAGACAATTGGCCATTGACCCCCCCCCACACACACTCTCGATTTCAAAGAGTGCAACCACACATTACGCTGGAAGGATGAGTTCATCAGAATGGTCACTCTGCGAACGTTTGATCCAGCTGTAATTTAGGTGGAGAGAGAATGAATTGTGATCAGGAGCTAAAGGCAGCACACGATGGAAGCTGAACACTTCTGGAGCTGATCGTAGAGTTTTCAGTTCAGGTAATGTTTTATTTTGGTTGATGGTGATGGCCTGTCATTCTCCAACCATTTTATCTCCCCTTCTTGATATAGCTAACAGGTACCGAAATATCTCTATGTTCTTAACTTGTACTGAAATATTAGTGTGCAAATAATCTTATTTTTCTCAATAAAAAACTCGTTCACTTTGAAATATTCCTTCTCTCCACTTGAGTTGGCGCACAAACATTCAATGTGGCCTGGTCTCGAAGTAGTTTTTAGATTCATGTATCATTTCCTGTTAAGACAACAATGAATCATTGGAACAGTCAGGCAATTATTCCGCTAACACGAGAAATAAACCTAGTTCAATAAATGCGCAATCTGTAGGCACATTCAAAATAGTTTAAAGGGACACATGACCTCATGAAAAATGTTTGGCAAACCTTTTTTGGGCAGAGGGAGAAGGCCTAGAAAAACAATAGATTATTTTCATTAAAATATTTTGATAACACGTGTCTTTGTCAGGATTTATATTATCACACTATGGCCGGAATTTTAATTTGGAGGCGGAGAGAGAACTGGGGGGGCTGCAATGTGGTCTGGAAACCCGGGAGAATGGGTTTCCTGCAGGCCCTGCCGAATTTAACGGCAGGACCTGATTAGCATTTAGAATCACTGTTTCCCACCGCAGCCAGCCAGATGGAGAGGCTGTCCAGCTGTCGGGCGGGTAGGCCTGCGGCATCAGGCCGCAGAGGAGAGGGAGGGAGGGATCTTGGGGGGGGGGGGGTGCGGTCAGAGGCCGGAGGGGGACCGGGGGCCGAAGAGGGGAGGTCGGAAGGCCAGAGGGGTGATCAGAGGCCGGGGCTCAGAAGGCCGGAGGTGTGATTGGGGGCCAGAGGGGGGAGGTCGGAAGGCCGGAGGGGGGAACAGAGGCCCAGGGTCGGTAGGCTGGAGGGGGGATCGGCGGCCAGAGGGGTGCAGGGGTTAAGGGCCGGAGTGGAGATTGTAGGCCGGGGGCTGAGAATCGAAGGCCAGAGGGGGGTTCAGAGATCGGAGGCGTTGTGGGGGTGGGGGGGGGGGTCGAAGGCCTCATGGCGGGGGTAGGGTCGGGGGGAGATCGGAAGGGTCGCAGGCGTGTCCAATCGTGGGGGGTTGACGAGGCAGGAACACTGGATCCAGCAGGTAAGTGGAAAGGCACTTACCTACTGGATCAGTAGTCCTCTCCTCCCTTTAGCTGGTGGGTTCCCCGAGGCCAGTTAAATTTAAAATGGTGATCACCATGAGGCAAGCAGCCTCCTTATAATATTTAAAGTGCCAACCCACCTCCTGGGAGCGGGTTGGCTGCCCGACTCCCATCCTGCCTCCATTAAAACCGAAAGTGGGCGGTTTGGAGGCGGGTTGGGGTCGGGATTCAGATTGCTAACTCTTTAACCTCCTACACGGCCCCAACCCACCCATTTTTGGGGGGTTAAAATTCCCCCCTATGTTTGTGTGAACAAAAAATTACATTTTTTTGGACGATGGTCCTTTTAAAGGTTCCCAACTCAAAACCTACAACTCTCCTAAATCGTCTACCACTCCATTCATCTCTGTTCTATGAAGCGCCTCGAGACATATTATTACACCAATGGCACTGTACAGATACAAGTTATTGTTAAGGAGGCTGCGCTGCGAGGTGGTTCTCTGTGTAAAACTTTCACTTTTTGTCGAGATTGTTCACATATGACATGCTTCTATCTTACGCTGGCATTCTTCACCCTTAATATGAGCAAATTTGTCCCAGAAAAGAGTGGGAAAGAGAGTTCTCGGGACTGCTGACATCTTTCTTCTTCCAATTGTACAGGAAAAGATAATTCTGTGTCAAATTTATGCAAAAACTATATGTAGGTAGAACCTCTGAACTCTGGGATTTGAACATCAGCCCACGTCATATAAGTTAAAATGGCACACAAGCTAAATCCTGCTGACTGCACCACTTTCTTTGAAGGTGGCCCCCTTTAGTCAGTGGTTTGCACCGACGCTGCGTTTCTTCTCACAACCTGCACTAATTATATTCCCATGCAAAGCAACCTTGCCTATTCGATTCAAATGAAACGTCACACTCCAATAATGGTTTCGGTGGTAACTGCTAATATTTGAGTGCTGCACTGGCCACACATACAGCTGCATAGTTAAACTTTGCTGTGTAGGCATACACAGACCCTTAATTCTTAATTTTGATGTATATTGAAATGCTTTGCCAGGCCAAAAGGTTTTTTTTTCAAAGTGAAATATAAAGTTGTAACAAACAGTCTTTCACTGATAAGGGGCTTTGATGTGCTTTCCGAAAAGGCAGCAAACATGGTTGTGACAGCAGGGGGTAGTCATAGACAACACAGATAAACAAACCCCCTCAAATTTGCAGACATCGTGTCTCTAATGATTTTTTTGCTGGCTAAAGGGGAGAAGTCAAA
Organism: Squalus acanthias; assembly: GCA_030390025.1. Classification (NCBI taxonomy): domain Eukaryota; kingdom Metazoa; phylum Chordata; class Chondrichthyes; order Squaliformes; family Squalidae; genus Squalus; species Squalus acanthias. The sequence continues at coordinate 152,227,921 of CM059429.1, forward strand.
CCTTTGAAGTTTTGAAATGCAGAATACGACCGTAACACATGAACTGTAACCAAGTGATTTTCTGCCACTTTTGTAAATGAATGAATGAATGAACTATTTTGATAAAGACAACTATTGGATAGCCACACAGAATGTGTGAGTGAGTATTGTGTGCAGTTTTGGTCACCTTATCTGAGGAAGGATGTTCTTGCCATGGAGGGAGTGCAGCGAAGATTCACCAGACTGATACCTGGGATGGCAGGAATGACGTACGAGGAGAGATTGGGTCGATTGGGCTTATACTCGCTGGAGTTTAGAAGAATGAGAGGAGATCTCATTGAAACTTATAAAATTCTAACAGGACTAGACAGACTGGATGCAGGAAGGATGTTCCTGATGGCGGGTGAGTCCAGAACAAGAGGTCACAGTCTAAAGATAAGTGGTAAGCCATTTAGGACAGAGATGAGGAGGAATTTCTTCACCCAGAGAGTGGTGAACCTGTGGAATTCTCTACCACAGAAGGCAGTTGAGGCCAAGTCAGTAAATATATTCAAGAAGGAGTTAGATATATTTCTTAAGGCTAAAGGTATCAAGGGATATGGGGAGAAGGCAGGGACAGGGTACAGAGTTTGGATTGTCAGCCATGATCTCATCGAATGGCGGAGCAGGCTCGAGGGGCCGAATGGCCTACTCCTGCTCCTATCTTCTATGTTTCTATGTTTCTATGTAAACGTTTGACAGCTCAAACAGCTCAGATCGAACATTAAAGGAACACTTCACTATCTCTGAATGATTGATTTACTACAAAAGGCAAGGAAAACTGTATAAAACACAGCGGCTAAAGAATATCGGCACTGCAGTCAGAAGAAGGTGGTTTTGCCAGTCATCTCGCCTATGAGGATCCGGCTGCAGTCGGAACGAGGATCCTGGCCAGTCTTTTCACTTACGAGAACCTACAATCAACGCTGGACTGATCATCTGTGGGTGGTTGTATGTATGATTTCCTGTAACATTATTGGTGTACTGCTTAAATAGTGGTTGTGGTTTTGAATCTGTCTTAGGAACAATAAAAGGTTAAAGACAGAATCGGTGTGTCTGGTGTAATTTCTCATAAGTCTCAAGTCTGAACTCTGTAACCTGTTGGACGGAGCGAGGGGTAATTCCGCACGTCTTACAGCTGTCACGTTTTTATTGGAGAATTTTTAGATATAATTACGATTAGCCATTCAATATACAAGCTCCAACATTTGAATGCAGAAAAATCAGGCGTCGCTTTCAATTTAAACATATTTCCGAGCTTGTAGTTAATGTTCCCTGTAATTTTTTTTTGTGCGTGGGCCCTTTCAAATCTTCGCGCATGCACGATTATTCCCATTGAGAAGCCAGTAAGTGGCCTGTGCGGGACCTCCAGACCGCAGCCACTCAGATTAATGGGAACTCTGGTTAACGGCCTTTCAATCTTAATTGTGATTCTCCACACTGCCAGTAGGTCATAGAATCATAGAATCATAGAATGGTTACAGCACAGAAGGAGGCCATTTGGCCCGTCGAGCCCGTGCCAGCTCTCTGCAAGAGCACTTTAGCTTGTCCGACTCCCCCGTCCTTTCCCTGTAGCCCTGCAATTTTTTTTTCCTGCAGGTACTTATCCAATTTCCTTTTGAAAGCCGTGATTGAATCTGCCTCCACTACCCTTTCAGGCAGTGCATTCCAGATCCTAACCACTCGTTGCGTAAAAAAGTTTTTCCTCATGTCACCTTTGGTTCTTCTGCCAGTCACTTGAATCTGTGTCCTTTGGTTCTCAACCCTTCCGCCAATGGAAACAGTTTCTCTCTATCTACTCTGTCTAGATCCCTCATGATTTTGAACATCTCGATCAAATCTCCTCTCAACCTTCTCTGCTCTAAGGAGAAGAGCCTCAGCTTCTCCAGTCTATCCACGTAACTGAGTCCCTCATCCCTGGAACCATTCTTGTAAATTTTTTATGCACCCTCTCTAAGGCCTTCACATCCTTCCTAAAGTGCGGTGCCCAGAATTGGACACAATACACCAGTTGAGGTCGGACCAGTGTTTTATAAAGGTTCATCATAACTTCCTTGCTTTTGTACTCTGTGCCTCTATTTATGAAGCCCAGGATCTCGTATGCTTTTTTAACCGTTTTCTCAACCTGCCCTGCCACCTTCAACGATTTGTGCATATATACCCCCAGGTCTCTCTGTTCCCTGTAGAATTGTACCCTTTAGTTTATATTGATGTGGAGATGCCGGTGTTGGACTGGGGTGGACAAATGTGAGAAGTCGCACAACACCAGATTATAGTCCAACAGCTTTATTTGAAATCACAAGCTTTCGGAGCGCTGCTCCTTCGCTCCGAAAGCTTGTGATTTCAAATAAAGCTGTTGGACTATAACCTGGTGTTGTGCGACTTCTCACATTAGTTTATATTGCCTCTCCTCGTTCTTCACACCAAAATGTATCACTTCGCACCACCTGAGGAGGAGGAGGAAGAGGGAGAGGAGGAGGAGGAGGATGAAGAGGAGGATCAGCAGCACCAACATGGGAGGGAGGCGCACAATGTTGCCACTGCAAGGGCCGTCCACGACTGCCTGATAAGACACCGATTCTAAGCCCTTACTGAGAAGATGGCTTCTGGGATGAAGAAGCACATCATGGAAAGCATCCCGCAGCCCCTATTGCCGGGCAAAGCTGCAATGAGTCAAATCACCAAATATGTAAAGTTAGAATTAAAAAATGTATTTATATTACAAACTCTGTGTCATTTATTCAGGACAAACAATTAGAAACAAACCCAACAATTCATGAACTAACAAAACTTGTTCTCACAACATGGAGATAAACGGCAAAACACTAAACAAATATAATAACAAGAACCTCGAACTTTCCCACAAACATTCCCCCCCTTTTATTTACACATCCTACTGTTGAGCCTTCCAGGGTGATCTCCATCCCCTGCACACTTCCCCCCTTCCTACCCTAAGGGAGTAAGGACTGGAGACAGTTAGTTGGATTGAAAGTGTAAAAGGCTGGTGTTGTGAGGGGCAAGTGGAATGAGAGAGGAGAGAAAGCTGATGAACATACCATTGCTGTCCCCAAGGGGGTCGACCTCTCCAGCGGCCACGGCACCTATCACCTGGCTGGCAACGATCCTGTGCACTCTCGCCTCCAAATCGGTCAGGGGTTGTAGGTCAGCCAGTCCTCCTCCCGTGCATTGCTGCTCCCGCCTGTTCATAGAATCATAGAATCATAGAAGATAGGAGCAGGAGTAGGCCATTCGGCCCCTCTAGCCTGCTCCACCATTCAATGCGATCATGGCTGATCATCCAAATTCAGTACCCTGTCCCTGCTTTCTCCCCATATCCCTTGATCCCTTTAGCCTTAAGAAATATATCTATCTCCTTCTTGAATCTATTTAATGAATTGGCCTCTACTGCCTTCTGTGACAGAGAATTCCACAGGTTCACCACTCTCTGGGTGAAGAAATTCCTCCTCATTTCTGTCCTAAATGGCTTACCCCTTATCCTTAGACTGTGACCCCTGGTTCTGGACTCCCCGACCATCGGGAACATCCTTCCTGCATCTAGTTTGTCCTGTCCTGTCAGAATTTTATAAGTTTCAATGAGATCCCCTCTCATTCTTCTAAACTCCAGCGAGTATAAGCCCAATCGACCCAATCTCTCTTCATACGTCATTCCTGCCATCCCAGGTATCAGCCGTGTGAATCTTCGCTGAACTTCTTCCATGGCAAGAACATCCTTCCTCAGATAAGGCGACCAAAACTGCACACAGTACTCAAGGTGTGGTCTCACCAAGGCCCTGTACAACTGCAGCAAGACATCCTTGTTCCTGTACTCAAACCCTCTCGCTATGAAGGCCAACATACCATTTGCCTTCTTAACCGCCTGCTGCACCTGCATGCTTACCTTCAGCGACTGGTGCACAAGGACAGCCAGGTCTCGTTGCACTTCCCCTTCTCCCAATCTATTGCCATTCAGATAATAATCTGCCTTTCTGTTTTTGACACCAAAGTGGATAACCTCGCATTTATCCACGTTATATTGCATCTGCCACGCTTCTGCCCAATCACCCAACCTGTCCAAATCATCCTGTTATGAGAGAGCTTCGCCTGCAAGAAAAAGGATTGCGTCTGAGTGACTGTGCAGCCATGTGTTTGCCTGATGCGCCTCCCATAGTTGAATAGCCCTCCATGTGTGCAGCCTTTTATTTGCCTGATTTGCCTCCCATAGTTGAATAGCCCTTCATGTGTGTTGCCTGATGCGCCTCCCATAGTTGAAAAGCCCTTAATGTGTGCAAGGTGTGGAATGTGCATGTGTCTTTTATGAGATGGCCATAGGTCTTGGATGAGTGCTGGGCATTTGGGTTTTTAAACCCTCTGGGCACAGAGTGAAGTTGAGATGGAGGGATGTAGAGGTGTTGAAAAGCAGCCACTCAGCACTGACCACCCGAGTGAGGTCGTTGAACTTCTTCCTACACTGAGTTTGACTCCTCAGCACCAGGTTCCTTGAGGACACGTGCTGAGCCACCTCCCTCCACACTCTTCGGTACTCCCGGGGCAATGGCCTCCTGCCACTCCCTGGGTACAGCACTGCCCATCGCCGCTCGACAGCGCCAACCGGAGCCACCAAGGCCTGGTCGCTAAAGCGCCGAGCTCTCTCCCTGGGCCTATCCATCACTCCTCTCAGCACAATGGTGGTAGGTCTTTCCAGCACCAGAGTCAACGCTGCAATGAGAAGGGTGTGGCTGGCTAGCAAGATGGACCCTCTCCTTTAAGAGCTAGCCGGTGCCAGTCTGTCTGGGTTCCATGCTAATTGACATCGCCTGAGGTCCGGTAACGTTTTGAGCTAGCGCCTTGCTCCCCGACGTTAGCGCCTTAAGAGAGGTGTGTAGCGCTTGATTTACCACTCAAATCACCTCCAGGGGCGATAGAGGCGAATTTTGCAGTCAGAGGTGATAATTAGCGCCGGACGCTAAACTTTAAACCCGGCCGATATTAGCGCTCCAAAATGGCCGATACACAATTTCTCCCCCCTTGACTATAAAAAAGCTGGAAACACTCAGCAGATCAGGCAGCATCTGTAGAAAAACAACAGTCAATATTTCAAGCCATTGTCCAGATTTCCAGCATCTGCAGTATTAAAATCCTTGAGTTGGTAATGCGATAACACTCCCAGTACATTGAAATCAATGAGTAAAATTGCAACAGTAATGGTAACGCTTGTTATGTGTACTTGCTCCAACCTGTTTTATCAGCCTCTCTGTATTTGACATGGTCTGCTTCAATCTTCACCCAATCTTTAGCCTTTCCTCCACCTCATCATTGTCACCTGCCTCGCTCTTTAACCATTTGCTGGCCTCTCCTCCCTCAAACTAACCATGAGCAATACCGTGGGAGGTTCACCGCTATATTCACAGAATCAGTAGAAGGAGCTAGGAAAAAAAAAATTTAAGTTTATTCTTTTTTTCAAATTTACTCCATTTTTCACAGCTTTTCTCTTGAAAGTCTAGACTTATCCTATGGTATAATTTCACAAGTGCTGTCAGCCTGACAGCACCTTACCCTAGTGACCTAGTGTCAGCTGTGGCTCAGTGGGTAGCACACTCGCCTCTGAGTCAGAAGGTTGTGAATTCACGTCCCACTCCGTAGGACTTGAGCACATAAAGCTAGGCTGACACTCCAGTGCAGTACTGAGGGAGTGCTGCACTGTCGGAGGTACCGTCTTTTGGATGAGACGTTAAACCGAGGCCCTGTCTGCTCTCTCAGGTGGATGTGAAAGATCCCATGGCACTGTTTCGAAGAAGAGCAGGAGAGTTATCCCTGGTGTCCTGGCCAATATTTATCCCTCAATCAACATAACAAAAACAGATTATCTGGTTATTATCACATTGCTGTTTGTGGGAGCTTGCTGTGTGCAAATTGGCTGCCGCGTTTCCCACATTACAACAGTGACTACACTCCAAAAGTACTTCATTGGCTGTAAAGCGCTTTGAGACGTCCGGTGGTCGTGAAAGGCGCTATATAAATGCAAGTCTTTCTTTCTTTTCATTCTCCATGTGTAAGCATAGGCAATATGTGTTAGCAGGTTATTGAACTGAGAATCACTCAACTCTATTCTGATTCGATATCCATGCCTGTGCCCTTTTCAGCAAAGATCACTGCAATCAGGAGCACAAATCCCAGCTGATTAGGATGCTTCCTACCCCAAGGACACTAATGTCAATTACATTGCTTCCATTATCCCAGCGTAGTTCAGATAACACAGCGTAGACCAGGGATTGAATCAGTGCAGTACCACATTATCCAGTCCATCTCTCCATGGAGCCCTCAGGAGGAGTTTCATTGATTATCTATTAATTGTTTAATTTTTAAAAGAATTGCTAACAGTGACCTGTTGTTTTGAGACCCATGCCTTTTCAAGAGTACTCACCACCACCAGACAAGAGTGAGAAGGTCCAACACATAGGGAGTGAAATTGGGCTTCACCAGTAGGCTGAAACAGGCTCATAGCAAATTGGCAGCCCATTTTACACCACACCCCTTGTTCTTTTCCACTGATGTCAATGAAGAAAATTGGGCGCCATGTAAAACGGTCTGCTGATTCGCTATCACTCGTTTCACACTACTGGTGAAGACCAATTTCACCTCCATCGGTCCTTCCATAACTAGCTACTGTGCCACTTTATTATTGACTAGCCAAACAATGGGTGCAGAGTCAATCTCACACAGTACTGCAATGCAAGAAATATTGAAATGTTCAGAATTATTTTGCAGTTCGGTACATTTAGAGTAATCAGCAAAGATCTTACAGAAATCATTCTGATAGCTGTTAAGCGTTAGAAATTATGCAGCTTGAAGAAACCCAATGGAATTAAGTATTGAAAGGGTTGTACATTATTTTTAACGAGTAATATAATTCTGGTGGGCAAGAGGGACTGTTTATTAATTCATCAAAAGAGAAATCTTAAAATTTCACCTGCAGTGTGTATCAGTGTACAAGTAATCATCACTCTACTCCTTGAAGCTTAATCAAGTCAATGTTGGTTAGTAAAAATATTTTTTTCTTGACATTGTTGATATTTGTTGACTGCAACAGCACATTATTCTGCTGCTGTATACTAGTAAAATTCATATTCTGCTATGATTGCAACATCTTCCTTTCAATAGCTGACACTGTCTTTCAGAAGTTAGGACAGGGGATCCCCAAGAGTGTGTCAATGTTTGCAAAGGGTTCCAGGGAGTGTGACAATATGTGCAGGGTTTCCCTCACTGCCTTAAAGCATTTGTACTGTTAGTTTGTAGTCGTTCTGTTCCCATACTAAACAAAAATAAATAAATAAAACGCATCTTAGTACCAGCTGATTAAAAAAAAACAGACGACTTGCATTTATATAGCGCCTTTCATGACCTCAGGGTGTCCCAAAGCGCTTCACAACCAATGAAGTACTTTTTGAAGTGTAGTTACTATTGCAATGTAGGAAATGCGGCAGCCAATTTGTGCACAGCAAGGTCCCACAAACAGCAATGTGATAATGACCAGATAATCTGTTTTAGTGATGTTGGTTAAGAGGTAGGTATTGGCTAGGACACTATTATATTATGCCAATATGGCACTACACTTGGCATTGGGAAGTAAACTGTGTGTTTTTGGGACTCATGGTTTGCATATTTCCCAACGGCGCTTGGTGGTTTCTTTTGCTGCAAACCGCCGCTCGCCTTTATTCGTCAATTATTTCACACATACGATTGTTATCTTAATAATGTCTGCATTTCATCTGCAAGGGAGGAGACATGCAGCCTGACATGTAACATTTAGTGTTAGACAGCCAGTAGGAAGTTGTGGCACAAAAATACCAAGCAAGCAAACCGCAAATATCTCCGAATTATTGTCTGCAGAAATTGTTTCACTGCAGGAAGTGCCCCCCATTTCACAACCTGCCTCATACCACCACCGCCACCCCCTCCTCTCCTTTAAAAATAACAGCTAAAATAAAATGGATTTGCCTCTGAAAGAACACATTCCAGACACACTCAGAGATTGTTTTATTAAACAGCTGAAAGATTATTGAAACCAAACAAATTGGTTTGTATAAATCAAATGGTAACTCCCGTGTTGCGACAGTAACACGCAGGGATTATTTTACTCATTCACGGACAATCTATCAAACTTGTCAGCAGTGTGGTCAGCTTCTGGCAAATGAAACATATTCTAGATAAATATGTTGGTTGAGAAACACAGACGTGGACTATTTAAATTCAAAAGTATTTAAAGTCTTTGCTTTTCCTTTTTTTAAGATGAAGGAAGTTCTTCCAAAGCAGCTTGATGCTATGACTAAATCAATACAGAAGCACTTGCTATTCATTTATGTTTTTAATTTATGTAGTCACCCAGTGTCTCGATGACCTCTATAGAAAGTCAAGGACATATTTTTTATTTCTAAAGGAAACAGTAAAATAGAATGAACCTGTTTTGTGCATATATATACATATATGACCCAACAACAGGATGTAGACTTACAAATCAACAGATTTCAAAATAATTTGACTGTGGTGATTTCTGGAAGGCAAAATAAATCTGGAAAATGTACCAAGGTGCCAATGGGTAACAGATGTGACATAACCTAATGCAAGATCCAGTGAACCCGATTCCCAAAGGCTTGTAAGGGGTATCTTAAGTGGGGTCAGCCTTCGCTTTCTGACACAGTGAGCGGTTCGAATCACTCCAACACCCCTCCGGTTCCTAGACTTTGGGCTTATTTAGGGGTTGTGAACAAAATTGCAGTAAACAGGTTCTGATGAAAGAAAATTTACTTTATTAAAAGAAAAAGGTAACAAACTTGAAACACACTTATTACTTAAACACAGATTCAGGGAACACACAGGTACAAGCGAGGGAAATGACAATATATCAAACAAAACCTTATCCCTCCCAAATATCCCACTATCTGGCTAGGTTTTTGGTTTCAGGAGATCAGGGATAATGCTCACCAACGAGTCCTTGACAGGATATTAGAGTCTTTTTGTTTAAAAGGACTCCGGAAGGCCCTTAGTGCTGCGAGGTGTCTGATGGCCACTGCGGCAGTCGCTCTGGTTTGTTCTTGCGTGCTGATCTTCTGGCCTTCTTCCTCGTGGCTTGTGGTAAGTTTTGCTGGAGCAGGGAGAGAGCTGTGTCCGCGTCACCAATCAGTCCAAAGAGAGAGATTATGGCACAGGCTTTCAAATTATACTGTTTCTTTTTCGCGCTCAAAAACCCCTTACTAAAACAAATTCCTTTTTGAATGTAAATGACCCTTGCTTCGTCCAATTGTCTAGTTTTTGGCGGGCTGGCCAGTTCCAATGGTTTTTGCTTAGTGTTAATCGCTTTCCGATTTAAAACACGGCCTTATCTATGCGCCAAATCTTCACTCTATTGTCCTTCTGTTTGGCGGGCTTTTAAATCTGTTCTCTGGATACCTGCTTGATTGATTTTTTGGATGGGATAATGGCTATGAAACTGTGTGATCGGTTTTATATTGTCATTGAATCATTTTTAGATTTCCAGCATCTTGTTTGCCCCCTGGGGATCCATATTTGAATGTGTTTGTGAGTTTTGCATTGTCTCAAACAATACCCAGACAGCTTGATCCGTTCACTGACCGGCCACGCCCCTCGCAGCTTGTCTGTGAAAAAAAAATGTCTCTCCCAACAATAAGATTCGAAAAGTAATTTTCCTCAGGGTTTTCTTCTTGTGATCTTTAGGTTTTTGCATCAAATCACTTCACTGAGGTCCCATCATCCCAAGTTTGTATGAAAAGTCCAAAAATCACTCCCTTTAGGGCTCTGTTCGAGTTTCTGGGGGATTTTGCGAAGCCTACAGGCTGGACACGTTGACTGAAGAAGAAGCTCCTGATGGCCATTCCTTGTGATGATTCAGATGGATGACTAAGGTTAGGTAATTGTATTTATGTTTTGTTGGTTGCATAATATAACTGTTTTCAAAAGCTATTCCGTACTTTAAGGATTTTGCTGAAAGAGTGAAAGCAGTTGCCAAGATTCATGGGCTAGCTGGCTCAAGCCTTCCTGATTCCACCCTGATTATTATGGGGTGCTTTTCTTCCGTATGATACCGTAAAATTCTTATTAAAACTTGAAATCCAAGACTGAGTGAAAAAGGAATCATTTTGTTACGGTTTTAGGAGGGTAATCTATGATTCCATGCTCCCAGTGGGGAGCCTCACCTCATGGGAGCACGTATCAGAAATGATGAGAGGGTGAAATTCAGCTTCGGTCGGGGCACAAAACAGACCGGGTAGCGGTTCAATGGAAAGAAAAAATCTGGTAGGGTTTATAACGGGAGGCCGATCTGCTACCACATGTTTTGCTCCAAAGTTAATTTTACACTTCTGGACTCAACATCGAGTTCAACAATTTTAGATCATAACCTCAGCCCCTATCACATTTATATTTTATTTTTTCATCCACCCTTTTGTTTGGCCCCCCCTTTTTTTTCCTCCCAGAAGCTGGCAGCTGTCCTTCATTCTGCCAGTGCATTTCACACTTCATCTAGCCTCAACCTGTTACATCAACACCTCCTCTTGCCTTGATTATCTCTTAATGTCTCTCAATGTCTCTTAATCTCTCCTTTTGTTCTTTCATCCCCTCCCCCTTTTCCCAGCTTTATCCTTGCTTTAAATCTATTTCATTTCCTGCTTTTTTCTAGTTCTGACGAAAGGTCTTCGACCTGAAACGTTAACTCTGTTTCTCTCTCCACAGATGCTGCCTGGCCTGCTGAGTTTTTCCAGCGTTTTCTGTTGTTATTTTGAATTTTACACTATTGCACACCTGGTAGACAAGAATCTCCACCAGAAGCATGGACTCGCAAAATTACCATCGATATATATATCCGCTACCAAGACTCCTGACTTCAGTCTGGATAAAGCCAGTTGCCTAGTTGTTACATTGTCAGATACTAAGGGACTGTTTCTAACAACAACAATGACTTGCATTTATATAACGCCTTTAACGTTGTAAAACATCCCAAGGTGCCCTCACAGAAGCGTAATCAGACAAAAATCGGCAGAGCCAAAGAAGGAGATAATAGGAGAGATGATTAAAACTTTAGTCAGATGTGGATTTTAACTAGTGTCTTAAAGTACGCCAGCTCATTAAATATATTTAAGAGGGAATTAGATATATTTCTACAGGCAAAAGGGGTTAAGGGTTACGGAGAGAAGGCGGGGACGGGATACTGAATTGGAGGATCAGCCATGAGCTCATTAAATGGCGGAGCAGGCTCGAAGGGCCGGATGGCCTACTCCTGCTCCTATCTTCTATGTATCTATGTAAAGGAGGAGAGAGAGGTGGAGAGGTTTAGGGAAGAAATTCCAGAGCTTAGGGTCTAGAATGCTGAAGGCACGGCTGCCACTGGTTGAGTGGCGGGAGTGGGGGATGCACAAGGGGTCAGAGTTGGGGGAACGCAGAATTAAGGGGCAACTATCTTCATGGAAAATGTTTATTGCAATGATATGCATTAAAGTTGCAGACAATGTCACATCATGGTCTCCTGGTTCCTCTCCTTCCCCCTATAAAATGTTTACCGTACACTTCTTCATGAAGACAGTGTCCTTTAAGTTATGAGTTCATCCCAATGATTTCACACATGGGGTTTTTAGCACACTGGTTAAAGGTGTGGATTTTCCTGTTACTGCACCTTGGGATAGTGGATCACGTGGGTGGAACAAATAGAGGAAAACTGGGCACAAATGACCCAATACTCCCAGAAGCAAGAACAGGAAAATCTTCCCAAATCTGTTTGCACTCAATTCCTGTCTATGATACTTTAACACAAAGCTGGATTTTCCCGGGTCCCACCTGCACGGTGCGGGGGGACCCTGGGAGATGGCGGGAAACCCGGAAGTTCAGGTTTCCCAGCACGCTGTAGAGGTAACGCCACAGCATGCGTGCGGTGTAATGGGGGGGTTCCCCGCCCGGAAGTCAGCCTGATTGACAGGACAAGATAAGTGCTGGGCCCAGGAGGGTTGGGGGGGGGGGGCGGTTCCAAGGCCAGGGGGTGGGCTCCCATCCCCCGGGGGTGTCCGATCCCTGACCCCAGGGCTTAGTCGTGATCCACAGGGTGGTCCGATCCCCGACCCCAGGACTGAGTCGCGATCTTGGGGTGGGGGGGTCCGAACCCCGACCCCGGGGGGTGCGGGCTATTGGTGGGGGAGCTTGGGGGACCGGGAGGAAGCATTCCAGGACGTGACTCCATGGTGGTATGTTGCCTCCCTGGTGCCAGGGTCAAGGATGTCACTGAGCTGCTGCAGGACACTCTGGGGGGGGAGGATAAACAGCCAGAGGTCATTGTACATATCGGTACCAACAACATAGGCAGAAAGAGGGATGAGGTCCTGCAAGCAGACTATAGGGAGCTAGGAAAGAGATTAAAAAGCAGGACCTCAAAAGTAGTAATCTCCGGATTACCCCTGGTGCCATGTGCTAGTAAGTACAGGAATAGAGGATAGAACAGATGAATGCGTGGCTGGAGAGATGTGCAGGAGGGAGGGCTTTAGATTCCTGAGGCATTGGGACCATTTCTGGGGAAGGTGGGACCTGTACAAGGCGGACGGGTTACACCTCAACAGAGCCGGGACCAATATTCTCACGGGGAGGTTTGCTAGTGTTGTTGGGGAGGGTTTAAACTAGCTTGGCAGGGGGATGGGAACCAGCATGTAAGAGTGGAGGGGAGGAATGGGGTACATGGAAGAGTGAATGTGTTGGATGGTACTGGAGGGGAAGGTAGTGCTGGAGGCAGAAGTAGTACCATATTAGATAGGAGCAGACTAAGAAAGACTACGAAAAATTCAAAAATGGGTTTAGAATGCATGTGGTTAGAGTTGAGGAGCAAAAAGGGTATGATCACGCTATTGGGGGTATTCTACAGGTCTCCAAATAGTGAGAGGGAGGCAAAGGAGCAAATCTGCAGGGAAATCGCAGAGATATGCAAGAGCTATAGAGTGGTGATATTGGGGGACTTTAATTACCCAAATATCAATTGGGATAATGCTAGGGTAAAGGGAAAGGAGGGGGAGGAATTTCTGAAATGTGTTCAGGAGAATTTCCTTGACCAGTATGTTCTTGGCCCAACTAGGAAGGAGGCATTGCTGTATCTGGTGCTGGGGAATGAGGTGGGCCTGGTCGACCAAGTGTCTGTGGGAGAACACTTGGGTACGAGTGATCATCGTATCATAAAATTTAGATTAGCAATAGAGAGGAGCAAGGAACAATCTAGAGTGGAACTTCTAAACTGGAATAGGGCTAACTTCAATGGGATGCGAAAGGATCCAGCCAGGGTAAAATGGAACCAAAGACTGACAGGAAAAACTGTAATGGAACAATGGGTGATCTTTAAGGAGGAGATGTTCCAAGTACAGGCTAGGTACATTCTAACAAGAGGGAAGGGTAAGGGAACCAAAGCAAGGGCTCCTTGTATGACGAGGGAGATAGAGAAGATGATGAAACAAAAAAAGAGGGTGTATGATGTATGTCAGGTGAATTCTTGAAGGGAGAACCAGACCAAATACAATAAGTTGAGAGGGGAAGTGAAGATGAAAATAAGATTGGCAAAGAGAGAACATGAGAGTAGAATGGCGGTTAACATAACAGGGAACCCAAAAATCTTCTACCGGCATGTAAACAGTAAGCGGGTAGTAAGAGGCGGGGTGGGGCCTATTAGGGACAAAGAAGGTGATATATGCTTGGAGGCGCAGGGCAAGGCTAGAATACTCAATGAGTACTTTGTATCGGTGTTTACTAAGGAGGTGGATGCTGACAAAATATCGGTAGAAGTAGAAAAGGGAGAAGTGGTGAAAATTGATAGACAGGATGTACTAGAAAGGCTGGGTATGCTTAGAGTGGATAGGTCACCTGATCCAGATGGCTTGCATCCCAGGTTGCTAAGGGAATTGGGGGAGGAGATAGCAGAAGGGCTTGCCATAATTTTCCAATCTTCCCTAGGTGCGGGGGAGGTGCCTGAGGATTGGAAAGTGGCAAATGTGACACCATTGTTCAAGAAAGGGTGTAAGGACAATCCTAGTAACCACAGGTCGGTCAGTTTAACATCAGTGGTGGGTAAAGTTTTAGAAACAATAATCAAGGAAAAAATTAACGGGCACTTGGAGAGGTTTAAGCTAATTAAGGAGAGCCAACACGGATTTGGAAAAGGCAGATCATGTTTGACTAATCTAATTGAATTTTTTGATGAAGTAACAGGGAGGATTGATGAAGGGAATGCAATGGATGTTGTCTACATGGATTTTAGGAAGGCGTTTGACAAAGTACCACGTAGAAAGCTGGTTAACAAAATTGAGGCTCATGGAATAGGTGGGTCAGTGGCAGCTTGGATAAGGAATTGGCTTAAGGACAGAAAACAGCGAGTTGTGGTAAATGGCTGTTTTTCAGACTGGAGGATGGTAGACAGTGGTGTTCCCCAAGGGTCAGTGCTGGGGCCACTGCTTTTTTGATGTATATAAATGACCTGGATATTGGAATACAGAGTAGAATTTCTAAATTTTCCGATGACACCAAACTTGGGGGTTTGGCAAACAGTGAGGATGATACCAATCGACTGCAACAGGACATAGAAAGTCTAGCAGAATGGGCAGACAAGTGGCAGATGGAATTTAATACAGAGAAGTGTGAGGTGATGCATTTTGGCAGAAGGAACAGGGAGAGGCAATATACACTTAATGGCACAGTTTTAAAGAGTGTGCAGGGACAGAGGGGCCTGGGAGTTAATGTGCATAGGTCCCTGAAGGTGGCGGGACATATTGAGAGAGTGGTTCACAAAGCATATGGGATCTTGGGCTTCATAAATAGAGGTATTGAGTACAAAAGTAGAGAAGTTATGCTGAACCTTTATAAAGCGCTGGTTAGGACACAACTGCAGTATTGCATCCAGTTCTGGTCACCACACTTTAGGAAGGATGTAAAGGCACTTGAGAGGGTGCAGAGGAGATTTACCAGAATGGTTCCGGGGATGGGGGATCTTAGCTACAAGGACAGGTTGGAGAAGCTGGATTTGTTTTCATTAGAGCAAAGGAAGTTGAGGGGTGATTTGATAGAGGTGTACAAGATTATGGCGGGTTTGGATAGGCTAGACGGGGAAAGGCTGTTACCACTAGTTGATGGTACACATATTTAAGGTTTTGGGCAAGAGATACAGGGGGGAATGTGAGGAAAAACCTTTTTACGCAGCGAGTGGTGAGGACCTGGAACTCGCTGCCGACGGAAATGGTGGAAGCGAAGACACAAAGGGTTGGATTTTACCAGCCCTGAGGAGGCGGGGTTGGAGGCGGGACTGCTGGGAAAATCAAAAAGAATGGGAGCGGTCCTGAACCCGCTCCCAACCCGCCTCCAAACAATCTTCCCGGGAGTCCGGTCCCTGATTTGCTCAGGGACCCGACTCCTAGCGGCGGGAAGAGGATTATAGCCACTTAACAGGTAGTTAACAGGCAGTTAAGAGGCTTTTTCCCATTTTGCAACTTCTGCTGTGGGCTTCCCGATGTCGAGGAATCCCACCAGAGTAAGTGAGGCGTGCTGTGGGTCTGTTGTAATGTTTGTGTATAGATGACAGCTGCAGAAGTGGTGTGAAGAATGCATTGGGACACTGGTGAGTATCAGAGGTAAGAAAATGTTGGGAAAGTCATTTTTAATGTGTTTAGATTTTTCTGTAGGTGACAAGCTTTGAAGTGTTTGTGTAGCCTCACCTCATTGGGAGAAATGACAGATCGCTTCTGTACCCTCACCTGCAGCTGCCATCTGTTTTATCCTAAGGAGAGAGTAATTGGAGAGCCTGGGTTCAAGGGCTCACCTTTGTGCAGTGATTGTCAAACACTGTCAAATCATCTGTCAAAAATAAATGTTTCATGTCCCTTTAAGAAAACCGGTAGATGAAGTCAACTGATGTCATCTGACACCGGCTTTCCCTTAATTTGCCAGCAAACCCGCAGGGCGGGCTTAACAAGGCCAATCAGGGGAAAATAGCATCTGTGCATCGGACGTCACTGGGGGTGGGGCTAGAACCCAGAAGGCATAATCCCGCCCCCAACTCGTCTCGGTGAGTAAAATCCAGCCCTCAATGTTTTCAAGGGGAGACTGGATAGGCACTTGAGGGAAATAAACTTACAGGGCTACAGGGATAGAGCGGGGGAATGGGACTGACCGGATTGCTCTACGGAGAGCCGGCACGGACTCGATGGGCCAAATGGCCTCCTTCTGTGCCATTATGACTTTATGACACTCCTGCTCCTCCCGGCCCACAAGCATTGTTCCCCGAGGCTGAGGCCTCCTCGTTGCAGCCACCAGGAATCCCGAGCCCCAGGTTCCCCGGCCGCCTGCAGTAAAACCTGCACAGCAGGTTAAAGTAAAGGCTTTAGGACTCATTATAAAATGTAAATTGCCAACCCGCCTCTTGGCAGCGGATTGGCACCCTGCCCGCCCCGTCCCACCTGAGTGAAAGGTGATAGTGGACGGGTTGGAGGTGGGTTGGGGTCGGGTTTTACATTTGTCCAACTTTCACTTCCCACCCCCCCACCTCCAACCCACCCGTTCCTACCTCTGAAAATTCCGGCCAGTCTTTCGTCTGTTTAAAACAAGCAGATTAACAGCATTACAATAGCACGGACAATGACTTCATGTGAACGCGTTTAGCAGTGCGCTAAAATTGGAGCACAAAAAGAAATTAAACACCACTGTGAGTTCTTGATTTGAGCCAGACATCTGGAGATATTTTAATAACTGCAACATAAAGCAAACAGTATGAAACAAGGAAACTGCAAGATCACTGAAGATCGGGGTACTGTCAGAAGTGCCTTTTATATTCAAAATAAGCCACTTTTAAGCCAAAGGGAGTGACATTTGACAGGCTTGCTGAAACACAGCGTGAATTGGAATATAGATGCTAGTCATGGAATGTGCCACCTCGACAGATAGCAGAGCCCCCACCGCCCCACCACCACCCCTCTTGATCAGTTTTGTAATCAAAATGGAGCCAGATTGTGACAAGATGTGAAAATAAGGGAGTAGAAATTAATTCGAAGGCCAACATTTTATGCAAATAAGTGGTTTTTGCAAATGCATTCAATAAAGCAGGTTATGTATACACAGCAATTCATTCAAGAAATAAGTGGTTTAATGTGCCTAAGGTTCACACAACTGAACTTGAGATATTCTATTGATGAGACAGGCTAAAAATGCAGAGTAAACAACAGGAACTTTTTTACGGGGGAACAAAATTAAAAAATAACAAGAAGTGTCCTTTGATTGATGGATTGAAGGTCAGTTCTGTGAAAGCCTGGGTGAGAGCAACAGGATGCTACAAAAAGTTGCTTCCATCAGAAAAAGAATTTACACCACACGGGTGAGAAAGTTGTCTGTAAAATGAGTGTTGGAAATCATCAACTACACAATGTCACGGAAGATGGAACCATTTTTTAAGAATTCAGCTTAAACGCCACCGATGCTCAATAAAGACCGAAAAGCCAAATAGAAACGGCTTGTAATCAGTTACTGGTTGCACTAATGCACAACCACCAATATCCACCTTGCTGAACAAAATTGCAAGTCAGTAGGTCCTGTAAATATGAATTGTTTTTTCTCCTTCTTTGGTACCTCGCTGAAGTGAAAATTCTTCATGTATGAGCCTAATTAGTGAGTGCCGGTAAGCTTTCTAACTCTAGGGACATTACAGCTGAACCCAATCCTGTTCTTCAACACCCAATCGAAGTCTCAGGATAGGCATCTGAAATGGAATCCCTGGCTGATTTCCTCTTCTCTAGGTCAGCAGTATGAGGGCAACTTTAGCACTGCTCTTGCTATCAAACTGAGAAACAGCAAACTCAGCGCAGACTAGAAATCAAGCCTGGGGGTCTTCCGAGTCTGTATTTGCTCAGATTGTAATCCTCATGCATGTCCTCATATGCACTTCTGAATGAACATCGACCTGAAACCTTAAAACTGTTTCTCTCTCCCCAGATGCCGCCTGATCACGTCAGTTTCCACATGTACGCTGACGACACCCAGCTCCACCTCACTACTTCTTCGCTCGACCCCTCCGCGGTGTCTAAATTGTCAGACTGCTTGTCCGACATCCAGTTCTGGATGAGCAAAAATGTTCTCCAATTAAATATTGGGAAAACCGAAGCCATTGTTTTCGGTCCCCGCCACAAACTCCGTTCCCTAGCCACTGACTCCATCCCTCTCCCTAACGTCTGTCTTAGGCTGAACTACACAGTGCGCAACCTTGGTGTCATATTTGACCCTGAAATGAGCTTCCGACCACATATCCGCAGTATAACAAAGACCGCCTATTTCCACCTCCGTAACATCACTCATCTCCACCCTTGCCTCAGCTCATCCGCTGCTGAAACCCTCATCCATGCCTTTGTTACCTCTAGACTTGACTATTCCAACGCACTCCTGGCTGGCCTCCCACATTCCACCCTACGTAAACTTGAGGTCATACAAAACTCGGCTGCCCATGTCCTAACTCGCACCAAGTCTCATTCACCCATCACCCCTGTGCTCGCTGACCTCCATTGGCTCCCGGTTAAGCAGCGCCTCGATTTCAAAATTCTCATCCTTGTTTTGAAATCCCTCCATGGCCTCGCCCCTTCCTATCTCTGTAATCTCCTTCAGCCCCACAACCCCCCGAGATATCTGCGTACCTCTAATTCTGCCCTCTTGAGGATCCCTGATTATAATCGCTCAACCATTGGTGGCCGTGCCTTCTGTTGCCTAGGCTCTAAGCTCTGGAATTCCCTCCCTAAACCTCTCCGCCTCGCTACCTCTCTTTCCTCCTTTAAGACGCTCCTTAAAACCTACCTCTTTGACCAAGCTTTTGATCACCTGCCCTAATTTATCCTTATGTGGCTCGGTGTCAAATTTTTTGACTTACAATACTCCTGAGCAGCGCCTTGGGACGTTTTACTATGTTAAAGGCACTATATAAATACAAGTCGTTGTTGTTGTTCTTGATCTGCTGAGTGTCTCTAGCAGTTTCTGTTTTTATTTCAGAGTTCCAGCATCCACGGTATTTTGATTTTACTTCAGTATAAATGATACCCAAATCCTCTCTGTAGAAAAGAATGGTCAAAAATCATGAAAAGTGACAGTAGTTGTAACTAATAGTACCTGTAACAATGCAGTCAGATGCCCACAAATGCGTTAAACGTGTTCTTCTGTGGGAATGGTGCCACACTGCAGTAACTGCAATCCCTGTACATGTCTTGATATGAATACAACACTCAACAATGAATTTTCCGGTCTCCTTATTGACATCTTGGACTAAAATGGATGTTGAGCTGCTGTTTCTGTTGTGAAGCTGTTCAATGATAGTGCCAGTTGCAGTTGTCAGCTAATCAACAGTGTACGAAGTATCTGACCTGAAACATCAATTTATAGCTTTACCCCTCAGCAAAATTAAACAACCATCTGCAGATCAACTCAACATTTAACTTTTATTTATTTAATATAATTTTTGTCTGACAAAGTGAAAGGCCTGTCATTTTCAAGAGGAGGCTGTTTTTACAATGATCTGGGATCTTTTGTTAAATATCAGTGTTGCACGAAATCAGGTGCAGCTTTTGCTTGTGTGCATTAACTGGTTATTGGAACTGTAGGGCATCACAACATTATTAAATGATGCAATAAACTTGTACCCTGTATAAATAAAATTAAAAAATAATGTCTAAAAGTAATAAATATTAAGTTTACGAATTTGCACTCCAAACATGGAGCGAGTGAATGGTGAATAGGTTAGGGTGACCATATTTTCTAAACCTATTCTGGGGACACACAGGGTGGGAGCAGAGCAAAATAGCCAGGACAGAAAATGTAGGTTGCGCAGCGTAGCGAGGCAGAATTTTTTAGCAGCCTATATTTTAACAGTTGCACATATACACTACAAATGCAAAACAAATGTGCACATAATTACCGCGGATGTGACATACACTATTGAAGTGCATTCAGACAGCTGACTCCTCCCCCAGACACTGAGGTCACACATGACCCCCTCCCCCCCAGTGACTGAGGTCACACTTGCTCCCCCCCCCCTCAGTGACTGAGGTCACACTTGCTCCCTCCCCCCTCAGTGACTGAGGTCACACTTGCTCCCCCCCCCTTAGTGACTGAGGTCACACTTGCTCCCCCCCCCCTCAGTGACTGAGGTCACACTTGCTCCCTCCCCCCTCAGTGACTGAGGTCACACTTGCTCCCCCCCCCCTCAGTGAATGAAGTCACACTTGCTCCCCCCCCTCAGTGACTGAGGTCACACTTGCTCCCCCCCCCTCAGTGACTGAGGTCACACTTGCTCCCCCCCCCTCAGTGACTGAGGTCACATTTGACCCGCCCCCCTCAGTGACTGAGGTCACACTTGCTCCCCCCCCCCTCAGTGACTGAGGTCACATTTGACCCGCCCCCCTCAGTGACTGAAGTCACACTTGCTCCCCCCCCTCAGTGACTGAGGTCACACTTGCTCCCCCCCCTCAGTGACTGAGGTCACACTTGCTCCCCCCCCCTCAGTGACTGAGGTCACATTTGACCCGCCCCCCTCAGTGACTGAGGTCACACTTGCTCCCCCCCCCTCAGTGACTGAGGTCACACTTGCTCCCCCCCCCTCAGTGACTGAGGTCACACTTGCTCCCCCCCCTCAGTGACTGAGGTCACACTTGCTCCCCCCCCCCCCTCAGTGACTGAGGTCACACTTGCTCCCCCCCCCCTCAGTGACTGAGGTCACACTTGCTCCCCCCCCCCTCAGTGACTGAGGTCACACTTGCTCCCCCCCCCCCCTCAGTGACTGAGGTCACACTTGCTCCCCCCCCCTCAGTGACTGAGGTCACACTTGCTCCCTCCCCCCTCAGTGACTGAGGTCACACTTGCTCCCCCCCCCTCAGTGACTGAGGTCACACTTGCTCCCCCCCCCTCAGTGACTGAGGTCACACCTGACCCCTCTCCCTCAGTGACTGAGGTCACACCTGTCCCCAATTCCATCCCCCCATAACTAAGGTCACACCTGACCCCCTCATGGTGTCTAGGATTAGCCCATCCCCCCTTCCCCCGGTGAGTGTGACCAGGCCCTCCCCCGCGGCCTCTCCCTCACCCGCTCCGGTTGCCGTGCTCCCAGGCACTTCGGCGGCGACAATCCAGCAGCACGAGCCCGGCCGGAAACTCAGAAACAACAACCGACACATGCGCAGAAAGACCGTCTAGTCGGGCATGTGCACTGAGTCACTCTGTACAAGTTGTTGTTTAATTTAGCCTTAGTGCCTAAAACCGACAGCTCGGATGGTTACCCTCACTGCCCAGGGGTACCTCAGGGGCGGGTTTTGTGATCCGGGGACTCTTCCGGAAACATCGCTTGCTCCGGGACACAGTACCTCATCCGGGGACTGTCCTTGGAAAACAGGGACATTTGGTCACCCTAACTTAGGAACATAGGAACAGGAGTAGGCCATTCAGCCCCTCGAGCCTGTTCCGCCATTCGATGAGATCATAGCTGATCTGCGCTCTAACTCCATATACCCACCTTTGCCCCATATCCCTTAATACCTTTGGTTAACAAAAAGCTATCAATCTCCGCTTTGAAATTAACAATTGATCTAGCATCAATTGCTGTTTGCGGAAGAGAGTTCCAAACTTCTACCACCCTTTATGTGTAGAAGTGTTTCCTAATTTCACTCCTGAAAGGCCTGGCTCTAAGTTTTAGACTATGCCCCCTCGTCCTAGACTCCCCAACCAAAGGAAATAGTTTCTCTCTATCTACCTTATCTGTTCCCTTTCATATCCTGAAAACTTTGATCAGTTTACCCCTTAACCTTCTCAATTCTAGGGAATACAACCCTAATTTGTGTAATCTCCCCTTGTAACTTAACCCTTGAAGTCCGGGTATCATTCTGGTAAACCTACGCTGCACTCCCTCCAAGACCAATATATCCTTCCTAAGGTGTGGTGCCCAGAACTGCTCACAGTACTCCAGATGTGGTCTAACTAGGGTTTTGTACAGCTGCAGCATAACCTCTACCCCCTTGTAATCTAGTCGTCTAGATATAAAGGCCAGCATTCCATTAGCCTTTTTGATTATTTTCTGTAGCTGTCATGACATTTTAATGATCTATGTACCTGGACCCCCAAGTCTCTTTGGACATCCACTGTTTTCAGCTTTTCACCATTTAGAAAGTACCCTGTTCAATCCTTTTTAGGTCCAAAGTGGATGACCTCACATTTGCTTACATTGAAATCCATTTGCCAGTTTTGCCCATTCACTTAATCTATCAATATCCCTTTGTAATTTTATGCTTTCATCTACACTGCCTACAATGCCGCCTATCTTTGTGTCATTGGTAAATTTTGATATATGACTTTCTGTGCCATCATCTAAGTCGTTAATAAATATTGTGAATAGTTGAGGCCCCAACACAGATCCCTGCGGGACACCACAAGCGTTCATATGATTCTCCATCCATTAATGCTATTGGAAAATAGTGGGAAGCAGGCACCAGTATTCCTGATGTGCACTCCCAGCAGCTGGAAGTGCGAGTTTGTAAAATGACCCTACAGTTCACAAGCTAACAGAGTTACAAACTACAATCTCAGCAGATAACTAAGACTGCCTCTATAGTTTAGGAATTAAGAGCCCGAACACCCAAAGGCCTTTGGTCCCACTGTAAGCGTCAGGACCCACCCACGGGCAACCTCTGCCACTATCCCTGCCGGGGAGGATTGAGGGTCAGGTGGCCGTAGGTCCTGACCAAAACAAGGCCCTATGGATACTCACAGCAGAGGCCGAGACCTGGCTTATCTGGATCCCGGCCTAATTTGTGGACCTTACACCACACTCTTACTCAACCTATGGTGGAGCATGCCAGAAGGCCCGAGGATTTTCAGGGCCCATGATACTAAAAACAATAGATACCCAGCTGCTCATATCATAATGCTAATAAGGTGGGGTATAATTTAATAACTCGCTATTACAGGGAGTGGTTGAAGCAAATAGTATAGATGCATTTAAGGGGAGGCTAGACAAGCATGTGAGGGAAAAGGGCTGATAGATTTAGATGAGGAAAGACGGGAGGAAGCTCGTGTGGAGCATAAACGCCGGCATGCACTGGTTGGGCCGAATAGCCTGTTTATGTGCTGTATATCCTATGTAATCCTATGTAATTAGTTCTAGTTATATCTCAGGGTTGGCTAAATTTGTAAACAATCAAACTAAATAGCCTGTTTATGTGCTGTATATCCTATGTAATCCTATGTAATTAGTTCTAGTTATATCTCAGGGTTGGCTAAGTTTGTAAACAATCAAACTAGCATGAGTTCAAAAGAGTAAAATGGTGCAATGCAGCATATTAGTTGCAGCTCACATGGTTTAATTAAACTGTTAGTGATGCACTCTGTGGGCTGGATTTTCTCAATGGGGAGCTTTTGGAGGCGGGACTCCCACTTGTCAGGTTTTAGTCCCGGCTCCATCGACTTGTGGCCAGCCCATGCTATGATCTTGTTAAGCTCGCCCAGTGGGTTTAGCAGGCCAATTAAGGGAAAGTCGGTTACTGGTGACGTCAGCGAGTGACGTTTCATCTGTCAAGAGCTTTTGACAGATGAAATGTCATTGTTTGATGGCTCTGTGAAGCTGTCAAACACTGACACTCTGTCCTCTAAGTTGAGTCTTTGCTCAAGACTCAATTAGAAAGCCTTCCTGAACAGAAAGCAGAAGGTTGCAGCTTTTGACAGTTCAGCGGCCATTCTGCTTTCTGTGCCGGTGAGCTGAGGGACTCCCGAGACCTGAAGGGAGGAAGCCTGCAGGAAGAAATAAAGGTAAGTAAAGCTTTTAAAAAACTCAACACTCACCTCACACACTTACCTCTGCACACATTCACCCATCACTCACCTGCACACCGGACATCTCGGCCCCTCCGACCCCCGCAGACCGACGGCCCACCTCGCTGACCCTGGCGAGGTTCGGAGCCGTCGGGAAGCCCACACTTTAGGTGGCAAAATAGGGATTAGCCAAAAAACTGTTAACAGGCAGTTAATTGGCACTAATCCCCTTCCCGTCTCGAGGAGGCGGCTCCCAGCGCGGGTCAGGTACCCGCCTCCGGGGAAGATGGCACGGAGGCGGGTTGGGGGCGGGATGGGTACCAGCCCCCAGATTCTGCCATTTTCCCGGCAGTCCCGCCTCCAAACACGCCTCCCCAGGGCTGGCAAAATCGCCCCCTGAGTTCAAATCTGCAAAACTCAGCTGAGGTTGTTGAAAAGGGTGCTCTGGTTGCATTAATATCCTGCATTATTTTAACACAGTCATTGATCGGGCTACTTAACATATGATTAACAATAAAGTTAAGATAGCGCAGATGAAAAGTTAATGCAAACACACGTGTACTAAAAATAGCACATAGAGGAAACTAAACCCTACAAAAACTAAAGGTAACCCACCATTTACCTATACTCAGAGAGGAAATTGCAGCCAAAAATGAATTTGTTTCTTGTGGTAGATTATCTGAACTAATTGCTGATCATTATATATCTACGAAAAATGCTACATGCCACTTCCCTGGATTACCACAAATACACTGAAAAAACTCTGTAAAAGTGTTTCTGCCATGTTGACTCCTTTTTTTTAAAACAGTGTTTAAATTATAAAATCACAGTGATGTTCTTTAACTCATTCAACAGCAAAATACTGCGGATGCTGGAAATCAGAAATAACAACAGAAAATGCTGGAAACACTCAGCAGGTCAGGCAGCATCGTGGAGAGAGAAACAGTTTCAGGTCGCTGACCCTTCATCAGAACTGGAAAAGGTTAGAGAAGTAACAGATATTTAAGCAAGTGTGGGGCAGGGAAAGGGAGGAGGGGAGGAAAGAACAAAGGGAAGGTCTGTGATAGGCTGGAAGGCAGGAGAGATTAAGAGACAAAAGGGATGATGGTGCGAGGCAAAAGGAGATGGTAATGGGACAAGTTAAGAAACAAAAGATGACTCTAGATGAGGTGTAAATGCCAATGGCAGAATCATCAACAGCCGCCATGTGAGAGTAAAAAAAAAGAGTAAAAAGAAAAAAAGTAAAAAAATATAGGGGCCGAAGTTATAGTCTGAAATTGCTGAACACGATGTTGAGTCCAGAAGGCTGTAAAGTGCCTAATCGAAAGATGAGGTGCTGTTCCTCGAGCTTACGTTGAGCTTCGTTGGAACAGTGTAAGAGGCCGAGGACAGAGTGGGAGTGGAGCGGAGAATTAAAGTGACAGGCAACCGGAAGCTCGGGGTCACGCTGAACGGGGTTGTTCCGCAAAGTGGTCACCCAATCTGCGTTTGGTCTCCCCAATGTAGAGGAGACCACATCATGAGCAGCGAATACAGTATACTAAATTGCAAGAGGGCGCTCCACTTCTTCCTTCAACAGAGGCCCAACCAGTCCCCATCCACCACCACCCTCCTCCGCCTGGCTGAAATTGTTTTCACATTGAACAACTTCTCCTTTGACTCCACTCACTTGCTCCAAATTAAAAGTGTTACTTTGGGAACCCACATGGGCCCTAGCTATGCCTGCCTTTTCGTGGGATATGTGGAACATTCTTTGTTCCAGTCCTACTCAGGTCCCCCCCCCCCCGCCGCCCCTCACCTCTTTTTTCGGTACATTGATGACTTTATTGGTGCCATTTCCTGCTCTCGCCCTGAACTAGAACATTTCATTCACTTTGCTTCCAATTTCCACCCTTCCCTCACCTTCACATGGTCCATCTCCGACTCTTCCCTTCCCTTCCTCGACTTCTCTGTCTCCATCTCTGGGGATAGGTTATTGACCAACATTCACTATAAGCCCACTGACTCCCACAGCTACCTGGACTACACTTCCTTCCGCCTTGCTTCCTGTAAGGATTCTATTCCATTCTCCCAGTTTCTCCGTCTCCACCGCATCTGTTCTGACGATGCCACCTTCCATACTAGTGCTTACGATATGTCTTCCTTTTTCCTCAACCGAGGATTCCTCTCTACTGTGGTTGACACGGCCCTCGACCGTGTCCATTCCATTTCCTGCACTTCTGCTCCCACCCCTTCTCCTCCCTCCCAGAACCACGACAGGGTTCCCCTTGTCCTCACCTTTCACCCCACCAGCCTCCACTTTCAATGGATCGTCCTCCACCATTTCCGCCACCTCCAGCATGATCCCACCACCAAACACATCTTCCCCTCCCCCCCACTTTCCGCATTCCAAAGGGACCGCTTCCTCCACGACACCCTGGCCCACTCCTCAATCACCCCCAACACCCCTTCCCCTTCCCACGGCACCTACCCATGCAAGCGCAGGAGATGCAACACCTGCCCTTTTACCTCCACCCTTCCCACTGTCCAGGGCCCCAAACACTCCTTCCAGGTGAAACAGCGATTTACTTGTACTTCTTGCAATTTAGTATACTGTATTCGCTGCTCACGATGCGGTCTCCTCTACATTGGGGAGACCAAACGCAGATTGGGTGACCACTTTGCGGAACACCTCTATTCAGTCCATAAGCATGACCCCGAGCTTCCGGTCGCCTGTCACTTTAATTCTCCGCTCCACTCCCACTCTGACCTCTCTGTCCTCGGCCTCTTACACTGTTCCAACAAAGCTCAACGTAAGCTCGAGGAACAGCACCTCATCTTTCGATTAGGCACTTTACAGCCTTCTGGACTCAACATCGAGTTCAACAATTTCAGACTATAACCTTGGCCCCTATATATTTTTCCTTTTCATTTCTTTTCTCTCTTTTTTTTTCTCTCACGTGGCAGCCGTTGATGATTCTGCCAGTGCCATTCATACCTCATCTAGAGTCATCTTTTGTTTCTTAACTTGTCCCATTACCATCTCCTTTTGCCTTGCACCATCATCCCTTTTGTCTTTTAATCTCTCCTGCCTTCACCCTATCACAGACCTTCCCTTTGTTCTTTCCTCCCCTCCCCCCTCTCCCTGCCCCACACTTGCTTAAAAATCTGTTACTTCTCTAACCTTTTCCAGTTCTGACGAAGGGTCATCGACCTGAAACTGTTTCTCTCTCCACGATGCTGCCTGACCTGCTGAGTGTTTCCAGCATTTTCTGTTGTTATTTCTTTTACTCATTTATGTACAGTAATTCACTTTAGCTCCAGTGATGTTATGAGGTTATGTACTAATCAGCACATGATTTATCACTTCACATTCTGTAAACCAAGCTGCCAGGGCAACATTTCAGTGTGGCTGCAGAGAACACCATTGAAGCTGACACCAAAAGTAAAATTGTGATGTGCAAGCCTTGCCATTCAACTTTAATTTTCACCTTTAATTCAGTCGTTCACCTTATTAAAAAAAACTGTTCAAAAGTCAATTGCTGCTTTGGTGCAATTATGTAAAGTGTATCAGATGATATATTTCTGTCATTTGAATACCGTTACAATACGTCCGCCCATATATGGTCGGGTGCATTGTACATAACCAGTTACTTCTGATGGAAAGTCAAAATCATTTTTCACTCCCACCCGCCCCAGTTCCACCCTAAAAAATGAGCAGAGGGAGGGTGGGAAATTCCGGCCATCGTATCTGTTGTGATACCATGACCAGCTGATTGAAGCCGCAACCAGTTATCAGCTCGCATATACTAGGCAAAAGTGCATTTAGCTCACTTCCCGCAACTAGCTCATTTGAATAACT
This sequence comes from Squalus acanthias, assembly GCA_030390025.1. Classification (NCBI taxonomy): domain Eukaryota; kingdom Metazoa; phylum Chordata; class Chondrichthyes; order Squaliformes; family Squalidae; genus Squalus; species Squalus acanthias. Next base: position 152,255,618 of record CM059429.1, read on the forward strand.
AGCATGTGTTTGCTGCATACCTTTGGCCTTGTGTAGGGAGCTATCCTAATGGGAGGGAATCAAAGTGTCACTTTAATTGACATTCAAAGTGATATGGCCACATCATTAGCTGCAACGGGGAGGGGGAGGGGGGCGGTGGAGGGGGAGGGGATGTGGGCAACATTTCTTAAAGCCTTAGAAAATCTCAAAGTGAATCTGAATCTATTGACAGCTGCGGCCAAGGCTGAAGTGGCAGGAGATGAATGGGGGAGCAAGATGTACCAGGCAGAAATATATTTGTAATACAAAGTGGATGTTACGTTACATGAAGCGGTGAAGTGGCTGGGTGGAGCCCTGCTCTGTTTGACACTGCAAGGCACTGTCCTCTGAGGTCAGCAGTGAACCAGGCCTGAGAACCTGGGAGCAGAAGTGGAACAAGATGGCTTACTTTAAGGATGTGACAAGGTAAGGCTATGATTTACCAGATAGACGTCCCACGATGATGTGCCGTCGAGTGTTCCCTGTCAACCTGCTTCACATTTACTGTCCACCTATGCAAAATCCTTTCACAAACTTCACAATACATGGTCACTGACACCAAGGTGTCAGCCGTGGCTCAGTGAGTAGCACTCTTGGCTCTGGGTCAAAAGGTTGTGGGTTCAAGTCCCACTCCATGAAACTTGAGCACAAGATCTAGGCTGATATTCCAGTGCAATACTGAGGGAGTGCTGCACTGTCGGAGGTGCCATCTCTCGGATGAGACATTAAACCAAGGCCCTGGGTAGACATAAAAGATCCCATGGCACTATTCAATGAAGAGCGGGGGAGTTCTGCTCAGTGTCCTGGCCAATATTTATTTTTCAATCAACATCAGTAAAACACTAAAATCTGGTCATTTATCTCATTGCTGTTTGTGGGAGCTTGCTGTGCACAAATTGGCTGCCGCATTCCCTACATTACAACAGTGACTACACTTCAAATGTACTTCATTGGCTGTGAAGTGCTTTGGGACATCCTGAGGTCATGAAAGGCACTATATAAATGCGAGTCTTTCTTTGTTCTTTTCGCCCGTTAGCCTGAAGGTTGGGGACATGTCTTTCACTGTGCATGTGCTCATTCAACTTACAATATCGTTTTACTACTTTACCGTTGCATGAAAAGAAGTCAGAGCTGAAACAAAATGGAAAAAGTTTCACAAATCACAGGTCCTTGACTCACTTGGAGGAAGCCACTCTGACCATCCTCCATTAGAGGATGGAGGGAGTACAGAAAGGTGAAGCAGCAGAAACCCCCCTCTCCCACCACAGGATTAGTACTTTCCTTTTCTTATGTCTTGTCCCCCTTCCCGCTCAGTCGCACACACAACCACTCAAGCTTCACACATTGTGGGGCTGGTTTTCTTGTCCATAATACCCATTGTGCACCAGTTTCAGGAGTATTATGGACTGGAAAAGGGGACAGATTACCCCTAACGCTGGGTTTTTGACACTTTCTGAGGGCCAAACAGACAGGGGTGGGAAGCTATTGCCTGAAACAGGAGTATTGAACAGACATCTAACTGACGCGGAAGCGATGACGCAATGCCTTCTGCATCGTTTCTTGGGCCTGATTCTGGGCAGATGCCTGGTTTGAAGTTTGCCCATATAAATTGAGAGTGAGGTATCGGTAGGTTGGCCTTGAGATCGGAAGATCTTTAAGTGGGCAACCAACAACTTTCAGTTTGGCAATTTATTTATTATTCATCACTCGTGTCACAGATTTAAAAACCCGTGTGCGGCAGTGTGGCTGCACTGTGTAGGTGGTGGGGATTTTTCTACTGACAGAAGCAGCAGCAACCAGTGCAAAATTGCCTTTCACCTTTACTACAGCAGCACACAACTTTCCACTGAGCGAATGCCAAATCCAAGGTCCTGCGCGGCCCACAGTAGTTAAAATAGCCGGAAGCGAAAACATGGCCAGGTTCAGAAGGGTTTGATCCAGACGTATGCGAAGCCTGAGGCACCCACATACACTGAGATCGGTTCGGGGGTGGGGGGGGGGGAAGGAAAACCAGCCCCAGTATCTTGCAGTGCGAGCTTTGCTTGAAGGTGCTTGCTGCAGCCAACATTCCGACATTTCTCCCTCTTCTGTCATTGTAGGCCTGGAAGAGAGGCCTGTGAGTACCGCCAGTGGCCCAGAGCAAGACAACACCCTGCCTCTCTCTTGCCAATGATTGCACGCACTAGCACAGATACACAGCTTGTGGCATGCAGTTGGTGGGCTTGAGGAACTAGCACCAAGTTACATAGGAACCTAGGAACGGGAGTAGACCATTCAGCCTCTCGAGCATGCTCTGCCATTCAATGAGATCATGGCTGAGCTGTACCTAAACTCCATTTAACCCGCCTTAGCTCCATATCTCTTCACAGCCTTACCCAACAAAAATCTATCGATCTCAGTCTTGAAAGCTCCAATTGTTCCAGCATCCAGGACCATTTGGGGGAGAGTGCAAAGTTGAGGCAGAGTGCAAAGGTGAGGAGGAGGAGCAAGGAGTGGTGACAGAGAAGGAGCAGTAACTTGTTGACCAGATGGCCTGACGGCTGCCATCAATAGTCCCTGCACTTTCTGAAATGTGGCAGTGTGGTGAAATTGGTGAGCTGCTATTCCTCTTCACTGGGAAAGGAATTCAAAGAGCGAGCCATGCTCACCACCTCCTCAATACATGAGCGGCCAACATTAGCTGAGGGCAGTGGTGACTTTGACTGTCACCAGCCGTGCCATACGTATGTTGCAGCTGTCCTCACTGCATATCTCTGTAACTGTCTGCCTGCTGGGCGTGGAGCTTGCAGACATACTTGCCCCCAGTTATTATCAAGCGCCAAGGAGTGCAGGCCTGATTGATGGCACAATGGTAGGTGTGGCCACGAAGGTTCGGGTTCTCTGTTTCCTTTCATCTTGTTCCACTGCAGCTATGAAATACAGAATCTGAAGTGCATCGAAACCAACCCCATCGCTAATATGTTCTTGACTTGTACACGGCCACAGGTGTCTGCAGCATACACTTAGTAACTTTGTGGGTGCTTGAACTTCCATGAACATTGGTATTGGAAGAGAACCTTTTCAAGGGGTTTCTTTGTTCATCAATTCCTGTTGTGAAGTCCTCACTAACAGTCCGCTTTCCACTGACTTATCAGACAGTAATGGAATATTTTTTTCAGGTCTGAAAAAAATCGTTGCCAATCGATGGAAATAAAAATTGTAGCACTCAAAATTTGCCTAAAAATATTTATTTTATTTTCACTTCACCCTCGCCCCCTAAAAAATTAATAAATAAAAAATGAGTATATACAGTAAGAATTTTTTATTTAAAAAGCAGCCAAAGACTGTTCCTATTTAAGATCTATCTCACTGTCGGCACTTCCCTTAAACCTATTCAAAATGGGCTTACACAGCTAACAGTGCCTTCCTGTCCAAAAAGATGGGAAATTACCTCCATATTGTCTTGCTCAATTATCACAACATGTCAGGAGATAGTATGGCTTCATCGTAGAATAAGAACAACATTTAAAGAGTACAGGAATGGAGAGGAGAAATGGGACTAAGTGGATAGCTCTTTCAGAGAGGCAGCACAGGTACAATGGACTGAATGGCCTCCTTCTGTGCTGTAAAAGTCTATGATTCTGTAATTTCTGTAACTCTTCTCATCACAGAAAAACTGCTCACACCCAAAATGATTAAATAAGTTTTACGTCAACTCAAGTTCAACTAAGTAAGCAAAAGATGTACTACGACCGAGGATCTCAGCTTTTAAAACCACTGCAACCAGGGGATACAGTGGGAGTGTATGTACCCGAGTCAAATGCATAGAGACCAGCGATTGTTCTGCATAAAAATAATGAGGCAGGATCTTATCTTGTAAGAGCAGGTGATTAACAGTTGAGAAGGACAGAAGAGATCACTATTAAATGTCTGAAAAGGTGAAGCTCGTGTCAGAAGAAACTAAAGCACTGGGATAAAATAAATTGAACCTGAGATTAGTAAGAGTGAAATAGAACTGAGATATCCAAGCTGAATCTGAAAGCCATCTGATAGATTAGATTTATAATTTACTTGTGCAATTATATAATCATATACTAATAATCCAAATTTAAGATTATCACAGAAATAAATAAAGGGTGCTTGGAAAAATCTCCTTCCATAGAGGGTGGTTAAAATGCAGAACTCTCTACCACAAACCATTGTTGAAACAGAGTCCATGAATTCTTTTCACAGGGAATTAGATATTTTGCCTGCAAAAGAGAATGTTAAAGGTTATGGAGAATGAGCAGGAAAATGGAAGTAGGCCAGGTGGCTCACATGGAGAAAAACAATGGCACAAACTGGATCTGTTGAACGGCCTGCTGCAGTGCTGTGACATCCTATAATTCTTTGATTCTATGGCCCAGATTTTGCGGTAAGAATAACGGTGAGGCTCTCAGCGCTCACCATTATTAAAGAGTAAATCGGACAGCAACTTCCAGTGACCTGCATGTGCGCAGTTAAACGTGGAAGTCAGGAAGGTGCTGTCCAAGTTGCCCTGCTCCTTCAGAAGCTCCGCTAGAACAGTATCTTGCCAAGAGACTTGGCATTCAATTACATGGAAAGACGTGAAGTTGGGGTAAATAAGTGATAGATAGCCACTAAACTCACCAGAAAAAGATAGGGCTTGTCCATTCAAGTGTAATTAATTTTTAATGGCGTGATAAATCTTAATTATTGCCAAACAACCTCTCTGGCACTGAAAATTAACTTTTACAAGTGTGGAGTCTCATTCCTTCAGATTTTAATTGTTGTTGGAGGTTTAAAAAAAATAAAAAATTTAAATAATTTTTTTAACTTTTTCTTTCAGTCTTTTTTCTCTCTCTCTTAATCCCATATTTTGTTCACTCTCTTTATTTTGCTTTCTATACAAGATTTGGCATTGAATTAACTATTCTAACTGACACTTCCTGGTTCAGACTCTGCGGCCGCGATTTCGCCAGCAGAGGTGGGATCGCGGCGGTAGAGGTGGGTGGCGAGACCCAGTCCCGCTCCCGGCTCCAGCCCGCTCACTCCAAGTGATTTTACATAGATTGAGCTTGTTAAGCCCACCCTGCGCATTTCCGGCCAATTAAAAGGAAGCTGGTCTGATGACGTCATTTGATGATGCGTCATCAGCCAATTTCCTTAAAGAGGCCATGTCCATATTCATTTAGACAGTTGTTCTGTCAGTGTTCTTCAGCATTGAGGTGCTGCAAACACTGACAAGCACTGCACAGAGGTGCACGGTTGCACCCAGTCTCTCCCATGACTCCCTCCATATGCTTATGGAGGGAGTCACAGCACGCAGGGAGGTTCTCTTCCCTTCCCATGGGCGGAAGACACCTCCCCAGGACACCAACGCAGCCTAGTTGCACATTGCACAGGAGGGCAAAAGCAGGGATGTCATCAGGAGGACCAGGCTGCTGTGGTGCAAACCTTTCAATGATCTGAGCAGATCACGAAATGTTACTGCCAAGCCACACTCAACCTCAACCTGCTGTGCCACTCATCACATCCCCATCACTCTGCTTTCCCTACCTACTCCTGCACATCTTTACTCACACCATCTTACCTTGCACCTCCACCCACCCCTCTCTATCTACATTATCACATCCCCATCTCACTAGCCACCCCTCACACTCACTCTCATCCTACTGCAAGCATACCAACTAACAACACACAAGGGTAGGCACTTGAGTGGTTTAGCCAATATGAAGTTTCTGTTAATGTCTTGTCAAACATTGAAATCTATATTTTCAACACTTTACCTTATTGGAAAGATCTGTGCTAACCTTTAGAAGTGTCTTAGTGAGTTCCAGTGAACGTTGAGACATAACTCCCCCCCCCCCCCACCCCCAATTGTGATGAGTGTGAAAGGAATGGCTTGGATGTTATAGGGATGCTTTATGGTGCTGGTGTGGGGTGGTGTCAACCTGGCGCATCATGTGGCAGCCAGGGTGTACAGCGTCAAGTGAAGTAAATCTGGCCATGGTGATGCCATCACTGGCCTCCCAGGCAGCAATGTTGTTGGGTGCTGATGCCCTGTGTCCTCATAGAGTCATAGAGTTATACAGCACAGAAAGAGGCCCTTCGGCCCATCGTGTCCGCGCCGGCCATCAAGCCCTGTCTATTCTAATTCCATTTTCCAGCACTTGGTCCGTAGCCTTGTATGCTATGGCGTTTCAAGTGCTCATCTAAATGCTTCTTGAATGTTGTGAGGGTTCCTGCCTCTACCACCCTTTCAGGCAGTGAGTTCCAGATTCCAACCACCCTCTGGGTGAAAAAGCTTTTCCTCAAATCCCCTCTAAACCTCCTGCCCCTTACCTTGAAACTATGCCTCCTGGCTATTGACCCCTCTACTAAGGGGAAATGTTCCTTTCTATCTACTCTATCTATGCCCCTCATAATTTTGTACACCTCAATCAGGTCCCCCCTCAGCCTTCTCTGCTCTAAGGAAAACAACCCCAGCCTGTCCAGTCTCTCTTCATAGCTGAAGCGCTCCAGCCCAGGTAACAACCTGGTGAATGTCCTGTGCAGCATCAGGTGATTGCGGAGAAGGTCGGTGTTGTTGTTGGTGATGTTGTTGGTGATGTTGTTGGTGATGTTGGTGTGCCTGGTGATGTTGGTGTTGGGGCTGATCGTGGAGGGATTCAGAGGACCAAGGTGAGATTTTTTTCAAGGGCACTGATGTTGCTGGAATAGATGGCAGCTGAAATTGAGATGACAGAAGCGATCTGTCAATGGTGAGAGAGCTTGCTCCAAGGAGGTGACAGTGGATAGAGAGTTTACTCCAAACACTTCCAAACTTCCAAACAGAAGTGTCTTCCAAGTCTTGAAGGCTCAAGCTTCTGACATTGGAAAGTGACCAGCTGTGAAATGAAAGCTTTCATACCACTTTTGCAGCTGTCACCTATTCACAGCAATGGGGAGACATAGAGAACCCGACCTACTTACCTGACGTGATCCCCAACCGACGTGAACCTCGTAAAAAAAGTGGTAAAATAGAAATAGGCTGGCAAGATTGTAGTTAACAAACATTTAACAAGCATTTAACTATCTTAAATGCCTCCCCCGCCGCTTGGTGTCGGGTCTGTTTTGAAATCGCAGACCCGATACTTTGGAAACTTACATGGAGGCGGGTTCGGAGCGGGTTCCCAACCCGCTGTCAATCATTTCGATTTTGACAGCAGACCCGCCTCCAAACCCGCCCTCTGAGTGCTGGCAAAATTCAGCCCTGCGTGTCTCAGTAAGCATTCTTCAATCTGATTGGTTAAGGAGATACACAGTTTCTTGCCCTGGTCACGCAGATCTCAGATCCCCTGTAGAGGGCGTCAATGTTCCCACTAAGCTGTGCAGCAGTCTGGAGGTCCCGCGCAGGCCACTCACCGGCTGCTACAGGGAAGGAACTTGCGCATGCGCGAAAATTTGAATTGGCCATGCACCCAGTTAAAGGGACCGCGCACTTAAAAAAAAATTAGGGGGAGCATTGGAGGGCGCCACGCTGAAATGGATTTCTGATCGATCACCGCAAGTTCCAGTGCAAAAGCCCATAGAAAGTCTGTGGGCAAGTGTCAGTGTAATGAACAGCTGGCACCGTTCGTTCATCGCTGACCGCAAAATCTGGGCCTGTGTCACATTCAAATCCCCATTTTCAGTTTAGAGTTTATTTGATTGTCAAGCTTAGTTAAGTATTGGACAGTTTCCCGGTTAAATGGCAGGGGCGGGGGGGTGTAAAGAACATTTTACAGAGCCATCTAGTGGTCAGAGGGAATAACAACAGAAAATGCTGGAAATACTCAGCAGGCCAGGCAGCATCCGTGGAGAGAGAAACAGAGTTAACGTTTCAGGTCTGGGACCCTTCATCAGAACTCAGATTCTGAAGGGTCCCAGACCTGAAACGTTAACTCTGTTTCTCTCTCCACGGATGCTGCCTGGCCTGCTGAGTATTTCCAGCATTTTCTGTTGTTATTTCAGATTTCCAGCATCCGCAGTATTTTGCTATTATATTAGTGGTCAGAGGGAATTGATATACTCAGGGGGCACTGAATTGTGGAATCACCTTTACTACATGTTCAAATGGGAAAGCAGATGTTTTGAATAAAGTTCGAGACATGTTGCAGACAGTCTCCTGAGAGCTGTTGTTCAAATAGGTTTACAACCTTTATACATGTGATTATAAGTGTTTCCATATAGGAAGATATTCGCAGCATTTACACAGGGTTTCAATCTGGGAAATCAGCCTGAGCTTTGTTATAAGCTTTACATAACCAGAGGGTAAATATTGGTACTCTAACAGAGACCATGAAACAAGGATCGAGCAAAGCTTCCATTAAATAGAATTTGTGTGAATGTAGGAAATTAAAGCTTTACAGGAAATCTTGTTTCTGATGTATTAGAAGCTGGAATTGCACAAATCATCATTCATAACGACCTTAATCCATTTGGACAAATAACCTAACTTCAATCTGAATTAAACTTTTAGAAGGCAAACAACTTCAGGAAAAAGATATAGGTGTCAGATTGCTTAGCTGGTGGTACTCTTGGATCCTGGCAGGCTCAAGCCTCACTCCAGAAATTGAGCACATATCCTAGGTTGACGCTTCATTGTTGAAGGTGCCATATTTTGGATGAGAAATTAAACAGTCTGCCTGTTCAGGTAGATGAAAAAAAATTCCATAGCATTATTTGAAAGAGGGACAGGGAATTCCTCTGGTACCCTGGCTAATGCTCTTCCCTCAAGCATCACCACCAAACACAGATTAGCTGGTTATTCATTGCGTTTTCTATTTTATTATATTTCATTCGGGACCTTGCTGTGTATCAATTGGCTGCCATGACAATGTGAGCATATTGCAAAAGTAATCGCTTGTGAAGTGTTTTGAGACATGTGGTAAGGCACCATATAAATGCAAGTTTTCGTTCTTTGGCAAGTTTTTCTTAGCTTGTTTGCCAATGCACAGTATGTGGGTGTTGCTGGCAAGGTTGGCATTTATTGCCCGTCCCTAGTTTCCTTGATACAACTAAGTGTCTTGCTCGGCCACTTCAGAGGGCAGTTAAGAGTCAACCACAATGTGGAACTGGAGTCACATAGAGGCCCAGACCAGGAACGGTCAGCAGGTTTCCTTCCCTGAAGGAAATTAGTGAACCAGGTGGATTTTTACGACAATCCAACAGCTTCACGGTCACTTTTACCAGCTTTTTATTTCCAGACATTTTCCATCAAATTCGAATTTTCAATCTGCCACAGTGGGACTTGAAGTCACATTCTCTGGATTATTAGTCCAGGCCTCTGGTTTACTGGATCACATTGAAAAGTGTCATTCCATCACTTAGTCATGATGAAAGTAATATTCGTTTTTTCTTCCCTTCCCAAACAAGAAAGGTTTGCCAAGTACCCTTTGTGAATATGAGGCCCTTTTAATTGAAACTGAAATAAATTTCTCACCAAAAAAAGTCATGAAAACTGGAGCTACAGAGTTACAAAATGACCTCAGTCCCATTGGCATGGTCTAAGGAAAGAATGCGTCAGAACAGTTTCAAACTGTTTGAGGCTGGTTACTATGCATATATTTAAATCACCAAAAATGCATTTGCCTTTAAATTTCACCATCACTGCCAGTGAACGCTTTCATTGATCAGGTCATTTAGAATTAGTTTTTCACCCAGTCAACTCAATGGGCTAGAAATTGGGCTAATTTGCACCTTCCGTTAGCGCCTCCAGGGGGCACTAAGGGGGCACAAATGGGTTTGCGACTGGGCGCGTCGATATCAACGCCTCCCGCTAAATTCGGCGGGACTTCTGCGGTGGCAGTAAGATGTTGCGCCCAGATCTCCTGCGCCCGGAGATTGTGACGTCATTGCCGTGCACAGCACCCCGGATGAAAAATTCCCTCTCGCCCCCTGCTTGTGCGCCTGCCGCTAACAACGACAGGTAGAGGAGGCGGCATGTCCCCTGGAGGAGCGCTATTTAAAGGCGTCCATATCCGGTTTAGTTTTCGTCGGCCAACAATGCTGCGTTGTTAGTTTCACATGGGCAAAGAGGCCTTTTGACCGATTTGAGCGTTTTGTATTTTAACGAGTGTCCTGGCACATAAAGATTATTGAGTTTCATTGAGGGGAGATTTGAAAGTGCAATATTTGGATCTTTTCATGGGGGCTGTACTGGCACTGGACCTCGCCCTCCAGCGTCAACATCGGAGGCAACTGAGGCACAAAGACAGAGTGTAAAATGTGGCCAGAGGTAGGAGGGCCAACAGGGCTCTCACCAGGAGGCCTTACCCACCCAGGGTGTTTCGGCAGCAGTTCTCCTGCATGAATTTCACTGAGGACCAGTGTGTTAGAAGGCTCAGCTTCAGCAACGATGTGGTCACAGAGCTCTGCCACCTCCTGCAGCCAGACCTCGAGCCTCAGATCAGGACCACCACGGCTCTCAGTGGCAGTCAAGGTCACCGTCGCACTCAATTTCTACACCAGCAGATCATTCCAGTGTGCGACAGGCGACATCTCCAACATTTCCCAGTTTGTCGTCCATTGCTCCATCCGCCAGGTCACAGATGCTCTGTACAGAAGGAGAAGGGATTACATTTCTATCCCCATGACCAGAGAGAAGAAGCGCGAGCATGCATGTGGCTTTGCCAGGATAGCGGGCTTCCCCATGGTGCAGGGCGCCATTGACTGCACCCACGTCGCTTTGAGGGCACCTCATAACAATCCTGAGGTATTCTGTAACCACAAAGGCTACCGCTCACTTAATGTGCAGTTGGTGTGCGATCACACACGGCGAATCCTGACCGTCAATGCCCGCTATCCTGGCAGCAGGCACGATGCCTTCATCCTGTGCCAGACCAGTGTGCCAGATCTATTCCAGCCACCACATCAAGCTCGCGGCTGGCTGCTGGGAGACAAGGGCTATCCGCTCTCCACCTGGCTCATGACTCCCCTCCGCAACCCCAACACTCCTCGCCAGCACTCATATAATGAGAGCCATGCTTCCACCAGGAATGGTTCCATTGCCTTGACTACTCAGGAGGAGCCCTCCAGCACTTGGCTGAGCGGGTGTCCCTTTTCGTCGTCGTCTGCTGCATGCTGCACAACTTGACCATTATGAGGGTGCAGCCATTGCCACCAGGCATAGCCGCACCACCTCAGGATGAGGAGGACGAGGAGGAGGAGGAAGAGGTGCAGGAGGAACAGGAGGACGAACAGCAGCGACTGAGGAGGCAGCCACTCAATCGACGTTCTGCAAGGTCAGTCCGTGACCGCCTCATCAGACTTCGTTTCCAGTGACTTCTAGTCCTTGTTCCGGTTGCTGAGCACGTCGCCATCATTCCATCACTTTGTGATTCCATACCACACCTCAAAACTGAAATGAGACACAGCACCAAATCTGCAACATTCCAGTAATAAATTTATCAAAAACCATTAACCACATATATACAACAACATTGACTAATCACCGTTGTGCAAACCTTTGCCTTCCGTCTTTACAGTCCCCTTTCCCAATCTAGTACTCCTATGTAGTGTCTCCCCAGTGGCTGCAGCAGGGCTGGTGGACGGCTGCTGAGTGTCGATGCCAGAGACTACAGATGGCCTTGCAGGACGCCCTCGACCAGCGCTGGGCCTGGAAGGTCCGGCTGTACACTGCGCCACCTCAGCTGGGCAGTGGCATTCTAGGCTGGTTGGATGACAGGCAGTGACAAGTGCAAAGGCGGAGTGGCAGTGGTGGGAGCAGGAATGCTGTCATCCTGAGAGAGGACAGCAGGTTCCTGCTCCACTGACCCACTGCCACTCCCCTGGGGCAGGACCTCAGCATCCTACCAATCTGCTGGAGCACAGATTGCTGGCCTGCTGCGACATTGTGAGATCCCTGGTGAACTGTGGTGGACCCAGCGACGATGGCAGCAGTCAGAGCTTCTGTGGCATCAAGCTGAGATTGCATGAGAGCAGTCTGAGACTCGATGGCAGCAACCATTGACTGCATTACAGCACTAAGACGTTGTGTCGCTTCCACCTGTGCTGCAATGGAAGCTGCCACATTGCCCATGACACACGTCATGAAGTCTGGATCCGCACGGTCTCTCTGGGAGTCCACTATCCTCTGCACAGTGGAAATGATGGGCTCCACGGTGTGCTCAGAGCTCTGTGCAATGTTGGAGGCGGACTCCTCCATGCTCCTTACCATTGTCGAGTGGCTCTCGGGCACCCTTGCCATTGCACCTATCATCTTGGTATGTATGGTCATCACCCTTCTTGTGAACGCCTCCCCATCAAGGTCCTCATCTGAGTCCTGTGCAGCAGAACTCGCGCGCAAACTCACCCTCCGGGGGGCTGGCTCCCAAGCTACCCTTTCCCCCGGCCTTGCTGCAGCCCACTCGTCCCCGGTGCATCACCCAGTGCAGACCCCTCTACTAAACTTGCCTCTAAAGATCGCGTAGTCCCAGTATCTGAGGTGGTGCCTGCGGGTGAGAGATGCAGTGATGCGGTGCTTTGCTCCTCATCCTCTTCTCCTTCCTCACTCTCAGTGGGAGACTCAGGGATAGGCTGGTCATCTGGTTGCTGATTATCTGAAAGCATAAAGGCACAAGACTCGTGTTAAGGTGAGGGAAGGGCGGCAGGAATGGAGCAAGGAATGCAGACATTCTCAGGAGGTGGAAAGTGAGAAAGTTTTGTGATGTGAGGGGGAAGTGGGATGAGAGAAGGAGAGGGGCTGAAGATACCGTTTTTGCCCCCAACGGGGTCGACGTCACCGATGGCCACCACCACCACCTGCTGCCCAATGAGTCGCAGCACTCGCTCCTCAAGGTCTGAGAGCTGCTGGAGTTGCGCATCATCCCCGCCTGTTCTCTGCTGCTCCCTCCTATTGTGGGCCATCTTGGCCTGCAAGAGAAACAAATGTGTTTGAATCAGAGTCCAGCTATGTGTTAGGGAGATATGCCTGCCGTCATTGAAAAGCTGTGGTTGTAGGCAAGGCATGAGATGGGGATGTGAGTTTGAGTTGGTGAAGATGTTTGGTGGGTGAGTGGTGGCAGTGTGGTTGTTTGCGCAGTGTGTACAGACTGAGGTTCAGATGCTGGTATGTAGGAGCTGTTGAAGCATGAACTCACCTTGACCACCCGACTGAAGTCGTTGAATTTCTTGCGGCACTGTGTCAGGCTGCGTTCCTCCACACTACTGGCTGAGACCTCCTGGGCCACTTCCCTCCACATTGCCCTGAACACCTGAGGCGATGGCCTCCTTCCAGTGGCCAGGAACAGTATTGCCCTCCTTTGCTCCACTCCAGCCACCAATGCCTCCAATGCCACGTCGAACTGACGAGCCCTCTCCCTGGGAGTGGGAACAGCCATAGCCTTCAGGGGATTCACTTGCTTGCAGGTCGCCCCAAAGCCAGCAATGCTGAAAATGAGCATCTGCACAATGATGCAACCTCCCCTTTAAGAGCTGGAAGGAACCAGTGTGAAGGATCATTGCTGAATGCATTGCTCCTGAAATTCAATACCGCTCTGCTGGTAGCGACCCTGTAGCGCCCCACTGAGATCATTAGCGCTTGATTTAGCGCACCACTTCCTTCCTGGGGCACTAACACCCAACTTAGTAGAAGTTCAGAATCCTTAGCACCTGGCGCTAAATTTTCAAAATGTCAAAAGTTAGCGTCCCAAACAGGGCGATACCCAGTTTCACTCCCAATGATTCTCTACACAATGATCACATGAATTACACAGCAATAAAATAACTCACTCTAGATAGAATAAAGACAAGAGATTACTGGTGATGATGTAACTGTATGAACACTTAATGCACTCATGCCAAATTCCTCTCTCGACTACTTTATTAAAAGTGAGAAGTCGCACAACACCAGGTTATAGTCCAACAGCTTTATTTGAAATCACAAGCTTTCGGAGCGCTGCTCCTTCGTCAGGTGAAGTCATTAAACGTGTTAACTCCGTTAAAATAGAATAAATTACTTAAGGTCTCTGTTAAAATAGCTGAGAGGGGAATGTGTGTTAAGTGCTCATATAATAATGTCGACATCAGTCAGTTCTACCCTCAGATGTCTATAGCTTGGACATTGCACTGTGTTGTATTATTGCACAAATGCTTAATGTGTTTGTATCAAATTCTTCTGCCTGCTATTTTAATGGGGTCATTAAACCAAATATGTTAAATGGACATTAAAAATGGACAAAGGCATTTGATGTGAACATGTTAAAAACTTAGATAACAACAACTTACATTTATATTCCGCTTTAATGTAGTCAAATGTCCCAAGGCACTTCACAGGAGTGGTATCAAACAAAATTTGACACCGAACCACATAAGGAGATATTAGGGCAGATGAAGAGGTAGGTTTTAAGTAGCATCTTAAAGGAGGAAAGAGAGGTAGAGAGGCGGACAGGTGTATCGAGGGAATTCCAGAACTTGGGGCCTAGGCAGCTAAAGGCATGGCCACCAATGGAGGAACGATGAAAATCAGGGATGCGCAAAAGGCCAGAATTGGAGGAGCAGAGAGATCGCAGAGGTTGTAGAGCTGGAGGAGTTTACAGAGTTAGGGAGGGGCGAGGCCATGGAAGGATTTGAAAACAAGGAGAATTTTCAAATCAAGGCATTGCCGGACCAGGAGTCAATGTAGGTCAGCGAGCACAGGGTTGATGGATGAGTGGGACTTGGCGCGAGTTAGGATACGGGCAGCAGAGTTTTGGATGAGCTCAAGTTTACAGAGGGTGCAAGGTTGGGAGGCCGGCCGGGAGAGCATTGGAATAGTTCAGTCTAGAGGTAACGAAGGCATGGATGAGGGTTTCAGCAGCAGATGAGCTGATGCAGGGGCGGAGACGGGCAATGTTACGGAGGTAGAAGTAGGCGATCTTGGTGATCTAGAGGATACGGGGTCGGAAGCTCAGTTCAGGGTCAAATATGATGTCAAGGTTGCGAACAGTCTGGTTCAGCCTCAGACAGTGGCCAGGGAGAGGGATATAATAAAAATATCCAAATGGGCATTTTCCATGATCATATCTGCCTGCATAACAAGGTAATTCAGTGTATGTACATTTCGGAAAGACTTGATAAGATATAGCTATATTACTGCATACATAAAAGACTTGCATCTAGCACCTTCAGATGTCACACTCCGTAAGTGAAATGTTGTTACAACTGCAAAATTATCTTAGAAAAATGTAAAGCCAGGCATTACATCCTGGAACCTGAAATTTACAATCTACTGACCACTCATTCATCTGAGCAATTGACAAGCAGTTACAGTTGATTTGATGGCCACAGGGAGTACTTGAGCTCCATTACGACAGATCAGGTTAGCAGCTAAACATCACAACTATGTTCCTGATCCCAGCCTATCTATGAGCAATGCCACTGGAGATCCATTAGTGTTATAGTCTTATTGTAAATAAGCTGTGGACACCAATGTCAGCAGATCCACGGAAAAGATTAAATTACATAAAACAGTCATGATAGTTCAACCATTAAACATATTGATCATATTTCATGTTTCTATAACTTTATTGATATAAATGCTGGGGCATCATATAAAAGGTAAGTGGATTAATAGTTAACATACACAGCATCAATGTGATCTCCTGGACTGGTTTCGATTGCCTGGGGGGCAGAGAGCAATTTTCCAGGGTTTTATTTCCCTTTTTGACCCAGGTTTTTTTTCCAATTTTTTTTGCCTCTTCTAGGAGATTACATGGCTGTGGGAGGGATGTAGGAAGTGTCCAGCCTTGAGTGACCATCATTTTCATATGTTCGTATTTGAATTTAAAATAATAACGTACGTGACATTACTCCTGTTGAATAATTTTAGCAAAAAAGTCAATGCAAGTACAAAAAGGGAAATCTATTTAATCATTGTTGCATTGAAGGACAAGGGCAGCAGGCGCATGGGAACACCACCACCTCCAAGTTTCCCTCCAAGTCACACACCATCCTATATATCGCCATTCTTTCATCGTCGCTGGGTCAAAATCCTGGAACTCCCTCCCTAACAGCACTGTGGGAATACCTTCACCACACGGATTGCAGCGGTTCAAGAAGGCGGCTCACCACCACCTTCTCAGGGGCAACTAGGGATGGGCAATAAATGCTGGCCTTGCCAGCGACGCCCACATCCCATAAACACATTTTTTTTAAAGTAAGAGATTGCCCATAGTCGGTGGAAACTAATGTACAAACATTCTGTGCTTGGGATGGTGGACCAATACTGCATGTTTGTGCATCAATGTACAGTCATGGAGTCACTGCACAAGATTTCAGCCTTGGCTCAGTCGCAACACTCTCGGCTCTGAGTCAGAAGGTTGTGGGTTCAAATCCCACTCCAGAGTCTTGAGCACATAGTCTAGGCTGCTGCACTGTCGGAGGTGCCATCTTTCGGATGAGATGTTAAACCGAGGCCCTGTCTGCCCTCTCAGGTAAACGTAAAAGATCCCATGACACTATTTGAGGAAAAGCAGGCGAGTTCTACCCAGGATCCTGGCCAATATTCATCCCTCAACCGACTTCACTAAAACAGATTATCTGGTCGTTATCTCATTGCTGTTTGTGGGACCTTGCTGTGTGTGTGAATTGGCTGTCACATTTCCTACATTACAACAGTGACTACACTTCAAAGGTACTTCATTGGCTGTAAAACACTTTGGGATGTCCTGACATTGTGAAAGGTGCTGTATAAATGCAAGTCTTTCTTTCTCTCTAACAAGCTTTCAACCTCAACTGCCCACACAATTATCTGGGCTGTGTGAAGGATTCAATGAGCAGAGGGGAAGCATTTCTCCACAACGCAGGATGGAAGGTCACTAAGCTGCACCACCCAGTAGCCAGTAGCAGAACAAAGCGGGCAGATGCCATTGTGCAAATGAGCAAAAAGCCATGCATGATGGGCACAGGAACCTTAGGAGTTAAAATATGCACGACAATAATTCTAAGTGTAGTTTGGCCTAGAAAATTCGGTGCTTTGAGATAAGACATGATGGAAAGTCAATATTTTGTGTTTATTTAAATAGATTTTAAAAGTTTAATGCCTTCTACACATTTATATGCAAGTGCTAAAGTGAAACACTCCCACTGGTGTCTAATCATTTCAAAGCATCAGTTTGAAGTTTGCATTCCACTGCAGAAGAATGTAAATTCTTTCAATTAAAAAGAAAGTCAGCAACAAAATAGTGAAGATTTTAAACAATCCTGTTCCAAAGCAAAAATGTAGTAATGTGTGTTAAGTGTAATTGAAAGCTGTTGAGTGGATTTGCTTTGATGCTGCTTCTCTGACATTCACATGGTAGTGTAAACTGGTTACATTATATTGTGTGAAAATGCATCATGCAACGTGTGGGAAATGTTCTGGCTGTTTGCAAACACTTCAAATCTTTGGTGTGATATTATTTGCAGTACTGCTGTTGATAGAAAAAGGGTGATAAAGTACTGATATGATCAATTCAGAGATGCAACTGCTGTTTAAGGAGAACATCCTTATCGGGGATGCTAGTCGACAAAATTAATCAATTTTTGTGATCTCCAGTGTTTAGAGTACTAACATGCTTTTGCACTGCGCCACAGAAGAATGCCAACTCAGCGATCTGATAATGGGAAGAGAAGTCCTCACAGCGAAGAAAAACCACAGAGTGAGACACTCATGGCCATTCTTTGGCACTTCCTAGCCATTCGTTGGAGAGTGATATTGAGACAAATAAAAGGACATCAACATTCAAGAGAGAAATATTTTCAAAGTAAAGCTCCAACCCCGCGGCGAATGTTTTTTTTTTCAAAATCCTGTTTTGAGGTGCAGTGGGTCAACACACTGCGGCTATAGACTTCATTACGACCCCCCTGAATCAACACAATCAGGACATAGTGAAATGGAAGTGTGGGTGGAAATCGGTTCTGCTCGATCTCTACCCATAATGGAAATAATGCACATTTCTGATCGGGTTTACCCCAGGTGCAGGATGCCCCCACCAAAAACAGATGGGAGCTTCATCATAATGTGAAAGTGTGGTGTAAGTGGAATTTTTTGGACGTTGACACTATTTCCCGGCCAGATAGATTGGGCATCTAGGGATACTAGGCTGTGCCTTTGAATATAAAATGGTTTAAAGAGACGTACTGCAAGTTTCGTGTGTGCTTTGGAATTGTTTCTTGTAACTCTTCTAAGTTCATTTTACACTCCTTTTCTTGTTGGCTAACTTAGAGGCTGAACCAGATATGTGGCACAAGTTTTGAACCACCCATTTTTTGTTAGCAAGCTACACGTTGGGACAGTGGATGTTTCGATGGAAATTCCTCTGTGTTTATGCTATTTGGGAGAAAAAGAAGAGAATGAATGGAGGGATGTCAGGTATGTCACATGGGGTGACAACTGTGCTCACCACTTACTCTAGCATAGACTAAGATCCAGCAGGGAGGCTGTGACAGAATCTTTGCCAAACTCTGGGGCAGGCACAGCACTGCTAATGGCTGTTACTTTAGCCCTAGACGTTTATGCCTCAGTTGCATTCCAGGCTACAACAGGGGACATCAGTAACATTGTGTCAATGTGCAATGCATAGATGTTTCAAGCAGGCAACTGATGCATTATTTGCTAGAGTTAGCAAATTTACCCATGGATAACCATCAATTGCACTATATTTCTTTCAATAACAGGATTCTTCATTGATGGACTTAATGTGGCCCTATGTGCACACAGTAACTGTCCATTCGTGATACTCAAGGGTTTCCACTACATCAATACATAGTTCATCTGTGATCATCTGCACAGAAACATGCAGGTGAATGCCTGTTTCCCAGGCAGCAGACATGTTGCATTTATTTTTAAGGTAATCCACTGTACGCCATTATTTGACCCTTAAGAAAAAAGTAAACGTTGACTCCCAGGAGACCGCAGATAATTTCTGCAGCCCTGGCTCATGACAAATTGTATGGCAGTTACATACACCCACTGAACACAGGTATAATGAGTTGCACGCAACTACCACAGTCATCATCCAACACACTATAGGCAAATTAAAGTAGAGATTCAGATGCCTAGGGCATCCTATAATACAGTCCGGCCAAAGACTCCTATATTGTTGTGGCCTGTTGCATGCAACATCACTTTGTCATCCAATATGGAGCACTCAGAATAGGAAGGCAACAAACAGCAGCAAGAAGATAACTTGGAGGAGATGGAAGGGGCTGAAGATATAGCTGGTGAACCACTTTTGTTAGCTGTTGGATCGCCCCCTAAATATCCCAACCAACTATTGTATGAAAAGTCCTTCCTATACCTTTACCCTGTCCTCAGCAAATACTTTCACATACTTTGCCTTCACCTCCGACAGAACTGCTGTGAGCATGTAAAGGGTTAATGCAAAAACTATTAGCTTTTTGCAAAAATTAAGCTATTTTTCTGATCAAACAGTTTTTGCAGGAGTAAGCTTTAAACCAGGGCTGTATCCTATTGTTTGGCTAAAACTGTCTCGAAACCTATGTCACGCGCGAGGTCAAGAGGAGAAAAAGGAACATCTGTGTATTTTGCGGCCCCTACGGGTGCATGCGCGCCCGTGAGGGCCACGCAAGTTCCGGGTTTTCGCACGCGAAGCACATGCACGAAAACCCGGAACTTGCGATCTGTCAAGAATCTTCTTGACAGATCATCCGCATTCCCGGGAAAAGGGCATCCGCGGGCGGAGAGTTGGGCTATTTGTCCAACTACTGCCCAGCAAATGCCCGTGAAATTTTTACACCTGGTAAAAGCAGGCGTAGGGCATGCTTTTACCAGTGTAAAAGTTTAACTGGACATAAAAATAATTTATTTCAATTATTTAAACATTAAAACACCTGTAACATAAGTTAAGGTTATTTTTAGCCCCTTTAGAACATTTAAATTTATTTTTCAAAAAATTACATTTTTGTTTTAAATGTTTAATTAAATTGTATTTTAATTAATTTTAAATATGTAATTTTTATTTATTCATTTGTTTTGTAAATGTGTTTTTTGTGATCCCCATTCCATACGGAATCCCCATAAGTATGAATGGGGATCCCCCTTCTTTCATTAGTTGGGCCAGCCCACATGATCCCAGGGGCGCTTGCGAACCGCCTGCACCCCTGGGATACTTGGGCCTCTACGCAGGCCTACACAAAGAGGCCCAGGAGCACAAGTCTCCATGGATCCAGGACCATCAGGTAGGTTCGTAGATTTTTTGCCAGTCGGAGGCACCTGCCCGCGGGAAGCCTCCGACCGCAAATTCAGGCCCATTTGTTTAAACATTATGTGGACAAACACAATTGGACTTTTCAGTCAGCTGATCAGAACTTTAGGGGATAAAGAAGAGGGATTATGGACAGTCAGGCACAGAGATAGAAGAAGATCCATGAGGGATAGCGAGCTTGTGTAGGTGGAGATAATGCTGGTTGGCTGACGCCTAACACCTACCTAGCTAAAGAACAAGACGACGCACGCTACTCTGTCCAGCAACTGAACGGTAATAACCATTCAGAACTGTAAATTACTGCCGTCATACGCAGAAAGGTATAGATCTCTGCTGTGTGTACTAATAAAGGATTTACAGTAACCAATTGGTATCAAGTTGGAAGAATTCTTACACTGCCATCTGCTAAAACATTATTCAACACCATGACAATGTTATGATTGTTGTGGCCTACATTAAGCTTCAAAAAATTCTCTATGGTTGCCAACCAATCTCCTGGATGTACCATCTGAATTATCTGCAGTCAAATAACCACGTTGAACTGGCCCTTCAAAATGAAGATATTTCGGACCCTTAAATCCTAATGAGGTAGAGTTTCTGCTTCGGGCACAAGGAGGAAAATGCCCTCAAAATGCATTTGAAATTGCACTGGTTTTAGTCTACGTTTCAAGTTTCTGCTAAAATTCATTTGCATAATCACAGATGTAAAATCTTCCATGAACCAGCGCAATTGGGCAGCATAATAGAGCGTAATTGTTCCTCTTTTTTTCCATTAAAAAGTATTCCTTGATGTATTTGAGAGTGGTGACCTGGTGCAGTTTTATTAATACAGCTGAAAATGGGGTTAACGCAAACAATAAGCATTTTTAATAAGGGTGTCCAGTCCTCCACCTGTGAGTAACCTGATTTAAAAATGACTTAAAAAAAACTATAATGAACCATTTAGTAGTTTCATTGTTGTACACTGGTCTGTTTCTTAGTAAATTAAATATTTTTCAATATGGAAAACCTTTTAAGATGTGCCTACCAGGTGCCTGTGCACCTAAGCAGATGAACGCAATTTGAAGCGTCTTCCCGAACCAGCGCTAATCTGCGGCAACTCGTAATTTCAACCTGGGGCAAGGTCAATTTTGTGGGCGGGGCCTGATTCTGGACCACTGAACCTTGAACCAGCGTAAAAGATCATGGAAAACACGAGCGTAAATGGTTTGAAATTGCACTGGTTTTAGTCTACGTTTCAAGTTTCTGCTAAAATTCATTTGCATAATCACAGATGTAAAATCTTCCATGAACCAGCGCAATAGACCTTGGAATTTTAAATTCCAAGGTCTTTTGCGCTGGTCCATCCGATTCCGACCAGATTGTGCTGGAATCTGGGTGCAGAACTAATGGACACAAGCAGAAACGTCTCCCCTTGTCTCTTTGTGGACAATGAAGTAGTGAGATTCAAACTAAAAGTGCAAAGACTTATGCTTCCTAGGCTAGAGAGAAAATACCCTTCAGCCGGGACCAGTTAGAGTTTCACTCCCGCAGATAGAAATGGCTAACAGTGTACACTAGTGTAGGAGTTTGGGGATTCATAACGATTTTGCATTATAGACCAGTAATTTTTAGACAACGTAATAACTACTATCAGTTAGACAAAGATACGGGTGAGGTTATTAAACTATCTGTCATCATCTTATTTTCGCTCAGTCATTATTCCAGGAAATAACAATCATTTGCATTGTAACATTATTCTAAAAAATTGTGGTTCTATTATAGCTACATCCTCTGCCATACCGTATGTGAGGTTTAAGGCGGCAGTTTTTGCACACTGTGGTTTCAGGTATCACTATTGGAACTATTTTCCAAAGTTATACAACATGTCCCTTTCCACCTGCCTGTAAGGAGCCAGTTATTTAGTTTTCCCAGTTCCCTTCCTCTTCCCCCCCGCCCCCCGCCAATTGTCTCCCATCCTATACTGGAGACATTGGCCCTGAATTTCCTCAGGGCCTGATGTGCAGCAGGAGAGGGGCGCAGAAAATTGGATGGGACCTGGAAACAGAAGGTATCGACCCTGATGACCCAAGAAGGGAATTCCCGCTGGGGGCTTGGATGAGCAGAAGTTCTATCTTCCCTATAGTAGATCATTGTGTCAGGAAGGAGGCGGAACTGATGGGATGGCACCTCCACCATCAATTCTGACAGCTCCTACCTCCTGAGTTCAATTGAGGGGCTTAAGCAGGGACTCCCAGGTGTTTACAGTCCTGGATCTTGGCTTCAAATGGCTCAGCAGCATCAAGCAAACCAGCCCTCTTATAAAAGGGTTCGATTGCCACATTTTAACATAATTTTGAGTCGATTACACCGGCTACGCCCCATCTCGCCAGTATTTTTCCCGTGTTGCATCTTCCTCCCCCTCTCTCTACGGGGCGCCCTAAATGTCCCAGTACCGCAGCAGGCACTTGCCAGAAATATTTCAATTAGCTGACCCCACACTTACTCCAGAAAGGTCCAGAGTGGATGTCAGGGGCACATTAGAATTCCTACTCCGTCGCTTTTAGGACTGGGAATTTTGGCCCCAGTCACTGCAATTTTGGACTCTTTTGCACAATTTTTCATTCAATGGTCTGATGACAGTAACTAAATGTGGTCTGTGTTCGTTACCATCTTTTCACTTCCTGTCCCTGCAGAATATACCGACCCAGGATTAACAGCTATCCCAATCATGCTATGGCTATTGGCTTAAGTGTAGCTTTATACTGCACCCCCACACTCAGTCTGGTAGAAGAAAATTATCACACTCAGACTAAAAGTTTAATAGGCTAAAACAACTAATCAAATTAATTTACAAAAGCTGGCAGAATTATAAAATACAGTGCATTTGACTAGTAATAGAGTACAAGACAACTGATTTATAACATACAGTTCACCAGAGCTCTCGTCTGCCCTTCTCCAGCAGTTCGAGCATTGTCTTTGGAATAACGTCTTTAAAACTGGCTCAGAGAATATTAATAGTTCAGACTTCTCATCCCCATTGGTAACAGGTAGGGAGTTTCAGAATGCGGAAGCTAAAATCTTACACACTCTACAGACTAAACAGACTTCAGATTCCAGCAAGAACTAAAGAAACTGCACATAGACCCTGCCTATATCTCTGCTTCGTTTCTTTGAAGAAGGTAAACAGAAAAATGTTCAAAATACGAGCAAATCTCCAATGGTTTTAATCAGGATGAGTCAACAGTTATGCTGTGGCAAGAGAGTCTGGGGTGTGAAAGTGGGAGAGGTGGTCATAGCTCCAGTAAAGGAATTTTGAAATAAATTGTAAGAGATCTACCCAGAGATGGTGAGGTAAGTACTTTTGATTGGTTGTTGGAAAATAAATAAATAGGTCCCAAAATTCCTCAGGTCATGATCTCTGGTTCGCGATCACACCCGACGGTACTCTGTAGCACTGACCCCTGCTGGAGTTTGCGGGGTCAGTGGAAGGGCCTTCCATTAGCATGGGACAGGTGAACGCAAGCATCACTTAGAGCGTATCTCCGGCACCCATCTGCCCCTTGCTACCAGGAACTTTAGCCTTGTTCTGCCCTTGGGAGAGGGTTTACCAAGGCAATGAGGAAAAAGCTTCTCTGATGTTACCACGAATGATCACAGTTGACTCCAGAGTCAGGCATGTCGGTTGCCGTATATCCTCAGGTCCTGACTTCAAAGCCTGCACATACATGTGGCATTCCCTGAACATCCTTCTTTTCAGGCAAGGTCCCATGCGATCTGGGTTTCACAATTCTGAAGCCACAGGCAGCCCATCCCTCTGGCTCCCCTGTGCTCTGTGAATCACCCATTATTACATCCTCACTAACACTATAACAAAGTTGGAGCATGGGCGTGAGAAAAGGATCAAGAGGTTGGAACAGAGGAACATGAAACAGGATCCTTCTCCAGGGTCTGCTGTGTGACTTAGTTCTCATCATTCTCATCATAATCAACAAAGAGTAAATTTCTTCCCTGCTCCTCCTTTTCCTCCTCCTCATCATCATCCTCCTCTTCATTATCCTTTGCCCCCTGTTGCTGTGATGGGTCTTCAGGAAAAGAAGAATGGGAGAACATATCCTCCCTGGGACTAAGGAGAAAGGTGTGGAAGCTTCTGATTTTGTACTGCTTCACAGGGATGCCACGGCAACTGTTTAGGTAGCACCTAATAAGCCTGCACTGTTCCACTGATCTCGCCATCTCCCACTTGTAAGGTTTCCAAAATTTGCAGATCCCCAAAACCTAAGGAAAAAGGACTTTGGAACTACCTCAGAGTGATAATATTGTATTTGGGCCTAACCTAAGAGACTGTAAGACCAAAAACCAAGTTTTGGCATTTTAAAAACATGTCTGGGCCTGTAAAGGAACAAGAGGTGGGCTCAACCTCTGTAAAAGCAGTTTTGGGTATTGCAGTTAATTGCAGTGTCTGGGGAACTGGGATTACCTCACTCAAAGCCCCAGCAAGCATTAACATTTTGACAATAGACCCTAGGAGAAGACAGTCCCACACAAAACAACAGGTCCCATCAAACCGATTACAGGGCCTATCAGGAAACATGCATAATACAGAGCACCCAGGACTAGGCTATAGATCAGCCTAGGAACCCAAAACACGAAACCAATCACCAGCAATCAGCCAAGAAGATCGACAGGATGCAAACCATCCCAAAACCCATTTGACACTTACAGAGCAGTTACTGGTAGCAGGCCCGCCAAATTCAGACAATGAACTGAGCAGATTTGGCAGGTAGATAAGGCCATATTCAATGGGTGAGATTGAAGGCCTGTTTAAAACCCAGTTAACGTGTTAGTAAATCGTTACCGATTTATGAGCCCGCCAAAACTAGACAATGAACCGAGTAGATTTGGCGGGTAGATAAGGCCACTTCAATTCTGTATAATTGAAGGCCCACCAAGCACACACCAGGAGGAAAAGGAAGGAAGAGAGAGAAAGACCACAGTTCAAAGTCGTTGGGCCGAGCAGTCAGTCGCAACCGGTGGTCATCAGAAGGAAGAGAGACCAAGAAGAAGAAGGCCCGAGCTGGAAGTGAGTCGGCATCGCTCACCACTCAGACACACCTGAGTCCAGCTCGCGAAGACACCACCTCGACGGACCTCCAACAACGGCCCCAACACAGTCACCCAGAGCAATAAGCAGCAACAAGTCACCGACGGCTCCACGAGGTCGACCGACACACTAAACAAGGCCTAAAGCCATCGCGGAAACCAAAGGCCTCACGAAACCAACAACCGCGCATTACTCCCAACTGACCGGGTAATAGCAGGCCACCGCGACCAACAATGACCAACTCCAAGAGGAAGAAAACCCGAAGAATCGCAAAGTTTCCACACTACAAACTACTCCTGACTTACCCCTGGGTAAGATTTTCCCCAAAGACTCTAAGCCCTACTGCTAAACTAAAGAAATTGGGTACTCACCAGATAAATCCATAACGACATCCTACCGCATCAGCGGACTCGCGAAGACTGACCAGAGACCCAGGTGAAGTCTTCTACCACGTACGGGGTACGGCAGACACTAACCGCCATAAACAGCGAACCCCAAAACCGCGATTTAGCCCAACTGTCAAAGGATTGGTGAGCATTATCACTGGTCCTTCAAAACCTAACTTAGCTAGTAAAGTGGGGTTGGGAGGGGTGAAGTATTGTTCTACTGTCATTTCCCTCGCTTGTACCGAAGTGTTCCCCACCTTTAGAGTGATAAGAGTGTTATTATTTGTGTCTTACCTTTTAATAAAGATTGAAGTTCTTTCATCAAACTCAGTTGTCTGCTGCACCTTTTGTATCACAACCCCCAAATAAGTCCAAGGTCTAGAACCAAGGGAGTGGGAGTGATTCGAACCGCTCAGAAGTCAGAGGTAAAGCTGACACAAAACCACCACCCCCTACACACTGCTTGAGCAAGAATGTCTACCCACCAGTTCTATGGCCTGCTTCTCGTAGGGGGTAAGCTCTCTGATGTCAGGAATTACCCCTCCGGTCCCCTGCCTTTTACAGACATTGTGCACAAGTTTCTCCTGTAACAAGAATAAGTGCTTTAGCTGAAAGATAGCATTTGAGGGATGTCGCCCAGATGGCATCAGACAGTTGATGTAATAGAATAGCTGGTATCACCCTGTTAAAGTGGAGGAAGGGGCTTAAAGCTTCTGCACACAAGTAATCACTATTAGGGAAGATGGAAATGTAAAACATAGAATTAGTGAACCTTTTAACCACAGTGCAGTATGAATGGTGACTTGTGTAACTATTAATTTTAGCGGATAAACAATGTTTTAGTGCCCATGATGCCCAAAGAAGAAAAGGGAGTGTGGCTAGTCTCTTACCTTACCTGTCCTCATCAGGTCATTGAACATTTCCCACCACTGGTCTTGAGTTTAGGGTGAGAGACATGGCACTGCCACTGCCACTTCCCTCCACATGCCATGCAAGGCACCTTTCTGAATTTTCCTCCCATGGTCTCTTTCACTCCCCTTTGCTGCATTTCATCTTAGCGTGCCTGTAAGTTGCCTCATTAAAATGTTGTGCTCTTCTTCACTGATCCTTGCAGAAATTGATCCTTTCTTTAGTTGCTTCTATCCTGTTTCTCCAATTGAAGACTTTCTTTAAACGTGCCACAAAATTTCACACGAGCCATCTATTACAGCTACCTGACAGTCAATTTCAGGCCCGAACATTTCAAATGGAATGGATCACTAAAGGTGGCAGTGCACGGAGATAAGACAATAAAAAAACAAACAGAATTTTGGTTTTGCATCTAAAAGAATATAATACAAAAGCAAGGAGGTAATGTCGAATTTGTACAAGGCTATGCCAGACAATCTATTGAATACGCACCAGTGAGTCAACAACATTCTTTTAAGAACAAACGATGCTGATTTACTATTGCTAGAAGTGCTTTAACAAGTTCTACAGCACAGATATTTTGATAAGATTGTGATAATGAGACACTAGTGCAACATAACCGCTGCTCCCATTTTATCGGACTGCAGGTGCTGGTTATGATTCTGCTGCTGCCATTTACAGCTCCATCTTTTGTTTCTTTACTTGTCCCACTACCACCCCCTATTGCCTTGCACTATCATCCCTTTTGTCATTTAATCTCTCCTGCCCTCCACCCTATCACAGACCTTCCCTTTTGTTCTTTACTCCCCTCCCCCCCTTTCCCTGCCCCTGCACTTGCTTAAAACCTGTTACATCTCTAACCTTTTCCAGTTCTGACGAAGGATCATCGACCTGAAACGTTAGCTCTGTTTCTCGCTCCACAGATACTGCCTGACCTGCTGAGTATTTCCAGCATTTTCTGTTTTTATCTTATACTTATTGTCTGCTCGATCAAATTAAACAGGAAGATAAACTGTATTCATTGGAATTGGCTTATGTATAAGAACGGTTAAAAACTTTCCAACCAAGAAAACCAATACATCATGCTCTTGACATTTCATCCTACCAAAAATGGTAAGCTCCAGTGTGTCAAGCTGCTTTGAAATGCTGTCAATGTCTGTTCGAGTTACACTTTCCCTCCTTCCATCCAAGCACTTACAGCCATTGCACATCTATTTAAAAGGTGTGAAGTATGACATAGAAACTATCAGCGGCAACATCTGACACAGATGATTAATAACATCAAGCTGCCTAAAGCACATCCTGTGGTTGTGGCAGGCAGCTGCATATGTGGACGTTATTGATCATTAAAGTAAAATGCAGTCATTGGCAAAACTAAGATGCAAAGCTGTTCTCACTCTGCTTTAAAGAGCAAATGGAGATAAAAGTTCTGTGTTGAGCAAAGTATCGAGAAACTTTGGAATATCCTACGCTTTCTAACTTTCAGAATGACAGTGTTGAAAGGAAGCATTGCAAGATGGCAGGTGGAGGTTTGACGTGATGTTCAATAATTCTGCGTTACCTTTGAAGTGGCTTGGACAAAAAAAAAAGAGATGGTTGCAATGTGTATTTGCATGTTTGTCATTATCAGCCCATGTTCCTGTGTTTTCTAATACTCAAACAATCATAATCAGTTTATCTTGTGCAACCCTTTTCTTGGAAATCATACCACATTCAGAAGCATCATTAATAACAATGGCTTTCAGGGATTGTGTACACAGTTTGTTCCCTCCTCCTTTCACATCAGCAATCAAACCTCTTTTTAGTTATTTTCTCCCCCCCCACCCCTGTCTCCAGCAGTTCCACACGCCATTGCACAATGTAGAAATCAGGCAGCTTACCTGAACCCAAGCCTTTGCTAAAGGGTTAGAGTGGCTGTGGTAGGTAATTGAGACTAACATAGAAAAGCATGGAAAATGGAAAAGGTCACTTATTTGTGAAGTAGTTTGAGATGTTTCTGAGAAAAATGATAAGGCACTAGTTAAATAGAAGTCTTTCTTTTGCTGTTTTAAGCATTCTTGAATGCGTTCTGTTTGATCCTGTCTCCTTCAAGCACTGCAGTTGTCAATGACCATTACATGTTTTTCCTCCATGAACTTGAATGTATCTTTTATTTCTCTAATTGCTGGAAAGAGGATTTTTTTTTTTATTCGTTCATGGGATGTGGGCGTCGCTGGCAAGGCCAGCATTTATTGCCCATCCCTAATTGCCCTTGAGAAGGTGGTGGTGAGCCGCCTTCCTGAACTGCTGCAGTCCGTGTGGTGAAGGTGCTCCCACAGTGCTGTTAGGGAGGGCGTTCCAGGATTTTGACCCTGTGATGATGAAGGAACGGCGATATATTTCCAAGTCAGGATGGTGTGGGACTTGGAGGGCAACTTAAAGGTGATGGTGTTCCCATGCACCTGCTGTCTTGTCCTTCTAGGTGGCACAGGTCGCGGGTTTGGGAGGTGCTGTCAAAGAAGCACTTTTAACTACATTCTATAGTTCTGACAAAAGGTCATCGACCTGAAACATTGGCCGCGAATTTTCTCAGCGGTGCCGGGATGGGGGCGGGTCAGCTGGTTTCCGGGTTCCAGTCCCGCCCCCAGCTGCCTCCGCTCTGCAGACGTGATTATCCCTTGATTGGCCTTGTTGGTGTTGGAGATGATTGTGGAAGGATTCGGAGGACCAAGGTCTGATTGTTTCATTGGCTCCGATGTTGCTGCAATAGATGGCAGCTGCAGGTGAGATGACAGAAGTGATCTGTCATTGGTGAGAGAGGTTCTCCCAATGAGGTGGCACTGGACATACAGTTGGATTTAAAAACTCATAAGCTAAAGAAATCTGTATATGTATTAAAAATGCAGTAACCAACATTTTCTTTGCGCTGAAACTCACCATGTGCAACATGGCATCCTTGACACCACTTCTGCAGCTGTCATCTTTTCACAAACATCAGACCAGGCTCTCAACACGCCACACTTACCTGGCGTGTTGTCCGGACGTCGTAAAACTGAACCCAGAAGCTGGAAAATTGAAAAATACCCTGAAAACTGCTCACAAGTACCTGTTAATAGGCAGTTAATTGCCTTTAATCCGTTTCCCGCCGCTAGGTGTCGGGTCCATTCGCAAATCGGGGACCCGACACTTGGGAAGGTTGTGTGGAGGCGGGATGGCGGCGGGTTCGGACCCGCCGTCAATCAAAACGACTTTAACCTCTGACCCACCTCCAAACCCGCCCTCTGAGCGCCGGCAAAATCGCGGCCATTAACTCTGTTTCTCTCTCCACAGATGCTGCCTGGCCTGCTGAGTATTTCCAGCATTTTCTGTTTTTATTTCAGATTTCCAGCATCCTCGGTATTTTGCTTTTATTCTATAGTAACAACTTGTAAATAATATAATTAGCTGAAACTGAACTTTGGTGGGATTGCAGGTAGACTTAGTATTAAAGATTCAGTAAAGCACCATAGGTCAGATGGAAAATTGCAACTGATTAGTTTTGGTGAAATAACTTGAAAAGTGTTCTGTTGACCAGATACTGACCTTCCTGTGTTAGCCTGTTATCTTATCTGACTTTCTGTGCCCCATTCAGCGTGCAATGCTGTTCAGCTTTGAATAACATTTAAATAAAATCTTTATTTTCTCACCAATTTTCTCCTGTCCCCCACGTAAAGGTGTTGATTATTAAAAACACTGGGGTCGGTATCTCGACAAATAAATGTCAACGAACCAGACACATCCCTAAATCCCCTCACCTTAACTTCACACTAAGGAATCATCTGGAGTTTGCTGCCCAGTCTAAGTCTAGGAGTGAATGATGCCTAAGTCTTACATTACCCAGTTCGATTGAATTTCAGTTCACCTCACGAAACCTTAATTAGATACTCACAAGCTACTGAGTCCTTTGTTTGAAATAGTCCTTCCTGAGCCGACAACCTTCCGAGAACTCTGTATTCCTCCAGCTCTGGCCTCTTGTGCATCCCCCACTTCCTAGGTCCTAAGCTGTGGAATTCCCTCCGCTTCTCTCTCCTCCTTTCAAGATGCAAAACATGCCTCTGACCAAGCTTTTAGTCACCCATCTTAATATCTCCTTCTTTGGCTCAAAATCAATATCTGTCTGATTACGCTCCTGTGAAGCACCTTGGGATGTTTTACTACTATTAAAGGAGCTATATAAATGCAAGTTGTTGTTGTTGTTGTTGAATGAATTAACTTTTTCTACCCAAATAATCAAAGAAGTCAAGACAGCAAATCATATACATATTGACTTCAAAATCATAATTATCGCTATTTAATTTAAACATTGCATATAGAAACAATTAGGAGATATAAATAGTTGTAGTCAAGGCCACTAAACAACTTGAATAACAAATAATGAATAGATAAAGTTATTTAACAAATTGAATAACAGAAGTTATAAAGGCAATTTAGTAGCATCGCTGTAAATCAGTATTAACTAGATTATCAAATTATAATTGTGATCTGTGTCTGAGGCTACTGTAAATTGGTGCGATCACTTTAGGATCAAACTCCTTAGATAGCTGACAATTAACCACATTGGATAGCCCAATTATTGTCTGGATCACAGTCTGTGTGCAATGTTTCCAGAGTATATACGACCTGGTCCTTGTGAGCAGAATGGTTGAGCTGACCTTCTTCCTGCCCTGAGACAGCGGTGTTAGCTTCTGGATTGTCGAGTTGATGAGTCCCTTCAGTGTCGGGGTTATCTATTCTACTTGGATCCTCTGTTCCGGCTGAATGTGCTTTATGCACAAAGAACTGTATCTGAGCTATCGGGCTTAACTCTCAACTTCTTGATCTCAGACAACTTATACAGTCAAGTGACACACATATTTCTGCCAGTAACTGGCTAGTGTGGCAGTACAATTTGACTTATATAACCTCTCTTACGCTCTGTCCTGAATATACTTTGTAATTATAAAGGTACCCTTCTACAGCTTAGGTAAAGATTACTACAGAAGAAGACTAGAGTAGACAAAGAGAATCTTCTTCAAACTAAAAAAAGAGAATCCAAGGATGTCTGAGAGAATCTGCAACTAATGGAAATGAAGTCTGAGAGAATTTGCTGGAAGATGTGCCAAACACCTTTTATATACCTTAAATTAAAGAAAAACCCCTTTCTATTCAATTGACCAATCTGGGTGACACATGTGGAAGAACGGTTCACATCTTTTGGTGTGAATCACTTCTAACAGCATGCAACTGACCTGGAAGACTCCTAAGTTAATAAGGTATGGATACCTCTCCAACAAGAGAGAGTCTAACCACCGCCCCTTGACATTCAACAGCATTACCATCGCCGAATCCCCCACCATCAATATCCTGGGGGTCACCATTGACCAGAAACTTAACTGGACCAGCCACATAAATACTGCAGCTACAAGAGCAGGTCAGAGGCTGGGTATTCTATGACAAGTGACTCACCTCCTGACTCCCCAAAGCCTTTCTACCATCTACAAGGCACAAGTTAGGAGTGTGATGGAATACTCTCCATTTACCTGGATGAGTGCAGCTCCAACAACACTCAAGAAGCTTGACACCATCCAGGACAAAGCAGCCCACTTGATTGGCACCCCAGCCACGACCTTAAACATTCACTCCCTCCACCACTGGCATACCGTGGCTGCAGTGTGTACCATCTACAAGATGCACTGCAGCAACTCACCAAGGCTTCTTCGACAGCACCTCCCAATCCCATGACCTCTTCCACCTAGAAGGATAAGGCGCATGGAAACACCACCACTTCCAAGTTCCCCTCCAAGTCACACACCATCCTGACTTGGAAATATATCGCCGTTCCTTCATCGTCACTGGGTCAAAATCCTGGAACTCCCTCCCTAACAGCACTGCGGGAGTACCCTCACCACACGGACTGCAGTGATTCAAGAAGGTGGCTCACCACCACCTTCTCAAGGGTAATTAGGGATGGGCAATAAATGCTGGCCTTGCCAGTGACACCCACATCCCGTGAATGAAAAAAATACCTAGGTATGCCAAGTTCTACTTTTACTCCCCTAACTTCTCAGTCTTTAACAACGGGTCCTACACAGGACCAGATAAGACATGACATATTTATGCCCCACTAATGAGCTACTCCTGAGCACAGCACTTAATACTGGCTGTCTTATCACTGGAATGTTCTGTTTACATAAGCCTTCTTGGTTTCAGTTAGTTTCAATTTCCCAGCCATTTTGCAGCATTTAGTTTAATTACTGACTCCCTTAAGCTGAGAACGCATTTCAGGCAGTTTACAGGGCATTTTCCCTACAGACTCTTGGGGGGTAACTTTGACATTTGGCAATATTATAAAACGGGCGATATTGAATTGGCCACCTCTCCCGATTTTTGTTTTCATTGAACTCCATCGGGAGAGGTGTACAACAGCCCTTATTTGCTGCTGTTAGCAAGAGAGGAGCAGCACTGAATCTAAGCAAAGGTGACTGAGTAACAGCCATGTGGGCTGGGGGAACAAGCAAAGGCACAGACAGTGGTCTGTGTAGAAGGGCAGGGAAGGGCCACTGCAACATTATTGATAAGGCTAAAGGGTTATCACATCTTAAATATAGAGTTTTATTGGGGGGTGAAATCTATTAAAAGTTAGACCCTGGATTTGTCACCATAATTAGGCCTCTGGTTTTCAGATTTTATTTGTCTCCTGAATTTGGGTCAAAGAATCGGATGAATTCAGCTGGAAGTAACTATATGCTTTTCAAGTCAAAAATAAAACAGAATATTTATAATCAGAAAACAATGGGCCTGAATTTGCTGCGAACCTGTGGCATCGTAATAATGTATTTACGGCATGCTCTGTTGTTAATACAAAAATGTTCCAAGAAATAATAATGTCGTTACGCCATGAGTTGCGTTGCGCCATAGTTTGCTGACACATTTGTGCCACTCCACCGTTAGCCTCACCAAAGCCGAGAAAAACCCTTTCTTGCCGCTCAGCCTTCATTGTTCTCAATGGCGATCGCCAATTTGCTGGATTTACGCCATGATTCAGGCCGCAACTGGTCAAACTGAAAAATAATGGTGTGGGTGACCTTGTGATTTTTGACCAACATATGACTCTCAGCCTGGAAGGCCAACAAAGGGACCATTAAAGCTGTGGAGCCTCACCCTAGCAGTCTGGAAATTGTTTGTGGAATTATTTTTCAAAATCTCTCATTTTTGGCAATTTATTCTTGCCAGCTTTGTCATCCAGAGTGCTGTTCGTGTCTGAAGGCAATTACTTTCAGGACCCGCATCTATTTCTATGTGTAAGAAAGAGATAGCTGTGTCACACCAGAACTGTTGACATTGACATTTCAGGTTTTACCCAACTTTGGAATTCATCTGTTAAGAGATAATTACTGGGTTTAAGTCTAAAATCAGAAGCCTTAATCTAAATTTGGTCATAAGTTCAGCTAAGTTGTTTGGAGGGATGAACGGAACTTGCAATTAAAGGAATGAACTCTAACCGTATGTTCTGGGTATATGCATGTTTGTAGTGTCAGCCTTGACTCAGTACTAACACTCACGAATATACATTCCATTGAGAAATAAAAACTCCATGGGAAAAGTGATCCATCCGTGGCTAACTATAGAAGTTAAGGCTAGCATTAGATTAAAAGAAGAGCCTTATAATGTTGCGAAGAATAGTAGTAAGCCTGAGGATTGGGAGAGCTTTAGAAACCAGCAAAGGATGACCAACAAATTGATAAATAGGGAGAAAATAGAATGGGAGTAAACTAGCAAGAAATATAAAAACAGATTGTAAGAGCTTCTACAAGTATATAAAAAGGAAGAGAGTAGCAAAGGTAAATGTCGCTCCCTTCGAGGCTGAGACAGGTGAAATTATAATGGGGAATAAGGAAATGGCAGAGACTTTAAACAAATATTTTGTATGTCTTCTTAGTAGAAGACACAAAAAGCATACCAAACATAGTGGGGAACCAAGGGGCTAATAAGAGTGAGGAACTTAAAGTAGTTAATATCAGTAGAGAAAAAGTACTTGAAAAACTAATGGGACTAAAAGCTGACAAATCCCCTGGACCTGATGGCCTACATCCTAGGGTTCTAAAAGAGGTGGCTGCAGAGATAGTGGATGCATTGGTTGTGATCTTCCAAAATTTCCTAGATTCTAGAACAGTCGCAGCGATTTGAAGGTAGCAAATGTAACCCTGCTATTCAAGAAAGGAGGGAGAGAGAAAACAGGAAACTACAGGCCAGTTAGCCTGACATCAGTCATTGAGAAAATGCTGGAATCCATTATTAAGGAAGTGGTAACAGGGCACTTAGAAAATCATAATATGATTAGGCAGAGTCAACATGGTTTTGTGAAAGAGAAATCGTGTTTAACAAGTTTATTGGAGTTTTTTGAGGATGTAACTAGCAGGGTAGATAAAGGGGAACCAGTGGATGTAGTATATTAGGATTTCCAAAAAGGCATTCGATAAGGTGCCACATAAAACGTTATTACACAAGATTAGGGCTCATGGGGTTGGGGTAATATATTAGCACGGATAGGGGATTGATTGATGGACAGAAAACAGAGAGTAGGGATAAACAGGTAATTTTCCAGTTGGCAGGTTGTAACTAGTGTAGTGCTGCAAGGATCAGTGCTTGGGCCTCAGCTATTTACAATCTATATTAATGACTTAGATGATGGGACCAAGTGCAATGTATCCAATTTTGCTGACAATACCAAGCTAGATGGGAATGTAAGCTGTGAGGAAGACACAAAGAGCCTGCAAAGGAATATGGACAGGTTAAGTGAGTGGGCAAAAAGGTGGCAGATGGAGTATAATGTGGGGAAATGTGAGGTTATTCACTTTGGTAGGAAGAATATTTTTTAAATGGTGAGAAACGATTAAATGTTGGTGTTCAGAGAGATTTAGATGTCCTCATACAGGAAACACAGAGGGCTCGATTTTGTTATTGGGGTGGGCTGGGGTCGTGTCATCCGCTTTTCGTGTTAGCCACCCGACTCCAATAGGATGTGGGAGAATTATTCGATTTTCCCCTAATTGGGCAATTGAGTTCCAGCATGTGGGAACCCATGACCCAATTAGTTTTTTCAGTCTGAAAGTCGCCTCTGATGATGTCATCATTGCTGCTGCATTTAAGGTCTGCAAAGACTGGGAAGCTTTTGGCCTTTGCTGTGGGAGGGACCTGGAGGCAAAATGAACAGCAGGAGACCTAAGTCTGCTCCCAGATTTTTTTACCACCACCACCACCACCTACTACTACTACCTACTACTCCAGGCTCCAAAGTTCCACAACAATGGTTATGCCTGCTAAAAGTTCCCCCAGAATGATGATTGATCAAATCTCCTTCTTAATGGTAGACCTGCAGCTGATAGTCAGCAATCCAAGTGTGCTACCGCCAGGTTTCACCGTCGTGTTTCAGAGGAGGCGTGCATCACATCGGAAAAGTGTTAAAATCAGAAAGGCCTCTCAAAATGGGATTATAGAGGCAATTAAGTGGTTGTTAAGGGCCTTAAAGGCCTATCCCACCTGACGGAGACGGGATTAGAAACCACGCATTTGGGAAAATTGCTCGGAGGTGGGGTCGGGCCCGCCCGCCATTTTTTGCAATTTTAACACCCCACACGCCTCCATTCCCGCCTCCTCGGGCCTGGCAAAATCGAGCCCAGAGAGTTAGTATGCAGGTACAGCAAGCAATTAGGTAGGCAGATGGCATGTTGGCCTTTATTGCAAAGGGATTAGAGTACAAGAGTAAGGAAGTCTTACTACAATTATATAATGCTTTGGTGAGACCACATCTGGAGTACTGTGCACAGTTTTGGTCTCTTTCTCTGAGAAAGGACATACATGCCTTAGAGGCGGTGCAAAAAAAGGTTCACTAGATTGATCCCTGGGATAAGAGGGTTGTCCTATGAGCAGAGATTGAATAGATTAGGCTTATACTCTCTGGAGTTTAGAAGAATGAGAGGTGATCTCATTGAAACATATAAGATTCTGAGGGGGATTGACAGGGTAGATGCTGAGAGGTTGTTTCCCCTGTCTGGAGAGTCTAGAACTAGGGGGCATAGTTTCAGGATAAGGGGTAGGCCATTTAAGACTGAGATGAGGAGGAATTTCTTCACTCAGAGGGTTGTGAATCTTTGGAATTCTCTACTCCAAAGGGCTGTGGATGCCGAGTCGTTGAGTATATTCAAGGCTGAGAGAGATAGATTTTTGGTCTCTAGGGGAATCAAGGGATATGGGGATCGGGCGGGAAAGTGGCGTTGAGGTCGAAGATCAGCCATGATCTTATTGAATGACGGAGCAGAGTCCAAGGGCTGTGTTACCTACTCCTGCTCCTATTTCTTATGTTCTTATGTTCTCTTACCTCCAGGTCAGTAGGTTGTGAGTTAAAGCCTCGATGGAAGAAAAGCAGGGGAGTTCTCCTGGCCAACATTAGCTGCTGCATTTGCCTCGAAAACAGCAGTGTGGATATAAAACCTTTAAACATGTTCTTCTGAAAAATTCATTCAGACTCTGATGGTTTGATAATTTGGCCAGATCTGAATGTTAAGATGGTGTTATGAGTTAGTTGTGTTATCTCTAGAGACTGCTTTTATGTGATTAGTACTGAGAATTATATTTTCATTTTCCTATCATACTAAATAATAGTGTTAAACATAGAACTAGCTTATGTGGGAACCCTGGATCCTTCTATGGAGACTTTTGAGTTAGTTGATGTTTTGTTCCAAATTTACTCAAAAATAGCTCAAAGGAAGGAGCCCAGATACAGCATGTGGTGCAATGTCCAGGAAACACTTCCATAAAAGGACGCAAGGGTACAAGTGAGCCAGACTCAGACTAGGTAGCAGATAGGTATGGTCTGCTATTAATTGTGATAAATATAAGATGTGAAAATATGTGCAAAGTGGGAATCTGCCTTAGCCAAGAGACACTTGGGGGGAGAAATTCCCCTCCATTGTGCCTCCCGTGGGGGGCGCCAATGGGGCGCAAAGGCCTTTTCGCCCGGCCGTGGCGCTGACCGCACCTCCCACCAAATTCCGCGGGGAGGTTAGAGGCGGCGCTGCTACCGGGTTGCGTCCCAATCTCATGCGCCCACAGATCATGATGTCATCTCCGGGCGCATCGCCCCGGTAGTACCCCGGCAGAAAACTTCCCCTTCGCCCCCTGCAGCAGCACCGGGCTATGGCAGGACCGCTGCGGGGACGCAAACAGGGCAGCTGGCCGCTAGCGGGGAGCAAGTTAAAGGTGAGGTGGCCATCCGCTCTGAAAAAAATGTCGGCTTTTTTAAAACAATTTTTTTTTTGCTCCGGACGCAGGGCCCATGCCGTAATCGGTCAGCCCAGCACTCTGCTTGATCGCGTGGCACCCCTGCTCCCCGGTGCTGCAGGTAAGTTTTTAAAAAACTGCAGAGTTCGCAGCGCGGGGCCCTTTCCTTTAATTCAAGGCAGAGCCCCTGCAACGCGTCAGCACCACGTGGCCCAGTGGGTGGCGCTGCTGAGCCGTGCGCCCCGGGTCGCAAACTTCCCTCCTCTTGTGCTCCAAGAAGGAAGTGGAACGTTTGATTTAGCGCTCCACTTCCCTCTTGGAGCAAGAGGTGGGAATTTTAGAAAGGCTGGAAGAGGTTAGCGCCTGGCACTAACTTTTCCAGCTTTTCTGATTTAGTGCCCCAAACGGGGCTCGAGGGGAATTTCTAGCCCTCGGAACCTTGTGGTGAAGTTTACAGAAGGGAAATTAATTTTCAGAACAGTGTAACAAAAGTCAGTGTGAGATTCACTTTTAGTTTAAGTGGTGGAAAGTGACTGAACCAAAACGATTCTGTCAATTTTCTAGTGAAAAAAAAGGTGATAACGTATACAAAGTCAGGACTATGATTTGATTTCTGCAAACCATATACTGTGCTCTGACAAGACACTTTTTGGGAAATTACTTACGTAGGGATGCAAAATCCAAGGGGGAAATGGACATAACGGACTAGATCTCTCAAAAAAAATAACAATTTAAAGAATCCAGGTGGAATAAGTGGAATAAGGCCTCTTGAAACTGGCTTGGGAGGGGGTGTGGGTGGTTGTGGTGCAAGTGTTCTCACCTGATCTGTAGCTGCCTTTGGTTGCACCAGCCTTAGGTGCAGAACATAACCTTTATGCTGTTTGCTTGTTTGTAGTGTTGTTTCATTGTAAAATATAAACTTTAATCAATGTGCTTTGGTAAACCCTGCTGTGTTGCCCCAAGCAGTTTGGACCCTCTTCTGTTTTGTTTTAACCTACTGCTTTTTCAGAAAGTTAGAGTGGTTCAGTGAAGTGTACTCTTTTTGTGCAACCCATAAACTGTAACTTAAAAAGCACTTAAATAAACCTTAACAAATTAAATTAAAATTTGGTAGCCCGGGGTGATGATGCACTCCAGTCCCTGCGGCGCCCACCAGTCGCAGAAAAACTCAAGCGTGCCAGCGGACACCGCGTGCTCCATCTCCAGGGCCACCCGGGCGCGAACATGGCCGCGGAAGAGAGGCAGGCAATCGGGCCGAACGACCCCCTCGACCTTCAGAGAAGTGTAATGTTGGATTAGTTTCTCTCCAGTTGGATTTGTTCTCTAGTTAGATTGTAGTGCAATAAACAAGTAAAGGGCTAGAAATTCATCTACTTACCGCCACTCCGTAGTGCCATGAAATGGTGAAAAAATGACGGCCACCGCTCTTTCGCCAGCTGGTTGTGGGTCCCGCGGTGGCCGCCATTTTCCTCCCTCCCTTTGCGCTGCCGGTAACTGGCAGTGCCCTGGGGGAAAAAATAGTGGTGTTGTGGCGTTGTGACGTCAGCACCTCTTAAAGGGACACACACATCTTTCGGGCAAGTTTGCATTTAAGTTTTTGGACTGGGTCTTTTTGATTTTATTGAAGAAGTGGCATGCTTCAATAGATAATAAAAGTTTTTTGATTGTGTAGGGAGTGCTGCTGGATGCTTGCAAGGCCTCAGATGGTAAAGGAAGGCCTCTGAGAAGACAGAAAATGCTGTAAATGCTCAGCAGGTCAGGCAACATCCATGGAGAGAGAAACAGAGTTCACGTCTCAGGTCAAGATGCTGCCTGACCAGCTGAGTATTTCCAGAATTTTATGCTGTCATTTCAGATTTACAGCATCCATTCGCAGAGGGAAGAGGAAGACACAGAAGAGGAAGAAGCTGAGAGGAGGAAGCAGAAGGAAGGATGCAACCCAGACAGCCCCTTTCTGGCCGGGATATCCGGGATGGAATCATCCGCCTGTGGAACCAGTGACCACAACCCCAATTCCCCTTTCCACATTTGTCGCTCATCTTACCTTCCCTCTGTTACTGACCATCACAGCGTCCTCTTGGCCACAATGCTGAAATAAAAGCCACCACAAAGCAAACCTTCCAATCCAACTTTATACATCTATCCATCCAATATGACATCAAGAAATCAACTCATCACCCTTATGCATTCTCTTGAGGACTGTCTGGTGTGTGCCTTTGCCTTATGTCACGCAGTGTTACCCCAGTGGCTGCAGCATGGCTGGTGGAAGGCTGCTGACTTTCAGTGGGGGACACTGCAAATGGCCTTGCTGGTCGACCTTGAGGAGCTGGTGGCTGGGAGTGTGAAATCGAGTGACGGTGTTGTTTCTTCTTCTTCTTCCTCTTCCTCTTCCTCTTCTTCTTCTTCCTGGGCAGGCTGCATTTCTTGGGTGTGTGAAATGAGGAAGGCACAAGGGTGGAGTTGTAGTGAGGGGAGGGCGGGAAAAGCAAGAGGTGCATGCTTGAAGGAGGATAACATATAAGAATACCAGCGTCTTTTATCCTTTCAGCCCCACCGCTGACCAAGGGCTCAGCCATGCCCCTGCCAAGAATGGCCTGCACCATCTCCTCCAAGGGGGTGAGGTCAGGCTAGGAATTGGAGATGTGCCTCGTGATTGGTGTAGATTGTTGGTAGGTGAGTGTTTGGGGGTGGGGTTTGTACATTGAGCAGTGTGTGAGGCTAGTGGTGCAGTTGGTAGGACTTGGCTTTTGAAGAAGCATTCACTGACCTTGACCAGTGGTCTGAGGTCATGAAGCTTCTTTGGGCACTGGAGCCAGGATGTGGGGGCAACACTGGTGGCAGTGATGGCCTCGGTGATGTAATCCCATATCCCTCTTTCTAGAGGGGCTCCTGGCCCCCTGTGGGTAGAGGGCCTCTCTTGCAGTGTTGACCCCCTGCACAAAGCTGGAGTGCTGCGTGCGAGACCCTGGGTGCCCCTTCGCTGGCTTGCTGAGCCATTTGTATTAGTACTGAAGCAGTTTTCCAATTTTTCAGGTTCGGAAGGGAATTCTGCTTTAAGAGCTGAATAATCACATTTGAGACTACTTTTTAATGTTAATTTTCTTTTGAAAGGCATTAAGGGCTGAAAACTGCATTTTTTCACTCTATTTTAATTTGTATTAGTTCTGAGTGCATTGCCCCTTTAATTCATAGCCCTTTTAATTTCCCACAATTCCTTGTGAGCTCCACAGCTTCATTCCCAGAGGTTGTGCGAAGCTCGAACGCCACTTCAGGACAGGAACTTCGCCTCGGAGGTCTCCACTAGCACCATCAGTTGCACAGAAGGTTAGTGCTGCGCCACCAATCTCCAGCCCCCCAGACGAATTTATTCTCCTTAGCGTTGCGGCCATTTTCAGCGGCCATTAACTCCAGTTGCCGGTGACACTGGCAACTTTCGTGGTGAACACAAATTTCTGGGCCAAAATGTTATCATTTAATGTAGATTTATGGTATGTATAAGAGCATCATATATACAAATCTAAACACAGAAAGGCTGGAAACACTGCCTATTTCCACCTCCAGAACATCGCCCCTGCCTCAGCTCATCTGCTGCTGAAACCCTCATCCATGCCTTTGTTACCTTTAGACTTGACTATTCCAATGCTCTCCTGGCTGGCCGCCCACATTCTACCTTCCGTACACTTGAGGACATCCAAAACTCGGCTGCCCATGTCCTAACTCGCACCAAGACCCATTCACCCATCACCCCTGTGCTCGCTGATCTACATTGGCTCCTGGTTAAGCAAAGCCATGATTTTAAAATTCTCATCCTTGTTTTCAAATCCCTCCATGACCTCACCCCTCCCTATCTCTGTAATCTCCTTCAGCCCCACAACCCTCCAAGATATCTGCGATCCTCTAATTCTGGCCTCTTGAGCATCCACGATTATAATCGCTCCACCATTGGTGGCCGTGCCTTCAGTTGCCAAGGCCCTAAGCTCTGGAATTCCCTCCCTAAACCTCTCCGCCTCTCTACCTCTCTTTCCTCCTTTAAGACACTCCTTAAAACCTACCTCCATCTGCCCTAATATCTCCTTATGTGGCTTGGTGTCAAATTTTGTTTTATAATGCTCCTGTGAAATGCCTTGGGACATTTTACTACGTTAAAGGCACTATATAAATACAAGTTGTTGTTGTTATAGATCATTCAGGAACATATGGCCCTTGAAGGTGATGGTGGTGACATGTCTTAAAGGGGCACTGCCTTCATGAAAAAGTGTTTGGTCAATATTTTTTTGTTTTTAAACATGTGATGAGCAAAGCCAAACATCTTCAATTATATTACGATAAAAATTCAGTACAGCTTGCCGTGAGATGAAGCAAGGATAAAGGAAATAATTATCAGGAAAAGTCATTACCATAATGGCAGAAAACAAGGATCAAAAAAATAAACAAACTTTTCTTCCAGTTAGGGTGTATCATTCAAACTCAGAGTGGAAACTGCAAAAAAAATTCTCGAGTCACTAAAACAAAATGCTGTCCAGATCTTTATCCAAGGTTCTTTTGTTTATTTTAAATGCAGTTTCAACGTCTACGACAAGAAAGAGTGCAGAGCAAAGTAACACTGTT
The DNA here is from genome assembly GCA_030390025.1 of Squalus acanthias. Classification (NCBI taxonomy): domain Eukaryota; kingdom Metazoa; phylum Chordata; class Chondrichthyes; order Squaliformes; family Squalidae; genus Squalus; species Squalus acanthias. The sequence continues at coordinate 152,298,088 of CM059429.1, forward strand.
TAAATAAAAGGACTGATGATTTCTGATGCAGCAAGATTCAGCGAACCTCCCCTAGGAATTGATAACTGCCACTGTAAAGTTTCCATATCATTTTTAAAATAAGATGCAGAAGCACCCCACGATATACAACCATCCACGCCTACACCTTCTTAAGCTTTCTGTCATCGTTAGCATTTTGCAAAACTGAGACTACAGAGGCAGTTATTTTCCACTATTTTTTTAATGTAACTGCTAATTCCTTTCCTGTAATACATTACTGTTACCGTATACCAATTTGAAATTTAAAGTAATTTCAACCCACGATGGAAATGATAGATATAGCCACTCAAATAATGCTTTGTTCGTGGATGATTTGGCTCCGTATTACAACCAATCTAATTCTCAACAGGGATGTCACGACTATATCTCCAAATATTCCCAATCCTGCTGACAAGTTGATTTCAATGAGGGAAAAAGTGCCTGTCTCAATATTGTATCAGGAGACCGACTGCCCTTTGGATTCTCATTACCATCAGCTGCCATCTTCATGTCGATAAGTTTCCAACAGAAGTCATGCCCATTCTGTCCTAACCAATCAAAGCAAATCGAGTCTGTTCAACAATCATGCCCACGTTAATTTTAGAGTGAAAGAGAGAGAGCTTAGCCTTGCCGATTTTATCAGCTATTGCTCCCTGTATAATCTGCCACACTCTGTCTTTGACTAGCTCTGAGGGTTGAGATAGTTTCATGCTACCGAGGTGGAGTTTGCCCATACTGTTCGGTGAGAGTGAAACTGCTCTGTAACCTATAGCAATAATAGAGCACTTTCACTCTTGCTAAGAGTATAAAATCTGTCCCCATTAGCGTGAAATTGTCTTGCGACCTGTAGAAGTAGCAGGAGAATCACAGATAATGAGATCGGCAGCGAGGCCAAGGCTTGGCCCTCAAGTGGACAAATTTGCAAAAATAACAAGAAAACAGTGCCAAAAACTGAGTGGCAAAGAAGCAAAGGAAGTCAGAGAAAACAAGTCGCACAGCACCTGCAAATGCTCAAAGGAACTTTACAGAGGGAGATTTTTTTTTTTAAAAGGAACAAACGAGCAGTCATGGTGGGACTCAGGAGTGGTGAGAGGGAGCTCGGTCAAAAAGATGGGTTTCAAGAAAGCCCTTACGAGGTGGAGAAAGAAGTAGAGAGACACAGGGGCTTAGGGAGGGAGTTCCAGAGAATGAGGTCGAAGGCTGTGGCACGGCTACTACTGGGGTGAGGGGAGGTGGGGATGCACAGATGGTCAGCAATGGAGGCCCAAAGGCTATGGAGGGAACAGAATGCTGGAGGTTTCAAAAGGTATGGTTGGGATGAGTCCAAGGAGGAATTTGAAAATTGGGATGAGAAGGTTAAATGCAATGCAACGGGGGTCAGTGTAGATCAGCTTCATAACTATAACCTCTTATTCCTGGTATAATTTTAGTGACTCTTTGCTGCATCCTTTCAATGACTAATATACTTCCTATAAGGGGGTGCCCAGAACTGTATGCAATACTCCCAACTGTAGCCTAACTAATGTCTTGTAAAAGTTCAACATAACTTCCTTGTTTTTGTATTCAATGCTCCAACACAGAATCACATTTGCCTTTTTATGGCCTTTTCTACTTGCACTCCCACCTTTAAATATCTATGTATCTGCACCCTGAGACCTCTATGTTCCTCCACTCTATTGAGACCATGTTGGGCGTACTTTCTCTCACTAGGCATTTTGCAAAAATATACTACTTTACATTTCTCTGTAATAAGCTGGAGGGCAGCTGACAAATGTTACAAAAGGTTAGGTTGGGACATAACCCTTCTTAAGAAACTATACTTTAACTACTGGTACAGGGAACTTTACTTTGCATCTAAAATTATCAGCACTCCTAGGTCTGGTACACTATAGATTAGATGCAACGTAAAGCTCCCTCTACATTACCAGAACTATGCATCAGAATCCCAATATCTGAAGTCAAAAATCAACAGTGATTGCACAGCTGTAGGTGATAATTACATGTTAATAGCATTGAGACACACTTATCAGAGGCGGGACACATGACTGAAAATATTCAGTGTTAGGAGACAGCGAAAAAGGAAGCAATAAAAAGTCAATCAATAATTATAGTTTTTTTTTAAATCAGGAAAAACGCAAATAATCCTGCAGACATTTCAATGACAGTGAAGTAGAATAAAGGGCAGAACCTTTATTGACGAGTGTGCAAAACGAGACTTATATCACAGCTGAACACATTTCCTTCGATGTGGTACCATGTTGTCCCCCCATCCTGCTCTGAATTGGAAATGATAACAAACAACACCCTGTACTCCAGAAAGATACCTCAACAGAATTCATAGGGACTAATGTGGGCAGGGTGCAAAGACAGATCGTCCAACAATCATTCCATTACTTACTTTATATTTAATGCAGCTCACAAGCAGGATCAAGCCTTACAGACCGCTGCTGAATCTCATTGAGCCCATTTGAGAAAATTATGATCATGGAAAAAAATGATTGTTTTTCACTTCAGCCAGAGTGCTATGAGTGAAGAACATTTATATTTTGCAATAGTAAAAATCAATTCTTCAGCAGTTTATTCAACAGGGTCTAAGGCCACCTTCCTGCCAACATAAAACAAAAAGATAATCTGGTCATTATCACATTGCTGTTTGTGGGACCTTGCTGTGCACAAATTGGCGGCCGTGTTTCCTACATTAGAACAGTCACTACACTTTAAAGGTACTGTCATCGGCTTTGGGATGTCCTGAGGACGTGAAAGGCGCTATATAAATGCAAGTCTTTCTTTCTTTCTAAGACTTAATTAGATTTCTGCTGCGGAAAGAGGCAATGGGTAAAGGAATACCCAGTATGACCCCCTGGAGCAGCAAGTAGCTGGTTTGCCCACCCCACAGAAAAAATTTTACATATTTGCATATAGTGTACATCTGCCTTATGTCGGTGATTATGAACTCCCAACGCCATATCGCACTGCAGCCATGTCAAGGCATTACGAACTCTCGCCCACAACACATACGTTTCTACCTCCTGGGTTCACGAGGAGGTCATACCCATTTTAATCAAAAAAAATGGCAGCTGAAACTACAACAGCCCCCTCTGCTGGTTTACTGAAAAACAAATAACATTTTTACGTATATTCTAGACAGACAGTTCAAAAGAACTCCAGTTTCTCATGGCTTATCAGGTATAGTGTCTGTAATCCGTGATTGAGTCTCAGGTGTTAGTTGCTGGCTGGCAGGTTCCTCTCCATCACTGTAGGCACGACACGCTCGAGAGGTGAATCTATGTTAAAGTAGGGCCTCCTGGTTTACTGAAGAATCACACCTGGACCACTGACAAGGTATAAGCATGGTGTCTTTGCAGCCGCCATACCATTGGACTGTGTGTCTTTGATCCAAGTGCAATCACTTGTTTTAAGCACTTCGATATTTTGTATATGGTTTCAAGAATTGTAACACATTGTTCTACTTTAATTCCCCATTACCATTTCCATATCTGACCATTTGGGGGTTTACTTCCTGTGGACAGACTGAAAATGTTGTTCTCAACATCCCACTCATCAAAAGTTCTGCTCGTCTATACTCAGTTTAGAAGGCTGTAACTTGGTTCCTTGCCACAAGAGAAAGATTAGAATTGTTTGCTTTATTCAGCAGATTTTTCACTATCTGCGCTATATTATCTGCTTCTCAGGTATATTTGACTGCTTGTAATGTAGGTAAATCCATAGCCATTTGCAAATTTGGTGAAACAGGCCATTGAAAATTGGGGTCTGTTATTTGATAACAGATTGATAAGTCTAGCAAAGGTGGATTTTAGATGTACAATCACATCTGATATAGCAACTTTGTGATTTCCATTAAAAAAAAACCTCTGCATTTAAACAGATCTGTTGCTACTTTCTTCCAGGATGATCTGGGATCACTAGAGTCCATGTGGTATTGCTGTAACTTGCAGCAGGAATCCTGATAAAAGCACCTAATCCCATTATGCTGAAGCTGTTTGGTGCAATAGTTAGGCCATAAGTTCAGTAGTGGTCACCAAGAGATTAGGAAAACAGTCAAACCCTATAAAGTGCAAAGAAAATCTACCAAGCTGAACCTTACTATCAGAGGACCAAGTTATGAAGAAACATGAGAAAAACTCAGGCTCTTTAACCTTACCTTTGTGAAATGTTTGCTGAACCTTAGCTACCACATTTTTTTTTTTGCTTTTGTCTCTTGACACTTTGAGATTCCATGACAACCTTCAAGTAGTTTATCCAAGACCTCTCATCCAAAGAAATACATAACTTCCAATCCTTGTGCTTTAAGGAGCATTCCCTGACGAACTGTAACCTGTCCTGATACTTCCCTAGTCCGTCCCCACAGGTCGCCTGAGTGGTGATAATTTCCCATCACTCTTTTCCCCAGCATCCATTTGCAGAGCTCATCTTCCTGCAGGTAGGCTCTTACCTCTTGAAGATGCTGCTCTGGAGCAGGAAGACTAGGGATCACAGCATCCACACTTATGTAGGTGGCTTACAGAAATTATGTCATAGTTTCACTTTCAGTTGGAGCTAGGACAAAGATTAATCATATGATTTGACCTTTATAAAATATTAGTGTTCTGTTTTCCCCAGACCTTCAATAGGTTTCACACTTTTGTTTCCATTCCTCTTTTAGGCTCCACTATGTCAGTTTTGTAGATTATTGCTCGCACTATTTTTCTCTTTTTTTTAAGTTTGAGCATGTTACTCAACTATTTTCCTAGATGTCTGGTGTTCTACTGTCAATTCAGGACATGGATCCGCATTGTTTAAAATTGTTCTGTGATTGGCTGAAAAATGGATCCAGTGGTCCAGCCAATCAAAGCTTAGGAATGTAAAGGTTGACATAGACACAAAATAGAAGCAGCCAGATCAACTTTTATCTTCTTTATAGAGTTAAACGTTGTTTTCTGTTCTTCTCTCCCCAGTTATCCTGAGTACATTGACTCTTGATGGGGTATAGTTCTATGGGCACTGGCACCCTTCCAGCAGCTTGCTCATGTGACCATCTTCATCTGTAAGCGAAAAGGCTTTTTTTCAGTCCGATCACCCAGGAACCATATGGGCACACGGCGGAGGTTACTGGATAGCAGTCTAGATTTTTCCATCGCTAGTCCAGGGGCACCGAGACCAGTTGTAGCATTGCGACTGCTGCCTTGGCTGAGGTCAGCTTCCTGAGCACAGATTGGCCATTAAACCCAAGACCAGGGAAAAACTGAGCCTGGCCGAATGCAAACAAGAAAAGAGAAACAAAGTTAAGGAGGAATTAAGAAGAAACAATTGTAAACACTGACAATCTGAAATAAAAACAGAAAATGTTCGAAATCTACAGCAGGTCCATCGGCACCTGAAAAAAAAAGACAGGTTAATGTTTTGATAATTCATCCGAGTTGGAAACTGGAAGATAATTGAGCACAATTATAGGACAAAACAAAGAAGGGACGAGAAAGGGTCCAGCTCAAACATAAAAGTACTAGTACAAGGAAGATCAGCTGTTGTTTTCAATAGCTTGGGAATCATTTTTTTCAAAACTGAAGCGAGCTGAAAAGTGCCTAAATATATAGAAAGAATCTGAGTCTGGCTGGGAAAAAGAGCAAGAAGTTATCAAAACACCAAAATGTTGCAAACCAGAAGATGAATGAAAGCTAATACAAAAGCAAAATATTGCAGATGTTGGAAATCTGAAATAAAAACAGAAAATACTGGAAATACTCAGCAGGTCAGGCAGCATCTGTGGAGAGAGAAACAGAGTTAACGTTTCAGGTCTGATGAAAGGTCATTGACCTGAATTGTTAACTCGGTGAATGAAAGCAACTAAATATTGGGAACTAAATATTCCAGGATACTTAACTTTTAGAAGCGATAGGCAAAATGGAAAAGGAGGAGGGGTAGCCCTGATAATAAAGGATGGGATAAAGACAGTAGAGAGAAAGGATCTTAGCTCTGAAAATCAAGAAGTAGAATCAGTTTGGGTGGAGCTAAGAAACAGCAAGGGGCAGAAAACATTGGTGGCAGTTGTTTATAGGCCCCCAAACAGTAGTTGTAATGTAGGGTAGAGTATAAATCAGGAAATTAGAGGCGCATGTAACAAGGGTAATACAGTAATCATAGGGGACTTTAATCTACATATAGACTGGGCAAACCAAATTTGCAGTAATAGTGTGGAGGACAAATTCATGGAATGTATACAAGATAGTTTTCTAGATCAGTATGTTGAGGAACCAACTAGGGAACAGGCTATTTTAGGTCTAGTACTGTGCAATGAGAAAGGGTTAATTAATAACCTTGTAATAAAGGAGCCTTTAGGGAAGAGTGATCATAATATGATAGAATTTTATATTGAGTTTGAAAGTGATTTAGTTAAATCTGAAACTAAGGTCTTAAATCTAAACAAAGCAAACTGCGTAGGCATGAGGGGAGAGTTGGCTAAGGTAGATTGGGAAACTACATTAAAAGGTATGACGGTAGACAAGCAATGGCTAGCATTTAAAGAATTAATACATAATTTACAACAAATATACTTTCCTTTAAGGCACAAAAACCTCACAGGAAAAGTGGTCCAACCGTGGCTAACAAGAGAAGTTAAAGTTAGTATTAGATCAAAGGAAGAGGCTTATAATGTTGCCAAAAAGAATAGTAAGCCTGAGCATTGGGAGGATTTTAGAATTCAGCAAAGGAGGACCCAAGAAATTGATAAAGAAAGGGAAAATAGAATATGAGAGTAAACTAGCGAGAGACATAAAAACAGACTGTACAAGCTTCTATAGGTATGTAAAAAGGAAAAGATTAGCGAAAGTAAATTTGGGACCCTTACAGGCTGAGACAGGAGAAATTATAATGAGGAATAAGGAAATGGCAGAGAAATTAAACAAATACTTTGGCTGGAATTTTGCCGGTGCTCAGGGGGCGGGTTTGTAGGTGGGACATCCAGCAAAATCACAAAGATTGACAGCAGGTCAGAAACCCGCTGTCAACCCGCCTCCAAACAATCTTCCCAGGTGTTGGGTCCCCGATTTGAGCATGGACCCAATACCTAGCAGGCGGGAAGAGGATTATAGGCACTTAACTGTTTGTTAACAGGTATTTTACAGGCAGTTAAGAGGCTTTTTGCAATTTTGACAGGTCTACTGCGGGCTTCCCGATGTCCGGACACCACGCCAGGTAAGTGTGGCGTGCTGTGGGTCTACTGTAATGTTTGTGCACTGATGACAGCTGCAGACGTGGTGTGAAGGATCCAATGGTACACTGGTGAGTTTCAGAGGTAAGGAAATGTTGGGAAAATCATTTTTAATGTATTTAGACTTTTCTGTAGGTAACAAGTTTTGAATTGTTTGTGTAGTCCCACCTTATTGGGAGAACCTCTCTCACCAGTGACAGATCACTTCTGTAACTTCACCTGCAGCTGCCATCTGTTCTAGCCTAAGGAGGGAGTCACTGGAGAGCCTTTATGCAAGGGTTCACCTTTGTTCAGTGATTGTCAGTGATTGCAGTACCTCAATGCTGTCAAACAATGAAAAATCAGCAGTCAAAAAAAATTGTGCGTGCCCCCTTTAAGAAAACTGGCAGATGACGTGTCATCAACTGACGTCATCTGACACTGGCTTCCTCTTAATTGGCCAGCAAGCCCGCAGCGCGGGCTTAACAAGGCCAATTGATGCAAAATCGACGTCTGTGCGTCGGACGTTGTTGGGGGCGGGAGTGGAACCCAGAAGGCAGCTGTCCCACCCCTAAGCCACATCGACCGGAAAAATCGTAGCCTTTGTGTCTGTCTTCGTGGAAGAAGGCGCAAAAAACTTCCCAGAAATAGTGGAGAACCAAGGCTCTAGCGAGAATGAGGAACTGAAAGAAATTAGTATTAGTAAAAAAATAGTACTGGAGAAATTAATGGGACTGAAAGCCGATAAATCCCCTGGACCTGATGGACTACATCCTAGGGTTGTGAAAGAGGTGGCTATAGAGATAGTGGATGCATTGGATGTCATTTTCCAAAATTCTATAGATTCTAGAATGGTTCCCGTGGATTGGAAGGTAGCAAATGTAAACCCACTATTTAAGAAAGGAGGGAGAGAGAAAACGGGGAACTACAGACCAGTTAGCCTGACATCAGTAGTAGAGGAAATACTAGAATCTATTATTAAGGACGTGGTAACAGGGTACTTAGAAAATAATAATAGGATTGGGCAGAGTCAGCACGGATTTATGAAAGGGAAATCGTGTTTGACAGATCTGTTAAAAGTTTTTTGAGGTTGTAACTAGCAGAATAGATAAGGGGGAACCAGTGAATGTGGTGTATTTGGATTTTCAGAAGGCATTCAATAAGGTGCCACACAAGAGGTTATTAAACAAAATTAGGGTTCATGGGATTGGGGGTAATATACTAGCATGGATTGAGGATTGGATAACGGACAGAAAACAGAGAGTGGGAATAAACGAGTCATTTTTGGGTTGGCAGGCTGTAACTAATGGGGTGCCGCAAGGATCAGTGCTTGGGCCTCAACTGTTCACAATCTACATCAATGATTTGGATGAGGGGACCAAATGGAATATATCCAAGTTTGCTGATGATACAAAGCTGGGTGGGAATGTATGTTGTGAGGAGGATGCAAGGAGGCTTCACGGGGATATAGACAGGCTACGTGAGTGGGCAAGAACATGGCAAATGGAATATAATGTGGAGAAATGTGAAGTTATCTACTTTGGTAGGAAAAATAGGAAAGCAGAGTATTTTTTAAATGGTGAGAGATTGGGAAATGTTGGTGTTCAGAGGGACCTGGGTGTCCTTGTACACAAATCACTGAAATTAACATGCAGGTACAGCAAGCAATTAGGAAAGCAAATGGTATGTTGGCCTTTATTACAAGAGGATTTGATTATAAGAGTAAAGACATCTTACTGCAATTATATAGGGCCCTGGTGAGACCACACCTGGAGTATTGTGTACAGATTTGGTCTCCTTACCTAAGGAAGGATATACTTGCCATAGAGGGAGTGCAACGAAGGTTCACCAGACTGGTTCCTGGGATGGGGGGATTGTGCTATGAGGAGAGATTGAGTAGACTAGGCCTATATTCTCTAGAGTTTAGAAGAATGAGAGGTGATCTCATTGAAACATACAAAGTTCTGACAGGGCTTGACAGGGTTGATGCAGGGAGGATGTTTCCCCTGGCTGGGGAGTCTAGAACCAGGGGTCACAGTCTTAGAATAAGGGGTCGGCCATTTAGGACTGAGATGAGGAGAAATTTCTTCACTCAGAGGGTGGTGAATCTTTGGAATTCTCTACCCCAGAGGGCTGTGGAGGCTCAGTCGTTGAGTATATTCAAGACAGATATTGATAGATTTTTGAATATTAAGGGAATCAAGGGATATGGGGATAGTGCAGGAAAGTGGAGATGAGGTAGAAGATCAGCAGGCTCGAAGGGCCAAATGGCCTACTCCTGCTCCTATTTCTGATGAAAGGTCATCGACCTGAAACGTTAACTCTCTTTCTCTCTCCACGGATGCTGCCTGGCCTGCTGAGTTTTTCCAGCGTTTTCTGTTGTTATTTCCTATTTCTTATGTTCTTATTAACTGGTAGGGAAACGGTAAAGACAGCTAAGATTTAACATAAGCACCTTTTGTCTTTATCACATCTTTTCCTGGTGTGTCTGAGATTACCTTCATTTGTCATCCAGTACTTTTCACCTCCTTCCAGTGTTTTTTGAATCCGCTCGGAGGCTATTTAAACTCAGTAGCAGCTCCTCTTTATGCACAGGATATTTGACTAGGGACCTTTACCTGTTATTCTCCTTTTTTTGTTTTAAAACTTATAAAAGGGTTTGCTTATCTTCAAGTTCTGACAAAAGGTCTCTACCCATTTTAAATGCTGACAGACTTCCTGTGTATTTCCAGCATTTTATCTCTATCTAGAAAAAATATTAAATCAGACTCTTACCGTGAGCTTCCTGCTCAGGACAGGCATTAAAGAAACTTGGTGGTTAATTTTTTTGACCCGGCCCTGCGGAAGGACCAAAGAGCACATTACTGAACCTGCTACACTTCTGTTCAGCATGTAACTTATTTGCTTGTGTGCACTCAACATGCAACTAATTTCAGTGTCTCTGACTTATGGCTCTTTGCCTGTTTTGATTAAAACCGTCAAAAAGATGTTTTTTTTTAATTGATCTTTAAAGAAAGACTTGCATTTATATAGCGCCTTTCACGACCTCAGGACGTCCCAAAGCGCTTTACAGCCAATGAAGTACTTTTTGAAGTGGAGTCACTGTTGTAATGTAGGAAACGCGGCAGCCAGTTTGCACACAGCAAGCTCCCACAAACAGCAATGTGATAATGACCAGATAGTCTGTTTCAGTGATGTTGATTGAGGGGTAAATATTGGCCGGGACACCGGGGATAAACTGCCCAGCTCTTCTTCGAAATAGTGCCGTGGGATCTTTTACGTCCACCTGAGAGAGCAGACGTAGCCTCAGTTTAACGTCTCATCCGACAAAGGCATCATCTTAGCTTAATATGCTTTCTGAACCACAACAAACGCTACCACAGGTCTATAATCACAAAGACTTGCATTGATATAGCATCTTTCACAACCTCAGGACATCCCAAAGTGCTTTACAGCCAATGAAGTACTTTTTGAAGTGTAGTCACTGTTGTACTGTAGGAAACATTACACTACCATTTCTCTCTATCTCCTTCATACACACACTGCATCTCCACTGACAAGGACATGGACACAACCATGGAACTGGAGGATGGGAAAATTGAGTAGCAATTTCAAACAGGCTTTTGACACCACAGACCTTTCTGAATAAACATGCTTCTTTAAAGAATAGTCAAATTCTTTTCAGCAGGTAGGTAATTAGAATATTAATAGTTCTACTAAAATGGATAAGATATGGAAGGAAGCTCCTTCGCTGTCCTGTGAGTTGTTTATTTAGCCAGGCTGGGTGATAATCCATCTCAATAATCATGTATTTTTGTTTCATCTTGAGTTTAACCAACCTAAGGGATGATCAGAAAATACAGTACTCAGTTCCATATGGGTATAGTTTCTGCAATGTCCAAATGAAGTGGCACAGTTTTTTTCAATTGTACCATTTTTCAAAGAAGTAACATACAGCTTGGATAGATCACTTGGTGCAACTCCCATGGTTGTAAAACGTTAAGAACAATAACCTGCATTTTTAGCACCAGTAACTCAGTAAGCTCCCAAGGTACTTTACAGAGGAGAAACAGATGCCAAGTAGTGGTGGAAAATATCACATAATTAGGCAACTTTATACTATTAATTTAGATTTATTTACAAATTGAACGTGTTATTTTCATTTTGAACATTTTGAATTATGAATTCAATTCCATACCTTTTTTTTAAAATAAATTCTCCTTTAATCGTATTGCATTAGAAATGTACAGAAAATAATTTTTACAAATATCTTGTGATGCAAGCCTTTTTTTGAATTATGTATATGTATTATGGATACAGAGCACTGTTGGGTCTTTTTCTTTGCAACAGATTTCAGATCTTCCCATGTATTCCGTCAAACATCACAATATTCCCTTCACTTTGTAGCTTGATTGCAGCTATTTGTTTTCCTTCACTGTTACTGTTCTGAATAGGAACCTCACAGCATGGCATCCTGTAGTACTGATGAACTCAGCTAGTTTAAAAGTCATTGCAGATACTTTCAGTTGTTTTGGCTTAAGCAGCCTGAGGTACATTATAATTGACTCCTTGACTTTCAAGACCAGTGCTCAGAAATTCCTCTCAGTTACAAGTCTCCTGTACAGTGGCTTCCAGTATTCATTCATAATACTGAACCATCTCCCCAGTTTTACACAGAAAATGTTCCAGACCTTCTGCAGTACTCTAAGTGGATTGCATCAATTAGAAACTGGTACGCTCAAATCTCCCTGGGCAGTTATAGAGGAAGCAGTAGATAGAACTGTCTGTTTCTCTCCTGTCTAGGATTACGGTTTTTGAAGGTGCTGATGAACAAGGAGGGCAACTGTAACCCAACAATCAGGCTTTCCAAAATTTCAGCACTGAAAGGCGTTCTCTCCCAGCTTGCCTCGAAATAAGCACAGTCCCTTTCAAATTAGAGCTCTTCAGCGACTGTATTATCTCCTCTGTAAAAGAACACAAACATACTAGCAGCAGTGTTTTTAGTAAAGAGGGAAGCATTTCACATGCGTAAATGAATAATCAAAGACATTGCATTAGAAAGTGAGCAACATTTAGAGAAGAGACATTGTTAGAAAATTTCTGATGTGCCGTTAAGAAATATAGACACACACGGAGGCAACTGTAATTAAAAATTGAAAAATCTCTCCATTAAAAATTCTATTTCTTTATTATTTCCATCACTTGGACTGTTAATTCTTCCACAGTTAGAAATGAACCTCTCTGTAGCATCATTGTGACTAGATAGAGATTACCTCAGCATTTTTCCCAAGCATATATTAATTCCAATAAAATGGACTGAACTGAAACTAAACAGTCCTACCATCGGTACTCCTTTTAAGCATCAGCTATTTGTATTCCTGATGGCTCAGCTGATTAAAGCAGTAACTGGGCCACACGGATCAACAGGTTTCATTCGGAGTTTTGTGCTGAGTTAACTGATCTCCGCCAAAGTAGAGACAGGACACTAAGGCTTCGAATTCCCTCCCATTGGTGCATCAGCAGTGAAGCAAGAATACCACCCATCATTATCACGTATGTTATTCCAGCTAATACAGAAATTGGATAGTGGGAGGTAGGGCAGGCTGGATTTGAGATTGGACTCCCTAACTATATATATTTAATTTAAAAAAATCATAAATACATTTCTGGACCAATGTTGGTTTATTAAATATATATATATATATTTACAGGAAAAAAACAAACCTACAGAGCTCAAGTCGTACAATATTGCAGCACGCTAAAGCATGGGATTATGAAATACCGATGTGGTCCCCCCTCCACTGAACCACCAATTCGGTTTTCAGTTACAGTGCTGAGGGGAGACCTCCCATTGGGGAAGCAGAAGGATAATTGTGAGGCAACTAATGCGTATCTTCCGACTGCTAACTCTTGATTAGCTTAAGCAGAAATCTGGGTGCAGTCAGCTCACCTGTCCTCTCAGCAACAGCATGTCTAGACCAGAATAGATACTCAAATGCTGCATATAAACTTCTTTAGAATCCTAGGGCGAGAAATTCGGTGCTCTTGCGCCTCCCGTTAGTGCCTCCGGGGGCACTAACGGGGCGCAAACGACTTTTCGCCCGGGCGCGGCGCCACTAACGACACCTGCTAAATTCAGCGGGAGTTAGGCGGCGGCGGTGACCGGTAGTGCCCTGCTCCGCTGGCGATGACGACGTCATCACCGTGCGCAGCGCCCCGTTTTTGCCCCGCCTGCAAAATTGGCCCACGCCCCCTGAATCTGCGCCGGGCGTTGACAGCGACCGATTCACGGGGTGGGAACAGAGCGGCAGGAGGCTTGCGGGGCGGTAAGTAAAGGGGAGGTGGCGGGCGGGGAAAAAAACTAAATCGTCTGACTTACTTGTCGTGACCGTTACGTCTTTCGATGCACGGCACCCCGCTCCCCGGTGGTCCAGGTAGGGCCTCGCAGAGTTGTGGGCTTGGGACCTCCCCTTTAATGAGGGAAGGCGCCCTTCCATGCAGCAGCGCTACGTGGCAGAACGCACCTCCCCGATATTCGGGGTTAGCGCTCTAAGAAGTGGAGCACTTGAATTAGCGCTCCACCTCCCTCTTGGGGCGCTAAAACTGAAGTTAGCGATTGCCAATGCTATTTTTCACCAGGCGCTAAATTTAGCGCCCAGGCGATGTTAGCGACCCAAAATGGTGGCTAACGAATTTTCCCCCCCCCCCTATTGTTTTATCTCTATTTCTATTGATTATATGCGTATATTTGTTTCAAGGAAGTGTTAATGATACCTTCTCAACAACTGGCTTGGAGGAGCTATTGGACCCAACAATGAGAGGAAGATAAACCCACTGATAATATCTTAACTCTCACTCTGCAACTCCTCTTAGCCAACTCCCTGTTGTGGTTATCAGTATTCACTGTTAGAAACACAAGCAAACAAAAAAGAATACACCACAAACCACAATAAACAGTTATTCTTTTCTCCCCCTCCCCTGGTGACATACATCATTTTCTGCTCGAGATGGCAGGCAGATTATTATTCTTCATCTGACTGCTGGTAACTTGATGAGAAATGCCTTCTAGTTTTTCTTCCTTCCCTTTCCCCCCAACCCATGGCATTTACTCTCCATATACTGATTGACATTTAAAAATTACTGTTCAAGAATAAACAAAAATAACAGCATATATCCACACTCCATTCTGTTGAAGGGAGAGAAAAGGAGACGGACACAGTCCCACATCCAAGAGATTTAATGTGCCGGGAACCTTTCCTCATCTTTGCTTGCTATAAACTCTTAGCCATCATTAGTATGAAATCACATTCTCTCACCTGGGTCATTTTCCTGAATTGTCACCAGATAAAATAATCCCTGACTGGACAGAAGGGTTGAGACCTGAGGAAACAACCTATCCATGACCTCACGACCTCTTTCTCCACCAGCCCAAGATGCCTCTATGCCATGACTACCTACCTGGAAAAAAAAACCACAATATGCAAATACACTAGTACTTACTGCAGATATATATTTACAAGATTTTTTATATTCTTCAAAATGATTGAAATACAACTCGTGTAACTTTGATATTTTTTGTTCCAATTTGTTCAGCATTTTTATTTCTCTTGATCTTGTGCCACTATCTGATTCCTCAATTAATCTAAATCTTGTTAAATCTGTTCTCAATATGGAGTGTTGTTGGTCTATTTTCAAAGACCAATCGGGTGCCTTCTTCTTGTAGGTTCAGTCGAACAAGTACTGAGTAAATAAGGTAAAAACTTCAGAGGGTCAAAAACACTTTTCTTTCCCTTCTCCAAACAACCTGAAACTGGTCAACTACACAAACGTCAATGCTGGGTGGTGGAAGCATGACATTTTTAATGGCTTTGTTGTTCCCAGACAGCCATCCAAAAAGGATACCGATACCAAAGGGAAACCGATATCAAAAGGAAATGCTTACTACAAAAGCATTCAAGCCAGATAGAGAACCAGGTACAACCTGATCTTTTAAAATCACCAAACTTACATGGTGGATCTCCAAAAGACTTTTTTGTTACTGGCCTCAACTGGCTGCATCTCCTCTCAGGTTGGTGCAGATATTCTCTACTCTACCTTTCCAGCACTTATGAGGCACGGCTGAAGAAGGGGAGTTCCTTCTCATGGCCTTCTGTGAGTAATATTCACTAATGCCATGGTTGCACCAAGATCAACATTTAGGACCGAGAAAGATACTATTCGTTATAATGGCAGCTAGACAGAGACTGACACATTGTCCAAGTGGGTCTTTTATCAGCCAGGAACCCCAACATGATTTAATTTGCATTACCACAACTGAGAGCAATTCTTCTTGGGTTAGGACTTGTTTTTGAATATTTCTGGGAGCTGACTACTTCAGATCGTTTGAGCAGCTTATCAAAGAAAGAAAGGAAAAACTTGGATTTCTATAGCGCCTTTCATGACCTCACGACGTCCCAAAGCGCTTTACATCCAATGAAGTACTTTTGGAGTGTAGTCACTGTTGTAATGTAGAAAACGCAGCAGCCAATTTGTGCACAGCAAGGTCCCACAAACAGCAATGTGATAATAACCAAATAATCTGTTTTAGTGATATTGGTTGAGGGATAAATATCGGCCAGGACACTGGGGATAACTCCCTTGCTCTTCTTCGAATAGTGCCATGGGATCGTGTACATCTACCTGAGGGGGCAGATGGGGCTTTGGATTAAAGTCTCCTCCGACAGTGCAGCACTCCCTCAGTACTACGCTGGAGTGTCAGCCTAGATTCGAGCTCGAGCAATGTTGCACAAAAAAGTATTTAGAAAGTTAGGCTGTTAAACTATTATTTACGAATATATACTCACTTCTTCTGAGGGAGTCACAACATAAGGTGGGTTAAATATTAGCACATCAACTTGATTTTGTAGTCGTGGCAATAATCCTGTGACCTGTTTACAAGAAGAAAAAATAAAAGCAATTCAGTTAATTTTAAACAGTTTTAGTATAGGGAACAGAAATGAACCATGAGGTTAACTTTTCCAAGTTAACTTTTCAGTTTGTTACTTATTTTGACGATTAGACTCATTGGCCTGAGCTTTCCATCCAGTCTTGATTGTGATGCATATCTGGCGGGGTGGAACTGTTTCCCCTCATGGGGAATGTAATTCTGGCCCCATGGTCACTTACAGACGGGAAGTGGACTCCCCAGCCTCACACCAGTCTGGGGAAGCATCAGGGACCCGCCATGGCGGCAGCAGAAGGTGGCCAGCAAGCAGCGTGTCGAAAAAAAATGTTAAGAGAATTTTTCATTTCACTGATGGGGCCTATGCAAGGTCCTGCTGAGAATGCTTGCATAGGCCCTCTCCATCAACTGCATTCAGTGTTCAAAAAGCACAAATGGTGGGAAACATGGCAAATTCCATACGCTTTACTATGTGTCCTCCCCAACCCACAAATGGGTAAACATCAATTTCGCTAAACTGGCCACCAGAAACTGGCAGGAATGCAGTGGTGATGGTGTGGTGGTTGTTGGGTAAGTGTGGTTGGGTTTGGAGAAAGAGGTGGAAAGCTTAGGCCAATATCTCTACAAGGTGCCTGTCTCCTTAGATCATGCACTGTCCCAATTCAAGAAAGTAGGTGGGTGACCTACCCTTACTCTGTTAAGTTGACAAGGGTACTGTGGCCTACACTCAAGCATAATTCTCCCTCATATTTCTCTCTCCTTTGCTGCAAGAAAGAATTTGGCCTCCCGTGCCACCCTCCACCAATTTATGGCCAAGATTTGGAAATTAACAGTGAGTGCATGAACTTGCATTTTACCACTTTGTGGTGTGACACCAATCCACTGCACCACACTTGTAATTAAAATGTTATGGCTATAATTTGCAAAGATTAATTATATTTGAATTAATTATTGTTAATGCCAATTAAGTAATGCAACAAGAGAGAGAAGTAGGAAAAGATAGAAAGAAAAAATGAAAGCCCTATATTTATATAGCACTTTATAATTTCTCTCATATATCTCAACATGCAGTGAACTGCTTTTAGAGCACAGTAGCTGTTTTGTAGGCAACTGTAGGCTTATACTCATTGGAGTTTAGAAGAATGAGAGGGGATCTTATTGAAACATATAAGATTCTGAAGGGACTTGACAGGGTAGATGCTGAGAGGCTGTTTCCCCTCGTGGGGAAATCTAGAACTAGGGGACATAATTTCAGGATAAGGGGGCACCCATTTAAATTGGAAATGAGGAGGAATTTCTTTTCTCAGAGGGTCGTGAATCTTTGGAATTCTCTTCCCCAGAGAGCTGTGGAGGCTGGGTCATTGAATATATTTAAGGTGGAGATAGACAGATTTTTGAACGATAAGGGAGTCAAGGGTTATGGGGAGCGGGCAGGGAAGTGGAGTTGAGGCCAAGATCAGTTCAGCCATGATCCTATTGAATGGCGGAGCAGGCTCGAGGGGCCAAATGACCTCCTCCTGCTCCTACGTCTTATGTTCTTATGTTGTCAATGATGTTTTTACAGGTCAGAAGCAAACTGTGTTACAAACAGTGCACTGTAGACAAAGAGCACTGAACAGTCACTGAATTACAATACTCGAGAAGAATGTTTGTAGGCTATCTGGAACTCATGACTTACCAGGTCAGTAATGATTGGCTGGATGTTGACTCCATTACATCTTGCACTTTCCACTGAGCAAGCAGCAGCCAAAGGGTTAATATCTGTACAGCTATAAATGAAAAAAGTTTAAAAAGACACACATCAGGATTCAAATCTCACCTTTTTCCATCACTTCTGTCAGGCAAATGAGGCTAAAACTTTGAATAGCAATGGTTTATCTCTTCACAAAGCCAATTAAAATCTGTAATAAGCTGTTGAGCAGGAATCCAAAGTGAATGCTAACGTTGCTCTATAGTCAGTCACTAGAAGTAGCCAACACTTTCTACACTTTTGGAAGGATACACCTCCTGTTCGTGCCTTTCCACACCCCGACTCCCTGTCCAACGCTCACCTACATGACAGCCTCTCCATGATCATAAACCCACCATACAGGAATTCATGCACTTCTGAGCTCATTTTAATTGTAGCCCACAGATATTAATTTTTGACATTCACCTATTTATCACTCCAGAATGAATAAAAATCCATCAGATCAGCTACTTACAGATAAAATGAGGTAGGCCCAACAATGGAAGCTAGGAATACAGAGATAACGCCGGATCCTGCTCCAACCTCAAGGCAGATCCTGGGACTGGAAAAATAAAATGATTTTTCATTCTTCCATAGAAAGTAGGTGATATTTGTGCTATTAATATATGCCATGGCCTGTTCACGGAATTAAATAAAACTATCTACATACAAGAAATATTTCAACTGGTTTGTAAATATATTTCTGTTCCTGAAAATGTGAACCTGGTATCTGTCAAAATTACATATCTGATTGTCACAGAATCCTTGAAAAACAAACTTTTCAGTTATGATTTGATTGGTCGTAACATTACTCATGGACAAAAAAAATATTGTGCACCTCTCTTTCTTGACGTACAGTTTAGACTCCATCAAGAATAATGGTTGCTTGGGTGAGGAACCTGGCTTTCACTACCCATCATAGCTTACTCTGAGAGAAAAGACAGCATCTTCAGGAGAGAATGGGAGAAAACTAAGGGTAAAGAGATAACAGCTGCCCTGTAATCAGCACACAGAAATTCTCTCTCAGTGCAGGAATTGTTTTTGCTTCACAACTACATCCAAGGTGCTTCCATTGTCTGTTCATCTGTATTTGATACTGTGTCAGTAGATTAACATTCAAAACATTTTCTAAGATTGCTAGTTACAGTAATTATTTTACCTTTTAATGGACTGAGGCTGGTGGTGGAAGACTTGACACTAAGCCCAGGAATGGGGAGGCTGGGGCCATGCCAGGTCAGGAGAAAAAGAAAGGAGGACACTAGGGATAGACACCACAAAAGCAGAGCGGAGCATCAAGGCAGACCAGGGGACCAGTCTCCAAACTGCTCAGTCCAGGTCACATAGCAAGATGACAGCCCGTATGTACTATATGTCACATCTGATTGGCCCCTAACAATGTGGTCAATATATGGACCAATTATAGGGGAAATGTAGCAGTCACATGGTCCATAGAGACCAATCAGCCCTGAATCCCCATCTCTCTCTAGTTTCCCATCTCCACCATCCCCTCTGAGCTCATACTGTCCATGGAGCCCATCTCCTGCACTCTTGACCCCAATGCCACTAAATTTCTCTTCCTGTCTCCTATGCTAGTTGACGTTGTACTGTACCCCTTCCTTTCAAAACCCCCTTCTCAAAAAACCCATCCTCGACCCCTCTGCCCTTGCAAACTACCGCTCCATCACCAATCTGCCATTCCTGTCCAAAGTCCTTGCAAGTCTTGTTGCCTCCCAAATCTATACCCATCTTTCCCGTGTTTGAATCTCTCTATAATCAGAGTTCCTCCTGTCATAGCATCAAAACAGCCCTAAACAAAGTTTCAAATGACATCCTCTGTGACTCTGACCACAGGTGCCCTATCCTTCCTTGACCTCTATGTAGCCTTTGACACAGGCCAACTACACTATCCTTCTCCAACATCTCTCCTGGTGTCCATTCTTACTTATCCAATCATAGCCAGAACATCTCTAGCAATGGCTTCGCTTCCCACCCCTACACCATTGCCTACTGAGTCCTCCAAGGGTCTATCCTGATCCCCTTCCTCTCCCTCATCTACATGCTGCCCCTTGGCAACATCAGCCACAGACATTGGGCCAGCTTCCACATATATGCAGACGACACCCAGCTCGCTCTCTCCACTGCCTCTGTGTTGTCAGGCCACTTGTCCAACATCCAGTCTTAGATGAGCCGCAGTTTCCTCCAACTAAACATTGAGAAGACCGAAGCCATCATCTTTGGCCCCTGGACCTTTGACACTGATTCCATCCCCCTCCCCCTGTCTCAGGCTAAATCAGACTATTTGCAACCTCGGTATCCTATTGAACCGCGAGCTGAGTTTCCGACCCCCTATCCTTTCCATCACAAAGATCACCTATCTCCACCTCCTGTAACATTGCTGGCCTCTGCTCCTATATCAGCCTATCTGCTCTGAAACCTCATCCATGCGTTTGTCACCGTCGGACGAGTATTCCAATTCCCTCCTAGCCGGCCTCTCATCCTCCTCCCTCAGCTCATCTAAAAATTATGCTGCCCGTATCCTATGCCACACCAAGTCCCACTCACCCACCACCACTGTCCTCACTGACCTACACTGACTCCCAACGCCTCAAATTTAAAATTCTAAGTTCTAATGCCTTCCACTGGCAACTGCGACTTCATCTGTCTAGGCTCCACACTCTTGAATTTCCTCCCCAAGACCCTCCTTAAAACTTTTTGATCAAGGTTTTAGTTACCCCTTCCTTCGGCTCGGCATCCATTTTTTTCTTATGCCTTTGTGAAGGGCCTACGTTAAAGGTGCTATATAAATACAAGTTGTTGTTGTGCTTATAAAATAACATATCATCTGATTTACCATGAGCAATACTATAGGAGATCGCCTATAATGTTATATATAATTGATATATAGAGTTAATACACAATACTGTACTTGAAAAATAGACAGAAAAAAAATGATGTATTTGCGTATTCATGTTTTGTTATCTTTCAGCTGATGACATACCAGAGTTGCTTTATATCCTTCACATCTTTTTCTAAGGCATCCATTAATAGGAAGGTGTCCTCTGCTGGATCATACACATCAGTGTATTCTCCACGGCCAACATGTGAACTGTAAGGTGTTGAAAACATCCTCCTATTTAAAAAAAAAGGAACAAATTACTCTCTTCAGTAATCATACTTAGTTGATAGAACAAGTGGTGGTATTTATTTCTTACCACCATGTAACCTCAGATTAGCATCTACATTGTGAGCATAACATTGAAGGCAAAACATATATATTAATCACCTGACAGAAATGTGGAAAACAAGCAACATTCACTAAGTAATGTACCACGCTTTTTTAATGGTATGTTCTTTACTGGAAAAGTGGGCCAAGTATCAAGATCCCATATTTCAATGTAAAATGCACTGGAATATACTGATAGAGCAACCTTTTGCCACACATTAATATCTTGGAACGATTAGGGCTTTAATTTTATTTGATCTCTTTAATAACACAGGTAATCCAAAAGGCATTTTGCCGATCTGGTTGGGTTTTTCAATCACTGATTCCTGGTTCGAGTGCATCCCCAATCCCCACCAAAAAAAATCCTTTATGAATTATTTCCTTGAACTGGAGATTCGCCATGAGGGAGCTCCAGTCTATCCAACTGCTAAATGATTACCAACATTGCTTGGTGTCAACAGAAGTCCTGTATGAATGATTGGACTCTAGCTGCAGGAAATGCACACTCCTGCCTCCAGACCTAATTTTAAAATAAATTCCTAATTTTTAAATCTCAATTTTGGCTGCAGAACAATAGTATCATTATACCCCTCTTTTTAACAGAAATGTTTGAATGCCTCTGTTAAAACAGCAGAGGAAGGCATTTCATTTGAATCCTATAAGCATTTGCATGCTAATCTTCCACTGTATAATTTCAAGGTCACAGAGATCCCAAACAGACAAATCAAAGAGAAGATTCTAGGTCTGTACTTAGGGGAAAAGGACATGTCTCCACAATACCCTAGCCATGCACCCGATAGGCATTCAGGTCCAGCAAAGCAGGTGACCTTCAGAAGTCTTATCCCAGGAGGAACCCAAGGCCTCAAAGTAGGTTCAGGATGTCACAGCAAAGGAAAAGGATTTACAGGGTACTACAGCGATTAAAAATAACATCGACAGTCAAAGTAAACAACTGCATCTCAGGTAGAACATGGTAAATTCTACCACTCATGTGAGGAACCTTCTGGTTTGTGAGGTGTAGCACAGCCCCAATCCATAGAATATTTCACCTATTTTACCACTCCATATCACAACAAACATTTAAACAGAATACTAATCGTATACATCACAGGTTTCCAAACTAGCCTGTGTTGTCATCAGATCTCTCTATTTGGTGACTTACTAGCATACTCAATCATCTCAGTCCTACATTCTGAAACTCCCCCTTAATCCTTTCACCTTGCTACTTTTCTCCTCACTGTCAAAATCTCTTCAACCATGCCTCTGATCATCTCCACTAATTCTTTGACTACTGCGCAGCATCTGTTCCTACTCTAAGAAGTGCCTTGGATGATTATTGCATCACTACATACATGTAAATTGTTCTAACTTACTACATTCCAATGCAAATGTTTTCTGCAATAATAGCAGTATTCATTTGGAGAAGTTAATTATCTTTGGAAAATTAGGACAGGAGGTCCCCAGGAGTGTATCAAAGTGTGGAGGAAATCCCCCAAACAGGAAGGATTGAAAATTATTGGCATGTATGACTATACCACTGAAATCTCACACAATAAGAGTGTGGCTTACTCAATAGGAGTATAACTCACTCATTTTGGGGGCTGAAAGGGCACCCTATTATGATGCATGTCACTTAAGAAATAAACTGAGATGTTTAAATGTTTGCAATCTTTTATGTCCATAAATTCCACTTGCAACATTTCCTGGACATAGACGGTATGGCAAGAACTGATCCTTACTAGCTTTAAAAACTGCAGCTCATGACTTGCACTCTGTCTGATCTGACCAAAGAAGTAACTAGAAAGACGAAGGGTCATCGACCTGAAACGTTAACTCTGTTTCTGTCTCCACAGATGCTGCCTGACCTGCTGAGTATTTCCAGCATTTTCTGGTTTTATTTTATTAACTAGAAAGAGGTATTTTGCAGTGTTGTTGAGATTAGACCATAGGGTTTCAAATTAGAATTTCTTAACTTGTTACCAACACATGACTTCTGTGACTACTAAAACCGTTTTCTGCAAATGAGTGCATAGTTTTTCTTTGGGCAGCCCACGCTGTGTTTGGCAGGTAGGAGGGGCTGGGTCACCATTTGCAGGAGATGTCCTGAAACCAGCTGGGTCAGGCCCTGGGAAACGGCGGGGGCCTTGTGGAGATTGCACCGAATGCAATGAACGGCACAGCAGGACTGGGCCCCCGCGCATCCACTGCACGGTGCGACCTGCCGGCAGGACTCTGGTACCTCAGCACAGGAGAGCGGCGGCCCCGCTTTCATACGATCGCTCCCGGCCGGAACAACCCGTCCACTCGGTAGGCACCGGCCCCGAGGTGAGGAAGCAGCCGCCCCCTCCTTTCGATCCCAACGCTGATCTCTGAACCTCACTTGCCGGCTCCGTCTACAGCGCAGGCTCGAATCCCGCGGTAACCCCAGGCAACGGCCGCCAGACTCCGAATCCCGCGGTTACCCGAGCAACGGCCGCTAGACTCCGAATCCCGCGGTTACCCAGGCAACGATGGGAAAGTTCTTGCTCGTCTTGAGGAAAGCGCAAAAATAAACTGCGCATGCGTTTTGTTGCGTATCTGCGCATGCGCTCCCAGCTAGCACGTTTGCGCATGCGTGATACGTCCCTTAACGTTGGAGCAACAAGCGGCCAGGCATCCAACAACAACAACTTCTTGTATTTCCGCAGCACCTTAAACATAGTAAAACGTCCCAAGGCGTTTCACAGGAGCATTATAAGACCAAAAAAATATTGGACACTAGCCACATAAGGAGAAATTAGGGCAGGTGACCAAAAGCTTGGTCAAAGAGGTAGGTTTTTTAAGGAGGGTCTTAAAGGAATAACGAGAGGTAGCGAGGCGGAGAGGTTTAGGCAGGGAATTCCAGAGCTTAGGGCCTCGGCAACGGAAGGCACGGCCACTAATGGTTGAACGATTATAATCAGGGATGCTCAAGAGGGCAGAATTAGAGGAGCGCAGATATCTCGGGGGGGGGATTGTGGGGCTGGAGGAGATTACAGAGATAGGGAGGAGCGAGGCCATGGAGGGATTTGAAAACAAGGATGAGAATTTTGAAATCGAGCCGTTGCTTAACCGGGAGCCAATGTAGATCAGCGAGCACAGGGGTGATGGGTTTTCATCTTTGTTTTCAGTGTGGTTCAGCCTCAGACAGATATTAGGGAGAGGGATGGAGTCAGTGGCTAGGGAACAGAGTTTGTGGCGGGGACCGAAAAAAATGGCTTCGGTCTTCCCAATATTTAATTGGAGGAAGTTTCTGCCCATCCAGAACTGGATGTCGGACAAGTAGTCTGACAATTTAGAGACCGTGGAGGGGTTGAGAGAAGTGGTGCTGAGGTAGAGCTGGGTGTCGTCAGCGTACATGTGGAAACTGATGTTGTGTTTTCGGATGATGGGGCAACATGTAGATGAGAAATAGGAGATTGCCAAGGATAGATCTTTGATATCTTGCAGCTTTTCTGTCTTACAGTAACTTTTTTTCGTTTGTAGCATAAGCATCTTTCTCTATACATTTATCTCGTTTATGTTTCAGCTTGTGGCATTTGACCGTATGTTTTTGCTGTGAATAAATGCTCAGATATGCTGCTACCCGGCGGCTGAAAATCTCACAGCTGTGGTTCACCCATTGTGGACACCTCTGATAAATGGGCCCCTAAATTAGGTTTGGGAAACGGAGCTGTCAACATAAGGCCAATGCCAGGAGTTAGAATGGGATAGATTTCTGATGACAAAAAAAGCGAGATTAATTACACAGGCACATTAAAAACATAGAACTGTTTATTATTCAGTGGGTGAGGTGACGTGCATTATATTTTTAAAATTGGAATCGGTGACAGTTGTGGTAAATTGAACGAATTGTGCGTCAGGAGAGTTTATGCCAACGATCATCGTGTGCTCAGTCTGTTACTTTGCTCAGCGTCGAGGGGAACGGCAGCGAGGGAAATCTGTTCCCCACCCGGAATGTAAACGGGGACGGGCACTTCCGGCGGTGGGGCGGCCGCGTGGTTTGTGTTTAAATGTCAGAGGAGAACCTGGTAACTCGGCCTTTATCTTCATCGCAGATTGTCACACCGACATGGCGAATAAACGGAAGCGGAGTGATTCTGCCACAGATGCGGCCGAGAGCAAAACAGCCAAGACCGCGGAAGTGGAGTTCACAGGGACTCAGTTTAAAAGCATGTTAAAAACCCCTGAGAGAGTGGCGCAAGGTGAGAGCAGCAGCAGCAGAAGGCTATGGGCCAAAAGAAAGACTTGAATTTATATCGCGCCTTTCACGACCATCGGCCGTCCCAAAGCGCTTTACAGCCAACGAAGTACTTTTTGAAGTGTAGTCACTGTCCTAATGTAGGAAACGCAGCAGCCAATTTGCGCACAGCAAGCTCCCACAAACAGCAATGTGATAATGACCAGCTAATCTGTTTTAGTGATGTTGATTTGAGGGATAAATATTGGCCAGGGCACCGGGGATAACTCCCCTGCTCTTCAAAATAGTGCCGTGGGATCTTTAGCATCCACTTGAGAGAGCAGACTGGGCCTCGGTTTAACGTCTCATCTGAAAGACGGCATCTAATATACATAGAACAGTACAGCACAGTACAGGCCCTTCGGCCCTATCTCTGACGGTGCAGCACTCCCTCAGTACTGCACTGGAGTGTCAGCCTAGATTTTTGTTCTCGAGTCTGGAGTGGGACTTGAACCCACTCTGGAGTGAGACTTGAACCCGCAGCCTTCTGACTCGAGGCGAGAATGCTACCAACTGAACATTGCTGACACACTCAGTCACTATCTTCTTTATTGTTGATGCTTTTCAGCATCGTTTTGTCATCTATGAAAGAAGTTTGAAAAGTGTGATATCTGGATGGGTTATTATATTTTTAAAAAATTCTCGCCTGGAGCCACTGACTCATGCTGGGGTGCAGATGTATCGGTCGCCTCAGCCCTTAGTACTTCTCCGAACCCACCACTTTTCATGTGTGTGCTCTGACGAGGAGGCCACTGGTTGTATCTTCTACGCTCAGTGCAGAAGTGGTAAAACCTGGTCAGTTATTTGTCATGAGGAGGTAGGGATCCCACCCCCACCCCCCCCCCTCTTTTTCCTGGTCGACGGGTATTAAGTCCTGTGTAACACTTCCCCTCCCACTATTTCCCTGGCTGAGAATAGGTATCACAGTGTGGTGTATTGTGTGATCAGCATTTTTGAGTTGGTTGAGCACTGAATGACTTTTGAAGAACTAAAAATTGAAGCCATGTCTAGAACAATAAATGTATTCATCGTTAAAGTCAATGTACAGTAAATATTGCTGCAATGTATTCATATTCTAAACATTGACAGTATAATGCGAACACACATCCCAATTACCCAGTAAAGCACTGGTCAAAACCGGTCAATTCCTAATTTTATGTTTTGATGTTGCAATTCTCAATTAAGCTGCACATAAACATTCCTGCAAGTCACACACCGTCACGACTTGCACACATACTGTCATTCCTTCTTTGTTGCTGGGTTAAAATCTGGAATTGTCCACCGAATACCCTCAGCTCAAGGACTGCAGTGGGTTCAAGGAAAAGACCCATCACTAGATTCTCAGGGCAGCTGGGGACGGACAATAAATCTGGCTTTACCAGCATCGCCCACATCCTCAGAGCCCATATAATTTAAAAAAAAACAGCTGCTCAATCATGCGTATGGATGATACAATTTTCATCCTTCCAGAATACTGCATGTGCTGACACGTTATCACCTCACAAAACATTACAAACATGGGAAGCACTTAACTTACTATTTGGAGTACTAGTAACTTCTAAAAATGAGACATTCAGTTGTGTGACACAGATGAAGCAAAAACCTTGACATTGCTGAGGTGGTCCCTCATTTCAAGGAAAAAAAACCAACCATCTACTTGTCAACAGTAGTGATGCCAGGCCACTGAGAGGCTCAAATTAGTGCTTAAGGAGATCATGGAACAAATTGGAAGTTGTGAAATTGAGCAACCATGTTCAGAAAAGTTACTTAAAAATGGGGAAAAAACTTGAGAGATCATAGATGCAATAATATGATAATTGATGTCTAGCTTTGGTATACAAAGGAATTGAGAAGAGCAGGCTAAATGACTCAGTCTGTGGTCTCGTCTTTCACTCCACCTGGCTAACTCTGTTCTGGTGCAGTACAGGCTATTTTAGTCCAGTAGTCCTTGAGGAAGGTTCATGGGTAAGGTTGCATAATGGCCTTATCCTTGAGTCTTCATCCCAAAGATACATCCCCTATTGGGCCTGCAATATCTGCATTATTTCTGGGCGTCAAGCACATGAGCATGATATTTTGATGCTGAGTCTCCACTCCCAACAACTCCACTCCATCGAAGTCAGTGCAAGAGGTGCTGGGGGTTGAGATTAAACTAGCCTTGGAAATGGTGCAAAGTTGGAGGAAATGCTCAGTGAGCCCTTATCTGAAAGTGTTTCTTCCATTTTCTAAGGACGGTATAATATGGTTGGGATAAAAAGTTTATTAGGACTGTTGTAGACTGCTCTCCAGGTGACAGGAATCTGTTAATATTATAGGTGTACCGACCAGAACTGGATGATCATTGTCTGAAATGAAAAACAAAATAGTATAAATACACAACTGGTTTGTCAACATCTGGATGAGAAAATAAGGGTCTCTACCTGAAACTTAAACCTTTGTCAGAGCTCATTAAGGAAGGGACTACACCCAAAAGACCTGCTGTGTATTTCCACCATTTTCTGATTTTATTTCAGATTTCTAACAGTTGTATTTTTTGCTTTTTATATGAACACTGTGTTTGTGTAATACACTGTAGCATTAAAATTCCATTTATGTTCTTTGCAGCTTTAGCAACCTTTATTTCCATAGCCAAGAAATTGCCTTGCTCTGGATTGTACGATGTTGTGGATGGATACATAAAGATTTCAGCTGAATGTGCCGAAATTTTTAAGCTTCTTGATGGAGCGAGACGACCAGAAAATGAGGTGGATACAGTTGACGTTTATTGTGAAATATAATGTTTTAATTGCAAGATACTGACTGCAGTCGGTTCATACTTTTCAGTCTTGTCACGGGCATTTCAGCAAAGCTTAATTGTGAGTGTCTGAAATGTTCATATTATGTACATTTGAATTGTGAGAAACAACCAACAGTTCAATTACAGATTTTGTATTTGCAAATCTGGGTTGTGTCTGGGGAAAGCATTTTGAGTTGTATACTAGGGTGAAATATTGGTGGTTATTTTATTGTTGGGAGCAGTTTGAGTTGTTGACTTTAAACGATCACACAAGAAGCATTTCACACATGAAAATGTAAGTAGGATTTTTCTATAATGTATTGGTCCGAATAAATACTAAATAAGCTTTGTATCAACAGTTTTTAATTTCAGTTCCTTGCATACAGTGAAATATCATAACACACTCTGGTTTAGCAAAGCGAGACCCATCAAACCAGGAGGGAGCTCATTTACTGTTCTGTTGAGTTTCACGACAAGTTTTCCCGATAGTACACATGCGGGTAGAACTCCTGGTATCTGTGATGGGGCTGTATTGTAACGGGCTTCCCAGTTGACTAATAGTGAGAACAGGAGAAAGCAGGAAGATTTTATCTTGTTCCAGGCTGGGGGAAGTTTTCATGCATCATAAGCCACTCCCGGATTAAGTTTTTGTATGTATTGTGAGCTTTCCCCATGTCAAATAAAATAAAAATAATTCCCCCTCCAAAAATAATGCCAATAAATATGTTAAATTGCATAGGTCATTTAGTTTACTAACGGCCATTAGGATGTGTTCTAAAACCGATCAAGTTCCAGTTTACTCTTTCTGGTGACAGAAGGGCTTGGGTGAACTTGGTTCTCGTGTCTGCCATCCACTGTCTGTCCAAAAATTATGTCTTCAGTCAATAATCTGGTTATTTTACACAAATTGATGTCATTGGGAGTAAGCTTCTGTGTCAGTTCCCTATGAACGTTACTGTCTGCACAAGGGAACTTTTATCTTTTACAACTGCTGCAAGATAAATATTTAGCTGGTCCAATTGGAAAAAAAGTATTTTTTTTGAAGTAGAGGAAATTATGTGCATTTGAAAAATCGATTCATGCAAGTTCACGTTAACTGCTAGTGCATCTTTTTGTTGTCCCTGCTGACTGGATTTTTATGATCAAATTGCACATGATTTCTCTAAGTTTGAAAAAAGATGAACTATGAAGTTGTTTAAAGTGAATTGCTCCGTGTGTAACGTAAGTTGGTGGACAAATAAAACAGAAGCAGAAAATTGTCAGTGGCAGAAATGTTTTTAAAACTTAGTCTGCCAAATTGCTTCTGTATATGACAGCTTTTTAAAAAATTTAAAATAATGTGACGAGTTTGAACCCAAACCCCATTCTATATATTACCTGGTAATATAAATCTGGTGGCCAGCATGCATCCGCCATGCTTCACCCCTCATACTTCAAAGTGCCGAAAGTATAAAAGAAGTGATCGTTTCATGCTGGTTTCCTCCGGCCTGTAATTGAAAACTTGTAAACATCTGCCAAGCAGCAAGCGTCCTTAAACACAGCTGCAGCTTAGCAGCAGGATAATACTTTGCATGCCACAGGATCTTGCGCTCGTCATAAAACAGTAATTCACCCAACTTGCTGTGAGCAGTGCCGTGGGAGAGCCACTAGTCTAGCAATTAAAAAGGCATCGCCACAGTATCTGAATGAGAAATAATCACGGCAAATTGTTTCACTTTTGCATTGTCCTTCAGATGGTTCTGATTTTCCAAGCCTTGGAGACCATTTTGCTGAGGACCGCCAGTGATCTTACCCATTTTAGCGCAGTGGGGATGAACATAGTGAAGAAGTTGCTACATACTTACATGAAGTTAATATATGCAGCACTCTACTCAGCAAGCCACAGGTCAGTATCGCAGTGTTCTGCTTCTTCTTATTGGCAGTCCCTCGGAACCGAGGATGACTTGCTTCCACGTTAAAAATGAGTTCTCAGGTGGCTGATGAGTCCAATGCGGGACCTACAGTCTCTGTCACAGGTGGGGCAGACGGTGGTTGAAGGGGCGGGTGGGCGGGGGTGCTTGGGTTGACGTGCGCTCCTTCCGCTGTTTGCGCTTGGCTTCCGCTTGCTCCCGGCGAAGAGGCTCGAGGTGTTCGGCGCCTTCCCGGATGCTTCTCCTCCACTTTGTGCGGTCTTGGGCCAGGGATTCCCAGGTGTCGGTGGGGATGTTGCACTTTTTCAAGGAGGCTTTGAGGGTGTCCTTGAAGCATTTCCTAAGCTGACAAGTACTAATCAAGGAGCAGGTATGGCAACCGAAGCAAAATGCATTTATAATTCTTTGCTGTAGATGATCCCAAAATTCAGTCACAAATTGTGCAGAGCATTATGTATGTTCAACCTTTCTCTGTGTTTCTCTCCTTCTGATCTAGTACATTTATCTGTGGTGCAATCTAAAAAAAAGAAAGAACTTGCATTTATATAGACCCTCTAAGTTCTCAAAATCCCAAAGCACTTCACAGACAATGGATTATTTTTAAGTGTAGACATTGTTGTTTTGTAGGCAAGTGTGGCAGCCAATTTGCACACCATAGTCCCAGGAACGGCAAATAGATGTGGGACTAATCTGCCGTTGGACAGCATACTAGGAGAATTTCCTGCTCTTTTTTGGAAAAAAATGCCACGAGATCTTTTACACCCCTCTGAACAGCCAGATGGGGCCTCAGTTTAACATCTGATTTGAAGGACAACACCTACAACAATGCAGCACTCCCTCAGTACTGCACTGAATTGTTAACCTATGTTATGTGCTCAAATTCAGGAGTGCGGTTTGAACCCACAACCTTTTGACTGAGCTAAGATGATACTTCTAAACAAAACCCATAGAAAAATACATGGATTCTATATTTGAATTAAGAGATATAGAAAATAGAGATACAAAGAAAAGCCTGCAAACGATGAAAATCTTAATTTAATACAGAAAATGCTGAGGGGGGATGAGGAGAATTTTTTTTACGCAGCGAGTTGTTGTGATCCGGAATGCACTGCCTAATTGGATCGCTCTTTCAAAGAGCCGGCACAGGCACGATGAACCGAATGACCTCCTTCTGTGCTGTAAAATTCTATGATACACCGAGGTATCTATGAAAAGAGAGGATGGATTAACATTTCAGGTTCAGGCATTTTATCAGAACTGGGAAGGGAAGATATGTAAGCCCCTTTTTAGGATTGACCAGACCTCAAATATGTTACTATTTGTTGGTGCATTATAGCAGCAGATTCATTCTACTTTCTGTGATGACCATTGATAATGCACACTATTTGGAAATATTTTTATGCTTGGACGCAGAATTTTGTATTAATTATTCTTAGACTAGGAATTCTAACCAATGGGAATCAATAAGCACGCTGGATTCAAAGCTTGGATCAGGAGCTGGAGTGGAGCTGGAATAACACAATTGCACATTTTGGAGGTTATTCCATGCACATTGCTCCAATGTTGTCTCTAGGACCTCAATAAAGTCACCACGTGACATTTTTGCACTGCTGTTTTTTCACTCGAGTTCAGTAAAGGATAATGGTGTGTGTGAAAATTCCACACTGCTTGAACAGTGAAAAACAATTGTACATTGCTGTGTAATTATATATTTTTTCATTCTAAACTTAGTTTGTGTCTGGAGAGAGCATTTTGAGCTGTATAACATCATGGTGAAGTATCATGGTTACAGGTCTGTTATTGATGGTAATTTTGACAGCAATTTCATTTAATGAATTAAGAATTTTCACACAAGGAACCTATTGACGACACTAAATTGCACTGGCCTAGTTGTGTGTGGTATAGCATATTGATAGCAATATATTACTATGTAAAATATACCTAGTGACAACAATGGACGTACCTTGAGTTCTACTGGATTTAATATGATTACTTCTTCATTATAGGTATATCCGAGTCTGCTTGGGCTTAATGGCCGCAATGGTGAGCCAAGGTCCAGATGCTGCACGGGATTTCTTAAGCCACTTTGATTTCAGCAACAAGTTGCTGCCAGGATTATTGAAAAAGAGAGATAAAACGGTAAATGTTTTAATCTGTAAGAGTTTAACTTGTACTTGTACACGCCGTTTGATTTTTGTATTGATGATTCCGTACAACCATCGGGAGGAATATTACCCCGTTTTATTATTGCAAAGTCGTGTCTGGGAACGACACAATACTTTACATCAAAATTAGATCTTGTTTAGTATACACTGTGTTATCTGGCGATAATGGTACTGCTGCAATTTTTGGACTTGGTGTCTGCCCTCAAACATGTGCAGCTTTGTCTGGATGTGGTTATTGTGTCAATATTGTATTGAGCGATCCTCATTGTGCAGACACACAAAAGCATTTGTGTTGATACATACCAAGCAGTAAAGTAGTTCTGATGTGTGGTAAATGAAATAACATTCACAGTCTCCGAATTAAAATACCTTCTTGGGCTTTCCCAATGCCTCAGTGAATGAATGGTGTAGTACTGGACAGTATCGACCATCGGGGTTCCAAGTTCAATCATTGGCCTGCACTGTCAGTTGATGCCAGCAGGAGGAGTGCTGGGGGTGCTACAGTTGGCCCCCTAGCCATTGGGAGGGGATAATGCAATCTGGCAAGGCTCCTGAATGGCCAGTGGCATTGCTGGAATGTATGTTTACGTGGAAATAGAGTGAGAACAGAATTGGGCTCAGATCTGATGCTTCACTATGTTTGAATAGCCTGCTGACATTCTGTATATACTTACACATGAAGAATGGTCAGTGGATGAGGTACCGGAGAGCTTGTCAAACCAAACTACGGCAAGAATTGGTCCCTTCAGGAGATGAGAGGAAAAAAAACACTTCCTTCAGAAGCCCAGTAGATGTTGCTGTTGCTTGTAAATAAGCAAGTTGACTTTAAGTTAACTATAAGTGACAATCCCTCATTTAAAAATGCAACATTTTTCTAGGCCACTCTTTTTTTTAAAAAAGACAACACCGTAGGGTAAATATTCCAATTGTCATTATTTTAGTGCTGACAATAACCCATTTATTTTGAAGAGGCCTTGAAGAACTCTCTGCTACAGTGCCCTTAAGTGCCTGTGTTTGTCATGAAGAAATTCAAAATATTTGAGTACTCTGTACACTATTTTTCTGTTTGCTAGCCAAAGCATACTACTTCAGAAAGTATAATAGAAAATAAATAGGGGCTTAATGCGAAAGACAGGAAAGCGTATCTGCGGAACACTCATGCAAGCTGTGGCTATATTTAAAGAGTAACAGAATAATTCTATAGCTCTCCTTTGTTTAGGGTAGAAACATTTCTTTTATGTTCTTAAAAAATATATTAATAATATACACAAATACTTTGTGTGCCTGCACAATGAGGATCGCTCAATACAATATTGGCACAATAACCACATCCAGACAAAGCAGCACATGGTTTAGGACACCAAGGCAAATGTGATGTTAAGTGCTGTGGTTCTGCTCCCAGCTGGAAATGTTAGTACAGTGTTATACAGATCTCAGTATTGCAGGATACTGGTTCATTGTGTCCTCTGTACCATCTTATATATCGCTGCTTATGTCTGCAGTGTAATTTCATATCCAGCTACTTGGTAGTGTGGTTGGGGATGGGTGTTTTCCTCCTCAAAGCTGCGATTCTCCAATGAGCAGCATGGCAACCGAGGAAACTCTTCATTTGGCTGTTGTTGTTTTTCAGAGTCCGGTAGCTCTAGTACTCAGTGCATCATTGTTGGTATGTTTTCCAGGCACTTGAACCAGTAGCTGTGTGTATGGACGTTATTAGCGCGGAATATATTTCTTAGTCATTCCTGCAGTAAACAGATCTGCTGTGAGTTCTTAAGTAAAAAAAGGTTAAATAACTCAAAATTTTCAGTTGTGGTGAAACCTGCCATGTAGATATTGATCTGGAAAATGTCTTTAGAATTGGTATTCTTTTTGACAGTTTGAATAATCTAACGAGTGTTTGTTTTCTGTAGGGGAGGCCTGATGTCCGCATGGCTTATATCCAGTTTACAGTTTCATTTCTGATTGCCGGTGACCACAACACTATTAGCCAAGTCCTGGAGTTAAAAGGTATTTTCAGTATTTTAATTCAACCGAGGTTTGAAATTAAGGCCCAGAATTTGCGGTCAGCGGCGAAGCAAAGGCGTTCGCCGCTGGCCCCGAAGAAAGCTGCCCACAGAGATCGCGAGGTCTCTGTGGCGAGAAGTTAGCCTTTTTCGGCACGCAAGTGATTTCAGTGCAGTATAGTGGGGATTCCCTAATGCAATCTGCTGTGACGTCAACAAGCTGTCTAAGCAGCCAATCACATTGCAGAATTCTCACAAACAGGGAACCAGGAAATGAGAACCTGCTTTTATCCCGACTTTTTAAAAATGTTACAGGGAGCAAAACAAAGATTGGTGCTCTCGCCTGGGGATAAGGTAGAACCTGAAATATCATGAACAAACTTTAAAAAGAAAACAATTTTTTAATAAAGTTTCTTAATTGCAATTTCTATCATAATGGAGAAATTTGACACTCCACAAAATTAAAATTAGTTTTTCAGGGATAACGTTTGTTTAGCAGTCAATACGCTGTTAAAACCCCAGTTACACCTAATCCAACAAGGCCTAACATTTAATGGGATATTTAGCAGCGATATTACCGCGGAAAAACCCAAGTTTTTGTCAGTTTCACTGATTGCCGGCTATGGGGGGCGGGGGGGAGGTGGCCACAGCGCAGCCAGTGTCGGAGCAGTGAATGACTGACCACAACTTCAGGATTTCTGCGTTTAGATGCGCATGCACTACGTCCTGAAGTTGCGGATAGTTTCAAAGGGGTGATAACAGCGAACGCTGTTAGTTTGCCGTTATTACCCACCGCAAATTCTGGCCCCTAAAGGTTGTTCCATTTTATATATACCCCTGCATTAATAACTGTATCAAAATAGTTTCCAGGCACTTTGTGTAAACCAGTTTTTGTTACTGTTGAGAAACTGGTGAAGGCTGTAGGGCTACAGTACAGGACACTACCAAGTTTGAAAAGAGATGGAGAGAAAAATAGGTAAATCAATACATGGTGATTATGAGATGACCAGCTTGGAGATTGTAAGGGGAAAAGACTGATGCTGGTAAGAAGTTTGATAGTTTTAAGATCTTTCAGAAAGAATGAGTTAGAGTAGAAGACAAAGTGATAAATCTTGATTAAAATGCAGGGATAAGAAGGAGTGTGTACAACAGTGTATCTGGAGCTCAGGAGGAATAAGAACGAAAGTTGGGAACAGTCATGACTAGTAGCAACCATAAAATGGAGACAAGAAAGGTTGTTAAAGCAGTCAGTTACTCGTTATAAATCGCATTGACCTAATTTGTGTGTTTTTTTTTTAAAGGTTTTATTCCAGATATTTTCACTTCTGGACTAAAAGAAGATCGGATTTCTGTCATAAATTTACTTCTGTCAACTTTAAAGGCAAAGGTTTGTCGGTCTGGATACTGGACTTCTATTTTACTTATTTTGCAGCTCAAATCTCCAATGGACATCTGGGAATCTTGGTCCCCATTTTAGCAAAGCTTTCGTACATAATGTATTTTACCGGAACGTTATTAACGATGCTTTGCTGGCACCTAATTCCTTTTGCTGTGATTGTTAAAGTGGGAAAAAGTAGCACGAGTGTAAAAATCGTATTGGTGAATTTTGCTGATCAGCAGAAGATCAGTTGCACTAATGCCTTAGCCACACCCTCAAGTCATGAAAATGTGACTTATTCACACTACTGTTACAATTTCCATTCCACTGTCAACAGAACTTTGAGCCTCAAATATTATAGCTGTGGTGTGGTATTGACCCATAAAGTTATTGCCTTCGTCAGATGGTGGGGTTAGGGAGAAAATTAGAGGGTGTTATACATTTTTAATTTATAAATAAGAAAGACATTGAACAAGTAAAAAAGGATGAGAAATTTAATAAGGGAGATCTGCTGTGCAGTATACATTTTTATAGTTTGCACATATACTGTGTACCAAGTGCCCGAATCAACTATATATAAATACATGAAAAAAATATATATATTTCAAATCTACCCTCCATGTTTTAGGCCAGGCATCTACTAGTGCTGCTGTGTAACTGCACTGAGAAGTGTCCTGGGGTCACTCATCCTTCATGTTTCCAATCCTGATGTTTTGGCTGAGATTATTGGGTATATTTTTCTCTGGTTGCTGATTTGAGTGAAAAGTTTGGTGCGAGTATGAAACCGGTTTGCATTTACACTGACTATTTTAACTGGAGGCATGTACTCCTATGTGTTGAAAATTCTGGGTGCAAACCCTAGATCTTTTTTTTTATTAAACCCACTTAAACATCTTGTCACCTTTAACCTCTGGAAATTCTCATCTAAAGATTTAGTTAATTAAATAAAATTACTTTCTTACTGTTTCTTTCTACTAGGTTGTCCAAAATAAAGCCATAAGTAAAACACAGAAGGTTCGTCTTTTCACTCCAGGTGCTTTGAACCATATCGCTTCATTATATCGCTGGAGTGGAATTGTTGATGTTCATGTAAATGATGGCAAGGTGGGTCTCTTTTTAAAACAAAAATAGTAATGATCACAATCTTGGTCTGATTTCTATGTTATAGGACCAATATGCCTCACTTGAACTATGTCCTGATACTGCCATGAAAGAAAGAAAGACTTGCATTTATAAAGTGCCTTTCACGACCTCAGGACGTCCCAAAGCGCTTTACAGCCACTGAAGTACTTTTTGAAGTTCAGTCACTGTTCTGACCCCACTCCCTTCTTACTAGTGACAGCACATAACCTGCTCCTCCTGTTCCTGGCCGATATCTGCATCAAGCGCCTCTCCATCTGGGGTAATTCTAAATCCTTGTTCATCACTGCTATGCTGAGTCCTAAAGTAGTGGACTAAGGATTTTATATGGATGTGTTAATGGGTTTATATGCTGATATTGCACAGCACTATTTCATCCACTTGTTTCAAATGCTGCAAACATCTTTTAAAAGTTGTCAACATTTTCTACTTCTCGCTTTTGTGTCTGAAGGCTGTGGGGCCAAACCCCACTCGACTTAAGCACACAACCTAGGCTGACACTTCAGTACTGAGCGACTGTTATATTGTCAGAGGTGCTGTTTTTTGGATGAAATATTAAAGCAAGGTCCTCTCTGCCTGTTCAGGTGGACATAAAAGATCCTTTGGCACTTTTTTGCAGAACAGGAGGGAGTTCTGGCCAACATTCCACCCTCAACCAGCACCATCAAGAAAGTGTAACTGGTTGTTTATCTTACTGTTGTTCGTTGAAACTCGATGTACCAAAATTGGCTGTTGCGTTTGCCCACAAAAGACAACAGTGACTATACTTTAAAAAAAAACTAATTGTCTGTGAAGCACTTTGAGACGTCCTAAGGTTGTGAAAAGGGTGTTGTATAAATGAAGTCTATCCTTCTTTCCTTCCCGGACGGGTTGCACCTCAACAGAGCTGGTACCAATATCCTCGCGGGGAGGTTTACTAGTGCTGTTGGGGAGGGTTCAAACTAAGTTGGCAGGGGGATGGGCACCAGGATGTAGCATTAGAAAGGAGAAATGAAGTTGCTGGAGAATTGCAAATGTTACACCCTTGTTCAAAAAAGGGTGTAAAGATAAACCCAGCAACTACAGGCCAGTCAGTTTAACCTCGGTAGTGGGGAAGCTTTTAGAAACAATAATAAGGGACAAAGTTAACAGTCACTTGGTCAAGTGTGGATTAATTAAGGAAAGCCAGCGTGGATTTGTTAAAGGCAAATCGTGTTTAACCAACTTGATCGAGTTTTTTGATGAGGTAACAGGGTTGATGAGGGCAATGCGGTTGATGTGGT
This sequence comes from Squalus acanthias, assembly GCA_030390025.1. NCBI lineage: Eukaryota > Metazoa > Chordata > Chondrichthyes > Squaliformes > Squalidae > Squalus > Squalus acanthias. The sequence continues at coordinate 152,336,074 of CM059429.1, forward strand.
GTACATGGACTTCCAAAAGGCGTTTGATAAAGTGCCACATAATAGGCTTGCCAGCAAAGTTGAAGCCCATGGAATAAAAGGGACAGTGGCAGCATGGATGCGAAATTGGCTAAGTGACAGGAAACAGAGAGTAGTGGTGAACGGTTGTTTTTCGGACTGGAGGAAAGTATACAGTGGTGTTCCACAGGGGTCCCTTCTAGGACCACTGCTTTTCTTGATATATATTAGTGACTTGGATGTGGGTGCACAGGGCACAATTTCAAAATTTGCAGATGACACAAAACTTGGAAGTATAGTGAACAATGAGGAGGATAGTGATAGACTTGAAGAGGACACAGACAGGCTGGTGGAATGGACGGACACGTGGCAGATGAAATTTAATGCAGAAAAGTGCAAAGTGATACATTTTGATAGAAAGAATGAAGAGACAAAATATAAACTAAAGGGTACAATCCTAAAGCGGATGTATGAACAGAGAGACCTGGGGGTATATGTGCACAAATCATTGAAGGTGGCAGGGCAGGTTGAGAAAGCGGTTAAAAAAAGCTTACGGGATCCTGAGATTCATGAATAGAGGTATAGGGGGTGATTTTCTGAATGGGAAGCTTTTGGAGGCGGGACTCCCACTTGTCGGGTTTCAGTTCCTCCTCCATCAGCTTCTGGCCAACCAGCGGAATTTTCCCCTGATTGACCTTGTTAAGCCCGCCCGGCGAGCTCAGCAGGCCAATTAGGGCGAAGTCAGTTGCAGAGCACGTCAACGTATGACGTGTCATCTGTCAAGAATTTTTGACAGCTCTGAAGCTGTCAAACACTGACATTCTGTGTAGTTTGATGAGTCCTTGTGTTCAGGACTCATCAAACCTTTCTACTTTGCAGAAATCAGCTGGCTGTTGGATCGGAGGATTCAACAGCCAGCTACAATGGAGATGTCGGGGACTCCGGCTCCACAGCAGCTGAAGGCTGTAGATAGAAACAAAGGTAAGTTAACATTTTCTAACACTTTACACTCACCTCACATACTTACCACGCCACACTTGCACCCATCACTCACCTCTACATCGCACTTTCAGACCCCCCGACCCCTGCAGACCCCCTACTCTCCTCCTGCACCCCGGTGGAGTTCCCCCAGGTCGGGAAGCCCGCACTTCGGGACGAAAAATGGGGATAATCCTATTTTCTGCCTGTTAACTACCTGTTAACAGACTGTTAATAGGCTTTAATCCCTTCTCTCCTCCAAGGAGACTGGACCTGGGGCAGGACAGCTTCCCGCCTCCAGGCAAGAGGGCACGGAGGTGGGTTGGGGGCGGGTTTGCCACCCGCCCCCAAATTCTGCCACTTTCCCGGCAGTGCCGCCTCCATACCCGCCTCCTCGGGGCTGAGAAAATCGCCCCCATGGAGTACAAAAGCGTGGAAATTATGATGAACCTTTATAAAACACTGGTTCGGCCTCAACTGGAGTATTGTGTCCAATTTTGGGCACCGCACTTTAGGAAGGATGTGAAGGCCTTAAGAGAGGGTGCAGAAAAGATTTATGAGATTCCAGGGATGAGGGACTTCAGTTACGTGGATAGACTGGAGAAGCTGAGGTTGTTCTCCTTAGAGTAGAGAAGAGTGAGAGGAGATTTAATAGAGGTGTTCAAAATCATGAGGGGTCTGGACAGAGTTGATAGAGAGAAACTATTCCCATTGGCAGAAGGGTCGAGAACCAGAGGACACAGATTTAAGTGATTGGCTGAAGAATCAAAGGCGACATGAGGAGAAACTTTTTTACGCAGCGAGTGGTTAGGATCTGGAATGCACTGCCTGAGAGGGTGGTGGAGGCAGATTCAATCGTGGCTTTCAAAAGGGAATTGAATAAGTACCTGAAGGAAAAAAATTTGCAGGGCTACGGGGAAAGAGTGGGGGAGTGGGACTAGCTGAAGTGCTCTTGCAGAGAGCCGGCATGGGCTCGACGGGCTGAATGGCCTTCCATGCTGTAACCATTCTATAGGCCGCGAAATTCGGCTCCATTTGCGCCTGCCGTTAGCGCAGGGGAGCGCAAAGGGCTTATCGCCCGAGCGGGGCAGCACACCCTGAGAAATTCGGCGGGGCGCTAGCTGATAGCGCCTCGCCGGTAGCGGCCCGGGCCACTGCGCCACCGGCGATGACGTCCTCACCGTGCGCTGCGACCCCTTAACGCACCGCGGCAGAAATTTGGCTGCGCCCCGCGAGGCTGCCGCAAGCGGTGTAAGTGCCAGCCTCGTGGGTCACGAGCCGGGCCGAACTCCGCTCGCAGAGCGCTAATTAAAGGGAGGTGCGGCGCGACCCGCGCCGCCATTTTCTTTTTTTGGCGACCTCCAGGTCGGCCCTCTGTGGCGGCCCTTGGCGTGGTCTGTGGCCGCCATTGCGCAGCCCGGCACCGCATCTCGGTGCCGGGCTGCAGCCACGGCACCACGGTGTCCTGGTGGGCTAGTGTGGGCCATCGGAGGCCCTGCAGAACTCGCTGCGTCCCTCTCCTTTAACGGAAGGGGAGGGGCGCTGAAACGTGTCATTGCTACGCGGAGCGGCCGCGTAGCGCTCCACGCTTTGCGCCCCCAACACCACCCCAAGAGGAAGTGGAGCGCCCAAGATAGTGCTCCGCTTCCTTGCCAGGACGGTGAGCCGAATTTAGCGGCAGCGACGGTACTTCCACGCCAGGCGCTAAATCGCAAGCGATAATTCGGTTCGGGGCGTAACCGAATTTCGCCCCCAGATTATTCCTTTAACCAGATAACTAAAGTAGGAAGAATCACACATTGTAAAATTCAAAAAGAAATTCAGGAGAAACTTGCTACCACATGGAGTAGTTGAGGCGAATTGCATAGTTGCATTTAAGCGGAAGATAGATAAGTGCATGAGGGAAAAAGGAATAGAAGGATATGTTGATAGGGTGAGATACATTACGGTGGGGGGAGGCTCATGTGGAGCATAAACACCGGCTTAGACCTGTTGGACATTAGACAGAATAGCCTGTTTCTGTGTTGTAAGTATTATGTAATACTATGTAAATGTACTATAAAAATGAACATTCGAATTTTACTTAATTCCTGACAGGGTGCCCAAGATTCCACAGTAGCTGGGAGAGACTTGGTTCGAGAACTTGTACACAGTTTCTTGATCGATCTCTGCTGCTCAGTGAAACATGGCATCAATTTCTATGATTCTAGTCTGGGTACAGCTAGAAGGTAAGATTCTCACTGTGATGACAGCTTCATGCCAAATTCACTCTTATTTTATAATATTTTCAGTTGGAAAGGCCATCAGGAAAATGTGCTCTCTGCACAATGTGTAACTAAATTATACACATGTTTGCAATTTCAGTACACATAGTGCACAGAGGTTGCTCAATGTGTTGGCTCCAGAGATCCATGATGCTAAAGTAGAGCCTTTCCGCCTAACCTCTTGCAGGCCTCAAATGCAACATTCCCAGCACTTGCTTTGCCTGTTTCTCTCTCGGGCACCATCACTGAGATCTGGGCAGATGTTCTTAAGCTATCAGACCCTGTCCCTCAAGTGGACAAAGCCTAAAAAAATATAAAGAATCTAAAGTAAATCAACAGAACCCTTCGCTAGTGCTCCTGTTGTGGATTCAACATTGCACCTTCAAATGCCGTTCCGGTTCAGGAAACTTACTCCCAGCGCGCTCATTCTAGTTGAAACTCAGGCCGGAATTTTGCCGGGGGGAGGGGGGGGTTTGGAGGCGGGACCTCCGGCAAAATCGCAAAGATTGACAGCGGGCAGGAAACCCGCTGTCAACCCACCTCCAATCAATCTTCCCAAGTGTCGGGTCCCCGATTTGCGCATGGACCCGACACCTAGCGGCGGGAAGAGGATTATAACCACTTAACTGCTTGTTAACAGGCAGTTAACAGGCTTTTTCCAATTTTGACACTTTTACTGCGGGCTTCCCGACGTCTGGACACCACGCCAGGTAAGTGTGGCATGTTGTGAGTCTGCTGTAATGTTTATGCATTAATGACAGCTGCGGAAGTGGTGTGAAGGATCCAGTGGTGCACTGGTGAGTTTTAGAGGTAAGAAAATGTTGGGAAAGTCATTTTTAATGCATTTAGACTTTTCTGTAGGTAACAAGTTTTGAATTGTATGTGTAGTTCCACCTCATTGGGAGAAACTCGCTCACCAGATCGCTTCTGTAACCTCACCTGCAGCTGCCATCTGTTCTAGCCTAAGGTGGGAGTCACAGGAGAGCCTGGGTGCAAGAGCTCACCTTTGTACAGTGATTGGCAGTGTTTGCAGCACCTCAATGTGTCAAACACTGAAAAATCAGCTGTCAAAAAAAAATTGTGCGTGGTCCTTTTAAGAAAACCGGCAGATGACGCGTCATCAAATGACATCATCTGACCGGCTTCGTCTTAATTGGCCGACAAGCCAGCAGGGCGGGCTTAACAAGGCCAATTGACGTAAAATCACGTCTGTGGGCCAGATGTAGTTGGGGGCGGGACTGGAACCCGGAAGCCACCTGACCCGCTCCCAAGCCGCATCGATCGAGAAAATCGCGGCCTAAGAGTTTGTAAACTGTTGGCCCGTGCATGATTTCGCAGGGATCAAACCAGATCTTCACGGTATGTCACCAGACTAGCTTGACCCAGATTTGTGTGCCATCGTTGTTCTGGGTAGTAGTCAGTTTGGACTGTCACCTCCTTCACGAGCAGTTACTACTCATTGCAGAAGACCAGCTACAAGTTGCCATACTGGGAGGCCTGGCAGCATTCCATGCAGTAGAACTGGGCTAGGATCCTGCCTTTTGGTATCGCACACTGCAGATCAGCTTGGTTGTGCCTGGCCTCACTCCCATGGGACTTGCATCAACTGCTACTGCAGCGGCTGTTTGACAGAATAATCATTTTTGGAGAGAGTTTGCTTGAAACCTCCAAAAAATACCATTTAAAAATCTGCGTGATATTGTGAGGTATGGCCAATAAGGGTAAGCTGCCTGCCAGGAGTATTCTGTATTCCATTAACAAATCACAACAGCCTTCCATTCACTGGCAGATTTTTTGTGGTCCTCAAGGAGGGCAAGCTACCAGTGATTCCGTTTGGCCTCTCCTTGGTTTTCACCAAGTGCCTATCCATGAGTTGCAACACCTCCTTGTCTATCCATACTTCGCTTCTCAGAGTTGATGGGGAAATCTTATGTTGCAATGCAGGGGGTGGTCATAAACATTAACCTGCTTGTGTTTTGCTGTAATTTGTGTATCGCCCTTGAACTTATTGTGGTTCATTATTGCATCACCTGCAGATCTAAACAGATCAATTTTTCTTTTAAATTGTGGACTGTGATTGCACCTGCAGGGGGGGAAACCTGGTGCTACTGAGGTTCCTGCTGTGCTTAAAAACAGCTACAGAAGATGCGCTGGTGGCTGACCTGATGGTGAACATCCTCAAAGTGTGTCCTGATTTATTGACCAGATTCTTCAAAGAAACACAGTATTCCTTTGTCCCTAGACCTAAGACAGTCTGGCTGGACAATATCAAACTACTGCGAAAGGTAGGGAGCAACTTGCACAAAGCTTTCAGACTTGGTTCTGTTTACAATATATTGGGTGACAAAATGGCTAATCTCTAAGACACCTTTAAATTAATTCTGAAGTACAAGTGAAATGTTAGTTCTGTAGTCAGCAACCAGTAAGGATAAGGGCAAACTTTAATTAGTTTAGAAAGTATCCATACAAAGTGAACACATACAACTAGGACTGTGTCAATTAATCAATGCTTTAAATTTATATTAATTGATTATAATGGAATCAGTGGGCCTGGCACTATGGGTTTGATACAGTAACTTAACATAGCTGCTTGAATGAAAAGCAGAAAATGTTGGACACTCAGCAGGTCAGACAGCATCTGTAAAGAAAGGAAAAACGTTTTGGTTTGATCCTCGTGAGAGATATGAAACAAAATGCTACTCCAGTGAAAGTGCACTTTATGGAATGCTGAATAAAGTTATAATACTTAGTGTTTCAGAAAAGAAAGACAATGGGGAGAAAAAACACACAGCTGAGCAAGATGTTGGTCACAAGCACATATGGGTGGTATGTTTGCATGTCTGGCGTGTTTTCTATCGTGGTCCATCAAAGTCAAAAATAGTCGGTCAGTGCACAGAAATAGTCACAATCTGGGACAAAACTGGACCACTGGGAATATGGGATGGAGGGGCCATTTGGGAACTCTGTACAGAGCAGATACTCTCTGCCTTAAAGCTCTTTAAAGTTAAAACTGCAGACTTTAATCTGTAAACTGCAAACTATAGATTCATAATACCCTGAAAGTGAGCTTCAGTTTTCTATAAAGTAACTTTTAGCAACAACTGAGGGAAATATTTTGTTGTTAGGCAAACTTGTGATATTTAATAGTAAGTCCCCATTTTATGTTTAAATATATAAATTGTAGTATTTGTTTAAAACTAAACTGGTAACCATGAGAGTCAATGAGCCAGTGAATAGAGTAAATATTTAAACTTTTATTAAATCTACCCTAATAATAAACTGTTTGTCCAAGTGAAGACTGGATCATGGGTACTCTTTAACATTTTTTGTATGTTCAATTTTATTCTAGATTTATGAAGCCCTGCCAGAGATTTCCAAGGCCTTCCGAACAAAGGAGTTCATCCCCATCCCCCGCCTCCTCTCTATGGTGATGGTCACAACAGTACCTCCGGTGGCTACTAAAGCCATGTTTACTCAGGGAATCAATGTAAGAAAGAAAGAAAGTCTTGCATTTATATAAGAGAAAGCTATTTAATATCTATTTGCTACTTTGATATCAAAATTCTTCAGAACATAAAAATAAATGATCAGGAGAATGGCAAGATACTGGATGCTTGGCAACCACTTTATTTGCCTACCTGGGCTAATTAGATTCCTTTATTACATAGTGGGAGCCTGGTGTATGCAATATAGGATCGTAGTAAAGCACAGGGCTGGAGTGCATCTGGCCGATACCTCATCAATCGCCCACTCTCTCCTAGAAGCATAGGAAGGTACAATATATCAGGGGCAACTGGAAAACTTGGCCATGTTATAACCAGATTTGCATCCGGGGGGACTGGATATGCCACTACAGATATGTGAGGAGTAGGTTGGGATTAGATGCTTGTATCAGATTTTTAATTATGGTATGAACTTGACGAGAGTTCTTTTGTGCTGCTGTCGAATTTGTTACTAAATGTTAGAGTATTCAGTAACTTGCACTGCTTTCAAACGGTACTTTTAATAAGAGAAGAAAAAAGGGTAGGTCTAAGGAAGGGCAAATGGTATCCATACTGTCCTGCATAGTAAGTTCCCTATCTAAACTGTATCATCATGCGAAAGTGCCAAGTGAGAGTGCTGGCATAATGAATAGTCTGGTGAGCATGAAGAGGGGAGGGGCAAAATAAATAAACTACCTAAAAGACTGTATTAGTTCATATGTACTGGAGATAGGACCAGATTCTGCTAATAATTGTTACTTGCTGGGAGGATATTGAGTCAATTCCCCAGCCCCCCTACCACAAGCCTGGGTGCTGGGCAGGTGCAGCACGCCCAAAGTGCACTGTGCCTTTCCAGACCGAATTGTGCCTCAATTGGTGGCTGGACCTTTAATATGGCCTGGTTTTACTCCCAGCACAGGCATACCAATTGACACGGGATTTTGTTGGGAAAGAGGAGGGGGTTCCTGGCCACTGGCCTTGGGATCTTCTGGCTGCTGTTGGGGAACAGAAGCCAGAGGCGCTAAGGCTGAAATGTCCAGTGAAAGAAACGGCAGATCTACTTTGCCAGGTACTCTTCAGCTCACTGCCAGAGCCCATGTGATCTGAATCCCACTGCCAGCTTCTTTGTGTTCCCCAGCGTCTGGGAATGCCCCTTCCTCACCATATTGTCACCTATCGCTGGCACAAGACCCTGTTCTGCTCCTCGAGTGAAACCCTGGGACTTCCAGAGGACTGTAAAGGAGACAGAGTCCATAACAGGTCTTTGCTTCTTTTTCCTGACCCTTATACCTGAAGAAAAGGCATTTCCTGGGGCAAAGATAAGGAAAATTGTCCCCATTATCTTATATTTCATGGCCATATAACTATATTGAGAACAGTATCAGGGCTAAATTATCCACTCATCAATAATTAGAGCTACTGACTTTCATACCACTGAAATTCCCAATTGCAGCTATAAAATAAAGAAAAGTAAGATTTATGTAATTCTGAAGGTACTTTGTTTTACGCCTCCCGTTTTTTGCTGAAGAGTAAGACACAAAGTGGTATTTCAGTCAGGAGTATTTCCAATGAAGAGTCTCGTGCAAAATATTAACCTCTCTTCATTTTCTGGGTTTTTCCCCAATTTTTTTTGTATCAATTCTATCAAAATGGAGACTATTTTCTTATCGGCATCTGAACTCCACACAAGCTAAAGAAAATGTAACAAATTGACTTTCTTTACTTCCAGCTTACAAATAAAGTAGTCCAACACACTACCTTCTCCCTGCTTGCATATGTTCTGAAGAGGGCTCTGAAGAATATTGAGCATTGCCTGAATGAGGAAGTGTGGCAAAACTCCGATATCTACTCTCTCAGTGCAATGGAGGACTTTGCACAGCAGTACAGAGAGACCCTCAGTAAGGTACCTAGAACAACAGCCGCATCAGGAAGCTTACACAGGGCAAACTGCCTTTGGCTGGATCGGATTTTGGCTACAACTTGCATTTATATAGCACCTTTAACCGTAGAAAATGCCCCAATGTACTTTACAGAGGCGGATGGAAAAAATAAAACAGAAGGAATAAAGGAGCAGATACTGAATCGTGGTGCGAGAGTTAGGAAGGGCAATCAAAACCTAGATCAAAAGGATGGGTTTCAAGAAGATTTGTAAAGGTGGAGAGGGACAGAGGTTAGAGAGACCATTCCAGAGGATAGGGCTGAGGTGACCACCAATGGCGGGATGGAGGAGGAGCAGCTGCACTGAAGGCCAGAGGACTGAAGGATTGGGGTGGGGACAAGACTGGAGGAAGCTGTAGACATAGGGTAGCCATGGAGGGATATGAAGATGCGGATTTTAAATTCAATGCAGTGTGGGTTCAATGAGCCAATATATGTCAGATAGGTTGGGAGCGATGCGCAAGTGGGAGTTGGTTCAGGGTAGGGCACAAGCAGCAGAGTTTTGAACAAGTTGGGAGTTTATAGAGGGTGGTGGATGGCAGGCTACCAAGCAGGACAACAGAGAAATCGAGTCTAGAGATGACAAAAATGTGAATGAAACAGCATTAAAGGAAAATTTGCCACTCCCGCTGATTTAAATGATGGAAAATTGAGTTGTCAACTTGGAGATCTCAATCTGAATCTTAATCAACTAAAAACTCCCATTTGGGCTTCTCTAGATATAAGTCTCATTCAGAGTTGTCTGGTGAAGGACAGGGACCTTTTCTCTAGGGGGAGCAAGACTAATGAGGCTGCCTTCTGGAGGGTCAGTTAAGGACTGGTATTGACACCAACAGGTTTGACTAATCCTTGTCTTGACTGCAGGAGATGAAATAATTTGGGAAAAGGTGTAAATAAAATGCATAATGTTTGGCGAGTTACTAAATGGCATGAATGGTAAAATTTGAACATTGTTTTCAAAGTGCGCATGGGTTATGGCCAAATTAACCTAACATTCACTTCTGTAATTGTCACCCAAATTTTACGTTCACACCAGCTTACAGTATTACAGTTTACCTCTTGAAGTACTAGTCAAAGCATTTTAACCTTTTATTCAGAATAAAAGTTGTCACGGAAATGTTAGGTCAAATTCAATAATTATTATAATCAGTAAAAACAGTTATTTAATCTACAAAATACTAGATCCCTATGACATTCAGATTTGTAAAATATATTTTTATAATCCTTATGCCCACAGATTTGTAATCTATAGCAATGCAATAGTTGTTTTTGGAATGCCTATACTATTCTGTGATGTCAGTGTGGTCTCTTTCTTTTTAACACAGCATTTGCCAGACATGAATAGCATCGTAGCTACATGGCAATCTCTTTTAAAGAATGAAAGAAAAGAAGATGGAAAAGGAGAACAGGGAGATGAAAAAGACACAAAAACCACCAGTGTGGCAGAGGAAGCAAATGAGATTTCAGATATTACAGAACATAGTACGTTTTTTACGCAGGGTGGAAAGGGAGGGGAAGTCTATTGTGTGGTTTAAATCAAGAAAAGTCAATGGGCCGGATTTGCTGAAAAAATAATAGCGTGTGAGCGACGCACACCGTTATTAATGTGCAAATCGGCTAGAAAGAGATACCCCATGAATTGCGAGTCACCACAAGTTGCTGGACAATTTGCGTCGCTCCGCTGTTAGCTTTGCGAAAACTGCATGTCTTCTTTAACCGCCCTGTGATTTTCATGAAGTTGCTGCATTTGCACATTAATTGCCCGTTAAACTCGCCACATAAAGTTAAGTCTAGTAATTAATAGTGTAAGTACCCTTTTAACAACGTGATAATTGTTAATGACTGCCAATCACCCTCTCTTGCCCAGAAAGTGAACAATTAATTTTGGAATCTCTTTCCTTCAGATAGTGAATTGTTGCAGATTTTAAAAAATATCAAATTTTAAAATTAACAGAAACTCTTACTTTTCCTTTCTCCCTCTTCTCTCCCTCTTAGTCCAATCTTTATTTCTCTCTCTTTATTTCTCTTTCTGTACCTGATTTGACATTGAATTCACCCACCCTAATTTACCCTCTGTTTATCTCAATCCTTAAACCCTCATTGATTAAGGAGATGCACTCTTGGTCCCACCATTCACCAAGGCCCCAGATGCCCTGATTCCCTCGCTGCGTTATTATCCCTGTCATTATTCCAACAACTTTGTGGGCAAAAATGTTTTCAGCTGAAGGGTGCCAGAGAAAGTCAAACTAACTGGGGCCCTGAGTTTGTGGTCGGAGGCTTCCCGCGGGAATTGCCTCCGATCCACAAATAAAATCTGCGCCTACCTGGTGGTCCGGGAGGTACGGAGACTCGCTGTCCTGGGCCGCTCTGGGTACCTGCGGGCAGAGACCCACGTATCCCGGGGCGCAGGCGGATCGCAAGCGCCCCTGGGATCATGTGGGCCGGCCCAACGAATGACAGAGGGAATCCCCATTCATACCTATGGGGAATCCGTATGTACAGAATCCCCATAAGTATGAATGGGACTACCCCAAAAAATACCTCTGCACTTCAAATAAATTTTAAAAAATCACATATTTAAAATTAATTAAAATGGCATTTAATTAAATATTTAAAACAAAAATTTAATTTTTTGAAAAATACATTTACATGTTTTAAAGAGGCTAACAATAAACTTACCTTATCTCACAGGTTTTTAAATGTATAAATTATTGATAAAATGTTATTTTTCTGTTTTTTATAAACGCTTTTACCAGGCGTAAGAATTTCACGGGCATTCAGCGGGCGGAAGTTGGGCAAATAGCCCAACTCTCCGCCCGCGGATGCCCTTTTCCCGGGGATGCGGATGATCTGTCAAGAAAATTCTTGAGGAATTGCAAGTTCTGGGTTTATGCGCAGTTGCATATGATAACATTTCTTAGTAAGTTATTCCTATGAATAATAAAAATTATTCCAACTGCGAATTGTGCTCATTCCTCGAGTTAACAGATAGGGCTGAATGGATTATATTGGGGTACTTGGAATTTCTGCTTGTACATGTGATGACATGTTGCATTGCTCAGTTTTATTCACTCTACCTCAGCTCATCAATTTTATCGTCAAAATTATGATTCCTACTTTTGAATTGTTCCACTGACGTTATCAGGCGTTAAGCAATGAGGATTGTGTCTAACATTCAATACGTGACAGCAGCAGTCAAATAGTTGAGAGCAGCATAATTTTGACAAATCTTGAGCTTTATTTTTGATTTTAAATCCCTGAATATTAATTTTTTAATGGATCCTTTACTTAATTAGAATTTTTAAAAGCTTTTGGTATTATTAAATACTCAAACTGTGCATTTAATGGGCTTTATCTTAGCCAGACTCATATTTCTTATTTTCTCCTTTAGGTGGAGATGATGCTGAGACCACTGTTGTGAAGGCAGTTGTGCTCCAGGTTATGTGTCTTTACCAGAAAGTGGTCCCTCATGTGGTTTCACAGTGTGCATTTGATTTCAGTAAATTGCTTAAAGGTATGTAAACACTCTTTATTACTTCAAACCTACACAGTTGCTGGAAGTGTGCAGCTTTCAAACAGCCAGTTTGAAAAGTTGAATTGGGTGGATGCAAATCAGATACATTAACTCACTGCAGATTGTATGTTTATTATTTGTGGACACTTGTCTATTTTTATATGAAGATAGGTGCCGATGGTTGTTTTATGTGAAAATATTATACCATATTTTTTATTCATTCCCGGGATGTGGGCGTCGCTGGCAAGGCCAGCATTACTGCTCGTCCCTAGTTGCCCTTGAGAAGGTGGTGGTGAGCCGTCTTCTTGAACCGCTGCAGTCCGTGTGGTGAAGGTACTCCCACACTGCTGTTAGGGAGGGAGTTCCAGGATTTTGACCCAGTGACGATGAAGGAACAGCGATTTATTTCCAAGTCAGGATGGTATGTGACTTGGAGGGGAACTTGGAGGTGGTGGTGTTCCCATGCGCCTGCTGCCCTTGTCCTTCCAGGTGGTAGAGGTTGTGGGTTTGGGAGGTGCTGCCGAAGAAGCCTTGGCGAGCTGCTGCAGTGCATCTTGTAGATGGTACACACTGCAGCCATGGTACGCCGGTGGTGGAGGGAGTGAATATTTAAGGTGGTGGATGTTTTAGGTAGTAGATGATTTACTTAAATGTAGGCCACACATTTTAAGCACAAAAATCTTGCTTAAATTCAGGGTGTGGTTTATATACAAGTTATTGATAATTGTGTATTTTCCAAGAGGTAAGGCAGCCTGTACGCAATGAAATACAGCAAATTGTCACTATTTATAATATTTTGTTTACGTCTAAGGGCTGATTACAAATATATTCTCCTGGCAGGGAACCTCGCTCGCTGGGGTCACATATCAGGAAATCAATAGTGTTCCCCACGATTTTCTGGTTTTAATTGAAGATCATTAATTCCTTTAAGCCACACATAATAGCTGTTGATTTGGGTAATAACAGTGAGTTTAACGAATATTTTCTAAAGTCATGAGCTACACAATTGGAAGATTGGTTAAAGCAGAGATGCTGCAAATTGAGACAAGAAGTAAGAAAAAAAATAATGGGGACTGGTTAGTATATTAGACTTCAGCAATGCCCCTTCACATCTAGGATGTGGGTTAGAATCCAGCCCAGACTAATGAATGAACGTTCCTTTTCTCTGCAATAGTTCTAACTGGAATTGGTTTGGGGAGTCTCAGTTCAATTACTGGTGCATCTTGTTCAATAGCACTGATCTATTTCGAACTTGGCACCAGTTGAAATTAATTTAGGGATGGAAGCCATAATGATGGCTGGCATACTTAATGCTGTGGCTGAATAGATAAAATGTTCCATTCCCCAGCACCAACATCCCTTAATAAATGAGCACAATAAGTCATCCAAAAAAGGATTCATGTCAATTATGTTTGCACATTATTTCTTAGTTCACATCCAGTGAGCGCACTAATCGTGAGCTGAGCAAAATTTGAGGTTGTGACGCTTACTAAAAGCTTGTTTGTTAGAGCAGTGCCTTCCAGCCCTTATTATAAAAAGGATACAGAGGCACTGGAGAGGGTGCAAAAACGATCTACCAGGATGATACCAGAACTGCAAGGTTATACCCATCAGGAAAGGATGAACAGGCTGGGTCTCTTTCTCTTGAAAAGCAAAGGTGACCTAATGGAGGTCTTTAAAATTATGAAAGGTTTTGATAGAGTAAACCCAGAGAGAGTGTTTCCACTTGTGGGGAAGAGCAAAACTAGAGGCCATCAATATAAGATAGTCACCAAGAAATCAAATAGGGAATTCAGAAGAAACTTCTTTACCCAGAGAGTGGTGAAATGTGGAACTCGCTGCCACAAGGAGTAGTTGAGACGAATAGCATAGAGGCATTTAAGGGCAAGCAAGATAAACATATGAGGGAGAAAGGAATAGAAGGTTATACTAATGAGGTTATATGAAGAGGGGTGGGGGGAGGCTCGTGTGGAGCATGAACACCAGTGCAGACCTGTTGCGCCGAATGGCCTGTTTCTGTGCTGTAAATTGTGTGTAAGATGTTGGGTTTTACTCTGATGACGAGGTGTTCAACTCCTGTGTTCCAGGCATCGTGAGTGAGAAGGGGGTGAGACAGGAAGTTGCTCCTATTCTACAGCACTGCATACTACAGCTGGCCCTGGAGCTGCCTGCCAATAAGTTTGCATGGTTCAGAGTTCAGGTATAATCATATTATTGGGCAAACCTTTGTGTTTTTTTTTAATTGGAATAGCATTTTAGGTATGAAGCTTTGATATCTCCTTTTCAGTAGACTCCCTGCCAAAATCAGCTCAATCAAATTAATTCAGTAATAATTGGCAAGTGACCTCAGCCATGGCTCAGTTGGTAGCACTCTCACCTCTGAGTCAGAAGGTTGGGGGTTCAAGCCCCACTCCAGAGACTTGAGTAGAAAATCTAGGCTAACACTTCAGTGCGGTGCTGAGGGAGTGCTGCATTGTCGGAGGTGCTGTCTTTCGGATGAGACGTTAAACCGAAGCCCCGTCTATCCTCTCAGGTGGACGTAAAAGATCCCACGGCGCTATCTCGAAGAAGAGTAGGGGAGTTCGCCACCGGTGTCCTGGCCAATATTTATTCCTCAGCCAACATCACTAAAAAAAAAATGATCTGGTCATTATCGCATTGCTGTTTGTGGGAGCTTGCTGTATGCAAATTGGCTGTCGCATTTCCTACATTATAATGGTGACTACACTTCAAAAAGTACTTCATTGGCTGTAAAGCGCTTTGGGGTGGCCTGAAGTTGTGAAAAGCGCTATATAAATGCAAGTCTTTTTTATTTTACTTAAGAGTGAGATCAAATTTGATTTTTGTAACTTTTTTGTATATTCTCCCCATTTACAGGAAATGGTAACATGAAAGAGTAGCAAAAACATGTCACATTTCACAATTGAATGTCATTCCAACTCTGATCCCTGTTTTAGTTAGAAAAGAAAGATATCTCTAAATGATCTGCTTTCAAGTGTACATTGATGTTTCGAATGAATTTACACTATTGGAGTGTCCTGTCCATGAAACATTCAGTAACGTTCATTGAACAGAATGGTACATGGGGCTGCTTGCTGAGTTCGCGCTAATGTTCCAGCTTATCACCATTGGAACTTATTTCTGCAGCTCTTTATAGATAAATCACAATCCAGTTCTCTTTTGAGGGAGGGGAGCGTGGTTATCATTATAGATGGGTGCTACAAAGGTGAACTTTGAAACAGTTTCCACTGTATTCTGAAAGTAATCCTTAAAGATGTAATACATTTAGAAACTGCAGAAGTCCACACTGTACCTGATCATAATGCTGGATCTATTCATGCCGAGTTTCATGGTTCTAATGAGTAGATGTTGAGAGACTGTCTGGTGCAGCAGCTGATTTGTACTTCTTATTTGTATGTAGAATATCACAAATACAGAGAAAAGTAGTGGAGAAAAGTCAGTATTTTATTTGCTGCTTAAAATGTATGTGACTAGTAAGAACTCTCAACTACAAACATCGACCAAGCAACTTATTATAAAGGTGAGTTAAAATTTTTATTGCCATTTAGTTTCAATAATCTGGCAATTTACGTGCATGCTGTTGGCTTTCAAATAACATTTGTGAATTTAATTGGAAGGCGAAAGGAAAACCTTCTTGCTAGTAATGCATTGCCAATGGCATTTTAAGTCCAGTTAAATATAATTGATGTGCTTACTGTGAATATTAAGCACTGCTTTAATGAGCCACATGAAAAAAGTACTGTTTGCCATTTTATACATTTTCAAATAACTCGGCAATGTAGTAACCAGTCGGCTTTATAATTGGTTCATGATTTGAACTAATGCAGGTTATGGGGAACATGTTGGGTGGATAGTGAGCTTATGGACACAGCAGCAGTTTATTTGCTTTGAATTAAATCGAGCACTAAGCTTTATGAGTCTGCCATGGACATTGCCACTTTGTATAAAAGATCTGGTTTTAAAACAAGCCCAGCTCATAGACACAAACGCCCATCTTACAAATAACTGTTCAGAGTCACAATTCATATGTTCTATAAAGCTCGATCATACTAGCTACAAATCAACAGTGTGGAACTGCCTACATTTGGCACCTTGTCCAGAGACTTCATTTTGAGAGAGTGGAGGATAACAAAAATCTGGGATGAAATCACTGTAAAAATATTTATTTTGAAATGGGTTATTCAAAATGGGTTAATACGTCTTTAAAATATTCAACAAAGGAATTGCATATAAACATGTTAAGTGATCATATGCTAATATTGCACAGCAGATTGCATCCATTAGTGTCTCACTAGAGCAAGGCAAAGTATTGTTCTTTGGGAGGGAGAAATTGAGGTACCTTGTTGCAGGAAAATGTTAGAAGCCTGATATGATACATTCTACGGCTGTGTTCAGTTTTACTGGGTGTGAAGTGAACAAATATCCTCTTTTAAACTGAATAATGAGCACAAAAGATGTAATAGCGTGTAGCAGATTAGGGCTTTTAGCTCTCACTGTAGGAGGACCTCTTTGTCTTCCAAAGGAAAACCTTTTGGATGCGATATTGTTGATTTCCTTTGAACACTTGGGGCATGAGATTACACGTGCATTCGTTGCTGAGGTTATCCTTTCACCTGAAGTTGCATTCAGAATCACAATTCAAATAAATTTTATCCAGTACTTAAAAAATCATTACCAAGAGTTCCCTTAGTTATTCCCACCGAGGACCCTGTGGCCTCTTGTACCATTTACTCTCCTGATAGGTAGCCTTGAAGTGTCGTGTGCTTTTGTTTCCTGCCTAGGTTTTAAAAGACAGTGGAATTTTTGAATACACTTGGAAAGAACTAGAACTGTGGATGAAAGGTCTTCGGTCTGTTTCTGAGTCTGAACAAGAGAGTGTCATTTTGTTTCTTGAAAGAGTAAGTACAGTTTAGATGATATTGACAGGTCCTGTACTCCATGTTGGCTTAAAGTGGAAGATAACTCCATGGTAAATGCAATGGATAATAATACTTATCCTTCAAGCACTCAGTCCAATTCCACATTCAATTAGTGGAGCAGATATGTTGTGTGGCGAGATTAAGGGGTTTCCATTTTAAACATCAACACTACGAAACATTTATGTCGATTGGATCAGTTTGTTTTTAGAGATTGATTAAGTGTCAGCCTCGGTTCAGAGGTCGCACTTCGACCTCCAATTCAGAAGGTTGTGAGTTCAAGTCCCACTCCAGAGATTTGATCATATAGGCCCAGAAATTGATCTCGCTCTGTTCCCGCAAGGGTAAGGCTTCCCCGCGATCTCTCACTCCGCGTGTGCTTTTTCAGATCCAGCTCGCACGAACTTGATGTTCCAGACATCAGCTGGGCAGTGCTTGCGTATCCCACCGGCGTAGTGAATTCGTGCGAGCTGTGGGATCACGTGACTCAGTTAGAGCCAATGGCAGCACACCATCTTCCATTCATAAGTTTCACATACGTGCTGTGAAATCTATGAATCTTACACCCCCCCAAAATAACAGCTAAACCTCAATTAAATTTAAAAAAAAAACATCACATTAATAAAATAAGTATAGTTAAATAAATTAACCATTTTAAATAAAAAATTAAATTTTTGAAAAAATTTAAAATCTTTTAAAAAGTTATAAAAATAAACTTAACTGTCTTTAAAGTCTCTAAAAAAGATATACCTGTTAAAAAAAATTCAAAAAAATACTTAATTCACTACTTACCTTGTTAAAAGTGGGTCTTACTCCTCCTTTTTCCATTTCTAAAATCTTCCGTACTTACCTGCGCGTCCAAAGCACGAAGTGCACAGCGTGCGCGCAGCCTGTAGCGCGCACGCGATGCACCGAGGAACCGCCCCCTTTTCAAAAGACCAAGTGCCGGTTTTCAGCGCATGCGCAGGGCATGCAGAAAACCGGCAATTGGAGAGAGAATACGCGAGAGTACGCAGTGCGTACTCTCGCGCAGCGGGATGAATTTTTGGCCCATAATCTAGGCTGACACTTCAGTGCTGTACTGGGGGAATTGCTGCACTGTCAGAGTTCACCTCTTGTGAATGTGATGTTAAACCGAGGTCTGCCCTCTCCGATGGATATAAGCAATCCCATGGCACTATTTAAAGAACAGCAGGGGTGTTCTCTTGGTGTCCTGGCCAATATTTATCCCTCAACCAACACCACCAATAACAGATTATCTGGCCATTTATCTCACTGCTGTTTGTGGGACCTTGCTGTGCTCAAATTGGTTGCTATGTTTACCTACATTACTACAGTGACAATGTTTCCAAAGTACTTCATTGGCTCTGAAACACTTTGGGATATCCTGAAATCATGAAAGGTACTAAATAAATGCAAGCTCTCTATTGTGTGGTAGTGTTGAGCGTAGTTCGTCCATGCAATGTATACTCTAGACATTTTGAAGTACTCACTTCTGTCAGCTAAGTTTATAGTGAATTCCATTAGAAAGAAAGACTTGCATTTATATCGCACCATTCACGACCCCAGGACATTACCCAAAGCACTTTACAGCCAATGAAGTACTTTCGAAGTGCAGTCACTATTGTAATTGTAATTAACCAGTTATTTTGCATGTTAAATGTTGACTTAAAATCAAAGTTGGTGTATCCAGTTCTTGCAAATTGATGCCTCTATCCAGTTATGGATGAACTGATATCTTGTTGGTGAAGGAAATTCCAAAATCGTCAAATCTATTTGCTTACTCCCATTTTACACAAAATACAGGCTTGATCTGACTACACAATTTAAGGGTATTTGTCCTAAAATTACTTAGGGGGCAATTTTGCCAGCCCTGGGGAGGCGGGACTGCCGGGAAAATGGCAGAATCTGGGGCCGGGTACCCATCCCGCCTCCGTGCCATCTTCCCAGGAGGCGGGTACCCAACCTGCGCCAGGTCCCGTCTCCTCAAGGCGGGAAGGGGATTAGTGCCAACAGGCAGTTTTTTTGAGAATCCCTATTTTGAGCCCTGAAGTGTGGGCTTCCCGACGGTTCCGAAGCTCGCCAGGGTCAGCGAGGCGGGCCATCGGTCTGCGGGGGTCGGAGGGGCCGAGATGTCCGGTGTGCAGGTGAGTGATGGGTGCAAGTGTGGAGAGCAAAGTGTGTGAGGTCTGTGTAAAGTGTTTTAATAAGTTTTACTTACCTTTACTTCTTCCTGCAGGCTTCCTCCCTTCAGGTCTCGGGAGTCCCTCAGCTCACCAGCACAGAAAGCAGAATGGCCACTGAACTGTCAAAAGCTGCAACCTTCTGCTTTCTGTTCAGGAAGGCTTTCTAATTGAGTCTTGAGCAAAGACTCAACTTAGAGGACAGAGTGTCAGTGTTTGACAGCTTCACAGAGCCGTCAAACAATGACATTTCATCTGTCAAAAGCTCTTGACAGATGAAACGTCACTCGCTGACGTCACCAGTAACCGGCTTTCCCTTAATTGGCCTGCTATGCCTGCTGGGCGGGCTTAACAAGATCATAGCATGGGTTGGCCACAAGTCGATGGAGGCGGGACTAAAACCCGACAAGTGGGAGTCCCGCCTCCAACAGCTCCCCATTGAGAAAATCCAGCCCTTCGTGTCAATATTGTTGAGAGTATGTCACCTTCTGACAAAAGACGTGCATCTTCTTTTACTCGTTTTCTACACTTGCAGATCCTCCCCTATGTCTTGTGCCTCGACAGCTGAGATGAATGGCTTGTTCTCAGTAGTTGGATCTATGCAGTAGATAGTGTAGGATGATTGTGCAGCCCTTGCCTTTCTTTGCTATGGTGGCAACCACTTAGCCAGCTGTTAGGCAGTACAGAGCAGCAGCCTGTTTTTCTCTCTCCACTGGTATACCCAGAGGTATCCCACACAGCATGGCTCAGATCAGAAACTCAGCAGAGTGGAGGGTAAATCAGTATCCCTCCACTCCATAGTACTGGGTGCTGGTGCTGTAACGTACCATATCATCACACGACTCCTTGCTTGATATCATAAGAAACTGCAGCACTTAACAACTGTAGATTAACTAGATCCAACAAGTTGAGCAGTTAGTATGATGTTGCTAAGTTAGAATCATAGAATGGTTACAGCGCAGAAGGAGGCCATTCAGCCCATTGAGCCCGTGCTGCTCTCTGCAAGAGCACTTCAGCTAGTCCCACTCCCCCACCCTTTCCCCGTAGCCCTGCAAATTTTTTTCCTTCAGGTACTTATCCAATTCCCTTTTGAAAGCCACGATTGAATCTGCCTTCACCACCCTTTCAGGCAGTGCATTCCAGATCCTAACCACTCGCTGCGTAAAAACGTTTTGCCTCATGTCGCCTTTGGTTCTTCTGCCAATCACCTTAAATCTGTGTCCTCTGGTTCTCGACCCTTCCGCCAATGGGAACAGTTTCTCTCTATCTACTCTGTCCAGACCCCTCATAATTTTGTACACCTCTATCAAATCACCTCTCAACCTTCTCTGCTCCAAGGAGAACAACCCCAGCTTCTCCAGTCTATCCACGTAACTGATGTGAATGTAGGAATGATGCGAAGGCCTTAGGGAGGGTGCAGAAATGATTTACAAGAATGGTTCCAGGAATGAGGGACTACATAAGAACAAGTAGTTCAAATGTCTGTGAATATATTTAAGGCGGAGACTGACAGACATTTGAACTACAAGGGAGTTAAGGGGTATGGGGAGAGAGCGGAAAAGTGGTGTTGAGGACAAGATTGGATCAGCCATGATCTTATTGAATGGCGGAGCAAGCTCGAGGGGCCGATTGGCCTACTCCTACTCCTGTTTCTTATGTTCTTATGAAGTCCCTCATCCCTGGAACCATTCTTGTAATTCATTTCTGCACCCTCTCTAAGGCCTTCACATCATTCCTAAAGTGTGGTGCCCAGAATTGGACACAGTACTCCAGTTGAGGCCGAACCAGTGTTTTATAAAGTTTCATCATAACTTCCTTGCTTTTGTACTCTACGGGCTGGATATTGATACTGGGGCGGGTTGGGGTCGTGTTAACTACTTTTCGTGTTATCCACCCGACTGCAATTGGTGGGAGATTGATGCGATTTTCACCTAATTGAGCAATTGAGTTCCAGCATGTGGGAACCCATGAACCAATTAGTGTTTTCAGTCTGAAAGTTGCCTCTGATGATGTCATCATTGCTGCTGCATTGAAGGTCTGCAAAGACTGCCTGGCCTTTGCTGTGAGAGGACCTGGATGCAAAATGAGCAGCAGCCCTAAGTCTGCTCCCAGATATTTTTACACCACCACCACTGAGAGAGAGAGACAGAGACAGTCCTCATCCATCCAGATATGTCTCCCAGCCAGCCAAATGTGCTCCCGCCAGGTTTCACAATCGTGGTTCAGAACAGGCGTGCTTCACGTAGAACAAGGGTTAAAATCACAAAGGCTTTTCAAAATGGCATTATAGAGCCAATTTAGTGCTTGTTAAGGGCCTTAACAGCCTATCCCGTCTCTTAGAGGCGGGACGGAGTCGGGACCAGCAGACGCGATTTCATGAAAATTGCGTGGCGGCGGGATGGAGGCGGACTTGTGCACGCCCGCCAGTTTTCGCAATTTTAACCCCCCACACGCCTCCAAACCCGCCTCCACGGGTCAATGAAAATCCAGCCCTATGTCTTTATTTATGAAGCCCAGGATCTCATATGCTTTTTTAACCGCTTTCTCAACCTGCCCTGCCACCTTCAATGATTTGTGCACATATACCCCCAGGTCTCTCTGTTCATGCATCCCCTTTAGGATTGTACCCTTTAGTTTATATTGCCTCTCCTCGTTCTTCCTACCAAAATGTATCACTTCACACTTTTCTCCGTTAAATTTCATCTGCCACGTGTTTGCCCATTCCAACAGCCTGTCTATGTTCTCCTGAAGTCTATCACTATCCTCCTCACTGTTCACTATACTTCCAAGTTTTGTGTCATCTGCAAATTTTGAAATTGTGCCCTGTACACCCAAGTCCTAGTCATTAATATATATCACGAAAAGCAGTGGTCCTAGTACCGACCCCTGGGGAACACCACTGTGTACCTTCCTCCAGTCCGATAAACAACCGTTCACCACTGCTCTCTGTTTCCTGTCCATGCTGCCACTGTCCCTTTTATTCCATGAGCTTCAACTTTGCTGGGAAGCCTATTATGTGGCACTTTATCAAATGCCTTTTGGAAGTCCATGTACACCACAGCAACCATATTGCCCTCATTAACCCGCTCTGTTACCTCATCAAAAAACTCAATCAAGTTAGTTAAACACGATTTGCTTTGACAAATCCATGCTGGCTTTCCTTAATTAATCCACACTTGTCCAAGTGACTGTTAATTTTGTCCCGGATTATCGTTTCTAAAAGCTTCCCGACTACTGAAGTTAAGATTTCCGGCTCTTCACAGTTCTGACAAAAGATCATCGACCTGAAACGTTAATTCTCTTTCTCTCTCCACGGATGCTGCCTGGCCTGCTGAGTTTTTCCAGCGTTTTCTGTTGTTATTTCAGATTTCCAGCATCCGCAGTATTTTGCTATCGTCTGAAGTTAAGCTGACTGGTCTGTAATTGCCACGTTTATCCTTGCATCCTTTTTTGAACAAGGGTGTAACATTTGCAATTCTCCAGTCCTCTGACACCACACCCGTATCTAAGGAGGATTGGAAGATTATGGCCAGTATCTCCGCAGTTTCCACCTTTACTTCCCTCCGCATCCTAGGATGCATCCATTCGGTCCTGGTGACTTATCTATTTTAAGTACAGCCAGCCGTTCTAGTACCTCCTCTTTATCAATTTTTATCCTATCCAGTATCTCAACTACCTCCTTTCTCACTATGGCTTTGACAGTATCTTCTTCCTTGGTAAAGAGAAATGCAAAGTACTCATTTAGTACCTCAGCCATGCCCTCTGCCTCTGCGCCGGTCTCCTTTTTGGTCCCTAATCAGCCCCCTCTCTCCTCTTACTACCCGTTTATTATTTATATGCCTATAGAAGACTCTGGATTCCCTTTTATGTTAGCTGTCAGTCTATTCTCATACTCTCTCTTTGCCCCTCTTCTTTCCTGTTTCACCTCCCCTCTGAACTTTCTATATTCAGCCTGGTTCTCACTTGTATTCTCAACCTGACATCTGTCATACGCCCCCTTTTTCTGCTTCATCTTACTCTCTATCTCTTTCGTCATCCAGGGAGCTCTGGCTTTGGTTGCCCTCCATTTCCCCCTCGTCGGAATGTTCCTCGACTGTACCCGAACCATCTCTTTAAAGGCAGCCCATTGTTCCATTACAGTTTTGCCTGCCAATCTTTGATTCCAATTTGCTCAGGCCAGATCCGTTCTCAACCCACTGAAATTGACCCTCCCCCAATTAAGTATTTTTACTCTAGATTGCTCCCTGTCCTTTTCCATAGCTAATCTAAACCTTATGATACCATGATCACTGTTCCCTAAATGTTCCCCTACTGACACTTGCTCCCCAGAACCAGATCCAGCAATGCCTCCTTCCTCGTTGGGCTGGAAATGTACTGATCAAGAAAGTTCTCCTGAACACACTTCAGAAATTCCCCCCCCCCCCCCCTCTCTGCCCTTTACACAGTTGAAAGGAGTAAGATTTTTAGGGGGGAAAATTCGGTATCGACCATTTTGGGGCTCTAACATCACCTGGACGCTAACTTTAGCGACCGCGAAATTGAGTTTTAGTGCCCCAAGAGGGAAGTGGAGCGCCAAATCAAGCGCTCCACTTCCTTCTTGGGGCGGAGACTTCAGCAGCGCTGCACACTGGGCCGTGCAGCGCTGCCGCGTTCAAAGGCTCTTTCCCTCCCTTAAAGGGAAGGGCCATCGCTGCAGGCTCTGCAATAGAAAAATTACCTACCTGGACCACCAAGGCAGCCGCGATCAGCCCGGTACTCAAGCAGAGCGCCGGGCCAATCTGCCCGCGAAAAAAACTTCCAACAGGAAAGGTACGTTTTTTTTTTTACCTCGGCCACCTCGCCTTTAATCAGCGTCCCCGAAGCGGCCGGCCGCCCGATGCGCGCCTCCTGCAGCTGTCGGTGTTTTCAACCAGCGCTGCTGCAGGGGGCGAAAGTCAATTTCAGGTCCGGGGCGATGCGCACGGCGATGACGTCACGATCTCCGGGCGAAGGAGATCGGGGCGCAACGCTGTAGCGCCGCCGCAAAACTCCCGCCGAATATGGCAGGAGTCGATGTCAGCGGCGCGCCAGGTTGCAAAGCCATTTGCGCCCCACGGGGGGCGCTAACGGGAGCCGCAAAGGCACCCAACTTCTAGCCCTTAGTCTTGCTTGATTTGAAATTTGACAATTATGATGAATGTCTTGCTGTAATTTTTGCAGATATTTGTTCCTTATTCCCATATGTACTATTTTCATTGACTGCTTTGTGTGTTTTTCCTAGGTTTTGATAACGTTAATATCAAATCCATATCCTTATACAGACAAGATTTCAGATGTAATACAAGAAGCTAGCATGCTGCAAGCGAACCTTGGTGGGCAGGACTCGGATACTGTCAGTTTACCTATCTCGCATATTGATGGTGAGCAGGAAAGGAATAATAGAATACTGATTCTCCTACCGTAACCGTACAAAATACAGCCAGCAAAAAAAAACTTGCTGAAAGTAAGAAGATAATTCAATTAACCAGTTACATGTTTTAGCCACTAATGTCAGTTGTGGTGAAACAAATTGCATGGTTGAGAAGTGCCCTGGAGTCGTGGGCTGGGATTTTCCACTTCAGTGCTTATAGTACACTCCAGAACCACATATTGGGAAATTTGGCACCCCTGCCCATAATTTTCTGACCATTACTTTTAATGCTTTCAAAATCACAGGCAGGGGGTGCTGAATTTCTCTACATGCACTTCTCACGTGCACTATGTGCACTGAAGCAAACAGTTGTGGTTAACTGTTTATTCACATTAAGGTTGATGTTAGTCCTGGTTAGTGAAACACATTTCAGCATCAAGCACTCCAAGACAAATATAGCATGATTAGATGCAGATTAGAACTCCCTCTACTCTGACCCCAACAATGTACTTCAACTCTGACTTCAGAAGAGAGTGACCCCTTGTTTCTACACCAGCCATTTTGTGGCTTCTCTGAGTAACATTGCTAATAGGAGCAATGTTGTGTTCCGGACCCACATGTACTAGCAACTGAAATAAGACAGCACGTATCTCTTTCACAGAGGACCCTATGTCCAGCAGAATGAAGAGACATCATTCTGTCAGTCTGGGCTAAATTTGAACCCAGGTTTAGGCGATGAAAAGACCAGTGCATTATCAATCCCCCTGCCAACTGAAATGGGACAATTCCCATGTGAGGTAAAACACTTCCTATATTTAATTAATGTACAAACTCCAGTGTAAGCTGTTCCCATAAACCAGTCGTGTCTCCCTTAGTTTGAATACGTAGTGGGAATAAATTGTGCTAATATAAATATTCCCCTTAAATGAACTTCTTCCAGCTAAACACTTATAACTGCCATGTACTGCATAAGACAAAATAGAAGATTATTAAGCCAATTTTTTTCACATTGTATGTAATGATTCTCTGATCTTTTATTCTTCAGATGTCCTGGATATGGTGGACGTCATTATGGAGACCACTGAAGGTCTGAATGAAGAGGTTGGGTTTACTTTAAGCGAGGATATGATTGCACAGACCTTCCCTTTCAGTGCTGTGGTCACAGCTGCTTTGGAAGCCAAGAACAAAATGGTTTCAAGAAACAGTAGTGGAACAGGTGAATAGCTGAATGATCTTTGAAAAGAGCTTCACTTTGAATGGCAGAGGCACAGTGGCAGAGAAACTTTGTGACTCCTAACTCATTTTAATCTTGATGCTTTTGTTGAAATTTTACATTTTTGACTGGCGCAAACACAAACGAGGTATTTTCATCACACCACTAAAAGATAGCATCAAATCAGCCATCATAATAGAAAACGTTCCCTCTAAGCGGCCGCGCAACTCTCTGCTGGTCTCGCACAGCTTTTTCAGTGTTAAATTTTGCGCATGCGAGAAACTGTGAATGGGCCGTGCAGCACCTTAAAGGGGCCGCGCACCCAAAAAAAATATTAGGGGGACATTGATGATCGAGTGTGTGAAAGGTGACAGTTGTAGGGAGTGACGGGTAGAGTGATTCCATCCATCTCCAAATGTATGTTCCGTTTTCTCCTCTTCCCTCCCCATTTTACTTAAAATGGTTCCATAGGGCTGTTGTTGCATTGATCTATCCAATTAGAGTTGACAAGATCTCTGGGAAGCCCAATCATGCTATCTCTATTTTTCAGAATTCTGTGTAGTCTCTCTTTGCCCACATACTATTGCCAAACTAGCTCAGAATTTCACATGATTGTTGAAGCAGATTGTGCCATGTTATCTGGTCTTATCACTAATGAAAGGCAGCCAAGAAATCTTTTTGAAAAAACAACTACATTTAGATGAGATTTAATGGGTGAAGTTTTCAGTTTTAGGGGTAAGGTAACTTGATATTTTGAACCTGTTGCTCAGAGCCTCAATTGAATGTAACTAAATCAGCAGCTGTCTTATTTACTGATCCTCCTCTTCCTGTGCTGTTTCAGAGGCTGTGTTGCGGTACCTTTCTGTTGCTCTGACTGACATTCTACATGTGCAGCAAGATCCATTGGCTTTGTGTCTAGTATTACAGATGTATGACAAGGAACTGGACTCATTGCCTGAAAACCAATCTGTGCACAAAAATATTCTCCAGCTGTATAAATATTACAGCCTTTGGATCCCACAGCAAGCCAAGGAAACACTGGTAAGAAGCTGAATTTCCACATGGCTTCACTCCAACAGCTGGGTTTGACATTTAATGGTGAAATCACTGTGTGCTCTATACTTAGTATAATTAGTATTAGTAGAATCATTTCAAACTTCTCCTTCCTTTACATATTGATGGTCAGTGTGTATATTCCTGGAAATGTCTGAGTTCTTATTAGCACTACAGAATCTATAGTTTAATTGAACAATATATTTTTGTGATGTTAATATTTGGGCTCAATTCAGTGGTGATCTTCTACCGCCCTATCTCAAACCTTCCGTTTCTTTGCTAAGTCATGGAATGTGTTATTGTCTTATGGTTATATTGCTACCTCTCGCTCTACTTATTTGAGCCACTCCAATTTGTCTTCTGCCCCATTCACAGTACAGGGTCGTGCTGATCAAAGTTAAGATCAACATTCGCTGAGCCTGTGGCTCCCTATCACCCATCATCCCTGACCTCTTTGCCACCTTCGACATATTTGGTCACACCATCATCCTCTATATATCTCTCTGCAATCCGCCTTCAGTACACCACTCTCTCTTGATTCCACTGTTAGACAACTCCAATGCAGGCATTATATTGCTGCCAATGGCTTCTTCTCGCACGGTCACCTCAAGTGTACCCCAGAAGCCCACCCTTGGCCTCCTCCTCTTCACTGTCTACATACTACCCCTTGTCAACATTATTTGTAAGCATGGGGTAACCTTTTACCTGTATGCTGACAACACCCAGCTCTATCTCGCTGCCTCCTCCATTGATCAAAGACTGTTGACACACTGTTAAATTACCTGTCTGAAATCAAGACCTGAATGAGCCAAGCTCCCTCCAGCTGAATGTCAGCAAATGTTGGGCTGCTGTACTGTTAAACTTTTGACAGTGCTTCCAAGCCTCTGACCTTGAGTCGATTGACCACCTTGGCTGCATCTCAGGCTAAGTCAGGAATAGCAGAATCATTCTGACGAAAGGTCATCGACCTGAAACGTTAACTCTGTTTCTCTCTTCACAGATGCTGCCTGACCTGCTGAGTGTCTCCAGCATTTTCTGTTTTTATTTCAGATTTCCAGCATCTGCAGTATTTTCTTTTTGTAATAGCAGAATCATGATGTCCTGCTCGACCCCAAGCTCCGCTTTCTCCCCCAGATCCATTCAACTACCAAAACCACTCCAGCCTCCACAACTTTGACCAAATCAGCCTCTGTTTCTCCCTCCCCCTCTGTTTCTGAAACCATAGTCTATGTCTTGGCCACCTCTGTTGCCTTTCTAACTAGCTGCCCTACATCCACCCTCTACAAGCTTCAACTCATTCTAAGTACCGTAAACCCATGCCCTCACTAAGTCCCACATTCCCATCACCCCCTGCTCCACAGACACCCCGTTCCCTAGCATGTTAATTTTTCAAAATTCTGATCCTTGTTTTCAAATTTCTCAATGGCTTTACCCATCCTACCTCAGTAACCTCCTCCTGCCTTACCTCCCAACATAAACCTTGCACTCCTCTAACACTGGACGCTTCCTTGCTGTTGCTCCCTTCATTCCACCTTTGGCTGTTTGTTCAGCCACTACATTCCTGTCCTCTGAATTTCTCGACGCAATTCCCTTTCTACCTCTCTGCCTGCTTTAAGAAACCTTCACCTTCGACCGTGCCAACAGTATCCTCTCCAATCTCTTACTGTGTCCCCATGTTCAATTACCTCTTTGTTGTAAAACGTTCTGAGACATCTTCCTGTATGTGAGAAGTGCTATATAAATGAATGGCTCAGTGGTAGTACTCTCATCTCCAGAGTCAGAAGCCCATAGGTTCAAGTTCCACTCCAGAGACTTGAGCACATACGCTGGGAAATTCTTCGGGACTTCTCTCACTTTGCCGCTATAAATCTTGGCAGAAGTTTGGCGGAAACTTTGTTTAAACGTGTTTCCGCTGAACTTCCACCAAAATTATGACAGTGGAGCAGATGAAGCCCCGAGCAAATTTCTGGTGATAATCTAGGCTGACACTTAATTCATTACTGAAGCAGTGCTTCACTGTTGGGGGTGCTGTCTTTTGTATGAGATGTTAAACCAATGCTCCGTCTACCCTTTCAGATGTAATAGATCCCATGGCATTATTCAAAGAAGAGCAAGGGAGTTCTCCCAGCATCTTAATCAACATTTATCCCTCAACCAACATCAGCACAAAAATAAAAGATCTGGGGGTAAAAATTGAGTCGCGCCCCCTTTGGGGCGCTAACTTCGCCGGGGCGCTCCTTTCAACGCCCCGAAAAAAATTAGCGCCCCCGCGGCCGAAATTCATCGGTAGCGACCCAAGAGGGAGGCGGGGCGCTACTGGAAGTGCCCCGCCTCCCTCTTGGGGCGCTGCGCGGGAATATTACGTCACGCCGCGGTACTGCAGGCCTACCTCCCCTTCTTAAAAGGGAGGGGCCTTGAGCAACGCGACCCGGGGCCCAGCTGGGCCACCAGGGATTGGAGTGCCGGCAAAAGAGCCCGGCACACAAGAGAAGTGCCAGGCTCACTGAACACAGGGGACCGCAATGGAGGCAGGTGTTGGCAGGCGGCCAGCAACAAAAATGGCCATCCGGCACCTCGCCTTTAATTAGCACCGCCCCGGCCGCAGGTAGGCCCCCAGACCCCGTCGGACATAGCGTCCGGCGGTAAGTCAGGGGGTGCTACCGAAGATTGCGGCCGGGGCGCTGTGCGCGGCAGTGATGGTTACCTCCCGCTGAATTTCACGGGAGGCGTTGGTGGTGCAGCGCCCGGGCGCTAGTTGCTTTGCGCCCCGTTAGCGCCAAGCAACTGAATTTCTTCCCCCTGGTCATTTATCTCATTGCTCTTTGTGGGACTTTGCTGTGTAAATTGGCTACCGCGTTTCCCTACATTACAACAGCGACTACACGTCAAAAAAGTAATTTATGTGATGTGCTTTGGGAGTCCCAAGCTCATGAAAAATGCTATATAAATGCATTGTTTTATGGGGAATTCAAGCAGGACCTTCTAAAACCAAGCACAAACTGCTCCAAAAAGTGAGAGCATTGTTTTTAACCATTGAATTGTTCATTAAAAATGCTGGGAAAGGATTTCTGTGGTGCACTGTGGGAAACAAAATCATAAACCTGTTCTTACGATTTTATAATTTTCACTACACATAGTGCACAGAAAAAAAATTCCCCAACTGTGCTTAAAGGTACAGGAACTAATTTTCATCGAAGTAATTTGATGTCTCAGTATTTCATAGTGCCTATTCCAGACATTATCGGATAAGTTAACAGTCACAAAAATCGTACAGTTGCACAGGTTTATCTGGTGATGGAATAAAAATTCAGGAGTCTTGGATGTTCATCCTAGTTCCGTACAGTCGATTCTAAGCTCTTTGAGATTGCTACTGCAGTAAATTTAACATCTTAAACATCTGCTCTTTTGGCCATTATGAATAGGCTGATACTAGATCATGGTATTACAAGTCATAATCTGAATGCAAGGGAGTCTGCTCCCAGACATCTCTGACCTGGAAACTTGATTAAGTACAAACTTACTGCAGTGGTAGTTATTTATCACAGAGCCAGTCAAAAAGCAATTTGATTTTTTCTAGAAAACCCTTAACCAAGAGAAAAGAAAGGTGAGTTTCTCAGATTAGTTGTTAAATTAATTGATCTAATGACAATAAACTATTTTAGAACGAACTGCAAAACCAACTTTTTTCTGAAACTTGCCCACAGTTTGAACGGTTTGGTTCCGATACAATGCATTCTGCTCCATTGAAAGAAGCTTCCTTCTGCAGTCTTCTGATGGGTGCATATGAAACAGGGGCCAGCACCCTCCTAAACGATGAAGTTAAAGAAGATTTGAAGCAGGCAGTTACAAGATTGCATCTGTGTGAGCTAGTTCTAGCTGTGAAACAGGTGATGTTGTACGTCCGAACCTCCGTGGAGACCTTTAGCAAAGTGAGTACGATATCCGTTCCCAGGACAACTGGGAAAAATGTGCTTATAACGGGAGATTATCTGTTCATTTAATGTTAAAGTAACCTCCCTCCAGTATGTTACACTGCTTAGCTTCACTGTGCTTACGAAAAGTGGATTACCTGTTGGTTCTGCTTATTTTAACGCAAGTCACCTGGCTTTTTAAAAGTATTCTGCTGTCAGAGTAGTATTTGAGTGAAATACTGATTTATTTGGAAAGGTTGCAATAAGGAGACCTATTTGCTTGAGAGAAATATTTGAAATTCAAGTGCAAAGTTACAGCATATGTTGCATTCTGGGCATAAATATTGCTGATAAAGTAATTATCGTACATCATCAGCTGTGAAGCGCTTCAAAACATCCCAAAGTCACGAAGGGCACCATATAAAATGCAAATTCTTTCTTTCTATTGAATATAGATAGCTTCACATGAGCTTACAAAAGAGACTACAAATATAATGCCCAAGTGTGGGGTCGGCTCTAATTAAAACAGAACTTCTGTAGTACTTGCGTAGAGTCATGTGGGGGCAGCAGTGCACTGTTTTAGTCTGAGATCTCCTACATGGTTTGTACAGGAAACTTTCGTTTATCCGGCATCGACGGGACCGGCGTGGTGCCGGTTTATCGAAAGTACCGGATAACGGAGAGTTATATCTACCGAGGCTATTTTTAACAAAGAGACTCCAGGCAGCGCGGGAGAATCAACTCCTGCTACTGCAGTGTTTCGGACTTCCGACAGCGCCAGGAGGCCGAGTAGTGGCACTTTTGAAAAGTACCCCATCTGACTAAATCGGCGTTCTCGGACTCGGACTCGGACTCGGGATCGGCAACATTGCCGGTTATTTGAGAGGAGTTTTCGGAGCACTCGGCGTTCGCGGAGACTCGACTGCGACTCGGCAACATTGCCGGTTATTTGAGAGGAGTTTTCGGAGGATGATTTTTGCCGGTTAAGCGAGAAT
The DNA here is from genome assembly GCA_030390025.1 of Squalus acanthias. Classification (NCBI taxonomy): domain Eukaryota; kingdom Metazoa; phylum Chordata; class Chondrichthyes; order Squaliformes; family Squalidae; genus Squalus; species Squalus acanthias. The sequence continues at coordinate 152,367,928 of CM059429.1, forward strand.
TCCGGATATTTGGGTGCCGGATAAACGAAAGTTTCCTGTAGTATGGAAATTGATTGAGAAATGTCTGTCTTTAGCCCATGTTTGGTGAATTATCCCCTATATATAAAACACATTTCTCAGAGCCCTTTAGACACAGTCTTGTAGAAAATGCAACACTTTCCATCACTATCGAATTTGGCACTAAAACTTTGAATGATTTATTTAATTATTTTTTGCTCAGTATGATGAGAAATGTCCATTCATGTGGGGAGTGTATGCACAAGACATTGCAATTATTTGGGACAGGCTGGATGAACCAGCAGATCGTATACTGTCCATCATTTTTCATGTGTTTGTATGTAAAACAATTAACAGCAAGCAATCTAGGCTGGATTAAACTCTGGATTCTTGAGGTGAAAGTTTCTTACACACAGCATCACCCAGTCCAGCCATGTACCAGCTATTTCAGATTTCCAGCATCCACAGTATTTTGCTTATGTACCATCTATAGATTGTCTGAAAATCCACTACTTTTTGCACAAGACGTTTATTGGACTTTGAGGGTTTTGTTTTTAGTCAATGTTCCTGTGGTTCTCCATTCATTAGAGTTAGAATCATAGAATGATTGCAGCACAGAAGGAGGCCATTTGGCCCATTGAGCCCATGCCAGCTCTCTGCAAGAGCACTTCAGCTAGTCCCACTCCCCCGCCCTTTCCCCATAGCCCTGCAAATTTTTTTTCTTCAGATACTTATCTAATTCCCTTTTGAAAGCCACGATTGAATCTGCCTCCACCACCCTTTCAGGCAGTGCATTCCAGATCCTAACCACTTGCTGCGTAAAAAAGTTTCTCCTCATGTCGCCTTTGGTTCTTCTGCCAATCACTTAAATCTGTGTCCTCTGGTTCTCGACCTTTCCACCAATGGGAACAGTTTCTCTCTATCTACTCTGTCTAGACCCCTCATGATTTTGAATACCTCTTACAAATCTCCTCTCAACCTTCTCTGCTCTAAGGAGAACAACCCCAGCTTCTCCAGTCTATCCATGTAACTGAAGTCCCTCATCCCTGGAACCATTCTTGTAAATCTTTTCTGCACCCTCTCTAAGGCCTTCACATCCTTCCTAAAGTGCGGTGCCCAGAATTGGACACAACACTCCAGTTGAGGCTGAACCAGTGTTTTATAAAGGTTCATCATAACTTCCTTGCATTTGTACTCTATGCCTCTATTTATGAAGCCCAGGATCCCATATGTTTTTTTAACCGCTTTCTCAACCTGCCCTGTCACCTTCAACGACTTGTGCACAGATACCCCCAGGTCTCTCTGTTCATGCACCCCCTTTAGAATTGTATCCTTTAGTTCTCTTGAAGTCTATCACTATCCTCCTCACTGTTCACTATACTTCAAAGTTTTGTGTCATCTGCAAATTTTGAAATTGTGCCCTGTACACCCAAGTCCAAGTCATTAATATATATCATGACAAACAGTGGTCCTAGTACCGACCCTGGGGAACACCACTGTATACCTTCCTCCAGTCTGATAAACAACCATTCACCACTACTCTCTGTTTCCTGTCACTTAGCCAATTTCATATCCATGCTGCCACTGTCGATTTTATTCCATGGGCTTCAACTTTGCTGGCAACCTATTATGTGGCACTTTATCAAACGCCTTTTGGAAATCCATGTACACCACATCAACCGCATTGCCTTCATCAACCCTCTCTGTTACTTCATCAAAAAACTCAATCAAGTTGATTAAACACAATTTGCCTTTAACAAATCCGTGTTGGCTTTCCTTAATTAATCCCCACTTGTCCAAGTGATTGTTAATTTTGTCCCGGATTATCGTTTCTAAAAGCTTCCCCACTACCGAGGTTAAACTGACTGGCCTGCAGTTGCTGGGTTTATTCATACACCCTTTTTTGAACATTTGCAGTTCTCCAGTCCTCCGGCACCACCCCCCCCCCTCCCCCGTAACTAAGGAGGATTGGAAGATTATGGGCAGTACCTCCGCACTTTCCACCTTTACTTCCCTCAGCATCCTAGGATGCATCCCATCTGGTCCTGGTGACTTACCTACTTTAAGTACAGCCAGTCTTTCTAGTACCTCCTCTTTATCAATTTTTATCCCATCCAGTATCTCAACTACCTCCTCTTTCACTATGACATTGGCAGCACCTTCTACCTTGGTAAAGACAGATGCAAAGTACTCATTTAGTACCTCAGCCATGCCCTCTGCCTCTATGCGTAGATCTCCATTTTGGTCCCTAATTGGCCCCACCCCTCCTCTTACTACCCGTTTACTATTTATAGGCCTATAGAAGACTTTTGAATTCCCTTTTATGTTAGCTGCCAATCTATTCTCATACTCTCTCTTTGCCCCTCTTATTTTCTTTTTCACTTCCCCTCTAAACTTTCTATATTCAGCCTGGTTCTCACTTGTATTCTCAACCTGACATCTGTCATATGCCCCCTTTCTCTGCTTCATCTTACTCTCTATCTCTTTCGTCATCCAGGGAGCTCTGACTTTGGTTGTTCATAAGTTGAAGATGCCCAAAACAGCTTGGCTGTCTGTAGTGCAGCCTGCCAGAGGCCTCATGGTCCCTCAGTGTGTTGTACTAAACATCTGGGATGTGTCAGCTATACTGCACATTATCTCAAAGCAGCATATTACTGCTGAAATTGTCGGGATAATTCTGAGGAATGAGTAGGAGGGGAAGAATATTTAATTCCTAAATAGACGTTTTGTAATTCCCTGAAAGGTATGACTTGTGGTGTTATCCTGTAACTAGTTCTTCGTCTGTTTGTTGTTTCAGTTGGGAAGAAGCACTGGCTTAGCACTGATTGGACTATTTATGGATCTCCTGAAATTGCTGCTACAGAGATGTGAACAGACTGATGATATCATCGAGGAGAAATTGGGAAAAAAAGGTGAAAACGAGCTTTTCATCGACCTCGACCCTGTCATAGATGAAGAACTAATGAAGGAACAGGTATTCCCTCAGAACCTTTTGTTCTGCTTCTGCTTTGACAGAGTGCAAAAGTGTAATGATTTGAATTCCAGGCATTATTTCTGTCCTAACAGAGTATTTCAACCTTTTGAGAATGTTTGTGCATTTCTACACTGGAGTCAAAATATTTGTGTTAATATTGTTTTTCTTGCTAACTTTCTCGCATCCAATCCCCTGCTGAAGGTGTTGACTCCTTGCTGGAATGTATCATAGAATTATAGAAATTTACGGCACAGAAGGAGGCCATTCAATCCATCATGTCTGTGCCGGCCGAAAAAGATCTATCCATCCTAATCCCACTTTCCAGCTCTTGGTCTGTAGCCTTGTAGGGGTGTTGGGGCCAATGCCTCTACTATTGCCCTGGCTAAGATAAGCTAGCTCTGCACAAACTTGAGGATCAAACCTGGGGCATTCTTGGCGTGAGCTAAGGGATGAAATGGGAGCCTCAAATTTCTTCAATCCTTTTTACAGGTGTCACTAGACTGAAAAGATTGCATCTGTTTTAAAAGCCAGAGGACACTATCCACGGCCTGAGAGTTTCTTTTCTGTTCGTTGAGTATATTCAAGGCTGAGATAGATGGATTTTTGGACTCATGGGGAATCAAGGAACATGGAGATCGGGTGGGAAAGTGGAGTTGAGGTCAATGATCGGCCATGATCTTATTGAATGACGAAGCAGGCTCGAGGGGCCGTATCGCCTACTCCTACTTCTTATGTTCTTGTGTGCAGCAAAGCCATTGAGTAGGAGGAGGTTTTCAGAGAGTTGGCAGTGCCGGATAACAGTTCATGCGGTCAATGATTAACATCATTGCTAATTTCAGAAATAAAGTCAGCAAAGCGGGTCAGTTGGCATCTAAAAGAGGAAAAAATAGGTTAACATTCCTGATGAGACTGTCAGAACCCAATTTTACAGCTGAATATGTTGATTCTAATAAAGCGTTATGTCTGAAACTTCAACCTGTCTTTCCCTTCCAGATGTTAACCCACCTGTGTGCATTTGCAACATTTTCTATTCTGCTTCAGTTTTCCAACGTTTATGCTGTGTCTTTTATCCTCCACTGTTAATTTCAGGTTCTGGAGAGCATGTTGTTGGCAATTTTTAAACACCCGACGCTGGAACAGTGGTTCATGGCTTTGGAATTACAGGCTCCACCGCCACACAGCCTGAACCCCATCAGTTTCAAAATGCTATCAGCTCACCTTAATTCTGGCACCCTGAGCCTCCTTCAGCTGAGTGCCCCATCTCTGCACAGGCTTGGTCGCATGGATGTAGTGTTAACTTACTTTAAAGCTATAGCAGAAGGTGCATTGAAGGAACTTGAAATGAAAAAGATGGCTAAGGAGCAATCGACAGTGAGGGATAAAAAGTCCTTACCTTTAGAAGGCCTGGAGAATTTGCATGGCTATATGAATATAGCTCAGCTCACAGAGGTTGTGGCATCCATGTTGGAACTCCCAGAAGAATGTCTGGCCATTCAGAGTAAACCTGAGAATAGAGGTGATGCAGTGAAACAGTTGAGCTTGTACGGGAAGACTTTGGTCAAAATCCTTACAGAAAATAACCAGGAGACCACAGACAGAGGTGATCTGGTGCTATCATGTGATCATTTCAATGCTGTCGGGACACTCTTGCAGTCCTCTAACAGTGAAGAATTGGAGAAGGTGCTTCTTGGAGTCCTAGTGAAAGAGCCAATCTTTGCACAGGCCGTGAGACCAGATGTGCTTGTTCATTGCTTGAATCGCATGACTGGAACTTCCCTTTCTATTTGCACGTTCCTCATTCAGCATAGCAGGACTCACCTGTTGCAGTTGGAACTTTGGTGCTTAGATACAGGGAGAATGAAACATCTCCAGAGAAATATGGGTGTTTACCTTTCACTTCTTAGCACATATCTACAATACCGAGAAAAGAGTAACTATACACGACCAAAGAAAGGTGATTAACTTTTTAATATATATTAATTATTTTTATTACTGTACTTCCTTCGCCCTTTCAATACTGCTTGTTATTTTGGGGGGAAAATATTAAAATGGTAGCTGTAATGAAAATCTTTCTTGCTCGCTTGGTACCATTAACGTTTTGCAGATTACATAATTTAAATTTTGTATTTATTATTGACAGTAAATTATTGCTGTAGCCATTGGCAATGTGCCATTTCTTTTTTCATGTATAGACTGACTCACTTATCAGGCCTCTTAAAAAAAAACACCAGAAGGCTTTGAATTGGGGTGGACGGGGAATGTGGCTCGTCCTGCAAACTCTGCAGCCGTTACCAGTGCCGCTGTTGTTTGTAAGGAGTCTAGATTTTATGATACATCAGAGTCTCTCAAGTTGTCACTTCTCGGCCAGAAGTTATTCTTGGCGTGGAGAAAGTGAACCTTCAGTGATAAATCTGTTTAAAATGTTTGTCTGAAATAGGAAGAGGCTTCAATAGAAATGTACCCCAGAGGAACTTTTTGTTGTGCATCAGTCATCATGGAATGTGCTTCCGCTACAGAAATAACAGAATGGAACACTGAAGCAGACCAGTATTAAATTGACATCTTTGTGACATGTCTAGTAGAACCAAGTGATTCACTTTACTTTCCAGCCTAAAGATGTATTATTATCCTAATTTAGTACTTGCAGACGTCCTGATGGTTATCAGAGAGGCTGTGTGGAAGAAACTGGTAAGCACCGTTGCATCTGATGGTCCATCCGATAAACTTGATTTGCAGATGGAAGTACTTGCCAGATTAGTGCAGCTGTTGTCATCACGTGACGACGTGGCGAGTATTATGGAACAGCTGCCTGCAGCTCTGGAGAAAACTGCAAATCCTTCGAGGTAGATTCCTTCATTTTGTTTTCCAACAATGTCTTGCATTTACACAGCGCCTTTAACGGCGGAAAAACCTCCCAAAGCATTTCACAGCGACATAAGAATAAAGACACTGAATCAAAGAAGGAGTTGTTAGGAGGGGTGACCGGAATCTTGGGTAGAGAAATGGATGTTAAGGAAGGTCTTAAAGAACGGGGGTGGTGGGGAGAAGTTGAGGGATTCATATAAGGAATTTAGAACATGGGCTCCATGCAGCTGAAGTCACTGGATTTTGATATTTTTGTCAGTGGGTTGTGTTTCTCGATATGACTGAATTTGCTGCGTTATTGGGAGAGGGGTGGGCGAGAAGTTAGTATTATTTACATAATTTTGTATTAATCTGTAAATGATTCCAAACAGATCTGTGGGTTCTTAGCAGCTGCTTCTTTCAGTTCGCAAATCTCATGAAGCCTTGAAAGAAAGAGATGACGACTTGCATTTTTATAGCACCTTTCATAACCTCAGGATGTCCCAAAGCGCTTTGCAGCCAATTTAATATTTTTGAAGTGTAGTCTCTGTTGTGATGTAGGAAACACAGCAGCCAACCTCCACACAGCAAGCTCCCACAAACAGCAATGAGATAAATGACCAGACCTTTTGTTTTAGGTGTTGGTTGAGGGATAACTGTTGGCCAGGACACCATGGGAACTCCCCTGCTCTTCTACGATGTAGTGTCATGGGATCTTTTACGTCCAACTACGAGGTCAGACAGGGCCTCGGTTTAGCATTTCATTCGAAAGACAGCACCTCCCAAGAGTGCAGCACTCCCTCAGTGCTCAGCCCAGCCTAGGGCAACACGGTGGCATAGTGGTTAGCACTGTTGCCTCACAGCGCCAGGGACCCGGGTTCGAATCCAGCCTCGGGTGACTGTCTGCGTGGAGTTTGCACATTCTCCCCGTGTCTGCGTGGGTTTCCTCCGGGTGCTCCGGTTTCCTCCCACAGTCCAAAGATGTGCGGGTTAGGTTGATTTGGCTATGATAAATTGACCCTTAGTGTTAGGGGGATTAAATACGTGGGGTTACGGGGATAGGGTGGGATATGTGTCGGTGCAGGCTCGATGGGCCGAAATGGCCTCTATCTGCACTGTGGGGATTCTGTGATTATGTGCGCAAGTCTATGGAGTGGTACTTGAACCCACAACCTTCTGACTCGGAAGCGCAAGTGCTATCACTGAGCCAATTAAGGGCTTCAAGTGCTGAATGAGAATTTAGCCTACTTTATTCCCAAACTACTTGCATTTATAAATATTGTGCTTTTCTCTAACTCCATTTTATAGCCCTCATTATAAATCATTGGTATGCATGCAATACGTGGCAGATGTAGACGGTGCATTTTTTATGAGCTACAAAGGCATTCGGTATTAGACTACGACTATATGGAATTTTTTTTCATGTTCTCTGATCAGTTTCTCAGCTCTCATTTCTTTTCTAACTTGTAAAAATTGTAACTGATTTTTGTAAAACGGAGTCATTTAATTGCAGGTGGACTTTGGCAGATGCAGTCACAAATACACTGGAGGAATACCCCGAGGACCAGCGATCCTGGAGAAAATCCCTGTTGAAGGCCTGTGTCCGATGGTTAGTGGCCACCTACAGCAGCAGCAAGGTGCAGGAAGAGAAGATGAAGGAGACTGAAATGGCGATGCTGGGCAGGTTACAGGAGCTGCTGGTTGGTGTTCTATTTATAGCCTCATTCAGATTCAACCAGAGACAATCAGTCGTGTTCCACTTCCAAACCACTGGAGCCAAAATTGTTTCCGTTGTATTCTGTTCTGTTTACAGGTTTCAATTGGTGAGGTCAGTTCGGATGATTGGAGCAGTTTTTTAAAGAATGGACTTAAGTAAGTTAAAATGCTAATTCATTTTAGTAACCTTGCAAAAAAAATGCTCATGTCTTGATAATGTTACTAAAGAGTCCTGTAGTCAAACAGTATGCTTGTGATACTCCATATGGTTAGCTCCCAGAGTCTGGCTGTTTTTAGAGGGAATGCTGAGTGGATGTGATGGTCTTGCGGGCGCACGTGTGTCTGTGCATATACGCTGTCATTGGACATTCAATGCTCGGCACATCTGGCGGTACCTGATTATAGAATCGGATCAGTAAATGTCTGACAACAAATTGCCTGCCCACTTATTCAGTTGAGGAATGATGCTACAAGACCTAAAATGGAAAGGATAAATAGTTTTCAAATTATTATCAGCATTCTTATTATCGCTATGCTTCCTCCTCCCTCGCCCCCCCGATTCTCCTTCCTCCCTCCCCTTAATCTGAGGCTGGGGAGGTGGTTGTTATACCAGGAGGAGGGAGACTGTAGGGGATTTAAAGGGCACAAGAGCGTGGAGATGGATGTGGAGGCGAGACAGTTATGGAGCAAATTGAGAAGAGATGTCAGTTTAGTCATAAGTGGGAGGTCAAAGGTGGAGAAGGCCAGAATTAGAAAGGGCACTAGAGGAAGCGATGGGAGAGGAGTTAGGGTCAGGAAGATGTGTAAGAGAATGAGGATACGGAAGTGGTTGGAGAATGTCTTCTCAGTAATTGAGTTTGTGGTCTTGATATTAACGCACCCCACACACACACACACACACACACGACAGGCGGTAGAGTGTCAGGGCGAGGTTAACGAGTTAAATACGGGAACGCGACCCCGACCCGCTGCACAAGGGCCCAATGCCTTTTTTACAGCGGCGGATAGCGGGACATTTTAATATAGAGGTGGGGAGGCGGGGGCACTCAATTAACATGTTTAAATCGGGTTCCCACAGTGCAATTGGGAGCCCGATTTAAAATTGACTGTTGCTGCAAGGGTTTCCCAGGGTTCAGGAAACTCGGCAGTGAAATGGAGGTGGGAGCTTCCGGCTCCACAAGGTGTAAGTAGCTGTTTCAACACACCTTATGGGCCAGGAGGACCAGGAATGCTCGCCTTCGGCCTCCCCCAGCCCCAATCGACAGCCTCCCCCAGCCCTTCCGATCGCAGGCCTCTCCGACCTCCCGATTGCTGGGGACCATCCCCAAGGGTCTCTGGCTTTGGCCTCCTGCCACTGGTGTTACATAAGAACATAAGAAATAGGAGCAGGAGTAGGCCATTTGGCCCCTCGAGCCTGCTCCACCATTCAATAAGATCATGGCTGATCTTCTACCTCAACTCCACTTTCCTGCACTATCCCCATATCCCTTGATTCCCTTAATATCCAAAAATCTATCGATCTCTGTCTTGAATATACTCATTGACTGAGCCTCCACAGCCCTCTGGGATAGAGAATTCCAAAGATTCACCACCCTCTGAGTGAAGAAATTTCTCCTCATCTCAGTCCTAAATAGCTGACCCCTTCTAGACTCCCCAGCCAGGGGAAACATCCTCCCTGCATCTACCCTGTCAAGCCCTGTAAGAATTTTGTATGTTTCAGTGAGATCATCTCTCATTCTTTTAAACTCTAGAGAATATAGGCCTAGTCTACTCAATCTGTCCTCATAGGACAATCCCCCCATCCCAGAAATCAGTCTGGTGAACCTTTGTTGCACTCCCTCCATGGCAAGTATATCCTTCCTCAGGTAAGGAGACCAAATCTGTACACAATACTCCAGGTGTGGTCTCACCAGGGCCCTATATAATTGCAGTAAGACGTCTTTACCCTTATACTCAAATCCTCTTGTAATAAAGGCCAACATACCATTTGCTTTCCTAACCTGCATGTTAACTTTCAGTGATTCGTGTACAAGGACACCCAGGTCCCTCTGAACACCAACATTTCCCAATCTCTCACCATTTACAAAATACTCTGCTTTTCTAGTTTTCCTACCAAAATGGATAACTTCACATTTCTCCACATTATATTCCATTTGCCATGTTCTTGCCCACTCACTTAGCCTGTCTATATCCCCTTGAAGCCTCTTTGCATCCTTCTCATAACTTACATTCCCACCCAGCTTTGTATCATCAGCAAACTTGGATATATTACATTCGGATCCCTCATCCAAATCATTGATATAGATTGTGAATAGCTGAGGCCCAAGCACTGATCCTTGCGGTACCCCACTAATTACAACCTGCCAACCTGAAAATGACCTGTTTATTCCTACTCTCTGTTTTCTGTCCGTTATCCAATCCTCAATCCATGCTAGTATATTACCCACAATCCCATGAGCCCAAATTTTGCTTGATAACCTCTTGTGTGGCAGCTTATCGAATGCCTTCTGAAAATCCAAATACACCCCATCCACTGGTTTCCCCCTTATCTATTCTGCTAGTTACAACCTCAAAAAACACTAACAGATTTGTCAAACACGTGTTTCTTCCCGCCCGCCGGCCAGGCTGTCCATTTGGCCGTCTGCTGGACGAAAAATGGAGCTAAAAAATGTTAATGAGGTCCTGCCGTTAAGTTCGGTACGACCTCCGTTTTCGGCCACTCCGTAAATATCGGGGCCCACATGCGATGATACAGTTGAGGGGTGGCCAGTGGATATAGAGACTGAGGTTGAGAAAGGCAAGCCGGGCCTACTCAATGGGCAATATATGCTGGTCTTGCCAGCGACGCCCACATCCCATGAATGAATTTTTTTAAAGTTGGAAGGGGAAAGGAGGGCGTGTTCAACTGAAGATTGAAATTGCCAAGGAAGAGGCACTTTATGTCAAGGCATAGGTCAGATAGGAAGGAAGAGGGTCGGGGAGGAGGGGATAATAAACAGAGAATGTTGAAGAATGAGATGGCAGAGTGAGATTTTCCAAATGCAGGAAAGATGCTGAAAGAATGGGGGAAGGCTGAGGTGAGTAATTTGATATGAGCACCACCTAGTGGTAAGGATGAGCTCTTTTATAGTCCATTTTAAATTGAAAAACCTATAGTGCAGGGGACTGACAAGGTTGATGCCAAGTTTAGTTTCTATAAGGCCTACAGATTGTAGGAAGAAAGAAAGACTGAGGGAGATGGGTAGTGAAGTGTTTGAGATCCTGGAAAAGAATGAGTTGGAGCAGAAGATGGTGCAGTGAGTTTTCATTTTAACACATTGAAGATGCAAGGAGGAGAAAGCACGTAGGGTGGCATAGTTGGAGCTTAGAAGAGGAAAGTTCATAAGAGCATCAGCCACAGTAGTATTGATAAAATAGAAAACTTTATTGAATGAGTCAGTGTCCGCGCAAACCGTTCTAATTATATTTCTGGTTTTGATGATCCTTCTTTTGTAATGGCAGGTATCGCTATAGCGATCTGGCATTTATGGAAGCCCTCCATAAATTAATACAAACATTGTACGAGAATGAAGATCTGGCTCCAAGTTTGGTCCCACTGCCTATGATTCACATGATGGTAACAAATCACTCTCTGTTTTTACCGACCATGCTGAGGGCGAGAGAGGATCCGGATGAAAATGCAAAAGCAAGAGGTATGACCAGATAAACTGTCCCCTGGGATAGGGATTGGAAGAATCATCCATGGATTTCTATCTAGAGATGCTTCCTGGGAGTATGTGTCTATACATATTAAAAAAAAAATTGGGGTGCATGACTGTTAGAATTATTGTACTGTGATGTTTACCTCATTTAATCGCTAATAAAAATGGAATGATTTTGGAATTTTGAGTCGTCCAGGTTTACTGACTATAGACCAAGCTGTTTACTGTGGCAAGTTTCCACACACTTGGTTGTTTCTTCTCCTGCTATTCCCTTTAAAGGCTTCTTTTAAATTTTACTGTAAATAATTATAATGTCAACTGTGTTCTACCTGCTAATCTCATATTCTGATCAGCTAAAAAAACAACGTTCTATTCCGGAAACAATACAAATACGCGTGTGAGACATTGTAACTTGATTATTGCTTAGTAAGTGATTCATTCCTGCCAGTTGGCCCCATTTCAACCCTGATCTGCTGTCCTAATGTTGTCATGTGACATCGAACTGAATGACAAAGCTCCACGACTGTGAAAGCAGCAACAACAGAGCAGCAAAGTCAGAAAAAAGGTTATAAAAACACAGAAAAAGCTTGTCACAATTTTAAAAAGTCATAGAAGGTCAAATTCCTCTTTTAATGAAAAACAGAAGAATGCCTGGTTTTTCTCTGTAGCTTTCCCAGTTATTAACCACTTGCTAACAAAAATCCTATTTTTAGAAATTGCAGATTTCAAAGCCACTCGGTCTCGCTGTTTTGTTAGCGGGCCGTTACTTGTAGGGAGAAACAGGCACTCCCCTGTCTCTTTTTTGGCTGGAAGAGTTTCTTCTGGGCTGTAATACGCTCAGGGTTTGAATGACTAAACCTTTTGAATTTTAATGTCAAAGTTTATGTTGCATAGCTTTCTATTCAACATGGGCTTTGCTTGTTCTCTATATAATGGCATGGTGTGATTAATTCGGAATGGGAGTAGGGCATTCGGCCCATCGGGTCTGACCAACATATTGTTATCCATGGCAGATTTTCAATCTTTCTAATCACAATTCCCCACCCTTTCTCCATAACCCTAATGGCCTTACTTTACAGTATCTATTTCCCTTTTAAACTTCTCTTGATTCTGCCTCTGGCTTTCTGGGGCAATGGATTCCACATTCTCATAACACACCTTGTGAAGAACTTTTCTGGATTTTCTTCTAGCCTGCTTATTGCAAATTTGAACATTGTATCTCTTTGTTCTGGATTCCCCTGTCAGAGTAAAGAGTTATTCTCTATCTACCATATCAATTCACGTCATTATTTTAAACACTCAATTGGATCACCCTTTAATCTCCTCATCTCCAGGTAATATAACGCAGCATTACCCCAGCTCACATTGTAGCTCAGTCCCTTCATCCCGCACGTCATCCTGGTCAATCATCATTTGCTCTTTGTCCAAAGCCTGTATGTCCTTTCTGAGGTTCAGTGCCCAAAACTGAACACGAATGCTGCTAATGATGTACAATGTTCCAAATTACATGAAATAACACTATTTTTCAAGATTTTTCATTAAGATTTTGTGATTTTTTTTTTTCGGTAGACGCTCTGGTTGATGTGTTACTGGCTTTGGTCAGACAGTGTCCATCTGTGTGTAACAGCAATCATTTTGCTGTGTTACTGGGGGCGTACGGAGCAACACTCAGCAACACAGGTAAGTCTCTTTCTGTGATTAAAATTCACACAATTGAACAGCAGACATAATTATTCCCATCTTATTATCTACCTTTATTCCTTTGTAAAGATCAGAAACTGCTGATGATCTTGCAGTCTTATGAGAAAAACAACATAAGCCTTGCTGAGTTCAGGTGAGTACCCCTCCATTTTGCTCCAAGTGAAATACTGCATTTATTATAATAGGGTTACCCTACTGATTAAATTGTGATCAGCAGAATGTAAAAGCTGTCGGCTTCCTTTTCTAAGCACCTCACCTCATTTCAAGTCTCATTACTAAGGTCATTTAAGAAGGAAAGGAAGAAAGAGCTTGCATTTATATAGCGCCTTTCATGACCGCAGGATGTCCCAAAGTGCTTCACAGCCAATGAGGTACTTTTGAAGTGTAGTCACTGTTGTAATGTAGGAAAACGTAGCAGCCAATTTATGCACAGTAAGGTCCCACAAACAGCAATGAGATAATGACCAGATAATCCGTTTTAGTGATGTTGGTTGAGGGATAATTGTTGGTCCTGACTCTGGAAGAACTCCCCTGCTGTTCTTTGAATAGTGCAGTGGGGTCTTTTATGTACACCTGAGAGGGAAGATGGGGCTTCGGCTTAACATCTCATTCAAAAGACAGTTAGGGAACTGAATTCTCGCTAGCACAATCATAAGCCCAGCAACGATGCAGCATCTGTTGTGTGTTCTAACTCTGTTCCCTTACACAGTACAGCTGAGTAACCTTTTGAAGTCCATTATGTCCTATGCAATCACTATTTAAACAATAACATTTTTTTAAATGGGTGGACCAGCACCCTTGGTGGACATTTGTCCTATGAGTAGTTGAGTCATGTAGTCCAGGAAAGGCTCCAGTTTAATCACTGATCTGTGCTAAGTTAGCTGATCTTAGCTGGAATAGTGTTCGGGGAGCTGCAATTGGCTGCAGTGACTCAGGATAAGGGATGGGGAAATTGCCCAGATACCCACTCCCAGATGCTGTCTAGTGACCCTTTGCTGGAAGTACTTGTGTTGGGTGGCACTGATCGGTGCCCACTGGCACACCATGGCTGCAGTGTGCACCATCTACAAGATGCACTGCAGCAACTCATCAAGGCTCCTTCGACAGCACCTCCCAAACCTGCAACCTCTTCCCCTAGAAGGACAAGGGCAGCAGGCGCATGGGAACACCACCACCTGCAAGTTCCCCTCCAAGTTACACACCATCCTGACTTGGAAATATATCGCCATTCCTTCATCGTCGCTGGGTCAAAATCCTGGAACTCCCTCCCTAACAGCACTGTGGGATTACCTTCACCACAAGGATTGCAGTAACTCAAGAAGGCGGCTCACCACCACCTTCTCAAGGGTATTCGGGATGGGCAATAAATGCTGGCCTTGCCAGCAGTGCCCACATCCCATGAATGAATTTTTTTTAAACTATGCTACCTCTCATGGCCAAATTCTTTGCTGACATTCACTGTCAAAAGCCCGGCATGAATAATGTCCACTTGGGCAAAGTAATGGGGGGCATCGGGACTTGTGTATCTATATCCAAACAAGGAGCCAAGGAGAAAGGAATGGAGAAAATTGATGGAGAAAAATTAGTGAAAAATATAAAGTGGACAGAACAAGTCATGTTTTATTTCAAACAAAAGGATGTTAATTATAATTCTTTGTGATAGTTTGATTAGCATTCTTTAATACAAGACCACCCACAGCAGCAATGCATCTGGAAACTGACCCCATCATTCAGAAACCTGTATTTAAGAGGAAAGGAATCAGAAACCATTAAAGGATGAACCTGTAAATCCTGATATTGCTAATCTTTTATTTTCCAATAAAACACTGATTTAATGAAAATATAAAAGTAGACAGCAAATAAACACTAAAAATTGTGAAAGGTAGACATAGAAAATGAGAAACCCATATTCCATTGTTACAATTATATTGCCCAAGTTCCTTCATGGGGTGATTCAAACTGAATATAATGGGATGTTCTTGTTTACCAAATGGTATTCTGCTTCATTGGTACAATAGTGCAAAATTTGACTTGTACATTTAAAAGAAAAAACACAATTAGAGGTAGTGTAGTTTCCACAAAACAGTGTGGCACTGACATTTGAACCTAGTTGCATAGTTGTAATTCAGATAAATTGTGTTAAACGTCTGTTTCTTAGGCTGCTGTTGTGGGGTCCAGCTGCCATTGAACACCACAAGACTCGCAAGAGCCTGGGGGTGTCCCTGTGGCAACAACCAAGCATGGAGGAAATCCTGTCCATGCTGGATAGGGAGAAAATGTTCCAGACAATCATTAACTTTCCTCAGCGTCGACATATCCTGCCAGAGGTACATTTTAGTTGTATTACTATCCATTATTTGGTTTTTCCTCTTCCTAGCTTATCTTAATATACCCTGAGGACATTAGTGTAGGCTGATGGAAAGTCCAGATAGCCATCACTCTGAACATGTCCCATTTTATCTCTAGCTGTATTTTACGACACGGTCAGATTCATATCGCTATTTTTTTTTTGTCTGTTTCAGGAAGGAAAGGAGTTGTTGTTCAAAGAATACAGTATTAAGGAGCCTCACAATCTCTATGACCCTTGTTTCTTGCTGCCTCTCTTCAGTGGATTAATTACACCAGGTATGCAAAAAATTTATGTTATGTTTTTTAAAAAGACAATCCTTCCAACTATAAACCACTGGGCCTACCCGCATTGAAAATGCATTGAAGGAAAGTTTGAAATCCAACTTTGTTTCTTGCAAAAACCTAACTAAGAACAAAGCTTGAGTGAAGGATTTTTAACATTAACTGTAAGATGTGGAGCTATGTGTAAACTTTTAATTAGTTAAAGTAATCGAGTATATTTCTTGCATTACCTTTTGCTAAACCTCTATGAATGATGGTTTTACAATTGTCTTTAAAAGTTGTCTCTACACATTAACAATCTATTATTTGAATTGATGCATTTTAATTGTAAGCACACCTGTCAGATGTTGCAAATTGTCAGACAATATCTTCATTTCAATGGCAAAAGATACCTTTTCTGCCTGTACAGACTGTGCTAGGGATTCACAATTTGGGAGTTCAGTACTTTTCATTTCACTGGACATCAATGAACAATTATTTTTTAAATGCTTGGTAAATCAGTTGAATGAAAATCATGCTGATTTAAAATCAGTTGCTTAGATTTCCTCAATTCTGTATATGCGTTTGGTATAGAATTGGAAATGTATAAATATCTTAATGTGATATGAACACCCCCGTTACCATATCTTTAACAACCACTTTCCATCAAGGCATCCTTTTAATTATTTAAAAGTGCAAACGGGATTATTTTAAATACATTTGTTACAACTGCAAGAAACGTTTAACCCTTCCAATTTCACATGCTCTTGGATGCAATAACTTTATAGTCTGCCATTTCTTCTTTTAATTGCGCCGACATAAAAATGATCAGAATAGCCGCTGCATTTTCCTACGTAACTATAGGACGGAGGTTTCTGAGAGCCGTAATGCGGTGATGTATAAATTCCAAGTTTTTTTTTATATAAGCACTCTACAACTATTTTAAAGACATCAGCAGCTTTAATTGGATGTTGTGCATTATCGGATTGTCGTAAAAACCCATCTGGTTCACTAACGTCCTTTAGGGAAGGAAATCTGCTGCCCTTACCTGGTCTGGCCTATATGTGACTCCAGACCCACACCAATGTGGTTGATTCTTAACTGCCCTCTCAAATGGCCTAGCAAGCCACTCAGTTGTACACAACCGCTACGAAAAGCAATAATAAGAATAAAACCAGACGGACCACCTGGCATCGACTTCGGCACCAGCTTCAGACAAGACAACGGCACACCCAGTCCTCGACCCTGCAAAGTCCTCCTCACTAACATCTGGGGACTTGTGCCAAAATTGAGAGAACTGTCCCACAGACTAGTCAAGCAACAGCCTGACGTAGTCATACTCACAGAATCAAACCTTTCAGCCAATGTCCCAGATTCCCCCATCCCTGGGTATGTCCTGTCCCACCAGCAGGACAGACCCCCCAGAGGTGGCGGCACAGTGATATACAGTCGGGAGGGAGTGGTCCTGGGAGTCCTCAACATTGACTCCAGACCCCATGAAGTCGCATGGCATCAGGTCAAGCATGAGCAAGGAAACCTCCTGCTGATTACCACCTACGACCCTCCCTCAGCTGATGAATCAGTACTCCTCCATATTGAACACCACTTGGAAGAAGCACTGAGGGTAGCAAGGGAACAGAATGTACTCTGGGCGGGGGACTTCAGTGTCTATCACCAAGAGTGGCTCGGTAGCACCACTACTGACCGAGCTGGCTGAGTCCTGAAGGACATAGCTGCCAGTCTGGGCCTGCGGCAGGTGATGAGAGAACCAACACGAGGGGAAAAACCTACTTGACCTCGTCCTCACCAATCTACTTGTCGCAGATGTATCTGTCCATGACAGTATTGGTAGCAATGACCACCGCACAGTCATTGTGGAGACGAAATCCCGTCTTCACACTGAGGACACCCTCCATTGTGTTGTGTGGCACTCCCACCGTGCTAAATGGGATAGATTCAGAACAGATCTTGCAACTCAAAACTGGGCAGCCATGAGGCACTGTGGGCCATCAGCAGCAGCAGAATTGTATTCTACCACAATCTGTAACCTCATGGTCCGGCATATCCCTCACTCTACCATTAACATCAAGCCATGGGACCAACCCTGGTTCAATGAGGAGTGCAGAAGAGCATGCCAGGAGCAGCACCAGGCATCCCTAAAAAATGAGGTGCCAACCTGGGGAAGCTGCAACACAGGAGTACATGCATGCCAAAAAGCGGAAGCAGCATGCTATAGACATAGCTAAGCGATCCCACAATAAACGGATCAGATCAAAGCTCTGCAGTCCTGCCACATACAGTCGTGAATGGTGGTGACAATTAAACAACCAACGGGAGGAGGAGGCTATATATATGTTCCATATACAGGTATATCCCCATCCTCAATGATGACGGAGCCCAGCAAGCGAGTGCAAATGACAAGGCTGAAGCGTTTGCAACCATCTTCAGCCAGAAGCGCCGAGTGGATGATCCATATCGGCCTCCTCCTGAGGTCTCCACCATCACAGAAGCCAGTCTTCAGCCAATGCAATTCACTCCACATGACATCAAGAAACGGCTGAGCACACTGGATACAGCAAAGGCTATGGGCCCTGACAACATCCCGGCTGTCGTGGTGAAGACTTGTGCTCCAGAACTAGCCGCGCCTCTAGCCAAGCTGTTCCAGTACAGCTACAACCCTGGCATCTACCCAACAATGTGGAAAACTGCCCAGGTATGTCCTGTCCACAAAAAGCAGGACAAATCCAATCCGGCCAATTACCACCCCATCAGTCTACTCTCAATCATCAGCAAAATGATGGAAGATGTCATCGACAGTGCTATCAAGCGGCACTTACTCACCAATAACCTGTTCACCGATGCTCAGTTTGGGTTCCGCCAGGATCACTCCACTCCAGACCTCATTATAGTCTTGGCCCGAATATGGACAAAAGAGCTGAATTCCAGAGGTGAGGTGAGAGTGACTGCCCTTCACATCAAGGCAGCATTTGACCGAGTGTGGCATCAAGGAGCCCTTGTAAAATTGAAGTCAATGGGAATCAGGAGGAAAACTCTCCACTGGCTGGGGTCATACCTAGCACAAAGGAAGATGGTTGTAGTTGTTGGAGGTCAATCATCGCTGCAGGAGTTCCTCAGGGCAGTGTTCTAGGCCCAACCATCTTCAGCTGCTTCATCAATGACCTTCCCTCCAACATAAGGTCAGAAGTGGGATGTTCTCTGATGACTGTACAGTGTTCAGTTCCATTCGCAACTCCTCAGATAATGAAGCAGTCCATGCCCGAATACAGCAAGACTTGGATGACATTCAGGCTTGGGCTGATAAGTGGCAGGTAACATTCGCGCCCCACAAGTGCCAGGCAATGACCATCTCCAACAAGCGAGAGTCTAACCACTGCCCCTTGATATTCAACAACATTACCATCGCCGAATCCCCCCACCATCAACATCCTGGGGGGTCACTATTGACCAGAAACTTAACTGGACCAGCCACATAAATACTGTGGCAACAAGAGCAGGTCAGAGGCTGGGTATTCTGCGGCGAGTGTCTCCCCTCCTGACTCCACAAAGCCTTTCCACCATCTACAAGGCCCAAGTAAGGAGTGTGATGGAATACTCTCCACTTGCCTGGATGAGTGCAGCTCCAACAACACTCAAGATGCTCGACACCATCCAGGACAAAGCAGCCCGCTTGATTGGCACCCCATTCACCACCTTAAACATTCACTCCCTCCACCACCGGCGTACCGTGGTTGCAGTATGTACCATCTACAAGATGCACTGCAGCAACTCGCCAAGGCTTCTTCGGCAGCACCTCCCAAACCCGCAGCTTCTACCACCCAGAAGTACAAGGGCAGCAGGCGCATGGGAACACCACCACCTCCAAGTTCCCCTCCAAGTTACACACCATCCTGACTTGGAAATATATCGCCGTTCTTTAATCTTCGCTGGGTCAAAATCCTGAAACTCCCTACCTAACAGCACTGTGGGAGCACCTTCACCACACGGACTGCAGCGGTTCAAGAAGGCGGCTCACCACCACCTTCTCAAGGGCAACTAGGGTTGGGCAATAAATGCTGGCCTTCCCAGCAACGCCCACATCCCATAAACGAATAAAAAAAAATTATGAGGCCCTGAATTTGAATACCATTAGAGAGAAAGCATTCCTTTTACAAGATTAGTCTATCTTTGTCTTTATTCAACAGGCTTGTTCTTATTTGTTGACATGATAATTGCAGATGAGGGAGTCCATTCATCTGTACAGTCCCCCACTGCAGCCGTTTATTGTTTTTTCAATGATTCCAGGGTATTTACCTGCACTACTATCTCTGTAAGTCCATTCTATGTGTTGATTGTTCTTCGTGTGAAGAACTTCCTAATATCAGTGCTAAATTTGCCATTTAATGATTTAACCAATGATTCTAAATCTTCCAGCCAGAAGCTTACCAAAGTAATAACTGCATTACCTCCAGAACTAAGGTCCCTCTGTTGGGTACATAATGCATTCTTAAATGCTATAAAAGATTTAGGAAAGTGACCCCAATTCCCACTGTGCAACCGAAGCCTGGATTTAGCCTGGAGGCGAGTGCTGTGCGGGGGAGGGGGGGGACTGTTGTGAAGCACGGGTTTCCCCGAATGTCCTGCAGAATTCAACTGCAGGGCCCCTTTAAGCGTGGTTCCCGACCACAGGCAGCATGATTAACAGGCTAGAGGCATTTCGGGTGTAAAGCCTACTTCACAAGCCTACGAGAGCAGGTAGGTGTATTGGGGGAGTGAGCGAGATCATGGTTGCAGGGGAGTGGAGGGTGTCGGGATCATGGGGCGGGGGGGGTCCGGATCGCAGTGGGGAGGAATCCGATGGTGTCTGGGGGGGGTTCCCGATTGTGTTGTGGGGGGTGCGGGGTTGGGCAGATGATGGTCGGGGCGTACGATGATGGTCGGGTGGGAGGGGGGGTGGGAGAGCCTAAAGAGCGTGGGAGGGGGTTTACTGGATAGTTGTTGGGCCTGGAGGAGACACTCCTGCATCTCCTGGCCCACAAGCAGTCCTGTAAAGGCACTTACCTTATGGATTCAGCCCTTCTCGCCTCCTTTAAGCTGCCGGGTTTCTCGAGGTCTGGGAAACCCAGCCGCCTGTGATTAAAAATAGAATGACTTTTAAACTGAAGGCAGGCCGCCTCATTATAATATTTAAATGACCAACCCGCTTCCCATGAGCGGATTGGTCACCCGCCCTTTGTCGCGCCGCCGTTAAAACTGGAAGTGGGCGGGTTCGGTTCCTGTTCCAGATTGTTTACATTTTAACCTCTGACACGACCCCAGCCCACCTGTTTTTTGGAGTTAAGCTTCCGTCCCTGGAGTCCGCATCCACGGAACTCACAACCCGAGCACACAGAGCTTCACGTATGCACAGTCAAACACATGGCATAAAGTGCCATTGACTGGCCTCCCACTGATGTTACTTTAGTTTTTCTCAATCATTAAAATGTGAATGGTGGCACAACAAGTTTGTTTTTAGGTCTCCTTGGAGGGACTTCACACCCTCCCATTTTACACTACGGCCAGTGTCCATCCTTTTCAAAGCAGTTTCATGAACAGTGCCCCAATGAGCAATATCCTTTTTTAACAACTGCTATTTGGTATTGCAGCAACATCCAAGAAGCCACCACACCAATGCCAAAAATGCAGTAGAAAATCAAAACACTGGACTACTAGAAGATTCAGATCCTTTGTAGAAGTTATAGATTCATGATGTGGGTCACTGTGCAGGCTATAGGTGGTGCTAGTAGTCAAAATTAGCGTCCCTGATTTTGGTAATTTATCACTGATTTCTGTCCCTGCATCCTTGATTTGATGGTTCAGAATTGACAGTACCTATAATGTATAATTTCAAATCCCTGAGCTTAGATTCAGAGTATCGTTTACATTTGAAATATTTTTGGCACATTTCATTGCCAAAAAAACAAGTCATTTTGTAGTTTCATCAGTTCCTGGGCCAGACCACTAGATGGCACACTCTGCACGCCACTGCAGGATACTGATACTGTTCTCTCACTGCAGTAAGTGGCAAGGTAGCTGTGGAAGCCCTAATGGTTGGGAAGGGTCAGAATATTTAAACATTGTGGTATCATTTTAAATTCCCCACTTTAATGTAGAATTGACTGTTAATTTGGCTTCTGCAATCACATCCAACCTGAATGTGGAATAAGAGGAGACCATTCAGCCAACCAAAAGCTCCAACATGTACAACTTAGGCTGTGTTGGATTCTATCCCAGTTCTCTTGAGGGACATTCCGATTTCTCAAAAGAGATGGTGATCCATTAAAAACTCTAGGATATCAATCCAATGTTAGAGTCCACCAAACTTAATCTTGACTCTTGCATTCAATCCTATGCTCGTATTCCATGGATGACATTCCCATGGTCCCCACAGCACAGGACACATTATGATTGTCGACATCTCTACTTAGGCTTGCCCCATCCTTCAGCTGATTTCCTGCCCATGCACTAATCATGGCCCATGTGTTCACGCGCTCGTCAAATTGGGGGATGTCAATTCTGGGAAATGAAGCGCTCGTCAGCATGAAGCGTTCCTAGGTCAAGTGTAGTGCAGCCAGATACACAATAATGCTTGCTTTGCTTCACCTCAACAACATTTTAAAAGAATCTAGGGAAGAGATAGCAGGGGCACTATTACACAAATTTAATAATTCGTTTGAAAAAAGTGTAGTGCCACAGGGCTGGCGGATAGCTAACGTAATACCTATATTTAAGAAGGGAGATAGAACATGTCCAGGGAACTATAGAAACATAGAAACATAGAATCTAGGAGCAGGAGTAGGCCATTCGGCCCGTCGAGCCTGCTCCACCATTCAATACGATCATGGCTGATCATCCAAGTCCAGTACCCTGTCCCTGCTTTAATCCCCACAGTACACATATCCCACCCTACCCCCGTAACCCCACATATAGACCAGTCAGCTTAACATCAGTGGTAGGAAAAACAATGGAATTCCTACTAAGGGGGAAAATAGAAGAACATCTAGAAACCAAAAATATAATAATGAATAGTCAGCATGGATTTCAACATGGAAAGTCTTGCTTGACCAACCTTACTGAATTCTTTGAAGGGGTATCAGAGAGAATAGACAAGGGTAATGTGGTGGATATAATTTACCTAGATTTCCAAAAGGCCTTCGATAAGGTACCCCATAATAGACTAATGAATAAGGTCAGGGAATGCGGAGTCAGGAGACAAGTAGTAGGATGGATAGCTAGCTGGCTTCAAGACAGAAAGCAGAGAGTGGGGGTAAAGGGTAGCTATTCAGGCCGGAATCTTTACCTTGGAGTCGGGTTTTGTGCGTGCGGGGCACGTAGCGGGTGGGGAACGCGATGTTGTGAGCAGTGCGTTGTTCAGAGGGACTTTTACTTAATGGCCCCAATTAAACCTGTGCGTTTCTGGCCCAGTTAAATGGAGCGGGTCTGATGACTTCATCGATAACTCGTTTCCATCGCCGATATTTAATGCAGCCTTGCACACATCTCATTTGAAGGTTGATGAAGGAGTGTGGAAGGTCATTTCCAGAGGTCTGGCTACTATTACAAAAGTGATAAAAGTGTCGCTCATGGATACACAAAGGCAGAGGTCCGCACCAAGGTTTAGCAGTGCATCCCTCCATGTTCTGGTGCAGGCACTGAGAGCACGCAGGGAGGTCTCTTCCCTGCTGATAGGCATAAAAGACCACCCAAAGATACCAAAAGAGCATGGTTGGAGATCAGCAGCAGGGATGTTGTCAGGAGGACGTGCACCCAGTGCAGGAAAAGATTCAATGATCTGATGAGGTCAGGAAAGGTGAGTGCAATGCCACACTCGTCTTCATTCTGATGTACCTGTCACCACATCCCCATCACTCTGCCTTCCCAAGCCTACTCCTGCACATCATTCCTCATACCAGCACACCTTGTACGTCCACCCATCTCTCTCTCTATGTACATACTCACATCCCCATCTGACTAACCACTGCTGACACTCACCCTCATCCTAATGCAATTATAGCAAATAACACCACTGAAGGAGGCCGTTTGACATTGTCACGCCACTCTCTCATAGTCACCCTCTACAGATGTAACCCATCCATTCCTTATACTCATTCCATCACTCTCACTCAAAGCTCTCTTCTTTCCCTCCTTGCAGGAGAAGAGAGCCCAGAACAATAGGGAGAGACAGAGAACTGGAGGTGGCCCTCCAATATTCACTCAGTTGACTCCAGGACAGGAGGAGATCCTGGAGATATCTCAAGTTGCAGAGCTGCTGGCGGTGGGAGAGGGGGACATCCCAGCAACCTGGTGACAGAAATACATCTCATACAGCCACATGGCAATACAGCAGTCACTTATACGGTGGCTGATGTCAGGAGCCAGTGAATGTTCGTCATGTGCATAATGGTAATGTTACCCATTCTTAATATTACACTCCTAAATCATCTCTTTACTCTCCCACAAGTCCATCAAGTGCCCCCCGCGCCCCACTGTCCAGCCGGAGGAGGAAGACGACTCCTCAGAGGAAGCTCCAGCCTCTGAGGGTGCACTGTCAGCAGACCCACGCGCACCCAGCACCAGCGCAGATACGCACACCTCGGTGGGCCCTATGCAAGATAGAGTAGTGTTGTCACCTGGTGTGTCTCACTGCACAAGTGAGCAAGAGCAGATGGTGTTGACAGGGACAGCAATGGAAACTCCTCGCTGGAGGTCGCAGGACGCTCCAAGCTCTGCTGAGCTGCATACGGACGCTGAGCCTCGGGGCCATCGAAAAAGAGGGTGATCTTGGAGGGGCAACAACAATTGCATGAGGCTCTGGCAGCTTTTGCGGCCATGATGTCTGCAAATGTGCAGAGAATGGAGGAGTCCATCTCCAACATGAGCACCACAATGTCGCAGGTGATGGCAACGATGAATTGTTCCATGGAAAGGATGGCCACCTGCATGGAGCAGCAAATGCGCCACTCACAGGAGCACATGCTAGCTGTGGCCAACAGATGGCAG
Organism: Squalus acanthias; assembly: GCA_030390025.1. Classification (NCBI taxonomy): domain Eukaryota; kingdom Metazoa; phylum Chordata; class Chondrichthyes; order Squaliformes; family Squalidae; genus Squalus; species Squalus acanthias. The sequence goes on from CM059429.1 coordinate 152,392,507, forward strand.
ATGTTCATAGAGCTTCTCTCTAAGAGGGATATAAACGTAGACTTGGGCCTTCATCGCCCCACTGATGTGGAGCAAGATGCTCTCCAGCTCCTTGCTAGCAGGGAAGTGCGGGTGGCCCATGAGAGGGATGATGGTGAGAGGGGAGAGGGAAGTGGGGGCTCTTCTCAAAGCGCTCACACTTCTCCCTTGTTGCCTCCCCCTCAGTCAGAGCCCTAGATGCTGCCTCGGATCCCGATGGCCAAGTCTGCCCCTGCACAGTTGCAGGAGGAGTAGTCTTTGGCGGGGCCATCAGAGGCTCCAATACCCAGAAGTCGTCCGCTAAAAGTGTTGAAGCAGTCGCAGCAGGGAAGTGAGCAGGCTGCCTCTACCTCTGCTGAAGCCACAGGGGTTGCACCTCGTAGAAGCACTCGGAAAAGAAAAAAGACACAATCCTAGATGCACATGGGTGTATGAACAAATGTTAGTGTTAAGTTTCCGTTATTTTCACGACACAGTTAAATTGTATTCTTCTGCACCCCTTTCCGGTCTTGTCCATTTTTGTCTGCTACCTTGGAAGTGGCTTTGTCACTTGGAGTGAATGGTGAGACATTACTTAACCTCAAGCAATGGGTGTTTGGGTGAGAGGAATGGCTTGGTCATTGTAGGGATGCTTTATGGTGTTGTTGGGCGGGGGGAAACTTCGTACAGGATGTGGCAGCCATATGGGTGCATTGGAGCAAGTTAAGTAAATCTGACCATGATGAGGCCATCTCTGGCCACCTGGGCAGCAATGTGCGCCGCTGCTGGTGCCATCTCCACCGCCGGTTCTTCCTCCTCATCTTCCACCTGCTCCTCCTCCTCTGAAGAGGCTGTACGCTCTGCGCCTTGCTCCTCCTGCAGCTCCAATTCTCACTGCTGTGCTATGTTGTGCAGCGAGCAGCAAACGACTGATTCTGGAGACCTTGGCTGGTGCGTACTGAAGGGCTCCTCCATTTCTGTCAAAGCATCTGAAGCGCATCTTCAGCATGCCTATTATTTGCTCCATGACAAATCTGGTGGACATGTGGCTCTCATTATAACGCTCCTGAGCCTCCGTACTTGGCCTCCTCAAGGGTGTCATGAGTCATGTCTTCAGTGGATAGCCCTTGTCTCCCAAGCAGCCAGCCGGTAAGTCTGTTTGGAGGAGCGAAGAGCTGAGGGAGGGTGGACTGGCCCAGAACAAAAGAGTCATGACAGCTGCCACTGAATCTGGCGCACACATGCACATTGAGGGATTGGAAGCCCTTCCAGTTCACAAACGCACCTGGGTGATCTGGGGCTTCCTTGATGGCCACATGTGTGCAGTCGATGATGTCCTGCACCTGTGGGAAGCCAGCCAGAGCCGCAAAGCCGAGCGCCTGCTCAGTAACCCTGGCTTCATCAGTGGCAAAGTTGACATAATTGGCTGACTTGTCAAACATGGCATCGGTCACCTGGGTGATGCATCTGTGGGCAGCCGTTTGCGAGATCCTGCAAATGTCTGCTGCAGATCCCTGGAAGAAGCCTGAGGCGAAGAAGTTGAGGGCGGTGGTGACTTTGACAGCCACTGGTAAGGTGTGTCCACCAGGTCCTCTGGGCAGCAGGTCTTGTTCCAGCAAGCTACAAATGTCTGCGACGACCTGGCGCGACAGCCTGAGCCTCCTGAAGCACTGCTGCTCAGTCATGTCCAGGAAGCTCATCCTCTGCCTGTATACCTTGTGTTGGGGGTATCGCGTCCGGCGCGGTGCAGCCTTGTGCTGCCCCACCCCTCCTGTGGAGCATCAGATCACTGAGGACAAGGCTGCTGTTGTGGTTGCTGCTGTAGCTGGTGTTGTGGCTGGTGCTGTTGGTGGTGGGGCTCATCTTGGTCCGATTCTGAGGTCCAAGGTGAGAGAGCATAAGCGGCACCCATGCTGATGTAATAGATGGCAGGTAAAGTGGAGATCAGAGGGTCAATCCCTCAATGTTGTGATAGTGACTAGCAATGTGGTGAGAGTGGCTTCCGAGGTTTCAGAAATGTCCTGCAAACTGCTGACAGCTAAATCTCTGCACAAAATCGAGTAAGCAAGAGCCTTTCCATTAGCCAAGTAATCAGGTGTAACGTGAGAGTATTTATATGTTTTTCCCAGTTCTCAATGAATGCACCCGCACAATGGCCACTGAGCTTCCGCCTCCCCTTCACAGGCGCGGTTCCCGAGGTGCGTGAATCCCATGCTCCTGAAGCTAAAGCCAAAAGCTGCTGTTAAAAACCCTCTTGTTGCTTGTCTCTCAACAAGCATTTAATTACTTGAATGAGGTCGCCCACCCCTCCCCATCGGGTCCGTGGCGTGCCTCCAAATGCGCCCGAGTTAAATGCGGAAGTCGGCAGGATGACCGCGGGTTCCCAACGCGCAGGCAGTTTCGCCGATTTTTACTGCTGACCCGCTCCCAAATCCGCACACTCGGCAACGGGAACATTCCGGCCTCAGAGTGGCAGAAGGTGGAAAGTGGGGTCCCACAAGGATCAGTGCTGGGACCACTGTTCACCATTTATATTAACGATTTAGACTTTGGAATCAAAAACGCAATTTCTAAATTTGCAGATGACACCAAATTGGGGGGGATAGTCAATACTGAGGAGGACTGCAACAAATTACAGGGAGACATTAATAAACTTGCAGAATGGGCAAATAATTGGCAAATGAATTTCAACACAGATAAATGTGAGGTATTACATTTTGGTAAGAAAAATAAGGAGGTCACTTATACTTGGAAAATAAAAATCTAAATGGGTTAGAAGAGCAAAGAGATCTGGGAGTACAAATACACAAATCACTAAAAGTAGTGACGCAGGTTAATAAGGCCATAAAAAAAAAGCAAACCAAGCACAGGTTTATCTCTAGAGTGATAGAATTGAAAAGTAGAGAAGTTATGCTAAACTTGTATTGAACCTTGGTTAGACCACACTTGGAGTACTGCGTACAATTCTGGTTGCCATATTATATAAAGGATATAGAGGCACTGGAGAGGGTGCAGAGAAGATTTACAAGGATGATACCAGAAATGAGAGGGTATACATATCAGGAAAGGATGAACAGGCTGGGTCTCTTTTCTCTTGAAAAGAGAAGGCTGAGGGGTGACCTAATAGAGGTCTTTAAAATTTTGAAAGATTTTGATAGAGTAGATACAGAGAGAATGTTTCCACTTGTGGGGGAAAAGCATAACTAGAGGCCATCAACATAAGATAGTCACCAAGAAATCCAATAGGGAATTCAGAAGAAACTTCTTTACCCAGAGAGTAGTGAGAATGTGGAACTCGCTACCACAGGGAGTGGTTGAAGCGAATAGTATAGATGCATTTAAGGGAAGGCTAGACAAGCATATGAGGGAGAAGGGAATTGAGGGTTATGCTGATAGAGTTAGATGAGGAAAGACGGGAGGAGGCTCGAGTGGAGCATAAACGTCAGCATCGACTGGTTGGGCCGAATGGCCTGTTTCTGTGCCGTATATCCTATGTAGACATACCTTAGCTTCAACATCAGAAGAGTATGTGTGAATCTCCCAGTTTTCTTTTGTCCTTGCTAGCAACCTAGATCAATTTATGCTGAATTTTGAGTGAATTTAGTGCTTTGGATTCAAAGGGCCTTCATTTAACATAAAACAGGAGCATGGCTGTCACCCTTTGCAAGTAATGATCTGCTAACAATTGTGAGAGTGTACAGCATTATAATGTACAATTTTGTTAGTGGGTTGGTAATTATGGAAAAAATCAGCCATTCTGACTTTTTTTTGTTAAATGAGAAACATTACCTCCATATTCTCTAACGAGTGAGTTGAGTCTGCCAAAAGTCATTTTACACAGAGCCCTAACACTGTGCCGTCCAATTTATCAAGTAGACAACTTGTATTTTAAATATGATTTCCCCACATTAATTTCACTATTTAAAATGTTGAAATAAAAAAAAAATAAGCACTTAACAGTTGTGTCTGTATCTGTGGCAACACGGTGGCATAGTGGTTAGCACTGGTGCCTCACAGCGCCAGAGACCCGGGTTCGAATCTGACCTCGGGTGACTGTCTGTGTGGAGTTTGCACATTCTCCCCGTGTCTGCGTGGGTTTCCTCCGGGTGCTCCGGTTTCCTCCCACAGTCCAAAAATGTGTGGGTTAGGTTGATTTGGCTATGATAAATTGACCCTTAGTGTTAGGGGGGATTAAATATGTGGGGTTATGGGGATAGGATGGGATATGTTAGGGGGAATTAAATACGTGGGGTTACGGGGGTAGGGTGGGATATGTGTACTGTGGGGATTAAAGCAGGGACAGGGTACTGGATTTGGATGATCAGCCATGATCGTATTGAATGGCGGAGCAGGCTCGACGGGCCGAATGGCCTACTCCTGCTCCTAGATTCTATGTTTCTATGTTTCTATGTACCTGGTGTAATTTGAACCTTATTCCTGTAGGTCTCTTAATGTTTTCTTTTGAACTCAGTCTTGCTGTTCCCCTGAACTTGTGCCAGTGGAGTTTTAACATCTGTGTTTAGATAAATGTCTTCTGCTATTATCATAAAGAAACGGCATCAAAATGTAAGTGTAGGACTCCAAAATGATGAGGATATATGCTGCAGGTTATTTGTGGAGGTGGTCAGCAATGAGATGTTTTTTTTTTAATTTTAACTTGTCATAATTACACTGTCAAAATAGTATGATGAGCTTTCATAAAACAAAGCCGCTTTTCTGCCCTCCCTACCTAAATAGTCCACAATCTGACCTTCTCACTGTCTGTGCTGGATTTTAAATAAAAATGTGTCATGCTGTCTTTAGCAGCTGTGATATATAGCTGGTCCGTGACAAGTAGTCACCTTGAAATATGAAAGAAACTACATTTGTCTGGCGTAAATCTGTCAATGACAGTTTCTTTATCATTTCAGATGCATTTCGCTTTGCAAGGTTATTAAAAGTAATGGTGGTTTTACGACTGTAGCTCAGAGTGAAGTTGTCCGGTTCAAGAGCATAATCTCTCTTTTTGGGAGGCACGTGTTGATTTTTCTTTAAATTTAGAAGATTTTGGTGTCAACATGAAGGTTACTTCTCTTCTGTGCAACATCTTCCTCCTGTCTCTGTGCAATGTTTTTCCACTTCTGGTAACTCGAGAGAGACGATTTTTAAGAATGCACACTCTCAGCATAGATCCTCGCCCACCGGGAGCACAAAGCAGGAAATCACGGACGCCTGCAGTGTCCCAATATACAGCCCTGCAGGCAAGCCTCCAGCCTGGGAGCATGATTTAGTAAAATCAGCCCTCCTGTGTCAGCTTGGCCCAGTTAGTTGAACTCTCATCTCTTAGTCGGAGATTAATCAAAAGTTCAAAGATTTTTGGTTCAAGCACTACTCCAGGAATTTAGCATATAAACTGAGCTGATATTTCAGTGCCGTGCTAAGTACTACATCGTCAAGATGCCATCTTTCAGAAGAGATGTTAAGCCAAGTCTGTTCCAGTGGTTTTCAGTGGACATTAAAAATTCCATGGCACTACTTGGAAAAAGAGCAGGAAGTTCTCCCAGTGTTCTGTCCCACGTGCTTCTCTCCACTAGCCAAGACAAATTAGTTGGTTACTCATCTGTTTGTTGGATCTTGCTTTTTACAAACCGGCTGCTGAGTTCAGCTACATAACAAGAATTACTTTTCAAAGTAAAGCACTTGGAGGCATTTCTGAGAGACACTATAAAAATGTACATCATTCATTTTTTATTTTCTCCGTCTGGATTATTGCTTGAAGGTTAAGAGGTTGTACAAAGAAGACGTGCATATTGGGCCAGTTACTTCATGCATGGGTTGCGAAGCATTGTTATCCTCGTAAAAGTCTGTGCTAGGGAATGGAAAATCTTTCCATTTTGGCACCCAGTGTCAGTAATGAGCACACACCAAAAGCAGAGTAAATAAGCAAAGCTCCCTTAATCTTGGCCTCATTGATGTGCCTCAGTTGCATGTTAAAAGACCACCCTCTACTGCATCTGTGTGAATTTGTTCAGTCTGGCATCCTGCAGACATCCTAGCAACTTGCCCAATCAATTGGTTATGTGAGAATCACATGTTTCAGCAAACCCTTAATTTTTATATCATTACTGCATCTCCCGCGTGACCCCCTGCTCCTGCGCTGTACAAAGGCCCAGGAACTACAAGATAAGCAAGTTTTTGTTCTGCAGTTTTCAGAAGGCTCTCTAAGCTCCTAATGTTGCTTATAGTTTCTACTATATTCTAGAATTCATAGTTTATAGTTTTCAGCCTTTGTCATGCCTTTAAATTAATCTGTTTTATGTGTATTCTTCCAATTTGAATTTGTCTGTGAGCTTGGCGGAGGCTGACTCCTCTTAAAGCAGTTTCAAATAATCTGACAAAAATTGCTTGTTTTAGAGCACAGAATCCACTGTTACCTAAGTCTCTGTTAGATGTAATCTGCCCTTGTGCTTACATCCAGATCAGTCTATAAAGCAATAAATATCTGATGCACTCAGGCAACTAGTGGGGGTTTTCCTCTTGTGCCAGAGATATCTCCAAAAGTATAGTTTGTCTCTTTTTTTGGGAAAAAATCACTCAGCCTGGTGACAGCCCCTCCCCCACGCCCCCACCCTCCCCCCCCCAAAAAAAGAGCTCAGTATTTCTAACATTGTCCTTGGAACCCGTCTCAACTTCATACAATAGAGCTCAGTACTTTGTGTAGCGATTCAGCCTCTTGTATGAGAGTGCAATGTAAGAATACCATTACTGCACCTTTTTGGTCCCTGCTTCTATTGTGCTCAGTATATGTATTTTTTCAAACATTTGGAGCACTACTTCGTGGAGGTCTTTGTTTTATCGCTTAAAGAACCTTCCTTACACCCTGCCAATCCCAGGTTGCAAAGGGGTGTATGAAACATACTCACCCTCTGGTTGCCAGGTGATCAGATGGAAGTGAATAGAGAGACTGAGAGAATCACATTTAAATGATAGACAAGTGACGGTGTGGACCGCAATCAATTTCTACTCCGATCCATTCCAAAGACCTGTTCATTCTTCATCCATGATGTTAAGGTACGGAGACAGTGGGTGCCCCTGATGCTCCTAAACACATGATTTTCCCCAGACCCAATCGAGATTGCATAAATGCCAACGGATGCTCTCAATCACAAAATAACAAAAACCCTATTACTACAACAACTTGCATTTATACAGCACCTTCAATGTAGAGAAACATCTTAATGTACGCCACAAAAAATAAACGCTGAGCAGCAAGAGTCCTCCAACTGAGCCAAAGAAAGCAATATTAGCTGTGGCTCAGTTGGAGGACTCTTGCTGCACTGTCGGAAGGTGCCGTCTTTCGGATGAGGCGTTAAACCGAAACCCCACCTGGCCTCTCAGGTGGATATAAAATATCCCATGGCACTATTTCAAAGAATAGCCGGGGATTTCTCCCCGGTGTCCTGGCCAAATCTATCTCTCAATCAACATCACTAAAGCAGATTATCTGGTCATTGTCTCATTGCTGTATGTGGGACCTTGCTGCGTGCGAATTGGCTGCCACGTTTACTACATTTCAAAAGTACTTCATTGGCTGTAAAGCACTTTCAGACATCCTGAGGGAGTGAAAGGCGCTACATAAATGTAAGTTCTTTGTTTCGGAGGGGAACTAAAAGCTTGGCCAAAGAAGTGGGTTTCAAGTAGGGCCTTAAAGGAGAAGAGGGAGGTGGAGGGGTTTAGGGAAGGAATTCCAGAGCATGGGGCCGAGACGGCGGAAGTCAGAACCATCAATGGTGGAGCAAAGGGAGGAGGGAATGTATGAGGCCAGAGTTGGAGGATTAGAGAATAGTAGGCTGGAGGAGGTTACAGAGATAAGACGAGAAGGCCATGGAAGGGTTTTAAACATGAGGATGAGAATTTCATTATTTGAGGCATAAGAGGACCAGAAACCAATATACATCAGTGAGGAAAGGCATGATGACTGAGCAGGACTTAGTGAGGGTTAGGCTATGGCAGCAGAGTTTTGGATGAGCTGAAGTTTACGCAGGGTGGAAGATGGAAGGCCGGCCAGGAGAGCATTGGAATAGTCGGGTCTGCAGGTGGCAAAGCCATGGATGAGGGTTTCAGCAGCAGATGAGCTGAGGTAGGAATGGAGGTGATAAATGTTAGAGGTAGAGGTGGAGAAGAGGATATGGGGTCAGTAGGTCAGGATGCTGAGGTGGTGAACAAGATAAGTAATTTTACTTTTCTCACCTTTGTAGTGCCTTTCTGGATTTCCAATTTTTGCTGAATTATGGGCAAATTTATTAACTCACCACACCATCCAGTATCCCACAGCCAATAAGTGGTCTTGAGTCCTTTCTATGCCAAGTATAGTCCTCATTTACATGAACACATTGGTTTATCTATTTTATCATACCATGCTGAATAATCTATCTCAAGTAACATATTATCCTGTTTGCGTGTAAGGGGTAATTCTGCACAGTGAAGCTCCCAAGAACTGAACTGTGCAAAATTACCCCAATAATTCCACCTTGTCCTAATTTTTTTAAGTGCTTGTAAAATAACGTTCCCTACTTTGTAATTTTTTCCAATAATTGCACCCCTGATTACAAGGACATGTCTACAGCAAGCTCACTGCAGTCTAATATCCTTGTCCCCTGCATTAAGTAAATGGCAAACCGCATTTATTAGTTCAAAATTGTTATTCAGTGTTGAAACCACAAAGTTAGGGGAACAATTGCAGGAAAAATATTCAAGACTGTTTGGGAGCTATCAGGATCATGTTGGGAATTGTATGCTACCTATGCTTAGCTGCGTCAAAATGATTTGTAGTTTCTAAAACAATCCATTGTTTAAATCCATCTTAATGCCTTGTTTTATACTCTTGTATTCCCTGGTCAAGATGGCAAGCAGCCAAGCTTTACCAAAGTTGTTGGATAACCAAACACTTGGAGGTACAATGAGAAGAGCTAGGGTTAACTGGCTTCATTTCTGGGAATCCCAGACATGCTTGTGTCCTGCTGCTCAGTGACACAATGTCGCCAGTCCACTGCTTCACTAGACTGCGTGAAATTAAGTTCAAAACAAAATGCAGTCACATGCAAGAAAAAGTCCATCATCAATTTTCCTTCCTCTAGCTCAGAAACTGTCTTGTCTGTTTTAATGAAAGTGTCTATTCGCAAAATAAGATCAATCTGTACCGACTAAGTAATGTCTATTATGTGCAAAGTCAAATGATTCTGGAATCTGTTAGGTCAAGAGGACAACTTTAAATGGAACTAGCGAATTATGGAACTTCTTGACTGAGTGCTGTGCGCACAAATTATTTTAATAAAAGAACTATGATTATTAACTGAATATCAGATTCTGGGGAATGTTTAATAGTCCTTAGTTTTGTACTCATTAATGTAAGGGATGTTAGTATTGTAGAATAGAATGTTTCAGCATCAGGTACTTCCAGAAAAAGTATAACACAGATTAGATGCAGGATAAACTCGCTCTACCCTGTCCAAAGTCTGCCTCAACCTAACTCTCAGAAAACCATGCTTCTCCTCTCACCTTTTACAAGTGTGCTATTTACATTTCTTGCACCACTATTCTTGTGGGTCCCCTTGAGTTAATTTGTCATTAAGAGTGGAGTTTTTTTTGGATGGTTTTAGTCATTTGGGTGTCTGACATACAGAAATCCCATCACCATGCTTAATAGTCTCCAGATCAAACTACCGAGAAATCCACACGGGTAAGAGTTTCTATGAGCCTGATTATAGAATGCGCCTTGTCTCTGCATAGGAACACATCCCATTCACTTAAGATTAGAAAACTTAGTACAGGTTGACAAGAGCCAGGGCTTAGGGAACCTCGAATGTACACAAGGTACTGCTGGAGTTTAACTAGCTAAAATGCAAGCTAACTAGTATAGCGGACTCATAAAAATTCCTGCTGCTTGTCTAACCAATACCACTCGACCTAATGGGGTATTGGCTTGCAAGTTTACCTGGAGCCAAGTGGGGAAAGTATCAGCTCCAAATGATGGGTCTACTCCTCCATGTTCTCTTAGTGAGCCAACCTGATAGGTCACTCAGACATGCCCGATTCAAGTATCAGATTACCAACTTTGGCACAAAGGGTTGACTTGGTTCCGAGCTTCCATTACCAGGGTTGTCATCTTGGAGCCGTCTCAACACCAAAGAGAATTCACTTCTCTTTTTCCCTTCCTCTCTGGAGGATAGTCACTTATTGTCGCTAGACAACGGACAAGGCTGTGATTGAAACCTTGCTGGATGGGCAAAAGGTACCAAGAGCTCCTCACGAGTTACAGCAAATAAGGCAACTCACCATAAAAATGTGTGAGAGCCTTGTCACCACTTTTCTGACCACAGCATGGATCTCATCAAATGGTGGTACCACTAGTCGGAGGTGTGGAGTTTTGGTAGAATTTGCTTGCCTCTTTGCAACTCCTTCATGATAGACAGTGAACTCTAGATATACGAGCACATGTTCTCGAATCTGGTCTTCCAGTAAGGCCTTCCAACAACTGTTCTTTTAGTATTCAGTATCATGCCTTTGTTAACTCTAGACTTGACTATTCCAACGCACTCCTGGCCAGCCTCCCATGTTCTAAACTCCGTAAACTTGAGGTCATCCAAAACTCTGCTGCCCGTGTCCTAACTCGCACCAAGTCCCGCTCACCCACTACCCCTGTGCTCACTGACCTACATTGGCTCCCAGTGAAGCAACGGCACAATTTGAATATTCTCATCCTTGTTTTAAAATCCCTCCATGGCCTCGCCCCTCCCTATCGCTGTAATCTCCTCCATCCCACAACCTTCAGAGATATCTGCGCTCCTCTAATTCTGGCCTCTTGAGCAGCCCCGATTTTAATCGCTCCACCATTGGCGGCCGTGCCTTCAGCTGCCAATGCCCGAAGCTCTGGAATTCCCTCCCTAAACCTCTCCGCCTCTCTATCCTCCTTCAAGACGCTCCTTAAAACCTACCTCTTTGGCCAAGCTTCTGCCCTAATATTTCCTTATGTGGCGCGGGGTCAGAATTTGTTTGATAATTAATGCTGCTGTGAAGCGCCTTGGGACGTTTTACTACGTCAAAGGCGCTATACAAATACAAGTTGTTGTAGTTATTAAGGGAAGAGCAGGGAGATCTTCTATTATGCCGGCCAACATTCTCCCCTTGACCAACACCAAGTAGTTGGTTATTTCATCTCACTGCTGTTTGTGGCATGTTGCTGTGTACAAAATAACTGCCAGATTTACCTACAGAAGAACAGTAACCGCACTTCTGAGTAATTCTTTGTATGTGAAGCACCGTGGAACCTCCCGAGATCTGTGATAAGACGTCCGATAAATTCAAATCTTTGATTGTAATTTTTTTTAAATCTTTGCAGAGACTGTGGTAGACTGCTACAAGTTTGTGGCTGTTAACGCCTTGGGGCTAACTGTGGCAGGTCTTAGCAGTTATGATCCTAAAGTGAGAGCTGCTGCCTATCACGTCCTGGGCAATTACTACATGCACCTAGAGGCTGCTCGTTTTACGGAGAAGCAGCAGGTAAGTGGAATGCACGGTATACAATTTACATCAATCCCAGACTACTGACTGTCCTTTACAGCTTACTCATGTTTTTTTTTTAAAAAAAGGTAAACCTGTCCTAGATTTTAAAAAAATCCAAAATGAGCTAATTTAGACATTTTACTTTCTGCGAGGCAAACACAGTAGACAAACCCTTTTAAGTTCTTACCTCGGTGGCCTCTAGTAAAATGATAAGAGCTTTACCTGTGAGTGCAAAGTTGATCTCCACAAATATAAAATTCGGAAAATCAAATGCTAATTGACAAAGTGCCTGCTTCTAAAATGGAGTCAGTGTGGAGTTGCTTATCATTTTACTCTTGAGATGGGCACACAGTGTTCTCGTTAAGCTACACCGCCACGGAGTCGTCTGCAAGGTCCCGCGCAGTCTGCTCACCGGCTTCCACATTGTACAAACCACGCATGCGCAAAAGTTTGAATGGGCCGCGCAGTGGGGGAGGGAGGCCGCGCAGGACACAGTGCGACTTATCGGGGGGAGGTGGGTCACACCCCATTTATAATCATTTTTTAAAAATATTTTCTCTTTTCCTCTGTCTTGTGTGCTTTCCATACCATGCACTATCCATGATGTCTGGAGACCTTCTCCGTAGGGAGAAACAGAAAGTTTAAGTCACCTTGACCTGGCAGTGACTGGTTTAACAATGCCAGTCGGTGCCATGGACTAACACTCGATCAGAGTTGTGAACCCTCACTACCACTCCAGGGCACACATGCTGCACCTTCGAGTCCTTTTTGAATCTTCATCTCTGTCAGCAGCCTCTTTCAGTTCTTAATACATCTCGTCAACCTCATTAGTGATACCTTGTGATGGTTTACATAGGATATACGGCACAGAAACAGGCCATTCGGCCCAACCAGTCCATGCCGGCGTTTATGCTCCACTCGAGCCTCCTCCCGTCTCTCCTCATCTAAATCTATCAGTGTAACCCTCTATTCCCTTCTCCCTCATATGCTTGTCCAGCCTTCCCTTAAATGCATCTATACTATTTGCTTCAACCACTCCCTGCGGTAGCGAGTTCCACATTCTCACCACTCTTTGGGTAAAGAAGTTTCTTCTGAATTCCCTATTGGATTTCTTGGTGACTATCTTATATTGATGGCCTCTAGTTATGATCTTCCCCACAAGTGGAAACATTCTCTCTGTATCCACTCTATCAAAACCTTTCTGAATTTTAAAGACCTCTATTAGGTCACCCCTCAGCCTTTTTTCAAGAGAAAAGAGACCCAGCCTGTTCATCCTTTCCTGATATGTATACCCTCTCATTTCTGGTATCATCCTTGTAAATCTTCTCTGCACCCTCTCCAGTGCCTCTATATCCTTTTTATAATATGACGACCAGAACTGTACACAGTACTCCAAGTGTGGTCTAAACAAGGTTCGATACAGGTTTAGCATAACTTCCCTACTTTTCAATTCTATCCCTCTAGAAATAAACCCTAGTGCTTGGTTTGCATTTTTTATGGCCTTGCTAACCTGTGTCGCAACTTTTAGTGATTTGTGTATTTGTACTCCGAGATCCCTTTGTTCCTCTACCCCAACTAGACTTGCACCCTCCAAGTGATAAGTGACCTCCCTATTCTTCCTACCAAAATGTAATACCTCACATTTATCTGTGTTGAACTTCATTTGCCAATTATATGCCCATTCTGCAACCTCTCATATAGTGTAAAGCAGCACTACTTGCATGTATGCTGATGTGATAGTTTTGTTTCATATTCAAGCACCTTTTCCTGAATTAAACTGAAGAAAGGGGCTTGATTGGGGGCCTCAAAATCCATTCTTGCTGTCTTTCAATGCATCTTAGACCACTAACCCATGCAGAGGTGAAGTGTGAAAAAGCACTCATTGAAAGGCGGAAAGTCTTCATTCAGAACAGGATTTGAAGGTGGAAATCAGTTTTGAAAGATAGGAACATCGGAATTGCTAGACGTTAAAAGACCAAGGTCCAACTTTTTCACCTTCTACCATCCTGGTAGTTGCATGGTACAGCAATAATGGAGTTGTTGACTAAGCATAGCAATTAATCTCTATCAAATTCGTCTACAACGGAACCAGACATGACAGGAGGAAAGCCCCAGTGGTGGAGAGCTTTGGGAACCATAGGTCCAAAGTCACCTGTTCCTCCCAAGCATCCTACACTTACCACATGTCATGTCTCAAATTACTTATGTACTGTATCCCAAAATGTTACTTTCTGAAAGAAATCTGTCGAATTTACATTTGAATTACTCCGTACTAACTGCTTCCACCATCTCCCTAGTGAGTCTGTTCCATAGATTGACCCCTCGCTCACCTGAAGTAATGTTTCCTTAGCTTAGTTTTGAATTTACCCCCTTCAAGCGCAGGCCGTGTCCTCTGGTTCTACTATACTGGACAAGGTCCAGCTTGTCATGGTTTATATTATCTAGTCCCTTTTTAGAATCCTAAAAACAGCAATCATATCACCTTTCAACCTTCTCTTTTCCAGTGAGAACATGCCCAATTTACAGAATCACTCCTCATAATCCAATCCCTCCAGCCCTTCAATCATTCTGGTTGCTCTCTTCTGTACCCTTTCTATAGGTGCAACATCCTTTTTGTACTGTGGCGATCAGAACTGTGCGCAGTGTGAATTATAAAATAATTTATAAAGTGGTAAGATTACCTCACTATTTCAGCTCAATGTTGACCTTTTAATACATCCCAACATCTGATTTGCTTTATTCACTGACACCGAGTATTGTTGCAATGGCTTCAATTTATTGTCAAGTCAGGACCCCCAAATCTCTTTCATTTTCCATGCACATTATTTTCTTTCTGTTTAAGTGATTGGATTCATGGCTTTGCATTCAGCCAAGGGTGAGTGTCTAGCGCTCAAATTTATGTCATTCAAAATCATAATGATATGTGACTTCACTTTTCTTTCTGTTGTCTAGCTACTGTATCTGTTGGATGTGGTGAAGAATGGGATCCGGCAACCTAATGTCAGGTTCACCTTTTGCTTGGCACTTTATATTGCTAAAGTTGCACAACAGATGCTTAAACCAGGTTCGTGAAAATAGTGCTTTCAACTTTCTGGTGTCTTGTGTGATATTGTATCCATTCAGGCAGAAAATGAGATGATGACTGATGCGCGTTGATTCAAAATAAAAGCACTTTCTGCTTTCAATTTGAGAAAGAGTTTCGAAATGGTATTTGGCAGAATCAGTATTCTATCTAGCTATGAGAAGGTGTTGATCTCAGTGTTACTTTGACTTGGAGCACAAGTGTAAGTGAGAAAGAGTAACTTCTTAGGAAGTTAAGTGAAACTACCAAGATATTTTTACTGTAGAAATTCAGACAATTTTAAAATAAAATTTATCTCCCAAACCCTTTATTAATTATTAGTGCTTTTAGGGAATCTGTGGCATAGAAATTCGTCTGTGCCGGTGACGCAGAAAGGACGGTGTGGGATCGGCCGCCCGCTCTACGCAGCACCTAACATTCAGTTCTATTGCAATCAATGGGAATGAATATCAGGCACGGCGTATAACGGGCGGCCGAGCCGCCACCGCCTGAGACGAATTTCTAGCCCTATACGTTTATCAGAAACCTGAGCAGAAGTGCTCATTTCTTTACAGATTTGAAATAGCAATTGCCCTGTTAACATGCTAACAACTACAAGTTTGCTAGGCTGGAACAAAATAGAACATGGCAGTATACCAGAAATGGTCCATAATATGATACATAATGGGAACTATTAAAATGTCAGAAAATACTACATTTGAATTGATTAGGATCATTCTTTATGACTTAACATGAACGATAAAGATCACTGTGGCGATCTGATTTATGGAAGACTAAATGGTAGTGAGTGAAAGAGCTGCCGCGTGAGTTGCAAATCATTGGCGTTTTTGCATTAATGTGGTTGGCAGATGTTGGAACAAAGCCCGTTGCCTGAAGGAAAACTATTTGCTTTCCAGTACAATGTAACAGCACACTTAATACAGCATTTATTTTGTTATCTACGGTGGCTAAATTCAGTAAAACATAAGATGGTGTTCGCTCTGATAAGTTAGTCTGTGCTTGGTGAGCTTCACATGTGTTGTGTGGCACCCGTGGCAATATTTGTTGTTCCATTGCCTACTGGTGGAAGATTTTAGGGGGTGATAAGAACATAGGAAAATATGGATCCATAAAGGCCATGTAGCCCATCAAGTCTGCTCCTTCAACAGATGGCATATAATTTGCACTGTCAGAGGCTCTTTTTTAATCTCCTATGGGAAGCGAATGCCTTCAGACAAAACTCTGAAACTTTTCCCTAGCCCAGAAGATAATGAAACAGTAATTTTAGATTAGCAATCTAACATCTGCATTGTTCGAACTTTACCAGTTGCAATCTACAGATAACCTTTCCATGGTTTCAATGGAGCTGGGGTATCACAATGTTCCATAGAGTATTTGTATTTGTTCATCTATGTCTATACATCCCCATCAACTCCCATTCTTCCATATTCAAGCCACCTTCTTCCATTCACTGCGTTTGGTGGGAATCTGTCCCATATATCTACTGCTATTGGAAGGGGCGGGGGGGTTCTTCTGATCAGTAGGTTTGGTTGAAGCTCTCCATTTCCAGCTTGTGTTATCTCATTCTGTGATGGCAGTATAAGTTTACGGAACCTGCTGGCATTATAGAATCATATAGAAGGAGGCCATTCAGACCATCATGCCTGTGCCGGCTCTTGAAAGAGCTATCCAATTAGTCCCACTCCCCCACTTCTTCCCCATAGCTTTTCAAGTATTTATCCAATTCCCTTTTGTAAGTTACGATTGAATCTGCTTCCACCACTCTTTCAGGCAGCGCATTCCAGATCATAACGACCCGCTGCGTGAGAAAAATTCTCCTCCTTTCCATCCTGGTTCTTTTGCCAATTACCTTAAATCTGTGTCCTCTGGTTACCGCCCCTCCTGCTAGTGAAGCAGTTTCTACCACTGTACCCTATCAAAACCCCTCAAAATTTTGAACACCTCCATTAACTCTCCCCTTAACCTTCTCTGCTCTAAAGGGAATAGTCCCAGCTTCTCTAATCTCTCCATAGAACTGAAGTCCCTCATCCCTGGTACCCTTCTAGTAAATGATATCTGTAAATTATCTGTGACTTTCAGTTACTTATGATTATATTATATTTGATGTCTGTTACCAGACATTATTTTGCACTGCATGACTTGTTTGTAATTCAAGCAGATTTCAGATTGTAACATAACTGTATCCAGGTTGTCATTAATCTCTCAAGATTTAGAGAATTAATTTTCTGATATTGACAATTGAATATCCATTAAGTTGCAGATTGAGAAATAAGATTCTGTTCATTTACAGAAGTGACATGTTGAAATGGAGTACGCACTGGCAAATATAATGGGTGGAAACGTCAACAATTAAAAGATGAGATGTGTTTATTGAAGTGTGCCCAGATTTATGGCTCTAGGTAGAAGTCCAACAGACCATAGTGAGAACTGGAGCTAATACCTCAGTAGCAATGATAATACTGCATACCCTTGTGATGCTAAATAATACACAGCAAAAAGAAAATCCATTAAAATCTTCTCTTCGTTCCATTTACAGTAATGTGGAAGAGCTAAACTCCAATTTCAGGTGATCTTTGAGTCGTTTGTATAGCAGTGGTGTAGTAGCTCCTAAACCACATTTTAAAAAAAAAATACATATTTGAAACAAAAATTCCTAACAAGGTAGATTTAAAAAGTATTCATATAGTATAATGTATATTTTATAATAAACATCAATCATTTGAACAATGTGTAATTTGACACAAAGTTACAGTTATAGCTGGGTCCTATGACTGGGGTCCAGTACCCCAGTAAAATGTTGTTCCACAGATAGGTATATAACTGAGTCAAGTTGCCAATGCCAGTTTGCCTCTACAGTTTGGAATTCCCAGTCCAAGCATAAAATGTTCCTCGTTCTGTTTTTTTTTGTTACCGCGTTAGATACAATTAATCACTCAAATTTCACTAGAAATCCGTATTGGGAGCCTAATCAACTTTAGTGAAATTCCATGCGCCTGTTTACACAATCACCTTTGACCCTTCACCTAGGTTTCAACATTTAAAAAAAAAATTATAATACCGTGAAAGAGGCTCTTCTGTTCACATGTTTACTAGGTTTAAAAAACGATTTTATTAAGGCAAGTTTAAAGCGTCATTTTTTTTTTAATAACGAAAAATTAAAACAAGACTGTTTAAAACTTAGACAAAGCTTAATTTTCCTAAAATGAAAGAGTTGTTGTTGACTAAAGACTGATCAGTTTGTAATTGAAGAACAAAGATCAAATCTAAATGTAAATACCAAGTGTTAAGTTTAAAAGCTAACCTTTAAATGTGTAACGTGGCTTTTCTATGTTAAAATAAATATGTAAAATTTGTGTTTTTTCCACTTCCCTACAGAGGAGCACATGTACATGAAGATTAATCATTTCCTTCTGACACATCAATATTTGGATTTAAAGAAAGTGCCAGGGTTTTTCAAGCTTTTCTACAGCTTTGACATGGAGGTGAAATTGTTTTCCTTTTTCATTATGTTCTGCTCTTTTCTTGGTGATAAAGGGTCAATGTAGATATCATATATGACAGACATTCTGAAAAAGTAACTGTTTCTTCAAGAAGTAAATGCATTATGTGTTATGGTACTAAGCCATGCAGATCAAGAAAGTCTCCAATTCAATTCCTCGTGTGTTGAGTTAGCCAGTCATAGCTGTGTGTGTGTGTGTGTGTGTGTATGTGCATATCACTCCTGCTCACAATCCATCTGGAAGTGCATGTGTAGATAAGGACATTGGATGTGAAGAGGATTCAGCTTGGCAGTGATGTTCCCATGGGAAATTCATCTGCCAAAATATATCATCTAGGCTTTCACGTGAATAATGACGTCCAAGGACAGTTGCCATTGCCCGTGGAGCCATACAGCAACATAAGCCACTGTCTTAAAGAGAGAAGGGATTTGGGGAGAAAATTAATGATTTTTAAAAAATGATCAAATATTGGCCAAATCTCAATGTAAACGGTTCCAATTTCAGTGTAGGTTCCTTCTGTGGGGTAGTTCGCATTGGGACAGGCACAATGGGCTAAATGCCCTCCTTCTGTACCAAAATCTCCACGGTGGAAAGAGCATCTCAGTTTCAACCTTCATTTTGTTTTTCAGCACAAGATTGAACGTGAATGGATTCTTGAACTCCTTATCAATAGTTTAAAGGACAAACACTGCTACGACCTTTGCGACCGTCAGAAAATCATCCATGTTCTCCTAGCCTTTTTTAACAGCCCATTGTGTGATGAGACAGCAGAGGTAGGATACAGTTTCCACTTTAAAGCAATGCTAGAATGGCAGTAAAATCAACTATCTGACTCCATAGTGCACTGCAGTAGGAGTTAAACTCTAGCAACAACAACAACAACTTGTATTTATATAGCACCTTTAACATAGTAAAACGTCCCAAGGCGCTTCACAGGAGTATTATAAGACAAAAAATTTGACACCGAGCCACATAAGGAGAAATTAGGGCAGGTGACCAAAAGCTTGGTCAAAGAGGTAGGTTTTAAGGAGCGTCTTAAAGAAGGGTAGAGAGGCAGAGAGGTTTAGGCAAGGAATTCCAGAGCTTAGGACCTTGGCAACAGAAGGCACGGCCACCAATGGTTGAGCAATTATAATCAGGGACGCTCAAGAGGCCAGAATTAGAGGAGCGAAGATATCTCAAGGGGTTGTGAGGCTGGAGGAGATTACAGAAAGAGGGAGGGGTGAGGCCATGGAGGGATTTGAAAACAAAAAGGATGAGAATTTTGAAATCGAGGCGTTGCTTAACCGGGAGCCAATGTAGGTCAGCAAGCACAGGGGTGATGGATGAACGGGACTTGGTGCGAGTTAGGACACGGGCAGCCAAGTTTTGGATGACCTCAAGTTTATGTAGGGTAGAATGTGGGTGGCCAGCCAGGATTTTTTCTTAATTCGTTTATGGGATGTGGGCGTCGCTGGTAAAGCCAGCATTTATTGCCCATCCCTAATTGCCCTCGAGAAGGTGGTGGTGAGCCGCCATCTTAAACCACTGCAGTCCATGTGGTGAAGGTACTCCCACAGTGCTGTTAGGGAGGGAGTTCCAGGATTTTGACCCAGCGACGATGAAGGATCGGCAATATACTTCCAAGTCAGGATGGTGTATGACTTGGAGGGGAACTTGGAGGTGGTGGTGTTCCCATGCGCCTGCTGCCCTTGTCCTTCTAGGTGGAAGAGGTCGCGGGTTTGGGAGGTGCTGTCGAAGAAGCCTTGGCGAGTTGCTGCAGTGCATCTTGTACAGTAGATGGTACACACTGCAGCCACGGTACACCGGTGGTGGAGGGAGTGAATGTTTAAGGTGGTGGATGTGTCCTGGATGGTGTCAAACTTCTTGAGTGTTGTTGGAGCCGCATTCATCCAGGCAAGTGGAGAGTATTCCATCACACTCCTTACTTGTGCCTTGTAGATGGTGGAAAGGCTTTGGGGAGTCAGGAGGTGAGACACTCGCCGCAGAATACCCAGCCTCTGACCTGCTCTTGTTGCCAGAGTATTTATGTAGCTGGTCCAGTTAAGTTTCTGGTCAATGGTGACCCCCAGGATGTTGATGGTGGGGGGATTCGGCGATGGTAATACCGTTGAATGTCAAGGGGAGGTGGTTAGACTCTCGTTTGTTGGAGATAGTCATTGTCTGGCACTTCTGTGGCATGAATGTTACCTGCCACTTATCAGCCCAAGCCTGAATGTCGTCCAGGTCTTGTTGCATGCGGGAATGGACTGCTTCATTATCTGAGGAGTTGTGAATGGCGCTGTCAGCAGCGAACATCCCAATTTCTGACCTTATGTTGGAGGGAAGGTCATTGATGAAGCAGCTGAAGATGGTTGGGCCTAGGACACTGCCCTGAGGAACTCCTGCAGCAATGTCCTGGGGCTGTGATGGTTGACCTTCAACCACCACAACCATCTTCCTTTGTGCTAGGTATGACTCCAGCCAGTGGAGCGTTTTCCCCCCCGATTCCCATTGACTTCAGTTTTACTAGGACTCCTTGATGCCACACTCGGTCAAATGCTACCTTGATGTCAAGGGCAGTCACTCTCACCTCACCTCTGGAATTCAGCTCCTTTGTCCATGTTTGGACCAAGGCTGTAATGAGGTCGGGAGCTGAGTGGTCTTGGCGGAACCCAAGGACTGCATTGGAATAGTCAAGTCTAGAGGTAACAAAAGCATGGATGAGGGTTTCAGCAGTGGATGAGCTGAGGCAAGGGTGAAGACGGGTAATGTTACGGTGGTGGAAATAGGCGGTCTTAGTTATGCCGCGGATATGTGGCCGGAAGCTCATTTCAGGGTCAAATATGACACCAAGGTTGCGAACAGTGTGGTTCAGCCTCAGACAGATGTTCGGGAGAGGGATGGAGTCAGTGGCTAGGGAATGGAGTTTGTGGCGGGAAAGTCATTGAATATTATAGTTCGTTTGGGTTTTAAATTTTTATGTTTTCAAATCATTTTAATATTTTTTGATTTTAATTTAAAGTATCAGATTATCCAGATTCTGTTGCATGCTGCCCACATCACAAAAGCAGCATATCTCCTGATCAGAGACCACAACCTACTGACCTGGATATTGCATATCTTACAAAGAAGGTATGTTCACAAGTGTACGGTATCAGCAAGTCGCTTTCCTTTGAACTAATTAAAGATATTTTTCATCTATTTAAATTAAGTCATTTATTGCCAAGCTATAATATGCTGAAATACATTTTTTTCTTAAATTTTTAAAATGTTTTGCATGGTCACTGTGCAATTCTTTGTTGCAATTTTATATCCTCATTGTAATGGAAAGAAAGTCTTTCACTCAGGCCAAGCCTGATTATATAATATAGCACACTGCAAAACAGCTATGACAGCACAACATAATTCCCATGATATACTTTTTCTAAGAAGTTTTGAGAAATTCAAAGGAAGTATCCTGATAGAGTGTGGTTTACCTCACACATATTCTTGATTTTACATTGCTTTGTCGTACTGTTTATCAAGTATTATCTTCATTTCATTTGTAAAGTATACATTATAGATAATTGTCTGTTGGATATAATTGGAACTGCTTTGGATTTTTTCCAGGGTTTTAGAAAACAGACTGCTATCTGATTTAATCTCGCTGCTCCACACCTTGTGGCTCACTAACCTAGGAAACAAAGAAAAGACTCAGAAGTTTCTACCTCTTCTGTTTATAAATGAATTTCTGTATGTTCTGACTGAAATGATACGGCACATTTGGTAAGAAATGTATATTGCTTAATGCTATTCTTGTAGGAAGCTTATTCTTACTGATATAATATTTGCATTAACTTAGCACCTTGCATGTTGAAAGTCTTCAAAGCATTGCTGTTATGCAGACCAACATGCAATGAATGATCAGTCAACCCGTTTTTAGCTGATGTTGACTGAGGGATCGCTGTTCAGTACATCAGGAGAATTCCCTGCTGTTCTTTGAATAATGTCATGGGATCATCAATATCCGCCCAAAATGGGAACTTGGCCGAACATCATATCTGAAGGATAGCATCTCCAAAAGTGCAGAACTCCTTCTGTAGTGCATCGGCATGTAAACCTAGATTATGTGCTAAAGTAAAAACAGAAAATGCTGGAAATACTCAGCAGGTCAGGCAGCATCTGTGGAGAGAGAAACAGAGTTAACGTTTCAGGTCGATGACCTTTCATCAGAACTGGAAAAAATTAGAGATGTAACAGATTTTAAGCAAGTGCGGAGGCAAGGAAAGGGTAAAAGGGCAGTTGTTGCACCTCCTCCCTTCCCACTGTCCAGGGCCCCAAACACTCCTTCCAGGTGAAACAGTGATTTACTTGTACTTCTTGCAGTTTAGTATTCGCTGCTCACGATGCGGTCTCCTCTACATTGGGGAGACCAAACGCAAATTGGATGACCGCTTTGCGGAACACCTCCGTTCAGTCCGTAAGCGTGACCCAGAGCTTCCGGTCGCCTGTCACTTTAATTCTCCGCTCCACTCCCACTCTGACCTCTCCGTTCTCGGGCTCTTACACTGTTCCAACGAAGCTTAACATAAGCTCGAGGAACAGCACCTCATCTTTCGATTAGGCACTTTACAGCCTTCTGGACTCAACATCGAGTTCAACAATTTCAGACCATAACCTCTGCCCCTATTTTTTCACATGGCAGCTGTTGATGAGGAGGATGGAAAAATCAGTAGAGCAGTCAGTCATCTCCACTTAATTAATTAAAAATATAAAACAATATTGTGGTTAGGCTGTGGCTCAGTGGGTAGCACTCTCGCCTCTGTGTCAGACGGTTTTTTTAAATTTATTCATGGGATGTGGGCGTCGCTGGCAAGGCCAGCATTTATTGCCCATCCCTAATTGCCCTTGAGAAGGTGGTGGTGAGCCGCCTTCTTGAACCGCTGCAGTCCGTGTGGTGATGGTACTCCCACAGTGCTGTTAGGGAGGGAGTTCCAGGATTTTGACCCAGCAACGATGAAGGATCGGCAATATATTTCTAAGTCAGGATGGTTTGTGACTTGGAGGGGAACTTGGAGGTGGTGGTGTTCCCATGCGTCTGCTGCCCTTGTCCTTCTAGGTGGAAGAGGTCGCGGGTTTGGGAGGTGCTGCCGAAGAAGCCTTGTCGAGTTGCTGCAGTGCATCTTGTAGATGGTACACACTGCAGCCACGGTGCGCCGGTGATGTATGGAGTGAATGCTTAAGGTGGTGGATGTGTCCTGGATGGTGTCGAGCTTCTTGAGTGTTGTTGGAGCTGCACTCATCCAGGCAAGTGGAGAGTATTCCATCACACTCCTTACTTGTGCCTTGTAGATGGTGGAAAGGCTTTGGGGAGTCAGGAGGTGAGACACTCGCCACAGAATACCTAGCCTCTGACCTGCTCTTGTTGCCACAGTATTTATGTGGCTGATCCAGTTAAGTTTCTGGTCAATGGTGACCCCGAGGATGTTGATGGTGGGGGGATTCGGCAATGGTAATGCCGTTGAATGACAAGGGGCGGTGGTTAGACTCTCGCTTGTTAGAGATAGTCATTGCCTGGCACTTCTGTGGCACGAAAGTTACCTGCCACTTATCCGCCCAAGCCTGAACATCATCCAGGTCTTGTTGCATGCGGGCATGGACTGCTTTATTATCTGAGGAGTTGTGAATGGCACTGAACACTGTGCAGTCATCAGCGAACATCCCCATTTCTGACCTTATGTTGGAGGGAAGGTCATTGATGAAGCAGCTGAAGATGGTTGGGCCTAGGACACTGCCCTGAGGAACTCCTGCAGTGATGTCCTGGGGCTGTGATGATTGACCTTCAACCACCACAACCATCTTCCTTTGTGTTAGGTATGACTCCAGCCAGTGGAGCGTTTTCCTCCCGATTCCCATTAACTTCAGTTTTACTAGGGCTCCTTGATGCCTGACTCGGTCAAATGCTGCCTTGATGTCAAGGGCAGTCACTCTCACTTCTCCTCTGGAATTCAGCTCCTTTGTCCATATTTGGACCAAGGTTGTAATGAGGTCGGCAGCTGAATGGTCTTGGCGGAACCCAAACTGGGCATCCGTGAGCAGGTTGTGGGTTCAAGTCCCACTCCAGGTACTTGAGCATGAAAATCTAGGCTGACACTCCAATGCAGTGCTGAGGGAGTGTTGCACTGTCGGAGGTGCCGTCTTTCAGATGAGACGTTAAACCAAGGCCCTGTCTGCTCTCTCAGGTGAACGTAAAAGATCCCATGGCACTATTTCGAAGAAGAGCAGGGAAGTTATCCCCGGTGTCCTGGCCAATATTTATCCCTCAATCAACATCACTAAAACAGATTATCCGGTCATTATCACATTGCTGTTTGTGGGAGCTTGCTGTGCGCAAATTGGCTGCCACGTTTCCCACATTACAACATTGACTACACTTCAAAAAGTACTTCATTGGCTGTAAAGCGCCTTGAGACGTCCGGTGGTCGTGAAAGGTGTTATATAAATGCAAGTCTTTTTTTTTCTTTTTAAAATAATTTCCTAAAGTGATTTCCTTTGTTTTTTGTCAGGATAAAGATGGAGGCCAGAACATTTGCAGAATTTTTGCACACGTTGAGTTCTGTTTTACAACATCGCTCGGGTGCTTTTGATGACTACAAGAAAATGGGATGGATTACTATAAATGAAAGAGTTCTGTCTCACACAGAGGCCTTGTTACTGTTACATAAGTGGAGTATTGTGGGAAGGGAGTTCCCTTTACAGGAACTCCTGCAAACTCTGGCCCATACATGCAACGTTAAGGAATTGCTAAGTAAGTTTTTCCTTTTCCCTTTGTTTTTTTAACCGATCCATTTTAATATTTAAATATTATACTTTAGAATTATTCACAGGTGTATTAAACTATAGGCTTCAAATAAATTGTGTTTTGACGTCTCTCTGAAGGTCAGATGAAAAGGTCTGCTGCTAATCAAGAGGTCAGACATTCTACTTGAATCTGAACTCGTGAATCTGTTGATTTAATAATTTGGATATATAAAGTGCTCCATATAGTATATTTCTCCTGGTGTTATGTCAGTAGAGGTGTGAATTTGGTGCTGAAATCCTAATATGCAACAGCTGAATCTCACTTCTATTCCACTGCAAGTCCTCCAGTAAGACTACCTCAGCGAGGTACCCTGACATTAGCACCTCCAAAACCAATATATGTCACATCACAGATTCATGACGTGCATTGGGAAAGTGCTCTCAAGCTGCTAGGTTTGCAACAGTTATTTAGATACGTTTTCTTGAGCAGGCAAGGCAGGACCCACACACTAAACATTCTGGTTTTATCCAAAATGTGAAGCATGCCTGACTAGTGGCCAGGATAACCCCGAGAGCTTAAGAAAGGAGGGAGGGGGGAGGAGAGAGAGAGAGAATTTTTTTGCCAAGCAAGTCCTCCCAGGCAGTCTCTGAAGACATTCAATGCAGCAGTATCAGAGGCGACTTTCAGACCTAATACTACTACTACCTTCATCACATCTCCGTTGTAATAGTGGACCTGCAGCCGATAGTCAGCTATCCACTTGTGCCAGGTTTCACTGGAGTCTTTCACACCAGGCGTGCTTCACGTCAGAAAAGGGTTAAACTAGCTACAATGTTTCAAAATGGCATTACAGAGCCAATTTAGAGCTTGTTAAGGGCTTTAATGGCCTCTCCCGCCTCTTGGAGGCGGGACGGAGTCGGGAACCCCGCGACTGATTATGTCAAAATTGCGTGGAGTCGGGATGGGGTCGGAAACCCCGACCCCGCAAATTTAACCCCCCACACGCCTCCAAACCCGACTCCATGGGTCATTCAAAATCCAGCCCAAAGTGTGCTTCACACAATTCCGTGCCATGCTCCAGTTAGTGGAAAATATAAATGCAAGGAAAGCTGCATTTAGAAATTAGCCGAAATTAGTTCATTTAAATGGGGTACTTACATTATTTGCAAAGCGTAGGTTTGTAGTTTCATCTGCTGACGGCTCATCTGTTGACGCAGCTGCTTACATTTAAAGGAATACTCCAGGAAAGGTCATAAAAGTCAGCTGTCCCTAAAGCACCGACAAATTATAAATTTTATCTTGCCTTGTTTAAGTTTTTTTTTTGAAGATTTTACTATTGCAGTGGCTGTAAATGGGATGGTCATTCTTCCTCAGTTTGTGCACTGACTACCGGAAGGATAGATACCGTGTTGCAAAATAGCACAGTTGGGGTCAATTTACCATTAAATCTTATATTGCTAAAGGAAAATTCTTCTTGTGTTTCGTTATGATATGTTTCCAGTATTTTCTCTGATTTTTGCTGCAGTTTATTTCTCATGTGCGGTCACGGTGAGCTGTTTATGTAAACAGCTTTTCTAAACAGTCTTTTAGTGATGTTATGTCACTAATCTACCCGTAACTATGTTTATAACTATAATATAACCTGAACACACACCAGGCACCAGCTATAATGAACATCAAACAGACAGTACCAACATTACTTTTTTTGCATTAACATCATACCCAGCTGTTGTTTTCCAAAGCCTTCTATTTACTTGATAATAAAGGAGTATTTTGCAGGAGAAGAATATTAGTGACTTTTTAATCTATAGAATGTTCTAAACTATAGACAGGAGATAAAAGTCATTAGCTTGCTTGGATGACTACAGATCATAGCTATGTAATGAATTCCTCTAAATGCAAGGTTACTCTTATCTGTATAAATGAATGCCCTTACATACTGCTACTGATTCCACCGTATATGAATCGTTACAGAAGTTATCAAAGAGAAGAACAAACCTAAAGTACTTGGTTGGGGAGTATCTCGGCACAGCAGAAGGAAGCGAGATGAGGCGCAAGAGGATACGGAGAATGAAGTACAAGAGTCCTGTCTAGAGGAATGCAAAGCCTCATTGAGGTCCATATTCACTAACTGGGATTCAGTCTTCCCAGATAAAACCTTCGACGCCCAGGAAAGCCAGGAGGAAGTGGATAATGCTGTTAAAGCAACCACATGGGTGATGGTTAAATGGGTTATCGAGTCAGGAATTGAAAGTCCAATGAGTGAATCTCAGAGTTTCTCGGTATTGAGGTGGCTTCAGAGAAATATCCTGGCTTGCGGTGCTGTGACTCAAGAACTGCTGAAAGACAGTGTTTTACAGCATCATCTTCTGCAGTTTTATAGTAGAGTCACCAATGATATAGATGGAGATGGTTTGAGAGGGGACATTTCGTACCTCTTCACCAGTATCATGCTTCAGCTGCTGGAGATTCGAGGCCTGGTAGATAACGACATATACAAGAGTGTTATCAAACCAGTCTGTCTTCCTGCACTAAAAGACCAGAATGATGAAAAGAAAGGTGATTATATTTTCTTACCTCCTGCCTTTGTTTTCGAATTGTCTTCTTGTGTACATTGAAAGAAAGCTCCATAAATGATTTAATATTTTCTTCACTTCTATTTCTCCCAAATGAATATTCAACCACCGAGTAGCTCATTATTGTAAAATATTTGACCACAGCTGGAGCCACATCAAATCATTGTAAAAACTAATAAACTAGAATTTTAATGGGATACTCTACCAGAGCTTTAAGGTGATTGGCAGAAGGTCCAAAGGGGACATGAGGAAAAACATTTTTACGCAGTGGGTGGTTATGATCTGCACTGCACTGCCTGAAAGGGTGGCGGAGGCAGACTCAATCTTGGCTTTCAAAAGGGAATTAGATAAGTATCTGAAAGAAAAAAAATTGCAAGGCTACAGGGAAAGGGCGGAGGAGTGGGACTAGCTGAAGTGCTCTTGCAGAGAGCTGGCACGGACTCAACGGGCCGAATGGCCTACTGTGCTGTAACGATTCTATGATTCTAGCTATGTGTTTTCCCCCAGTTAAAGTACCCTGATAAATCAGTGTTGCCAAATAATATTAATACTGCTTTTTACCCACCTCCCTGAAAGGTTCCTATAAAAGGGCCTTGTGTTTATCTTAACACTAAAAGCCTATTCCATTTATACTGCTCTGATTGTGGTCTTTATCTTGACTTGTTGCTTATCATGGTAAGGAAAATGTGATTGATGGGACTGGTGTGAGTTTTGCTTAGTTGATATATTATGAAACTGCCACCAACAGCTGAGCTGAAACTGGTGAAACCCGAATTGGATCAGGTTGGTTCATTTGCCTTTTAACTTCAGTCATTATTCTAGAGGTATAAATACAGACTTTTGTGGTGATTCACAGATCCTGCCTGATTGATTTTTACAGAATTTATCTTTTGCCTCTTTTTTGATCATTCTCCTTACTCTGATTGCCACTTTTTTTTGATTCCTTTCCTTCAGTTTCTGCCGGTATACTAATTGGCATGAAAGACCAAAGCTTCAATAATGACCCGTGCTGTAAAATAATATTGTACGGAATGAAGAGAGCTAAAGATCAAAGCACCTCCTTTATTTTAAAGTGCATTTTAACACAATGTTACCAACTTAGGGATTTAATTTCCTCTGGTAATATACTTGTTAATTAATAACTGCGTTAAAATAGTGCACAAAGGAATTTTACACAAACATGTTAACCAGTTTACTATCACAGGAAATTAAATCCTTAAAGTAAAATAAAGATGATGCCTTAAGTTTCAGGACCACTGATTGCTATAACCCAGTTTCCAGACTGTCCTAAGCCGTGGCAAATCATCATTTCTATTTTAGAATTCAGCAGCTCCCTCTCATATGCTACGTCTTTGAGCTGGCGTGCTTCCTCAATTAGTCATATAAAGCACCCTCTCTTCAATGTGCTTCCCCTTACAATTTACAATAATTGTGGCTTTTGAAGCCAATATTGTAGAGAGCCGTTACTGTGCTTTACTAATCGGGATCAGTGTTTCTATTTAAGTTAATTCAATTATCACATTGCTATATTATTCATCAGATCTTTTTCAGTTGTTTTAAGTGGACAGGTTTTCGTGTTTTACATAAAATAAAGAAGTACTTGCATTTATATAGCGCCTTTCACGACCTTGGGACATCCCAAAGCGCTTTATAGCCAACTTTTGAATTGTAGTCACTGTTGTAATGTAGGAAACGTGACAGCCAATTTGTGCACAGCAAGCTCTCACAAGCAGCAATATAATAATGATCAGATAATCTGTTTTTTTTTTAGTGATGTTGATTGAGGGATAGATATTGGCCAAGGCTAACTCCCCTGCTCTTCTTCAAAATAGTGCCGAGGGATCTTTTACGTCTGCCTGAGAGAGCAGAGATTGCCTCAGTTTAACGTCTCATCCGAAAGACAGCACCTCCAACCGTGCAGCACTCACTCAGTTAAGCACTGGAGTGTCAGCCTAGATTTTTGTGCTCAAGTCTCTGGATTGGGACTTGAACCTACAACCTTCTGATTCAGAGGCGAGGGTGCTACCCACTGAACCACAGCTGACACAGCATAACAGAAGCAGTATACGTCATGTGAATTTAAATAACATTTCTTTGAGTTTCATCAATTTAAAAATAAAGCAGATGGGTGACATGGCCTTCTGCATTGGAGCATTAATGCGCAGCACCGGAGAGTAAATTCTTAATCTCAAATGTATTGGATTGAGCAAAGACCAGGCATGTCCCTGTTGAAGTAGTGGCAGGGAGGGAAATAAATCAGATATATATCAATCATTTGGACTTGAATGTAGGAAGTATGATTAAGAAGTTTGCAGATGATACAAAAATTGGCCGTATGGTTGATAATGAAGAAGAAAGCTGTAGACTGCAGGAAGATATCAATGAACTGGTCAGGTGGGCAGATAAGTGGCAAATGGAATT
Organism: Squalus acanthias; assembly: GCA_030390025.1. Lineage (NCBI taxonomy): Eukaryota > Metazoa > Chordata > Chondrichthyes > Squaliformes > Squalidae > Squalus > Squalus acanthias. The sequence continues at coordinate 152,422,387 of CM059429.1, forward strand.
CAATCCGGAGAAGTGTGAGGTAATGCATTTGGGGAGGGCTAACAAGGCAAGGGAATACACAATAAATGGTAGAACACTAAGAAGCGCAGAAGATCAGAGGGACCTTGGAGTGCATGTCCACAGATCCCTGAAGGTAGCAGGACAGGTAGATAAGGTGGTTAGGAAGGCATACGAGATACTTGCCTTTATTACATAGAAACATAGAAGATAGGAGCAGGAGTAGGCCATTCGGCCCCTCGAGCCTGCTCCGCCATTCGATGAGATCATGGCTGATCATCCAAACTCAGTACCCTGTACCTGCCTTCTCCCCATATCCCTTGATACCTTTAGCTTTAAGAAATATATCTAACTCATTCTTGAATATATTTAATGACTTGGCCTCAACTACCTTCTGTGGTAGAGAATTCCACAGGTTCACCACTCTCTGGGTGAAGAAATTCTTCCTCATTTCTGTCCTAAATGGCTTACCCGTTATCCTTAGATTATGACCCCTGGTTCTGGACTCTCCGACCATCAGGAACATTCTTCCTGCATCTAGTTTGTCCAGACCTGTCAGAATTTTATATGTTTCGATGAGATCCCCTCTCATTCTTCTATACTCCAGCGAGTATAAGCCCAATCGACCCAATCTCTCCTCATATGTCATTCCTGCCATCCCAGGTATCAGCCTTGTGAATCTTCGCTGAACTCCTTCCATGGCCAGAACATCCTTCCTCAGATAAGGCGACCAAAACTGCACACAGTACTCAAGGTGTGGTCTCATTAGCTACCCTCCAATCCATGGGTACAGTTCCAGATTCCATCGAATGTTGGAAGATGATCAGCAATGCATCTACTATTTCTAGGGCCACTTCCTTAAGTACCCTAGGATGTAGATTATCAGGCCCTGGGGATTTATCGGCCTTCAATCCCGTCAATTTCCCTAACACCATTTCCCTGCAAATACTGATTTCTTTCAGTTCCAACCTTTCATCAGACCGTATGTTCTCCAACATCTCTGGGAGGTTATTTGTGTCCTCCTTTGTGAAGACAGAACCAAAATATGCATTTAATTGGTCTGCCATTTCTTTGTTCCCCATTATAACTTCCCCCGCTTCTGACTGCAAGGGACCTACACTTGATTTCACTAATCTTTTTCTCTTCACATATCTATAAAAGCTCTTAGTCAGTTTTTATATTCCCAGCAAGCTTACTTTCATATTCTATTTTCCCCTTCTTAATTAATCCCTTTGTCCTCCTTTGTTGAATCCTAAACTGCTCCCAATCCTCAGGGCTACCGCTTTTTCTGGCCAATTTATATGCCCTCTCCTTGGATCTTATGCTATCCCTAATTTACCTTGTTAGCCATGGTTGAGTCACCCTTTTTGTTTTATTCTTATGCCACACTGGGATGAACAAATTCTGTAGTTCATCCATGTTTGCCATTGCCTATCCACCGTCAACCCCTTGAGTGACATTCCCCAATCAATCCTACCCAATTCGCGCCTCATACCATCGTAGTTTCCTTTATTTAAATTCAGGACCCAAGTCTCTGATTCAACGACTTCACTCTCCATCCTAATGAAGAATTCTATCATATTATGATCACTCTGACCCAAGGGGCCTCGTACAACAAGATTGCTAATTAATCCTTTCTCATTACAGAATACCCAGTCTAAGATGGCCTGATCTCTGGTTGGTTCCTCGACATATTGTTCCAGAAAACCATCTCGTAAACATTCTAGGAATTCCTCCTCCACAGTATTTTTACTAATTTGGTTAGCCCAATCTATATGTAAATTAAAGTCACCCATGATGACTGCTGTGCCCTCACTGCATGCTTCTCTAATTTCCCTTTTAATGCCGTCCCCAACCTCCGTATTACTGTTTGGAGGTCTATATACCACTCCCACTAACGTTTTCTGCCCCTTGTTATTTCTCAGTTCTACCCATACAGATTCCGCATCATCAGAGCTAATATCCTTCTTTTCAATTGTGTTAATCCCCTCTTTAACCAGCAATGCTACCCCACCTCCCTTTCTTTTTTGCCTATCTTTCCTAAATATTGAATACCCCCGGATGTTGAGTTCCCAGCCTTGGCCACCCTGGAGCCATGTTTCTGTAATCCCAATCAAATCGTATTCATTTACCTCTATTTGCGCAGCGAATTCATCCACCTTGTTCCGAATGCTCCTTGCATTAAGACACAAAGCTTTCAGGCTTGTTTTTTTAACACTCTCAGACCTATATGAATTATTATTTACTGTGACCATGTTTGATTTAAACCGTTGAGTTCTTTGCCTTCTACTTTTGTTTTTCTCCTTCCTGTCTTTAGCTTTTATCCTTGTTTCCCTTTCCTCTGTCTCCCTGCTCAGGTTCCCAACCCCCTGCCACTTTAGTTTAAACCCTCCCCAACAGCACTCGCAAACACTCCCCGTAGGACATCGGTCCCGGCCCTGCCCAGGTGCAGACCGTCCCGTTTGTACTGGTCCCACCTCCCCCAGAACCGGTTCCAATGTCCAAGGAATTTGAATCCCTCCCCCTTGCACCATTCCTCTAGCCACGTATTCATTTGAAATATCCTCCTATTTCTACTCTGACTAGCACGTGGCACTGGTAGCAATCCTGAGATTAGCCAAGGGATAGAATACAAGAGCAGGGAGGTTATGCTTGAACTGTATAAAACACTAGTTAGGCCGCAGCTAGAATACTGCATGCAGTTCTGGTCACCACATTACAGGAAGGATGTGATTGCACTAGAGAGGGTGCAGAGGAGATTTACGAGGATGTTGCCTGGGCTGGGGAATTTTAGCTATGAGGAAAGATTGGATAGGCTGGGGTTGTTTTCTTTGGAACAGAGGATGCTGAGGGGAGATCTAATTGAGGTGTATAAAATTATGAGTGGCCTAGATAGAGTGGATAGGAAGGACCTATTTCCATTAGCAGAAGGGTCAAAAACCAGGGGACATAGATTTAAAGTAATTGGTAGGAGGTTTAGAGGGGATTTGAGGAGAAATCCTTTCACCTAGAGGGTGGTGGGGGTCTGGAACTCACTGCCTGAAAGGGTGGTAGAGGCAGAAACCCTCCTCACATTTAAAAAGTACTTGGATATGCACTTGAAGTGCCAGAACCCACAAGGCTGCGGACCAAGTGCTGGAAAGTGCGATTAGGGTGGATAGCTCTTTGTTGGCCGGCACGGACACGATGGGCCAAATGACCTCCTTCTGTGCTGTAAATTTCTATGATTCTATGATATGAGCCACTCATGCGCACCTATAACAATAACAACTACTTGCACTTATATAGTGCATTTAACATAGTAAAATATCCCAAAGAGCTTCACAGGAGCGTAATCAGAAAAAAATTGACATTGAGTCAAAGTAGGAGACATTAGGACAAGTGAAGGTTTCGAGGAGCATCTTAAGGGTGGAGAGATGGAGAAGTTGAGGGAGGAAATTCCAGAGTTTAGGGCCTAGACAGCTGAAGGCACGGATGCCAATGGTGGGGCAAAGGAAGTGGGGAATGCACAAGAGGCCAAGAGATGGAGGAATGTAGGGTTGGAGGAGGATTGTAGGGCTGGAGGAGGTAACCGAGATAGGGAGGAGCGAGGCCATGGAGATATTTGAACATAAGCAGCATTGCTGTTGATGAAGGAGCAGGCTACATGTGCTGCCCTTTCAGCTACAGAAGTTCCATGGCTTCAGGGCCTTTGATGGAAGAAAGGGGAAAGAATGCATGTCTCCACAAGAAGATAGCACACCCGCAAAAAATAAAAAGGTTCCAAAAGTTATCTCCCGTAAAATGTACCTTGCAGTTTTAAATGTCTAATTCTCTCTTCTCTCTCAGCCGCAGCACTGTTCCTGCTCTCTGATTACCTGTGGGACTTGTGGCTTGGAGCACGGGAACCTCAACTCTTTCTGTCTCATGTAACATTGATCTCGGAGGCCTCTGAAGAAACGCCAAGGTTTGGCAAGCGCCCTAAAGCAAAGCAAAAGCAGAAGCCAACAGATGCCATTGTGTCTCTCTCTAAAGACATCCGTTCCCTTATTGAAAGGCAGTAGCTGAAAAGCTGCCTCTTTAGTTACACTTAAAAATACAGATTTTATTTTGCTAAAATTTTACTCAAGATCAGAAAATTGATCATTGTGTATTTGGATGTCTTTGGCACCATCAAGAGATGCAGTATTTTTGAATATTAAGCCTGTCAGTGTTGAAAATTTATAACAAGTTTGTAATAAATCATTATTGATCTGTAAATACTAGTTAGTGTGCAAATGAATAAGTCTTACTTTTCAAATACTAGGATTTGTCTGTACTAAATGGTAGATTGCACCTTTCAATCAGTTAATCGGATCTAGCAACTACTGTACAGGTGTTTGCACACAAGCAATAATTTGTCCTTTAAAGCACCTCAAGGAAGTCAATTCCCTAAACTGAGTCTTTTGTAGCACACTGGTTAAAAAATAAACTCCGCCATCTTGTTAGCTATCAGCCTATCTTTTATCATTTATCTGCGTTACTGTTAGTCCCCTGTATCAGGCCATATATCCTGACAGCACTTCTGGCCTAATTATTTTTAGCCAACGTTCACCGTCTGCCATGACATCACTTTCCACTCCACCAAAAATGAAATAAAAAAAAAAGATAAACACAGAAAAAGATAGGAAATCACTTCAGTTCTGTATACTATACAGAATCATTTACAATCTGCAGCACATCCCAGGCAGTAACACATTTTGGGGTTGACGAGGTCAATACAGTTCTCATAGTCACAGTTGTATTTCAACTCTTTGATGTGTTAATGCATGAAACATGTTCCATACTATATTTTCCTAAATACAACAGAATTAAAACAACACTACTTTAGGCCAGTAACTCGGTTTGTTGCCAGCAACTCCTGCTGAAAGAAAGACTTGCATTTATATAGCGCCTCTCACAACCTCAGGACGCCCCAAATTGTTTTACAGCCAATGAAGTACTTTTGAATTGTAGTCACTGTTGTAATGTAAGAAACGTGGCAGCCAATTTGTGCACAGCAAGCTCCCACAAATAGGAATGACCAGATAATTTTTTTTTGTGATGTTGATTGAGGGATAAATATTGGGTGTGACACTGGGGATAACTCCCCTGCTATTCTTCGAAATAGTGCCATGGGATCTTATACGTCCACCTGAGAGAGCAGGCGGGGCCCCAGTTTAACATCTCATCCGAAAGACGGCACCTCCAACAGTGCAGCACTCCCTCAGCACTGCACTGGAGTGTCAGCCTAGATTTTTGTGCTCAAGTCTCTGGAGTGGGACTTGAACCCACAACCTTCTGACTCAGAGGCGAGAGTGCTACCAACTGAGCCAGAAAGTGAGCAGTAGGCTATCCAGATCATCCTCAGACTAATTGCCTTACAGTGCAAACTAACTCAGACTTTAATCAACTCCCTTGTCTGCTTCAGCTACCAGATTTTGACTAATTCAAAAATAAACCATTTCCCTTTTTTATGAATATTCATTTGTTCTGCAGCTCCTCTCCCCTCCCGTCCATTTCCCTCAACCCCATTTCAGTGAGCTTTTTAGCAATTATTTCAACATGCGGTAATAATTATAGATAACAAGCTAAAACATTCTTGCGGCTAAGAAATAAAAATAATTGCGTCCTCAGTTTATGGACCACAATTAAAGTTCAGTGAAAGTAATAGTGTTTAGATTTTGCTGTATTTTTAGGAGGTAACAGGTATTGGGATCCAGGAGGTAGTGGTGGAGGAGCCTCAGCCCTTGGCCTTGTCCAACAGGTACAAGATTCTTGCTCCCTTTGTGGACGAGGCCAGGGACTGCAGGGAGAATGAGCAAACTGACCACAGCACCGTGGTACAGGGAGCCATTCAAGTGGGGGGAGCAAAAAGAAATGTTGTAGTGATTGGGGACAGTATAGTGAGGGGGATAGATACTGTTCTCTGCAGCCGTGAGCGTGAGTCCCGAAGGCTGTGTTGCCTGCCCGGTGCCAGGGTTAAGGACATCTCCTTTGGGCTGGAGAGAAACTTGGAGTGGGAGGGGGAAGATCCAGTTGTCATGGTCCACGTAGGTACCAATGACATAGGTAGGATAAAGAAAGAGGTTCTGCTGAGAGAGTATGAGCAGCTAGGGGCTAAATTAAAAAGCAGAACCACAAAGGTAATAATCTCTGGATTACTACCTGAGCCACGAGCAAATTTGCATAGGGTAAATAAGATCAGAGAAATGAACGAGTGGCTCAAAGACTGGTGTGGGAGAAATGGGTTTCAATTTGTGGGGCACTGGCACCAGTACTGGGATACGAGGGAGCTGTTCCGTTTGGATGGGCTTCACTTGAACCATGCTGGGGCTAGAGTCCTGGCAAATCGAATAACTAGGGCTGTAGAGAGGGCTTTAAACTAAATATTGGGGGGAGGATCCAGGTGAGCGGGAAAATAAAAAGTCAATGAGAAAGCAATAGAGCAGGCTAGAGATGGGGAAATAATAACCAGAATGTGACAGGAAGGGACAGAATGTTTAAAAATAAGAGTGTAACAGAAAAAAAGGCCGAAACAAGGAAAAATGGTAAAAAGACAAAGTTAAAAGCTCTATATCTGAATGCACACAGCATTCGTAACAAGATAAATGAGTTGACGGCACAAATAGATACAAATGGGTATGATCTGATCGCCATTACAGAGACATGGTTGCAAGGCGACCAGGGCTGGGAACTGAATATTCCAGGGTATATGATAATTCGGAAGGATAGAAAGAAAGAAAGGAAAGGGAGGTGGGGTGGCTTTGTTGGTAAAGGATGGGATCAGTGCAGTGGTGAGAAGTGATATTGGCTCAAAAGATCAAGATGTAGAATCGGTTTGGGTGGAGATAAAAAATAATAAGGGGAAAAAGTCTCTTGTGGGCATAGTCTACAGGCCCCCGAACAGTAGCAATGCTGTTGGACAGAGTATAAATCAACAAATAATGGAGGCTTGTAAAAAAGATTCGGTAATAATCATGGGTGATTTTAATCTCCATATTGATTGGACAAATCAAATTGGCCATGGTAGCCTGGAGGAGGATTCATAGAGTGCATCCGGGATGGTTTCCTAGAACAGTATGTAATGGAACCAACCAGGGAGCAGGCTATCTTGGATCTGGTACTATGTAATGAGACAGAATTAATAAATGATCTCATAGTAAAGGATCCTCTTGGAAAGAGTGATCATAGCATGGTTGAATTTCAAATTCAGTTGGAGGGTGAGAAAGTTGTATCCCAAACCAGTGTCCTGATCTTAAACAAAGGCAATTATAATGGCATGAGAGCAGAACTGGCAAAAGTGGACTGATAAAACAAGTTAAAGGGTAAGGAAGTTGAAATGCACTGGTGGACATTTAAGGAGATATTTCATAACTCTCAACAAAAATATATTCCAGTGAGAAAGAAAGATTTTAAGAGAAGGGAGCACCATCCGTGGCTAACTAAGGAAGTAAAGGATGGTATCAAATTGAAAACAAAGGCATACAATGTTGCCAAGATTGGTGGAAGACCAGAGGATTGGGAAATTTTTAAAAACCAGCAAAGGATGACTAAAAAAATAATAAAGAGAAAGAAGACGAATTATGAGAGTCAGCTGGCAAGAAACATTAAAACAGATAGTAAGAGCTTCTACAGGTATATAAAAAGGAAGAGGGTAGCTAAAGTAAACGTTGGTCCCTTAGAGGATGAGACTGGGGAATTAATAATGGGGAACGGGGAAATGGCAGAGACTCTGAACAAATATTTTGCATCTGTCTTCACTGTAGAAGACACTAACAACATCCCAATAATGGATAATCAAGGGGCCACAGGGAACATAAGAACATAAGAACATAAGAAATAGGAGCAGGAGTAGGCCAATCGGCCCCTCGAGCCTGCTCCGCCATTCAATAAGATCATGGCTGATCTGATCCTAACCGCCAATCTACTATCTATCACAGAACCATCTCCTGCATCTAACAGAATTGCACACACGAAATAGGAGCAGAATCAGGCTACACGGTCCCTGGGCCCGCTCCACTACCCACAGGGCCATGACCGATCCGAACCTAGACTCATGTCCAAATTCCTGCCCGCTCCCCGTAACCCTTAATGCCCTTTACTTCTAGGAAACTGTCTATTTCTGTTTTAAATTTAATTAATGTTGTAGCTTCTACAGCTTTTTGTGGCAGCATATTCCATGGACCTACCACCCTCTGAGTGAAGTAGTTCCTCCTCATCTCAGTTTTGAAAGAGCAGCCCCTTATTCTAAGACTATGTCCCCTAGTTCTAGTCTCACCCGTCATCGGGAACATCCTCCCCGCATCCACCCGATCCAACCCCTTCACAATCTTATATGTTTCAATAAGATCGCCTCTCATTCTTCTGAACTCCAATGAGGAGTGGGGAACTAAAGACAATCACTATCACTAAGGAAATAGTACTCGGTAAAATAATGGGACTAAAAGACGACAAGTCCCCTGGACCAGATGGCCTACATCCCAGGGTCTTAAAAGAAGTGGCTGCAGAGATAGTGGATGCATTGGTTGCAATATACCAAAATTCCCTGGACTCTGGAGAGGTCCCAGCGGATTGGAAAACCGCTAATGTAACACCCCTATTTAAGAAAGGAGGGAGACAGAAAGCAGGAAACTATAGACCAGTTAGCCTAACATCTGTCGTTGGGAAAATGCTGGAGTCCTTCATTAAGGAAGCAGTAGCAGAGCATTTAGAAAAACATACTGCAGTCAAACATGGTTTTAGGAAAGGGAAATCATGTTTAACAAATTTGCTGGAGTTCTTTGAGGATGTAACAAGCAGGGTGGACAAGGGTGAGCCAGTGGATGTGGTGTATTTGGATTTCCAGAAGGCATTCGATAAGGTGCCACATAAAAGGTTACTGCATAAGATAAGAGCTCATGGAGTTGGGGGTAATATATTAGCATGGATAGAGAATTGGCTAACTAACAGAAAGCAGAGAGTCGGGATAAATGGGTCATTTTCTGGTTGGCAAAAGGTAACTAGAGGGGTGCCGCAAGGATCGGTGCTGGGGCCCCAACTATTTACAATCTACATTAATGACTTGGATGAAGGGATTGAGTGTACTGTAGCCAAGTTTGCGGATGATACAAAGATGGGTGGGAAAGCAAGTTGTGCAGAGGACTCAAAGGGCTGGATTTTCAATGACCCGTGGAGTTGGGTTTGGAGGCGTGTGGGGGGTTAAAGTTGCAGATTCGGGGGTCCCGACCCCATCCCGACTCCATTCCGCCTCCACACAATTTTGACAAAATCGGTCGCGGGGTTCCCGACTCCGTCCCGCCTCCAAGAGGTGGGAGAGGCCATTAAAGCCCTTAACAAGCCCTAAATTGGCTCTGTAATGCCATTTTGAAACTTTTTAGCTAGTTTAACCCTTTTCCGACGTGAAGTACGTCTGATGTGAAACACGCCAGTGAAACCTGGCGGGAGCACAAGTGGATAGCTGACTAGCAGCTGCAGGTCCACTATTACAATGGAGATGTGATGAAGGTAGTAGTAGTATTGTGATGAAGGTAGTAGTAGTATTAGGTGTGAAAGTCGCCTCTGATGCTGCTGCATTGAATGTCTTCAGAGACTGCCTGGGAGGACTTAGTTGCAAAAAAAATTCTCTCTCTCTGAGATGCTGCTCATTTTGCATCCAGGTCCTCTCACAGCAAAGGCCAGGCAATCTCTGAGACCAGGCAGTCTCTGACCTGCAATGATGACATCATCAGAGGTGACTTTCAGACTGAAACCACTAATTGGTTCATGGGTTCCCACATGCTGGAATTCAATTGCCCAATTAAGTGAAAATTGCATCAATCTCCCACATCCAATTGCAGGCGGGTGAATAACACGAAATGCGGATGACACGACCCCAACCCGCCCCAGTATCAAAATCCAGCCCAAAGAATCTGCAAAGGGATATAGACAGGCTAGGTGAGTGGGCAAACATTTGGCAGATGGAGTATAATGTGGGAAAGTGCGAGGTTATCCACTTTGGCAGGAAAAATAAAAAAGCAAACTATTATTTAAATGGAGAGATTACAAAATGCTACAGTTCAGAGGGACCTGGGGGTCCTTGTGCATGAAACACAAAAAGTTAGCATGCAGGTACAGCAAGTAATCAAAAAGGCAAATAGAATGTTGGCCTTTATTTCAAGGGGGTTGGAGTATAAAAGCAGGGAAGTCCTGCTACAACTGTACAAGGTATTGATGAGACCACACCTTGAGTACTGCGTACAGTTTTGGTCTCCTTATTTAAGGAAGGATATACTTGCATTGGAGGCAGTTCAGAGATGATTCACTAGATTAATTCCAGAGATGAGGGGTTTGACTTATGAGGAAAGGTTGAGCAGGCTGGGCCTCATTGGAATTTAGAAGAATGAGAGGTGATCTTATCGAAACATATAAAATACTGAGGGGGCTCGACAGGGTAGATGCAGAGAGGATGTTTCCCCTCATGGGGAAATCTAGAACTCGGGGGCACAGTTTCAGAATAAAGGGTCGCCCTTTTAGAACTGAGATGAGGAGGAACTTCTTCTCTCAGAGGGTCGTAAATTTGTCGAATTCTCTGCCCCAGAGAGCTGTGGAGGCTGGGTCATTAAATACATTTAAAGTGGAGATAGACAAATTTTTGCAAGATAAGGGAGTGAAGGGTTATGGGGACCGGGCTGGGAAGTGGCTTTGAGCCCAAGATCAGCCATGATCTTATTGAATGGCGGAGCAGGCTCGAGGGGCCAAGTGGCCTATTCCTGCTCCTATTTCTTATGTAACAAACAATTTTCAGTCCTTTAATTACCTGACATACTTGCCAGGCAACCGATCAAAAGAGCTTAATGCCACTTTGATAGACTATAGTTTACTTTAGCTCTGTAGATATATCTCAGTAAAGTGACTGTTATGCTGTTGTGTACATTCAAAGAGCAATAGAGACATCTTTTAACAATATTTTTCAGTGCCTTTTTCAAATGATAAATCTACACCTAGTTGTACTCTTTCCATGTATGTGTGGATTGGTCATGTTTTCTGAGTCATTTAAGTTCTTAGGTTTTCACTAACTGAATGACTAAAAATACAACTTTTTTTTTAACAAAATATGATGGTATTTAATTCTTTTTAAATATCAGTAAGATAACTCTTAACTTTTTCAAGTTCTGACGAAAGGTCATCGACCTGAAACGTTAACTCTGTTTCTCTCACCACAGTTGCTGCCTGACCACCTGAATATTTCCAGCATTTTCTGTTTTTATAACACAAACAAGATTTGGTGATGTATATTAAGATACAGTAACGGTTTCTGAGACAAATATTACTCTTTTTTTCCCCAAAGGAAAAGAAAGACTTGCATTTATATAGCGCCTTTAACAACCTCAGGACATCCCAAAGCACTTTAGAAGTTCTTTTGAAGTGTAGTCACTGTTGTATTGTAGGAAACGCGGCAGCCAATTGGCGCACAGCAAGCTCCCACAAACAACAATGTGATAATGACCAGAAAATCTGTTTTTAGGTATTGATTGAGGGATAAATATTGGACAGGACACCGGGGATAACTCCCCCGCTCTTCTTCGAAATAGTTTCATGGAATCTTTTACATCCACTTGAGGGGGCAGACAGGGCCTCGGTTTAACGTCTCATCCAAAAGACAGCGCAGCACTCCCTCAGTACTGCACTGGAGTGTCAGCCTAGATTTTTGTGCTTAAGTCTCTGGAGTGGGGCTTGAACCCCTGACCTTCTGACTCAGAGGCAAGAGTGCTACCACTGAGCCAATTGTTAAGGGGCTTTGTGATTCCACTAGCCACCGATCTCCATGTTGCAGACAACTTGCACTTAATGTAGCACTTTTAATGTAAACATCCCAAGATGCTTTGCAAATAAATTTAGAGAAAACAGCATTGATCCAGGAAGGGAGAGATGAGGATGGTTGACCAAAAGTTCGGAGCAATTTGTAGATGAGGGCTAGGATTTTACATTTAATGCATGGAGGAATGGCAAGCTAATATATGTCAACAAGGAGAGAGGGGTAATAGGCAAACAGCACTTAGTGGGATAGGATACATGAGGTAGAGTTTTGAACGCGTTAAGAATTTATGGAGGATATTAGGCCAGCAAGGTGAGTTTTAGAGTAGCCAAGTCTGGAGGTGATATAAGACCAGCATAAAGGCTTCAGCAACAGAGGGGCTGAGGTAGAGACAGGGATGGGCGACGTTGTGGAGGTGAAAGTAAGCAGATTGCTGATGGATAGGATGTGATGTATAAAGGTCAACCCAGAGTTGAACTGGACATCAGGGCTGTCAGTAGCCTGTAACATTTGGATCACAGGTCACCCACAGATTACCCAAAGGGTCTTAGGAGTCATAGGATGCTTTATTAAAGAGCGGCAGTTTAAGTTAAGTACAACACACAATCAAGATAGACATAGTAGACATACGACCGAGACAAGCAGCTGGTATCGGTCCCAATCGGACAGATTGCTGGCGTGCGCGAACAGCTCTTCCCTTCACCGTCTGTGTTAAAGGCTCTTTAGATATCTCTTTAGATATCTCTAGGGTGGGCCTAGGGTAGATTATGGACAGGACTATTTAACCTGTAAGGGCTCTTCCTAAACCAAGGTGCCCAATGGTATGTCGAGTTCTTTGTCTCAACTTTTGGATGAAAACCCTCTCCCTCACATGTTTATACTTTCAAACGATTTCCTACTAACTCTCCTGTGCTTATCCTCCCAAGTCTGGAGTCAGACATGCCATTCTCGGCCTTCAGATGTTCGTAGCTGCTTGTTATCAGTTAATGTTCACGCTGTTCATCAGACTATTGTAGTATGGAATGAATCATTTAATTCCCAAAGATATCTTCTATTCTATGTCCTTTTACTTAATTAACTTACGCATTTTAAAGCAGCTTTGTTCAACAAAGTCAAAATCCTAACTTAGCATTATAATATGGTTATTAGCAATAATGGAAGAAACATAGGCGTTGGGCCTCGGTTGGCCAAATCAAAGATATAGTCAACAACCTTTCGAGCACACACACAGCAGACAGTGAGTCTGGAAACATGGTCACCGCCACGGTGCAGAATGTTATAATATCCGCAGGGAACCAAGAACATAAGCAAATTCTAAGTGTCTATCCAGTTATTCTAACACCAGTCTGAAGAGACTTTTTTGTCTAGTTATTTCTTCCAATTCACGATTTCTTACAACTCCCCACCTTGAGAAGGAAATATCCTTATTGACCTCTCACAATCCTCATTTGACTAAGCTAGCTAGTTCTAAGTTATCGACCCGCTGATACCATTCATGCCCAGGGATGCTGGCTGGCATTATAAGCTACTTCCCACCACTCATAGTCCCCTAATTTGCTTATTGCTTTCTCAACTTTGGCGTTAGTAGGGAGACTCAGAAATGAAGATTTCTCCCTTCCTTACTGTCCATTCCTTTGAGGGGGAGGTGCAACCTCTGACCCCTTACTCAAATTCAATTCACTGTTCCGGTGTTCCAATTCTGCCCTGCCTGATCTTACCCCGTCTGGGGTCTCCTCTGCATTACTTCGGATCTTCTCTTTCGGTGTGCTCAATTAATTTTTTAGTGCTGGTTAGTCATAGGCATGAGTACACAGTTGGCTTATGCATCAAAGTCTTACTACACGGGTTACATATATCAAATACACTATCAATACAAGTTGGAGAACTACCAGAGCGTGTGAAATAATACGAACCTAAGGGTGTGCTGATATATTAAGCCCAATATCCCACCAGTGTGAATCGTCCCCTATGCTGTCAATTTCAATATCTATTCTCAAGTTGTCTTGCTCCAAAACATAAAAATGCTTTAGGGAGGAGTTCAGTCGCATCACAAGCTCACTAAAGCCTTCAGACAATGGGAATGTCGTACCCAATTGTGCCACATAATTGTGCAGCTCATACTTAATTATTTCATTTACTGTCAGTTTCACTTGAGCATAGGTTTTGATATTGAGTAAAACGTGTTGGTTGATGGGACAGGTCATAAGAACATAAGACATAGGAGCAGAAGTAGGCCATTCGGCCCCTCGAGCCTGCTCCGCCATTCAATAAGATCATGGCTGATCTGATCTTGGCCTCAACTCCACTTCCCTGCCCGCTCCCCATAACCCTTGACTCCCTTACCATTCAAAAATCTGTTGCAGTACTCCCAAGTGTGGTCTAACCAAGGTTCGATACAGGTTTAGCATAACTTCCCTACTTTTCAATTCTATCCCTTTAGAAATAAACCCTAGTGCTTGGTTTGCTTTTTTTATGGCCTTGCTAACCTGTGTCGCAACTTTTAGTGATTTATCTATTTGTACTCCAAGATCCCTTTGTTCCTCTACCCCACCTAGACTCACACCCTCCAAGTGATAAGTGACCTCCCCATTCTTCCTACCAAAATGTAATACCTCACATTTGTCTGTGTTGAACTTCATTTGCCAATTATTTGCCCATTCTGCAAGTTTATTAATGTCCTCCTGTAATTTGTTGCAGTCCTCCTCAATATTGACTATCCTCCCCCCCCCCCAATTTGGTGTCATCCGCAAATTTAGAAATTGTGTTTTTGATTCCTAAGTCTAAATCGTTAATATAAATTGTGAACAACAGTGGTCCCAGCACTGATCCTTGTGGAACACCACTACCCACCTTCTGCCACTGTGAATAGCAACCCTTTACCCCTACTCTCTGCTTTCTGTCCTGAAGCCAGCTAGCAATCCATTCTGCTACTTGTCCCCTGACTCTGCATTCTCTGGCCTTATTCGTTAGTCTATTATGGGGTACCTTATCGAAGGCATTTTGAAAATCCAGATAAATTACATCTACTGCATTACCATTATCTACTCTCTCTGTTACCTCTTCAAAAAATTCAATAAGGTTGGTCAAACAAGACTTTCTCTTTTGAAATCCATGTTGACTATTCATTATTATATTCTTGGTTTCTAGATGTTCTTCTATTTTCTCCTTTAGTAGGGATTCCATTATACCACCGATGTTAAGCTGACTGGTCTATAATTCCCTGGACATGTTCTATCCCCCTTCTTAAATATTGGTATTACGTTAGTCGTGAACGTGCCTTTGTAAACAACACCCTGCCTTAACAATGACTCGATGGTGCCTCGAATATACGGTATACTTTTGGCTGGGTAAAAGTACTGCTTCACAGGAGCATGTACCGGTCCGTTAATTTCTTCGGGTCCGGTCATGCTTCCGCAATCATGTTTATGGGTTGTGAATACACCCGGCACCGACTCTAGGGTCACCTGTACCTCTGGGTCATCAGAGGTGACTGGTCCGTACTCCCCTGATTTTTTAATCGCAAATACCGAGTGCGCACTAGACACTGGAATAGGGGGTCTGTTTTAAGGTTCCACCAGATACAATTATTGGCATAATCAATCACTGCTCGATAACTTTTGCGCACATCACTACCCAATAGTCCTTGCCCATTATGCATAGCCATATAGATGGGAGACTGGACTGTGATTCAAACCCCGTCTATGTCTCGCTCCAAGGGAAGGGATCCTTGTATAGTTGTCTGGGTTGAATTGTCAAGGCCCGATAAAACTTGGGGCACGCCCTTTGTAGGATCGGGATGGGGATCGTGAATGATGGCGGCGGTGGAGCCGGAGTCGACTAACATTAATTGTTGACGGCCACCAGAATCAATAGTGCAGCCTACTTCTCCCTCCATTATCATATCGGAGAAGGGAAGTCATCTCTCCCTGAGAGGCCTGCAGGAGTCATAGGCGAGGTGGAAGGTCTGCCGTTTGCTCGGGTTGTTGATGCACCGCGGCAACCGGTTGAGCCCCCTGGCTAATCTGCATGGCCCCTATCGCTGCCTCCATTCTCTCTAGTCGCTGCTCGATCAAGTTGGGACCAGTCTCTCGGAGGAGTGCGGCATTGACGGGCATAATGGCCTAGGTGATTGCAAAGATAGCAGTGTACCGGGGCACCCTTCTCTGGAGCAGGGGTTTTAAGACGGCCTTGATTTTTGTCCGGGTAGTGGGCCCTCGATGGCCGCTATTTTAACTTTGGTGGGTACTCTGGGAATATTGGCACGGGTCTGCTCCCAAGCAGTCCCGGAATGGGTGCACAGTTGTTCCCAGGGTGTGTCTTTGGAGATGTAAATGCCCAGCGCATTTCCAGAAGTTCCAGAAGAGTGACCTTAAAAATCCTCCACCGCTGCCTGAGGTCAAGGGGGCTGGTGTTCATGTTCACCGTCCCTACGTCATCCTTTAGTGCCCTGACCTTAACAATGGTAAGGGGCCTATGCGTGGTCGAGGAGGGTTGCCTGCTGCTCGGCTCTTGGTCAGTCTGGGGCTTAGGCTGGCGGGCAGCATTGGCCCGGGTGACCACACACTGGTATTGCCTTGTTTGCTTCGCCATCCTTGTACGGTGGAGGTGGAGCAGAGGGGGTGGGGTCCTTGACTATGTTGTCCCAACAAGGGCCGGGATCTCTCGGTTTGATTTTGGAGACAGCAGCCACCACTGCTCGCTGTTGGCCGATCTGTGCCTGAAGCTGTCGGGTTTTTGCTAAACATGGGGCATAGTCTGCTTCGGGGGAGGCGATGGTCTGGCGCCGATCTAACACCCTCATAGCCCTCCTTGCAACTTCTAACTCCTCATCTAATCTGATATTCTCTGCCTGTAATTCGATATTTTGTTCCAGTATTTGGCCCAGTTTTTTTTGTGTATAGCGTGCCTCGTCATGGCCCTTCTGTTCCCAGCGTAACTGATTGTGCAGTCCAGCAATGCTTTCCTGCCAAACTTCGCTTTCTTTCTGCAGCTTATCTGCCTGTTCTTTTAACTCTTTGTTTTTTTTGTTTAACTGCAAGGCGCACAAGTGTGCTCTGTAGGCGAACTTATCTCGCCCATTTTTCAGCTTCAGCTTGCGTTTCTGGACATCCTCAGAGAGTCTGTCAAGAATGCAATCATAGTTCCCGTCACACTCCTCTAGAATTTTTAGAATGTCCGTCGCCCCTACTGCGCCGGTCTTCTCTGTCAGGCTATCTATCAACTGTTCCCGATGATATGCCAATGCCATTGTGTCTCTGGTTTCACTTATTTGACACGCTCCCTCTAACTCTCTCAGAGTTCCCTACCCAGTCTAAGCGTCGATCACGCGCAGTCGACCAAGTCTTCCCGGCTCTCACAACATCGCGGTTCATATGATTCCACTTCTGACACCACTGTAAGTTTTGGATCACAGGCCACACACAAATTACCCAAAGGGTCTTAAGAGTCATAGGACGTTTTATTAAAGAGTGGCAGTTTAAGTTAAGTACAACACACAATCAAGATAGACATAGTAGACATACGACCGTGACAAGCAGCTGGTATCGGTCTCGATCGGACAGACGGCTAGCGTGCGCAATCAGCTCTTCCCTTCACCGTCTGTGTTAAAGGCTCTTTAGATATCTCTTTTATTCTCTTTTTAGGGGTGGGCCTAGGGTAGATTATGGACAGGACTATCTAACCTGTAAGGGCTCTTCCTAAACCAAGGTGCCCAATGGTATGTCAAGTTCTCTGTCTCAACTTTCGGATGAAAATCCTCCCCTTCACATGTCTTTCCTGTTTATACTTTCAAACGATTTCCTATTAACTCTCCTGTGCTTATCCTCCCAAGTTTGGAGTCAGACAAGCCATTCTCGGCCTTCAGATGTTCGTAGCTGCTTGTTATCAGTTATTCATGTTCATGCTGTTCATCAGACTATTGTACTATGGAATGAATCATTTAATTCCCAAAGATATCTTCTATTCTATGTTCTTATATTTACACATTATAATATGGTTATTAGCAATAATGGAAGAAACACAGGCGTTGGGCCTCGGTTGGCCAAATCAAAGATACAGTCAACAACCTTTCGAGCACACACAGCAGACAGCTAGTCTGGAAACAAGGTCACCGCCACGGTGCAGAATGTTATAATATCCACAGGGAACCAAGAACATCAGCAAATTCTAAGCGTCTATCCAGTTATTCTAACACCAGTCTGAAGAGACTTTTTTGTCTCATGTTATTTCTTCCAATTCACGATTTCTTACTAGCCTGATTCAACAAGAACTTGCATTCATATAGCGCCTTTAACATAGTAAAACGTCCCAAGGCGCTTCACAGGAGCGTTATCAAACAAAATTCGACACCGAGCCACATAAGAAGATATTAGGGCAGATGAGGTAGGGTTTAAGGAGCGTCTTAAAGGAGGAAAGAGAGGTGGAGGACTTTAGCGAAGGAATTCCAGAGCTTATTCCCTTAGCAGCTGAAGCTACGGCTGCCAATGGTGAACTGATTAAAATCGGGGATGCTCAAGAGACCAGAATTGGCGGCGCGCAGAAATATCAGGATTGTAAGGCTGGAGGAGATTACAGACATAGGGAAGGGCGAGGCCATGGAGGGATTTGAAAACAAGGATGAGAATTTTAAAATCGATTCAGCCTGAGAGAGTGCCTGGGGATGTGATGGAGTCAGTGGTTAAGGAGCAGACTTTGTGTTAGATCCCAAAGACAATGGCTTCAGTCTTCTGAATTTTGAGCTGAAGGAAGCTATGACTAATCCAGGACTTGATGTCGGACTTGATGCGGTCTGAGAGCACACTTGAGGCATCAAGAGGAGTGGAGGAGAGATAAAACCATGCAATTCGCAGCACAGAAGAAGTCCAATCAATCCATTGTGTCCTTGCTAGAGCAATCCAAAAGCAGACCCACTTCCCCACTCTCCCCATGACGCTGTAACTTTCCCTGTTTCAAATATTTATCCTTTATTCCCTTAAAGGATGCAATAGTCCTTACCTCAATTACTGGCAAAGCATTCCATGCTGTGTAAAGAAATTTCTCCCAACCTCACTCCTCAAACTGATGACACCGTGTCACTGAGTCCCAACCAGAAGAAGTAATCTGATTAAAACCTTTTATAATTTTAAAAACTTCTATTCAATCTTCTCTGAGCCGTCTTTGCTCCAGTAGAAGTAGTCTCTGGATCTCGAGTCTCTTTTCATAACTATAGTTTTCCATCCCTGTAATCATGCCGGTGAATCTTTGTTGTATGCTCTCTATGGCTTTAATGTCCTTTCTAGAATGGGGTGCAAATAACTGCGCCCAATGCTTTAACTGTGGCTTTAACGTTCCGAGGTGGAGCTGGGCATCACCATGCCTGTAGATTATTTCAGCAAAGAGCAGCATACAGATAAGAAAACAAGGCTGCCAGAGATAGATCTCTGGGTGGCTGAGCAGTTGATGATGTGGGGAAGGGAAGAGAAGCCATTTCCTGGAGAAGCATTGGCTGTGTTGGAATCAGCAGGAATGCAACTATGAAAGGGGCAGTCCCACAGAGCTGAATGGTGGAAGACTGGCAATGAAAGAGGACAGTGTGATCAACTGTACCAAATGCTGTGGAAAGGATGAAGATGGATAATGTGCCATGGTCACAGTCACAGAGGATATTATTTTTAATTATCAATTAGGCCTGTTTTGGTGCTGTCAAGGCAGAAACCAGGCTAGAGGAATTTTGGGTGAGATGATCTGGGAAGTGACACACATTCGAGAACCTTGGAGAGGAAAAGTTTGGAGATGGGGCAGTAATTGCAGAAGACAGATGGAGTGAAGGCATTTTTTTTCTGATAAGGTGTGTACTGATGGCAGTTGTGAAGGGGAAAGAAGAAAGCCAACCATTGATAATGTTAGTTAGCATGGGATCAGGAAGGGGAGTTGAGTGGTCAGGAGTTGAGTTCGGAGAGGATCAAAGGAGCAGCAGGCATGTCCCATTGATGAGATAAGCCTGGAGATTGAAAGGGAGAAAGTGGAAGAAGATCCAGGTCAGAGAGAAACTCTGAGACTCATCCCCAGCATCAGAGAACTGAGAGACTGGACAAATGTGGGCTTTTCAGCCAACTTTTAATAGTATGACCCAGGGAGTTCTTCACAAAAATTGTGAT
The DNA here is from genome assembly GCA_030390025.1 of Squalus acanthias. Lineage (NCBI taxonomy): Eukaryota > Metazoa > Chordata > Chondrichthyes > Squaliformes > Squalidae > Squalus > Squalus acanthias. The sequence goes on from CM059429.1 coordinate 152,442,313, forward strand.
CAATACATGGAATGGACTTCCAGACAAAAAACCTGTATTTATTTAAGAAGCTTTTTGATGCTGTGATGGGGAATTGTAGGGTCTTTCTCGACAGATGAGCCAAAATGGACCAGATGGCTTTCCTCACCTTTACCTATTTTGTGATTTTGTGTCATGTACGAGTCATACAGCCAGATTGAGAGATATACAATGCAAGAAATACTTACATAAAAGGGAGAACAAACAAGAACAAGATTTGAGACAAGTAGAAAAAGAGACACCACAATGAGAAAATATCTGAAAACCATACAGTGGAATACAAACAAAAAGAGGTAGATGATGAGAAAGAATGACAGATAATTGCAAGAAAATAACCACAATTTAATTTTAATTTTCTCCTTGGAATAATGGCACAAGAGAGCAATAATATGTATATATATATATCATAAATGAAGCTGGTGGCTGAAAAGATTTTCAATAAAGATTTAAAGAGATCTGATTGATTTTCCTCTCCTATCTTTGATTGGTAGAGTTCAATTTGTTTGGATGGTTCATACAAAAATAAAAAAGGGGGAGAAATTCATTATAGCCCAGGAGTGCGCGCTAACTTTGGAAAAGTTTGAGATTTAGTGCCAGGCGCTAATGAATCACACTGCACGCAAAATTCAGGGTCATCGCTCAAAAAAAGGATGGGATCGCTAAATCAAGCGCTAATGAACTAGCTCAGTGGCGTTAGACTGAAAGCGCTAAGCAATTTCAGGTGCAGTCTAATCGTTAGTCATCATTGCCACAGGCTCTTTCCAGTTCTTAAAGGAAAGGTTCAATCATGCTGCCGAACCTCATTCTCAGCATTGCTGGTTCTGCAGCTGTCTCAGCAAGCAGCAGAAGGCCAAGGAGAAGGAACCGGACCACTGAAGGAGGTGTCATTATCGGAGATCAATGGCCCAGGGAGAGAGCTCGCAGATTCTGTGACCAAGCATTGGAGGCCTTGGTCCTCGCTGTGGAGAGACAGAGGGCGGTGCTGTACCCGGCAAGTGGCAGGAGGCCCTCGCCGCAAGTCTTCCGCGCCATGTGGAGGGAGGTAGCCCAGCAGGTCACGGGCAACACTGTGGTCCTCAGGACCCACACAGTGCAGGAAGAAATTTAACAACCTCACTCGGGTGGTCAGGGTGAGTCAATGCTTCAACTAATGCTACATACTACCATCCGAACCTCAGTCTGCACACACTGGCCAAAGCACCACACCCCCAGCACTCACCCACCAACAATCTCCACCTACCAACACTCACACCCACATCTCACACCTTGCACACAATGACAGCTGTTCAACTATGGCAGGCACATCTCCCGAACACATCGCTCCACACTCACTCACACACTTTCCTTTCTCTTGCAGGCCAAGGTCACTCACAGCAGGAGGGAGCAGGAGCTCACAGGCAGGGGACAACCTGACACCCAACCACAGTCTGAGCTGGAGGAAAGAGTGCTGCAAATCATTGGGCGCCAGGTGGTGGGCGCCGTGGCCACCAGCGACCTTGATCCCTTTGAGGACAACAACAGTATGTTCAACAGAAAACGCTGGAAAAACTCAGCAGGCCAGGCAGCATCCGTGGAGAGAGAAAGAGAGTTAACGTTTCAGGTCGATGACCTTTCATCAGTATTTTGCTATCGTAACAGTATGTTCATCCCTACTCCTTCTTCTCACATCCCACTTCCCCCTCACCCCACAAGCTTTTCCCACTTTCCAGCAACATCTTAGTGCTGTAACGCACTCTATGATTGGTGCCATCGATTCTCAGACTGCTCTCATCGTGGCTGGGTCTACCACCGTCCACTGGGGCTTTCACGGTGTCGCAGCAGGCCAGCAATCTGTGCTCCAGCAGATTGGTAGTGATGCTGAGATGCTGCCCCGGGGGAGTGGCAGTGGGTCAGTGGAGCAGGAAGCTGCTGTCCTCTCTCAGGATGACAACATTCCTGCTCCCACCACTGCCACTCTGCCATTGCCCTTGTTGCTGTCTGTCATCCAGCCAGCCCAAACTGCTGCCGTCCATGCTGAGGTGATGCAGTCTACAGCCGGGCTTTCCAGGCCCAGAACTGGTCAAGAGCCTCCTGCAAGGCCATCAGAAGTCTCCCGCACGGACACTCAGCAGCCTTCCACCCGCCGTGCTGCAGCCACTGGGCCAACACTTTGTAGGAGCACTAGAGTAGGCAAAGGTACTGTATCGAGGGGCACTAAGGGATTGCACAAGGGTGAATAGCTAATATTGTTGTTGTAAATATGTGTTCACTGATTATTAATAAATTTATACATTGGCTTTGGATGATTTTGTGGTGTCACTCATTTCAGCTTTGCGCTGTGATATGGCCTGCAACAGGGATGCAATGATGGGGATGTGGTGAGCAACGGGGGTCTGGGGTTTAATTTATTGGAACCACAGTCTGATGAGGCGGTCATGGACCACCCTTCCAGAAGGCCGATTGAGTGGCTGCCTCCTCCCTCGCTCCTGATCTTCCTCCTCGTCCTCGTCTTCCTCTTCTTCCTCCTGAGGTGGTCCCGCAATCCCTGATGGCAAGGGCTGGGCCCTCATGGTGGCCAAGTTGTGGAGCATGCAGCAGACCACGATAAAATGGGACACCCGCTCAGCCGAGTACTGGAGGGCTCCTCCCGAGCAGTCAACGCAGCGGAACCGTTGTTTGAGCACCCTGATGGTCTGCTCGGTTATGTTCCTGGTGGCAGCATAGCTCTCATTATATGAGTGCTGAGCAGGAGTGTTGTGGTTGCGGAGGGGAGTCATGAGCCAGGTGGAGAGCGGATAGCCCTTGTCTTCAACCAGCCAGCCGCAAGCTTGATGTTCTGGCTGTATCGTGGCTGCTGCCAGGATAGCGGGCATTCACATTGAGGATTCGCTGTCTGCGGTTGCACACCAACTGCACATTAAGTGAGTGGTAGCCTTTGCAGTTACGGAAGACCTCAGGATTGTTATGCAGTGCCCGTGAAGTCACATGGGTGCAGTCAATGGCACCCTGGGGAAGCCCGCTATCCTGGCAAAGCCACATACACGTTTGTCCTGCTTCTCACTGGTGAGGGGGAAGGAAATGTAATCCCTTCTCCTACTGTAGAGAACCTCTGTGACCTCCCGGATGCAGCGATGGACGGTAAACTGTGAGATGTTCGCTATGTCTCCTGTGGCAGACTGGAAGGATCCGCTGGTGAAGAAATTGAGGGCGACGGTGACCTTGACTATCACTGAGAGAGCTGTGGTCGCCCTGATCTGAGGCTCGAGGTCTGGTTGCAGGAGGTGGCAGAGTTCGGTGACCACCTCCTTGGTGAAGCGCAGCCTTCTAATGCACTGCTCCTCGTTTAATTGGAGGTAGGAGAAGTGCTCTCGGAATACCCTCGGAGGGTAAGGCCTCCTGTTGAGAGCCCTGATGGCCCTCCTCCTCTCTCTGGCCACATGTTCCAGTCTTTCTCGCTGCCTCCACTCCCTCCGCCGTAGATCCTGGAGAGTGAGATCGACTGCCAGTACAGCGCCCATTAATGTAACGATGTGTACCACTTTGAAATTTTGTCAGAATAAATGTAACTAATTTTTAGTAGCCACAACACTCCTGATACTAAAGAACCTTTAAATGACCGAATTAAACTCTTGCACAATCGCAAACTGACAAGGAAGCAGTGAAACAGCACTAACCTGACGCTGCGACTCATCCCTTTAAATATCGCCCCTGGAGCCGCCATCTGCCTGCTTCATGCCTCCTCTTCCTGTCGTTGCCGGGTGAGGCGCTAAGGCAGGGGGCGATAATCAATTTGGCAGATCGGGTGCTCAGCGAGCGTTGCACGCTCACTGACGTCACCATCTGCCTGGCGCTAAAGCCCCAGGCGTTAACTGTTAGCGGCGGCGCTAAGGGGAGACTGGATTTGGCGTGTGGCACTGGATTCGCCTCACCCCGGTGCAACTTCATTAGCGCCCCTGCCAGGCGCTAACGGGAGGCACTAAGCAACTGAATTTCTCCCCCCTGGTCTTGTGTGTGGTGCACCTTTTATCCATCACACTTCAGGTGTCTTGCTATGGCTGTCACACTTTTCTATCTGCAAATTTGGGGTCAGATTTGCACCTGATGGGCTGAAATTTCATATTCATAAAATAACAACAAATTGCAACTGAAGAGGTAGGGAAGATATGAATCAAATTCAAGAAAAGCAAATAGAACAGCTACCAGTGAGGAACCAGTAAGGACATATGAAAAAAAAATCAAACATGAGCATTAAGTAAGACCTACTAATTAAAGGAAGGAGAACGGAAATCAGTCAAATCTCTCTTAAGTATTTTTTGAAATCTCCATTAAGCTGAGGATGTAGCATTTGTAGCATAATAAAGACATAAAAAATGATAACATTTACAAGGCAATAATGTCCCTGTACAAAATCGTTTTCTGTGTTTTGAAATGACTCTAACAAAGTTTTCCTGTACCCCTGACTGGTCTGCGGTTTGAGTTCATGAAGCTTCCCAGACCAACCAGTGTTAACTGAAGAGACACATTAACAGACTGTAGCTCCCGATGTTCATCTGTGCCTAGAACTCCCGAATGAGTGGCAGCCAGAATAGCTGATTCAATTTACAGACAGGCGGATGAAAGTCATATCTTGTCCCATGGCTATTATGGTCCAAGAGGAATTAGGCTTGCAGAGGATCCTTCCTCGCCACTTAATCATTTGACTCTTAATTGGCATTTGCAGAAAAACAAACAAAATTAACAGTATAAACCTACCCATTTAATGGACAAGAGCAGAAGCTCCAAATGACTGCAATTTGGGATTAGGATATAATTAACTATGCACCCAGCGTTTAGTATTAAGGGCCACATCCTGATATTAAATCCCAAAACTCAGCAATTTCACTTATATAATTGAAATTACTTTATTGCTGTTAACATGTGCATAGAGTATAGGGTACTGCTGAAAATGCAGTCCTGGTTCTAAAAGCAATGCTCTTGTGACAGACTGTGATCACAGTACTAGGAATAAGGAACCCAATCAACTGAATTTATTGAATTAGTATTTTATAATCTCAGATTTTTTTCAGTTTTCTCCCTTCCTTTCCTGAAGGCATTGTTTCCTACTTTGGTATAATTCCACAGGTGTAGGATATTTGACCATGGGGTTGTCATGGATGAGCCTGAACCTGACTTCACCCAACATCCACATATGCACTTACCAGCAGGGCTCAGTGCTTAGTGGTCAGGGACAGAAACCCCAAAAGGTCCTTCCCCTCCTTAACCTCGGGGTGTCCAATCGTGGCAGCCTACTCCTGGCTAGCTGGCTCAGCACAGACTGGGAACTGATCAAGCTGAGACCGTTGCTTATCCCTCAAACGTAATGGCAGCATGAGTACAGCAGCTTCTGTCAATTCCTAGCTGGGTTGCTCGACAGACACGGGAAAGGGGTTGAATTTCCGCGAGGGTTCTTGTTGGCAGAAGATCCGAAGTTACAGCGGACGATCAGGAGAATCCCCGAGGAAACTCAAGCCTAACGGGGGGGAATTTTCCGGGGGGTCAGCAGGCGGGATCAGTGGCGGGTTTGGTGGGAAGTTTGATTTTTTTGACAGCTGGTCGGGACCCTGCTATCAACCCGCCGCAACGCGCCTTTCCCACAGGCACGTGTGTGATCTCTGATCCGACCCAACCCGCAGAGGCGGGCGACACAATTAAACCAATTATTGGGTTGTTGACAGACCCTTAATAATGCTTTTAACCTTACCTTTTAACTTTAATGGCTTGCCCATGGGGTCCACGCTGCTCGGGGACCACGTCTGTGAACCTGAGGCAGGAGTTGAATGGCCATTGCTCCAGCTGATTACTTGACACCTTCAAATGTACAGTAAAAGCTCCCACCTGACAGATTATCATTTTTCTCAGCCACAGGCTGTTTCTCAGTCCATTTCCAGCACAGATTTTGCAGGCTTTCCACTTTAAACTTTTCATCCACTATTACCTCATTGGAAGAACTCTCTCACCATTGACAAAATGCTTTGGTCATCTCTACTTCACCTGCCATCCATTCTATCAACATGTGTGCCCTTTATACTGTCTCACCTTGGTCCTCAGAATCCAACCACGATCAGCCCCATCACCAGCAGCACCAGGCACATCAGAAGCACCAACAACACCAAACTTCTTCACAATCACCTGATGCAGCACAGGACAGAGGACATCAGCACCCGACCACATTGCTGCCCGGGAGGCCAGGGATGGCCTCACCATGGCCAGATTTACTTCACATGATGCGCCAGGTTGGCACCAGCCCACACCAACAACTACAATGTCCAAGCCATCCCTTTCACACTCACCACCATTGCGGGGCACACTGTTATGTCTCACCATTCACTGCAACTCACTAAGCCACTTCCAAAGGTGCACACAAATCTGTCCAAGAATACAAAGTGTTGAAAATAAAGGTTTAAATGTTTGACAGCACATTAACAGAAACCCTACATGAACATTGGATAAAACACCCAAGTGCTACCCTTGTGTGTTGTTAGTTGCTATGATTGCACTAGGATGAGGGTGAGTGTGAGGGGTGGCTAGTGAGATGGGGAAGTGATAATATAGATAGAGAGGGATGGGTGGAGGTGCAAGGTATGTTGGTGTGAGTAAGGATGTGCAGGAGTAGGGTAAGGAAGGCAGTGTGGTGGGGATGTGATGAGAGGCACAGCAGAATGAGGTTGAGTGTGGCTTTGTACTCACGTTTCGTGATCTACTGAGATCATTGAAAGATTTGCGCCACTGCAGCCTGGTACTCCTGACGACATCCCTGCTTGTGACCTCCTGTGCAATTTGCAACCAGGCTGTGTTGTTCTCCTGGGGAGGACTCTTCTGCCCATGGGAAGGGAAGAGGACCTCCCTGCGTGCTGTGACTACTCCATAAGCATATGGAGGGCGTCATGGGAGAGCCTGGGTGCAGCCCTGTGCCTCTGTGCAGTGATTGTCAGTGTTTGCAGCACCTCAATGCTGTAGAACACTGACAGCACAACTGTCAAAAGAAAGTTGGCCATGGTCCCTTTAAGGAAACCAGCTGATGACGCATCATGAATGATGTCAGCAGACCCGCGGGAAACGCGCTGGGCGGGCTTACCAAGCCCCATCAACGTAAATTCATTTTCCAGAGCGGGATGGAGCCAACAGCGGGGCCGCAACCCGCTACCGACATCGTCCGCCTCAGACCCACCGATTTAAGGAAAATCCCGGACAACGTTTTCATCTGATCAGCCCACAACACTCTCATTTGGTGTATGAAAACCACAATCCCGTTCCCCTGATGGATCAGTGAGTATATTCAGAGAATCAGCTGAATTTTGCAAACCAAGAAAGTTCCAGGTATGATCCCGGGTCTTTGAAGAGTTTGCTGATCTTAGCTTCTTAGCTCCTGGGTTAGGGAGTGGAAAATCAGCCAGTGTTCCTGTTCCTGACCACTATCCAGTAACACTTGCTAGAAGTCCATGTGCATGCGAACAGGATTGAGTTTGGTTATGATGGCTCCTGCAGTTGTATAGCCTGCCAACACTCACTCTACGATTACGAGAATAATGGTTACTTGGACGAGATATTGTAGGATAATCAACACCCACTGAATTGTACCCCAGCAATAAATGAATGCTTTTAGGCCAGGGGAAAAAGCACAGTTGCAATTATTTAGTTAATTTATATTTATTATTAAGCAAACTTCAAAATAGTCATCATCTGAAATATTCTGATGTAGTTTGCTGAAGTACTGGTCTTTATTTATATGTTGAACTGATGAGGAAGGGTTTGGGAGTGTTATTCAGAGTGGGAAGCATTCACTACGCTTGTCTTACCCCGTTGCCTCTCTTGATTTTCACCATTTGCTTGCTGATCGCACAGGGAAAGCGGAAATGACCCATGTCATAAATTGTACCACACAATGGCTGATCAAAGAGTGAAGTGTGAAGACCTAAACTGGCCACCACCACCCATGTCTACCACAACTCCTGGTGGCTAATCACCATTACGGTGATTTTGTTGTAATATATATCCGGGTACTTCTAAAATTAATCATACACTTCATCGTATTCACATGAAAGGAGAGGCCGATAAAAGGACAGTTCACACACCACACAAGTTTATGGAGTGGAATTTCCGCGGGGCTTCTTCCGATTGTCGTACGATTGACGGATGGTCCACGGAAACCCTAGAGAAATAATGGTCCAGAATTTGCTGGCAAAATAACGGCAAGTTTAATGTGCGCGGCGTTATTAGTGAGAAAATAACTCAGCAATTTGTCGTGTGGAAGAGATACCCCGTGAGTTGCGAATCTCCACAAATTCCTGGGCGATTGGCTCCACGGCTGAGGGTGAGCTGCCTCTCAAAAACAACAGCTCGCCCTCAATCTCACCATAAATTTCAAGAGGTTGCTGCATTTGCAGATTAATTACGAATTAAACTTGCCGCAGAAAGTTAGGGCTGGTACTTAACAATGTAAGGACCCTTTTAATCAGGAGATTTCTGTTCCTGCAATGGCACGCAACCTCTCCGGCCCAGAAAGGGTACAATTCAAACTGTGGAGTCTCGTTCTGGAAGGTGGTAAATTGTTATTAGAGGTTTTTAAAATTTAATTTTCTTTAAAAAAATTGTTACATTTCCTTTCTGCCTCTTTTTTCTCCATCTCTTAATCCAATTTTTTCCCACTCTTTCTGTATCTGATTTGATTCTAACTCACTCTATTTCCTTCTCCGTCGTTCCTCTCTTTCTTCCGCAATCCTTAAATCTCATTGGTTAAGGAGATAGACCGTTGGTCCCCTCGTTCGCTAAGGTCCCAGATGCCCCATGCCCTCAGCACACCATTATCAGCTCACACTTCCAGCAATGTGCGGCATCAATTTTTTTTGAGCTGACGGGTGAGGGGAAAAGTCTAACTAACGGGGCACGCCGCAAGATGCCCCACTCCAGCAAATTCTGGCCCATGATGTAAATGGCATTTACCCGGGGTTCGCGCCTAAGTCATGGTAGACACTCGGGAAAAGCCTCACAGAAATCACTGGGGCGAGTGTTTAAACAAGTTTCAGTAACTCTACGCCAACCAAAAATGCGTGGAATCAGTCACAAAGCATTGATCACTTTAAAGGGAGATATGGTCGTCATGTTATGCAATCTACAAGAGAAGAAAACAAACATTGAAGACAAACAAGTAAACCATGTAAAGAATTAAACAGTAATTCAGAGCAGTTCGCTATGAATTAAACCAAAAGAATTACCATTTTCAACTAATATTTTTGGAGTACAGAAAACTCCATTGTCTGAAACAATTTGAATTTACGGAAACCATGTTCATCCAATAAAATAACATACTCATGACAGAACATTAATATTCCATAAATATCTTGGATGATGAAAGAATTTGATAGGGTAGATGGAGAGAAGCTATTTCCTCTGGTGGGGGAGGCCAGAACAAGGGGGTCATAGCCTTAAAATTAGAGCTAGGCTGTTTAGGGGTGATGTCAGGAAGCACTTCTTCACACAAAGGGTAGTGGAAATCTGAAACTCTCTCCCCCAAAAAGCTGTTGAGGCTGGGGGTCAATTGAAAATTTCAAAACTGAGATTGATAGATTTTTGTTAGGCAAGGGTATTAAGGGATATTGAACCAAGGCTGGTAAATGGAGTTATGGTGCCGATCAGCCACGATCTAATTGAATGGCGGAACAGGCTCGCGAGGCTGAATGGCCCACTCCTGTTCCTATGTTACAAATGATCTTATTCCACCACTATTTTTATTATTTTATCTGTTCAATAAAACCGTTCAAAATGATTGTTTTTTTTCATTTGGTCTGAAATATCCAGGAGCTTGAAACATAGAAAAATAGGAGCAGGAGTAGGCCATTCGGCCCTTCGAGCCTGCTCCGTCATTCAATATGATCATGGCTGATCCTCTATCTCAATACCATATTCCCGCTCTCTCCCCATACCCCTTGATGCCTTTTGTGTCTAGAATTTCAGACTTGGATATATCAACCATCTATTTTAGTAAACAACTTAATGCCTTTGTTAAAATCGGAAAGGAAGGAATTGCAGGTGTCATTTTTAAGCTTTTGTACACGGATGTGCCACGGGAGATACTGTTAGGGCCTTTGTCCTTTATGCTGCTTGGTAATTTAATGCACCAGGAGAAAGAAAAAATACATTGTGACTGCAAATGCCATGATTGCTTCTTCTCTTCTGTACACCAGTTTTTATATTCCTACATGAGAATTCTTCAGTGGAGGGTGAAATCTAAATTTAAAATGAAGGGTTAAAAAATTCCAGCATACGCATAAACAGTTTTATTAAAATATTTCTCGATTTATTTTTACGAGTGAGCTTTTGGCCTAGTGTTGGCATTCCCACCTCCGAGTCAGAAGGTGAAGGGTTCGAGCCCCACTCCAGACAGCCCTAGTGAGTGGAGACTAGAATATGGTCTCACAAATACTGGGCTGACACCCAGCGAGTCACTCACGTCCAGACGGAGTGACCATTGGCTCAGTGGTGGTATTCCCGTCTCTGAGTCAGAAGGGTTCGGTTCGGGCCCCACTCCAGGCAGCCCCAGCAAGCGGAGACTGGAGCACCGGCTCTGAATACTGGATTGACGTTCAGTGGGTGCCCCTCCCCCCCTGCCGCCCCCCACATCATAAAGGGTAGGTGGAGCCATTTAGCCTTGGTTGCAGCTCATCTAGGAGAAGGTACTCTGAAGGTAAAAAACTGTGAGGAAGGCAACAGGAAACCACCTCAGCCGCTCTTCCCTAGTAAGTGGGAGACGAACATACATACGTACATACATACGAACATACGAATTAGGAGCAGGAGTAGGCCACTCGGCCCCTCAAGCCTGCTCCGCCATTCAATAAGATCATGGCTGATCTGATTACGCCACATTCCCACCTACCCCCCGGTAACCTTTCATCCCCTTGCTTATCAAGAATCTATCTACCTCTGCCTTGAAAATATTCAAAGTCTCTGCTTCCACCATCCTCTGAGGAAGAGAGCTCCAAAGACTCACGAAAAAATGTCTCCTCATCTCTGTCTTAAATGGGCGACCCCTTATTTTAAAAAGTGACCCCTAGTTCTAGATTCTCCCACAAGAGGAAACATCCTCTCCGCATCCACCCTGTCAAGACCCCTCGGGATCTTATATGTTTCAATCAACTTGAATAAGGACCTGCCCTAGGGCAGAACTCAATAGTTGGAGGGAAAGGTGAAGGAAATAATATAAAGTAATTTGTTGAGTTTTCTTTCAATATATCAGGAACTTGCATATTTAGGAGTGGTATATAAGACAATTAGAAAACAAAAACTGGAGATAAGAAAATATAGTCTGGCACGGACTCGATGGGCCGAATGGCCCCTTTCTGTGCCGTTATGACTCTATGGGAGAAAAATTGGGTTGCTTTGCGCCTCCCGTTAGCGCCCTGTGGCGCTGCGCCGCCAGCGATGATGTCATCACCGTGCACAGCGCCCTGGCCGCGATCTTCGGGAGCGCCCCCTGACTTACCACCGGACACAATGTCCGACAGGGTCAGGGGGGCCTACCTGCAGCCGGGGCGGCGCTATTTAAAGGCGAGGTGCCAGGCAGCCATTTTTGTTGCTGGCCGCCTGCCAGTACCTGCCTCTGCTCCTGTCCCCGGCCTCCTTACCTGCCCCCGCGCGGAGTGCCAGCTGCGCTTCAGGAGCCCGGCACTTCTCTTGAGTGCCGGGCTCTTTTGCCGCACTCCCGATTCCCCGGGGGCCCAGCTGGTCACGCTGCACAAGGCCCCTCCCCAATATTCCCTCGGAGCGCCTCAAGAGGGAGGCGAGTCGCTTCCAGTAGCGCCCCGCTTCCCTCTTGGGGCGCAACCACTCAATTTTGGTCGCAGGGGCGCTAATTTTTCCGAAGTTAGCACCCCGCGACTCAATTTTTCGCCCTATGACTTTCCTTTCATCATCCTGGTCTTTTAGTGCAGGAAGACAGACTGGTTTAATAACACTCTTGTATTTGTCTATATGTCTACCATGCCTCGTATCTTCAGCAGCTGAAGCATGATACTGGTGAAGAGGCATGAAATGTCCCCTCTCAAACCATCTCCATCTATACCATTGGTGTTTCTACTATAAAACTGTAGGAGATTATGCCTTGAAACACTGTCCTTCAGAAGTTCTCAAGTCACAGCATCTGAAATATCAAGGCTGAGATAGACAGATATTTGAGCTATAGGGGCGTCAAGGGTTATGGGGAGTGGGCAGGAAAGTGCAGTTGAGGCCAAGATCAGATCAGCCATGATCTTATTGAATGGCGGAGCAGGCTCGAGGGGCCGAATGGCCTACTCCTGCTCCTATTTCTTATGTTCTTATTATATTTCTCTGAAGCCATCACCAAAATGAATTTTTTTTAAAGAAATAAATTGCCAATCAATAATGAAGTAGCAGACCAGGTAAACATTGTAAAACCTACTAGAATGAGGTTAGTCCATTTGCACTGGACACTCCACATGCTTCAGAATTACCTGGGTCTCAGATCGAGCAGAGTTTGGACCAATTTGGTTCTGGAAACAGATATATTTTGGTAACAAAATGATCACTGGATTTGGATGAATTTTTGTATCAATCCAACTTCTTATTTGCACCAATGAGATACAGCTGGAAAGCATCCTTTTTTGAATTTGTTTTCACTGTGCAGATGAAATAAGAAGAATCAATTTGTGTTGAGAGCTGTGTATTGGAGGTGTGTGTTTGTGTGTGAGTTGTGTGAAGCCTGGAATTTTCTGTTAACTTGGAGCTGCCACCTCAGAGACACTACTATGGCGTGTTACCGCAAATGGGTTGAAATTGTGCATTCGAATATTAGTAATGCATGGATCAGCACATTTGTATGACATTTTTTAGTCTGCTATTTTAAAAAACAATTGAGTTAAAGCCTTGTTAAGAGCGTGAACAAAAGAATTTGATACAAACATATCTGGAGAGGTCCCAGCAGATTGGAAAACCGCAAATGTAACGCCCCTATTCAAGAAAGGAGGGAGGCAAAAAGCAGGAAACTATAGGCCAGTTTGTCATTGGGAAAATGCTGGAATCCATTATTAAGGAAGTAATAGCAGGACATTTAGAAAATCATAATACAATCAAGCAGAGTCAACATGGTTTTATGTGTTTGACAAATTTACTAAAGTTCTTTGAGGATGTAACGAGCAGGGTGGATAAAGGGGAACTAGTAGATGTAGTGTATTTGGATTTCCAGAAGGCATTCGATAAGGTGCCACATAAAAGGATACTGCACAAGATAAGAGCTCACGGGGTTGGGGGTAATATATTAGCATGGATAGAGGATTGGCTAACTAACATTAAACAAAGAGTAGGGATAAATGGGTCATTTTCCAGTTGGCAAACTGTAACTAGTGGGGTGCCACAGGGATCAGTGCTGGGGCCTCAACTATTTACAATCTATATTAATGACTTGGATGAAGGGACGGTGTACACTGTAGCCAAATTTACTGATGATACAAAAATAGATGGGAAAGCAAGTTGTGAGGAGGACACAATGGACTGGATTTTGATACTGGGGCGGGTTGGGGTCGTATCATCCGCATTTCGTGTTATCCACCCGACTGCAATTGGATGTGGGAGATTGATGCAATTTTCACCTAAGTGGGCAATTGAGTTCCAGCATGTGGGAACCCATGAACCAATTAGTGGTTTGAGTCTGAAAGTCGCCTGTGATGATGTCATCATTGATGCTGCATTGAAGGGCAGAGACTGCCTGGCTTTTGCTGTGAGAGGACCTGGATGCAAAATGAGCAGCAGCTCTAAGTCTGACAGAGAGAGAGATAGAGAGAGAGAGAATTTTATTTGCTCCACCACTCCCAGATGCCAGCCAGCCACTCACTGATAGTCAGCTCAGCCACTGACATTCAGCTATCCACATGTGCTCCCGCCAGGTTTCACAATCGTGTTTCAGAACAGGCGTGCTTCACGTAGAACAAGGGTTAAAATCACAAAGGCCTTTCAAAATGGCATTATAGAGCCAATTTAGTGCTTGTTAAGGGCCTTAACAGCCTATCCCATCTCTTAAAGGCGGGACACAGGCGGGACCAGCAGACACGATTTCATCAAAATTGCGTGGAGGCGGGTTGGAGGCGGACTTGTGCCCGCCCACCACTTTTTGCAATTTTAACCCCCCACACGCCTCCAAACCCGCCTCCACGGGTCAATCAAAATCCAGCCCAAAGAGTCTGCAAAGGGATATAAATAGGTTAGGTGAGTGGGCAAAAATTTGGCAGATCAAGTATAATGTGGGAAAATGTGAGATTATCCACTTTGGTAGGAAATTAAAAAAGCAAATTATTATTTAAATGGAGACTACATAATGCTGCGGTACAGAGGGATCTGGGGGTCCTCGCACATGAAACACAAAAAGATAGCATGCAGGTACAGCAAGTAATTAGGAAGGCAAATGGAATGTTGGCCTTTATTGCAAGGGGGATGGAGTATAAAAGTAGGGAAGTCTTGCTACAACTGTACAGGGCGCTGGTGAGACCACACCTGGAGTACTGCGTGCAGTTTTGGTTTCCTCATTTAAGGAGGGATATACTTGCATTGGAGGCAGTTCAGAGAAGGTTCACTAGGTTGATTCCTGGGATGAAGGGGCTGTCTTATGAAGAAAGGTTGAGCAGTTTGGGCCTATACTCATTGGAGTTCAGAAGAATGAGAGGTGATCTTATTGAAACATATAAGATTCTGAGGGGGCTCGACAGGGTAGATGCAGGGAGGATGTTTCCCCTCGTGGGGGAATCTAGAACTAGGGGGCTCAATTTCAGGATAAGGGGTCGCCCATTTAAAATGGAGATGAGGAGGAATTTCTTCTCTGAGAGTTGTGAATCTTTGGAATTCTCTACCCCAGAGAGCTGTGGAGGCTGGGTCATTGAATATATTCAAGGCTGAGATAGACATATATTTGAGCTACAGGGGAGTCAAGGGTTATGGAGAGCGGGCAGGAAAGTGGCGTTGAGGCCAAGATCAGATCAGCCATGATCTTATTGAATAGTGGGGCAGGCTCGAGGGGCCGAATGACCTATTCCTGTTCCTATTTCTTATGTTCGTATGTTCTTATGTAATGTTGCATAGTGCAATTTCAACCCATAAATGTGTACTATTATGTATTCCAAGAATCCCGTGAACTATTAAGACAAACATGAATGATTCATAACGTGATTTTTTTTTTGACTACAATGCTAAATATTGTGATACAACAGGTTTTCCCCATTCCTGAGAATTGGAACTTTATTACAGATTTTAGATAGTCTGATCATGGAATAACTCTGCTTGGAATTACAGTATTATCCAGCAGTGACTGTGGTCCTTCAGAGACTTCAAGGCGCTTCTGTTCATTGTTGAGATTTACATTAGCCACTTTTCCAGTGTCAGCTGGCAGTAATGATGAAACAGTATAGTTGGACAGGTTCTCTCCCTGTACTTGATGACGATTGTTCTTGTTAAACTTTTTTGCTGATTTTCTTCGTGAATTGTCGATTCTGCAGAACAGGGGGAAAATATTCAAGAATTAGGAAGAAATCCAGTTTGTCAGCATTCTCTGATTACCAATATGTTCTCATATTACATAGAATTACATAGAATGTAGAGAAACAGGCCCTTTGGCCCAACCGGCCTATGCCGGTGTTTCTGCTCCACACGGATCTCCTCCCACCCGTCTTCATCTAACCCTATTAGCATAGCCTTCGATTCCTTTCTCCCTCATGTGTTTATCTAGCTTCTCTTTAAATGCCTCGATGTTATTCGCCTCAACTGCTCCTTGTGGTAGCGAGTTCCACGTTATAAGTTGAGATTTTCCTTGGTCTGCACCAAGGGTGCACCGGATCCCCTGAGCTCAGTGAATATTGGAAAATCGGACAGGTTGGAGCACACATGTGCCTGAATTCCCTTCCATTAATTAAAATGGAGGAAAATCAGGCAGGTTTCTTTTCAGACATGTGCTGTGACCTGCCTGATCTTCTGGTATTCACTTTGCTCAATTAACTCAATGTATCTGGGCTCAAATCCAGGAAAATCTCCCCTATAACCTCTTCTTATTCTATTAATAAGAATAAAAGAAATCAAGAATATTTTCAAGAATATATTGTTTGTACCCCCATGACTCCAACTCACTCAGCTAGTATTCAATTACACTTTGAATAGATGTGTTTAAATCCACTCATTTAAACCTGGGGAAAGAAGAGAAAGACTTGCGTTTATATAGCGCCTTTTATGACCTCAGGACGTCCCAAAGTGCTTTACAGTCAATGAAGTACTTTTGAAGTGTAGTCACTGTTGTAATGTGGGAAACGCGGCAGCCAATATGCCCACAGCAAGCTCCCACAAACAGCAATGTGATAATGACCAGATAATCTGTTTTTGTTATGTTGATTGAGGGATAAATATTAGCCAGGACACTGGGGATAACTGCCCAGCTCTTCTTTGAAATAGTGCCGTGGGATCTTTTACGTCCACCTGAGAGAGCAGACGGGGCCTTGGTTTAATGTCTCATCCAAAAGGCAGCAACTCCAACAGTGCAGTACTCGCCCTGGAGTGTCAGCCTAGATTTTTGTGCTCAAGTCACTGGAGTGAGACTTAGAACCCGCAGCCTTCTCACACAGAGGCAAGGATGCTACCAACTGAGCCACAGCTGACACTAGAGGCAAAAGTGTTAGGATAGATAACTAAAGGTATGGTTGAAGAGGTTAGATGTTCGGAAAATCATAGAATCATAGAATGATTACAGCACAGAAGGAGGCCATTCAGCCCGTCGAGCCCGTGCCGGCTCTCTGCAAGAGCATTTCAGCTAGTCCCACTCCCCCGCCCTTTCCCCATAGCCCTGCAAATATTTTTTCCTTCAGGTACTTATCCAATTCCCTTTTGAAAGCCATGATTGAATCTGCCTCCACCACCCTTTCAGGCAGTGCATTCCAGATCCTAACCACTCGCTGCGTAAAAAAGTTTTTCCTCATGTCACCTTTGGTTCTTCTGCCAGTCACTTAAATCTGTGTCCTCTGGTTCTCGACCCTTCCGCCAATGGGAACAGTTTCTCTCTATCTACTCTGTCTAGAATCCCCTCATGATTTTGAACACCTCTATCAAGTCTCCTCTCAATCTTCTCTGCTCTAAGGAGAACAACCCCAGCTTCTCCAGTCTATCCATGTAACTGAAGTCGCTCATCCCTGGAATCATTCTTGTAAATCTTTTCTGCACTCTCTCTAAGGCCCTCACATCCTTCCTAAAGTGCGGTGCCCAGAAATGGACACAATACTCCAGTTGAGGCCGAACAAGTGTTTTATAAAGTTTAATCATAACTTCCTTGCTTTTGTACTCTATGCCTCTATTTATGAAGCCCAGGATCTCGTATGCTTTTTTAACCGCTTTCTCAACCTGCCCTGCCACCTTCAACGATTTGTGCATATACCCCCAGGTCTCTCTGTTCATGCACCCCTTTTAGAATTGTAGCCCTTAGTTTATATTGCCTCTCCTCGTTCTTCCTACCAAATTGTCTCACTTCGCACCTTTCTGCATTAAATTTCATCTGCCACGTGTCTGCCCATTCCATCAGCCTGTCTATACCCTTGAAGTCTATCACTATCCTCTTCACTGTTCACTATACTTCCAAGTTTTGTGTCATCTGCAAATTTTGAAATTGTGCCCTGTACACCCAAGTCCAAGTCATTAATATATATCATAGACACAAAAGGCATCAAGGGGTATGGGGAGAGAGGGGGAATATGGTATTGAGATAGAGGATCAGCCATGATCATATTGAATGATGGAGCAGGCTCGAAGAGCCGAATGGCCTACTCCTGCTCCTATTTTTCTATGTTTCTATGTTCTATCAAGAAAAGCAGTGGTCCTAGTACCGACCCCTGGGGAACATCACTGTGTACCTTCCTCCAGTCCGAAAACAACCCTTCACCACTACTCTCTGTTTCCTGTCACTTAGCCAATTTTGTATCCATACTGCCACTGTCCCTTTTATTCCAGGGGCTTCAACTTTGCTGGCAAGCCTATTATGTGGCACTTTATCAAAGGCAAATTCTTTCTTTCTTTAGGGAAGAGAAAATCAACCAGGACCCTCCCACTCCTTATTTTTATCCCGTGATCTGTGCTGGATGTGCATATGTCCAGACAGGATTGTTGCATTGATGTCCCCCCATGGTTGAATTCCCTGCTCATATGTGAATAATGGGCCTTTTGGTAAGGTATCAGTCGGCGATCAGCATGCATGAATGCCCCAAAATGGAATTGTTGCCCCTCCCTATCTCTGTAACCTCCTCCAGCCCTACAACCCTCCGAGATATCTGCGCTTCTCCAAATCTAGTTTCTGGCGCATACCCGACTCACTTCGCCCCACCACTGGCGGCCGTGCCTTCAGCTGCCTAGGCCCTAAGCTCTGGAATATGCTCCCTAAACCTCTCCGCCTCTCTCTCCTCCTTAAAACCTAACTCTTTGACCAGGCTTTTGGTCACCAGTCCTAACATCTTCTTATGTAGCTCGGTGTCAAATTATGTTTGATAATGCTGCTGTGAAGCACCTTGGGATGTTTTACTATTTTAAAGGCGCTATATAAATGCAAGTTTTTGTTATTGCTGTTGAGGAGAGGAAGGGAACAATTAGCAAAATAGAAAATTGGGAAAATGTCCCCATTCATGGACCTGCAAGCTTGCCTCAACTTTTTCAAGAGCACTAGATTTAAGAATCTAATCTAAACACAGGCGCCTCCATTCAACAGTAGATAAATGAACTCACTGTTTGAACTAAACAATCTGCTACCATTGAATTATTGATAAATTTTGATTCACTACAGATTTGAGCACCACCTATTATGCAGACGGTTTAAACCCAGGAGGCACTCCAGCATCCCTCTTTGAAGTATCCTATATCTATTATAGGAACAGGGTATGTCATTATGTTTGCATGTAGCAAAACTAGGACCCTGAGGTGGCATGGAGTCATGCCGCATGGGCTCACTTGCAGAAGCTCCAGCTCTTCGTATTTTATGATTATCTCTAATTATCTGTAAAATTTGAAAAATGTCCCTAGGCTTCTTAATGCAATAAATCTATTCTGGCTACTTTTTAAGCCATAAAACAGTAATAGCAACAATAGCTCATACTGAAGTAAAAATAAAACCCATGTTGGATTCTGTAAAATGCATTTGAGCAGATTTATTGCTTGCTGCAAATTAGTTACGATCATGAAATCATCACACCCGAGGGCCACTATGGTCCATTTCAACTAAGGACTTAACAGCTCCACGCCATTAGAAAAATATTCTAACTGACCTTCAGTGCTCCTGGAAATGGTCATAATAGACCTGGATTTTGTAGTCCTACTCCTACAGATAATCCTTCTAAATGGCTTGTTGGTTAACACCTAAGGCACTGAATTCTTTATCTGTAACCCACTTTAAATTGGCTGCCTCCTCTTCTGGTGCTGCAATGGATGTCGTCTTACACCAGTGCTGCATCTTCCTCCTCAGCAGCAGCAGGTTACCTCGTGGCTGCAGAGATCCCGCCAGGAACCCTCCCTACATAAGTATCAAGGCCCAAGGAGAAAACTGGGCCAGGGTTACAGCGGCATCAGGGTGTGAGGCGGAAGTCCCACCCCAACTCACTTGTGGGGGGGATTAGGAAAACCCAGCCCAATGAGTACATAACAACACTTCAAAGTAATTCATTATATATATATATATATTATTTATAAGTGCTTCGAGAAGTTTCTGAGAGATGTCAGTGCAGTACTGAGGGAGTGCTGCACTATCGGAGATGCTGTTCTTCGGATGAGACATTAAACCAAGTCTGCCAGTTCAAGTGGATGCAAAATATCCCACAGCACTATTCAAAGAGCAGGGGAGTTCTCCCAGTCTCCTGGACAATATTTGTCGCTCAGCCAAGATCGCTGAAACAGATTACCATGTTATTTATCTTATTGCTGTTTTTTTTTAAGGATCTTTCTGTACATAATTTGTTTGCATTACAACAGTGACTACAATTTAATTTTTGACGCATAGTCCTTGTCTTAATATAGGAAATGCAGCAGCCCATTTGTGCACAGCAGTGTCCCACAAGCAGCAATGAGATACAGGACCAGATGATCTGTTTTTGATGGTGTTGGGTGAGGGATAAATGTTGGCCAGGATACCAGGATCCCCTGCTCTTCTTTGAAAAGTGCGATGGGATCTTTTACCACCAATCGAGAGAGTGGATGGGGCCTCTGTTAAACGCCTCATCTGAAAGGCAACACCTCCAAAGTGGCAATCTAGAGTACGCACTCCAGAGACTTGAACACAAAAAGCTAGGCTGACACTCCAGTGCAGTGCTGAGGGAGCGCTACACTGTCGGAGGTGCCGTCTTTTGGATGAGACATTAATCTGAGGCCCCTTCTACTCTCTCAGGTGGACTTAAAAGATCCCATGGCACTATTGCAAAAAAGAGCAGGGGAGTTATCTCCAGTGTCCAGGCCAATATTTATCCCTCAATCAACATCATTAAAAACAGATTATCTGGTCAATATCACATTGCTGTTTGTGGGACCTTGCTGTGCGCAATTTGGCTGCGGCGTTTCCTTCAACAGTGGCTACACTTCAAAAGTACTTAATTGGCTGTAAAGTGCTTTGGGAGGTCCTGAGGTCGTGAAAGGCGCTATATAAATGCAAGTCTTTCTTTTTTTCCTGGCATGCGGTTATGTCTGACACATTGGGCTGGATTTTAATGGGGAAGGCGGGTTGGGGGCAGGGGAGCTCCGATGTGGGTGGGAAAGCTGGGAGAACGGGTTTCCCACAGGCCCTGCCGACTTTAACGGCAGGACCTGATTTGCATACGAGGCCTCTGTTTCCCACCCGCAGCCAGCCAGATGGAGAGGTCAGCCTATGGCACTAGGCCGCACAGAGGAGGGAGGGAGGGATCGGCTGGGAGCCGGGGTCAGCCTCCGGAGGATCGGGGGGGAAGGGGGGGAAGAGAGGATCAAGGCCGGAGGATCGGGGAGGGGAGGGAAGAGAGGGATCAAGGCCGGAGGATCGGGGAGGGGAGGGGGGGAAGAGAGGATCAAGGCCGGAGGATCGGGGAGGGGGGGAAGAGAGGATCAAGGCCGGAGGATCGGGGAGGGGAGGGAAGAGAGGATCAAGGCCGGAGGATCGGGGAGGGGAGGGAAGAACGTGGCCGGCCACCGGAGGATCAGGGCCGGCCTCAGGATCATCAGGCTGGATTTCCCCAACCTCGAAAGGTCAATGGTAGGTGACGTCGGTGACGGGTCCCGGCCTCGCTGTTGGCTCCAGCCCGCTGTCCAAAATAATTTTCCCCTGATTGGTCTTCATAAGCCCGCCCAGCGCGTTTGCCGGCCAATTGAAGGAAGCGGGTCTGGTGACATTTGATGACGCGTCATCAGCCTGTTTCCTTAAAGGGACCATGCGCAAATTGATTTTGACAGTTGTGCTGTCAGTGTTCTTCAGCATTGAGGTGCTGAAAACACTGACAAGCACTGTACAAAGATGCACGGCTGCACCCAGGCTCTCCCATGACTCCCTCCATATGCTTATGGAGGGAGTCACAGCACGCAGGGAGGTTCTCTTCCCTTCCCATGGGCAGAAGAGACCTCCCCAGGAGACCAACGCAGCCTGGTTGCACATTGCACAGGAGGACACAAGCAGGGATGTCGTCAGGAGGACCAGGCTGCAGTGGCGCAAACCTTTCAATGATCTCAGTAGATCACGAAACGTCAGTACAAACCCACACTCAACCTCATCCTGCTGTGCCACTCATCACATCCCCATCACTCTGCCTTCCCTACCCTACTCCTGCACATCCTTACTCACACCAACTTACCCTGCATGTCCACCCATCCCTCTCTACCTACATTATCACTTCCCTATCTCACTAGCCACCCCTCACACTCACTCTCATCCTAGTGCAAGCATACCAACTAACAACACACAAGGGTAGGCACTTGGGTGTTTTATGCAATGTCCATGTAAAGTTTCTGTTAATGTACTGTCAAACATTGAAACCCTTATTTTGAACACTTTGCGTTCTTGGACAGATTTGTGTGCACCTTTGGAAGTGACTTAATGAGTTGCAGTGAATGGTGAGACATAACGGTACCCCCCTTCAATGGTGATGTGTGTGACAGGAGGGCTTGGACATTGTAGGAATGCTTTATGGTGTTGGTGTGGGGTGGTGCCAACCTGGCGCATCATGTGGCAGCCAAGGTGTACAGCGTCAAGTGAAGTAAATCTGACCATGGTGAGGCCATCCCTGGCCTCCCGGGCAGTAATGTGATCGGGTGCTGATGCCCTGTGTCCTGTGCAGCATCAGTTGATTGCGGAGAAGGTTGGTGTGGTTGTTGGTGCTGCTGGTGTGCCTGGTGCTGCTGGTGTTGGGGCTGATTGTTGTGGAATTCTGAGGACCAAGGTGAGAGAGTATAAACCGTAACCATTCTGATGTAATAGATGGCAGGTGAACTTGATATGACAGAATGGTGAGAGAGGTTGTTCCAATGAGGTGACACTGGATAGAGAGTTTGCTCCAAACACTTGCAACCTGCATAAAGCTCAATCTGTCTTCCAAATGCAGTAAGCAACAGCTTCTGAGCTTGGAAAGTGAACAGCTGTGAGATGGGAGCTTTTATAGCACATTTGCAGCTGTCAAGTAATGAGATGATTCCATGGCCATTCAACTCCTGCCCTGTTTACCTGACATGATCCCTGAGCAGCGTGGACCCCGTGGGCGATCTGGTAAACTCTTAAGGTGAGCTGAAAATAGTTCTTAATGCTCTGTTAACAAGATCATAATGACCTGAATTGCCTCCCCCGCCACTGTGTGTCGGGTCTGCTCAGCGCTGACAGAATCGACATTTGGGAAAGGCATGGCAGCAGGTTGACAGTGGGGTCTTGACCCACTGTCAAAGGAAACCACTTTCCCACCTGGCCCGCCACCAATCGCGCCGGCTGACCCCCCAGAAAACACCCCCATTGGTGGGCGGGGGGCGGGGGTGGGGAGAAGATAGGGGCCGGCCTCAGCATCATCGGTGCAGGGGGCATTCAGAGGCCTCATGAGGGGGTCGCCGATCGCAGGGGTAGGTTAGGCAGGGACCCTGGATCCAGGAGGTAGGTATAAAGGCACTTATCTCCTGGATGCAGCAGCCCTGTCTTGCTGTAACTGTCGGGTTTTACGAGGTGTGTAAAACCCGACCAGCTACAGTTAAAAACAAAATAGAGGTTAAAGAAGAGGCTTCCCACCTCATTATAATATTTAAATTGACGTCCTGCCTCCTGGCAGCGGGTTGGCTACCCACCCCTGTTCCGGCTCCCGTCCCGCCTCCGTTAAAACCGGAAGTGGGCGGGTTGGAGGCGGGTTCAGGTCGGGATTCCGATTTTTAACTACCCCCATGCTCCTAACCCACCTACATTTTTAGGTTCAAATTGCCCCCATTGACATGGCTAAGTAGATTGTTTCTCTTCGTTAAGCTGTGTAGCTTGCATGACTTCATGTTATTTTTGATTGGGCGGTAACACTATGCACACAAAATCTGCAAATTTCATGCTTGTGCTTTATGATAAATGACTAATATTATCCCTTCCTAACTATCCCTAACACCCGCACGCTGTAAAATTGAGCCCATTATTACTAAAGTACACTTCCCCCTATTATATAAAGTGAATACCAGTTTCCTATATCTATTTTATTTACTGTGAAAACTATTTGTGTTGTCACTCTCAGTGTCAAACATAGCTTTTCAATGGGTACTTCTGCTCTGTTGAAACCTGTGAAGCCTTTCAGTTCAGGTGCAGAAAATGTCAAGGCCCCTGTGCCAGTTCAAGAAGAGGAGGGCAGCCTTCCTGAATATGCAGCAGCGTCACTCGATCTGATCACAGCAAACAGCAGCTCAGAAACTAGCACCATGCGTATGATAGAGGGTAGGCTAGAGGAAGGGTCTTTGCACGATGAATCACTGGGCACAAATGTGCAGGAACTAGGACAGGGGGATAGGATGGCACAGCTCCCAGCTCGCCAAAGGACGAGACTGCATTCTAGCCCTGCTGTAGAGAACTCAGCTGCTGACTTCGAGGCCCCAGACTACTGACAAAGGCTGATGGAAATACACCTGGAAATGCTCAGTACACTGGTGCTCCCCCTCCTAGGTGAGTTTATCACATGGTGAGTCAGGCGCTGGGGCAGACCAATTTCACAAAAGTCTCCTACAACAAGCATAGGGCCATTATTTTAACATTATAATGAGGTTCTTCAATACATCTGGCACATGTCCTGGATACCTACGGGGGCGCCAAATCCAATCTGGTGGGTGGGCACTTCTGGCGTGAAATGGGCACACACACATCACCTGCCATATTGGATGCTTAGGTCCCTGTTTCATGCCTGAAAAATGAGTGTGGCACGATCCAATTTCTGGGCAATTGTGCCAAAAAATTAATTTCCTTTGGAGCTTTTATGTAATTCAGAATCTTAATTGTCACCATTACAAGATTATATTGTTTTGCTGACATAGACATGAACATCTGTCTGAGTATTAACTGCATAGAATTCTTAATTTTATGATCTATATAAAACGCAACATTCATCCATCCCATCTGTTTGTTCGCTGTGCTAGTTTTCTAAAGGATCAGTTAGCTTAACTCTCAGGTGCCATAGATGGAGCACAATATCCTGAGTTAAAAATTAAATAACTAAATGGACCAAAGAATAACATGGTAATTTCATATCTTGACATCTATTATTATTACCATTCAGTCATTCCATTTGGACTCTGTTAACCTTTGTTTTGATATATTGAAGTTATCTAGTTTGTAGCAATTGCAGATCTTATTTACTAAAGCTTTCAATTTGTTCTTAACCCTTCTCTTCCAATTTTCTCTACTTCTTTCCTGAAGGCACTGAACTCAGGTTGGACGCAGTTCCCTAGACACCTGTCCAACCACTGCAGAGTAGCAATCAATGGAATGCTGGACTATGTAACTAATACAGGAGCATACAAGTCATGTTCAAAGTGTACAGTGCTCTGGTCAGATTACATCTCAAGTACTAGTCACCAAGACACAACTGCTGGAGAAGAGAAGAAAGAATTGCATTTATATAGCACCTTTCACAACCACCAGACGTCCCAAAGCGCTTTACAGCCAATGAAGTACTTTTTTTGAAGTGCAGCCACTGTTGTATTGTAGGAAACGCGGCAGCCAATTGCGCACAGCAAGCTCCCACAAACAGCAATGTGATAATTACCAGATAATCTGTTTTAGTGATGTTGATTGAGGGATAAATATTGGCCAGGACACCGGGGATAACGCCCCTGCTCTTCTTCAAAATAGTGCCATGGGATCTTTTACCTGAGAGAGCAGACGGGGCCTCGGTTTAACGTCTCATCCGAAGGACGGCAACTGCGATAGTGTAGCACTCCCTCAGCACTGCACTGGAGTGTCAGACTAGATTTTTGTGCTCAAGTCTCTGGAGTGGGACTCACAACCCACAACCTTCTGACTCATAGGCGAGAGTGCTACCAACTGAGCCACGGTTGACACAGCCAATGAGCATAGAAGCAGATGTCTGTGGTACGAGAAAATACTGGAGAAATCTGTGCTTTTCAGCCTTGAAAGGAGGCATCAAGAGGTGATAATCATAGGGACTAAATAGTATGGAAAAGGTAGATTGAGTAAATTACTTCAGACTAAATAGCAACAGTAGGACAAGGGGACACAGGCTCAAACTAGCAAAAGGCGGATTTAGGATTAATGTCAGGAAATTCTTCTCCGTGTAGAGAATAATCAAATATGGACTGGCCTTCCAGATAGAGCGGTGGAGGCAAAAACCTTGGAGTTATTTTAGAAACAGCTGGATGCTGCAACTTGAGGACTGTAAGGTCTTTCTGGATGGATGAACTAAAATGGACCAAATGACCTTCCTCATCCATGTTTATCGTGTTATATGCGATTGTTCGCTATGGGCACATTGTTACAAGTGCAGTTGACTGCATTTACTAGATGGTCATGCTGCGCAAGATTTTATTACCCTAGTCTGCTTGACAGTCATAAATTTTTCTAAAACTATTTGTCTAATTAAAAGAAACACATTTTGTCAGCCTGTTTAATAATCTGTAAATAATCTTAGATTTTATTTGGTCTTGTCAATCAGCACAAATGTTCCCAGATGGGGGAAGAGCCATGTATCAGATGCTGACTCCAGGAGACAAAAGCTCCATAGTGAGTTCAAAATGTATCTGAATTTAAATCACACTGAAAGAATTTGATAACTAAAGTCCCGCTGAAAGTGAAAGAAAGCCTTGGGGGTTTAATACATTGCTGGAAACAAAATATTAGAAATAACTTTTTTTTCCATCAGGATTTTCTCCTCTCTTGAAAACATGGACTCACGCAAGGATCTAGTTACATGAGCACCAGTTGGCCTCCAGAACTTCACCAAAGCGGCCATTCTTCAAGTATAAGTCTGAAGGAGACTCAAAATGATGAATCTCTGAAATTATCATCAATCATAATGTCAGTTTCATTAAGATTTTTTTTTAAATTGCATCCAACTTTTACTTAATTAACACTGTCTTATTTTTTTATTTCAAGCATTAAAACAACAGTGGGACGGTACCATATTTTAAATATTACAAGGCGCTTAACACTGAATGGGTCGATAGCAGAGGTGGAGACCATAACCATTTCATCCTGCGAGGCTCTAGCACACGCCCACAGCACGGTAACAGCCCCAGTAGTTTGACGTCCTCTCTACTGTGTGCTTACCTGCTGTCATAGTTACAGGTTTTCTGCTCAGTAAGTTTTCTGTCATGCAGAAGACACACAGTAAGGAGTGGTGATGTATGAAAAATACAAGAGCCAGAGGCATCAAGCCTCAGACCTAAATGCCACACAATATATGTCCCATCAATGCAGGCAGATATAAACAGAACTGACAAATGATATATTATCCTTATCCAAATCGATATCATCTTATTATTAACAGTCTTGCAAAAATAATCTATGTTGAGTTCCTGCTGCGTTTCTGATTGCTTCATGCTAAAGTTGTGTGTTTAGCAGTTGCAAGATTGTGGCTCAGAATTTCCGCGATGTGATTTACACTGCTGTTGCATCTTTAATAAAGTGTTCTGTCCGCTACTGGTCTCTAGAAGGAAATGCACGGAGATTTCCTGGGTATGCTCATTTGCATACCCATTGGTGGATGGATTGGCGTAAAACAGGTGTAAAACTAGTGCAAGCAGCTGAACCAGCAGGAAACTTCTGTGCAGCCTTTTAATTGCACTGTTCAGCCTGTACTATTCAACAGACCACAAAGTGACAAGCAGGCAAGGCAGGAATACTACTTGGCTCTTTTCTCTCTCAAATGACTGCACTGCATGTCTTGCCAGTATTTTTAATACACCTTCACATGAATGGGGGAGGGGGGAGGGGCTTTGAAGGCAAGACAAACAGATACATGGGTTTGGGTGACACCAAGTCACCCAGAATTATCAGTCATGCCATCTGGAGCGAAGTGGCTCTGGAACTGACTGCCAGTTCCCTTACCTCGAGGACTGCAGAACAGTGCTGCCAAAAGTTCCACATACTCAGCAGAGCAGACAAGGCAACACACTGTACACGTTTCCCTTTTCTTCCTTGGCACCCCTGGGCATCAACGCAACCTTCACCCTCTTAAAGCAACACTTTCACAACTAGACCTTCACAGTGGTTTCTGGTTGAGGGCACTGCCCCAACTCCCTATCCTGCATGATGGCTATACAGCTCCACTAACATACAACTGATATGCACAACCCCAAAACCCCTTCCTCCATTTTAACACCGTCACACCCCCACATCTATTATTTTACCTCTCCCATGCCACTTGCCACTCCTTAACTGCCAGCCTTACTCTCATTTATTTATCTCTTTGCGGGAGAAATTTGTGCACAATGCTCACCAAAGGCAGCCCTCCTGATGAGGTTTCTCCACCATTAAACCCCTCGTCCCCTTTCAGGACAAGGCCAGGCAGCTCATGAGGAAGCACTCCTTGCCAATGGGAGATGCTGAGGTTGGTGCCAGGTTACTGACAGAGCACCTGCACTGTCGTCTTGGTATCCCTATGAAAAACTACACAGCCACAACACCCACCCCTGCAACCACCCCCACTCCTCTGTCTCCTTAATCCCAATGTTCATTCACCCTTGCCTTCTACCCTCACTTCCTGATGACCCACCGCAACAATGGGCAGCACAGAAGGAGGAAGAGGATGGTGGTGAAGGTGATGGTGAGGACTAAGCCACCCAGGAGTCATTGCTGCATGATACTCCTATCCCTCAGGACAACAGCACATACCAGACGTCCCCTCAGAGAACCATGTCAGCAGAACATGTTCAACACTGCAGGCACATAGGAGGACAGGAACAGGAGTAGGCCATTCAGCTCCTCGAGCCTGTTCCGCCATTCAATTCGATCATGGCTGATCTGTATCTTAACCCCATCTACCCACCTTGGTTAGTTGCCATTGTACTAATGTGCTAAAGCATCATAAGGTTGTGATGTGCATAAGAACATAAGAAATAAGAGCAGGAGTAGGCCATACAGCCCCTCGAGCCTGCTCCGCCATTCAATAAGATCATGGCTGATCATCGACCTCAACTCCACTTTCCCGCCCGATCTCCATATCCCTTGATTCCCCTAGAGTCCAAAAATCTATCTATCTCAGCCTTGAATATACTCAAAGACTCAGCATCCACAGCCCTCTGGGGCAGAGAATTCCAAAGATTCACAACCCTCTGAGTGAAGAAATTCCTCCTCATCTCGGTCTTAAATGGCCAACCCCTTATTCTGAGACTATGCCCCCTAGTTCTAGACTCTCCAGCCAGGGGAAACAACCTCTCAGCATCTACATTGTCATGTGACTCGGCCAATGTTGTCTACCTGATACATTGCAGGAAAGGATGCCCCAGAGCATGGTACATCGGCGAGACCATGCAGACACTGAGACAATGTATGAACGGACACCGCGCAACAATCGCCAGGCAGGATTGTTGCCTCCCAGTCGGGGAACACTTCAGCAGTCAAGGACATTCAGCCTCGGATCTGCGGGTTAGCGTTCTCCAAGGCGGCCTTCGAGACACACGACAACGCAAAATCATCGAGCAGAAACTGATAGCCAAGTTCCGCACCCATGAGGACGGCCTCAATAGGGATATCGGGTTCATGTCACGCTACAGAACGTGACTCGACATCGTTGTCTGTCTTTCCAGTTTTAAAAAAAAACACAAAAAAAACATTCTCAGAATCTTGTATGTTTCAATGAGATCACCTCTCATTATTCTAAACTCCAGAGAGTATAGGCCCATTCTACTCAATCTCTCATCATAGGACAACCCTCTCATCCCAGGAATCAATCTAGTGAACCTTCGTTGCACCGCCTCCAAGGATAAGGAGACTGAAACTGTGCACAGTACTCCAGGTGTGGTCTCACCAAGGCCCTGTACAACTGTAGCACGATAACATCAACAGGTTCCATCCCACCATCAAACTCACCATGGACTACTCCTCAGAATCGGTTTGATTCTTGGACACACGAATCTCCATCAAAGACGGACGCCTCAGCACTTCACTCTACCGCAAGCCCACGGACAACCTCACGATGCTCCACTTCTCCAGCTTCCACCCTAACCACGTTAAAGAAGCCATCCCCTATGGACAAGCCCTGCGAATACACAGGATCTGCTCAGACGAGGAGGAACGCGATGGACACCTACGGACACTGAAAGACGCCCTCGTAAGAACGGGATATGACGCTCGACTCGTCGATCGACAGTTCCGACGGGCCACAGCAAAAAACCGCATAGACCTCCTCAGAAGGCGAACACGGGACACAACCAACAGAGTACCCTACGTCGTCCAGTACTTCCCCGGAGCGGAGAAACTACGCCATGTTCTTCGCAGCCTTCAACATGTCATCGATGATGACGAACACCTTGCTAAGGCCATCCCCACGCCTCCACTACTCCCCTTCAAGCAGCCGCCTAACCTCAAAAGTAAATCGTTCGCAGCAAATTACACAGGAGAACAGCGACCACGACACCACACAACCCTGCCACGGCAACCTCTGCAAGACATGCCAGATCATGAATACAGATACCGTCATCACACGTGAGGACACTACCCACCAGGTACATGGTACATACTCATGTGACTCGGCCAATGTTGTCTACCTGATACGTTGCAGGAAAGGATGCCCCAGAGCATGGTACATCGGCGAGACCATGCAGACACTGAGACAACGTATGAACGGACACCGCGCAACAATCACCAGGCAGGATTGTTGCCTCCCAGTCGGGGAACACTTCAGCAGTCAAGGACATTCAGCCTCAGATCTGCGGGTTAGCGTTCTCCAAGGCGGCCTTCGAGACACACGACAACGCAAAATCATCGAGCAGAAACTTATAGCCAAGTTCCGCACCCATGAGGACGGCCTCAATAGGGATATCGGGTTCATGTCACGCTACAGAACGTGACTCGACATCGTTGTCTGTCTTTCCAGTTTTTAAAAAAAACACGAAAAAAACAAACACAAAAAAAAAACACACAAAAAAAACCCACTGCAGACAGCAGGATTTGACATGTTGGACCCCCTGTGACACCTCTCATTGTCTTGGCTGTGCTCTTGGTTTGTCTTTGATGTAAGGACACCTTCCCTGAAAGATTGTATCTCGGCAGTTTCTGTGTTTATATACTGTGAAATATTGTAGATTCACTCATTGTAACTTTACCTGAGGAAGGGGCGACAGCTCCGAAAGCTTGTAATTTTAAATAAATCTGTTGGACTATAACCTGGTGTTGTGCGACTTCTCACAACTGTAGCAAGACTTCCTTACTCTTATACTCCAACCCCCTTGCAATAAAGGCCAACATGCCATTTGCCTTCCTTATTGCTTGTTGTACCTGCATGCCAGCTTTCTATATTTCTTGCATGAGGACACCCAAATCTCTCTGAACACCAACATTTGAAAGTTTCTCACCATTTAAAAAATATTCTGTTTTTCTATTCTTCCTACCAAAGTGAATAATCTCACTTTTCCCTACATTATACTCCATCTGCCACCTTACTGCCCACTCACTTAGTCTATCTATATCCCTTTACAGACTCTTTGTATTCTCCTCACAGCTTGCTGTTCCACCTAGCTTTGTATCATCAGCATACTTGGATACATTACACTCGATCCCTTCATCTAGGTCATTAATATAGATTGTAAATAGCTGAGGCCCCAACACTGATCCTTGCGGCACCCCACTAGTTACAGCCTGCCAACCTGAAAAAGATCCGTTTATCCCTACTCTCTGTTTTCTGTCCATTAACCAATCCTCTATCCATGCTATTATATTACCCCCAACCCCATGAGCCCTAATCTTGTGTAATAACCTTTTATGTGGCACCTTATTGAATGCCTTTTGAAAATCCAAATATACTACAGCCAATGGTTCCTCTTTATCTACCCTGCTAGTTACATCCTCAAAAAAAATCTAATAAATTTGTCAAACACGATTTCCCTTCATAAAACCATGTTCACTCTGCCTAATCATGTTATGATTTTCTAAGTGCCCTGATACCACTTCCTTAACAATGGATTCCAGCATTTTCCCGACGACTGATGTCAGGCTAACTGGCCTGTAGTTCCCTGTTTTTTTCTCCCTCCTTTCTTGAATAGCGGTGTTACATTTGCGACCTTCCAATCCGTTGGGACCATTCTAGATTCTAGGGAATTTTGGAAGATCAAAATCAATGCATCCACTATCTCTTCAGCCACCTCTTTTAGAACCCTAGGATGTAGGCCATCAGGTCCAGGGGATTTGTCGGCTTTTAGTCCCATTAGTTTCTCTAGTACTTTTTCTCTACTTATATTAATTACGTTAAGTTCCTCACCCTCATTAGACCCTTGGTTCTCCACCATTTTTGGTATGCTTTTTGTGTCTTCTACTGTGAAGACAGATACAAAATATTTGTTTAATGTTTCTGCCATTTCCTTATTCCCCATAATAATTTCTCCTGTCTCAGCCTCTAAGGGACCAACGTTTACTTTTGCTACTCTCTTCCTTTTTTACATACTTGTAGAAGCTCTTACAATCTGCTTTTATGTTTCTTGCTAGTTTTCTCTCATTCTATTTTTTCACTTTTTATCAATTTTTTGGTCAACCTTTGCTGGTTTCTGAAACTCTCCCAATCCTCAGGCTTACTATTATTCTTTGCAACATTATAAGCTTCTTCTTTCAATTTAATGCTATACTTAACTTCTTTAGTTAGCCACGGTTGGATCACTTTTCCCGTGGAGTTTTTGTTTCTCAATGGAATGTATTTTTGTTGAGAATTATGAAATATTTCTTTAAATGCTAGCCACTGCTTAGCCAATTTACCTTAGCCAACTTGTCCCTCATACCTATGTAATTGGCTTTATTTAAGTTTAAGACTCTAGTTTCAGACTTAGGCAAGTCACTCTCAAAATTAACATGAAATTCTATCATATTATGATCACTCTGCCCCAGAGGATCCTTTACATTGAGATTGCTAATTAACCCTGTCTCGTTACACAATTCAAGATCTAAAATAGCCTGTTCCCTGGTTGGTTCCATGACATATTGTTCTAGGAAACTGTCCCGAATGCATTCCATGAACTCGTCCTCCAGACTACCTTTGCCAATTTGATTTGTCCAGTCTATATGAAGATTAAAGTCCCCCAAGATTATTGCATTACCTTTGTTGCAAGCTCCTACTATTTCTTGATTAATATTCTGTCCAACGGTATAGCTACTGTTAGGGGGCCTATATACTACTCCCACCAGTGTTTTCTGCCCCTTGTTATTCCTTATCTCCACCCATACTGATTCTACTTCCTGATCTTCCGAGCCAAGATCCTTTCTAGCTACAGTCATGTTGAAATGCTCAAGTGTACCATTCAGAATTGAATTCTTTTATGTAAACTGAAAGCTGTGCAGGCTGACATGTTTCTTTTAAATGTCATCAGGACTAGTGCAATGTGAATTACAATGTAACGGCTGGATGGGTAAAGGTTCAGCTCTGTGAGCTGGGTAAAGGTCCAGCACTGTGAGCTGGGTAAAGGTTCAGCTCTGTGAGCTGGGTAAAGGTTCAGCACTGTGAGCTGGGTAAAGGTTCAGCACTGTGAGCTGGGTAAAGGTTCAGCTCTGTGAGCTGGGTAAAGGTTCAGCACTGTGAGCTGGGTAAAGGTTCAGCACTGTGAGCTGGGTAAAGGTTCAGCACTGGTGGCTCAGTAAAGGTTCAGCCCTGATGACTATTTATTCCCTTTATCTCTAACCAGATCAAGTTGTCTCTCCCATCAGGTTTTTCTGAAGCTAGCGCTGGGTGTGAGGAATGCTACCTATCTGTAGTTGGTCGGCCCATATTTGAGGACAGTCTCCCCGGAACTCACTGTGAGCAATGCCCCAGGAGATCTACTAGTCATACCATCAAAGAGATTGACTGTCACGTTGCCTATCCACCTTTATAACAAATTGTGTATCTATAGTGCTGCTCAATTGCAGAGAGTACTTAAGGTTGCTGAGTTACAATTATTCAGCTCCTAGACATGGTAATCATCTCCAATTGTACTGTAGCAAGAGTGAGGAAATCAATTAGACATTAAAGTAGAAGAATAGGAATTCATAAGAAAGCTTGGCCATGCTTGTCACTATCGGCAGCTTCAGTATTCTGCATATAGATCTGCCCACTGGTGGAATATTATAGCCTTGCTGGACAGGCTGCAGAGAAAAATAGCTTCATATTGATTGGACCGTTCAGTAAACAGCCAATTATCACACCCAAAGCTTTTTCTTTGGGAGTGAAATTCCTTGAAGTTTCTGCCGCACTTCAATAAAGTTACGGTGGCTGAGAAGCAGCTCCAAGGAAATTCCCAGCTTTTCTTTGCTAATTGACTTTACAAAGTCCAAAGCCATGCAGACCAGTGCAGGATACCTAAGTTAAAAGTCTGTTCATATCTATGTTATCCATTATGTCAGCATTTTTTAAATTTGAATCGTTCCTCTTCTCAGGTGTTTCATTTCCAGTGAGTTAAAGCCATAAATCCTAGAATCATCCTTATCACTGTTCTCTGAACCCTATCCATTACATGAATCTCCTTTTGAAGGTAGAGTGCTGAAAGTTATACATAGCAATGGCCTCACCAGTGATCTGTACAAGGTTAGAATGACTCATTTTGAGTTATGGTCACAAGCCCTTGACAAAAATTCCAGTGTATAATTAATTTTGTTGATAGTATCCAGTCAGTGTGAAGTTATTATCAGTATATGATCAATTATCACACCACTGCTATCAGATATCCTTCACTGCATAGCCTTTAACATCTGGGACTTAGGTTCCAGCCCAGACTGACTGGATGGAAATCTCCCCTGTCTGCAGGCTACATAAGTCCTACATGAACCCTCATCCATGTCTTTATTGCCTCCAGACTCGAGTATTCCAAATCTCTTCTGGCCGTTCTCCCATCCTCCAATCTCAATAAACTTTAGCTCACGCAAAACTCTGCTGCTGTATCCTATTCCGCACTATGTCCCGCTCATCCATCACCCCCGTGCTTGGTGACCGACATAGGCTCCCGGTCTCCCAATGGCATTAAGTTAAAATCTTCACTTGTGTTTAAGCCCTCCATAATCACACCCCTCCTCTCCTCTGTAACCATTTATGGCCCTACAATATTCCAAGAACTCTACATTCCTCTGACTCTGGCCTATTGTGCATCCCACACTCCCTCATCCCAGCTGTGCCTACAGCTGCCTATCTCCCAAGCTTTGGAATTTCCTGCCTAAACCTCTCTACCTTTCCACCTCCCTGAATTCCTTTCAGTCCCGCTTTAAAACCCACCTCTTTGGCCAAGCTTTTAGTCACCCCTCTACTTCCTTTAGCTTGGTGTCCATTTTTGTGTGATTAAGCTTCTGTAAAGTGCCTTAGGACGTTTTTCTATATTAAGAGCGCTATATAAATGCAAGTTGTTGAAATTAATTTTAAAAGTCTACCAAGGACTCAGCTGGTTAAGGCAGCGAGCACCTCAGCCATGCAGATCAGGAAAATCACAGATTCAATCTCTAGTCTGTGCTGAGTTACCTGGGGCTGGATTTTCAATGACTCGTGGAGTCGGGTTTGGAGGCGTGTGGGGGTGGTTAAAGTTGCAGATTCGGGGGTCCCGACCCCATCCCGACTCCATTCTGCCTCCACGCAATTTTGACAAAATCGGTCGCGGGGTTCCCGACTCCGTCCCGCCTCCAAGAGGCGGGAGAGGCCATTAAAGCCCTTAACAAGCCCTAAATTGGCTCTGTAATGCCATTTTGAAACGTTTTAGCTAGTTTAACCCTTTTCCGACGTGAAGTACGCCTGATGTGAAACACGCCAGTGAAACCTGGCGGGAGCACAAGTGGATAGCTGACTATCAGCTGCAGGTCCACTATTACAACGGAGATGTGATGAAGGTAGTAGTAGTATTGTGATGAAGGTAGTAGTAGTATTAGGTGTGAAAGTCGCCTCTGATGCTGCTGCATTGAATGTCTTCAGAGACTGCCTGGGAGGATTTGGTCGCAAAAAAAATTCTCTCTCTCTCTCTCTCTCTCTCTGAGATGCTGCTCATTATGCATCCAGGTCCTCTCACAGCAAAGGCCAGGCAGTCTCTGAAACCAGGCAGTCTCTGACCTGCAATGATGACATCATCAGAGGCGACTTTCAGACTGAAACCACTAATTGGTTCATGGGTTCCCACATGCTGGAACTCAATTGCCCAATTAAGTGAAAATTGCATCAATCTCCCACATCCAATTGCAGGCGGGTGGATAACATGAAATGCGGATGACACGACCCCAACCCGCCCCAGTATCAAAATCCAGCCCCTGATCTCACCAGGAGCAGTGGCAGGAGGATGACATTTGCCCTCAAGGTCTCTGAATTAGCAATGGGGAAATCAACCAGGGTTTCCATTGCTTTTCAATGACTCACATATGTATTGATGTTGGATGAGGACAAGACTAGGTTCAACTCTGATGCTACTTGTTGGACATCCTGGAGAGATGTATGTTGGACATCTTGGGAAGTTAAGGTTAACAGTCGAACTTCTTTGGAAAGCAACAGGCTTTCAAATATAAACAGGATGACTTTGAAGTGTCGTGAGGAGAAAGCATGGCTTGTCTTCTGATATATAAAGTGCTTGTGAAAGGAAGTGTAGATAATAAAATGTAACTTTAATTTTAGGGTAATAAAACAGGGGTAGCAAATCCATTTGAGGACGTCTTGTTTAGGGGAAGTAATTCTGAAGTAAACAACTACAAACTGTTTTCATGAATAGTCTGTTTTCAAAGGTTTTGGGAATTGATGCGTCTTATTCCTTTGATGTAGTCAAAATATGGTGTATAAAGGATCATGGTTTTCAACAGTAGGTCAGAGTGCTTGAAAGATACAGAAACCGGAAAAGCCACTCTCTGTATACAGTTAAAGGCCGATCACCTTTTACTGTATATCAATAAAGTCTGTTCCGTATACTCTACTGCGAAGTCTCGTGCTTACTCGAAACATGTTGTTGTGAACCAGTGGAGAAAGGAGGTTGACGGCTAACACCACTCATGAAAGAATTGTGACAGTCGACTAGTAGGTTCATACATGAGCAACGGCCACTGGGATGAGGTACTGGAGAGCAGTTGACACGTATGTGACCATATTCCAGCAAGGAATCAATGTTTCAGGAGAGGAGGAATGGCAGTTGGCTGAAGTTCTTTTCACTGCAGACTCATGTTTCAGGTTGACTGTTACATTTATCTACATTAAACTGTTGCTTCAGTTGAGATGATGGATGGAATCTTTCAAACCTCCGCTGATGTCACTATGGCTGAGAGCATTTCATTGAAACCACTGCCTAGACCTGACAAGAGTGACACAATCCAGGCTAAATTAATATACTATGCCATCTGGAGAACCTAATGCAAAATGCTCTCCAGGTTTACCAATGATGAGCTGTAATAAATTAAATTATTTAGGGAGCTGTTTTCTGCCACTGTTTAACATCAACAAAGCTGGATATGGCTGTTAAATTTGGCAGAAAGATGGATTTGGACCACAGATTTTTGGTGTTTTTACAATTTACCACCTTTCAAACGTTTTCTGGCTGTGAAGTGAGAATTCTGAAACTCTGGCCACGATTTTGCCGGCGCTCAGAGGCCGGGTTTGGAGGCGGGTCAGGAGTGAAAATCTAAATGATTGACGGCGGGTTGCGAACCCGCCGCCATCCCGCCTCCACGCAACTTTACAAAGTGTCGGGTCTGCGAGTCCCGATCAGACCCGACGCCAAACGACGGGAGAGGCACAGCTTGTTAACTACCTAAATAATCCTTCCCATTTTACTACAGTTTCAGCGTGTTGCACATCGTGCGACAAACACGCCAGCTGATTGTGCCGGGTTCAGCAACTACCTGAATTCTTGACAGCTGCACCTGCAGCATAAAAGCGGACCTGTAACATGGCTGACTTTCAGATGCCAGAACTTTGTGTTTTGAGGTTTTGGAACACATTTTGCAGGTCTATTGAGCTTGTAAGTGTTTAATCTGAGATCCATATGCCCTGTGACCTCCTTGGAAAGCCCACTCCCCACATTGACTGAGTGCTTATAACATCTACTCCTCAACTGAGATATATACCAACGGGATGGGAACCATTTATACCCTCTCATCCTGGTCCTCAGAATCGGAGGAAGAGCAGCCGCGGCAGCAGCAGAACCAGGCACAACAGCAGCAGCAACAACAGGAGCGCCAACCTTCTCCTCAGCCACCTGATGCTGCACAGGGCAGAGGGCGTCGCAGGAGATATCCCCAACACAGGGTTTACAGGCCAAGGATGAGCCTCCTCAACATAAGTGAGCAGCACTGCCAAAGGAGGCTGAGACTTCCACGAGAGGTAGTCGCTGACATCTACACAATGCTGCACTAACACCTGGAGCCCAGAGGAGCAGGTGGACACTCCTTAGCAGTGGCTGTCAAAGTCACCACCGCACTCAACTTCTTTGCTTCAGGGTCCTTCCAGGGATCAGCAGCAGTTATCAGCAGCATTTCCCAGTCAGCCACACACACTTGCATCACGCAGGTTACCGATGCCCTCTTTGCAAAGTCGCACAATTACATCCATTTCTCCACGGATGAAGCAAGTGTAACCACGCGTGTGGTTGGCTTTGCAAATATGGCAGGCTTCCCAAGGGTGCAGGGCATCGTAGACTGCACACATGTGGTCATTAGGGCACCCCATCACAACCCAGCTGTATTTGTCAACTGCAAGGGCTTCCACTCCCTTAACGTCCAGCTGGTGTGTAACCACAGGAAGAACATTATGCATGTTTGCGCCAAGTTCCCTGGCAGTTGCCATGACTCGTTCATCCTGCGGCAGTCTACTGTGCCTCAGCTCTTCAATCCGCCAACCCAACTTTCCGGATGGCTCCTTGGTGACAAGGGCTATCCCCTGAAGACGTGGCTAATGACACTGATGAGGAGGCCATCAAACAAAGCTGAGGAGCACTACAATGTGAGCCACATATCCACCAGAAGCATCATAGAGCAAACCATCGGCTTTCTCAAAATGCGATTCAGATGCCTCGACAGATCTGGTGGAGCCCTCCAGTACTCACCAGCCAGAGTCTCCAGAATCATCGTGGTCTGCTGTGCACTGCACAACAGCGCACAGCAGCATGGCTTACCGCTGCCTGAGGAACAAGTGGCTCAGCACACAGCTGAGGAGGAGGATGCAGATGAGGAAGACCTTACGGAGGCACATGTGCCAGTACCACCAGCACGCGAGCACATTGCTGGCCGTGAGTCAAGGGATGCACTAATCCATGCCAGATTCGCGTAAGTTTATGCAGCCAACACATGTGGCTGGCACATGGAAATGAGTGTCTGGCCGACCTTCTTAACACACCATACAACATCTGTACAATAAACTATCACTCTCAGCACCATTATTACAGATGACCCCTGACCCGTCACTCTGACACTTCCATTTCTGAGCACATATAGGCCAACTCTTTGAAGCTTTGCCATCGCATCTCTTTATTACAATTGAAATAACAATGAACATCTTCACTTTGTTTTATATCAAAACACCCAAGTGACTACCTTTGTGACTATTTGTGTGCTAACTTTCTCTTACATGTGTTTCTACATGGTGCTTCCCCTGTGGCTTCAGCAGATGTAGAGGCAGCTTGCTCACTTACATGCTGTGCCTGCTTCGACACCTTTGGCGGGCGTCCTCTGGGTTTGGGAGCCTGGGAGGGCTCGGCAATAGTCTGGTCCTCCTGCGGCTGTGCAGGGGCTGAGACAGCCATCTCAGTTGGGTGAGGAATTGGGGGCTCTGACCGAGGGCTCTGCAGTGGCATGGGAATGTGAACACTTGGAGAGGAGCCCACACTTCCTTGTTGTCGACCACCAACATCCCTCTCATGGGTCACCCGCACTTCACTGCTAGCAAGTAGCTGGAGAGCACCTTGCTGCACATCAGTGGGGCCATGAGGACCCGTCTCTGTACCGACAGTCCTCATGATGGGGACATCCATGTACCTCTTGGCCTCTCCTCAATAGATGCCCATCTATCCTCTATAGCAGACCATCTACAGTATTTAGAAGAGTCACCATGTTCATTTGCATCTGGCGATTTATGTCCTCCATGGAGGTTGCCATCCTTTCCATGGCGGTACCTACATTCGCCATTGAGTGCACCATCGCATTGCTCATGTTTGACATGGACTCCTCCATTCTCTGCACACTCGCAGTTACCATGGTTGCAAACTCTGTCAGAGACTCCTGCACTTTTTCCTGAAGCTCCAGCACCGCTCTCTTTCTGGATGACCCCAGAGGCACAGGGTCCACATGCAGCTGAGCAGAGCTAGGAGCGTCCAGCGCCCTCCGATGAGGACTCTCCACTGCTGTCCCTGTCTCCACCATCTGCTGATGCTCACTTGTGAGCTGTGATACACCAGGTGACAACACTAATCTATCTCGCGAATGACCCACCGAGGTGTGCGTCTCTGCGCTGGTGCTGGGTGCGCTCAATTCTGCTGACCCTGCTCCCTCAGAGGTTGCAGCTTTCTCTGAGGAGTCTTCAGGCTCTTCCTCCTGGACAGTGGAGAGGGGGGCTCTCGATGGTCCTGTGGGGGAGTAAAGGCATGAGTTAGACATGTGATATTAACGTAGCAGACACATCGAATTGTGCAGATAATCAGAACTCAATCTGTATGAACATCAGATGCCATATCAGTCACTCATGCCATCTAAATGAGTGGGTTGCAAATCTATTCTGTCACCAGCTTGCTCTACTGCGCCTATCTCTCCGTCCCCCACTTCCAGCTCCTCAGCACCTCCGACGATGTCGATTGCAGCCTCCTCAGCGGTGGTCAATTGCGCCAAGGAAGGTGGTCCTCCTCCTATCCTGCCCATCTCCCTCTTATTCTGGGCTCTCTTTTCCTGCAATGAGGGACACAAATGGAGTTTGAGCGAGAATGTTGGAGTGAGTGTAGAGAATCCATAGCATAGATGCTTAGAGGGAGACAAAGATGGAGTGCTTAGAGGGAGACAAAGGTGCCAATACCAAGGTCCCTCCCTGTGCGTTGTTAGTTGTTGTCATTGCATAACAGTGATAGCAAGTGTGAGGGGTGCATAGTAGAATGGTGAAGTGATTCTGTACATAGAGAGAGAGGGATGGTTAAGGGTGCAAGGGATGGAAGGGTAAAGTGGGATGTGCAGGAGTAGGTTGACAATGCAGAGTGCTGGCGATGAGAGCAGATGGGGAGCAGATTGAAGGTAAGTGTGATGTTATACTCACTTTTGCTGAGCGTAGCAGATCATTGAACCTTTTCCTGCATTGAACCCAGGTGCCTGCACACAAAGACTTGGCGCTAACCTCCTCAGAAATTTGCAGCCAGGCTGCTTTGGTTTGCTGAGGAGGCTTCCTCCGTCCATTTGAGGGGAACAGAACCTCTTTGCACCCTCTCACTCCCTCCACAGAGCATGGAGGGAGTCATCATCAAATCGTGGAGAGGCCTTTGATCTTGACCCACTCACCTCTCTATCTGCCACACTGAAAAGCATTAGAAAATGAAGGAAAAACCACAAGGCTGCATGGGCCCCTTAAATGCAGCTGAATGGAAGACATCAGCAGAGGTGAGCAGCAGACCTGAGCCCACTGATTGGGCCGGGTAACGCGCACGACGGGCTTAACAAGCCCAGTTAAGGGAAAATACTTGATACAGCACAGATTAAACCGGCAGTGGGACCGGAACCCGCCGACTAGCCAACCCGCCTCCACTCGGAAAATCGCGGCCTCTGAGTGACTCAAATTCTTTATTTTAAATAATTTGCCAGTAGTCACTCCAGTACTTGCATTGACATTTGCATTGGCCTTCCTGGCTGAGTTACTCATTGCTTTAACAGCTGAGCAATCGGGGGGATAGCATGTCATTTAAAAAAAAACTCAATCTAATTTTATCCCACTCGGCTCCCACATACAATTGACAAGACAAACATATGCCTTAATAAAATGGGAGTTGACTCAGGAAATTCCAGAAATGTGTCATTGCACAAATGAAAAAGTGCATTGCCACGTGGTGTGACTCAAATAATCACGGTAACTAAAAACAATAACGCTTAGCTCATTGTATGAAAAGGTGACTAAATCCACTTACTGTGCTGGTGTAGTGCCGGAGCGTGACATCAACATAAGAATTATGAAGAGAAATATCATAAAGACAGCGAGACCAACCCAGAAAGCTATTACAATGGAATCTGGAAGGGGAGAACAACAATTAGATGTAATGCACCATCCACTGTTAGAAGTAATGGGGTAGTTTAATACACAGTCAGGTATCGATTGTTAAGGGAGCATCTCTAAATTACACTCAAAAGTGATACATAACATTGCCATTTACTGAAATCAATTCTGCAGTCAGGACGAAACAATTTTCCGTATATATGTCCAGTACCAGAGGTTGCAGCACCTATTGCACCATCTGAAGAGATTGCTCTTTAGATTTTAGTTGCACTTCTCCCCTACATTGTGTATCTTTGGTCACCCCATACACAGGGTGAGCAATTGTGAAACAGCTTTTGATGGGTCTACACCTGGTGAAATCGATGATCCACAGGTCTGAAAGATCACCGGGGTGGGTCTCTGACTAGTTTCCCATGTTCCAATCCCTGGAGCACACCTGGGGTGACCTTGAAGTACAACCACATCTACCAGTTTATTTGAAGCCTTCTGCAACCATGGGCACTGCAGGGCATTAATGGATTGGCAACAATGACTTAATATTCATTTGAACTTACTAGCACGCATTTTTAGTTTGTGCGAGCTGCCCATTCTTCATCTGTGGTACCCTCCTTCTTGGTAGGGTTGGGGACATTTGTAGTAGTCCTGGAATGCCAGGTTGACTTAATTCAATGCCAGTTTGTCCCTAGGAATCTGGATTTGAATTCTCTACAGTGGCACTTTTATTCCAACTTGAAATTGCATTTGCTAGTGTCTGACCACGACAAACGTGTTTCCAGAAACATGCCTCAAATTCTTCTGGAACTATGGTGGCATGAACAGAATTTCTGTTTATTGGCT
Source organism: Squalus acanthias (assembly GCA_030390025.1). Classification (NCBI taxonomy): domain Eukaryota; kingdom Metazoa; phylum Chordata; class Chondrichthyes; order Squaliformes; family Squalidae; genus Squalus; species Squalus acanthias. The sequence continues at coordinate 152,484,969 of CM059429.1, forward strand.
TGCATAGAATCAGAGAATATTAGGAATTGAATGCACCAACAGTGGCCAATGTGCAATATTCGGTTGGAAACACAATTACATATTTTGATTTTCTGCTTGGAATCCGAGTACCTGGCGTCACTTCACTATTAACAAGCTTTTATTCTTTCTCATATGTGTGCTACTAATTAGTATTTCTCCTTATTGGCATCCAAGGAAATAAAACTGTAGTTTGCACATAAGTACCTGAAATGAATAAAAAATTTAAACATTGACATTACTGTATTTAATAAACTAGAAATATAATTACTGCTTTAATTTGTCATTTGTGGGAGATGAAAGTGTTTACTGCCTACAGCTGCCCATGTGAGAACAAGCAGATTTCTGTATCTATAATCGAAAGTTGTCTTATGAAAAGAGACAATGTAATCTTGACGTGGTGGTACAATCATGGATTTTCAGAGTGTGACCAGTTGAGTTGCCAATATGATAATTGACTATCAAAAATAGAGTATCATAAGGATTGTGTGAACATATATAAGAACATATAAGAAACAGCAGCAGGAGTAGGCCATTCGGCCCTTCGAGCCTGCTCCATCATTCAATAAGATCATGGTTGATCTTCTACCTCATCTCCACTTTCCTGAACTATCCCCATATCCCTTGATCTCTGTCTTGAATATACTCAACGACTGAGCCTCCACAGCCCTCTGGGGTAGAGAATTCCAAAGATTCACCACCCTCTGAGTGAAGAAATTTCTCCTCATCTCAGTCCTAAATGGCCGACCCCCTTATTCTGAGACTGTGACCCCTGGTTCTAGACTCCCCAACCAGGGGAGACATCCTCCCTGCATCTACCCTGTCAAGCCCTGTGAGTATTTTCAAATTTCAATAGGGCCATAATTTGCGACCCCTACGGGTGCGTACAAGGTGCGCACGCGCCAGTAGGGGCTGCGCAAGTTCCGGGTTTAGACATGCGAAGCATATGCGCTAAAACCCGGAACTTGCGATCTGTCAAGAATCTTCTTGACAGAGCCAACGCATCCCCGGGAAAGGGCCTCCGCGAGTGGAGAGTTGGGCTATTTGCCCAACTTCTGCCCAGCGAATGCCCGTGAAATTTTTATGCCTGGTAAAAGCAGGCGTAAGGCATGCTTTTACCAGCATAAGAGTTTTATAAAACATAAAAATAAAATGTTTTCATTCATTTAAACATTAAAACACATGTAAAATAAGGTAAGTTTATTTTTAGACCATTTAAAATATGTAAATTTATTTTTCAAAAAAATAAATTTTTGTTTTAAATGTTTAATTATATTGTATTTTAATAAATTTTAAATATGTAATTTTTTTTAATGTATTTGTTATGTTAAATCTATTTTTAATGTCATCCACATTCATGCTTATGGAGGTTCCGTGCATAAGTATGAATGGGGATCCCCCCTCTTTGATTGGTTGGGCTGGCCCACGTGGGCCTCTACGCAGGCCTACGCATAGAGGCCCAGGAGCGCGAGTGTCCGAACCTTCAGGACCATCAGGTAAGTTCGTAGATTTTTTGCTGGTCGGAGGCATCCGTCTGCGGGAAGCCTCCCACCGCAAATTCAACCCCAGAGCATCATAAGGATTGTGTGAGTATTTTCAAATGTCAATGCAAGACATTTAGTCCAAATCAAATTTGGTTTTTTTATAGTATAGCGCCAGACCACAATTATTTATCAGGTCAGGCAGCATCTGTGGAGAGAGAAACAGAGTTAACGTTTCAGGTCGATGACCTCTCGTCAGAACCTGAAACGTTAACTCTGTTTCTCTCTCCACAGATGCTGCCTGACCTGCTGAGTATATCCAGCATTTTTTGTTTTTATTTCAGATTTCCAGCATCTGCAGTATTTTCCTTTCACACAATTATTTACCCCCTGAAGTACATCACAAAGTGGTAACAAAGCAGCAGCTACTGAGACAAAGAGAAAAAACACTAGTCGACATAAGCTGTCAAATGTCTACCAAAAGCATTGGGCCGGTTTTGCGAAACGTGAAACGTTCGTTACACTTGCACTTGTCCAGAAACTTTTTATGGGCTTTTGCTCTGGGAGTTCCTGTCAGCCAACTACCAAAAAAGAGCAACGCCCCCTACAGAGCATCCGGGACCTGTGTGAACAGGACAAGCAACTGTGTATCTCCTTAGCCAATCAGATTGAAGAATTGTTAATGAGCAGCGCAGAGTCTAAACCAGGAAGTGTCAGCTAAAATATTTAATTCAACAATAACAACAACTTGTATTTATATAGCACATTTAACATAGTAAAACGTCCCAGGGCACTTCACAGGAGTATTAAATAGACAAAAAATTTGACACCAAGCCACATAAGGAGAATTTAGGGCAGGTGACCAAAAGCTTGGTCAAAGAGGTAGGTTTTAAGGAGCGTCTTAAAGGAGGAAAGAGAGGTAGTGAGGAAGATAGGTTTAGGCAGGGAATTCCAAAGCTTAGGGCCTAGGCAACAGAAGGCACAGCCACCAATGGTTGAGTGATTATAATCAGGGATGCTCAAGAGGGCGCAATTAGAGGAGCGCAGATATCTCGGGGGGTTGTGGGGCTGGAGGAGACTACAGAGATAGGGAGGGGGCGAGGCCATGGAGGGATTTGAAAACAAGGATGAGAATTTTGAAAGCGAGGCATTGCTTCAATGTCAAATCAGGTACAGAAAGTAAGATAAAGAGAGATTGGATTAAGAGAGAGAAAAGACAGAATTTTTTTTTAATGTTTTATTTAATTTTTTTTCTTTTTATAGTTCCAACCATAATTTTCACTGCCAGAGAGGATTTTTTTTAGCAGTAATCAAGACTTATCACGCCGTTAAAAGGGTACTTACACTGGAATGGACCAGCCCTAACCTCTTCTGGTGAGTTTAGTGCGTATGTATCAGGTAAGTACAGCAACCTCACGCCGTTCCATGCAGTGTTCCCTGTAAGGTGCGCAGACTGCTCCAGGGAACCCGTGCAGCCGGCTTGCCGGCATTTCAATGTAAAAAACACGCATGCGCGGTATTTTGAATGGCCCGCGCAGCCCCTTAAAGGGGCCGCACAGAGTCAAAAAAAATTACAGGGAACATAGGTTCCATGTATTTCAATGGTCAATCTCTCGGCAAGATACCGTTATCATGCAGCTTCTGGAGGAACAGAGCATCTCAGACAGCAACTTCCTGATTCACACATTTAACTGCGCATGTGCGTTCGCTGGAAGTTGCTGTCTTATGTGCACATTAATAATGGTGAGCCTCACTGTTACTTTTGCTGCTAAATCCAGCCCAATATCTTTCTTCCAGATGCTGATACAGATGTGCATTTCCAATACTTCCTGATTTTATTTCAGGTTTCCAGAATTCGTTGTTTTTCTTTTTATCTCCACTATCTGATTTGCTGTCACTCCTCCTCCAAGCATGTACTCCTCATCACAATTTCATCCTTGTTTATGGGGCATTTTTTTCCTCGGGATACTAATGATTTAAAAAAGTCAGTGCAAGTGCATTCATATCCATTGTGCCATGGAATTTTTTTTTGGTCCATATTAACAACCTGGGAAGATTATGTTCCTGGGCGACTCCAACGATGGACCACAAAACCGTGAAATCTTTCTGTGAAAATTTTGGCCTGTGCTCGCCAGTTCATCACTCAGCGCCATTCTTGCCACTTTTCTCAGGGATCCAACTCTGCTG